>OW052185.1:42467233-43782106 GCA_932526625.1 Rhingia campestris
GAAATATAGAAATATAGAAATATAGAAGAATATAGAAATATAGAAATATAGAAATATAGAAAATATAGAAATCTAGAAATATAGAAATATAGAAATATAGAAATAATATAGAAATATAGAAATATAGAAATATAGAAATATAGAAATATAGAAATATAGAAATATAGAAATATAGAAAATAGAAATAGAAATATAGAATATAGAAATATAGAAATATAGAAATATAGAAATATAGAAATATAGAAATATAGAAATATTAGAAATATAGAAAATAATAGAAAATATAAGAAATATAGAAATATAGAAATATGAAATATAGAAATATAGAAATATAGAAATATAGAAATATAGAAATATAGAAATATAGAAATATAGAAATATAGAAATATAAAAAATATAGAAATATAGAAATATAGAAATATAGAAATATAGAAATATAGAAATATAGAAATATAGAAATATAGAAATATAGAAATATAGAAATATAGAAATATAGAAATATAGAAATATAGAAATATGAAATATAGAAATATAGAAATATAGAAATATAGAAATATAGAAATATAGAAATATAGAAATATAGAAATATAGAAATATAGAAATATAGAAATATAGAAATATAGAAATATAGAAATATAGAAATATAGAAATATAGAAATATAGAAATATAGAAATATAGAAATATAGAAATATAGAAATATAGAAATTTAGAAATATAGAAATATAGAAATATAGAAATATAGAAATATAGAAATATAGAAATATAGAAATATAGAAATATAGAAATATAGAAATATAGAAATATAGAAATATAGAAATATAGAAATATAGAAAATATAGAAATATAGAAATATAGAAATATAGAAATATAGAAATATAGAAATAATAGAAATATAGAAATATAGAAATATAGAAATATAGAAATATAGAAATATAGAAATATAGAAATATAGAAATATAGAAATATAGAAATATAGAAATATAGAAATATAGAAATATAGAAATATAGGAATATAGAAATATAGAAATATAGAAATATAGAAATATAGAAATATAGAAATATAGAAATATAGAAATATAGAAATATAGAAATATAGAAATATAGAAATATAGAAATATAGAAATATAGAAATATAGAAATATAGAAATATAGAAATATAGAAATATTAGAAATATAGAAATATAGAATATAGAAATATAGAAATATAGAAATATAGAAATATAGAAATATAGAAATATAGAAATATAGAAATATAGAAATATAGAAATATAGAAATATAGAAATATAGAAGAAATATAGAAATATAGAAATATAGAAAATATAGAAATATAGAAATATAGAAATATAAATATAGAAATATAGAAATATAGAAAATATAGAAATATAGAAATATAGAAATATAGAAATATAGAAATATAGAAATATAGAAATATAGAAATATAGAAATATAGAAATATAGAAATATAGAAATATAGAAATATAGAAATTTAGAAATATAGAAATATAGAAATATAGAAATATAGAAATATAGAAATATAGAAATATAGAAATATAGAAATATAGAAATATAGAAATATAGAAATATAGAAATATAGAAATATAGAAATATAGAAATATAGAAATATAGAAATATAGAAATATAGAAATATAGAATATAGATAAGAAAAATAGAAATATAGAAATATAGAAATATAGAAAATATAGAAATATAGAAATATAGAAATATAGAAATATAGAAATATAGAAATATAGAAATATAGAAATATAGAAATATAGAAATATAGAAATATAGAAATATAGAAATATAGAAATATAGAAATATAGAAATATAGAAATATAGAAATATAGAAATATAGAAATATAGAAATATAGAAATATAGAAATATAGAAAATATAGAAATATAGAAATATAGAAATATAGAAATATAGAAATATAGAAATATAGAAATATAGAAAATATAGAAATATAGAAATATAGAAATATAGAAATAGAATAGAAATATAGAAATATAGAAATATAGAAATATAGAAATATAGAAATATAGAAATATAGAAATATAGAAATATAGAAATATAAATATAGAAATATAGAAATATAGAAATATAGAAATATAGAAATATAGAAATATAGAAATATAGAAAAATATAGAAATATAGAAATATAGAAATATAGAAATATAGAAATTATAGAAATATAGAAATATAGAAATATAGAAATATAGAAATATAGAAATATAGAAATATAGAAATAAGAAATAGAAATATAGAAATATAGAAATATAGAAATATAGAAATATAGAAATATAGAAATATAGAAATATAGAAATATAGAAATATAGAAATATAGAATATAGAAATATAGAAATATAGAAATATAGAAATATAGAAATATAGAAATATAGAAATATAGAAATATAGAAATATAGAAATATAGAAATATAGAATATAGAAATATAGAAATATAGAAATATAGAAATATAGAAATATAGAAATATAGAAATATAGAAATATAGAAATATAGAAATATAGAAATATAGAAATATAGAAATATAGAAATATAGAAATATAGAAAATATAGAAATATAGAAATATAGAAATATAGAAATATAGAAATATAGAAATATAGAAATATAGAAATATAGAAATATAGAAATATAGAAATATAGAAATATAGAAATATAGAAATATAGAAATATAGAAATATAGAAATATAGAAATATAGAAATATAGAAATATAGAAATATAGAAATATAGAAATATAGAAATATAGAAATATAGAAATATAGAAATATAGAAATATAGAAATATAGAAATATAGAAATATAGAAATATAGAAATATAGAAATATAGAAATATAGAAATATAGAAATATAGAAATATAGAAATATAGAAATATAGAAATATAGAAATATAGAAATATAGAATATAGAAATATAGAAATATAGAAATATAGAAATATAGGAAATATAGAAATATAGGAAATATAGAAATATAGAAATATAGAAATATAGAAATATAGAAATATAGAAATATAGAAATATAGAAATATAGAAATATAGAAATATAGAAATATAGAAATATAGAAATATAGAAATATAGAAATATAGAAATATAGAAATATAGAAATATAGAAATATAGAAATATAGAAATATAGAAATATAGAAATATAGAAATATAGAAATATAGAAATATAGAAATATAGAAATATAGAAATATAGAAATATAGAAATATAGAAATATAGAAATATAGAAATATAGAAATATAGAAATATAGAAATATAGAAATATAGAAATATAGAAATATAGAAATATAGAATATAGAAATATAGAATATAGAAATATAGAAATATAGAAATATAGAAATATAGAAATATAGAAATATAGAAAATATAGAAATATAGAAAGAAATATAGAAATATAGAAATATAGAAATATAGAAATATAGAAATATAGATATATAGAATATAGAAATATAAAATATAGAAATATAGAAATATAGAAATATAGAAATATAGAAATATAGAAATATAGAATATAGAAATATAGAAATATAGAAATATAGAAATATAGAAATATAGAAATATAGAATATAGAATATAGAAATATAGAAATATAGAAATATAGAAATATAGAAATATAGAAATATAGAAATATAGAAATATAGAAATATAGAAATATAGAAATATAGAAATATAGAAATATAGAAATATAGAAATATAGAAATATAGAAATATAGAAATATATATAGGAAATATAGAAATATAGGAAATATAGAAATATAGAAATATAGAAATATAGAAATATAGAAATATAGAAATATAGAAATATAGAAATATAGAAATATAGAAATATAGAAATATAGAAATATAGAAATATAGAAATATAGAAATATAGAAATATAGAAATATAGAAATATAGAATATAGAAAAAAGAAATATAGAAATATAGAAATATAGAAATATAGAAATATAGAAATATAGAAATATAGAAATATAGAAATATAGAAATATAGAAATATAGAAATATAGAAATATAGAAATATAGAAATATAGAAATATAGAAATATAGAAAATAGAAATATAGAAATATAGAAATATAGAAATATAGAAATATAGAAATATAGGAAATATAGAAATATAGAAATATAGAAATATAGAAATATAGAAATATAGAAATATAGAAATATAGAAATATAGAAATATAGAAATATAGAAATATAGAAATATAGAAATATAGAAATATAGAAATATAGAAATATAGAAATATAGAAATATAGAAATATAGAAATATAGAAAATATAGAAATATAGAAATATAGAAATATAGAAATATAGAAATATAGAAATATAGAAATATAGAAATATAGAAATATAGAAATATAGAAATATAGAAATATAGAAATATAGAAATATAGAAATATAGAAATATAGAAATATAGAAATATAGAAATATAGAAATATAGAAATATAGAAATATAGAAATATAGAAATATAGAAATATAGAAATATAGATATATAGAAATATAGAAATATAGAAATATAGAAATATAGAAATATAGAAATATAGAAATATAGAAATATAGAAATATAGAATATAGAAATATAGAAATATAGAAATATAGAAATATAGAAATATAGAAATATAGAAAAAAGAAAGAAATATAGAAATATAGAAATATAGAAATATAGAAATATAGAAATATAGAAATATAGAAATATAGAAATATAGAAATATAGAAATATAGAAATATAGAAATATAGAAATATAGAAATATAGAAATATAGAAATATAGAAATATAGAAATATAGAAATATAGAAATATAGAAATATAGAAATATAGAAATATAGAAATATAGAAATATAGAAATATAGAAATATAGGAAATATAGAAATATAGAAATATAGAAATATAGAAATATAGAAAATAGAAATATAGAAATATAGAAATATAGAAATATAGAAATATAGAAATATAGAAATAAAAATATAGAAATATAGAAATATAGAAATATAGAAATATAGAAATATAGAAATATAGAAATATAGAAATATAGAAATATAGAATATAGGAAATTAGAAATATAGAAATATAGAAATATAGAAATATAGAAAATAGAAATATAGAAAATATAGAAATATAGAAATATAGAAATATAGAAATATAGAAATATAGAAATATAGAAATATAGAAAATATAGAAATATAGAAATATAGAAATAGAAATATAGAAATATAGAAATATAGAAATATAGAAATATAGAAATATAGAATATAGAAATATAGAAATATAGAAATATAGAAATATAGAAATATAGAAATATAGAAATATAGAAATATAGAAATATAGAAATATAGAAATATAGAAATATAGAAATATAGAAATATAGAAATATAGAAATATAGAAATATAGAAATATAGAAATATAGAAATATAGAATATAGAATATAGAAAATATAGAAATATAGAAATATAGAAATATAGAAATATAGAAATATAGAAATATAGAATATAGAAATAGAAATATAGAATATAGAAATATAGAAATATAGAAATATAGAAATATAGAAAATAGAAATATAGAAATATAGAAATATAGAAATATAGAAATATAGAAATATAGAAATATAGAAATATAGAAATATAGAAATATAGAAATATAGAAATATAGAAATATAGAATATAGAAATATAGAAATATAGAAATATAGAAATATAGAAATATAGAAATATAGAAATATAGAAATATAGAAATATAGAAATATAGAAATATAGAAATATAGAAATATAGAAATATAGAAATATAGAAATATAGAAATATAGAAATATAGAAATATAGAAATATAAGAAATATAGAAATATAGAAATATAGAAATATAGAATATAGAAATATAGAAATATAGAAATATAGAAATATAGAAATATAGAAATATAGAAATATAGAAATATAGAAATATAGAAATATAGAAATATAGAAATATAGAAATAATAGAAATATAGAAATATAGAAATATAGAAATATAGAAATATAGAAATATAGAAATATAGAAATATAGGAAATATAGAAATATAGAAATATAGAAATATAGAAATATAGAAATATAGAAATATAGAAATATAGAAATATAGAAATATAGAAATATAGAAATATAGAAATATAGAAATATAGAAATATAGAAATATAGAAATATAGAAAATATAGAAATATAGAAATATAGAAATATAGAAATATAGAAATATAGAAAT
Source organism: Rhingia campestris (assembly GCA_932526625.1). Taxonomy (NCBI): domain Eukaryota; kingdom Metazoa; phylum Arthropoda; class Insecta; order Diptera; family Syrphidae; genus Rhingia; species Rhingia campestris. Next base: position 42,473,478 of record OW052185.1, read on the forward strand.
ATAGAAATATAGAAATATAGAAATATAGAAATATAGAAATATAGAAATATAGAAATATAGAAAATATAGAAATATAGAAATATAGAAATATAGAAATATAGAAATATAGAAATATAGAAATATAGAAATATAGAAATATAGAAATATAGAAATATAGAAATATAGAAATATAGAAATATAGAAATATAGAAATATAGAAATATAGAAATATAGAAATATAGAAATATAGAAATATAGAAATATAGAAATATAGAAATATAGAAATATAGAAATATAGAAATATAGAAATATAGAAATATAGAAATATAGAAATATAGAAATATAGAAATATAGAAATAAAAGAAATATAGAAATATAGAAATATAGAAATATAGAAATATAGAAAAATAAAATATAGAAATATAGAAATATAGAAATATAGAAATATAGAAATATAGAAATATAGAAATATAGAAATATAGAAATATAGAAATATAGAAATATAGAAATATAGAAATATAGAAAATATAGAAATATAGAAATATAGAAATATAGAAATATAGAAATATAGAAATATAGAAATATAGAAATATAGAAATATAGAAATATAGAAATATAGAAATATAGAAATATAGAAATATAGAAATATAGAAATATAGAAATATAGAAATATAGAAATATAGAAATATAGAAATATAGAAATATAGAAATATAGAAATATAGAAATATAGAAATATAGAAATATAGAAATATAGAAATATAGAAATATAGAAATATAGAAATATAGAAATATAGAAATATAGAAATATAGAAATATAGAAATATAGAAAAATAGAAATATAGAAAAATAGAAATATAGAATATAGAAATATAGAAATATAGAAATATAGAAATATAGAAATATAGAAATATAGAAATATAGAAATATAGAAATATAGAAATATAGAAATATAGAAATATAGAAATATAGAAATATAGAAATATAGAAATATAGAAATATAGAAATATAGAAATATAGAAATATAGAAATATAGAAAATAGAAATATAAAATATAAAAATATAGAAATATAAAAAATATAGAAATATAGAAATATAGAAATATAGAAATATAGAAATATAGAAATATAGAAATATAGAAATATAGAAATATAGAAATATAGAAATATAGAAATATAGAAATATAGAAATATAGAAATATAGAAATATAGAAATTAGAAATATAGAAATATAGAAATATAGAAATATAGAAATATAGAAATATAGAAATATAGAAATATAGAAATATAGAAATATAGAAAATAGAAATATAGAATATAGAAATATGAAATATAGAAATATAGAAATATAGAAATATAGAAATATAGAAATATAGAAATATAGAAATATAGAAATATAGAAATATAGAAATATAGAAATATAGAAATATAGAAATATAGAAATATAGAAATATAGAAATATAGAAATATAGAAATATAGAAATATAGAAATATAGAAATATAGAAATATAGAAATATAGAAATATAGAAATATAGAAATATAGAAATATAGAAATATAGAAATATAGAAATATAGAAATATAGAAATATAGAAATATAGAAATATAGAAATATAGAAATATAGAAATATAGAAATATAGAAATATAGAAATATAGAAATATAGAAATATAGAAAATATAGAAATATAGAAATATAGAAATATAGAAATATAGAAATATAGAAATATAGAAATATAGAAATATAGAAATATAGAAATATAGAAATAGAAATATAGAAATATAGAAATATAGAAATATAGAAATATAGAAATATAGAAATATAGAAATATAGAAATATAGAAATATAGAAATATAGAAATATAGAAATATAGAAATATAGAAATATAGAAATATAGAAATATAGAAATATAGAAATATAGAAATATAGAAATATAGAAATATAGAAATATAGAAATATAGAAATATAGAAATATAGAAATATAGAAATAGGAAATATAGAAATATAGAAATATAGAAATATAGAAATATAGAAATATAGAAATATAGAAATATAGAAATATAGAAAATATAGAAATATAGAAATATAGAAAATATAGAAATATAGAAATATAGAAATATAGAAATATAGAAATATAGAAATATAGAAATATAGAAAATAGATAAGAAATATAGAAATATAGAAATATAGAAATATAGAAATATAGAAATATAGAAATAAGAAATATAGAAATATAGAAATATAGAAATATAGAAAATATAGAAATATAGAAATATAGAAATATAGAAATATAGAAATATAGAAATATAGAAATATAGAAATATAGAAATATAGAAATATAGAAATATAGAAATATAGAAATATAGAAATATAGAAATATAGAAATATAGAAATATAGAAATATAGAAATATAGAAATATAGAAATATAGAAATATAGAAATATAGAAATATAGAAATATAGAAATATAGAAATATAGAAATATAGAATATAGAAAATATAGAAATATAGAAATATAGAAATATAGAAATATAGAAATATAGAAATATAGAAATATAGAAATATAGAAATATAGAAATATAGAAATATAGAATATAGAAATATAGAAATATAGAAATATAGAAATATAGAAATATAGAAATATAGAAATATAGAAATATAGAAATATAGAAATATAGAAATATAGAAATATAGAAATATAGAAATATAGAAATATAGAAATATAGAAATATAGAAATATAGAAATATAGAAATATAGAAATATAGAAATATAGAAATATAGAAATATAGAAATATAGAAATATAGAAATATAGAAATATAGAAATATAGAAATATAGAAATATAGAAATATAGAAATATAGAAATATAGAAATATAGAAATATAGAAATATAGAATTATAGAAATATAGAAATATAGAAATATAGAAATATAGAAATATAGAAATATAGAAATATAGAAATATAGAAATATAGAAATATAGAAATATAGAAATATAGAAATATAGAAATATAGAAATATAGAAATATAGAAATATAGAAATATAGAAATATAGAAATATAGAAATATAGAAATATAGAAATATAGAAATATAGAAATATAGAAATATAGAAATATAGAAATATAGAAATATAGAAATATAGAAATATAGAAATATAGAAATATAGAAATATAGAAAATAGAATATAGAAATATAGAAAATATAGAAATATAGAAATATAGAAATATAGAAATATAGAAATATAGAAATATAGAAATATAGAAATATAGAAATATAGAAATATAGAAATATAGAAATATAAATATAGAAATATAGAAAATAGAATATAGAAATATAGAAATATAGAAATATAGAAATATAGAAATATAGAAATATAGAAATTGAGAAATATAGAAATATAGAAATATAGAAATATAGAAATATAGAAATATAGAAATATAGAAATATAGAAATATAGAAATATAGAAATATAGAAATATAGAAATATAGAAATATAGAAATATAGAAATATAGAAATATAGAAATATAGAAATATAGAAATATAGAAATATAGAAATATAGAAATATAGAAATATAGAAATATAGAAATATAGAAATATAGAAATATAGAAATATAGAAATATAGAAATATAGAAATATAGAAATATAGAAATATAGAAATATAGAAATATAGAAATATAGAAATATAGAAATATAGAAATATAGAAATATAGAAATATAGAAATATAGAAATATAGAAATATAGAAATATAGAAATATAGAAATATAGAAATATAGAAATATAGAAATATAGAAATATAGAAATATAGAAATATAGAAATATAGAAATATAGAAATATAGAAATATAGAAATATAGAAATATAGAAATATAGAAAATATAGAAATATAGAAATATAGAATATAGAAATACAGAAATATAGAAATATAGAAATATAGAAATATAGAAATATAGAAATATAGAAATATAGAAATATAGAAATATAGAAATATAGAAATATAGAAATATAGAATATAGAAATATAGAAATATAGAAATATAGAAATATAGAAATATAGAAATATAGAAATATAGAAATATAGAAATATAGAAATATAGAAATATAGGAAATATAGAAATATAGAAATATAGAAATATAGAAATATAGAAATATAGAAATATAGAAATATAGAAATATAGAAATATAGAAATATAGAAATATAGAAATATAGAAATATAGAAATATAGAAATATAGAAATATAGAAATATAGAAATATAGAAATATAGAAATATAGAAATATAGAAATATAGAAATATAGAAATATAAATATAGAAATATAGAAATATAGAAATATAGAAATATAGAAATATAGAAATATAGAAATATAGAAATATAGAAATATAGAATATAGAAATATAGAAATATAGAAATATAGAAATATAGAAATATAGAAATATAGAAATATAGAAATATAGAAATATAGAAATATAGAAATATAGAAATATAGAAATATAGAAATATAGAAATATAGAAATATAGAAATATAGAAATATAGAAATATAGAAATATAGAAATTATAGAAATATAGAAATATAGAAATATAGAAATATAGAAATATAGAAATATAGAAATATAGAAATATAGAAATATAGAAATATAGAAATATAGAAATATAGAAAAATAGAAATATAGAAATATAGAAATATAGAAATATAGAAATATAGAAATATAGAAATATAGAAATATAGAAATATAGAAATATAGAAATATAGAAATATAGAAATATAGAAATATAGAAATATTAGAATATAGAAATATAGAAATATAGAAATATAGAAATATAAAAAAAAGAAATATAGAAATATAGAAATATAGAAATATAGAAATATAGAAATATAGAAATATAGAAATATAGAAATATAGAAATATAGAAATATAGAAATATAGAAATATAGAAATATAGAAATATAGAAATATAGAAATATAGAAATATAGAAATATAGAAATATAGAAATATAGAAATATAGAAATATAGAAATATAGAAATATAGAAATATAGAAATATAGAAATATAGAAATATAGAAATATAGAAATATAGAAATATAGAAATATAGAAATATAGAAATAGGAAATATAGAAATATAGAAATATAGAAATATAGAAATATAGAAATATAGAAATATAGAAAATATAGAAATATAGAAATATAGAAAAATAGAAATATAGAAATATAGAAATATAGAAATATAGAAATATAGAAAATATAGAAATATAGAAATATAGAAATATAGAAATATAGAAATATAGAAATATAGAAATATAGAAATATAGAAATATAGAAAATATAGAAATATAGAATTAGAAATATAGAAATATAGAAATATAGAAATATAGAAATATAGAAATATAGAAATATAGAAATATAGAAATATAGAAATATAGAAATATAGAAATATAGAAATATAGAAATATAGAAATATAGAAATATAGAAATATAGAAAATATAGAAATATAGAAATATAGAAATATAGAAATATAGAAATATAGAAATATAGAAATATAGAAATATAGAAATATAGAAATATAGAAATATAGAAATATAGAAATATAGAAATATAGAAATATAGAAATATAAAAAATATAGAAATATAGAAATATAGAAATATAGAAATATAGAAATATAGAAATATAGAAATATAGAAATATAGAAATATAGAAATATAGAAATATAGAAATATAGAAATATAGAAATATAGAAATATAGAAATATAGAAATATAGAAATATAGAAATATAGAAAATATAGAAATATAGAAATATAGAAATATAGAAATATAGAAAATATAGAAATTAGAAATATAGAAATATAGAAATATAGAAATATAGAAATATAGAAATATAGAAATATAGAAATATAGAAATATAGAAATATAGAAATATAGAAATATAGAAATATAGAAATATAGAAATATAGAAATATAGAAATATAGAAATATAGAAATATAGAAATATAGAAATATAGAAATATAGAAATATAGAAATATAGAAATATAGAAATATAGAAATATAGAAATATAGAAATATAGAAATATAGAAATATAGAATATAGAAATATAGAAATATAGAAATATAGAAATATAGAAATATAGAAATATAGAAATATAGAAAATTGAATAGAAATATAGAAATATAGAAATATAGAAATATAGAAATATAGAAATATAGAAAATATAGAAATATAGAAATATAGAAATATAGAAATATAGAAATATAGAAAATATAGAAATATAGAAATATAGAAATATAGAAATATAGAAATATAGAAATATAGAAATATAGAAATATAGAAATATAGAAATATAGAAATATAGAATATGAAATATAGAAATATAGAAATATAGAAATATAGAAATATAGAAATATAGAAATATAGAAATATAGAAATATAGAAATATAGAAAATATAGAAATAAGAAATATAGAAATATAGAAATATAGAAATATAGAAATATAGAAATATAGAAATATAGAAATATAGAGAAATATAGAAATATAGAAATATAGAAATATAGAAATATAGAAATATAGAAATATAGAAATATAGAAATATAGAATATAGAATATAGAAATATAGAAATATAGAAATATAGAAATATAGAAATATAGAAATATAGAAATTAGAATATAGAAATATAGAAATATAGAAATATAGAAATATAGAAATATAGAAATATAGAATATAGAAATATAGAAATATAGAAATATAGAAATATAGAAATATAGAAATATAGAAATAGAAATATAGAAATATAGAAATATAGAAATATAGAAATATAGAAAATATAGAAATATAGAAATATAGAAATATAGAAATATAGAAATATAGAAATATAGAAATATAGAAATATAGAAATATAGAAATATAGAAATATAGAAATATAGAAATATAGAAATATAGAAAATATAGAAATATAGAAATATAGAAATATAGAAATATAGAATATAGAAATATAGAAATATAGAATATAGAAATATAGAAATATAGAAAATATAGAAATATAGAAATATAGAAATATAGAAATATAGAAATATAGAAATATAGAAATATAGAAATATAGAAATATAGAAATATAGAAATATAGAATATAGAAAATATAGAAATATAGAAATATAGAAATATAGAAATATAGAAATATAGAAATATAGAAATATAGAAATATAGAAATATAGAAATATAGAAATATAGAAATATAGAAATATAGAAATATAGAAATATAGAAATATAGAAATATAGAAATATAGAAATATAGAAATATAGAAATATAGAAATATAGAAATATAGAAATATAGAAATATAGAAATATAGAAATATAGAAATATAGAAATATAGAAATATAGAAATATAGAAATATAGAAATATAGAAATATAGAAATATAGAAATATAGAAATATAGAAATATAGAAATATAGAAATATAAGAAATATAGAAATATAGAAATATAGAAATATGAAATATAGAAATATAGAAATATAGAAATATAGAAATATAGAAATATAGAAATATAGAAATATAGAAATATAGAAATATAGAAATATAGAAATATAGAAATATAGAAATATAGAAATATAGGAAATATAGAAATATAGAAATATAGAAATATAGAAATATAGAAATATAGAAATATAGAAATATAGAAATATAGAAATATAGAAATATAGAAATATAGAAATATAGAAATATAGAAATATAGAAAATATAGAAATATAGAAATAGAAATAAGAAAATATAGAAATATAGAAATATAGAAATATAGAATATAGAAATATAGAAATATAGAATATAGAAATATAGAAATATAGAAATATAGAAATATAGAAATATAGAAATATAGAAATATAGAAATATAGAAATATAGAAATATAGAAATATAGAAATATAGAAATATAGAAAGAAATATAGAAATATAGAAATATAGAAATAGAAATATAGAAATATAGAAATATAGAAATATAGAAATATAGAAATATAGAAATATAGAAATATAGAAATATAGAAATTAGAAATATAGAAATATAGAAATATAGAAATATAGAAATATAGAAATATAGAAATATAGAAATATAGAAATATAGAAATATAGAAATATAGAAATATAGAAATATAGAAATATAGAAATATAGAAATATAGAAATATAGAAATATAGAAATATAGAAATATAGAAATATAGAAATATAGAAATATAGAAATATAGAAATATAGAAATATAGAAATATAGAAATAGAAATATAGAAAATATAAATATAGAAATATAGAAATATAGAAATATAGAAATATAGAAAATATAGAAATATAGAAATATAGAAATATAGAAATATAGAATATAGAAATATAGAAATATAGAAATATAGAAATATAGAAATATAGAAATATAAATATAGAAATATAGAAATATAGAAATATAGAAATATAGAAATATAGAAATATAGAAATATAGAATATAGAAATATAGAAATATAGAAATATAGAAATATAGAAATATAGAAATATAGAAATATAGAAATATAGAAAATATAGAAATTAGAAATATAGAAATATAGAAATATAGAAATATAGAAATATAGAAATATAGAAATATAGAAATATAGAAATATAGAAATATAGAAATATAGAAATATAGAAATTATAGAAATATAGAAATATAGAAATATAGAAATATAGAAATATAGAAATATAGAAATATAGAAATATAGAAATATAGAAATATAGAAATATAGAAATATAGAAAATATAGAAATATAGAAATATAGAAATATAGAAATATAGAAATATAGAAATATAGAAAATATAGAAATATAGAAATATAGAAATATAGAAATATAGAAATATAGAAATATAGAAATATAGAAATATAGGAAATATAGAAATATAGAAATATAGAAATATAGAAATATATAGAAATATAGAAATATAGAAATATAGAAATATAGAAATATAGAAATATAGAAATATAGAAATATAGAAATATAGAAATATAGAAATATAGAAATATAGAAATATAGAAATATAGAAATATAGAAATATAGAAATATAGAAATATAGAAATATAGAAATATAGAAATATAGAAATATAGAAATATAGAAATATAGAAATATAGAAATATAGAAATATAGAAATATAGAAATATAGAAATATAGAAATATAGAATATAGAATAATATAGAAATATAGAAATATAGAAATATAGAAATATAGAAATATAGAAATATAGAAATATAGAAATATAGAAATATAGAAATATAGAAATATAGAAATATAGAAATATAGAAATATAGAAATATAGAAATATAGAAATATAGAAATATAGAAATATAGAAATATAGAAATATAGAAAATATAGAAATATAGAAATATAGAAATATAGAAATATAGAAATATAGAAATATAGAAATATAGAAATATAGAAATATAGAAATATAGAAATATAGAAATATAGAAATATAGAAATATAGAAATATAGAAATATAGAAATATAGAAATATAGAAATATAGAAATATAGAAATATAGAAATATAGAAATATAGAAATATAGAAATATAGAAATATAGAAATATAGAAATATAGAAATATAGAAATATAGAAATATAGAAATATAGAAATATAGAAATATATAAGAAATATAGAAATATAGAAATATAGAAATATAGAAATATAGAAATATAGAAATATAGAAATATAGAAATATAGAAATATAGAAATATAGAAAATATAGAAATATAGAAATATAGAAATATAGAAATATAGAAATATAGAAATATAGAAATATAGAAATATAGAAATATAGAAATATAGAAATATAGAAATATAGAAATATAGAAATATAGAACATATAGAAATATAGAAATATAGAAATATAGAAAATATAGAAATATAGAAATATAGAAATATAGAAATATAGAAATATAGAAATATAGAAATATAGAAATATAGAAATATAGAAATATAGAAATATAGAAATATAGAAATATAGAAATATAGAAATATAGAAATATAGAAATATAGAAATATAGAAATATAGAAATATAGAAATATAGAAATATAGAAATATAGAAATATAGAAATATAGAAATATAGAAATATAGAAATATAGAAATATAGAAATATAGAAATATAGAAATATAGAAATATAGAAATATAGAAATATAGAAATATAGAAATATAGAAATATAGAAATATAGAAAATATAGAAATATAAAAATATAGAAATATAGAAATATAGAAATATAGAAATATAGAAATATAGAAATATAGAAATATAGAAATATAGAAATATAGAAATATAGAAATATAGAAATATAGAAATATAGAAATATAGAAATATAGAAATATAGAAATATAGAAATATAGAAATATAGAAATATAGAAATATAGAAATATAGAAATATAGAAATATAGAAATATAGAAATATAGAAATATAGAAATATAGAAATATAGAAATATAGAAATATAGAAATATAGAAATATAGAAATATAGAAATATAGAAATATAGAAATATAGAAATATAGAAATATAGAAATATAGAAATATAGAAATATAGAAATATAGAAATATAGAAATATAGAAATATAGAAATATAGAAATATAGAAATATAGAAATATAGAAATATAGAAATATAGAAATATAGAAATATAGAAATATAGAAATATAGAAATATAGAAATATAGAAATATAGAAATATAGAAATATAGAAATATAGAAATATAGAAATATAGAAATATAGAAATATAGAAATATAGAAATATAGAAATATAGAAATATAGAAATATAGAAATATAGAAATATAGAAATATAGAAATATAGAAATATAGAAATATAGAAATATAGAAATATAGAAATATAGAAATATAGAAATATAGAAATATAGAAATATAGAAATATAGAAATATAGAAATATAGAAATATAGAAATATAGAAATATAGAAATATAGAAATATAGAAATATAGAAATATAGAAATATAGAAATATAGAAATATAGAAATATAGAAATATAGAAATATAGAAATATAGAAATATAGAAATATAGAAATATAGAAATATAGAAATATAGAAATATAGAAATATAGAAATATAGAAATATAGAAATATAGAAATATAGAAATATAGAAATATAGAAATATAGAAATATAGAAATATAGAAATATAGAAATATAGAAATATAGAAATATAGAAATATAGAAATATAGAAATATAGAAATATAGAAATATAGAAATATAGAAATATAGAAATATAGAAATATAGAAATATAGAAATATAGAAATATAGAAATATAGAAATATAGAAATATAGAAATATAGAAATATAGAAATATAGAAATATAGAAATATAGAAATATAGAAATATAGAAATATAGAAATATAGAAATATAGAAATATAGAAATATAGAAATATAGAAATATAGAAATATAGAAATATAGAAATATAGAAATATAGAAATATAGAAATATAGAAATATAGAAATATAGAAATATAGAAATATAGAAATATAGAAATATAGAAATATAGAAATATAGAAATATAGAAATATAGAAATATAGAAATATAGAAATATAGAAATATAGAAATATAGAAATATAGAAATATAGAAATATAGAAATATAGAAATATAGAAATATAGAAATATAGAAATATAGAAATATAGAAATATAGAAATATAGAAATATAGAAATATAGAAATATAGAAATATAGAAATATAGAAATATAGAAATATAGAAATATAGAAATATAGAAATAAAGAAATATAGAAATATAGAAATATAGAAATATAGAAATATAGAAATATAGAAATATAGAAATATAGAAATATAGAAATATAGAAATATAGAAATATAGAAATATAGAAATATAGAAATATAGAAATATAGAAATATAGAAATATAGAAATATAGAAATATAGAAATATAGAAATATAGAAATATAGAAATATAGAAATATAGAAATATAGAAATATAGAAATATAGAAATATAGAAATATAGAAATATAGAAATATAGAAATATAGAAATATAGAAATATAGAAATATAGAAATATAGAAATATAGAAATATAGAAATATAGAAATATAGAAATATAGAAATATAGAAATATAGAAATATAGAAATATAGAAATATAGAAATATAGAAATATAGAAATATAGAAATATAGAAATATAGAAATATAGAAATATAGAAATATAGAAATATAGAAATATAGAAATATAGAAATATAGAAATATAGAAATATAGAAATATAGAAATATAGAAATATAGAAATATAGAAATATAGAAATATAGAAATATAGAAATATAGAAATATAGAAATATAGAAATATAGAAATATAGAAATATAGAAATATAGAAATATAGAAATATAGAAATATAGAAATATAGAAATATAGAAATATAGAAATATAGAAATATAGAAATATAGAAATATAGAAATATAGAAATATAGAAATATAGAAATATAGAAATATAGAAATATAGAAATATAGAAATATAGAAATATAGAAATATAGAAATATAGAAATATAGAAATATAGAAATATAGAAATATAGAAATATAGAAATATAGAAATATAGAAATATAGAAATATAGAAATATAGAAATATAGAAATATAGAAATATAGAAATATAGAAATATAGAAATATAGAAATATAGAAATATAGAAATATAGAAATATAGAAATATAGAAATATAGAAATATAGAAATATAGAAATATAGAAATATAGAAATATAGAAATATAGAAATATAGAAATATAGAAATATAGAAATATAGAAATATAGAAATATAGAAATATAGAAATATAGAAATATAGAAATATAGAAATATAGAAATATAGAAATATAGAAATATAGAAATATAGAAATATAGAAATATAGAAATATAGAAATATAGAAATATAGAAATATAGAAATATAGAAATATAGAAATATAGAAATATAGAAATATAGAAATATAGAAATATAGAAATATAGAAATATAGAAATATAGAAATATAGAAATATAGAAATATAGAAATATAGAAATATAGAAATATAGAAATATAGAAATATAGAAATATAGAAATATAGAAATATAGAAATATAGAAATATAGAAATATAGAAATATAGAAATATAGAAATATAGAAATATAGAAATATAGAAATATAGAAATATAGAAATATAGAAATATAGAAATATAGAAATATAGAAATATAGAAATATAGAAATATAGAAATATAGAAATATAGAAATATAGAAATATAGAAATATAGAAATATAGAAATATAGAAATATAGAAATATAGAAATATAGAAATATAGAAATATAGAAATATAGAAATATAGAAATATAGAAATATAGAAATATAGAAATATAGAAATATAGAAATATAGAAATATAGAAATATAGAAATATAGAAATATAGAAATATAGAAATATAGAAATATAGAAATATAGAAATATAGAAATATAGAAATATAGAAATATAGAAATATAGAAATATAGAAATATAGAAATATAGAAATATAGAAATATAGAAATATAGAAATATAGAAATATAGAAATATAGAAATATAGAAATATAGAAATATAGAAATATAGAAATATAGAAATATAGAAATATAGAAATATAGAAATATAGAAATATAGAAATATAGAAATATAGAAATATAGAAATATAGAAATATAGAAATATAGAAATATAGAAATATAGAAATATAGAAATATAGAAATATAGAAATATAGAAATATAGAAATATAGAAATATAGAAATATAGAAATATAGAAATATAGAAATATAGAAATATAGAAATATAGAAATATAGAAATATAGAAATATAGAAATATAGAAATATAGAAATATAGAAATATAGAAATATAGAAATATAGAAATATAGAAATATAGAAATATAGAAATATAGAAATATAGAAATATAGAAATATAGAAATATAGAAATATAGAAATATAGAAATATAGAAATATAGAAATATAGAAATATAGAAATATAGAAATATAGAAATATAGAAATATAGAAATATAGAAATATAGAAATATAGAAATATAGAAATATAGAAATATAGAAATATAGAAATATAGAAATATAGAAATATAGAAATATAGAAATATAGAAATATAGAAATATAGAAATATAGAAATATAGAAATATAGAAATATAGAAATATAGAAATATAGAAATATAGAAATATAGAAATATAGAAATATAGAAATATAGAAATATAGAAATATAGAAATATAGAAATATAGAAATATAGAAATATAGAAATATAGAAATATAGAAATATAGAAATATAGAAATATAGAAATATAGAAATATAGAAATATAGAAATATAGAAATATAGAAATATAGAAATATAGAAATATAGAAATATAGAAATATAGAAATATAGAAATATAGAAATATAGAAATATAGAAATATAGAAATATAGAAATATAGAAATATAGAAATATAGAAATATAGAAATATAGAAATATAGAAATATAGAAATATAGAAATATAGAAATATAGAAATATAGAAATATAGAAATATAGAAATATAGAAATATAGAAATATAGAAATATAGAAATATAGAAATATAGAAATATAGAAATATAGAAATATAGAAATATAGAAATATAGAAATATAGAAATATAGAAATATAGAAATATAGAAATATAGAAATATAGAAATATAGAAATATAGAAATATAGAAATATAGAAATATAGAAATATAGAAATATAGAAATATAGAAATATAGAAATATAGAAATATAGAAATATAGAAATATAGAAATATAGAAATATAGAAATATAGAAATATAGAAATATAGAAATATAGAAATATAGAAATATAGAAATATAGAAATATAGAAATATAGAAATATAGAAATATAGAAATATAGAAATATAGAAATATAGAAATATAGAAATATAGAAATATAGAAATATAGAAATATAGAAATATAGAAATATAGAAATATAGAAATATAGAAATATAGAAATATAGAAATATAGAAATATAGAAATATAGAAATATAGAAATATAGAAATATAGAAATATAGAAATATAGAAATATAGAAATATAGAAATATAGAAATATAGAAATATAGAAATATAGAAATATAGAAATATAGAAATATAGAAATATAGAAATATAGAAATATAGAAATATAGAAATATAGAAATATAGAAATATAGAAATATAGAAATATAGAAATATAGAAATATAGAAATATAGAAATATAGAAATATAGAAATATAGAAATATAGAAATATAGAAATATAGAAATATAGAAATATAGAAATATAGAAATATAGAAATATAGAAATATAGAAATATAGAAATATAGAAATATAGAAATATAGAAATATAGAAATATAGAAATATAGAAATATAGAAATATAGAAATATAGAAATATAGAAATATAGAAATATAGAAATATAGAAATATAGAAATATAGAAATATAGAAATATAGAAATATAGAAATATAGAAATATAGAAATATAGAAATATAGAAATATAGAAATATAGAAATATAGAAATATAGAAATATAGAAATATAGAAATATAGAAATATAGAAATATAGAAATATAGAAATATAGAAATATAGAAATATAGAAATATAGAAATATAGAAATATAGAAATATAGAAATATAGAAATATAGAAATATAGAAATATAGAAATATAGAAATATAGAAATATAGAAATATAGAAATATAGAAATATAGAAATATAGAAATATAGAAATATAGAAATATAGAAATATAGAAATATAGAAATATAGAAATATAGAAATATAGAAATATAGAAATATAGAAATATAGAAATATAGAAATATAGAAATATAGAAATATAGAAATATAGAAATATAGAAATATAGAAATATAGAAATATAGAAATATAGAAATATAGAAATATAGAAATATAGAAATATAGAAATATAGAAATATAGAAATATAGAAATATAGAAATATAGAAATATAGAAATATAGAAATATAGAAATATAGAAATATAGAAATATAGAAATATAGAAATATAGAAATATAGAAATATAGAAATATAGAAATATAGAAATATAGAAATATAGAAATATAGAAATATAGAAATATAGAAATATAGAAATATAGAAATAGAGAAATATAGAAATATAGAAATATAGAAATATAGAAATATAGAAATATAGAAATATAGAAATATAGAAATATAGAAATATAGAAATATAGAAATATAGAAATATAGAAATATAGAAATATAGAAATATAGAAATATAGAAATATAGAAATATAGAAATATAGAAATATAGAAATATATTCAATATATATTCAATTTTATTGCGTAAAATAAAAGCGATCCTCTTCAATTGAATATTTTTTTCAAATTGGCAGTTTTCCAATCTGAAAAATAAATAAAAAAAAACGTTGATTACTGAGAATAGTTTTTGCACAGTTGTTTAATAGTTTTGTTTTAGAAGTTTAGATTATTAATTATGGTCTTGCTTAAGGACCAAATAAAGTAGGTGCATTCTTATAGATACTATCACAAAGGACATGGATACCTATAAGCGCCATTTTTGAAATCCAGCAAACAAAAAGAAAACCCGGTTTAATTGAAACCGATGAAAACAAAATGCTCAACCTTCTAGAGAAAAGCCAAATAAAGGTTTCTCAAAGCGAGATGAATGGATGTGTGTTTGCTATCCTAAATAAAAGAAATCCGCATGCATCGTTTGGCTTTCACGATTGTTTTAGATATATCATGACAACAATATAATAGACAGGCATATCGAGGTATCCGTTCGCGCAGAGGCTTAATGCGGTAAAATACGTTTTTTTTGTTCGGAATTCATTGTAAGCTTCATTTATTTCAAAAACCTCGAAAGCAAACTGAGTTCCGATTTGAACTGACTTAAATTGGAAATTCTTTCAAACGGATACCTCGACAGGGCTGATAACCTCTATGCCTAAATCAGCTGATGCTGAAATAAGTTACCATATTATCTTAGTGATCTTAGTGAACTCCTTCTAGAGACGAAAGATCTGCGATTATTTTCTGCTTCAGAGTTGCAGCCTATAGTTCAGCAAAGACTTGTAGGACGTAGATCCCCATAATACAGATACTACTATGGCAAATACTCAGAAAAGCGAGGAGAACTCTGAACTCTGAACTCTAAAGAACTGAAGAACAAACATCTGTAGATATCGAGGGGCTCCAGCTGTTTTATGTTTATGCTTTATGTTCGCATCACCTGATAGAAGAGTTTGGAAAAAAAAGACTAGCCCTTGAATTATTTTTTTTATAAACTTTTTCAGGTGTGGGGAACCTATAACACTCATGGAGCGCCCCTAAAATGATGTTTATTGACTGTTCTTATGTTTGTAGTTCCGCCCAAACTATTTGTTAAACATTTTGGGATTTATTCGAAGTCGAGCAATCCACCGTAGAGATTATCAAAGCTTTAGCCCAGCAAAGACCTACAGGAGAACATTCTCATTATTGGAGGCACTTCGTACAAACGCAGATGTTCAGAAGATACAATCGAAATCACATCTCAAAATGTGTCGAAAGCCGCAAGATAAACACTTGCAGCAAGGACATTAAAAATTTAAACCAACTAAAATCGACACGAACAATTTACCAGTTTGGAATGAAAGATTGGCTAAAAATGTGAATGACTACTATTAAACCTAGCCTATCTAAATATTTATTTGTGTGAAGCATGGGACATCCGTTTTAACGCCGATTCCGAACGACAAAACTAAGAAGCTTCTCATGAAAGTTATACAATCTAGGTTTACCAGTTTTGACCAAGTGCGGGAAGGAAGATTGGCTTAACTTGTGAACGACAATTACTAAACCCAGCTTACCCATTACTTTGTTTGTGCGAAGTTATATTGTAGCCACAAAGAATGGGACCTCCCGTTTTACGCCGATCTCAAACGACAAATCCAAGAAGCTTCTCATGAATGTTTTATACTCTTGAACGTTTGTCAGACTTTGGCAAGAGGTGAGGAGGTGAAAAAAACGCGGGTGTTGGTAATTTCGGGATTTGAATCAAGGATCCCTAGCTTGTAGTTCAACGGACTAACCTATGCCTCTACGATGATTGAAACATGACTTGTGGGCAATGGAGTAGGGGACAAATATCCCAATACTCAGAAGAAGCACCTCTGTTACTGAAAAAAATAGCATTAGGCCCTTCTTTGTGGGAAAAATAATAACTTTGCTCAAGCATATGAAGGGAGAAGCTAGGTTTGAGGTCCTGAATGGGCCATTAATGCCAAATTTTTCATTTTACATCTCATGTCAGAGGCAGTTAGGTAAAGAACGTGTTCAATGGAAAGGCATATTGTTTAGAGGAAACTATTTCAACACCGACTATGAAGAAAAGCAATGGCGGATGGAAATATCTTCACTGTTGGGAAGATACACAGTTGGGATTAAGTATTTGTACGAAATAGATGAGGCAAACTGTGCCATCCAATTATATTGCAAGAAGTCTTTATGTTCAAACAAAATGTTGACAACAACACCAAAGAATCATTGGAAGAACCATGGCAAAGTCCAGCAATACAGAATTAAACGTTTTGAGGGGCAATAATGAAAACTTAAAAATAAATTGAGGTCTCGACTTACCGCTTTCACAGCTAATCAATTCATTTAATTTCTTCTTGGTGAATCCATTATCAAGAGTTTAATTCCAGGATGAGATTGCATGCACAGGTTTATCTGAAAAGATTTTTTTTTTTTAAAGAATACTAAGCGTAGATCTGTTTAAGAAAAATACATACCTGTGCATGGGTTACAGCCGGTGCAATATCAAATCCAGATTTGATCCAACCATTCGAATTTGTATTCAATTTTATTGCGTAAAATAAAAGCGATCCTCTTCAATTGAATATTTTTTTCAAATTGGCAGTTTTCCAATCTGAAAAATAAATAAAAAAAAAACGTTGATTACTGAGAATAGTTTTTGCAGAGTTGTTTAATAGTTTTGTTTTAGAATTTTAGATTATTAATTATGGTCTTGCTTAAGGACCAAATAAAGTAGGTGCATTCTTATAGATACTATCACAAAGGACATGGATACCTATAAGCGCCATTTTTGAAATCCAGCAAACAAAAAGAAAACCCGGTTTAATTGAAACCGATGAAAACAAAATGCTCAACCTTCTAGAGAAAAGCCAAATAAAGGTTTCTCAAAGCGAGATGAATGGATGTGTGTTTGCTATCCTAAATAAAAGAAATCCGCATGCATCGTTTGGCTTTCACGATTGTTTTAGATATATCATGACAACAATATAATAGACAGGCATATCGAGGTATCCGTTCGCGCAGAGGCTTAATGCGGTAAAATACGTTTTTTTTTGTTCGGAATTCATTGTAAGCTTCATTTATTTCAAAACCTCGAAAGCAAACTGAGTTCCGATTTGAACTGACTTAAATTGGAAATTCTTTCAAACGGATACCTCGACAGGGCTGATAACCTCTATGCCTAAATCAGCTGATGCTGAAATAAGTTACCATATTATCTTAGTGATCTTAGTGAACTCCTTCTAGAGACGAAAGATCTTCTGATCTTTTCTTTTCTGCTTCAGAGTTTCAGCCTATAGTTCAGCAAAGACTTGTAGGACGTAGATCCCCATAATACAGATACTACTATGGCAAATACTCAGAAGAGCGAGGAGAACTCTGAACTCTGAACTCTAAAGAACTGAAGAACAAACATCTGTAGATATCGAGGGGCTCCAGCTGTTTTATGTTTATGCTTTATGTTCGCATCACCTGATAGAAGAGTTTGGAAAAAAAAGACTAGCCCTTGAATTATTTTTTTTATAAACTTTTTCAGGTGTGGGGAACCTATAACACTCATGGAGCGCCCCTAAAATGATGTTTATTGACTGTTCTTATGTTTGTAGTTCCGCCCAAACTATTTGTTAAACATTTTGGGATTTATTCGAAGTCGAGCAATCCACCGTAGAGATTATCAAAGCTTTAGCCCAGCAAAGACCTACAGGAGAACATTCTCATTATTGGAGGCACTTCGTACAAACGCAGATGTTCAGAAGATACAATCGAAATCACATCTCAAAATGTGTCGAAAGCCGCAAGATAAACACTTGCAGCAAGGACATTAAAAATTTAAACCAACTAAAATCGACACGAACAATTTACCAGTTTGGAATGAAAGATTGGCTAAAAATGTGAATGACTACTATTAAACCTAGCCTATCTAAATATTTATTTGTGTGAAGCATGGGACATCCGTTTTAACGCCGATTCCGAACGACAAAACTAAGAAGCTTCTCATGAAAGTTATACAATCTAGGTTTACCAGTTTTGACCAAGTGCGGGAAGGAAGATTGGCTTAACTTGTGAACGACAATTACTAAACCCAGCTTACCCATTACTTTGTTTGTGCGAAGTTATATTGTAGCCACAAAGAATGGGACCTCCCGTTTTACGCCGATCTCAAACGACAAATCCAAGAAGCTTCTCATGAATGTTTTATACTCTTGAACGTTTGTCAGACTTTGGCAAGAGGTGAGGAGGTGAAAAAAACGCGGGTGTTGGTAATTTCGGGATTTGAATCAAGGATCCCTAGCTTGTAGTTCAACGGACTAACCTATGCCTCTACGATGATTGAAACATGACTTGTGGGCAATGGAGTAGGGGACAAATATCCCAATACTCAGAAGAAGCACCTCTGTTACTGAAAAAAAATAGCATTAGGCCCTTCTTTGTGGGAAAAATAATAACTTTGCTCAAGCATATGAAGGGAGAAGCTAGGTTTGAGGTCCTGAATGGGCCATTAATGCCAAATTTTTTCATTTTACATCTCATGTCAGAGGCAGTTAGGTAAAGAACGTGTTCAATGGAAAGGCATATTGTTTAGAGGAAAACTATTTCAACACCGACTATGAAGAAAAGCAATGGCGGATGGAAATATCTTCACTGTTGGGAAGATACACAGTTGGGATTAAGTATTTGTACGAAATAGATGAGGCAAACTGTGCCATCCAATTATATTGCAAGAAGTCTTTATGTTCAAACAAAATGTTGACAACAACACCAAAGAATCATTGGAAGAACCATGGCAAAGTCCAGCAATACAGAATTAAACGTTTTGAGGGGCAATAATGAAAACTTAAATATAAATTGAGGTCTCGACTTACCGCTTTCACAGCTAATCAATTCATTTAATTTCTTCTTGGTGAATCCATTATCAAGAGTTTAATTCCAGGATGAGATTGCATGCACAGGTTTATCTGAAAAGATTTTTTTTTTTAAAGAATACTAAGCGTAGATCTGTTTAAGAAAAATACATACCTGTGCATGGGTTACAGCCGGTGCATTATCAAATCCAGATTTGATCCAACCATTCGAATTTGTATTCAATTTTATTGCGTAAAATAAAAGCGATCCTCTTCAATTGAATATTTTTTTCAAATTGGCAGTTTTCCAATCTGAAAAATAAATAAAAAAAAAACGTTGATTACTGAGAATAGTTTTTGCACAGTTGTTTAATAGTTTTGTTTTAGAAGTTTAGATTATTAATTATGGTCTTGCTTAAGGACCAAATAAAGTAGGTGCATTCTTATAGATACTATCACAAAGGACATGGATACCTATAAGCGCCATTTTTGAAATCCAGCAAACAAAAAGAAAACCCGGTTTAATTGAAACCGATGAAAACAAAATGCTCAACCTTCTAGAGAAAAGCCAAATAAAGGTTTCTCAAAGCGAGATGAATGGATGTGTGTTTGCTATCCTAAATAAAAGAAATCCGCATGCATCGTTTGGCTTTCACGATTGTTTTAGATATATCATGACAACAATATAATAGACAGGCATATCGAGGTATCCGTTCGCGCAGAGGCTTAATGCGGTAAAATACGTTTTTTTTTGTTCGGAATTCATTGTAAGCTTCATTTATTTCAAAACCTCGAAAGCAAACTGAGTTCCGATTTGAACTGACTTAAATTGGAAATTCTTTCAAACGGATACCTCGACAGGGCTGATAACCTCTATGCCTAAATCAGCTGATGCTGAAATAAGTTACCATATTATCTTAGTGATCTTAGTGAACTCCTTCTAGAGACGAAAGATCTGCGATTATTTTCTGCTTCAGAGTTTCAGCCTATAGTTCAGCAAAGACTTGTAGGACGTAGATCCCCATAATACAGATACTACTATGGCAAATACTCAGAAGAGCGAGGAGAACTCTGAACTCTGAACTCTAAAGAACTGAAGAACAAACATCTGTAGATATCGAGGGGCTCCAGCTGTTTTATGTTTATGGTTTATGTTCGCATCACCTGATAGAAGAGTTTGGAAAAAAAAGACTAGCCCTTGAAATATTTTTTTTTATAAACTTTTTCAGGTGTAGGGAACCTATAACACTCATGGAGCGCCCCTAAAATGATGTTTATTGACTGTTCTTATGTTTGTAGTTCCGCCCAAACTATTTGTTAAACATTTTGGGATTTATTCGAAGTCGAGCAATCCACCGTAGAGATTATCAAAGCTTTAGCCCAGCAAAGACCTACAGGAGAACATTCTCATTATTGGAGGCACTTCGTACAAACGCAGATGTTCAGAAGATACAATCGAAATCACATCTCAAAATGTGTCGAAAGCCGCAAGATAAACACTTGCAGCAAGGACATTAAAAATTTAAACCAACTAAAATCGACACGAACAATTTACCAGTTTGGAATGAAAGATTGGCTAAAAATGTGAATGACTACTATTAAACCTAGCCTATCTAAATATTTATTTGTGTGAAGCATGGGACATCCGTTTTAACGCCGATTCCGAACGACAAAACTAAGAAGCTTCTCATGAAAGTTATACAATCTAGGTTTACCAGTTTTGACCAAGTGCGGGAAGGAAGATTGGCTTAACTTGTGAACGACAATTACTAAACCCAGCTTACCCATTACTTTGTTTGTGCGAAGTTATATTGTAGCCACAAAGAATGGGACCTCCCATTTTACGCCGATCTCAAACGACAAATCCAATAAGCTTCTCATGAATGTTTTATACTCTTGAACGTTTGTCAGACTTTGGCAAGAGGTGAGGAGGTGAAAAAAACGCGGGTGTTGGTAATTTCGGGATTTGAATCAAGGATCCCTAGCTTGTAGTTCAACGGACTAACCTATGCCTCTACGATGATTGAAACATGACTTGTGGGCAATGGAGTAGGGGACAAATATCCCAATACTCAGAAGAAGCACCTCTGTTACTGAAAAAAATAGCATTAGGCCCTTCTTTGTGGGAAAAATAATAACTTTGCTCAAGCATATGAAGGGAGAAGCTAGGTTTGAGGTCCTGAATGGGCCATTAATGCCAAATTTTTCATTTTACATCTCATGTCAGAGGCAGTTAGGTAAAGAACGTGTTCAATGGAAAGGCATATTGTTTAGAGGAAAACTATTTCAACACCGACTATGAAGAAAAGCAATGGCGGATGGAAATATCTTCACTGTTGGGAAGATACACAGTTGGGATTAAGTATTTGTACGAAATAGATGAGGCAAACTGTGCCATCCAATTATATTGCAAGAAGTCTTTATGTTCAAACAAAATGTTGACAACAACACCAAAGAATCATTGGAAGAACCATGGCAAAGTCCAGCAATACAGAATTAAACGTTTTGAGGGGCAATAATGAAAACTTAAAAATAAATTGAGGTCTCGACTTACCGCTTTCACAGCTAATCAATTCATTTAATTTCTTCTTGGTGAATCCATTATCAAAAGTTTAATTCCAGGATGAGATTGCATGCACAGGTTTATCTGAAAAGATTTTTTTTTTTAAAGAATACTAAGCGTAGATCTGTTTAAGAAAAATACATACCTGTGCATGGGTTACAGCCGGTGCAATATCAAATCCAGATTTGATCCAACCATTCGAATTTGTATTCAATTTTATTGCGTAAAATAAAAGCGATCCTCTTCAATTGAATATTTTTTTCAAATTGGCAGTTTTCCAATCTGAAAAATAAATAAAAAAAAAACGTTGATTACTGAGAATAGTTTTTGCACAGTTGTTTAATAGTTTTGTTTTGAATTTTAGATTATTAATTATGGTCTTGCTTAAGGACCAAATAAAGTAGGTGCATTCTTATAGATACTATCACAAAGGACATGGATACCTATAAGCGCCATTTTTGAAATCCAGCAAACAAAAAGAAAACCCGGTTTAATTGAAACCGATGAAAACAAAATGCTCAACCTTCTAGAGAAAAGCCAAATAAAGGTTTCTCAAAGCGAGATGAATGGATGTGTGTTTGCTATCCTAAATAAAAGAAATCCGCATGCATCGTTTGGCTTTCACGATTGTTTTAGATATATCATGACAACAATATAATAGACAGGCATATCGAGGTATCCGTTCGCGCAGAGGCTTAATGCGGTAAAATACGTTTTTTTTGTTCGGAATTCATTGTAAGCTTCATTTATTTCAAAACCTCGAAAGCAAACTGAGTTCCGATTTGAACTGACTTAAATTGGAAATTCTTTCAAACGGATACCTCGACAGGGCTGATAACCTCTATGCCTAAATCAGCTGATGCTGAAATAAGTTACCATATTATCTTAGTGATCTTAGTGAACTCCTTCTAGAGACGAAAGATCTGCGATTATTTTCTGCTTCAGAGTTTCAGCCTATAGTTCAGCAAAGACTTGTAGGACGTAGATCCCCATAATACAGATACTACTATGGCAAATACTCAGAAGAGCGAGGAGAACTCTGAACTCTGAACTCTAAAGAACTGAAGAACAAACATCTGTAGATATCGAGGGGCTCCAGCTGTTTTATGTTTATGCTTTATGTTCGCATCACCTGATAGAAGAGTTTGGAAAAAAAAGACTAGCCCTTGAATTATTTTTTTTATAAACTTTTTCAGGTGTGGGGAACCTATAACACTCATGGAGCGCCCCTAAAATGATGTTTATTGACTGTTCTTATGTTTGTAGTTCCGCCCAAACTATTTGTTAAACATTTTGGGATTTATTCGAAGTCGAGCAATCCAACGTAGAGATTATCAAAGCTTTAGCCCAGCAAAGACCTACAGGAGAACATTCTCATTATTGGAGGCACTTCGTACAAACGCAGATGTTCAGAAGATACAATCGAAATCACATCTCAAAATGTGTCGAAAGCCGCAAGATAAACACTTGCAGCAAGGACATTAAAAATTTAAACCAACTAAAATCGACACGAACAATTTACCAGTTTGGAATGAAAGATTGGCTAAAAATGTGAATGACTACTATTAAACCTAGCCTATCTAAATATTTATTTGTGTGAAGCATGGGACATCCGTTTTAACGCCGATTCCGAACGACAAAACTAAGAAGCTTCTCATGAAAGTTATACAATCTAGGTTTACCAGTTTTGACCAAGTGCGGGAAGGAAGATTGGCTTAACTTGTGAACGACAATTACTAAACCCAGCTTACCCATTACTTTGTTTGTGCGAAGTTATATTGTAGCCACAAAGAATGGGACCTCCCGTTTTACGCCGATCTCAAACGACAAATCCAAGAAGCTTCTCATGAATGTTTTATACTCTTGAACGTTTGTCAGACTTTGGCAAGAGGTGAGGAGGTGAAAAAAACGCGGGTGTTGGTAATTTCAAGATTTGAATCAAGGATCCCTAGCTTGTAGTTCAACGGACTAACCTATGCCTCTACGATGATTGAAACATGACTTGTGGGCAATGGAGTAGGGGACAAATATCCCAATACTCAGAAGAAGCACCTCTGTTACTGAAAAAAATAGCATTAGGCCCTTCTTTGTGGGAAAAATAATAACTTTGCTCAAGCATATGAAGGGAGAAGCTAGGTTTGAGGTCCTGAATGGGCCATTAATGCCAAATTTTTCATTTTACATCTCATGTCAGAGGCAGTTAGGTAAAGAACGTGTTCAATGGAAAGGCATATTGTTTAGAGGAAAACTATTTCAACACCGACTATGAAGAAAAGCAATGGCGGATGGAAATATCTTCACTGTTGGGAAGATACACAGTTGGGATTAAGTATTTGTACGAAATAGATGAGGCAAACTGTGCCATCCAATTATATTGCAAGAAGTCTTTATGTTCAAACAAAATGTTGACACCAACACCAAAGAATCATTGGAAGAACCATGGCAAAGTCCAGCAATACAGAATTAAACGTTTTGAGGGGCAATAATGAAAAATTAAAAATAAATTGAGGTCTCGACTTACCGCTTTCACAGCTAATCAATTCATTTAATTTCTTCTTGGTGAATCCATTATCAAGAGTTTAATTCCAGGATGAGATTGCCTGCACAGGTTTATCTGAAAAGATTTTTTATGCTTTATGTTCGCATCACCTGATAGAAGAGTTTGGAAAAAAAAGACTAGCCCTTGAATTATTTTTTTTATAAACTTTTTCAGGTGTGGGGAACCTATAACACTCATGGAGCGCCCCTAAAATGATGTTTATTGACTGTTCTTATGTTTGTAGTTCCGCCCAAACTATTTGTTAAACATTTTGGGATTTATTCGAAGTCGAGCAATCCACCGTAGAGATTATCAAAGCTTTAGCCCAGCAAAGACCTACAGGAGAACATTCTCATTATTGGAGGCACTTCGTACAAACGCAGATGTTCAGAAGATACAATCGAAATCACATCTCAAAATGTGTCGAAAGCCGCAAGATAAACACTTGCAGCAAGGACATTAAAAATTTAAACCAACTAAAATCGACACGAACAATTTACCAGTTTGGAATGAAAGATTGGCTAAAAATGTGAATGACTACTATTAAACCTAGCCTATCTAAATATTTATTTGTGTGAAGCATGGGACATCCGTTTTAACGCCGATTCCGAACGACAAAACTAAGAAGCTTCTCATGAAAGTTATACAATCTAGGTTTACCAGTTTTGACCAAGTGCGGGAAGGAAGATTGGCTTAACTTGTGAACGACAATTACTAAACCCAGCTTACCCATTACTTTGTTTGTGCGAAGTTATATTGTAGCCACAAAGAATGGGACCTCCCGTTTTACGCCGATCTCAAACGACAAATCCAAGAAGCTTCTCATGAATGTTTTATACTCTTGAACGTTTGTCAGACTTTGGCAAGAGGTGAGGAGGTGAAAAAAACGCGGGTGTTGGTAATTTCAAGATTTGAATCAAGGATCCCTAGCTTGTAGTTCAACGGACTAACCTATGCCTCTACGATGATTGAAACATGACTTGTGGGCAATGGAGTAGGGGACAAATATCCCAATACTCAGAAGAAGCACCTCTGTTACTGAAAAAAATAGCATTAGGCCCTTCTTTGTGGGAAAAATAATAACTTTGCTCAAGCATATGAAGGGAGAAGCTAGGTTTGAGGTCCTGAATGGGCCATTAATGCCAAATTTTTCATTTTACATCTCATGTCAGAGGCAGTTAGGTAAAGAACGTGTTCAATGGAAAGGCATATTGTTTAGAGGAAAACTATTTCAACACCGACTATGAAGAAAAGCAATGGCGGATGGAAATATCTTCACTGTTGGGAAGATACACAGTTGGGATTAAGTATTTGTACGAAATAGATGAGGCAAACTGTGCCATCCAATTATATTGCAAGAAGTCTTTATGTTCAAACAAAATGTTGACACCAACACCAAAGAATCATTGGAAGAACCATGGCAAAGTCCAGCAATACAGAATTAAACGTTTTGAGGGGCAATAATGAAAAATTAAAAATAAATTGAGGTCTCGACTTACCGCTTTCACAGCTAATCAATTCATTTAATTTCTTCTTGGTGAATCCATTATCAAGAGTTTAATTCCAGGATGAGATTGCCTGCACAGGTTTATCTGAAAAGATTTTTTTTTTTTAAAGAATACTAAGCGTAGATCTGTTTAAGAAAAATACATACCTGTGCATGGGTTACAGCCGGTGCAATATCAAATCCAGATTTGATCCAACCATTCGAATTTGTATTCAATTTTATTGCGTAAAATAAAAGCGATCCTCTTCAATTGAATATTTTTTTCAAATTGGCAGTTTTCCAATCTGAAAAATAAATAAAAAAAAACGTTGATTACTGAGAATAGTTTTTGCACAGTTGTTTAATAGTTTTGTTTTAGAATTTTAGATTATTAATTATGGTCTTGCTTAAGGACCAAATAAAGTAGGTGCATTCTTATAGATACTATCACAAAGGACATGGATACCTATAAGCGCCATTTTTGAAATCCAGCAAACAAAAAGAAAACCCGGTTTAATTGAAACCGATGAAAACAAAATGCTCAACCTTCTAGAGAAAAGCCAAATAAAGGTTTCTCAAAGCGAGATGAATGGATGTGTGTTTGCTATCCTAAATAAAAGAAATCCGCATGCATCGTTTGGCTTTCACGATTGTTTTAGATATATCATGACAACAATATTATAGACAGGCATATCGAGGTATCCGTTCGCGCAGAGGCTTAATGCGGTAAAATACGTTTTTTTTGTTCGGAATTCATTGTAAGCTTCATTTATTTCAAAACCTCGAAAGCAAACTAATTCCGATTTGAACTGACTTAAATTGGAAATTCTTTCAAACGGATACCTCGACAGGGCTGATAACCTCTATGCCTAAATCAGCTGATGCTGAAATAAGTTACCATATTATCTTAGTGATCTTAGTGAACTCCTTCTAGAGACGAAAGATCTGCGATTATTTTCTGCTTCAGAGTTTCAGCCTATAGTTCAGCAAAGACTTGTAGGACGTAGATCCCCATAATACAGATACTACTATGGCAAATACTCAGAAGAGCGAGGAGAACTCTGAACTCTGAACTCTAAAGAACTGAAGAACAAACATCTGTAGATATCGAGGGGCTCCAGCTGTTTTATGTTTATGCTTTATGTTCGCATCACCTGATAGAAGAGTTTGGAAAAAAAAGACTAGCCCTTGAATTATTTTTTTTATAAACTTTTTCAGGTGTGGGGAACCTATAACACTCATGGAGCGCCCCTAAAATGATGTTTATTGACTGTTCTTATGTTTGTAGTTCCGCCCAAACTATTTGTTAAACATTTTGGGATTTATTCGAAGTCGAGCAATCCACCGTAGAGATTATCAAAGCTTTAGCCCAGCAAAGACCTACAGGAGAACATTCTCATTATTGGAGGCACTTCGTACAAACGCAGATGTTCAGAAGATACAATCGAAATCACATCTCAAAATGTGTCGAAAGCCGCAAGATAAACACTTGCAGCAAGGACATTAAAAATTTAAACCAACTAAAATCGACACGAACAATTTACCAGTTTGGAATGAAAGATTGGCTAAAAATGTGAATGACTACTATTAAACCTAGCCTATCTAAATATTTATTTGTGTGAAGCATGGGACATCCGTTTTAACGCCGATTCCGAACGACAAAACTAAGAAGCTTCTCATGAAAGTTATACAATCTAGGTTTACCAGTTTTGACCAAGTGCGGGAAGGAAGATTGGCTTAACTTGTGAACGACAATTACTAAACCCAGCTTACCCATTACTTTGTTTGTGCGAAGTTATATTGTAGCCACAAAGAATGGGACCTCCCGTTTTACGCCGATCTCAAACGACAAATCCAAGAAGCTTCTCATGAATGTTTTATACTCTTGAACGTTTGTCAGACTTTGGCAAGAGGTGAGGAGGTGAAAAAAACGCGGGTGTTGGTAATTTCGGGATTTGAATCAAGGATCCCTAGCTTGTAGTTCAACGGACTAACCTATGCCTCTACGATGATTGAAACATGACTTGTGGGCAATGGAGTAGGGGACAAATATCCCAATACTCAGAAGAAGCACCTCTGTTACTGAAAAAAATAGCATTAGGCCCTTCTTTGTGGGAAAAATAATAACTTTGCTCAAGCATATGAAGGGAGAAGCTAGGTTTGAGGTCCTGAATGGGCCATTAATGCCAAATTTTTCATTTTACATCTCATGTCAGAGGCAGTTAGGTAAAGAACGTGTTCAATGGAAAGGCATATTGTTTAGAGGAAAACTATTTCAACACCGACTATGAAGAAAAGCAATGGCGGATGGAAATATCTTCACTGTTGGGAAGATACACAGTTGGGATTAAGTATTTGTACGAAATAGATGAGGCAAACTGTGCCATCCAATTATATTGCAAGAAGTCTTTATGTTCAAACAAAATGTTGACAACAACACCAAAGAATCATTGGAAGAACCATGGCAAAGTCCAGCAATACAGAATTAAACGTTTTGAGGGGCAATAATGAAAACTTAAAAATAAATTGAGGTCTCGACTTACCGCTTTCACAGCTAATCAATTCATTTAATTTCTTCTTGGTGAATCCATTATCAAGAGTTTAATTCCAGGATGAGATTGCATGCACAGGTTTATCTGAAAAGATTTTTTTTTTTAAAGAATACTAAGCGTAGATCTGTTTAAGAAAAATACATACCTGTGCATGGGTTACAGCCGGTGCAATATCAAATCCAGATTTGATCCAACCATTCGAATTTGTATTCAATTTTATTGCGTAAAATAAAAGCGATCCTCTTCAATTGAATATTTTTTTCAAATTGGCAGTTTTCCAATCTGAAAAATAAATAAAAAAAAACGTTGATTACTGAGAATAGTTTTTGCACAGTTGTTTAATAGTTTTGTTTTAGAATTTTAGATTATTAATTATGGTCTTGCTTAAGGACCAAATAAAGTAGGTGCATTCTTATAGATACTATCACAAAGGACATGGATACCTATAAGCGCCATTTTTGAAATCCAGCAAACAAAAAGAAAACCCGGTTTAATTGAAACCGATGAAAACAAAATGCTCAACCTTCTAGAGAAAAGCCAAATAAAGGTTTCTCAAAGCGAGATGAATGGATGTGTGTTTGCTATCCTAAATAAAAGAAATCAGCATGCATCGTTTGGCTTTCACGATTGTTTTAGATATATCATGACAACAATATAATAGACAGGCATATCGAGGTATCCGTTCGCGCAGAGGCTTAATGCGGTAAAATACGTTTTTTTTGTTCGGAATTCATTGTAAGCTTCATTTATTTCAAAACCTCGAAAGCAAACTGAGTTCCGATTTGAACTGACTTAAATTGGAAATTCTTTCAAACGGATACCTCGACAGGGCTGATAACCTCTATGCCTAAATCAGATGATGCTGAAATAAGTTACCATATTATCTTAGTGATCTTAGTGAACTCCTTCTAGAGACGAAAGATCTGCGATTATTTTCTGCTTCAGAGTTGCAGCCTATAGTTCAGCAAAGACTTGTAGGACGTAGATCCCCTTAACACAGATACTACTATGGCAAATACTCAGAAGAGCGAGGAGAACTCTGAACTCTGAACTCTAAAGAACTGAAGAACAAACATCTGTAGATATCGAGGGGCTCCAGCTGTTTTATGTTTATGCTTTATGTTCGCATCACCTGATAGAAGAGTTTGGAAAAAAAAGACTAGCCCTTGAATTATTTTTTTTATAAACTTTTTCAGGTGTGGGGAACCTATAACACTCATGGAGCGCCCCTAAAATGATGTTTATTGACTGTTCTTATGTTTGTAGTTCCGCCCAAACTATTTGTTAAACATTTTGGGATTTATTCGAAGTCGAGCAATCCACCGTAGAGATTATCAAAGCTTTAGCCCAGCAAAGACCTACAGGAGAACATTCTCATTATTGGAGGCACTTCGTACAAACGCAGATGTTCAGAAGATACAATCGAAATCACATCTCAAAATGTGTCGAAAGCCGCAAGATAAACACTTGCAGCAAGGACATTAAAAATTTAAACCAACTAAAATCGACACGAACAATTTACCAGTTTGGTATGAAAGATTGGCTAAAAATGTGAATGACTACTATTAAACCTAGCCTATCTAAATATTTATTTGTGTGAAGCATGGGACATCCGTTTTAACGCCGATTCCGAACGACAAAACTAAGAAGCTTCTCATGAAAGTTATACAATCTAGGTTTACCAGTTTTGACCAAGTGCGGGAAGGAAGATTGGCTTAACTTGTGAACGACAATTACTAAACCCAGCTTACCCATTACTTTGTTTGTGCGAAGTTATATTGTAGCCACAAAGAATGGGACCTCCCGTTTTACGCCGATCTCAAACGACAAATCCAAGAAGCTTCTCATGAATGTTTTATACTCTTGAACGTTTGTCAGACTTTGGCAAGAGGTGAGGAGGTGAAAAAAACGCGGGTGTTGGTAATTTCGGGATTTGAATCAAGGATCCCTAGCTTGTAGTTCAACGGACTAACCTATGCCTCTACGATGATTGAAACATGACTTGTGGGCAATGGAGTAGGGGACAAATATCCCAATACTCAGAAGAAGCACCTCTGTTACTGAAAAAAATAGCATTAGGCCCTTCTTTGTGGGAAAAATAATAACTTTGCTCAAGCATATGAAGGGAGAAGCTAGGTTTGAGGTCCTGAATGGGCCATTAATGCCAAATTTTTCATTTTACATCTCATGTCAGAGGCAGTTAGGTAAAGAACGTGTTCAATGGAAAGGCATATTGTTTAGAGGAAAACTATTTCAACACCGACTATGAAGAAAAGCAATGGCGGATGGAAATATCTTCACTGTTGGGAAGATACACAGTTGGGATTAAGTATTTGTACGAAATAGATGAGGCAAACTGTGCCATCCAATTATATTGCAAGAAGTCTTTATGTTCAAACAAAATGTTGACAACAACACCAAAGAATCATTGGAAGAACCATGGCAAAGTCCAGCAATACAGAATTAAACGTTTTGAGGGGCAATAATGAAAACTTAAAAATAAATTGAGGTCTCGACTTACCGCTTTCACAGCTAATCAATTCATTTAATTTCTTCTTGGTGAATCCATTATCAAGAGTTTAATTCCAGGATGAGATTGCATGCACAGGTTTATCTGAAAAGATTTTTTTTTTAAAGAATACTAAGCGTAGATCTGTTTAAGAAAAATACATACCTGTGCATGGGTTACAGCCGGTGCAATATCAAATCCAGATTTGATCCAACCATTAGAATTTGTATTCAATTTTATTGCGTAAAATAAAAGCGATCCTCTTCAATTGAATATTTTTTTCAAATTGGCAGTTTTCCAATCTGAAAAATAAATAAAAAAAACGTTGATTACTGAGAATAGTTTTTGCACAGTTGTTTAATAGTTTTGTTTTAGAATTTTAGATTATTAATTATGGTCTTGCTTAAGGACCAAATAAAGTAGGTGCATTCTTATAGATACTATCACAAAGGACATGGATACCTATAAGCGCCATTTTTGAAATCCAGCAAACAAAAAGAAAACCCGGTTTAATTGAAACCGATGAAAACAAAATGCTCAACCTTCTAGAGAAAAGCCAAATAAAGGTTTCTCAAAGCGAGATGAATGGATGTGTGTTTGCTATCCTAAATAAAAGAAATCCGCATGCATCGTTTGGCTTTCACGATTGTTTTAGATATATCATGACAACAATATAATAGACAGGCATATCGAGGTATCCGTTCGCGCAGAGGCTTAATGCGGTAAAATACGTTTTTTTTGTTCGGAATTCATTGTAAGCTTCATTTATTTCAAAACCTCGAAAGCAAACTGAGTTCCGATTTGAACTGACTTAAATTGGAAATTCTTTCAAACGGATACCTCGACAGGGCTGATAACCTCTATGCCTAAATCAGCTGATGCTGAAATAAGTTACCATATTATCTTAGTGATCTTAGTGAACTCCTTCTAGAGACGAAAGATCTGCGATTATTTTCTGCTTCAGAGTTTCAGCCTATAGTTCAGCAAAGACTTGTAGGACGTAGATCCCCATAATACAGATACTACTATGGCAAATACTCAGAAGAGCGAGGAGAACTCTGAACTCTGTACTCTAAAGAACTGAAGAACAAACATCTGTAGATATCGAGGGGCTCCAGCTGTTTTATGTTTATGCTTTATGTTCGCATCACCTGATAGAAGAGTTTGGAAAAAAAAGACTAGCCCTTGAATTATTTTTTTTATAAACTTTTTCAGGTGTGGGGAACCTATAACACTCATGGAGCGCCCCTAAAATGATGTTTATTGACTGTTCTTATGTTTGTATTTCCGCCCAAACTATTTGTTAAACATTTTGGGATTTATTCGAAGTCGAGCAATCCACCGTAGAGATTATCAAAGCTTTAGCCCAGCAAAGACCTACAGGAGAACATTCTCATTATTGGAGGCACTTCGTACAAACGCAGATGTTCAGAAGATACAATCGAAATCACATCTCAAAATGTGTCGAAAGCCGCAAG
Source organism: Rhingia campestris (assembly GCA_932526625.1). Taxonomy (NCBI): domain Eukaryota; kingdom Metazoa; phylum Arthropoda; class Insecta; order Diptera; family Syrphidae; genus Rhingia; species Rhingia campestris. The sequence continues at coordinate 42,507,747 of OW052185.1, forward strand.
ATAAACACTTGCAGCAAGGACATTAAAAATTTAAACCAACTAAAATCGACACGAACAATTTACCAGTTTGGAATGAAAGATTGGCTAAAAATGTGAATGACTACTATTAAACCTAGCCTATCTAAATATTTATTTGTGTGAAGCTTGGGACATCCGTTTTAACGCCGATTCCGAACGACAAAACTAAGAAGCTTCTCATGAAAGTTATACAATCTAGGTTTACCAGTTTTGACCAAGTGCGGGAAGGAAGATTGGCTTAACTTGTGAACGACAATTACTAAACCCAGCTTACCCATTACTTTGTTTGTGCGAAGTTATATTGTAGCCACAAAGAATGGGACCTCCCGTTTTACGCCGATCTCAAACGACAAATCCAAGAAGCTTCTCATGAATGTTTTATACTCTTGAACGTTTGTCTGACTTTGGCAAGAGGTGAGGAGGTGAAAAAAACGCGGGTGTTGGTAATTTCGGGATTTGAATCAAGGATCCCTAGCTTGTAGTTCAACGGACTAACCTATGCCTCTACGATGATTGAAACATGACTTGTGGGCAATGGAGTAGGGGACAAATATCCCAATACTCAGAAGAAGCACCTCTGTTACTGAAAAAAATAGCATTAGGCCCTTCTTTGTGGGAAAAATAATAACTTTGCTCAAGCATATGAAGGGAGAAGCTAGGTTTGAGGTCCTGAATGGGCCATTAATGCCAAATTTTTCATTTTACATCTCATGTCAGAGGCAGTTAGGTAAAGAACGTGTTCAATGGAAAGGCATATTGTTTAGAGGAAAACTATTTCAACACCGACTATGAAGAAAAGCAATGGCGGATGGAAATATCTTCACTGTTGGGAAGATACACAGTTGGGATTAAGTATTTGTACGAAATAGATGAGGCAAACTGTGCCATCCAATTATATTGCAAGAAGTCTTTATGTTCAAACAAAATGTTGACAACAACACCAAAGAATCATTGGAAGAACCATGGCAAAGTCCAGCAATACAGAATTAAACGTTTTGAGGGGCAATAATGAAAACTTAAAAATAAATTGAGGTCTCGACTTACCGCTTTCACAGCTAATCAATTCATTTAATTTCTTCTTGGTGAATCCATTATCAAGAGTTTAATTCCAGGATGAGATTGCATGCACAGGTTTATCTGAAAAGATTTTTTTTAAAGAATACTAAGCGTAGATCTGTTTAAGAAAAATACATACCTGTGCATGGGTTACAGCCGGTGCAATATCAAATCCAGATTTGATCCAACCATTAGAATTTGTATTCAATTTTATTGCGTAAAATAAAAGCGATCCTCTTCAATTGAATATTTTTTTCAAATTGGCAGTTTTCCAATCTGAAAAATAAATAAAAAAAAACGTTGATTACTGAGAATAGTTTTTGCACAGTTGTTTAATAGTTTTGTTTTAGAATTTTAGATTATTAATTATGGTCTTGCTTAAGGACCAAATAAAGTAGGTGCATTCTTATAGATACTATCACAAAGGACATGGATACCTATAAGCGCCATTTTTGAAATCCAGCAAACAAAAAGAAAACCCGGTTTAATTGAAACCGATGAAAACAAAATGCTCAACCTTCTAGAGAAAAGCCAAATAAAGGTTTCTCAAAGCGAGATGAATGGATGTGTGTTTGCTATCCTAAATAAAAGAAATCCGCATGCATCGTTTGGCTTTCACGATGGTTTTAGATATATCATGACAACAATATAATAGACAGGCATATCGAGGTATCCGTTCGCGCAGAGGCTTAATGCGGTAAAATACGTTTTTTTTGTTCGGAATTCATTGTAAGCTTCATTTATTTCAAAACCTCGAAAGCAAACTGAGTTCCGATTTGAACTGACTTAAATTGGAAATTCTTTCAAACGGATACCTCGACAGGGCTGATAACCTCTATGCCTAAATCAGCTGATGCTGAAATAAGTTACCATATTATCTTAGTGATCTTAGTGAACTCCTTCTAGAGACGAAAGATCTGCGATTATTTTCTGCTTCAGAGTTTCAGCCTATAGTTCAGCAAAGACTTGTAGGACGTAGATCCCCATAATACAGATACTACTATGGCAAATACTCAGAAGAGCGAGGAGAACTCTGAACTCTGAACTCTAAAGAACTGAAGAACAAACATCTGTAGATATCGAGGGGCTCCAGCTGTTTTATGTTTATGCTTTATGTTCGCATCACCTGATAGAAGAGTTTGGAAAAAAAAGACTAGCCCTTGAATTATTTTTTTTATAAACTTTTTCAGGTGTGGGGAACCTATAACACTCATGGAGCGCCCCTAAAATGATGTTTATTGACTGTTCTTATGTTTGTAGTTCCGCCCAAACTATTTGTTAAACATTTTGGGATTTATTCGAAGTCGAGCAATCCAACGTAGAGATTATCAAAGCTTTAGCCCAGCAAAGACCTACAGGAGAACATTCTCATTATTGGAGGCACTTCGTACAAACGCAGATGTTCAGAAGATACAATCGAAATCACATCTCAAAATGTGTCGAAAGCCGCAAGATAAACACTTGCAGCAAGGACATTAAAAATTTAAACCAACTAAAATCGACACGAACAATTTACCAGTTTGGAATGAAAGATTGGCTAAAAATGTGAATGACTACTATTAAACCTAGCCTATCTAAATATTTATTTGTGTGAAGCATGGGACATCCGTTTTAACGCCGATTCCGAACGACAAAACTAAGAAGCTTCTCATGAAAGTTATACAATCTAGGTTTACCAGTTTTGACCAAGTGCGGGAAGGAAGATTGGCTTAACTTGTGAACGACAATTACTAAACCCAGCTTACCCATTACTTTGTTTGTGCGAAGTTATATTGTAGCCACAAAGAATGGGACCTCCCGTTTTACGCCGATCTCAAACGACAAATCCAAGAAGCTTCTCATGAATGTTTTATACTCTTGAACGTTTGTCAGACTTTGGCAAGAGGTGAGGAGGTGAAAAAAACGCGGGTGTTGGTAATTTCGGGATTTGAATCAAGGATCCCTAGCTTGTAGTTCAACGGACTAACCTATGCCTCTACGATGATTGAAACATGACTTGTGGGCAATGGAGTAGGGGACAAATATCCCAATACTCAGAAGAAGCACCTCTGTTACTGAAAAAAATAGCATTAGGCCCTTCTTTGTGGGAAAAATAATAACTTTGCTCAAGCATATGAAGGGAGAAGCTAGGTTTGAGGTCCTGAATGGGCCATTAATGCCAAATTTTTCATTTTACATCTCATGTCAGAGGCAGTTAGGTAAAGAACGTGTTCAATGGAAAGGCATATTGTTTAGAGGAAAACTATTTCAACACCGACTATGAAGAAAAGCAATGGCGGATGGAAATATCTTCACTGTTGGGAAGATACACAGTTGGGATTAAGTATTTGTACGAAATAGATGAGGCAAACTGTGCCATCCAATTATATTGCAAGAAGTCTTTATGTTCAAACAAAATGTTGACAACAACACCAAAGAATCATTGGAAGAACCATGGCAAAGTCCAGCAATACAGAATTAAACGTTTTGAGGGGCAATAATGAAAACTTAAAAATAAATTGAGGTCTCGACTTACCGCTTTCACAGCTAATCAATTCATTTAATTTCTTCTTGGTGAATCCATTATCAAAAGTTTAATTCCAGGATGAGATTGCATGCACAGGTTTATCTGAAAAGATTTTTTTTTTAAAGAATACTAAGCGTAGATCTGTTTAAGAAAAATACATACCTGTGCATGGGTTACAGCCGGTGCAATATCAAATCCAGATTTGATCCAACCATTCGAATTTGTATTCAATTTTATTGCGTAAAATAAAAGCGATCCTCTTCAATTGAATATTTTTTTCAAATTGGCAGTTTTCCAATCTGAAAAATAAATAAAAAAAAAACGTTGATTACTGAGAATAGTTTTTGCACAGTTGTTTAATAGTTTTGTTTTGAATTTTAGATTATTAATTATGGTCTTGCTTAAGGACCAAATAAAGTAGGTGCATTCTTATAGATACTATCACAAAGGACATGGATACCTATAAGCGCCATTTTTGAAATCCAGCAAACAAAAAGAAAACCCGGTTTAATTGAAACCGATGAAAACAAAATGCTCAACCTTCTAGAGCAAAGCCAAATAAAGGTTTCTCAAAGCGAGATGAATGGATGTGTGTTTGCTATCCTAAATAAAAGAAATCCGCATGCATCGTTTGGCTTTCACGATTGTTTTAGATATATCATGACAACAATATAATAGACAGGCATATCGAGGTATCCGTTCGCGCAGAGGCTTAATGCGGTAAAATACGTTTTTTTTGTTCGGAATTCATTGTAAGCTTCATTTATTTCAAAACCTCGAAAGCAAACTGAGTTCCGATTTGAACTGACTTAAATTGGAAATTCTTTCAAACGGATACCTCGACAGGGCTGATAACCTCTATGCCTAAATCAGCTGATGCTGAAATAAGTTACCATATTATCTTAGTGATCTTAGTGAACTCCTTCTAGAGACGAAAGATCTGCGATTATTTTCTGCTTCAGAGTTTCAGCCTATAGTTCAGCAAAGACTTGTAGGACGTAGATCCCCATAATACAGATACTACTATGGCAAATACTCAGAAGAGCGAGGAGAACTCTGAACTCTGAACTCTAAAGAACTGAAGAACAAACATCTGTAGATATCGAGGGGCTCCAGCTGTTTTATGTTTATGCTTTATGTTCGCATCACCTGATAGAAGAGTTTGGAAAAAAAAGACTAGCCCTTGAATTATTTTTTTTATAAACTTTTTCAGGTGTGGGGAACCTATAACACTCATGGAGCGCCCCTAAAATGATGTTTATTGACTGTTCTTATGTTTGTAGTTCCGCCCAAACTATTTGTTAAACATTTTGGGATTTATTCGAAGTCGAGCAATCCACCGTAGAGATTATCAAAGCTTTAGCCCAGCAAAGACCTACAGGAGAACATTCTCATTATTGGAGGCACTTCGTACAAACGCAGATGTTCAGAAGATACAATCGAAATCACATCTCAAAATGTGTCGAAAGCCGCAAGATAAACACTTGCAGCAAGGACATTAAAAATTTAAACCAACTAAAATCGACACGAACAATTTACCAGTTTGGAATGAAAGATTGGCTAAAAATGTGAATGACTACTATAAAACCTAGCCTATCTAAATATTTATTTGTGTGAAGCATGGGACATCCGTTTTAACGCCGATTCCGAACGACAAAACTAAGAAGCTTCTCATGAAAGTTATACAATCTAGGTTTACCAGTTTTGACCAAGTGCGGGAAGGAAGATTGGCTTAACTTGTGAACGACAATTACTAAACCCAGCTTACCCATTACTTTGTTTGTGCGAAGTTATATTGTAGCCACAAAGAATGGGACCTCCCGTTTTACGCCGATCTCAAACGACAAATCCAAGAAGCTTCTCATGAATGTTTTATACTCTTGAACGTTTGTCAGACTTTGGCAAGAGGTGAGGAGGTGAAAAAAACGCGGAAAGATCTGCGATTATTTTCTGCTTCAGAGTTGCAGCCTATATTTAAATCCCAAACTATTTGTTAAACATTTTGGGATTTATTCGAAGTCGAGCAATCCACCGTAGAGATTATCAAAGCTTTAGCCCAGCAAAGACCTACAGGAGAACATTCTCATTATTGGAGGCACTTCGTACAAACGCAGATGTTCAGAAGATACAATCGAAATCACATCTCAAAACGTGTCGAAAGCCGCAAGATAAACACTTGCAGCAAGGACATTAAAAATTTAAACCAACTAAAATCGACACGAACAATTTACCAGTTTGGAATGAAAGATTGGCTAAAAATGTGAATGACTACTATTAAACCTAGCCTATCTAAATATTTATTTGTGTGAAGCATGGGACATCCGTTTTAACGCCGATTCCGAACGACAAAACTAAGAAGCTTCTCATGAAAGTTATACAATCTAGGTTTACCAGTTTTGACCAAGTGCGGGAAGGAAGATTGGCTTAACTTGTGAACGACAATTACTAAACCCAGCTTACCCATTACTTTGTTTGTGCGAAGTTATATTGTAGCCACAAAGAATGGGACCTCCCGTTTTACGCCGATCTCAAACGACAAATCCAAGAAGCTTCTCATGAATGTTTTATACTCTTGAACGTTTGTCAGACTTTGGCAAGAGGTGAGGAGGTGAAAAAAACGCGGAAAGATCTGCGATTATTTTCTGCTTCAGAGTTGCAGCCTATATTTAAATCCCAAACTATTTGTTAAACATTTTGGGATTTATTCGAAGTCGAGCAATCCACCGTAGAGATTATCAAAGCTTTAGCCCAGCAAAGACCTACAGGAGAACATTCTCATTATTGGAGGCACTTCGTACAAACGCAGATGTTCAGAAGATACAATCGAAATCAGATCTCAAAATGTGTCGAAAGCCGCAAGATAAACACTTGCAGCAAGGACATTAAAAATTTAAACCAACTAAAATCGACACGAACAATTTACCAGTTTGGAATGAAAGATTGGCTAAAAATGTGAATGACTACTATTAAACCTAGCCTATCTAAATATTTATTTGTGTGAAGCATGGGACATCCGTTTTAACGCCGATTCCGAACGACAAAACTAAGAAGCTTCTCATGAAAGTTATACAATCTAGGTTTACCAGTTTTGACCAAGTGCGGGAAGGAAGATTGGCTTAACTTGTGAACGACAATTACTAAACCCAGCTTACCCATTACTTTGTTTGTGCGAAGTTATATTGTAGCCACAAAGAATGGGACCTCCCGTTTTACGCCGATCTCAAACGACAAATCCAAGAAGCTTCTCATGAATGTTTTATACTCTTGAACGTTTGTCAGACTTTGGCAAGAGGTGAGGAGGTGAAAAAAACGCGGGTGTTGGTAATTTCGGGATTTGAATCAAGGATCCCTAGCTTGTAGTTCAACGGACTAACCTATGCCTCTACGATGATTGAAACATGACTTGTGGGCAATGGAGTAGGGGACAAATATCCCAATACTCAGAAGAAGCACCTCTGTTACTGAAAAAAATAGCATTAGGCCCTTCTTTGTGGGAAAAATAATAACTTTGCTCAAGCATATGAAGGGAGAAGCTAGGTTTGAGGTCCTGAATGGGCCATTAATGCCAAATTTTTCATTTTACATCTCATGTCAGAGGCAGTTAGGTAAAGAACGTGTTCAATGGAAAGGCATATTGTTTAGAGGAAAACTATTTCAACACCGACTATGAAGAAAAGCAATGGCGGATGGAAATATCTTCACTGTTGGGAAGATACACAGTTGGGATTAAGTATTTGTACGAAATAGATGAGGCAAACTGTGCCATCCAATTATATTGCAAGAAGTCTTTATGTTCAAACAAAATGTTGACAACAACACCAAAGAATCATTGGAAGAACCATGGCAAAGTCCAGCAATACAGAATTAAACGTTTTGAGGGGCAATAATGAAAACTTAAAAATAAATTGAGGTCTCGACTTACCGCTTTCACAGCTAATCAATTCATTTAATTTCTTCTTGGTGAATCCATTATCAAAAGTTTAATTCCAGGATGAGATTGCATGCACAGGTTTATCTGAAAAGATTTTTTTTTTAAAGAATACTAAGCGTAGATCTGTTTAAGAAAAATACATACCTGTGCATGGGTTACAGCCGGTGCAATATCAAATCCAGATTTGATCCAACCATTCGAATTTGTATTCAATTTTATTGCGTAAAATAAAAGCGATCCTCTTCAATTGAATATTTTTTTCAAATTGGCAGTTTCCAATCTGAAAAATAAATAAAAAAAAAACGTTGATTACTGAGAATAGTTTTTGCACAGTTGTTTAATAGTTTTGTTTTAGAATTTTAGATTATTAATTATGGTCTTGCTTAAGGACCAAATAAAGTAGGTGCATTCTTATAGATACTATCACAAAGGACATGGATACCTATAAGCGCCATTTTTGAAATCCAGCAAACAAAAAGAAAACCCGGTTTAATTGAAACCGATGAAAACAAAATGCTCAACCTTCTAGAGAAAAGCCAAATAAAGGTTTCTCAAAGCGAGATGAATGGATGTGTGTTTGCTATCCTAAATAAAAGAAATCCGCATGCATCGTTTGGCTTTCACGATTGTTTTAGATATATCATGACAACAATATAATAGACAGGCATATCGAGGTATCCGTTCGCGCAGAGGCTTAATGCGGTAAAATACGTTTTTTTTGTTCGGAATTCATTGTAAGCTTCATTTATTTCAAAACCTCGAAAGCAAACTGAGTTCCGATTTGAACTGACTTAAATTGGAAATTCTTTCAAACGGATACCTCGACAGGGCTGATAACCTCTATGCCTAAATCAGCTGATGCTGAAATAAGTTACCATATTATCTTAGTGATCTTAGTGAACTCCTTCTAGAGACGAAAGATCTGCGATTATTTTCTGCTTCAGAGTTGCAGCCTATAGTTCAGCAAAGACTTGTAGGACGTAGATCCCCATAATACAGATACTACTATGGCAAATACTCAGAAGAGCGAGGAGAACTCTGAACTCTGAACTCTAAAGAACTGAAGAACAAACATCTGTAGATATCGAGGGGCTCCAGCTGTTTTATGTTTATGCTTTATGTTCGCATCACCTGATAGAAGAGTTTGGAAAAAAAAGACTAGCCCTTGAATTATTTTTTTTATAAACTTTTTCAGGTGTGGGGAACCTATAACACTCATGGAGCGCCCCTAAAATGATGTTTATTGACTGTTCTTATGTTTGTAGTTCCGCCCAAACTATTTGTTAAACATTTTGGGATTTATTCGAAGTCGAGCAATCCACCGTAGAGATTATCAAAGCTTTAGCCCAGCAAAGACCTACAGGAGAACATTCTCATTATTGGAGGCACTTCGTACAAACGCAGATGTTCAGAAGATACAATCGAAATCACATCTCAAAACGTGTCGAAAGCCGCAAGATAAACACTTGCAGCAAGGACATTAAAAATTTAAACCAACTAAAATCGACACGAACAATTTACCAGTTTGGAATGAAAGATTGGCTAAAAATGTGAATGACTACTATTAAACCTAGCCTATCTAAATATTTATTTGTGTGAAGCATGGGACATCCGTTTTAACGCCGATTCCGAACGACAAAACTAAGAAGCTTCTCATGAAAGTTATACAATCTAGGTTTACCAGTTTTGACCAAGTGCGGGAAGGAAGATTGGCTTAACTTGTGAACGACAATTACTAAACCCAGCTTACCCATTACTTTGTTTGTGCGAAGTTATATTGTAGCCACAAAGAATGGGACCTCCCGTTTTACGCCGATCTCAAACGACAAATCCAAGAAGCTTCTCATGAATGTTTTATACTCTTGAACGTTTGTCAGACTTTGGCAAGAGGTGAGGAGGTGAAAAAAACGCGGGTGTTGGTAATTTCAAGATTTGAATCAAGGATCCCTAGCTTGTAGTTCAACGGACTAACCTATGCCTCTACGATGATTGAAACATGACTTGTGGGCAATGGAGTAGGGGACAAATATCCCAATACTCAGAAGAAGCACCTCTGTTACTGAAAAAAATAGCATTAGGCCCTTCTTTGTGGGAAAAATAATAACTTTGCTCAAGCATATGAAGGGAGAAGCTAGGTTTGAGGTCCTGAATGGGCCATTAATGCCAAATTTTTCATTTTACATCTCATGTCAGAGGCAGTTAGGTAAAGAACGTGTTCAATGGAAAGGCATATTGTTTAGAGGAAAACTATTTCAACACCGACTATGAAGAAAAGCAATGGCGGATGGAAATATCTTCACTGTTGGGAAGATACACAGTTGGGATTAAGTATTTGTACGAAATAGATGAGGCAAACTGTGCCATCCAATTATATTGCAAGAAGTCTTTATGTTCAAACATAATGTTGACAACAACACCAAAGAATCATTGGAAGAACCATGGCAAAGTCCAGCAATACAGAATTAAACGTTTTGAGGGGCAATAATGAAAACTTAAAAATAAATTGAGGTCTCGACTTACCGCTTTCACAGCTAATCAATTCATTTAATTTCTTCTTGGTGAATCCATTATCAAAAGTTTAATTCCAGGATGAGATTGCATGCACAGGTTTATCTGAAAAGATTTTATTTTTAAAGAATACTAAGCGTAGATCTGTTTAAGAAAAATACATACCTGTGCATGGGTTACAGCCGGTGCAATATCAAATCCAGATTTGATCCAACCATTCGAATTTGTATTCAATTTTATTGCGTAAAATAAAAGCGATCCTCTTCAATTGAATATTTTTTTCAAATTGGCAGTTTTCCAATCTGAAAAATAAATAAAAAAAAACGTTGATTACTGAGAATAGTTGTTGCACAGTTGTTTAATAGTTTTGTTTTAGAATTTTAGATTATTAATTATGGTCTTGCTTAAGGACCAAATAAAGTAGGTGCATTCTTATAGATACTATCACAAAGGACATGGATACCTATAAGCGCCATTTTTGAAATCCAGCAAACAAAAAGAAAACCCGGTTTAATTGAAACCGATGAAAACAAAATGCTCAACCTTCTAGAGAAAAGCCAAATAAAGGTTTCTCAAAGCGAGATGAATGGATGTGTGTTTGCTATCCTAAATAAAAGAAATCCGCATGCATCGTTTGGCTTTCACGATTGTTTTAGATATATCATGACAACAATATAATAGACAGGCATATCGAGGTATCCGTTCGCGCAGAGGCTTAATGCGGTAAAATACGTTTTTTTTGTTCGGAATTCATTGTAAGCTTCATTTATTTCAAAACCTCGAAAGCAAACTGAGTTCCGATTTGAACTGACTTAAATTGGAAATTCTTTCAAACGGATACCTCGACAGGGCTGATAACCTCTATGCCTAAATCAGCTGATGCTGAAATAAGTTACCATATTATCTTAGTGATCTTAGTGAACTCCTTCTAGAGACGAAAGATCTGCGATTATTTTCTGCTTCAGAGTTGCAGCCTATAGTTCAGCAAAGACTTGTAGGACGTAGATCCCCATAATACAGATACTACTATGGCAAATACTCAGAAGAGCGAGGAGAACTCTGAACTCTGAACTCTAAAGAACTGAAGAACAAACATCTGTAGATATCGAGGGGCTCCAGCTGTTTTATGTTTATGCTTTATGTTCGCATCACCTGATAGAAGAGTTTGGAAAAAAAAGACTAGCCCTTGAATTATTTTTTTTATAAACTTTTTCAGGTGTGGGGAACCTATAACACTCATGGAGCGCCCCTAAAATGATGTTTATTGACTGTTCTTATGTTTGTAGTTCCGCCCAAACTATTTGTTAAACATTTTGGGATTTATTCGAAGTCGAGCAATCCACCGTAGAGATTATCAAAGCTTTAGCCCAGCAAAGACCTACAGGAGAACATTCTCATTATTGGAGGCACTTCGTACAAACGCAGATGTTCAGAAGATACAATCGAAATCACATCTCAAAATGTGTCGAAAGCCGCAAGATAAACACTTGCAGCAAGGACATTAAAAATTTAAACCAACTAAAATCGACACGAACAATTTACCAGTTTGGAATGAAAGATTGGCTAAAAATGTGAATGACTACTATTAAACCTAGCCTATCTAAATATTTATTTGTGTGAAGCATGGGACATCCGTTTTAACGCCGATTCCGAACGACAAAACTAAGAAGTTTCTCATGAAAGTTATACAATCTAGGTTTACCAGTTTTGACCAAGTGCGGGAAGGAAGATTGGCTTAACTTGTGAACGACAATTACTAAACCCAGCTTACCCATTACTTTGTTTGTGCGAAGTTATATTGTAGCCACAAAGAATGGGACCTCCCGTTTTACGCCGATCTCAAACGACAAATCCAAGAAGCTTCTCATGAATGTTTTATACTCTTGAACGTTTGTCAGACTTTGGCAAGAGGTGAGGAGGTGAAAAAAACGCGGGTGTTGGTAATTTCGGGATTTGAATCAAGGATCCCTAGCTTGTAGTTCAACGGACTAACCTATGCCTCTACGATGATTGAAACATGACTTGTGGGCAATGGAGTAGGGGACAAATATCCCAATACTCAGAAGAAGCACCTCTGTTACTGAAAAAAATAGCATTAGGCCCTTCTTTGTGGGAAAAATAATAACTTTGCTCAAGCATATGAAGGGAGAAGCTAGGTTTGAGGTCCTGAATGGGCCATTAATGCCAAATTTTTCATTTTACATCTCATGTCAGAGGCAGTTAGGTAAAGAACGTGTTCAATGGAAAGGCATATTGTTTAGAGGAAAACTATTTCAACACCGACTATGAAGAAAAGCAATGGCGGATGGAAATATCTTCACTGTTGGGAAGATACACAGTTGGGATTAAGTATTTGTACGAAATAGATGAGGCAAACTGTGCCATCCAATTATATTGCAAGAAGTCTTTATGTTCAAACAAAATGTTGACAACAACACCAAAGAATCATTGGAAGAACCATGGCAAAGTCCAGCAATACAGAATTAAACGTTTTGAGGGGCAATAATGAAAACTTAAAAATAAATTGAGGTCTCGACTTACCGCTTTCACAGCTAATCAATTCATTTAATTTCTTCTTGGTGAATCCATTATCAAGAGTTTAATTCCAGGATGAGATTGCATGCACAGGTTTATCTGAAAAGATTTTTTTTTTTTAAGAATACTGAGCGTAGATCTGTTTAAGAAAAATACATACCTGTGCATGGGTTACAGCCGGTGCAATATCAAATCCAGATTTGATCCAACCATTCGAATTTGTATTCAATTTTATTGCGTAAAATAAAAGCGATCCTCTTCAATTGAATATTTTTTTCAAATTGGCAGTTTTCCAATCTGAAAAATAAATAAAAAAAAACGTTGATTACTGAGAATACTTTTTGCACAGTTGTTTAATAGTTTTGTTTTAGAATTTTAGATTATTAATTATGGTCTTGCTTAAGGACCAAATAAAGTAGGTGCATTCTTATAGATACTATCACAAAGGACATGGATACCTATAAGCGCCATTTTTGAAATCCAGCAAACAAAAAGAAAACCCGGTTTAATTGAAACCGATGAAAACAAAATGCTCAACCTTCTAGAGAAAAGCCAAATAAAGGTTTCTCAAAGCGAGATGAATGGATGTGTGTTTGCTATCCTAAATAAAAGAAATCCGCATGCATCGTTTGGCTTGACAACAATATAATAGACAGGCATATCGAGGTATCCGTTCGCGCAGAGGCTTAATGCGGTAAAATACGTTTTTTTGTTCGGAATTCATTGTAAGCTTCATTTATTTCAAAACCTCGAAAGCAAACTGAGTTCCGATTTGAACTGACTTAAATTGGAAATTCTTTCAAACGGATACCTCGACAGGGCTGATAACCTCTATGCCTAAATCAGCTGATGCTGAAATAAGTTACCATATTATCTTAGTGATCTTAGCGAACTCCTTCTAGAGACGAAAGATCTGCGATTATTTTCTGCTTCAGAGTTGCAGCCTATAGTTCAGCAAAGACTTGTAGGACTTAGATCCCCATAATACAGATACTACTATGGCAAATACTCAGAAGAGCGAGGAGAACTCTGAACTCTGAACTCTAAAGAACTGAAGAACAAACATCTGTAGATATCGAGGGGCTCCAGCTGTTTTATGTTTATGCTTTATGTTCGCATCACCTGATAGAAGAGTTTGGAAAAAAAAGACTAGCCCTTGAATTATTTTTTTTATAAACTTTTTCAGGTGTGGGGAACCTATAACACTCATGGAGCGCCCCTAAAATGATGTTTATTGACTGTTCTTATGTTTGTAGTTCCGCCCAAACTATTTGTTAAACATTTTGGGATTTATTCGAAGTCGAGCAATCCACCGTAGAGATTATCAAAGCTTTAGCCCAGCAAAGACCTACAGGAGAACATTCTCATTATTGGAGGCACTTCGTACAAACGCAGATGTTCAGAAGATACAATCGAAATCACATCTCAAAATGTGTCGAAAGCCGCAAGATAAACACTTGCAGCAAGGACATTAAAAATTTAAACCAACTAAAATCGACACGAACAATTTACCAGTTTGGAATGAAAGATTGGCTAAAAATGTGAATGACTACTATTAAACCTAGCCTATCTAAATATTTATTTGTGTGAAGCATGGGACATCCGTTTTAACGCCGATTCCGAACGACAAAACTAAGAAGCTTCTCATGAAAGTTATACAATCTAGGTTTACCAGTTTTGACCAAGTGCGGGAAGGAAGATTGGCTTAACTTGTGAACGACAATTACTAAACCCAGCTTACCCATTACTTTGTTTGTGCGAAGTTATATTGTAGCCACAAAGAATGGGACCTCCCGTTTTACGCCGATCTCAAACGACAAATCCAAGAAGCTTCTCATGAATGTTTTATACTCTTGAACGTTTGTCAGACTTTGGCAAGAGGTGAGGAGGTGAAAAAAACGCGGGTGTTGGTAATTTCGGGATTTGAATCAAGGATCCCTAGCTTGTAGTTCAACGGACTAACCTATGCCTCTACGATGATTGAAACATGACTTGTGGGCAATGGAGTAGGGGACAAATATCCCAATACTCAGAAGAAGCACCTCTGTTACTGAAAAAAATAGCATTAGGCCCTTCTTTGTGGGAAAAATAATAACTTTGCTCAAGCATATGAAGGGAGAAGCTAGGTTTGAGGTCCTGAATGGGCCATTAATGCCAAATTTTTCATTTTACATCTCATGTCAGAGGCAGTTAGGTAAAGAACGTGTTCAATGGAAAGGCATATTGTTTAGAGGAAAACTATTTCAACACCGACTATGAAGAAAAGCAATGGCGGATGGAAATATCTTCACTGTTGGGAAGATACACAGTTGGGATTAAGTATTTGTACGAAATAGATGAGGCAAACTGTGCCATCCAATTATATTGCAAGAAGTCTTTATGTTCAAACAAAATGTTGACAACAACACCAAAGAATCATTGGAAGAACCATGGCAAAGTCCAGCAATACAGAATTAAACGTTTTGAGGGGCAATAATGAAAACTTAAAAATAAATTGAGGTCTCGACTTACCGCTTTCACAGCTAATCAATTCATTTAATTTCTTCTTGGTGAATCCATTATCAAGAGTTTAATTCCAGGATGAGATTGCATGCACAGGTTTATCTGAAAAGATTTTTTTTTTAAAGAATACTAAGCGTAGATCTGTTTAAGAAAAATACATACCTGTGCATGGGTTACAGCCGGTGCAATATCAAATCCAGATTTGATCCAACCATTCGAATTTGTATTCAATTTTATTGCGTAAAATAAAAGCGATCCTCTTCAATTGAATATTTTTTTCAAATTTGCAGTTTTCCAATCTGAAAAATAAATAAAAAAAAACGTTGATTACTGAGAATAGTTTTTGCACAGTTGTTTAATAGTTTTGTTTTAGAATTTTAGATTATTAATTATGGTCTTGCTTAAGGACCAAATAAAGTAGGTGCATTCTTATAGATACTATCACAAAGGACATGGATACCTATAAGCGCCATTTTTGAAATCCAGCAAACAAAAAGAAAACCCGGTTTAATTGAAACCGATGAAAACAAAATGCTCAACCTTCTAGAGAAAAGCCAAATAAAGGTTTCTCAAAGCGAGATGAATGGATGTGTGTTTGCTATCCTAAATAAAAGAAATCCGCATGCATCGTTTGGCTTTCACGATTGTTTTAGATATATCATGACAACAATATAATAGACAGGCATATCGAGGTATCCGTTCGCGCAGAGGCTTAATGCGGTAAAATACGTTTTTTTTGTTCGGAATTCATTGTAAGCTTCATTTATTTCAAAACCTCGAAAGCAAACTGAGTTCCGATTTGAACTGACTTAAATTGGAAATTCTTTCAAACGGATACCTCGACAGGGCTGATAACCTCTATGCCTAAATCAGCTGATGCTGAAATAAGTTACCATATTATCTTAGTGATCTTAGTGAACTCCTTCTAGAGACGAAAGATCTGCGATTATTTTCTGCTTCAGAGTTGCAGCCTATAGTTCAGCAAAGACTTGTAGGACGTAGATCCCCATAATACAGATCCTACTATGGCAAATACTCAGAAGAGCGAGGAGAACTCAGAACTCTGAACTCTAAAGAACTGAAGAACAAACATCTGTAGATATCGAGGGGCTCCAGCTGTTTTATGTTTATGCTTTATGTTCGCATCACCTGATAGAAGAGTTTGGAAAAAAAAGACTAGCCCTTGAATTATTTTTTTTATAAACTTTTTCAGGTGTGGGGAACCTATAACACTCATGGAGCGCCCCTAAAATGATGTTTATTGACTGTTCTTATGTTTGTAGTTCCGCCCAAAC
This sequence comes from Rhingia campestris, assembly GCA_932526625.1. Classification (NCBI taxonomy): domain Eukaryota; kingdom Metazoa; phylum Arthropoda; class Insecta; order Diptera; family Syrphidae; genus Rhingia; species Rhingia campestris. Next base: position 42,524,098 of record OW052185.1, read on the forward strand.
TATTTGTTAAACATTTTGGGATTTATTCGAAGTCGAGCAATCCACCGTAGAGATTATCAAAGCTTTAGCCCAGCAAAGACCTACAGGAGAACATTCTCATTATTGGAGGCACTTCGTACAAACGCAGATGTTCAGAAGATACAATCGAAATCACATCTCAAAATGTGTCGAAAGCCGCAAGATAAACACTTGCAGCAAGGACATTAAAAATTTAAACCAACTAAAATCGACACGAACAATTTACCAGTTTGGAATGAAAGATTGGCTAAAAATGTGAATGACTACTATTAAACCTAGCCTATCTAAATATTTATTTGTGTGAAGCATGGGACATCCGTTTTAACGCCGATTCCGAACGACAAAACTAAGAAGCTTCTCATGAAAGTTATACAATCTAGGTTTACCAGTTTTGACCAAGTGCGGGAAGGAAGATTGGCTTAACTTGTGAACGACAATTACTAAACCCAGCTTACCCATTACTTTGTTTGTGCGAAGTTATATTGTAGCCACAAAGAATGGGACCTCCCGTTTTACGCCGATCTCAAACGACAAATCCAAGAAGCTTCTCATGAATGTTTTATACTCTTGAACGTTTGTCAGACTTTGGCAAGAGGTGAGGAGGTGAAAAAAACGCGGGTGTTGGTAATTTCGGGATTTGAATCAAGGATCCCTAGCTTGTAGTTCAACGGACTAACCTATGCCTCTACGATGATTGAAACATGACTTGTGGGCAATGGAGTAGGGGACAAATATCCCAATACTCAGAAGAAGCACCTCTGTTACTGAAAAAAATAGCATTAGGCCCTTCTTTGTGGGAAAAATAATAACTTTGCTCAAGCATATGAAGGGAGAAGCTAGGTTTGAGGTCCTGAATGGGCCATTAATGCCAAATTTTTCATTTTACATCTCATGTCAGAGGCAGTTAGGTAAAGAACGTGTTCAATGGAAAGGCATATTGTTTAGAGGAAAACTATTTCAACACCGACTATGAAGAAAAGCAATGGCGGATGGAAATATCTTCACTGTTGGGAAGATACACAGTTGGGATTAAGTATTTGTACGAAATAGATGAGGCAAACTGTGCCATCCAATTATATTGCAAGAAGTCTTTATGTTCAAACAAAATGTTGACAACAACACCAAAGAATCATTGGAAGAACCATGGCAAAGTCCAGCAATACAGAATTAAACGTTTTGAGGGGCAATAATGAAAACTTAAAAATAAATTGAGGTCTCGACTTACCGCTTTCACAGCTAATCAATTCATTTAATTTCTTCTTGGTGAATCCATTATCAAGAGTTAAATTCCAGGATGAGATTGCATGCACAGGTTTATCTGAAAAGATTTTTTTCTTTTAAAGAATACTAAGCGTAGATCTGTTTAAGAAAAATACATACCTGTGCATGGGTTACAGCCGGTGCAATATCAAATCCAGATTTGATCCAACCATTCGAATTTGTATTCAATTTTATTGCGTAAAATAAAAGCGATCCTCTTCAATTGAATATTTTTTTCAAATTGGCAGTTTTCCAATCTGAAAAATAAATAAAAAAAAACGTTGATTACTGAGAATAGTTTTTGCAGAGTTGTTTAATAGTTTTGTTTTAGAATTTTAGATTATTAATTATGGTCTTGCTTAAGGACCAAATAAAGTAGGTGCATTCTTATAGATACTATCACAAAGGACATGGATACCTATAAGCGCCATTTTTGAAATCCAGCAAACAAAAAGAAAACCCGGTTTAATTGAAACCGATGAAAACAAAATGCTCAACCTTCTAGAGAAAAGCCAAATAAAGGTTTCTCAAAGCGAGATGAATGGATGTGTGTTTGCTATCCTAAATAAAAGAAATCCGCATGCATCGTTTGGCTTTCACGATTGTTTTAGATATATCATGACAACAATATAATAGACAGGCATATCGAGGTATCCGTTCGCGCAGAGGCTTAATGCGGTAAAATACGTTTTTAACTTTCTCTTACAAAGAGAAAGATATTGTTTTCGTGAAAATTTTCGACCTCGAGATTTTGATTGATTCTAACATTACGATGATAGCGGAGCCTTAAAAAGTGGTTTTTGGAATTCCGTCCGTCGGTCCGTCGGTCTGTCGGTCCGTCGGTCCGTCGGTCCGTCGGTCCGTCTGTCCGTGATGGTCTCCCCAGCCTAAACGGCTAGACTGATTTTCTTCAAACTTCGTATACAAGCTAGTTTTAGTCATAATTCTAGGCCATTTTTTTTGTTTGCTTTTAGCCATGTTAATAATGGTACCCGCCATATAAAAATTACACATAACCTCAGTTTTCTCGAAAACGGCTCTAACGATTTTGATTAAACTTTATATATACTATAACCATATTAGCTTCAACAAAACAACATACCCAGTTTTTTCGAGAAAATCCATATAACGGATTTTGTCATTTAGGCCATATTAGGAAAATTGATAATTTCTCGCAAACTATTATGTCAAATTGAATGAAATTCAATATATATACTACTATTACAGCTTGAAGCAATTCCACATAATTAGTTTTAGCCCAACTATCACTAAACGGAATTTTCAGTTTTAGCCAATAACGGAAAATCATTATTATTCACATTGACATCGATTTCTTCATATATCGGAGTAAACGTTCGTATAAACTCATTTCGACATTATTTATATCATTAATCAAAATGCGTACTATTTGATCTAACGCCTAACTCGCTGTGAAAGAGAAAGTTGCGTACGACCCAGTCGTGCTCCCACCACTCGTTTTTGTTCGGAATTCATTGTAAGCTTCATTTATTTCAAAACCTCGAAAGCAAACTGAGTTCCGATTTGAACTGACTTAAATTGGAAATTCTTTCAAACGGATACCTCGACAGGGCTGATAACCTCTATGCCTAAATCAGCTGATGCTGAAATAAGTTACCATATTATCTTAGTGATCTTAGTGAACTCCTTCTAGAGACGAAAGATCTGCGATTATTTTCTGCTTCAGAGTTTCAGCCTATAGTTCAGCAAAGACTTGTAGGACGTAGATCCCCATAATACAGATACTACTATGGCAAATACTCAGAAGAGCGAGGAGAACTCTGAACTCTGAACTCTAAAGAACTGAAGAACAAACATCTGTAGATATCGAGGGGCTCCAGCTGTTTTATGTTTATGCTTTATGTTCGCATCACCTGATAGAAGAGTTTGGAAAAAAAAGACTAGCCCTTGAATTATTTTTTTTATAAACTTTTTCAGGTGTGGGGAACCTATAACACTCATGGAGCGCCCCTAAAATGATGTTTATTGACTGTTCTTATGTTTGTAGTTCCGCCCAAACTATTTGTTAAACATTTTGGGATTTATTCGAAGTCGAGCAATCCAACGTAGAGATTATCAAAGCTTTAGCCCAGCAAAGACCTACAGGAGAACATTCTCATTATTGGAGGCACTTCGTACAAACGCAGATGTTCAGAAGATACAATCGAAATCACATCTCAAAATGTGTCGAAAGCCGCAAGATAAACACTTGCAGCAAGGACATTAAAAATTTAAACCAACTAAAATCGACACGAACAATTTACCAGTTTGGAATGAAAGATTGGCTAAAAATGTGAATGACTACTATTAAACCTAGCCTATCTAAATATTTATTTGTGTGAAGCATGGGACATCCGTTTTAACGCCGATTCCGAACGACAAAACTAAGAAGCTTCTCATGAAAGTTATACAATCTAGGTTTACCAGTTTTGACCAAGTGCGGGAAGGAAGATTGGCTTAACTTGTGAACGACAATTACTAAACCCAGCTTACCCATTACTTTGTTTGTGCGAAGTTATATTGTAGCCACAAAGAATGGGACCTCCCGTTTTACGCCGATCTCAAACGACAAATCCAAGAAGCTTCTCATGAATGTTTTATACTCTTGAACGTTTGTCAGACTTTGGCAAGAGGTGAGGAGGTGAAAAAAACGCGGGTGTTGGTAATTTCGGGATTTGAATCAAGGATCCCTAGCTTGTAGTTCAACGGACTAACCTATGCCTCTACGATGATTGAAACATGACTTGTGGGCAATGGAGTAGGGGACAAATATCCCAATACTCAGAAGAAGCACCTCTGTTACTGAAAAAAATAGCATTAGGCCCTTCTTTGTGGGAAAAATAATAACTTTGCTCAAGCATATGAAGGGAGAAGCTAGGTTTGAGGTCCTGAATGGGCCATTAATGCCAAATTTTTCATTTTACATCTCATGTCAGAGGCAGTTAGGTAAAGAACGTGTTCAATGGAAAGGCATATTGTTTAGAGGAAAACTATTTCAACACCGACTATGAAGAAAAGCAATGGCGGATGGAAATATCTTCACTGTTGGGAAGATACACAGTTGGGATTAAGTATTTGTACGAAATAGATGAGGCAAACTGTGCCATCCAATTATATTGCAAGAAGTCTTTATGTTCAAACAAAATGTTGACAACAACACCAAAGAATCATTGGAAGAACCATGGCAAAGTCCAGCAATACAGAATTAAACGTTTTGAGGGGCAATAATGAAAACTTAAAAATAAATTGAGGTCTCGACTTACCGCTTTCACAGCTAATCAATTCATTTAATTTCTTCTTGGTGAATCCATTATCAAAAGTTTAATTCCAGGATGAGATTGCATGCACAGGTTTATCTGAAAAGATTTTTTTTTTTTAAAGAATACTAAGCGTAGATCTGTTTAAGAAAAATACATACCTGTGCATGGGTTACAGCCGGTGCAATATCAAATCCAGATTTGATCCAACCATTCGAATTTGTATTCAATTTTATTGCGTAAAATAAAAGCGATCCTCTTCAATTGAATATTTTTTTCAAATTGGCAGTTTTCCAATCTGAAAAATAAATAAAAAAAAAACGTTGATTACTGAGAATAGTTTTTGCACAGTTGTTTAATAGTTTTGTTTTAGAATTTTAGATTATTAATTATGGTCTTGCTTAAGGACCAAATAAAGTAGGTGCATTCTTATAGATACTATCACAAAGGACATGGATACCTATAAGCGCCATTTTTGAAATCCAGCAAACAAAAAGAAAACCCGGTTTAATTGAAACCGATGAAAACAAAATGCTCAACCTTCTAGAGAAAAGCCAAATAAAGGTTTCTCAAAGCGAGATGAATGGATGTGTGTTTGCTATCCTAAATAAAAGAAATCCGCATGCATCGTTTGGCTTTCACGATTGTTTTAGATATATCATGACAACAATATAATAGACAGGCATATCGAGGTATCCGTTCGCGCAGAGGCTTAATGCGGTAAAATACGTTTTTTTGTTCGGAATTCATTGTAAGCTTCATTTATTTCAAAACCTCGAAAGCAAACTGAGTTCCGATTTGAACTGACTTAAATTGGAAATTCTTTCAAACGGATACCTCGACAGGGCTGATAACCTCTATGCCTAAATCAGCTGATGCTGAAATAAGTTACCATATTATCTTAGTGATCTTAGTGAACTCCTTCTAGAGACGAAAGATCTGCGATTATTTTCTGCTTCAGAGTTTCAGCCTATAGTTCAGCAAAGACTTGTAGGACGTAGATCCCCATAATACAGATACTACTATGGCAAATACTCAGAAGAGCGAGGAGAACTCTGAACTCTGAACTCTAAAGAACTGAAGAACAAACATCTGTAGATATCGAGGGGCTCCAGCTGTTTTATGTTTATGCTTTATGTTCGCATCACCTGATAGAAGAGTTTGGAAAAAAAAGACTAGCCCTTGAATTATTTTTTTTATAAACTTTTTCAGGTGTGGGGAACCTATAACACTCATGGAGCGCCCCTAAAATGATGTTTATTGACTGTTCTTATGTTTGTAGTTCCGCCCAAACTATTTGTTAAACATTTTGGGATTTATTCGAAGTCGAGCAATCCAACGTAGAGATTATCAAAGCTTTAGCCCAGCAAAGACCTACAGGAGAACATTCTCATTATTGGAGGCACTTCGTACAAACGCAGATGTTCAGAAGATACAATCGAAATCACATCTCAAAATGTGTCGAAAGCCGCAAGATAAACACTTGCAGCAAGGACATTAAAAATTTAAACCAACTAAAATCGACACGAACAATTTACCAGTTTGGAATGAAAGATTGGCTAAAAATGTGAATGACTACTATTAAACCTAGCCTATCTAAATATTTATTTGTGTGAAGCATGGGACATCCGTTTTAACGCCGATTCCGAACGACAAAACTAAGAAGCTTCTCATGAAAGTTATACAATCTAGGTTTACCAGTTTTGACCAAGTGCGGGAAGGAAGATTGGCTTAACTTGTGAACGACAATTACTAAACCCAGCTTACCCATTACTTTGTTTGTGCGAAGTTATATTGTAGCCACAAAGAATGGGACCTCCCGTTTTACGCCGATCTCAAACGACAAATCCAAGAAGCTTCTCATGAATGTTTTATACTCTTGAACGTTTGTCAGACTTTGGCAAGAGGTGAGGAGGTGAAAAAAACGCGGGTGTTGGTAATTTCGGGATTTGAATCAAGGATCCCTAGCTTGTAGTTCAACGGACTAACCTATGCCTCTACGATGATTGAAACATGACTTGTGGGCAATGGAGTAGGGGACAAATATCCCAATACTCAGAAGAAGCACCTCTGTTACTGAAAAAAATAGCATTAGGCCCTTCTTTGTGGGAAAAATAATAACTTTGCTCAAGCATATGAAGGGAGAAGCTAGGTTTGAGGTCCTGAATGGGCCATTAATGCCAAATTTTTCATTTTACATCTCATGTCAGAGGCAGTTAGGTAAAGAACGTGTTCAATGGAAAGGCATATTGTTTAGAGGAAAACTATTTCAACACCGACTATGAAGAAAAGCAATGGCGGATGGAAATATCTTCACTGTTGGGAAGATACACAGTTGGGATTAAGTATTTGTACGAAATAGATGAGGCAAACTGTGCCATCCAATTATATTGCAAGAAGTCTTTATGTTCAAACAAAATGTTGACAACAACACCAAAGAATCATTGGAAGAACCATGGCAAAGTCCAGCAATACAGAATTAAACGTTTTGAGGGGCAATAATGAAAACTTAAAAATAAATTGAGGTCTCGACTTACCGCTTTCACAGCTAATCAATTCATTTAATTTCTTCTTGGTGAATCCATTATCAAAAGTTTAATTCCAGGATGAGATTGCATGCACAGGTTTATCTGAAAAGATTTTTTTTTTTTAAAGAATACTAAGCGTAGATCTGTTTAAGAAAAATACATACCTGTGCATGGGTTACAGCCGGTGCAATATCAAATCCAGATTTGATCCAACCATTCGAATTTGTATTCAATTTTATTGCGTAAAATAAAAGCGATCCTCTTCAATTGAATATTTTTTTCAAATTGGCAGTTTTCCAATCTGAAAAATAAATAAAAAAAAAACGTTGATTACTGAGAATAGTTTTTGCACAGTTGTTTAATAGTTTTGTTTTAGAATTTTAGATTATTAATTATGGTCTTGCTTAAGGACCAAATAAAGTAGGTGCATTCTTATAGATACTATCACAAAGGACATGGATACCTATAAGCGCCATTTTTGAAATCCAGCAAACAAAAAGAAAACCCGGTTTAATTGAAACCGATGAAAACAAAATGCTCAACCTTCTAGAGAAAAGCCAAATAAAGGTTTCTCAAAGCGAGATGAATGGATGTGTGTTTGCTATCCTAAATAAAAGAAATCCGCATGCATCGTTTGGCTTTCACGATTGTTTTAGATATATCATGACAACAATATAATAGACAGGCATATCGAGGTATCCGTTCGCGCAGAGGCTTAATGCGGTAAAATACGTTTTTTTGTTCGGAATTCATTGTAAGCTTCATTTATTTCAAAACCTCGAAAGCAAACTGAGTTCCGATTTGAACTGACTTAAATTGGAAATTCTTTCAAACGGATACCTCGACAGGGCTGATAACCTCTATGCCTAAATCAGCTGATGCTGAAATAAGTTACCATATTATCTTAGTGATCTTAGTGAACTCCTTCTAGAGACGAAGATCTGCGATTATTTTCTGCTTCAGAGTTGCAGCCTATAGTTCAGCAAAGACTTGTAGGACGTAGATCCCCATAATACAGATCCTACTATGGCAAATACTCAGAAGAGCGAGGAGAACTCAGAACTCTGAACTCTAAAGAACTGAAGAACAAACATCTGTAGATATCGAGGGGCTCCAGCTGTTTTATGTTTATGCTTTATGTTCGCATCACCTGATAGAAGAGTTTGGAAAAAAAAGACTAGCCCTTGAATTATTTTTTTTATAAACTTTTTCAGGTGTGGGGAACCTATAACACTCATGGAGCGCCCCTAAAATGATGTTTATTGACTGTTCTTATGTTTGTAGTTCCGCCCAAACTATTTGTTAAACATTTTGGGATTTATTCGAAGTCGAGCAATCCACCGTAGAGATTATCAAAGCTTTAGCCCAGCAAAGACCTACAGGAGAACATTCTCATTATTGGAGGCACTTCGTACAAACGCAGATGTTCAGAAGATACAATCGAAATCACATCTCAAAATGTGTCGAAAGCCGCAAGATAAACACTTGCAGCAAGGACATTAAAAATTTAAACCAACTAAAATCGACACGAACAATTTACCAGTTTGGAATGAAAGATTGGCTAAAAATGTGAATGACTACTATTAAACCTAGCCTATCTAAATATTTATTTGTGTGAAGCATGGGACATCCGTTTTAACGCCGATTCCGAACGACAAAACTAAGAAGCTTCTCATGAAAGTTATACAATCTAGGTTTACCAGTTTTGACCAAGTGCGGGAAGGAAGATTGGCTTAACTTGTGAACGACAATTACTAAACCCAGCTTACCCATTACTTTGTTTGTGCGAAGTTATATTGTAGCCACAAAGAATGGGACCTCCCGTTTTACGCCGATCTCAAACGACAAATCCAAGAAGCTTCTCATGAATGTTTTATACTCTTGAACGTTTGTCAGACTTTGGCAAGAGGTGAGGAGGTGAAAAAAACGCGGGTGTTGGTAATTTCGGGATTTGAATCAAGGATCCCTAGCTTGTAGTTCAACGGACTAACCTATGCCTCTACGATGATTGAAACATGACTTGTGGGCAATGGAGTAGGGGACAAATATCCCAATACTCAGAAGAAGCACCTCTGTTACTGAAAAAAATAGCATTAGGCCCTTCTTTGTGGGAAAAATAATAACTTTGCTCAAGCATATGAAGGGAGAAGCTAGGTTTGAGGTCCTGAATGGGCCATTAATGCCAAATTTTTCATTTTACATCTCATGTCAGAGGCAGTTAGGTAAAGAACGTGTTCAATGGAAAGGCATATTGTTTAGAGGAAAACTATTTCAACACCGACTATGAAGAAAAGCAATGGCGGATGGAAATATCTTCACTGTTGGGAAGATACACAGTTGGGATTAAGTATTTGTACGAAATAGATGAGGCAAACTGTGCCATCCAATTATATTGCAAGAAGTCTTTATGTTCAAACAAAATGTTGACAACAACACCAAAGAATCATTGGAAGAACCATGGCAAAGTCCAGCAATACAGAATTAAACGTTTTGAGGGGCAATAATGAAAACTTAAAAATAAATTGAGGTCTCGACTTACCGCTTTCACAGCTAATCAATTCATTTAATTTCTTCTTGGTGAATCCATTATCAAAAGTTTAATTCCAGGATGAGATTGCATGCACAGGTTTATCTGAAAAGATTTTTTTTTTTTAAAGAATACTAAGCGTAGATCTGTTTAAGAAAAATACATACCTGTGCATGGGTTACAGCCGGTGCAATATCAAATCCAGATTTGATCCAACCATTCGAATTTGTATTCAATTTTATTGCGTAAAATAAAAGCGATCCTCTTCAATTGAATATTTTTTTCAAATTGGCAGTTTTCCAATCTGAAAAATAAATAAAAAAAAAACGTTGATTACTGAGAATAGTTTTTGCACAGTTGTTTAATAGTTTTGTTTTAGAATTTTAGATTATTAATTATGGTCTTGCTTAAGGACCAAATAAAGTAGGTGCATTCTTATAGATACTATCACAAAGGACATGGATACCTATAAGCGCCATTTTTGAAATCCAGCAAACAAAAAGAAAACCCGGTTTAATTGAAACCGATGAAAACAAAATGCTCAACCTTCTAGAGAAAAGCCAAATAAAGGTTTCTCAAAGCGAGATGAATGGATGTGTGTTTGCTATCCTAAATAAAAGAAATCCGCATGCATCGTTTGGCTTTCACGATGGTTTTAGATATATCATGACAACAATATAATAGACAGGCATATCGAGGTATCCGTTCGCGCAGAGGCTTAATGCGGTAAAATACGTTTTTTTTGTTCGGAATTCATTGTAAGCTTCATTTATTTCAAAACCTCGAAAGCAAACTGAGTTCCGATTTGAACTGACTTAAATTGGAAATTCTTTCAAACGGATACCTCGACAGGGCTGATAACCTCTATGCCTAAATCAGCTGATGCTGAAATAAGTTACCATATTATCTTAGTGATCTTAGTGAACTCCTTCTAGAGACGAAGATCTGCGATTATTTTCTGCTTCAGAGTTGCAGCCTATAGTTCAGCAAAGACTTGTAGGACGTAGATCCCCATAATACAGATCCTACTATGGCAAATACTCAGAAAAGCGAGGAGAACTCAGAACTCTGAACTCTAAAGAACTGAAGAACAAACATCTGTAGATATCGAGGGGCTCCAGCTGTTTTATGTTTATGCTTTATGTTCGCATCACCTGATAGAAGAGTTTGGAAAAAAAAGACTAGCCCTTGAATTATTTTTTTTATAAACTTTTTCAGGTGTGGGGAACCTATAACACTCATGGAGCGCCCCTAAAATGATGTTTATTGACTGTTCTTATGTTTGTAGTTCCGCCCAAAATATTTGTTAAACATTTTGGGATTTATTCGAAGTCGAGCAATCCACCGTAGAGATTATCAAAGCTTTAGCCCAGCAAAGACCTACAGGAGAACATTCTCATTATTGGAGGCACTTCGTACAAACGCAGATGTTCAGAAGATACAATCGAAATCACATCTCAAAATGTGTCGAAAGCCGCAAGATAAACACTTGCAGCAAGGACATTAAAAATTTAAACCAACTAAAATCGACACGAACAATTTACCAGTTTGGAATGAAAGATTGGCTAAAAATGTGAATGACTACTATTAAACCTAGCCTATCTAAATATTTATTTGTGTGAAGCATGGGACATCCGTTTTAACGCCGATTCCGAACGACAAAACTAAGAAGCTTCTCATGAAAGTTATACAATCTAGGTTTACCAGTTTTGACCAAGTGCGGGAAGGAAGATTGGCTTAACTTGTGAACGACAATTACTAAACCCAGCTTACCCATTACTTTGTTTGTGCGAAGTTATATTGTAGCCACAAAGAATGGGACCTCCCGTTTTACGCCGATCTCAAACGACAAATCCAAGAAGCTTCTCATGAATGTTTTATACTCTTGAACGTTTGTCAGACTTTGGCAAGAGGTGAGGAGGTGAAAAAAACGCGGGTGTTGGTAATTTCGGGATTTGAATCAAGGATCCCTAGCTTGTAGTTCAACGGACTAACCTATGCCTCTACGATGATTGAAACATGACTTGTGGGCAATGGAGTAGGGGACAAATATCCCAATACTCAGAAGAAGCACCTCTGTTACTGAAAAAAATAGCATTAGGCCCTTCTTTGTGGGAAAAATAATAACTTTGCTCAAGCATATGAAGGGAGAAGCTAGGTTTGAGGTCCTGAATGGGCCATTAATGCCAAATTTTTCATTTTACATCTCATGTCAGAGGCAGTTAGGTAAAGAACGTGTTCAATGGAAAGGCATATTGCTTAGAGGAAAACTATTTCAACACCGACTATGAAGAAAAGCAATGGCGGATGGAAATATCTTCACTGTTGGGAAGATACACAGTTGGGATTAAGTATTTGTACGAAATAGATGAGGCAAACTGTGCCATCCAATTATATTGCAAGAAGTCTTTATGTTCAAACAAAATGTTGACAACAACACCAAAGAATCATTGGAAGAACCATGGCAAAGTCCAGCAATACAGAATTAAACGTTTTGAGGGGCAATAATGAAAACTTAAAAATAAATTGAGGTCTCGACTTACCGCTTTCACAGCTAATCAATTCAATTCAATTTAATTCCAGGATGAGATTGCATGCACAGGTTTATCTGAAAAGATTTTTTTTTTTAAAGAATACTAAGCGTAGATCTGTTTAAGAAAAATACATACCTGTGCATGGGTTACAGCCGGTGCAATATCAAATCCAGATTTGATCCAACCATTCGAATTTGTATTCAATTTTATTGCGTAAAATAAAAGCGATCCTCTTCAATTGAATATTTTTTTCAAATTGGCAGTTTTCCAATCTGAAAAATAAATAAAAAAAAAACGTTGATTACTGAGAATAGTTTTTGCACAGTTGTTTAATAGTTTTGTTTTAGAATTTTAGATTATTAATTATGGTCTTGCTTAAGGACCAAATAAAGTAGGTGCATTCTTATAGATACTATCACAAAGGACATGGATACCTATAAGCGCCATTTTTGAAATCCAGCAAACAAAAAGAAAACCCGGTTTAATTGAAACCGATGAAAACAAAATGCTCAACCTTCTAGAGAAAAGCCAAATAAAGGTTTCTCAAAGCGAGATGAATGGATGTGTGTTTGCTATCCTAAATAAAAGAAATCCGCATGCATCGTTTGGCTTTCACGATTGTTTTAGATATATCATGACAACAATATAATAGACAGGCATATCGAGGTATCCGTTCGCGCAGAGGCTTAATGCGGTAAAATACGTTTTTTTTGTTCGGAATTCATTGTAAGCTTCATTTATTTCAAAACCTCGAAAGCAAACTGAGTTCCGATTTGAACTGACTTAAATTGGAAATTCTTTCAAACGGATACCTCGACAGGGCTGATAACCTCTATGCCTAAATCACTATGAAGAAAAGCAATGGCGGATGGAAATATCTTCACTGTTGGGAAGATACACAGTTGGGATTAAGTATTTGTACGAAATAGATGAGGCAAACTGTGCCATCCAATTATATTGCAAGAAGTCTTTATGTTCAAACAAAATGTTGACAACAACACCACAGAATCATTGGAAGAACCATGGCAAAGTCCAGCAATACAGAATTAAACGTTTTGAGGGGCAATAATGAAAACTTAAAAATAAATTGAGGTCTCGACTTACCGCTTTCACAGCTAATCAATTCATTTAATTTCTTCTTGGTGAATCCATTATCAAAAGTTTAATTCCAGGATGAGATTGCATGCACAGGTTTATCTGAAAAGATTTTTTTTTTTAAAGAATACTAAGCGTAGATCTGTTTAAGAAAAATACATACCTGTGCATGGGTTACAGCCGGTGCAATATCAAATCCAGATTTGATCCAACCATTCGAATTTGTATTCAATTTTATTGCGTAAAATAAAAGCGATCCTCTTCAATTGAATATTTTTTTCAAATTGGCAGTTTTCAATCTGAAAAATATATAAAAAAAAACGTTGATTACTGAGAATAGTTTTTGCACAGTTGTTTAATAGTTTTGTTTTAGAATTTTAGATTATTAATTATGGTCTTGCTTAAGGACCAAATAAAGTAGGTGCATTCTTATAGATACTATCACAAAGGACATGGATACCTATAAGCGCCATTTTTGAAATCCAGCAAACAAAAAGAAAACCCGGTTTAATTGAAACCGATGAAAACAAAATGCTCAACCTTCTAGAGAAAAGCCAAATAAAGGTTTCTCAAAGCGAGATGAATGGATGTGTGTTTGCTATCCTAAATAAAAGAAATCCGCATGCATCGTTTGGCTTTCACGATTGTTTTAGATATATCATGACAACAATATAATAGACAGGCATATCGAGGTATCCGTTCGCGCAGAGGCTTAATGCGGTAAAATACGTTTTTTTTGTTCGGAATTCATTGTAAGCTTCATTTATTTCAAAAACCTCGAAAGCAAACTGAGTTCCGATTTGAACTGACTTAAATTGGAAATTCTTTCAAACGGATACCTCGACAGGGCTGATAACCTCTATGCCTAAATCAGCTGATGCTGAAATAAGTTACCATATTATCTTAGTGATCTTAGTGAACTCCTTCTAGAGACGAAAGATCTGCGATTATTTTCTGCTTCAGAGTTTCAGCCTATAGTTCAGCAAAGACTTGTAGGACGTAGATCCCCATAATACAGATACTACTATGGCAAATACTCAGAATAGAATAGAATAGAATATTTTATTTCGTTCATGATATACAATGTGTTATCGCACAATTTACAATTACAGAGATATGATATGAATAAATATCTTTCTACTGAAAAATTAATATATATTTATAAATTTAATTTATTAATAATTATATAAACATTTTTAAAGAGTAACGCCTAATACACTTTGTAACCAAATTTCATTCAATTCGTGATAGTACTTTTTGCGTTATGACGTTCCGAATGAAGAATTGATTTTAGACCCCCTGCACCACCCCCCGCTGAAAAATCCAACATGTCATTTTCAAGAGGAGTTTCTAATCTATCAATTTGCCAAATTTCATTGTAATCTATTAAGTGGTTTACGAGTTATAAGAATTTGAAAAAAAAAAAAAATTCAGGATTTCTATGGAAAGGTGTTTGAAAAAATGTATGTACCAATTTGGTCACATTTTTACGAATATTTTTTTATGTTCCAAGTTTATAGAAATTTTTTTTATACCATTTTAAAGAGTAACGCCTAATACACTTTGTAACCAAATTTCTTTCAATTCGTGATAGTACTTTTTGCGTTATGGCGTTCCGAATGAAGAATTGATTTTAGACCCCCTGCACCACCCCCCGCTGAAAAATCCACCATGTCATTTTCAAGAGGAGTTTCTAATCTATCAATTTGCCAAATTTCATTGTAATCTATTAAGCGGTTTACGAGTTATAAGAATTTGAAAAAAAAAAAATTCAGGATTTCTATGGAAAGGTGTTTGAAAAAATTTATGTACCAATTTGGTCACATTTTTACGAATATTTTTTTATGTTCCAAGTTTATAGAAATTTTTTTTATACCATTTTAAAGAGTAACGCCTAATACACTTTGTAACCAAATTTCATTCAATTCGTGATAGTACTTTTTGCGTTATGACGTTCCGAATGAAGAATTGATTTTAGACCCCCTGCACCACCCCCCGCTGAAAAATCCACCATGTCATTTTCAAGAGGAGTTTCTAATCTATCAATTTGCCAAATTTCATTGTAATCTATTAAGCGGTTTACGAGTTATAAGAATTTGAAAAAAAAAAAAAATCAGGATTTCTATGGAAAGGTGTTTGAAAAAATGTATGTACCAATTTGGTCACATTTTTACGAATATTTTTTTATGTTCGAAGTTTATATAAATTTTTTTTATACCATTTTAAAGAGTAACGCCTAATACCTCACTACTTGAAACGCTAGCTAACATCGCTCCGTTTCGCAATCCGAGAAAGACAAACTGGGACACCTTCATCTCCGCAGTCTCCGAGCACACCTTTAGCAGTGTCGCACGAAACCAATCAGATGTTGATAAAAATGTAAACGAACTCGTCTCGGTGTTTAAAATTGCTTTTTCAAAAGCGTGCCCACTAAGCAAAGGTACAAAAAAGAAAAAAAAAACAAAGCCACTGGTGGTCTGGGGAACTGGCCAGACAACACAGAGTAACGAGAGAACTCTTCAAAATAGCAAAAAGATCAAACGCAGAAGCAGACTGGCACTCTTACAGAACCAGCCTCTGTAAATTCAAAAAAGAGACCAGAACGGCCAAAAGAAAGGCTTGGAAAGAATTCTGCAGTAGTATCGAAGATAACAATGAATCTGCCAGATTGAGAAAGATACTATCGAAAGAAGCAAGCAGCCCAGGTTTTCTCAAAAATTCAGCAAATGAATGGACGGAATCAACCGCTGATACCCTAAACCTTCTTTTAAACACACACTTTCCGAACTGCAAAACGGCAGAGGAAAGTGTCATCGTAAATATAAGTACAGACCACACAGCGGACAACATGAGTGACAACTCTCTCTCTCTCATTAATACGATAGTGTGCAAGGAAAAAATTGCATGGGCCATTAATTCATTCAAGCCCCACAAATCAGCCGGCCCTGACGGTATAACCCCTATCATGCTACAAAAAACTGCTAAGCTAATAATGCCAACACTACTCACTATCTTCCGTGCATGTTTAAAACTAAACCACATACCACAAGCGTGGCGTGAAGTTAACGTCATATTCATACCGAAGGCAGGTAAATGCAGCCACACCGTAGCGAAGGATTTCAGACCCATAAGCCTGTCCTCCTTCCTACTGAAAACGATGGAACGATTACTCGACATCCATATACGCAGCAACCTGAATCCAGGTTACCTATCTGTAAGCCAACATGCCTATACAAAGGGTAAATCTGTGGAAACGGCTCTACACGAAGTGGTTCGCACAGTAGAAAACTCACTGCACTACAAAGATTATACGCTAGCAGCCTTTCTAGATATAGAAGGAGCCTTCAACAACGTCACAACAGAAGCAATTGCTGAGGCACTTACCAAAGCTGGAATAGGTACGGTTTCTAGCAATTGGATTTTAACCATGCTCAATAACCGGATCATTTCGTCAACACTAGGCGATTATACCAAAAGGATCACAACGTCAAGAGGTACCCCCCAGGGAGGCGTACTATCCCCACTCCTCTGGCTATTAGTAGTCAACGAGGTACTCAAGAAGCTAGATATCACTGCAATAAAAACAGTGGCATACGCTGATGACGTAGTCCTCATGGCTTGCGGTAAATTCCCATCGACACTGAGCGAAATTATGCAAGGTAGTCTCAATATACTCAGCAAGTGGGCAAAGTCCTGCGGGCTGGGTGTAAATCCAAACAAAACAGAACTGGTTCTCTTTACTAACAGGAGATCGATCCCAGCATTTCCGGTACCGTCTTTGGAAGATTCGACTCTCTCATTGTCAGCAAGCGCGAAATATCTGGGAGTGATACTCGATAGTAAACTGAACTGGAATCTAAACATTGAAGAAAGAGCAAAGAAAGCAAACATTGCCCTCTATAGCTGCAACAGAATCTGCGGCAAAAAATGGGGCCCATCCCCGAAGGTCACAAAATGGCTATACACAGCCATTGTCAGACCAATCCTAACATACGGCTGCTTGGTCTGGTGGAATGCTATGAAAAAAGCAAAACATACGACCAAGCTTACGAAAGTTCAAAGAACAGCATGCATACTCACGACAGGAGCCATGCGCACTAGCCCCACAGTAGGGTTAGAAACAATACTAAACATAACACCAATTGACTTACAAATCAATGACACAGCAGCAAAAAGCGCAGCAAGACTCAAAGAAACGGGCAATCTACTTACGAAGCCTTTTGGCCACAGCTCAATATTAAGCTCAATGGCATATGAGGATGTAGCATGTGACTACATGATCCCATATCACGACTTTGATATTGATTACTCCATCAGAATACCAAGTAGAGACGAATGGTCTTCAAACAATGTGTTATCTAACACAGAAATAGCAATCTACACCGACGGATCCAAAATGGAAGTCGGAGTGGGCTCTGGTGTCTACTCTGAAAAAATCGGGCTAGCTACATCCTTAAGATTAGCAAACTCGTGTAGTGTTTTCCAAGCTGAGATCCTGGCCATACTCGAAGCTGCCGAATCGGCTAGGGTATTGGACATATCACATGAGGATATCTCCATCTACGTGGATAGTCAAGCGGCCATAAAAGCTCTGGCATCCAATATAGTAAAATCACGGGTAGTTGGACGCTGCCGCGAAGAGCTGAAGGCTCTTTGTAACCAGAACAAAGTCCAAATTATCTGGGTGCCAGGACATAATGACATTTTAGGAAATGAGAAAGCAGACGAACTAGCCAGATTAGGATCGTCCAGTTGCATTTCCCTAGCTGATAAAAGAGTCAATCCCCCGCTAGCATCTAAAAAACTTGAATTAACTAAGCACACTCAAAAAGCAACCATAACAAGATGGCTAAATACAATAACTTGTACACACACTAAATCTCTCTGGCCAGAATTAAGTGGCAGCAAATCAAACAAGCTATTAGCTTTGAATAGAACTTCCATTTCCATAGCGGTGAGAGTGATAACAGGTCACAATCTGTTGGGTAAGCACTCTAATAAGATGAGACTGACTGGTGCAAACCAACTCTGCAGGAAATGCAGCGACCCTGACGTCGAGGAAGATGTCTCACACCTGCTATGCCACTGCCCGGCGATCAGTGACAGTCGATTTAAAATTTTAGGCAACTTTTACTTCAATGACCTAAGTGACCTAAGGACTATCCCAATAACGCTGATAGTCCGTTTTTGTTGCAAATCAGGATGGAGCAACTACCTCTTTGAGGCTGAAGGAGCAACACAGACCAGCACTGCATAAGTATCACAAGCGAACTTAACCAGGTATCCTCTTTTTCTTTTTTTTTTCAGGACATTTTTCTTCGAAGGGTATCGCTATGGGCCCACGTAGGCCTATGCGTGTTTGACGACTCGCCCGAGCGTCAACAGCCCACCTAACCTAACCTAACCTAACGCCTAATACACTTTGTAACCAAATTTCATTCAATTCGTGATAGTACTTTTTGCGTTATGACGTTCCGAATGAAGAATTGATTTTAGACCCCCTGCACCACCCCCGCTGAAAAATCCACCATGTCATTTTCAAGAGGAGTTTCTAATCTATCAATTTGCCAAATTTCATTGTAATCTATTAAGCGGTTTACGAGTTATAAGAATTTGAAAAAAAAAATTCAGGATTTCTATGGAATGGTGTTTGAAAAAATGTATGTACCAATTTGGTCACATTTTTACGAATATTTTTTTATGTTCGAAGTTTATAGAAATTTTTTTTATACCATTTTAAAGAGTAACGCCTAATACACTTTGTAACCAAATTTCATTCAATTCGTGATAGTACTTTTTGCGTTATGACGTTCCGAATGAAGAATTGATTTTAGACCCCCTGCACCACCCCCCGCTGAAAAATCCTCCATGTCATTTTCAAGAGGAGTTTCTAATCTATCAATTTGCCAAATTTCATTGTAATCTAGTAAGCGGTTTACGAGTTATAAGAATTTGAAAAAAAAAAAATTCAGGATTTCTATGGAAAGGTGTTTAAAAAAATTTATGTACCAATTTGGTCACATTTTTACGAATATTTTTTTATGTTCGAAGTTTATAGAAATTTTTTTTATACCATTTTAAAGAGTAACGCCTAATACACTTTGTAACCAAATTTCATTCAATTCGTGATAGTACTTTTTGCGTTATGACGTTCCGAATGAAGAATTGATTTTAGACCCCCCGCTGAAAAATCCACCATGTCATTTTCAAGAGGAGTTTCTAATCTATCAACTTGCCAAATTTCATTGTAATCTATTAAGTGGTTTACGAGTTATAAGAATTTGAAAAAAAAAAAAATTCAGGATTTCTATGGAAAGGTGTTTGAAAAAATTTATGTACCAATTTGGTCACATTTTCACGAATATTTTTTTATGTTCGAAGTTTATAGAAATTTTTTTTATACCATTTTAAAGAGTAACGCCTAATACACTTTGTAACAAAATTTCATTCAATTCGTGATAGTACTTTTTGCGTTATGACGTTCCGAATGAAGAATTGATTTTAGACCCCCTGCACCACCCCCGCTGAAAAATCCACCATGTCATTTTCAAGAGGAGTTTCTAATCTCTTAATTTGCCAAATTTCATTGTAATCTATTAAGCGGTTTACGAGTTATAAGAATTTGAAAAAAAAAAATTCAGGATTTCTATGGAAAGGTGTTTGAAAAAATTTATGTACCAATTTGGTCACATTTTTACGAATATTTTTTTATGTTCGAAGTTTATAGAAATTTTTTTTATACCATTTTAAAGAGTAACGCCTAATACACTTTGTAACCAAATTTCATTCAATTCGTGATAGTACTTTTTGCGTTATGACGTTCCGAATGAAGAATTGATTTTCGACCCCCTGCACCACCCCCCGCTGAAAAATCCACTATGTCATTTTCAAGAGGAATTTCTAATCTATCAATTTGCCAAATTTCATTGTAATCTATTAAGCGGTTTACGAGTTATAAGAATTTGAAAAAAAAAAATCCAGGATTTCTATGGAAAGGTGTTTGAAAAAATGTATGTACCAATTTGGTCACATTTTTAAGAATATTTTTTTATGTTCGAAGTTTATAGAAATTTTTTTTATACCATTTTAAAGAGTAACGCCTAATACACTTTGTAACCAAATTTCATTCAATTCGTGATAAGTTCTTAGTGAGAGATATGATTGAACCCAATTTATGAAACCTGGAGGGAAACCATAAACCTTAAGTTTATAAATTATGATGTTATGTGATAACTGGTCAAAAGCTTTGGAAAAGTCAGTGTATATACAATCGACCTCTTTTTTATTTTCCAAACTATTGGAACAATGATGCATAAAAGTTAAGAGATTTGTGACAGTGGATCTATTTTTTACAAAGCCATGCTGCTCTTTACAGATAATGTTTCGACACAGGAATACCAATTTATCACAAATAATATGTTCAAATAACTTAGGAATGCAAGAGAGTTTTGAAATAGGTCTGTAATTAGAAATGTCTCCTCGTTCACCTTTTTTTAAAAACAGGTGTAATAAATGCATTTTTCCATTTCCATTCCATTGAGTGATAGTACTTTTTGCGTTATGACGTTCCGAATGAAGAATTGATTTTCGACCCCCTGCACCACCCCCCGCTGAAAAATCCACTATGTCATTTTCAAGAGGAATTTCTAATCTATCAATTTGCCAAATTTCATTGTAATCTATTAAGCGGTTTACGAGTTATAAGAATTTGAAAAAAAAAAATCCAGGATTTCTATGGAAAGGTGTTTGAAAAAATGTATGTACCAATTTGGTCACATTTTTAAGAATATTTTTTTATGTTCGAAGTTTATAGAAATTTTTTTTATACCATTTTAAAGAGTAACGCCTAATACACTTTGTAACCAAATTTCATTCAATTCGTGATAAGTTCTTAGTGAGAGATATGATTGAACCCAATTTATGAAACCTGGAGGGAAACCATAAACCTTAAGTTTATAAATTATGATGTTATGTGATAACTGGTCAAAAGCTTTGGAAAAGTCAGTGTATATACAATCGACCTCTTTTTTATTTTCCAAACTATTGGAACAATGATGCATAAAAGTTAAGAGATTTGTGACAGTGGATCTATTTTTTACAAAGCCATGCTGCTCTTTACAGATAATGTTTCGACACAGGAATACCAATTTATCACAAATAATATGTTCAAATAACTTAGGAATGCAAGAGAGTTTTGAAATAGGTCTGTAATTAGAAATGTCTCCTCGTTCACCTTTTTTTAAAAACAGGTGTAATAAATGCATTTTTCCATTTCCATTCCATTGAGTGATAGTACTTTTTGCGTTATGACGTTCCGAATGAAGAATTGATTTTCGACCCCCTGCACCACCCCCCGCTGAAAAATCCACCATGTCATTTTCAAGAGGAGTTTCTAATCTATCAATTTGCCAAATTTCATTGTAATCTATAAAGCGGTTTACGAGTTATAAGAATTTGAAAAAAAAAAATTCAGGATTTCTATGGAAAGGTGTTTGAAAAAATTTATGTACCAATTTGGTCACATTTTAACGAATATTTTTTTATGTTCGAAGTTTATAGAAATTTTTTTTATACCATTTTAAAGAGTAACGCCTAATACACTTTGTAAACAAATTTCATTCAATTCGTGATAGTACTTTTTGCGTTATGACGTTCCGAATGAAGAATTGATTTTCGACCCCCTGCACCACCCCCCGCTGAAAAATCCACCATGTCATTTTCAAGAGGAGTTTCTAATCTATCAATTTGCCAAATTTCATTGTAATCTATTAAGCGGTTTACGAGTTATAAGAATTTGAAAAAAAAAATTCAGGATTTCTATGGAAAGGTGTTTGAAAAAATGTATGTACCAATTTGGTCACATTTTTACGAATATTTTTTTATGTTCGAAGTTTATAGAAATTTTTTTTATACCATTTTAAAGAGTAACGCCTAATTCACTTTGTAACCAAATTTCATTCAATTCGTGATAGTACTTTTTGCGTTATGACGTTCCGAATGAAGAATTGATTTTAGACCCCCTGCACCACCCCCCGCTGAAAAATCCACCATGTCATTTTCAAGAGGAGTTTCTAATCTATCAATTTGCCAAATTGCATTGTAATCTATTAAGCGGTTTACGAGTTATAAGAATTTGAAAAAAAAAAATCCAGGATTTCTATGGAAAGGTGTTTGAAAAAATTTATGTACCAATTTGGTCACATTTTTACGAATATTTTTTTATGTTCGAAGTTTATAGAAATTTTTTTTATACCATTTTAAAGAGTAACGCCTAATACACTTTGTAACAAAATTTCATTCAATTCGTGATAGTACTTTTTGCGTTATGACGTTCCGAATGAAGAATTGATTTTAGACCCCCTGCACCACCCCCCGCTAAAAAATCCACCATGTCATTTTCAAGAGGAGTTTCTAATCTATCAATTTGCCAAATTTCATTGTAATCTATTAAGCGGTTTACGAGTTATAAGAATTTGAAAAAAAAAAAAAATTCAGGATTTCTATGGAAAGGTGTTTGAAAAAATGTATGTACCAATTTGGTCACATTTTTACGAATATTTTTTTATGTTCGAAGTTTATAGAAATTTTTTTTATACCATTTTAAAGAGTAACGCCTAATACACTTTGTAACCAAATTTCATTCAATTCGTGATAGTACTTTTTGCGTTATGACGTTCCGAATGAAGAATTGATTTTCGACCCCCTGCACCACCCCCCGCTGAAAAATCCACTATGTCATTTTCAAGAGGAGTTTCTAATCTATCAATTTGCCAAATTTCATTGTAATCTATTAAGCGGTTTACGAGTTATAAGAATTTGAAAAAAAAAAAATTCAGGATTTCTATGGAAAGGTGTTTGAAAAAATGTATGTACCAATTTGGTCACATTTTTACGAATATTTTTTTATGTTCGAAGTTTATAGAAATTTTTTTTATACCATTTTAAAGAGTAACGCCTAATACACTTTGTAACCAAATTTCATTCAATTCGTGATAGTACTTTTTGCGTTATGACGTTGCGAATGAAGAATTGATTTTCGACCCCCTGCACCACCCCCCGCTGAAAAATCCACCATGTCATTTTCAAGAGGAGTTTCTAATCTATCAATTTGCCAAATTTCATTGTAATCTATTAAGCGGTTTACGAGTTATAAGAATTTGAAAAAAAAAAAATTCAGGATTTCTATGGAAAGGTGTTTGAAAAAATTTATGTACCAATTTGGTCACATTTTTACGAATATTTTTTTATGTTCGAAGTTTATAGAAATTTTTTTTATACCATTTTAAAGAGTAACGCCTAATACACTTTGTAACAAAATTTCATTCAATTCGTGATAGTACTTTTTGCGTTATGACGTTCCGAATGAAGAATTGATTTTAGACCCCCTGCACCACCCCCCGCTGAAAAATCCACCATGTCATTTTCAAGAGGAGTTTCTAATCTATCAAATTGCCAAATTTCATTGTAATCTATTAAGCGGTTTACGAGTTATAAGAATTTGAAAAAAAAATTTCAGGATTTCTATGGAAAGGTGTTTGAAAAAATGTATGTACCAATTTGGTCACATTTTTACGAATATTTTTTTTGTTCGAAGTTTATAGAAATTTATACCATTTTAAAGAGTAACGCCTAATACACTTTGTAACCAAATTTCATTCAATTCGTGATAGTACTTTTTGCGTTATGACGTTCCGAATGAAGAATTGATTTTAGACCCCCTGCACCACCCCCCGCTGAAAAATCCACCATGTCATTTTCAAGAGGAGTTTCTAATCTATCAATTTGCCAAATTTCATTGTAATCTATAAAGCGGTTTACGAGTTATAAGAATTTGAAAAAAAAAAATTCAGGATTTCTATGGAAAGGTGTTTGAAAAAATTTATGTACCAATTTGGTCACATTTTAACGAATATTTTTTTATGTTCGAAGTTTATAGAAATTTTTTTTATACCATTTTAAAGAGTAACGCCTAATACACTTTGTAAACAAATTTCATTCAATTCGTGATAGTACTTTTTGCGTTATGACGTTCCGAATGAAGAATTGATTTTCGACCCCCTGCACCACCCCCCGCTGAAAAATCCACCATGTCATTTTCAAGAGGAGTTTCTAATCTATCAATTTGCCAAATTTCATTGTAATCTATTAAGCGGTTTACGAGTTATAAGAATTTGAAAAAAAAAATTCAGGATTTCTATGGAAAGGTGTTTGAAAAAATGTATGTACCAATTTGGTCACATTTTTACGAATATTTTTTTATGTTCGAAGTTTATAGAAATTTTTTTTATACCATTTTAAAGAGTAACGCCTAATTCACTTTGTAACCAAATTTCATTCAATTCGTGATAGTACTTTTTGCGTTATGACGTTCCGAATGAAGAATTGATTTTAGACCCCCTGCACCACCCCCCGCTGAAAAATCCACCATGTCATTTTCAAGAGGAGTTTCTAATCTATCAATTTGCCAAATTGCATTGTAATCTATTAAGCGGTTTACGAGTTATAAGAATTTGAAAAAAAAAAATCCAGGATTTCTATGGAAAGGTGTTTGAAAAAATTTATGTACCAATTTGGTCACATTTTTACGAATATTTTTTTATGTTCGAAGTTTATAGAAATTTTTTTTATACCATTTTAAAGAGTAACGCCTAATACACTTTGTAACAAAATTTCATTCAATTCGTGATAGTACTTTTTGCGTTATGACGTTCCGAATGAAGAATTGATTTTAGACCCCCTGCACCACCCCCCGCTAAAAAATCCACCATGTCATTTTCAAGAGGAGTTTCTAATCTATCAATTTGCCAAATTTCATTGTAATCTATTAAGCGGTTTACGAGTTATAAGAATTTGAAAAAAAAAAAAAATTCAGGATTTCTATGGAAAGGTGTTTGAAAAAATGTATGTACCAATTTGGTCACATTTTTACGAATATTTTTTTATGTTCGAAGTTTATAGAAATTTTTTTTATACCATTTTAAAGAGTAACGCCTAATACACTTTGTAACCAAATTTCATTCAATTCGTGATAGTACTTTTTGCGTTATGACGTTCCGAATGAAGAATTGATTTTCGACCCCCTGCACCACCCCCCGCTGAAAAATCCACTATGTCATTTTCAAGAGGAGTTTCTAATCTATCAATTTGCCAAATTTCATTGTAATCTATTAAGCGGTTTACGAGTTATAAGAATTTGAAAAAAAAAAAATTCAGGATTTCTATGGAAAGGTGTTTGAAAAAATGTATGTACCAATTTGGTCACATTTTTACGAATATTTTTTTATGTTCGAAGTTTATAGAATTTTTTTTTATACCATTTTAAAGAGTAACGCCTAATACACTTTGTAACCAAATTTCATTCAATTCGTGATAGTACTTTTTGCGTTATGACGTTGCGAATGAAGAATTGATTTTCGACCCCCTGCACCACCCCCCGCTGAAAAATCCACCATGTCATTTTCAAGAGGAGTTTCTAATCTATCAATTTGCCAAATTTCATTGTAATCTATTAAGCGGTTTACGAGTTATAAGAATTTGAAAAAAAAAAAATTCAGGATTTCTATGGAAAGGTGTTTGAAAAAATTTATGTACCAATTTGGTCACATTTTTACGAATATTTTTTTATGTTCGAAGTTTATAGAAATTTTTTTTATACCATTTTAAAGAGTAACGCCTAATACACTTTGTAACAAAATTTCATTCAATTCGTGATAGTACTTTTTGCGTTATGACGTTCCGAATGAAGAATTGATTTTAGACCCCCTGCACCACCCCCCGCTGAAAAATCCACCATGTCATTTTCAAGAGGAGTTTCTAATCTATCAAATTGCCAAATTTCATTGTAATCTATTAAGCGGTTTACGAGTTATAAGAATTTGAAAAAAAAAAAATCCAGGATTTCTATGGAAAGGTGTTTGAAAAAATGTATGTACCAATTTGGTCACATTTTTAAGAATATTTTTTTATGTTCGAAGTTTATAGAAATTTTTTTTATACCATTTTAAAGAGTAACGCCTAATACACTTTGTAACCAAATTTCATTCAATTCGTGATAAGTTCTTAGTGAGAGATATGATTGAACCCAATTTATGAAACCTGGAGGGAAACCATAAACCTTAAGTTTATAAATTATGATGTTATGTGATAACTGGTCAAAAGCTTTGGAAAAGTCAGTGTATATACAATCGACCTCTTTTTTATTTTCCAAACTATTGGAACAATGATGCATAAAAGTTAAGAGATTTGTGACAGTGGATCTATTTTTTACAAAGCCATGCTGCTCTTTACAGATAATGTTTCGACACAGGAATACCAATTTATCACAAATAATATGTT
Source organism: Rhingia campestris (assembly GCA_932526625.1). Taxonomy (NCBI): domain Eukaryota; kingdom Metazoa; phylum Arthropoda; class Insecta; order Diptera; family Syrphidae; genus Rhingia; species Rhingia campestris. Next base: position 42,550,670 of record OW052185.1, read on the forward strand.
CAAATAACTTAGGAATGCAAGAGAGTTTTGAAATAGGTCTGTAATTAGAAATGTCTCCTCGTTCACCTTTTTTTAAAAACAGGTGTAATAAATGCATTTTTCCATTTCCATTCCATTGAGTGATAGTACTTTTTGCGTTATGACGTTCCGAATGAAGAATTGATTTTCGACCCCCTGCACCACCCCCCGCTGAAAAATCCACCATGTCATTTTCAAGAGGAGTTTCTAATCTATCAATTTGCCAAATTTCATTGTAATCTATTAAGCGGTTTACGAGTTATAAGAATTTGAAAAAAAAAATTCAGGATTTCTATGGAAAGGTGTTTGAAAAAATTTATGTACCAATTTGGTCACATTTTTACGAATATTTTTTTATGTTCGAAGTTTATAGAAATTTATACCATTTTAAAGAGTAACGCCTAATACACTTTGTAACCAAATTTCATTCAATTCGTGATAGTACTTTTTGCGTTATGACGTTCCGAATGAAGAATTGATTTTAGACCCCCTGCACCACCCCCCGCTGAAAAATCCACCATGTCATTTTCAAGAGGAGTTTCTAATCTATCAATTTGCCAAATTTCATTGTAATCTATAAAGCGGTTTACGAGTTATAAGAATTTGAAAAAAAAAAATTCAGGATTTCTATGGAAAGGTGTTTGAAAAAATTTATGTACCAATTTGGTCACATTTTAACGAATATTTTTTTATGTTCGAAGTTTATAGAAATTTTTTTTATACCATTTTAAAGAGTAACGCCTAATACACTTTGTAACCAAATTTCATTCAATTCGTGATAGTACTTTTTGCGTTATGACGTTCCGAATGAAGAATTGATTTTCGACCCCCTGCACCACCCCCCGCTGAAAAATCCACCATGTCATTTTCAAGAGGAGTTTCTAATCTATCAATTTGCCAAATTTCATTGTAATCTTTTAAGCGGTTTACGAGTTATAAGAATTTGAAAAAAAAATTCAGGATTTCTATGGAAAGGTGTTTGAAAAAATGTATGTACCAATTTGGTCACATTTTTACGAATATTTTTTTATGTTCGAAGTTTATAGAAAATTTTTTTATACCATTTTAAAGAGTAACGCCTAATTCACTTTGTAACCAAATTTCGTTCAATTCGTGATAGTACTTTTTGCGTTATGACGTTCCGAATGAAGAATTGATTTTAGACCCCCTGCACCACCCCCCGCTGAAAAATCCACCATGTCATTTTCAAGAGGAGTTTCTAATCTATCAATTTGCCAAATTTCATTGTAATCTATTAAGCGGTTTACGAGTTATAAGAATTTGAAAAAAAAAAATCCAGGATTTCTATGGAAAGGTGTTTGAAAAAATTTATGTACCAATTTGGTCACATTTTAAAAAAAAAATTCAGGATTTCTATGGAAAGGTGTTTGAAAAAATTTATGTACCAATTTGGTCACATTTTTACGAATATTTTTTTATGTTCGAAGTTTATAGAAATTTATACCATTTTAAAGAGTAACGCCTAATACACTTTGTAACCAAATTTCATTCAATTCGTGATAGTACTTTTTGCGTTATGACGTTCCGAATGAAGAATTGATTTTAGACCCCCCGCTGAAAAATCCACCATGTCATTTTCAAGAGGAGTTTCTAATCTATCAATTTGCCAAATTTCATTGTAATCTATTAAGTGGTTTACGAGTTATAAGAATTTGAAAAAAAAAAATTCAGGATTTCTATGGAAAGGTGTTTGAAAAAATGTATGTACCAATTTGGTCACATTTTTACGAATATTTTTTTATGTTCCAAGTTTATAGAAATTTTTTTTATACCATTTTAAAGAGTAACGCCTAATACACTTTGTAACCAAATTTCATTCAATTCGTGATAGTACTTTTTGCGTTATGACGTTCCGAATGAAGAATTGATTTTAGACCCCCTGCACCACCCCCCGCTGAAAAATCCACCATGTCATTTTCAAGAGGAGTTTCTAATCTATCAATTTGCCAAATTTCATTGTAATCTATTAAGCGGTTTACGAGTTATAAGAATTTGAAAAAAAAAAAAAAATTCAGGATTTCTATGGAAAGGTGTTTGAAAAAATTTATGTACCAATTTGGTCACATTTTTAGGAATGTCATTTTCAAGAGGAGTTTCTAATCTATCAATTTGCCAAATTTCATTGTAATCTATTAAGCGGTTTACGAGTTATAAGAATTTGAAAAAAAAAAAAATTCAGGATTTCTATGGAAAGGTGTTTGAAAAAATGTATGTACCAATTCGGTCACATTTTTACGAATATTTTTTTATGTTCGAAGTTTATAGAAATTTTTTTTATACCATTTTAAAGAGTAACGCCTAATACACTTTGTAACCAAATTTCATTCAATTCGTGATAGTACTTTTTGCGTTATGACGTTCCGAATGAAGAATTGATTTTCGACCCCCTGCACCACCCCCCGCTGAAAAATCCACCATGTCATTTTCAAGAGGAGTTTCTAATCTATCAATTTGCCAAATTTCATTGTAATCTATTAAGCGGTTTACGAGTTATAAGAATTTGAAAAAAAAAAAATTCAGGATTTCTATGGAAAGGTGTTTGAAAAAATTTATGTACCAATTTGGTCACATTTTCACGAATATTTTTTTATGTTCGAAGTTTATAGAAATTTTTTTTATACCATTTTAAAGAGTAACGCCTAATACACTTTGTAACAAAATTTCATTCAATTCGTGATAGTACTTTTTGCGTTATGACGTTCCGAATGAAGAATTGATTTTAGACCCCCTGCACCACCCCCCGCTGAAAAATCCAGCATGTCATTTTCAAGAGGAGTTTCTAATCTATCAATTTGCCAAATTTCATTGTAATCTATTAAGCGGTTTACGAGTTATAAGAATTTGAAAAAAAAAAAATTCAGGATTTCTATGGAAAGGTGTTTGAAAAAATTTATGTACCAATTTGGTCACATTTTCACGAATATTTTTTTATGTTCGAAGTTTATAGAAATTTTTTTTATACCATTTTAAAGAGTAACGCCTAATACACTTTGTAACAAAATTTCATTCAATTCGTGATAGTACTTTTTGCGTTATGACGTTCCGAATGAAGAATTGATTTTAGACCCCCTGCACCACCCCCCGCTGAAAAATCCACCATGTCATTTTCAAGAGGAGTTTCTAATCTATCAATTTGCCAAATTTCATTGTAATCTATTAAGCGGTTTACGAGTTATAAGAATTTGAAAAAAAAAAAATTCAGGATTTCTATGGAAAGGTGTTTGAAAAAATTTATGTACCAATTTGGTCACATTTTCACGAATATTTTTTTATGTTCGAAGTTTATAGAAATTTTTTTTATACCATTTTAAAGAGTAACGCCTAATACACTTTGTAACAAAATTTCATTCAATTCGTGATAGTACTTTTTGCGTTATGACGTTCCGAATGAAGAATTGATTTTAGACCCCCTGCACCACCCCCCGCTGAAAAATCCAGCATGTCATTTTCAAGAGGAGTTTCTAATCTATCAATTTGCCAAATTTCATTGTAATCTATTAAGCGGTTTACGAGTTATAAGAATTTGAAAAAAAAAAAAATTCAGGATTTCTATGGAAAGGTGTTTGAAAAAATTTATGTACCAATTTGGTCACATTTTCACGAATATTTTTTTATGTTCGAAGTTTATAGAAATTTTTTTTATACCATTTTAAAGAGTAACGCCTAATACACTTTGTAACAAAATTTCATTCAATTCGTGATAGTACTTTTTGCGTTATGACGTTCCGAATGAAGAATTGATTTTAGACCCCCTGCACCACCCCCGCTGAAAAATCCACCATGTCATTTTCAAGAGGAGTTTCTAATCTATCAATTTGCCAAATTTCATTGTAATCTATTAAGCGGTTTACGAGTTATAAGAATTTGAAAAAAAAAAATTCAGGATTTCTATGGAATGGTGTTTGAAAAAATGTATGTACCAATTTGGTCACATTTTTACGAATATTTTTTTATGTTCGAAGTTTATAGAAATTTTTTTTATACCATTTTAAAGAGTAACGCCTAATACACTTTGTAACCAAATTTCATTCAATTCGTGATAGTACTTTTTGCGTTATGACGTTCCGAATGAAGAATTGATTTTAGACCCCCTGCACCACCCCCCGCTGAAAAATCCTCCATGTCATTTTCAAGAGGAGTTTCTAATCTATCAATTTGCCAAATTTCATTGTAATCTAGTAAGCGGTTTACGAGTTATAAGAATTTGAAAAAAAAAAAATTCAGGATTTCTATGGAAAGGTGTTTAAAAAAATTTATGTACCAATTTGGTCACATTTTTACGAATATTTTTTTATGTTCGAAGTTTATAGAAATTTTTTTTATACCATTTTAAAGAGTAACGCCTAATACACTTTGTAACCAAATTTCATTCAATTCGTGATAGTACTTTTTGCGTTATGACGTTCCGAATGAAGAATTGATTTTAGACCCCCCGCTGAAAAATCCACCATGTCATTTTCAAGAGGAGTTTCTAATCTATCAACTTGCCAAATTTCATTGTAATCTATTAAGTGGTTTACGAGTTATAAGAATTTGAAAAAAAAAAAAATTCAGGATTTCTATGGAAAGGTGTTTGAAAAAATGTATGTACCAATTTGGTCACATTTTTACGAATATTTTTTTATGTTCCAAGTTTATAGAAATTTTTTTTATACCATTTTAAAGAGTAACGCCTAATACACTTTGTAACCAAATTTCATTCAATTCGTGATAGTACTTTTTGCGTTATGACGTTCCGAATGAAGAATTGATTTTAGACCCCCTGCGCCACCCCCCGCTGAAAAATCCACCATGTCATTTTCAAGAGGAGTTTCTAATCTATCAATTTGCCAAATTTCATTGTAATCTATTAAGCGGTTTACGAGTTATAAGAATTTGAAAAAAAAAAAAAATTCAGGATTTCTATGGAAAGGTGTTTGAAAAAATTTATGTACCAATTTGGTCACATTTTTAGGAATGTCATTTTCAAGAGGAGTTTCTAATCTATCAATTTGCCAAATTTCATTGTAATCTATTAAGCGGTTTACGAGTTATAAGAATTTGAAAAAAAAAAAAATTCAGGATTTCTATGGAAAGGTGTTTGAAAAAATGTATGTACCAATTCGGTCACATTTTTACGAATATTTTTTTATGTTCGAAGTTTATAGAAATTTTTTTTATACCATTTTAAAGAGTAACGCCTAATACACTTTGTAACCAAATTTCATTCAATTCGTGATAGTACTTTTTGCGTTATGACGTTCCGAATGAAGAATTGATTTTCGACCCCCTGCACCACCCCCCGCTGAAAAATCCACCATGTCATTTTCAAGAGGAGTTTCTAATCTATCAATTTGCCAAATTTCATTGTAATCTATTAAGCGGTTTACGAGTTATAAGAATTTGAAAAAAAAAAAAAAATTCAGGATTTCTATGGAAAGGTGTTTGAAAAAATTTATGTACCAATTTGGTCACATTTTCACGAATATTTTTTTATGTTCGAAGTTTATAGAAATTTTTTTTATACCATTTTAAAGAGTAACGCCTAATACACTTTGTAACAAAATTTCATTCAATTCGTGATAGTACTTTTTGCGTTATGACGTTCCGAATGAAGAATTGATTTTAGACCCCCTGCACCACCCCCCGCTGAAAAATCCAGCATGTCATTTTCAAGAGGAGTTTCTAATCTATCAATTTGCCAAATTTCATTGTAATCTATTAAGCGGTTTACGAGTTATAAGAATTTGAAAAAAAAAAAATTCAGGATTTCTATGGAAAGGTGTTTGAAAAAATTTATGTACCAATTTGGTCACATTTTCACGAATATTTTTTTATGTTCGAAGTTTATAGAAATTTTTTTTATACCATTTTAAAGAGTAACGCCTAATACACTTTGTAACAAAATTTCATTCAATTCGTGATAGTACTTTTTGCGTTATGACGTTCCGAATGAAGAATTGATTTTAGACCCCCTGCACCACCCCCCGCTGAAAAATCCACCATGTCATTTTCAAGAGGAGTTTCTAATCTATCAATTTGCCAAATTTCATTGTAATCTATTAAGCGGTTTACGAGTTATAAGAATTTGAAAAAAAAAATTCAGGATTTCTATGGAATGGTGTTTGAAAAAATGTATGTACCAATTTGGTCACATTTTTACGAATATTTTTTTATGTTCGAAGTTTATAGAAATTTTTTTTATACCATTTTAAAGAGTAACGCCTAATACACTTTGTAACCAAATTTCATTCAATTCGTGATAGTACTTTTTGCGTTATGACGTTCCGAATGAAGAATTGATTTTAGACCCCCTGCACCACCCCCCGCTGAAAAATCCTCCATGTCATTTTCAAGAGGAGTTTCTAATCTATCAATTTGCCAAATTTCATTGTAATCTAGTAAGCGGTTTACGAGTTATAAGAATTTGAAAAAAAAAAATTCAGGATTTCTATGGAAAGGTGTTTAAAAAAATTTATGTACCAATTTGGTCACATTTTTACGAATATTTTTTTATGTTCGAAGTTTATAGAAATTTTTTTTATACCATTTTAAAGAGTAACGCCTAATACACTTTGTAACCAAATTTCATTCAATTCGTGATAGTACTTTTTGCGTTATGACGTTCCGAATGAAGAATTGATTTTAGACCCCCCGCTGAAAAATCCACCATGTCATTTTCAAGAGGAGTTTCTAATCTATCAATTTGCCAAATTTCATTGTAATCTATTAAGTGGTTTACGAGTTATAAGAATTTGAAAAAAAAAAAAACCAGGATTTCTATGGAAAGGTGTTTGAAAAAATGTATGTACCAATTTGGTCACATTTTTACGAATATTTTTTTATGTTCCAAGTTTATAGAAATTTTTTTTATACCATTTTAAAGAGTAACGCCTAATACACTTTGTAACCAAATTTCATTCAATTCGTGATAGTACTTTTTGCGTTATGACGTTCCGAATGAAGAATTGATTTTAGACCCCCTGCACCACCCCCCGCTGAAAAATCCACCATGTCATTTTCAAGAGGAGTTTCTAATCTATCAATTTGCCAAATTTCATTGTAATCTATTAAGCGGTTTACGAGTTATAAGAATTTGAAAAAAAAAATTCAGGATTTCTATGGAAAGGTGTTTGAAAAAATTTATGTACCAATTTGGTCACATTTTTACGAATATTTTTTTATGTTCGAAGTTTATAGAAATTTTTTTTATACCATTTTAAAGAGTAACGCCTAATACACTTTGTAACCAAATTTCATTCAATTCGTGATAGTACTTTTTGCGTTATGACGTTCCCAATGAAGAATTGATTTTAGACCCCCTGCACCACCCCCCGCTGAAAAATCCACCATGTCATTTTCAAGAGGAGTTTCTAATCTATCAATTTGCCAAATTTCATTGTAATCTATTAAGCGGTTTACGAGTTATAAGAATTTGAAAAAAAAAAATTCAGGATTTCTATGGAAAGGTGTTTGAAAAAATTTATGTACCAATTTGGTCACATTTTTACGAATATTTTTTTATGTTCGAAGTTTATAGAAATTTTTTTTATACCATTTTAAAGAGTAACGCCTAATACACTTTGTAACCAAATTTCATTCAATTCGTGATAGTACTTTTTGCGTTATGACGTTCCGAATGAAGAATTGATTTTAGACCCCCTGCACCACCCCCCGCTGAATAATCCACCATGTCATTTTCAAGAGGAGTTTCTAATCTATCAATTTGCCAAATTTCATTGTAATCTATTAAGCGGTTTACGAGTTACAAGAATTTGAAAAAAAAAAATTCAGGATTTCTATGGAAAGGTGTTTGAAAAAATTTATGTACCAATTTGGTCACATTTTTACGAATATTTTTTTATGTTCGAAGTTTATAGAAATTTTTTTTATACCATTTTAAAGAGTAACGCCTAATACACTTTGTAACCAAATTTCATTCAATTCGTGATAGTACTTTTTGCGTTATGACGTTCCGCATGAAGAATTGATTTTAGACCCCCTGCACCACCCCCCGCTGAAAAATCCATGTCATTTTCAAGAGGAGTTTCTAATCTATCAATTTGCCAAATTTCATTGTAATCTATTAAGCGGTTTACGAGTTATAAGAATTTGAAAAAAAAAATTCAGGATTTCTATGGAAAGGTGTTTGAAAAAGTTTATGTACCAATTTGGTCACATTTTTACGAATATTTTTTTATGTTCGAAGTTTATAGAAATTTTTTTTATACCATTTTAAAGAGTAACGCCTAATACACTTTGTAACCAAATTTCATTCAATTCGTGATAGTACTTTTTGCGTTATGACGTTCCGAATGAAGAATTGATTTTAGACCCCCTGCACCACCCCCCGCTGAAAAATCCACCATGTCATTTTCAAGAGGAGTTTCTAATCTATCAATTTGCAAAATTTCATTATAATCTATTAAGCGGTTTACGAGTTATAAGAATTTGAAAAAAAAAATTCAGGATTTCTATGGAAAGGTGTTTGAAAAAATGTATGTACCAATTTGGTCACATTTTTACGAATATTTTTTTATGTTCGAAGTTTATAGAAATTTTTTTTATACCATTTTAAAGAGTAACGCCTAATACACTTTGTAACCAAATTTCATTCAATTCGTGATAGTACTTTTTGCGTTATGACGTTCCGAATGAAGAATTGATTTTAGACCCCCTGCACCACCCCCCGCTGAAAAATCCACCATGTCATTTTCAAGAGGAGTTTCTAATCTATCAATTTGCCAAATTCCATTGTAATCTATTAAGCGGTTTACGAGTTATAAGAATTTGAAAAAAAAAAAAAAAATCAGGATTTCTATGGAAAGGTGTTTGAAAAAATTTATGTACCAATTTGGTCACATTTTTACGAATATTTTTTTATGTTCGAAGTTTATAGAAATTTTTTTTATACCATTTTAAAGAGTAACGCCTAATACACTTTGTAACCAAATTTCATTCAATTCGTGATAGTACTTTTTGCGTTATGACGTTCCGAATGAAGAATTGATTTTAGACCCCCTGCACCACCCCCCGCTGAAAAATCCACCATGTCATTTTCAAGAGGAGTTTCTAATCTATCAATTTGCCAAATTTCATTGTAATCTATAAAGTGGTTTACGAGTTATAAGAATTTGAAAAAAAAAAAATTCAGGATTTCTATGGAAAGGTGTTTGAAAAAATTTATGTACCAATTTGGTCACATTTTTACGAATATTTTTTTATGTTCCAAGTTTATAGAAATTTTTTTTATACCATTTTAAAGAGTAACGCCTAATACACTTTGTAACCAAATTTCATTCAATTCGTGATAGTACTTTTTGCGTTATGACGTTCCGAATGAAGAATTGATTTTAGACCCCCTGCACCACCCCCCGCTGAAAAATCCACCATGTCATTTTCAAGAGGAGTTTCTAATCTATCAATTTGCCAAATTTCATTGTAATCTATTAAGCGGTTTACGAGTTATAAGAATTTAAAAAAAAAAAAATTCAGGATTTCTATGGAAAGGTGTTTGAAAAAATTTAAGTACCAATTTGGTCACATTTTTACGAATATTTTTTTTTTGTTCGAAGTTTATAGAAATTTTTTTTTATACCATTTTAAAGAGTAACGCCTAATACACTTTGTAACCAAATTTCATTCAATTCGTGATAGTACTTTTTGCGTTATGACGTTCCGAATGAAGAATTGATTTTAGACCCCCTGCACCACCCCCCGCTGAAAAATCGACCATGTCATTTTCAAGAGGAGTTTCTAATCTATCAATTTGCCAAATTTCATTGTAATCTATTAAGCGGTTTACGAGTTATAAGAATTTGAAAAAAAACAAATTCAGGATTTCTATGGAAAGGTGTTTGAAAAAATGTATGTACCAATTTGGTCACATTTTTACGAATATTTTTTTATGTTCCAAGTTTATAGAAATTTTTTTTATACCATTTTAAAGAGTAACGCCTAATACACTTTGTAACCAAATTTCATTCAATTCGTGATAGTACTTTTTGCGTTATGACGTTCCGAATGAAGAATTGATTTTAGACCCCCTGCACCAGCCCCCGCTGAAAAATCCACCATGTCATTTTCAAGAGGAGTTTCTAATCTAACAATTTGCCAAATTTCATTGTAATCTATTAAGCGGTTTACGAGTTATAAGAATTTGAAAAAAAAAATTCAGGATTTCTATGGAAAGGTGTTTGAAAAAATTTATGTACCAATTTGGTCACATTTTTACGAATATTTTTTTTATGGAAAGGTGTTTGAAAAAATTTATTTACCAATTTGGTCACATTTTTACGAATATTTTTTTATGTTCCAAGTTTATAGAAATTTTTTTTATACCATTTTAAAGAGTAACGCCTAATACACTTTGTAACCAAATTTCATTCAATTCGTGATAGTACTTTTTGCGTTATTACGTTCCGAATGAAGAATTGATTTTAGACCCCCTGCACCACCCCCTGCTGAAAAATCCACCATGTCATTTTCAAGAGGAGTTTCTAATCTATCAATTTGCAAAATTTCATTATAATCTATTAAGCGGTTTACGAGTTATAAGAATTTGAAAAAAAAAATTCAGGATTTCTATGGAAAGGTGTTTGAAAAAATGTATGTACCAATTTGGTCACATTTTTACGAATATTTTTTTATGTTCGAAGTTTATAGAAATTTTTTTTATACCATTTTAAAGAGTAACGCCTAATACACTTTGTAACCAAATTTCATTCAATTCGTGATAGTACTTTTTGCGTTATGACGTTCCGAATGAAGAATTGATTTTAGACCCCCTGCACCACCCCCCGCTGAAAAATCCACCATGTCATTTTCAAGAGGAGTTTCTAATCTATCAATTTGCCAAATTCCATTGTAATCTATTAAGCGGTTTACGAGTTATAAGAATTTGAAAAAAAAAAAAAATCAGGATTTCTATGGAAAGGTGTTTGAAAAAATTTATGTACCAATTTGGTCACATTTTTACGAATATTTTTTTATGTTCGAAGTTTATAGAAATTTTTTTTATACCATTTTAAAGAGTAACGCCTAATACACTTTGTAACCAAATTTCATTCAATTCGTGATAGTACTTTTTGCGTTATGACGTTCCGAATGAAGAATTGATTTTAGACCCCCTGCACCACCCCCCGCTGAAAAATCCATGTCATTTTCAAGAGGAGTTTCTAATCTATCAATTTGCCAAATTTCATTGTAATCTATTAAGCGGTTTACGAGTTATAAGAATTTGAAAAAAAAAATTCAGGATTTCTATGGAAAGGTGTTTGAAAAAGTTTATGTACCAATTTGGTCACATTTTTACGAATATTTTTTTATGTTCGAAGTTTATAGAAATTTTTTTTATACCATTTTAAAGAGTAACGCCTAATACACTTTGTAACCAAATTTCATTCAATTCGTGATAGTACTTTTTGCGTTATGACGTTCCGAATGAAGAATTGATTTTAGACCCCCTGCACCACCCCCCGCTGAAAAATCCACCATGTCATTTTCAAGAGGAGTTTCTAATCTATCAATTTGCAAAATTTCATTATAATCTATTAAGCGGTTTACGAGTTATAAGAATTTGAAAAAAAAAATTCAGGATTTCTATGGAAAGGTGTTTGAAAAAATGTATGTACCAATTTGGTCACATTTTTACGAATATTTTTTTATGTTCGAAGTTTATAGAAATTTTTTTTATACCATTTTAAAGAGTAACGCCTAATACACTTTGTAACCAAATTTCATTCAATTCGTGATAGTACTTTTTGCGTTATGACGTTCCGAATGAAGAATTGATTTTAGACCCCCTGCACCACCCCCCGCTGAAAAATCCACCATGTCATTTTCAAGAGGAGTTTCTAATCTATCAATTTGCCAAATTCCATTGTAATCTATTAAGCGGTTTACGAGTTATAAGAATTTGAAAAAAAAAAAAAATCAGGATTTCTATGGAAAGGTGTTTGAAAAAATTTATGTACCAATTTGGTCACATTTTTACGAATATTTTTTTATGTTCGAAGTTTATAGAAATTTTTTTTATACCATTTTAAAGAGTAACGCCTAATACACTTTGTAACCAAATTTCATTCAATTCGTGATAGTACTTTTTGCGTTATGACGTTCCGAATGAAGAATTGATTTTAGACCCCCTGCACCACCCCCCGCTGAAAAATCCACCATGTCATTTTCAAGAGGAGTTTCTAATCTATCAATTTGCCAAATTTCATTGTAATCTATAAAGTGGTTTACGAGTTATAAGAATTTGAAAAAAAAAAAAATTCAGGATTTCTATGGAAAGGTGTTTGAAAAAATTTATGTACCAATTTGGTCACATTTTTACGAATATTTTTTTATGTTCCAAGTTTATAGAAATTTTTTTTATACCATTTTAAAGAGTAACGCCTAATACACTTTGTAACCAAATTTCATTCAATTCGTGATAGTACTTTTTGCGTTATGACGTTCCGAATGAAGAATTGATTTTAGACCCCCTGCACCACCCCCCGCTGAAAAATCCACCATGTCATTTTCAAGAGGAGTTTCTAATCTATCAATTTGCCAAATTTCATTGTAATCTATTAAGCGGTTTACGAGTTATAAGAATTTAAAAAAAAAAAATTCAGGATTTCTATGGAAAGGTGTTTGAAAAAATTTAAGTACCAATTTGGTCACATTTTTACGAATATTTTTTTTTTGTTCGAAGTTTATAGAAATTTTTTTTTATACCATTTTAAAGAGTAACGCCTAATACACTTTGTAACCAAATTTCATTCAATTCGTGATAGTACTTTTTGCGTTATGACGTTCCGAATGAAGAATTGATTTTAGACCCCCTGCACCACCCCCCGCTGAAAAATCGACCATGTCATTTTCAAGAGGAGTTTCTAATCTATCAATTTGCCAAATTTCATTGTAATCTATTAAGCGGTTTACGAGTTATAAGAATTTGAAAAAAAACAAATTCAGGATTTCTATGGAAAGGTGTTTGAAAAAATGTATGTACCAATTTGGTCACATTTTTACGAATATTTTTTTATGTTCCAAGTTTATAGAAATTTTTTTTATACCATTTTAAAGAGTAACGCCTAATACACTTTGTAACCAAATTTCATTCAATTCGTGATAGTACTTTTTGCGTTATGACGTTCCGAATGAAGAATTGATTTTAGCCCCTGCACCAGCCCCCGCTGAAAAATCCACCATGTCATTTTCAAGAGGAGTTTCTAATCTATCAATTTGCCAAATTTCATTGTAATCTATTAAGCGGTTTACGAGTTATAAGAATTTGAAAAAAAAAATTCAGGATTTCTATGGAAAGGTGTTTGAAAAAATTTATGTACCAATTTGGTCACATTTTTACGAATATTTTTTTTATGGAAAGGTGTTTGAAAAAATTTATTTACCAATTTGGTCACATTTTTACGAATATTTTTTTATGTTCCAAGTTTATAGAAATTTTTTTTATACAATTTTAAAGAGTAACGCCTAATACACTTTGTAACCAAATTTCATTCAATTCGTGATAGTACTTTTTGCGTTATTACGTTCCGAATGAAGAATTGATTTTAGACCCCCTGCACCACCCCCTGCTGAAAAATCCACCATGTCATTTTCAAGAGGAGTTTCTAATCTATCAATTTGCAAAATTTCATTATAATCTATTAAGCGGTTTACGAGTTATAAGAATTTGAAAAAAAAAATTCAGGATTTCTATGGAAAGGTGTTTGAAAAAATGTATGTACCAATTTGGTCACATTTTTACGAATATTTTTTTATGTTCGAAGTTTATAGAATTTTTTTTTATACCATTTTAAAGAGTAACGCCTAATACACTTTGTAACCAAATTTCATTCAATTCGTGATAGTACTTTTTGCGTTATGACGTTCCGAATGAAGAATTGATTTTAGACCCCCTGCACCACCCCCCGCTGAAAAATCCACCATGTCATTTTCAAGAGGAGTTTCTAATCTATCAATTTGCCAAATTCCATTGTAATCTATTAAGCGGTTTACGAGTTATAAGAATTTGAAAAAAAAAAAAAATCAGGATTTCTATGGAAAGGTGTTTGAAAAAATTTATGTACCAATTTGGTCACATTTTTACGAATATTTTTTTATGTTCGAAGTTTATAGAAATTTTTTTTATACCATTTTAAAGAGTAACGCCTAATACACTTTGTAACCAAATTTCATTCAATTCGTGATAGTACTTTTTGCGTTATGACGTTCCGAATGAAGAATTGATTTTAGACCCCCTGCACCACCCCCCGCTGAAAAATCCACCATGTCATTTTCAAGAGGAGTTTCTAATCTATCAATTTGCCAAATTTCATTGTAATCTATAAAGTGGTTTACGAGTTATAAGAATTTGAAAAAAAAAAAAATTCAGGATTTCTATGGAAAGGTGTTTGAAAAAATTTATGTACCAATTTGGTCACATTTTTACGAATATTTTTTTATGTTCCAAGTTTATAGAAATTTTTTTTATACCATTTTAAAGAGTAACGCCTAATACACTTTGTAACCAAATTTCATTCAATTCGTGATAGTACTTTTTGCGTTATGACGTTCCGAATGAAGAATTGATTTTAGACCCCCTGCACCACCCCCCGCTGAAAAATCCACCATGTCATTTTCAAGAGGAGTTTCTAATCTATCAATTTGCCAAATTTCATTGTAATCTATTAAGCGGTTTACGAGTTATAAGAATTTAAAAAAAAAAAAATTCAGGATTTCTATGGAAAGGTGTTTGAAAAAATTTAAGTACCAATTTGGTCACATTTTTACGAATATTTTTTTTTTGTTCGAAGTTTATAGAAATTTTTTTTTATACCATTTTAAAGAGTAACGCCTAATACACTTTGTAACCAAATTTCATTCAATTCGTGATAGTACTTTTTGCGTTATGACGTTCCGAATGAAGAATTGATTTTAGACCCCCTGCACCACCCCCCGCTGAAAAATCGACCATGTCATTTTCAAGAGGAGTTTCTAATCTATCAATTTGCCAAATTTCATTGTAATCTATTAAGCGGTTTACGAGTTATAAGAATTTGAAAAAAAACAAATTCAGGATTTCTATGGAAAGGTGTTTGAAAAAATGTATGTACCAATTTGGTCACATTTTTACGAATATTTTTTTATGTTCCAAGTTTATAGAAATTTTTTTTATACCATTTTAAAGAGTAACGCCTAATACACTTTGTAACCAAATTTCATTCAATTCGTGATAGTACTTTTTGCGTTATGACGTTCCGAATGAAGAATTGATTTTAGACCCCCTGCACCAGCCCCCGCTGAAAAATCCACCATGTCATTTTCAAGAGGAGTTTCTAATCTATCAATTTGCCAAATTTCATTGTAATCTATTAAGCGGTTTACGAGTTATAAGAATTTGAAAAAAAAAATTCAGGATTTCTATGGAAAGGTGTTTGAAAAAATTTATGTACCAATTTGGTCACATTTTTACGAATATTTTTTTTATGGAAAGGTGTTTGAAAAAATTTATTTACCAATTTGGTCACATTTTTACGAATATTTTTTTATGTTCCAAGTTTATAGAAATTTTTTTTATACAATTTTAAAGAGTAACGCCTAATACACTTTGTAACCAAATTTCATTCAATTCGTGATAGTACTTTTTGCGTTATTACGTTCCGAATGAAGAATTGATTTTAGACCCCCTGCACCACCCCCTGCTGAAAAATCCACCATGTCATTTTCAAGAGGAGTTTCTAATCTATCAATTTGCAAAATTTCATTATAATCTATTAAGCGGTTTACGAGTTATAAGAATTTGAAAAAAAAAATTCAGGATTTCTATGGAAAGGTGTTTGAAAAAATGTATGTACCAATTTGGTCACATTTTTACGAATATTTTTTTATGTTCGAAGTTTATAGAAATTTTTTTTATACCATTTTAAAGAGTAACGCCTAATACACTTTGTAACCAAATTTCATTCAATTCGTGATAGTACTTTTTGCGTTATGACGTTCCGAATGAAGAATTGATTTTAGACCCCCTGCACCACCCCCCGCTGAAAAATCCACCATGTCATTTTCAAGAGGAGTTTCTAATCTATCAATTTGCCAAATTCCATTGTAATCTATTAAGCGGTTTACGAGTTATAAGAATTTGAAAAAAAAAAAAAATAAGGATTTCTATGGAAAGGTGTTTGAAAAAATTTATGTACCAATTTGGTCACATTTTTACGAATATTTTTTTATGTTCGAAGTTTATAGAAATTTTTTTTATACCATTTTAAAGAGTAACGCCTAATACACTTTGTAACCAAATTTCATTCAATTCGTGATAGTACTTTTTGCGTTATGACGTTCCGAATGAAGAATTGATTTTAGACCCCCTGCACCACCCCCCGCTGAAAAATCCACCATGTCATTTTCAAGAGGAGTTTCTAATCTATCAATTTGCCAAATTTCATTGTAATCTATTAAGCGGTTTACGAGTTATAAGAATTTAAAAAAAAAAAATTCAGGATTTCTATGGAAAGGTGTTTGAAAAAATTTAAGTACCAATTTGGTCACATTTTTACGAATATTTTTTTTTTGTTCGAAGTTTATAGAAATTTTTTTTTATACCATTTTAAAGAGTAACGCCTAATACACTTTGTAACCAAATTTCATTCAATTCGTGATAGTACTTTTTGCGTTATGACGTTCCGAATGAAGAATTGATTTTAGACCCCCTGCACCACCCCCCGCTGAAAAATCGACCATGTCATTTTCAAGAGGAGTTTCTAATCTATCAATTTGCCAAATTTCATTGTAATCTATTAAGCGGTTTACGAGTTATAAGAATTTGAAAAAAAACAAATTCAGGATTTCTATGGAAAGGTGTTTGAAAAAATTTATGTACCAATTTGGTCACATTTTTACGAATATTTTTTTATGTTCCAAGTTTATAGAAATTTTTTTTATACCATTTTAAAGAGTAACGCCTAATACACTTTGTAACCAAATTTCATTCAATTCGTGATAGTACTTTTTGCGTTATGACGTTCCGAATGAAGTATTGATTTTAGACCCCCTGCACCACCCCCCGCTGAAAAATCCACCATGTCATTTTCAAGAGGAGTTTCTAATCTATCAATTTGCCAAATTTCATTGTAATCTATTAAGCGGTTTACGAGTTATAAGAATTTGAAAAAAAAAAAATTCAGGATTTCTATGGAAAGGTGTTTGAAAAAATTTATGTACCAATTTGGTCACATTTTTACGAATATTTTTTTATGTTCGAAGTTTATAGAAATTTTTTTTTATACCATTTTAAAGAGTAACGCCTAATACACTTTGTAACCAAATTTCATTCAATTCGTGATAGTACTTTTTGCGTTATGACGTTCCGAATGAAGAATTGATTTTAGACCCCCTGCACCACCCCCCGCTGAAAAATCCACCATGTCATTTTCAAGAGGAGTTTCTAATCTATCAATTTGCCAAATTCCATTGTAATCTATTAAGCGGTTTACGAGTTATAAGAATTTGAAAAAAAAAAAAATCAGGATTTCTATGGAAAGGTGTTTGAAAAAATTTATGTACCAATTTGGTCACATTTTTACGAATATTTTTTTATGTTCGAAGTTTATAGAAATTTTTTTTATACCATTTTAAAGAGTAACGCCTAATACACTTTGTAACCAAATTTCATTCAATTCGTGATAGTACTTTTTGCGTTATGACGTTCCGAATGAAGAATTGATTTTAGACCCCCTGCACCACCCCCCGCTGAAAAATCCACCATGTCATTTTCAAGAGGAGTTTCTAATCTATCAATTTGCCAAATTTCATTGTAATCTATAAAGTGGTTTACGAGTTATAAGAATTTGAAAAAAAAAAAATTCAGGATTTCTATGGAAAGGTGTTTGAAAAAATTTATGTACCAATTTGGTCACATTTTTAGGAATATTTTTTTATGTTCGAAGTTTATAAAAATTTTTTTTATACCATTTTAAAGAGTAACGCCTAATACACTTTGTAACCAAATTTCATTCAATTCGTGATAGTACTTTTTGCGTTATGACGTTCCGAATGAAGAATTGATTTTAGACCCCCTGCTCCACCCCCCGCTGAAAAATCCACCATGTCATTTTCAAGAGGAGTTTCTAATCTATCAATTTGCCAAATTTTATTGTAATCTATTAAGCGGTTTACGAGTTATAAGAATTTGAAAAAAAAAAATTCAGGATTTCTATGGAAAGGTGTTTGAAAAAATGTATGTACCAATTTGGTCACATTTTTACGAATATTTTTTTATGTTCGAAGTTTATAGAAATTTTTTTTATACCATTTTAAAGAGTAACGCCTAATACACTTTGTAACCAAATTTCATTCAATTCGTGATAGTACTTTTTGCGTTATGACGTTCCGAATGAAGAATTGATTTTAGATCCCCTGCACCACCCCCCGCTGAAAAATCCACCATGTCATTTTCAAGAGGAGTTTCTAATCTATCAATTTGCCAAATTTCATTGTAATCTATTAAGCGGTTTACGAGTAATAAGAATTTGAAAAAAAAAAAATTCAGGATTTCTATGGAAAGGTGTTTGAAAAAATTTATGTACCAATTTGGTCACATTTTTACGAATATTTTTTTATGTTCGAAGTTTAAAGAAATTTTTTTTATACCATTTTAAAGAGTAACGCCTAATACACTTTGTAACCAAATTTCATTCAATTCGTGATAGTACTTTTTGCGTTATTACGTTCCGAATGAAGAATTGATTTTAGACCCCCTGCACCACCCCCTGCTGAAAAATCCACCATTTCATTTTCAAGAGGAGTTTCTAATCTATCAATTTGCCAAATTTTATTGTAATCTATTAAGCGGTTTACGAGTTATAAGAATTTGAAAAAAAAAAATTCAGGATTTCTATGGAAAGGTGTTTGAAAAAATTTATGTACCAATTTGGTCACATTTTTACGAATATTTTTTTATGTTCGAAGTTTATAGAAATTTTTTTTTATACCATTTTAAAGAGTAACGCCTAATACACTTTGTAACCAAATTTCATTCAATTCGTGATAGTACTTTTTGCGTTATGACGTTCCGAATGAAGTATTGATTTTAGACCCCCTGCACCACCCCCCGCTGAAAAATCCACCATGTCATTTTCAAGAGGAGTTTCTAATCTATCAATTTGCCAAATTTCATTGTAATCTATTAAGCGGTTTACGAGTTATAAGAATTTGAAAAAAAAAAAATTCAGGATTTCTATGGAAAGGTGTTTGAAAAAATTTATGTACCAATTTGGTCACATTTTTACGAATATTTTTTTATGTTCGAAGTTTATAGAAATTTTTTTTTATACCATTTTAAAGAGTAACACCTAATACACTTTGTAACCAAATTTCATTCAATTCGTGATAGTACTTTTTGCGTTATGACGTTCCGAATGAAGAATTGATTTTAGACCCCCTGCTCCACCCCCCGCTGAAAAATCCACCATGTCATTTTCAAGAGGAGTTTCTAATCTATCAATTTGCCAAATTTCATTGTAATCTATTAAGCGGTTTACGAGTTATAAGAATTTGAAAAAAAAAAAAATTCAGGATTTCTATGGAAAGGTGTTTGAAAAAATTTATGTACCAATTTGGTCACATTTTTACGAATATTTTTTTATGTTCGAAGTTTATAGAAATTTTTTTTATACCATTTTAAAGAGTAACGCCTAATATACTTTGTAACCAAATTTCATTCAATTCGTGATAGTACTTTTTGCGTTATGACGTTCCGAATGAAGAATTGATTTTAGACCCCCTGCACCACCCCCGCTGAAAAATCCACCATGTCATTTTCAAGAGGAGTTTCTAATCTATCAATTTGCCAAATTTCATTGTAATCTATTAAGCGGTTTACGAGTAATAAGAATTTGAAAAAAAAAAATTCAGGATTTCTATGGAAAGGTGTTTGAAAAAATTTATGTACCAATTTGGTCACATTTTTACGAATATTTTTTTATGTTCGAAGTTTATAGAAATTTTTTTTATACCATTTTAAAGAGTAACGCCTAATACACTTTGTAACCAAATTTCATTCAATTCGTGATAGTACTTTTTGCGTTATTACGTTCCGAATGAAGAATTGATTTTAGACCCCCTGCACCACCCCCTGCTGAAAAATCCACCATGTCATTTTCAAGAGGAGTTTCTAATCTATCAATTTGCCAAATTTCATTGTAATCTATTAAGCAGTTTACGAGTTATAAGAATTTGAAAAAAAAAAATTCAGGATTTCTATGTAAAGGTGTTTGAAAAAATTTATGTACCAATTTGGTCACATTTTTACGAATATTTTTTTATGTTCGAAGTTTATAGAAATTTTTTTTATACCATTTTAAAGAGTAACGCCTAATATACTTTGTAACCAAATTTCATTCAATTCGTGATAGTACTTTTTGCGTTATGACGTTCCGAATGAAGAATTGATTTTAGACCCCCTGCACCACCCCCGCTGAAAAATCCACCATGTCATTTTCAAGAGGAGTTTCTAATCTATCAATTTGCCAAATTTCATTGTAATCTATTTAAATACACTATCAGATCTGTGTCGTAGCGAGCTTAATACAAGCGCATCTACGAGCAGAGATTTGCCACAGCATATAAAATGCATCCACAGGCTCATCATTTAGTGCATTTGTTAGTGGGACATAACAAAACACTGAAGTTAGTTTGACGTCACTAACAAAATCAATAAACGATGAAATTATTATTAACAAAACAAGAAAAAAAAATAAACATACACTTATTACGACTCTAGAATACAATTACGCAAAGTGTTTTTTAAACTACTTTTACTAACTTGCAGTTCAACTACATCGCTATTTTTATTGTAAACTCTACTCATGCGACTTATAGCCTCATGCATACCATAGTTGTATTTATGATTAGGTATATGTAAAATATTTAGTCTACGAAGGTTATAGGAACCTCCACGGGTATTAAAACCAATAGCACTTAAAAGATCAGGAGCATCTATTTGTCCTGATAATATTTGGTGTAAGAAGACCATGTCATTGTTAAGTCTACGTTGAGACAAAGGCAACAACTGCAGCAGTTTAATTCGACACCTATACGGAGGCAAATTGTGTACATCATCCCATGGAAGTCCTCTCAAAGCAAATCTTATAAATTTGCGTTGGACTGCCTCAATTCTATTTGAGTGAACGACATAGAAGGGTGTCCACACCTGTGAGGCATACTCCAAGTGAGGGCGCACTAGACAATTATATAACGAAAGGGTGACATAAGGATCATTGAACTCTTTTGACCACCTTTTTATAAATCCCAACATAGAGTTGGATTTATTCACAATAACGTTTATGTGTTTATTAAACTCCAATTTAGGATCAAAATAAACACCAAGATCTTTAAAACTGTCTATACGACAGAGAGTGTGCCCCGACAGAGTATAACTGAAATTGGACGGAATACGTTTTCGTGAAAATGACATATGCTGGCACTTAGTGGGGTTCAGATTCAAACCGTTTTTAAAACACCATGTTGTAAAGCTATTCAAATCGGTTTGAAGTGAAAGCGAATCGCTTGGATCTCCTACACATTTGAAAATTTTCATGTCATCAGCATATATCAGTATTTTGCTCTCTCGAATACAAGCTTTTGCATCGTTAATAGCAAGAATAAATAAGATAGGGCCTAAATGACTACCTTGGGGTACTCCAGATTGGGCAACAAAAGGGTTGGATTTAGAGCCTCTAAATTTTACCTGATAAGTTCTTAGTGAGAGATATGATTGAACCCAATTTATGAAACCTGGAGGGAAACCATAAACCTTAAGTTTATAAATTATGATGTTATGTGATAACTGGTCAAAAGCTTTGGAAAAGTCAGTGTATATACAATCGACCTCTTTTTTATTTTCCAAACTATTGGAACAATGATGCATAAAAGTTAAGAGATTTGTGACAGTGGATCTATTTTTTACAAAGCCATGCTGCTCTTTACAGATAATGTTTCGACACAGGAATACCAATTTATCACAAATAATATGTTCAAATAACTTAGGAATGCAAGAGAGTTTTGAAATAGGTCTGTAATTAGAAATGTCTCCTCGTTCACCTTTTTTAAAAACAGGTGTAATAAATGCATTTTTCCATTGAGTTGGGAATACTCCTGTGGCAAGGGAGCTTTCAAACATATACTTAAGGTATGGCAAAAGAGCATCTTTGCATTGCTTTACGACTATTGGTGGGATTCCATCAGGCCCAGCAGAATAATCATTTTTTAATAAAGCGATATATTTAATTATTGTCTCATCGTCAAATGTGACGTTGCTGAAATTAACTTGAGAACAGTCATTGAGATAACTGAAATATTGTTCGTCTAAGACAAGAGGGGTATCAATAAATGATTTACTGAAATTCTCTGCGAATAAGTTAGATAAAATAATAGAGCTCGATATTTTTGAATTATTGTAAGAGAAGTTGGCTGGATATCCATCCGTTTTTCTCTTCGAATTGACAAAACTCCAAAAGCGTTTTGGGTCACTTTTAAGAGCGTTCTCCATATTGGCTATATAGCCATTATATAAACTATTTGACATCGCAGAGAATTCCTTAAAATAATTCAGGTATTTATCATAGTCGTATTGATTCTGACTTTTAACAAAATTATTCCAGGCCCGGTTACGTATATTCCGAAGAGATTTAAGATCTTTCGTGTACCAAGGATGCTGGATTTGAGCGTTCTTAGAATGCTTGACTGGGATAGTTCTATCCATGCAATCTTTTATTAGAAGATTGAATTTGTTAACAGCTTCTTCTAAATTGGAGAGGCTGTCAATATTAATATTCGAAAGCATTATTTCTTCGGATAGCCTTTGAAAGTTCGCCTTCCGAAAGTCAAAAGAGTACGAACGATCATACGAGTCAGAATGTTCGTACAGATGTCCGCCTATGTCAATAAAAATATCTAATGGAGGATGATTTTTGTCTATGTTAGTGATACTGGTACTAGATTCTAATACTGCAGTACTAACAGAGTCAGAAGAAAAAACTAAATCGAGAATTCGATTATTATGATTTTTTATACAGCTTGTTTGCTGTAAGTCAAATGATAAAATGTTATCAAGTAATGATAGCTCTTGTTGTGCAGAGACTTCTGATGGTATAAAATGAGCTTCTCCTTCCGAAGGCACCCATTCTATGTGTGGTAAGTTGAAATCACCCAGCAACAAAATATTACTGTCACAACAAGATAAGTCAAAAATGTATTCTAAAGCCTTTGATAGCTCAGAATACAGAGTGCCAAGACGATAGGAGGGAATGTACGCATTTGCGACACAAAGGTATTTATTTCCAATAGTTATCTTAACACAAATTATTTCGGTATTAAGAATGAATGGAAAATCAATTTGCTCAGAGGTAAGGTGACTGCGAACCGCAGTAAGAACACCTCCTCCAAGCGCTTTTAGGTCATTTATGTGACGGTCATTCCTATATACTAAGAACTCATGATTAAAGAGTTCCGAGTCAAGTATACTGGCGTTAAGCCACGTTTCGGTTAAGGAGAATATGTCGTGTGAAAAGGCTTGAGAGTTTAGAAATATATTTTTTGCTTTTGTTCGGAGCCCTCTTACATTTTGGTAGTAGAGGGACAGTCGGTAGAGTTTTTTGGTGCTGAGCTTTTAACTCCGCGTTTAGCTCTCCGTGGCTTAAACTCATTGACAATAGTATTTACGGGCCATGAGTTAGTGTCACATACTTTTTCGAAAAGATTTGGTGGTACAACTATTTTAAATGAAGAAACGAAACTTTCCGGTTTACTAATTTTGGTACATTTAATAGAGGTACCTGCGGGGACGAGGTTTGTTGAAACCAAGTGAGTCATCACATTTTCGGAGGAAGTACCTGGTTTCAATCTTGATATAAAAATCGATTTGGGTTTAGGAATCGATTCAATTGTAGATAATTCCGAAGTCAATAAAGGAATTAAAGTAGACGGGTTATTTGCTATATTGCGAGAAGTAAAAGAAGTCTCAGTCGGTGACGATCCTACCGACAAATTTGGATTCGAATTGGGTTTGTTTAGAATCTGACTTCTAAGGTTAGAGCGTTTAGCTCTTGGATTAGCCGATGATGAGTTCGCATCACGCTTTCGCTTTCCTTTAATAGCGACAACTTTATCATTGGCTACATGAGTCGGGGCAGATTGTATTATATCTGTATCAGTATACTTTTGGGTTTTGTGCTCTCCTATGGAAATATCTTGCTCCAATCTTGGCAAAGGCTCAGTAGATGTGGAAGCGTCAATGGACAGACAAGGGTCAGGGAATGCAGACACAGTGGATACTGCATGATTAAAAGACTCGAAAAGGTCTTTGAAACCTTTTGAGAGCCTAACAATATCGGTTTTAAATGCCGACATTTTGAAAGCTAGGCTCGATTGGACAATTTACGGCATGCAGTGCAATACCAGAATGCGCCTTCAGTTGCATTTATTTTATCCATAAATGCGTTGGAAGAGCCAACGCATTTTGCGTGAAACATGTTTCCACACGGGCCGTAACAAGCAAAAATGGCATTAGTGGAATTTTTTGGTTCTACGCATTTTTGAGCTAAACAATCCATTATATATATAAAAGCCGAATATATATAATAGCCGAATGGCAATGCTTAGCGCTACTTAATTAAAAGAAGAAAAAAAAAAAAAAAAAAAAAAAAGCGGTTTACGAGTTATAAGAATTTGAAAAAAAAAATCAGGATTTCTATGGAAAGGTGTTTGAAAAAATTTAAGTACCAATTTGGTCACATTTTTACGAATATTTTTTTATGTTCGAAGTTTATAGAAATTTTTTTTATACCATTTTAAAGAGTAACGCCTAATACACTTTGTAACCAAATTTCATTCAATTCGTGATAGTACTTTTTGCGTTATGACGTTCCGAATGAAGAATTGATTTTAGGCCCCCTGCACCACCCCCCGCTGAAAAATCGACCATGTCATTTTCAAGAGGAGTTTCTAATCTATCAATTTGCCAAATTTCATTGTAATCTATTAAGCGGTTTACGAGTTATAAGAATTTGAAAAAAAAAAATCAGGATTTCTATGGAAAGGTGTTTGAAAAAATTTATGTACCAATTTGGTCACATTTTTACGAATATTTTTTTATGTTCGAAGTTTATAGAAATTTTTTTTATACCATTTTAAAGAGTAACGCCTAATACACTTTGTAACCAAATTTCATTCAATTCGTGATAGTACTTTTTGCGTTATTACGTTCCGAATGAAGAATTGATTTTAGACCCCCTGCACCACCCCCGCTGAAAAATCCACCATGTCATTTTCAAGAGGAGTTTCTAATCTATCAATTTGCCAAATTTCATTGTAATCTATTAAGCGGTTTACGAGTTATAAGAATTTGAAAAAAAAAACTTCAGGATTTCTATGGAAAGGTGTTTGAAAAAATTTATGTACCAATTTGGTCACATTTTTACGAATATTTTTTTATGTTCCAAGTTTATAGAAATTTTTTTTATACCATTTTAAAGAGTAACGTCTAATACACTTTGTAACCAAATTTCATTCAATTCGTGATAGTACTTTTTGCGTTATGACGTTCCGAATGAAGAATTGATTTTAGACCCCCTGCACCACCCCCCGCTGAAAAATCCACCATGTCATTTTCAAGAGGAGTTTCTAATCTATCAATTTGCCAAATTTCATTGTAATCTATTAAGCGGTTTACGAGTTATAAGAATTTGAAAAAAAAAAAATTCAGGATTTCTATGGAAAGGTGTTTGAAAAAATTTATGTACCAATTTGGTCACATTTTTAGGAATATTTTTTTATGTTCGAAGTTTATAGAAATTTTTTTTATACCATTTTAAAGAGTAACGCCTAATACACTTTGTAACCAAATTTCATTCAATTCGTGATAGTACTTTTTGCGTTATGACGTTCCGAATGAAGTATTGATTTTAGACCCCTGCACCACCCCCCGCTGAAAAATCCACCATGTCATTTTCAAGAGGAGTTTCTAATCTATCAATTTGCCAAATTTCATTGTAATCTATTAAGCGGTTTACGAGTTATAAGAATTTGAAAAAAAAAAATTCAGGATTTCTATGGAAAGGTGTTTGAAAAAATGTATGTACCAATTTGGTCACATTTTTACGAATATTTTTTTATGTTCGAAGTTTATAGAAATTTTTTTTTATACCATTTTAAAGAGTAACGCCTAATACACTTTGTAACCAAATTTCATTCAATTCGTGATAGTACTTTTTGCGTTATGACGTTCCGAATGAAGAATTGATTTTAGACCCCCTGCACCACCCCCCGCTGAAAAATCCACCATGTCATTTTCAAGAGGAGTTTCTAATCTATCAATTTGCCAAATTTCATTGTAATCTATTAAGCGGTTTACGAGTTATAAGAATTTGAAAAAAAAAAAATTCAGGATTTCTATGGAAAGGTGTTTGAAAAAATTTATGTACCAATTTGGTCACATTTTTACGAATATTTTTTTATGTTCGAAGTTTATAGAAATTTTTTTTATACCATTTTAAAGAGTAACGCCTAATACACTTTGTAACCAAATTTCATTCAATTCGTGATAGTACTTTTTGCGTTATGACGTTCCGAATGAAGAATTGATTTTAGATCCCCTGCACCACCCCCCGCTGAAAAATCCACCATGTCATTTTCAAGAGGAGTTTCTAATCTATCAATTTGCCAAATTTCATTGTAATCTATTAAGCGGTTTACGAGTAATAAGAATTTGAAAAAAAAAAATTCAGGATTTCTATGGAAAGGTGTTTGAAAAAATTTATGTACCAATTTGGTCACATTTTTACGAATATTTTTTTATGTTCGAAGTTTATAGAAATTTTTTTTTATACCATTTTAAAGAGTAACGCCTAATACACTTTGTAACCAAATTTCATTCAATTCGTGATAGTACTTTTTGCGTTATGACGTTCCGAATGAAGAATTGATTTTAGATCCCCTGCACCACCCCCCGCTGAAAAATCCACCATGTCATTTTCAAGAGGAGTTTCTAATCTATCAATTTGCCAAATTTCATTGTAATCTATTAAGCGGTTTACGAGTAATAAGAATTTGAAAAAAAAAAATTCAGGATTTCTATGGAAAGGTGTTTGAAAAAATTTATGTACCAATTTGGTCACATTTTTACGAATATTTTTTTATGTTCGAAGTTTATAGAAATTTTTTTTATACCATTTTAAAGAGTAACGCCTAATACACTTTGTAACCAAATTTCATTCAATTCGTGATAGTACTTTTTGCGTTATTACGTTCCGAATGAAGAATTGATTTTAGACCCCCTGCACCACCCCCTGCTGAAAAATCCACCATGTCATTTTCAAGAGGAGTTTCTAATCTATCAATTTGCCAAATTTCATTGTAATCTATTTAAATACACTATCAGATCTGTGTCGTAGCGAGCTTAATACAAGCGCATCTACGAGCAGAGATTTGCCACAGCATATAAAATGCATCCACAGGCTCATCATTTAGTGCATTTGTTAGTGGGACATAACAAAACACTGAAGTTAGTTTGACGTCACTAACAAAATCAATAAACGATGAAATTATTATTAACAAAACAAGAAAAAAAAATAAACATACACTTATTACGACTCTAGAATACAATTACGCAAAGTGTTTTTTAAACTACTTTTACTAACTTGCAGTTCAACTACATCGCTATTTTTATTGTAAACTCTACTCATGCGACTTATAGCCTCATGCATACCATAGTTGTATTTATGATTAGGTATATGTAAAATATTTAGTCTACGAAGGTTATAGGAACCTCCACGGGTATTAAAACCAATAGCACTTAAAAGATCAGGAGCATCTATTTGTCCTGATAATATTTGGTGTAAGAAGACCATGTCATTGTTAAGTCTACGTTGAGACAAAGGCAACAACTGCAGCAGTTTAATTCGACACCTATACGGAGGCAAATTGTGTACATCATCCCATGGAAGTCCTCTCAAAGCAAATCTTATAAATTTGCGTTGGACTGCCTCAATTCTATTTGAGTGAACGACATAGAAGGGTGTCCACACCTGTGAGGCATACTCCAAGTGAGGGCGCACTAGACAATTATATAACGAAAGGGTGACATAAGGATCATTGAACTCTTTTGACCACCTTTTTATAAATCCCAACATAGAGTTGGATTTATTCACAATAACGTTTATGTGTTTATTAAACTCCAATTTAGGATCAAAATAAACACCAAGATCTTTAAAACTGTCTATACGACAGAGAGTGTGCCCCGACAGAGTATAACTGAAATTGGACGGAATACGTTTTCGTGAAAATGACATATGCTGGCACTTAGTGGGGTTCAGATTCAAACCGTTTTTAAAACACTATGTTGTAAAGCTATTCAAATCGGTTTGAAGTGAAAGCGAATCGCTTGGATCTCCTACACATTTGAAAATTTTCATGTCATCAGCATATATCAGTATTTTGCTCTCTCGAATACAAGCTTTTGCATCGTTAATAGCAAGAATAAATAAGATAGGGCCTAAATGACTACCTTGGGGTACTCCAGATTGGGCAACAAAAGGGTTGGATTTAGAGCCTCTAAATTTTACCTGATAAGTTCTTAGTGAGAGATATGATTGAACCCAATTTATGAAACCTGGAGGGAAACCATAAACCTTAAGTTTATAAATTATGATGTTATGTGATAACTGGTCAAAAGCTTTGGAAAAGTCAGTGTATATACAATCGACCTCTTTTTTATTTTCCAAACTATTGGAACAATGATGCATAAAAGTTAAGAGATTTGTGACAGTGGATCTATTTTTTACAAAGCCATGCTGCTCTTTACAGATAATGTTTCGACACAGGAATACCAATTTATCACAAATAATATGTTCAAATAACTTAGGAATGCAAGAGAGTTTTGAAATAGGTCTGTAATTAGAAATGTCTCCTCGTTCACCTTTTTTTAAAAACAGGTGTAATAAATGCATTTTTCCATTTCCATTCCATTGAGTGATAGTACTTTTTGCGTTATGACGTTCCGAATGAAGAATTGATTTTCGACCCCCTGCACCACCCCCCGCTGAAAAATCCACCATGTCATTTTCAAGAGGAGTTTCTAATCTATCAATTTGCCAAATTTCATTGTAATCTATTAAGCGGTTTACGAGTTATAAGAATTTGAAAAAAAAAAATTCAGGATTTCTATGGAAAGGTGTTTGAAAAAATTTATGTACCAATTTGGTCACATTTTTACGAATATTTTTTTATGTTCGAAGTTTATAGAAATTTTTTTTATACCATTTTAAAGAGTAACGCCTAATACACTTTGTAACCAAATTTCATTCAATTCGTGATAGTACTTTTTGCGTTATGACGTTCCGAATGAAGTATTGATTTTAGACCCCCTGCACCACCCCCCGCTGAAAAATCCACCATGTCATTTTCAAGAGGAGTTTCTAATCCATCAATTTGCCAAATTTCATTGTAATCTATTAAGCGGTTTACGAGTTATAAGAATTTGAAAAAAAAAAATCAGGATTTCTATGGAAAGGTGTTTGAAAAAATGTATGTACCAATTTGGTCACATTTTTACGAATATTTTTTTATGTTCGAAGTTTATAGAAATTTTTTTTATACCATTTTAAAGAGTAACGCCTAATACACTTTGTAACCAAATTTCATTCAATTCGTGATAGTACTTTTTGCGTTATGACGTTCCGAATGAAGAATTGATTTTAGACCCCCTGCACCACCCCCCGCTGAAAAATCCACCATGTCATTTTCAAGAGGAGTTTCTAATCTATCAATTTGCCAAATTTCATTGTAATCTATTAAGCGGTTTACGAGTTATAAGAATTTGAAAAAAAAAAAATTCAGGATTTCTATGGAAAGGTGTTTGAAAAAATTTATGTACCAATTTGGTCACATTTTTACGAATATTTTTTTATGTTCGAAGTTTATAGAAATTTTTTTTATACCATTTTAAAGAGTAACGCCTAATACACTTTGTAACCAAATTTCATTCAATTCGTGATAGTACTTTTTGCGTTATGACGTTCCGAATGAAGAATTGATTTTAGATCCCCTGCACCACCCCCCGCTGAAAAATCCACCATGTCATTTTCAAGAGGAGTTTCTAATCTATCAATTTGCCAAATTTCATTGTAATCTATTAAGCGGTTTACGAGTTATAAGAATTTGAAAAAAAAAAATTCAGGATTTCTATGTAAAGGTGTTTGAAAAAATTTATGTACCAATTTGGTCACATTTTTACGAATATTTTTTTATGTTCGAAGTTTATAGAAATTTTTTTTATACCATTTTAAAGAGTAACGCCTAAAATACTTTGTAACCAAATTTCATTCAATTCGTGATAGTACTTTTTGCGTTATGACGTTCCGAATGAAGAATTGATTTTAGACCCCCTGCACCACCCCCGCTGAAAAATCCACCATGTCATTTTCAAGAGGAGTTTCTAATCTAACAATTTGCCAAATTTCATTGTAATCTATTAAGCGGTTTACGAGTTATAAGAATTTAAAAAAAAAAAAATTCAGGATTTCTATGGAAAGGTGTTTGAAAAAATTTATGTACCAATTTGGTCACATTTTTACGAATATTTTTTTATGTTCGAAGTTTATAGAAATTTTTTTTATACCATTTTAAAGAGTAACGCCTAATATACTTTGTAACCAAATTTCATTCAATTCGTGATAGTACTTTTTGCGTTATGACGTTCCGAATGAAGAATTGATTTTAGACCCCCTGCACCACCCCCGCTGAAAAATCCACCATGTCATTTTCAAGAGGAGTTTCTAATCTATCAATTTGCCAAATTTCATTGTAATCTATTAAGCGGTTTACGAGTAATAAGAATTTGAAAAAAAAAATTCAGGATTTCTATGGAAAGGTGTTTGAAAAAATTTATGTACCAATTTGGTCACATTTTTACGAATATTTTTTTATGTTCGAAGTTTATAGAAATTTTTTTTATACCATTTTAAAGAGTAACGCCTAATACACTTTGTAACCAAATTTCATTCAATTCGTGATAGTACTTTTTGCGTTATTACGTTCCGAATGAAGAATTGATTTTAGACCCCCTGCACCACCCCCTGCTGAAAAATCCACCATGTCATTTTCAAGAGGAGTTTCTAATCTATCAATTTGCCAAATTTCATTGTAATCTATTAAGCAGTTTACGAGTTATAAGAATTTGAAAAAAAAAAATTCAGGATTTCTATGTAAAGGTGTTTGAAAAAATTTATGTACCAATTTGGTCACATTTTTACGAATATTTTTTTATGTTCGAAGTTTATAGAAATTTTTTTTATACCATTTTAAAGAGTAACGCCTAATATACTTTGTAACCAAATTTCATTCAATTCGTGATAGTACTTTTTGCGTTATGACGTTCCGAATGAAGAATTGATTTTAGACCCCCTGCACCACCCCCGCTGAAAAATCCACCATGTCATTTTCAAGAGGAGTTTCTAATCTATCAATTTGCCAAATTTCATTGTAATCTATTTAAATACACTATCAGATCTGTGTCGTAGCGAGCTTAATACAAGCGCATCTACGAGCAGAGATTTGCCACAGCATATAAAATGCATCCACAGGCTCATCATTTAGTGCATTTGTTAGTGGGACATAACAAAACACTGAAGTTAGTTTGACGTCACTAACAAAATCAATAAACGATGAAATTATTATTAACAAAACAAGAAAAAAAAATAAACATACACTTATTACGACTCTAGAATACAATTACGCAAAGTGTTTTTTAAACTACTTTTACTAACTTGCAGTTCAACTACATCGCTATTTTTATTGTAAACTCTACTCATGCGACTTATAGCCTCATGCATACCATAGTTGTATTTATGATTAGGTATATGTAAAATATTTAGTCTACGAAGGTTATAGGAACCTCCACGGGTATTAAAACCAATAGCACTTAAAAGATCAGGAGCATCTATTTGTCCTGATAATATTTGGTGTAAGAAGACCATGTCATTGTTAAGTCTACGTTGAGACAAAGGCAACAACTGCAGCAGTTTAATTCGACACCTATACGGAGGCAAATTGTGTACATCATCCCATGGAAGTCCTCTCAAAGCAAATCTTATAAATTTGCGTTGGACTGCCTCAATTCTATTTGAGTGAACGACATAGAAGGGTGTCCACACCTGTGAGGCATACTCCAAGTGAGGGCGCACTAGACAATTATATAACGAAAGGGTGACATAAGGATCATTGAACTCTTTTGACCACCTTTTTATAAATCCCAACATAGAGTTGGATTTATTCACAATAACGTTTATGTGTTTATTAAACTCCAATTTAGGATCAAAATAAACACCAAGATCTTTAAAACTGTCTATACGACAGAGAGTGTGCCCCGACAGAGTATAACTGAAATTGGACGGAATACGTTTTCGTGAAAATGACATATGCTGGCACTTAGTGGGGTTCAGATTCAAACCGTTTTTAAAACACCATGTTGTAAAGCTATTCAAATCGGTTTGAAGTGAAAGCGAATCGCTTGGATCTCCTACACATTTGAAAATTTTCATGTCATCAGCATATATCAGTATTTTGCTCTCTCGAATACAAGCTTTTGCATCGTTAATAGCAAGAATAAATAAGATAGGGCCTAAATGACTACCTTGGGGTACTCCAGATTGGGCAACAAAAGGGTTGGATTTAGAGCCTCTAAATTTTACCTGATAAGTTCTTAGTGAGAGATATGATTGAACCCAATTTATGAAACCTGGAGGGAAACCATAAACCTTAAGTTTATAAATTATGATGTTATGTGATAACTGGTCAAAAGCTTTGGAAAAGTCAGTGTATATACAATCGACCTCTTTTTTATTTTCCAAACTATTGGAACAATGATGCATAAAAGTTAAGAGATTTGTGACAGTGGATCTATTTTTTACAAAGCCATGCTGCTCTTTACAGATAATGTTTCGACACAGGAATACCAATTTATCACAAATAATATGTTCAAATAACTTAGGAATGCAAGAGAGTTTTGAAATAGGTCTGTAATTAGAAATGTCTCCTCGTTCACCTTTTTTAAAAACAGGTGTAATAAATGCATTTTTCCATTGAGTTGGGAATACTCCTGTGGCAAGGGAGCTTTCAAACATATACTTAAGGTATGGCAAAAGAGCATCTTTGCATTGCTTTACGACTATTGGTGGGATTCCATCAGGCCCAGCAGAATAATCATTTTTTAATAAAGCGATATATTTAATTATTGTCTCATCGTCAAATGTGACGTTGCTGAAATTAACTTGAGAACAGTCATTGAGATAACTGAAATATTGTTCGTCTAAGACAAGAGGGGTATCAATAAATGATTTACTGAAATTCTCTGCGAATAAGTTAGATAAAATAATAGAGCTCGATATTTTTGAATTATTGTAAGAGAAGTTGGCTGGATATCCATCCGTTTTTCTCTTCGAATTGACAAAACTCCAAAAGCGTTTTGGGTCACTTTTAAGAGCGTTCTCCATATTGGCTATATAGCCATTATATAAACTATTTGACATCGCATAGAATTCCTTAAAATAATTCAGGTATTTATCATAGTCGTATTGATTCTGACTTTTAACAAAATTATTCCAGGCCCGGTTACGTATATTCCGAAGAGATTTAAGATCTTTCGTGTACCAAGGATGCTGGATTTGAGCGTTCTTAGAATGCTTGACTGGGATAGTTCTATCCATGCAATCTTTTATTAGAAGATTGAATTTGTTAACAGCTTCTTCTAAATTGGAGAGGCTGTCAATATTAATATTCGAAAGCATTATTTCTTCGGATAGCCTTTGAAAGTTCGCCTTCCGAAAGTCAAAAGAGTACGAACGATCATACGAGTCAGAATGTTCGTACAGATGTCCGCCTATGTCAATAAAAATATCTAATGGAGGATGATTTTTGTCTATGTTAGTGATACTGGTACTAGATTCTAATACTGCAGTACTAACAGAGTCAGAAGAAAAAACTAAATCGAGAATTCGATTATTATGATTTTTTATACAGCTTGTTTGCTGTAAGTCAAATGATAAAATGTTATCAAGTAATGATAGCTCTTGTTGTGCAGAGACTTCTGATGGTATAAAATGAGCTTCTCCTTCCGAAGGCACCCATTCTATGTGTGGTAAGTTGAAATCACCCAGCAACAAAATATTACTGTCACAACAAGATAAGTCAAAAATGTATTCTAAAGCCTTTGATAGCTCAGAATACAGAGTGCCAAGACGATAGGAGGGAATGTACGCATTTGCGACATAAAGGTATTTATTTCCAATAGTTATCTTAACACAAATTATTTCGGTATTAAGAATGAATGGAAAATCAATTTGCTCAGAGGTAAGGTGACTGCGAACCGCAGTAAGAACACCTCCTCCAAGCGCTTTTAGGTCATTTATGTGACGGTCATTCCTATATACTAAGAACTCATGATTAAAGAGTTCCGAGTCAAGTATACTGGCGTTAAGCCACGTTTCGGTTAAGGAGAATATGTCGTGTGAAAAGGCTTGAGAGTTTAGAAATATATTTTTTGCTTTTGTTCGGAGCCCTCTTACATTTTGGTAGTAGAGGGACAGTCGGTAGAGTTTTTTGGTGCTGAGCTTTTAACTCCGCGTTTAGCTCTCCGTGGCTTAAACTCATTGACAATAGTATTTACGGGCCATGAGTTAGTGTCACATACTTTTTCGAAAAGATTTGGTGGTACAACTATTTTAAATGAAGAAACGAAACTTTCCGGTTTACTAATTTTGGTACATTTAATAGAGGTACCTGCGGGGACGAGGTTTGTTGAAACCAAGTGAGTCATCACATTTTCGGAGGAAGTACCTGGTTTCAATCTTGATATAAAAATCGATTTGGGTTTAGGAATCGATTCAATTGTAGATAATTCCGAAGTCAATAAAGGAATTAAAGTAGACGGGTTATTTGCTATATTGCGAGAAGTAAAAGAAGTCTCAGTCGGTGACGATCCTACCGACAAATTTGGATTCGAATTGGGTTTGTTTAGAATCTGACTTCTAAGGTTAGAGCGTTTAGCTCTTGGATTAGCCGATGATGAGTTCGCATCACGCTTTCGCTTTCCTTTAATAGCGACAACTTTATCATTGGCTACATGAGTCGGGGCAGATTGTATTATATCTGTATCAGTATACTTTTGGGTTTTGTGCTCTCCCATGGAAATATCTTGCTCCAATCTTGGCAAAGGCTCAGTAGATGTGGAAGCGTCAATGGACAGACAAGGGTCAGGGAATGCAGACACAGTGGATACTGCATGATTAAAAGACTCGAAAAGGTCTTTGAAACCTTTTGAGAGCCTAACAATATCGGTTTTAAATGCCGACATTTTGAAAGCTAGGCTCGATTGGACAATTTACGGCATGCAGTGCAATACCAGAATGCGCCTTCAGTTGCATTTATTTTATCCATAAATGCGTTGGAAGAGCCAACGCATTTTGCGTGAAACATGTTTCCACACGGGCCGTAACAAGCAAAAATGGCATTAGTGGAATTTTTTGGTTCTACGCATTTTTGAGCTAAACAATCCATTATATATATAAAAGCCGAATATAGATATATAATAGCCGAATGGCAATGCTTAGCGCTACTTAATTAAAAGAAGAAAAAAAAAAAAAAAAAAAAAGCGGTTTACGAGTTATAAGAATTTGAAAAAAAAAAATCAGGATTTCTATGGAAAGGTGTTTGAAAAAATTTAAGTACCAATTTGGTCACATTTTTACGAATATTTTTTTATGTTCGAAGTTTATAGAATTTTTTTTTATACCATTTTAAAGAGTAACGCCTAATACACTTTGTAACCAAATTTCATTCAATTCGTGATAGTACTTTTTGCGTTATTACGTTCCGAATGAAGAATTGATTTTAGACCCCCTGCACCACCCCCCGCTGAAAAATCGACCATGTCATTTTCAAGAGGAGTTTCTAATCTATCAATTTGCCAAATTTCATTGTAATCTATTAAGCGGTTTACGAGTTATAAGAATTTGAAAAAAAAAATTCAGGATTTCTATGGAAAGGTGTTTGAAAAAATGTATGTACCAATATGGTCACATTTTTACGAATATTTTTTTATGTTCGAAGTTTATAGAAATTTTTTTTATACCATTTTAAAGAGTAACGCCTAATACACTTTGTAGCCAAATTTCATTCAATTCGTGATAGTACTTTTTGCGTTATTACGTTCCGAATGAAGAATTGATTTTAGACCCCCTGCACCACCCCCCGCTGAAAAATCCACCATGTCATTTTCAAGAGGAGTTTCTAATCTATCAATTTGCCAAATTTCATTGTAATCTATAAAGTGGTTTACGAGTTATAAGAATTTGAAAAAAAAAAATTCAGGATTTCTATGGAAAGGTGTTTGAAAAAATTTATGTACCAATTTGGTCACATTTTTACGAATATTTTTTTATGTTCGAAGTTTATAGAAATTTTTTTATACCATTTTAAAGAGTAACGCCTAATACACTTTGTAACCAAATTTCATTCAATTCGTGATAGTACTTTTTGCGTTATGACGTTCCGAATGAAGAATTGATTTTAGACCCCCTGCACCACCCCCCGCTGAAAAATCGACCATGTCATTTTCAAGAGGAGTTTCTAATCTATCAATTTGCCAAATTTCATTGTAATCTATTAAGCGGTTTACGAGTTATAAGAATTTGAAGAAAAAAAAATTCAGGATTTCTATGGAAAGGTGTTTAAAAAAATTTATGTACCAATTTGGTCACATTTTTACGAATATTTTTTTATGTTCGAAGTTTATAGAAATTTTTTTTATACCATTTTAAAGAGTAACGCCTAATACACTTTGTAACCAAATTTCATTCAATTCGTGATAGTACTTTTTGCGTTATTACGTTCCGAATGAAGAATTGATTTTAGACCCCCTGCACCACCCCCCGCTGAAAAATCCACCATGTCATTTTCAAGAGGAGTTTCTAATCTATCAATTTGCCAAATTTCATTGTAATCTATTAAGCGGTTTACGAGTTATAAGAATTTGAAAAAAAAAAAATTCAGGATTTCTATGGAAAGGTGTTTGAAAAAATGTATGTACCAATATGGTCACATTTTTACGAATATTTTTTTATGTTCGAAGTTTATAGAAATTTTTTTTATACCATTTTAAAGAGTAACGCCTAATACACTTTGTAATCAAATTTCATTCAATTCGTGATAGTACTTTTTGTGTTATGACGTTCCGAATGAAGAATTGATTTTAGACCCCCTGCACCACCCCCCGCTGAAAAATCCACCATGTCATTTTCAAGAGGAGTTTCTAATCTATCAATTTGCCAAATTTCATTGTAATCTATTAAGCGGTTTACGAGTTATAAGAATTTGAAAAAAAAAAAATTCAGGATTTCTATGGAAAGGTGTTTGAAAAAATGTATGTACCAATATGGTCACATTTTTACGAATATTTTTTTATGTTCGAAGTTTATAGAAATTTTTTTTATACCATTTTAAAGAGTAACGCCTGATACACTTTGTAACCAAATTTCATTCAATTCGTGATAGTACTTTTTGCGTTATTACGTTCCGAATGAAGAATTGATTTTAGACCCCCTGCACCACCCCCCGCTGAAAAATCCACCATGTCATTTTCAAGAGGAGTTTCTAATCTATCAATTTGCCAAATTTCATTGTAATCTATTAAGCGGTTTACGAGTTATAAGAATTTGAAAAAAAAAAAATTCAGGATTTCTATGGAAAGGTGTTTGAAAAAATGTATGTACCAATATGGTCACATTTTTACGAATATTTTTTTATGTTCGAAGTTTATAGAAATTTTTTTTATACCATTTTAAAGAGTAACGCCTAATACACTTTGTAACCAAATTTCATTCAATTCGTGATAGTACTTTTTGTGTTATGACGTTCCGAATGAAGAATTGATTTTAGACCCCCTGCACCACCCCCCGCTGAAAAATCCACCATGTCATTTTCAAGAGGAGTTTCTAATCTATCAATTTGCCAAATTTCATTGTAATCTATTAAGCGGTTTACGAGTTATAAGAATTTGAAAAAAAAAATTCAGGATTTCTATGGAAAGGTGTTTGAAAAAATGTATCTACCAATATGGTCACATTTTTACGAATATTTTTTTATGTTCGAAGTTTATAGAAATTTTTTTTATACCATTTTAAAGAGTAACGCCTAATACACTTTGTAACCAAATTTCATTCAATTCGTGATAGTACTTTTTTGCGTTATTACGTTCCGAATGAAGAATTGATTTTAGACCCCCTGCACCACCCCCCGCTGAAAAATCCACCATGTCATTTTCAAGAGGAGTTTCTAATCTATCAATTTGCCAAATTTCATTGTAATCTATTAAGCGGTTTACGAGTTATAAGAATTTGAAGAAAAAAAAATTCAGGATTTCTATGGAAAGGTGTTTAAAAAAATTTATGTACCAATTTGGTCACATTTTTACGAATATTTTTTTATGTTCGAAGTTTATAGAAATTTTTTTTATACCATTTTAAAGAGTAACGCCTAATACACTTTGTAACCAAATTTCATTCAATTCGTGATAGTACTTTTTGCGTTATGACGTTCCGAATGAAGAATTGATTTTAGACCCCCTGCACCACCCCCCGCTGAAAAATCCACCATGTCATTTTCAAGAGGAGTTTCTAATCTATCAATTTGCCAAATTTCATTGTAATCTATTAAGCGGTTTACGAGTTATAAGAATTTGAAAAAAAAAAATTCAGGATTTCTATGGAAAGGTGTTTGAAAAAATGTATGTACCAATTTGGTCACATTTTTACGAATATTTTTTTATGTTCGAAGTTTATAGAAATTTTTTTTATACCATTTTAAAGAGTAACGCCTAATACACTTTGTAACCAAATTTCATTCAATTCGTGATAGTACTTTTTGCGTTATGACGTTCCGAATGAAGAATTGATTTTAGACCCCCTGCACCACCCCCCCGCTGAAAAATCGACCATGTCATTTTCAAGAGGAGTTTCTAATCTATCAATTTGCCAAATTTCGTTGTAATCTATTAAGCGGTTTACGAGTTATAAGAATTTAAAAAAAAACAAATTCAGGATTTCTATGGAAAGGTGTTTGAAAAAATTTATGTACCAATTTGGTCACATTTTTACGAATATTTTTTTATGTTCCAAGTTTATAGAAATTTTTTTTATACCATTTTAAAGAGTAACGCCTAATACACTTTGTAACCAAATTTCATTCAATTCGTGATAGTACTTTTTGCGTTATGACGTTCCGAATGAAGAATTGATTTTAGACCCCCTGCACCAGCCCCCGCTGAAAAATCCACCATGTCATTTTCAAGAGGAGTTTCTAATCTATCAATTTGCCAAATTTCGTTGTAATCTATTAAGCGGTTTACGAGTTATAAGAATTTAAAAAAAAAAAAATTCAGGATTTCTATGGAAAGGTGTTTGAAAAAATTTAAGTACCAATTTGGTCACATTTTTACGAATATTTTTTTTTTTGTTCGAAGTTTATAGAAATTTTTTTATACCATTTTAAAGAGTAACGCCTAATACACTTTGTAACCAAATTTCATTCAATTCGTGATAGAACTTTTTGCGTTATGACGTTCCGAATGAAGAATTGATTTTAGACCCCCTGCACCACCCCCAGCTGAAAAATCCACCATGTCATTTTCAGGAGGAGTTTCTAATCTATCAATTTGCCAAATTTCATTGTAATCTATTAAGCGGTTTACGAGTTATAAGAATTAAAAAAAATCAGGATTTCTATGGAAAGGTGTTTGAAAAAATTTAAGTACCAATTTGGTCACATTTTTACGAATATTTTTTTTTGTTCCAAGTTTATAGAAATTTTTTTATACCATTTTAAAGAGTAACGCCTAATACACTTTGTAACCAAATTTCATTCAATTCGTGATAGTACTTTTTGCGTTATGACGTTCCGAATGAAGAATTGATTTTATTGTAATCTATTACATTTCATTGTAATCTATTAAGCGGTTTACGAGTTATAAGAAATTGAAAAAAAAAATTCAGGATTTCTATGGAAAGGTGTTTGAAAAAATGTATGTACCAATTTGGTCACATTTTTACGAATATTTTTTTTATGGAAAGGTGTTTGAAAAAGTTTATGTACCAATTTGGTCACATTTTTACGAATATTTTTTTATGTTCGAAGTTTATAGAATTTTTTTTTATACCATTTTAAAGAGTAACGCCTAATACACTTTGTAACCAAATTTCATTCAATTCGTGATAGTACTTTTTGCGTTATGACGTTCCGAATGAAGAATTGATTTTATTGTAATCTATTACATTTCATTGTAATCTATTAAGCGGTTTACGAGTTCTAAGAATTTGAAAAAAAAAAATTCAGGATTTCTATGGAAAGGTGTTTGAAAAAATTTATGTACCAATTTGGTCACATTTTTACGAATATTTTTTTTATGGAAAGGTGTTTGAAAAAATGTATGTACCAATTTGGTCACATTTTTACGAATATTTTTTTATGTTCGAAGTTTATAGAAATTTTTTTTATACCATTTGAAAGAGTAACGCCTAATACACTTTGTAACCAAATTTCATTCAATTCGTGATAGTACTTTTTGCGTTATGACGTTCCGAATGAAGAATTGATTTTAGACCCCCTGCACCACCCCCCGCTGAAAAATCCACCATGTCATTTTCAAGAGGAGTTTCTAATCTATCAATTTGCCAAATATCATTGTAATCTATTAAGCGGTTTACGAGTTATAAGAATTTGAAAAAAAAAAAATTCAGGATTTCTATGGAAAGGTGTTTGAAAAAATTTATGTACCAATTTGGTCACATTTTTACGAATATTTTTTTATGTTCGAAGTTTATAGAAATTTTTTTTATACCATTTTAAAGAGTAACGCCTAATACACTTTGTAACCAAATTTCATTCAATTCGTGATAGTACTTTTTGCGTTATGACGTTCCGAATGAAGAATTGATTTTAGACCCCCTGCACCACCCCCCGCTGAAAAATCCACCATGTCATTTTCAAGAGGAGTTTCTAATCTATCAATTTGCCAAATTTCATTGTAATCTATTAAGCGGTTTACGAGTTATAAGAATTTGAAAAAAAAAAAATCAGGATTTCTATGGAAAGGTGTTTGAAAAAATTTATGTACCAATTTGGTCACATTTTTACGAATATTTTTTTATGTTCCAAGTTTATAGACATTTTTTTTATATCATTTTAAAGAGTAACGCCTAATACACTTTGTAACCAAATTTCATTCAATTCGTGATAGTACTTTTTGCGTTATGACGTTCCGAATGAAGAATTGATTTTAGACCCCCTGCACCACCCCCCGCTGAAAAATCCACCATGTCATTTTCAAGAGGAGTTTCTAATCTATCAATTTGCCAAATTTCATTGTAATCTATTAAGCGGTTTACGAGTTATAAGAATTTGAAAAAAAAAATTCAGGATTTCTATGGAAAGGTGTTTGAAAAAATGTATGTACCAATTTGGTCACATTTTTAGGAATATTTTTTTATGTTCGAAGTTTATAGAAATTTTTTTTATACCATTTTAAAGAGTAACGCCTAATACACTTTGTAACCAAATTTCATTCAATTCGTGATAGTACTTTTTGCGTTATGACGTTCCGCATGAAGAATTGATTTTAGACCCCCTGCACCACCCCCCGCTGAAAAATCCACCATGTCATTTTCAAGAGGAGTTTCTAATCTATCAATTTGCCAAATTTTATTGTAATCTATTAAGCGGTTTACGAGTTATAAGAATTTGAAAAAAAAAAATTCAGGATTTCTATGGAAAGGTGTTTGAAAAAATTTATGTACCAATTTGGTCACATTTTTACGAATATTTTTTTATGTTCCAAGTTTATAGACATTTTTTTATATCATTTTAAAGAGTAACGCCTAATACACTTTGTAACCAAATTTCATTCAATTCGTGATAGTACTTTTTGCGTTATGACGTTCCGAATGAAGAATTGATTTTAGACCCCCTGCACCACCCCCCGCTGAAAAATCCACCATGTCATTTTCAAGAGGAGTTTCTAATCTATCAATTTGCCAAATTTTATTGTAATCTATTAAGCGGTTTACGAGTTATAAGAATTTGAAAAAAAAAATTCAGGATTTCTATGGAAAGGTGTTTGAAAAAATGTATGTACCAATTTGGTCACATTTTTAGGAATATTTTTTTATGTTCCAAGTTTATAGACATTTTTTTTATATCATTTTAAAGAGTAACGCCTAATACACTTTGTAACCAAATTTCATTCAATTCGTGATAGTTCTTTTTGCGTTATGACGTTCCGAATGAAGAATTGATTTTAGACCCCCTGCACCACCCCCCGCTGAAAAATCCACCATGTCATTTTCAAGAGGAGTTTCTAATCTATCAATTTGCCAAATTTCATTGTAATCTATTAAGCGGTTTACGAGTTATAAGAATTTGAAAAAAAAAATTCAGGATTTCTATGGAAAGGTGTTTGAAAAAATGTATGTACCAATTTGGTCACATTTTTACGAATATTTTTTTATGTTCGAAGTTTATAGAAATTTTTTTTATACCATTTTAAAGAGTAACGCCTAATACACTTTGTAACCAAATTTCATTCAATTCGTGATAGTACTTTTTGCGTTATGACGTTCCGAATGAAGAATTGATTTTAGACGCCCTGCACCAGCCCCCGCTGAAAAATCCACCATGTCATTTTCAAGAGGAGTTTCTAATCTAACAATTTGCCAAATTTCATTGTAATCTATTAAGCGGTTTACGAGTTATAAGAATTTGAAAAAAAAAAATTCAGGATTTCTATGGAAAGGTGTTTGAAAAAATTTATGTACCAATTTGGTCACATTTTTACGAATATTTTTTTATGTTCGAAGTTTATAGAAATTTTTTTTATACCATTTTAAAGAGTAACGCATACACTTTGTAACCAAATTTCATTCAATTCGTGAAAGTACTTATTGCGTTATGACGTTCCGAATGAAGAATTGATTTTAGACCCCCTGCACCACTCCCCGCTGAAAAATCCACCATGTCATTTTCAAGAGGAGTTTCTTATCTATCAATTTGCCAAATTTCATTGTAATCTATTAAGCGGTTTACGAGTTATAAGAATTTGAAAAAAAAAAAATTCAGGATTTCTATGGAAAGGTGTTTGAAAAAATTTATGTACCAATTTGGTCACATTTTTACGAATATTTTTTTATGTTCGAAGTTTATAGAAATTTTTTTTATACCATTTTAAAGAGTAACGCCTAATACACTTTGTAACCAAATTTCATTCAATTCGTGATAGTACTTTTTGCGTTATGACGTTCCGAATGAAGAATTGATTTTAGACCCCCTGCACCACCCCCCGCTGAAAAATCCACCATGTCATTTTCAAGAGGAGTTTCTAATCTATCAATTTGCCAAATTTCATTGTAATCTATTAAGCGGTTTACGAGTTATAAGAATTTGAAAAAAAAAAAATCAGGATTTCTATGGAAAGGTGTTTGAAAAAATTTATGTACCAATTTGGTCACATTTTTACGAATATTTTTTTATGTTCCAAGTTTATAGACATTTTTTTTATATCATTTTAAAGAGTAACGCCTAATACACTTTGTAACCAAATTTCATTCAATTCGTGATAGTACTTTTTGCGTTATGACGTTCCGAATGAAGAATTGATTATAGACCCCCTGCACCACCCCCGCTGAAAAATCCACCATGTCATTTTCAAGAGGAGTTTCTAATCTATCAATTTGCCAAATTTCATTGTAATCTATTAAGCGGTTTACGAGTTATAAGAATTTGAAAAAAAAAAATTCAGGATTTCTATGGAAAGGTGTTTGAAAAAATGTATGTACCAATTTGGTCACATTTTTACGAATATTTTTTTATGTTCGAAGTTTATATAAATTTTTTTTATACCATTTTAAAGAGTAACGCCTAATACACTTTGTAACCAAATTTCATTCAATTCGTGATAGTACTTTTTGCGTTATGACGTTCCGAATGAAGAATTGATTTTAGACCCCCTGCACCAGCCCCCGCTGAAAAATCCACCATGTCATTTTCAAGAGGAGTTTCTAATCTAACAATTTGCCAAATTTCATTGTAATCTATTAAGCGGTTTACGAGTTATAAGAATTTGAAAAAAAAAATTCAGGATTTCTATGGAAAGGTGTTTGAAAAAATTTATGTACCAATTTGGTCACATTTTTACGAATATTTTTTTTATGGAAAGGTGTTTGAAAAAATTTATGTACCAATTTGGTCACATTTTTACGAATATTTTTTTATGTTCGAAGTTTATAGAAATTTTTTTTTATACCATTTTAAAGAGTAACGCCTAATACACTTTGTAACCAAATTTTATTCAATTCGTGATAGTACTTTTTGCGTTATGACGTTCCGAATGAAGAATTGATTTTAGACCCCCTGCACCACCCCCCGCTGAAAAATCTACCATGTCATTTTCAAGAGGAGTTTCTAATCTATCAATTTGCCAAATTTCATTGTAATCTATTAAGCGGTTTACGAGTTATAAGAATTTGAAAAAAAAAATTCAGGATTTCTATGGAAAGGTGTTTGAAAAAATGTATGTACCAATTTGGTCACATTTTTACGAATATTTTTTTATGTTCGAAGTTTATAGAAATTTTTTTTATACCATTTTAAAGAGTAACGCCTAATACACTTTGTAACCAAATTT
Organism: Rhingia campestris; assembly: GCA_932526625.1. Taxonomy (NCBI): domain Eukaryota; kingdom Metazoa; phylum Arthropoda; class Insecta; order Diptera; family Syrphidae; genus Rhingia; species Rhingia campestris. The sequence goes on from OW052185.1 coordinate 42,595,458, forward strand.
CATTCAATTCGTGATAGTACTTTTTGCGTTATGACGTTCCGAATGAAGAATTGATTTTAGACCCCCTGCACCACCCCCCGCTGAAAAATCCACCATGTCATTTTCAAGAGGAGTTTCTAATCTATCAATTTGCCAAATATCATTGTAATCTATTAAGCGGTTTACGAGTTATAAGAATTTGAAAAAAAAAAAATTCAGGATTTCTATGGAAAGGTGTTTGAAAAAATTTATGTACCAATTTGGTCACATTTTTACGAATATTTTTTTATGTTCGAAGTTTATAGAAATTTTTTTATACCATTTTAAAGAGTAACGCATACACTTTGTAACCAAATTTCATTCAATTCGTGAAAGTACTTATTGCGTTATGACGTTCCGAATGAAGAATTGATTTTAGACCCCCTGCACCACTCCCCGCTGAAAAATCCACCATGTCATTTTCAAGAGGAGTTTCTTATCTATCAATTTGCCAAATTTCATTGTAATCTATTAAGCGGTTTACGAGTTATAAGAATTTGAAAAAAAAAAAATTCAGGATTTCTATGGAAAGGTGTTTGAAAAAATTTATGTACCAATTTGGTCACATTTTTACGAATATTTTTTTATGTTCGAAGTTTATAGAAATTTTTTTTATACCATTTTAAAGAGTAACGCCTAATACACTTTGTAACCAAATTTCATTCAATTCGTGATAGTACTTTTTGCGTTATGACGTTCCGAATGAAGAATTGATTTTAGACCCCCTGCACCACCCCCCGCTGAAAAATCCACCATGTCATTTTCAAGAGGAGTTTCTAATCTATCAATTTGCCAAATTTCATTGTAATCTATTAAGCGGTTTACGAGTTATAAGAATTTGAAAAAAAAAAATTCAGGATTTCTATGGAAAGGTGTTTGAAAAAATGTATGTACCAATTTGGTCACATTTTTACGAATATTTTTTTATGTTCGAAGTTTATAGAAATTTTTTTTATACCATTTTAAAGAGTAACGCCTAATACACTTTGTAACCAAATTTCATTCAATTCGTGATAGTACTTTTTGCGTTATGACGTTCCGAATGAAGAATTGATTTTAGACCCCCTGCACCAGCCCCCGCTGAAAAATCCACCATGTCATTTTCAAGAGGAGTTTCTAATCTAACAATTTGCCAAATTTCATTGTAATCTATTAAGCGGTTTACGAGTTATAAGAATTTGAAAAAAAAAATTCAGGATTTCTATGGAAAGGTGTTTGAAAAAATTTATGTACCAATTTGGTCACATTTTTACGAATATTTTTTTTATGGAAAGGTGTTTGAAAAAATTTATGTACCAATTTGGTCACATTTTTACGAATATTTTTTTATGTTCGAAGTTTATAGAAATTTTTTTTATACCATTTTAAAGAGTAACGCCTAATACACTTTGTAACCAAATTTTATTCAATTCGTGATAGTACTTTTTGCGTTATGACGTTCCGAATGAAGAATTGATTTTAGACCCCCTGCACCACCCCCCGCTGAAAAATCTACCATGTCATTTTCAAGAGGAGTTTCTAATCTATCAATTTGCCAAATTTCATTGTAATCTATTAAGCGGTTTACGAGTTATAAGAATTTGAAAAAAAAAATTCAGGATTTCTATGGAAAGGTGTTTGAAAAAATGTATGTACCAATTTGGTCACATTTTTACGAATATTTTTTTATGTTCGAAGTTTATAGAAATTTTTTTTATACCATTTTAAAGAGTAACGCCTAATACACTTTGTAACCAAATTTCATTCAATTCGTGATAGTACTTTTTGCGTTATGACGTTCCGAATGAAGAATTGATTTTAGACCCCCTGCACCACCCCCCGCTGAAAAATCCACCATGTCATTTTCAAGAGGAGTTTCTAATCTATCAATTTGCCAAATATCATTGTAATCTATTAAGCGGTTTACGAGTTATAAGAATTTGAAAAAAAAAAATTCAGGATTTCTATGGAAAGGTGTTTGAAAAAATTTATGTACCAATTTGGTCACATTTTTACGAATATTTTTTTATGTTCGAAGTTTATAGAAATTTTTTTATACCATTTTAAAGAGTAACGCATACACTTTGTAACCAAATTTCATTCAATTCGTGAAAGTACTTATTGCGTTATGACGTTCCGAATGAAGAATTGATTTTAGACCCCCTGCACCACCCCCCGCTGAAAAATCCACCATGTCATTTTCAAGAGGAGTTTCTAATCTATCAATTTGCCAAATTTCATTGTAATCTATTAAGCGGTTTACGAGTTATAAGAATTTGAAAAAAAAAATTCAGGATTTCTATGGAAAGGTGTTTGAAAAAATGTATGTACCAATTTGGTCACATTTTTACGAATATTTTTTTATGTTCGAAGTTTATAGAAATTTTTTTTATACCATTTTAAAGAGTAACGCCTAATACACTTTGTAACCAAATTTCATTCAATTCGTGATAGTACTTTTTGCGTTATGACGTTCCGAATGAAGAATTGATTTTAGACCCCCTGCACCACCCCCCGCTGAAAAATCCACCATGTCATTTTCAAGAGGAGTTTCTAATCTATCAATTTGCCAAATATCATTGTAATCTATTAAGCGGTTTACGAGTTATAAGAATTTGAAAAAAAAAAAATTCAGGATTTCTATGGAAAGGTGTTTGAAAAAATTTATGTACCAATTTGGTCACATTTTTACGAATATTTTTTTATGTTCGAAGTTTATAGAAATTTTTTTTATACCATTTTAAAGAGTAACGCATACACTTTGTAACCAAATTTCATTCAATTCGTGAAAGTACTTATTGCGTTATGACGTTCCGAATGAAGAATTGATTTTAGACCCCCTGCACCACCCCCCGCTGAAAAATCCACCATGTCATTTTCAAGAGGAGTTTCTAATCTATCAATTTGCCAAATTTCATTGTAATCTATTAAGCGGTTTACGAGTTATAAGAATTTGAAAAAAAAAAAATTCAGGATTTCTATGGAAAGGTGTTTGAAAAAATTTATGTACCAATTTGGTCACATTTTTAGGAATATTTTTTTATGTTCGAAGTTTATAGAAATTTTTTTTTATACCATTTTAAAGAGTAACGCCTAATACACTTTGTAACCAAATTTCATTCAATTCGTGATAGTACTTTTTGCGTTATGACGTTCCGAATGAAGAATTGATTTTAGACCCCCTGCACCACCCCCCGCTGAAAAATCCACCATGTCATTTTCAAGAGGAGTTTCTAATCTATCAATTTGCCAAATTTCATTGTAATCTATTAAGCGGTTTACGAGTTATAAGAATTTGAAAAAAAAAAAATCAGGATTTCTATGGAAAGGTGTTTGAAAAAATTTATGTACCAATTTGGTCACATTTTTATGAATATTTTTTTATGTTCCAAGTTTATAGACATTTTTTTTATATCATTTTAAAGAGTAACGCCTAATACACTTTGTAACCAAATTTCATTCAATTCGTGATAGTACTTTTTGCGTTATGACGTTCCGAATGAAGAATTGATTTTAGACCCCCTGCACCACCCCCGCTGAAAAATCCACCATGTCATTTTCAAGAGGAGTTTCTAATCTATCAATTTGCCAAATTTCATTGTAATCTATTAAGCGGTTTACGAGTTATAAGAATTTGAAAAAAAAAAATTCAGGATTTCTATGGAAAGGTGTTTGAAAAAATGTATGTACCAATTTGGTCACATTTTTACGAATATTTTTTTATGTTCGAAGTTTATAGAAATTTTTTTTATACCATTTTAAAGAGTAACGCCTAATACACTTTGTAACCAAATTTCATTCAATTCGTGATAGTACTTTTTGCGTTATGACGTTCCGAATGAAGAATTGATTTTAGACCCCCTGCACCAGCCCCCGCTGAAAAATCCACCATGTCATTTTCAAGAGGAGTTTCTAATCTATCAATTTGCCAAATATCATTGTAATCTATTAAGCGGTTTACGAGTTATAAGAATTTGAAAAAAAAAAATTCAGGATTTCTATGGAAAGGTGTTTGAAAAAATTTATGTACCAATTTGGTCACATTTTTACGAATATTTTTTTATGTTCGAAGTTTATAGAAATTTTTTTATACCATTTTAAAGAGTAACGCATACACTTTGTAACCAAATTTCATTCAATTCGTGAAAGTACTTATTGCGTTATGACGTTCCGAATGAAGAATTGATTTTAGACCCCCTGCACCACTCCCCGCTGAAAAATCCACCATGTCATTTTCAAGAGGAGTTTCTTATCTATCAATTTGCCAAATTTCATTGTAATCTATTAAGCGGTTTACGAGTTATAAGAATTTGAAAAAAAAAAAATTCAGGATTTCTATGGAAAGGTGTTTGAAAAAATTTATGTACCAATTTGGTCACATTTTTACGAATATTTTTTTATGTTCGAAGTTTATAGAAATTTTTTTTATACCATTTTAAAGAGTAACGCCTAATACACTTTGTAACCAAATTTCATTCAATTCGTGATAGTACTTTTTGCGTTATGACGTTCCGAATGAAGAATTGATTTTAGACCCCCTGCACCACCCCCCGCTGAAAAATCCACCATGTCATTTTCAAGAGGAGTTTCTAATCTATCAATTTGCCAAATTTCATTGTAATCTATTAAGCGGTTTACGAGTTATAAGAATTTGAAAAAAAAAAATCAGGATTTCTATGGAAAGGTGTTTGAAAAAATTTATGTACCAATTTGGTCACATTTTTACGAATATTTTTTTATGTTCCAAGTTTATAGACATTTTTTTTTATATCATTTTAAAGAGTAACGCCTAATACACTTTGTAACCAAATTTCATTCAATTCGTGATAGTACTTTTTGCGTTATGACGTTCCGAATGAAGAATTGATTTTAGACCCCCTGCACCACCCCCGCTGAAAAATCCACCATGTCATTTTCAAGAGGAGTTTCTAATCTATCAATTTGCCAAATTTCATTGTAATCTATTAAGCGGTTTACGAGTTATAAGAATTTGAAAAAAAAAAATTCAGGATTTCTATGGAAAGGTGTTTGAAAAAATTTATGTACCAATTTGGTCACATTTTTACGAATATTTTTTTATGTTCGAAGTTTATAGAAATTTTTTTTATACCATTTTAAAGAGTAACGCCTAATACACTTTGTAACCAAATTTCATTCAATTCGTGATAGTACTTTTTGCGTTATGACGTTCCGAATGAAGAATTGATTTTAGACCCCCTGCACCAGCCCCCGCTGAAAAATCCACCATGTCATTTTCAAGAGGAGTTTCTAATCTAACAATTTGCCAAATTTCATTGTAATCTATTAAGCGGTTTACGAGTTATAAGAATTTGAAAAAAAAAATTCAGGATTTCTATGGAAAGGTGTTTGAAAAAATTTATGTACCAATTTGGTCACATTTTTACGAATATTTTTTTTATGGAAAGGTGTTTGAAAAAATTTATGTACCAATTTGGTCACATTTTTACGAATATTTTTTTATGTTCGAAGTTTATAGAAATTTTTTTTATACCATTTTAAAGAGTAACGCCTAATACACTTTGTAACCAAATTTCATTCAATTCGTGATAGTACTTTTTGCGTTATGACGTTCCGAATGAAGAATTGATTTTAGACCCCCTGCACCACCCCCCGCTGAAAAATCCACCATGTCATTTTCAAGAGGAGTTTCTAATCTATCAATTTGCCAAATATCATTGTAATCTATTAAGCGGTTTACGAGTTATAAGAATTTGAAAAAAAAAAATTCAGGATTTCTATGGAAAGGTGTTTGAAAAAATGTATGTACCAATTTGGTCACATTTTTACGAATATTTTTTTATGTTCGAAGTTTATAGAAATTTTTTTATACCATTTTAAAGAGTAACGCATACACTTTGTAACCAAATTTCATTCAATTCGTGAAAGTACTTATTGCGTTATGACGTTCCGAATGAAGAATTGATTTTAGACCCCCTGCACCACCCCCCGCTGAAAAATCCACCATGTCATTTTCAAGAGGAGTTTCTAATCTATCAATTTGCCAAATTTCATTGTAATCTATTAAGCGGTTTACGAGTTATAAGAATTTGAAAAAAAAAAAATTCAGGATTTCTATGGAAAGGTGTTTGAAAAAATTTATGTACCAATTTGGTCACATTTTTAGGAATATTTTTTTATGTTCGAAGTTTATAGAAATTTTTTTTATACCATTTTAAAGAGTAACGCCTAATACACTTTGTAACCAAATTTCATTCAATTCGTGATAGTACTTTTTGCGTTATGACGTTCCGAATGAAGAATTGATTTTAGACCCCCTGCACCACCCCCCGCTGAAAAATCCACCATGTCATTTTCAAGAGGAGTTTCTAATCTATCAATTTGCCAAATTTCATTGTAATCTATTAAGCGGTTTACGAGTTATAAGAATTTGAAAAAAAAAAAATCAGGATTTCTATGGAAAGGTGTTTGAAAAAATTTATGTACCAATTTGGTCACATTTTTACGAATATTTTTTTATGTTCCAAGTTTATAGACATTTTTTTTATATCATTTTAAAGAGTAACGCCTAATACACTTTGTAACCAAATTTCATTCAATTCGTGATAGTACTTTTTGCGTTATGACGTTCCGAATGAAGAATTGATTTTAGACCCCCTGCACCACCCCCGCTGAAAAATCCACCATGTCATTTTCAAGAGGAGTTTCTAATCTATCAATTTGCCAAATTTCATTGTAATCTATTAAGCGGTTTACGAGTTATAAGAATTTGAAAAAAAAAAATTCAGGATTTCTATGGAAAGGTGTTTGAAAAAATGTATGTACCAATTTGGTCACATTTTTACGAATATTTTTTTATGTTCGAAGTTTATAGAAATTTTTTTTATACCATTTTAAAGAGTAACGCCTAATACACTTTGTAACCAAATTTCATTCAATTCGTGATAGTACTTTTTGCGTTATGACGTTCCGAATGAAGAATTGATTTTAGACCCCCTGCACCAGCCCCCGCTGAAAAATCCACCATGTCATTTTCAAGAGGAGTTTCTAATCTAACAATTTGCCAAATTTCATTGTAATCTATTAAGCGGTTTACGAGTTATAAGAATTTGAAAAAAAAAATTCAGGATTTCTATGGAAAGGTGTTTGAAAAAATTTATGTACCAATTTGGTCACATTTTTACGAATATTTTTTTTATGGAAAGGTGTTTGAAAAAATTTATGTACCAATTTGGTCACATTTTTACGAATATTTTTTTATGTTCGAAGTTTATAGAAATTTTTTTTATACCATTTTAAAGAGTAACGCCTAATACACTTTGTAACCAAATTTTATTCAATTCGTGATAGTACTTTTTGCGTTATGACGTTCCGAATGAAGAATTGATTTTAGACCCCCTGCACCACCCCCCGCTGAAAAATCTACCATGTCATTTTCAAGAGGAGTTTCTAATCTATCAATTTGCCAAATTTCATTGTAATCTATTAAGCGGTTTACGAGTTATAAGAATTTGAAAAAAAAAATTCAGGATTTCTATGGAAAGGTGTTTGAAAAAATGTATGTACCAATTTGGTCACATTTTTACGAATATTTTTTTATGTTCGAAGTTTATAGAAATTTTTTTTATACCATTTTAAAGAGTAACGCCTAATACACTTTGTAACCAAATTTCATTCAATTCGTGATAGTACTTTTTGCGTTATGACGTTCCGAATGAAGAATTGATTTTAGACCCCCTGCACCACCCCCCGCTGAAAAATCCACCATGTCATTTTCAAGAGGAGTTTCTAATCTATCAATTTGCCAAATATCATTGTAATCTATTAAGCGGTTTACGAGTTATAAGAATTTGAAAAAAAAAAAATTCAGGATTTCTATGGAAAGGTGTTTGAAAAAATTTATGTACCAATTTGGTCACATTTTTACGAATATTTTTTTATGTTCGAAGTTTATAGAAATTTTTTTTATACCATTTTAAAGAGTAACGCATACACTTTGTAACCAAATTTCATTCAATTCGTGAAAGTACTTATTGCGTTATGACGTTCCGAATGAAGAATTGATTTTAGACCCCCTGCACCACCCCCCGCTGAAAAATCCACCATGTCATTTTCAAGAGGAGTTTCTAATCTATCAATTTGCCAAATTTCATTGTAATCTATTAAGCGGTTTACGAGTTATAAGAATTTGAAAAAAAAAAAAATTCAGGATTTCTATGGAAAGGTGTTTGAAAAAATGTATGTACCAATTTGGTCACATTTTTAGGAATATTTTTTTATGTTCGAAGTTTATAGAAATTTTTTTTTATACCATTTTAAAGAGTAACGCCTAATACACTTTGTAACCAAATTTCATTCAATTCGTGATAGTACTTTTTGCGTTATGACGTTCCGCATGAAGAATTGATTTTAGACCCCCTGCACCACCCCCCGCTGAAAAATCCACCATGTCATTTTCAAGAGGAGTTTCTAATCTATCAATTTGCCAAATTTTATTGTAATCTATTAAGCGGTTTACGAGTTATAAGAATTTGAAAAAAAAAAATCAGGATTTCTATGGAAAGGTGTTTGAAAAAATTTATGTACCAATTTGGTCCCATTTTTACGAATATTTTTTTATGTTCCAAGTTTATAGACATTTTTTTTATATCATTTTAAAGAGTAACGCCTAATACACTTTGTAACCAAATTTCATTCAATTCGTGATAGTACTTTTTGCGTTATGACGTTCCGAATGAAGAATTGATTTTAGACCCCCTGCACCACCCCCCGCTGAAAAATCCACCATGTCATTTTCAAGAGGAGTTTCTAATCTATCAATTTGCCAAATTTTATTGTAATCTATTAAGCGGTTTACGAGTTATAAGAATTTGAAAAAAAAAAATTCAGGATTTCTATGGAAAGGTGTTTGAAAAAATGTATGTACCAATTTGGTCACATTTTTAGGAATATTTTTTTATGTTCCAAGTTTATAGACATTTTTTTTATATCATTTTAAAGAGTAACGCCTAATACACTTTGTAACCAAATTTCATTCAATTCGTGATAGTTCTTTTTGCGTTATGACGTTCCGAATGAAGAATTGATTTTAGACCCCCTGCACCACCCCCCGCTGAAAAATCCACCATGTCATTTTCAAGAGGAGTTTCTAATCTATCAATTTGCCAAATTTTATTGTAATCTATTAAGCGGTTTACGAGTTATAAGAATTTGAAAAAAAAAAAATTCAGGATTTCTATGGAAAGGTGTTTGAAAAAATGTATGTACCAATTTGGTCACATTTTTAGGAATATTTTTTTATGTTCCAAGTTTATAGACATTTTTTTTATATCATTTTAAAGAGTAACGCCTAATACACTTTGTAACCAAATTTCATTCAATTCGTGATAGTTCTTTTTGCGTTATGACGTTCCGAATGAAGAATTGATTTTAGACCCCCTGCACCACCCCCCGCTGAAAAATCCACCATGTCATTTTCAAGAGGAGTTTCTAATCTATCAATTTGCCAAATTTCATTGTAATCTATTAAGCGGTTTACGAGTTATAAGAATTTGAAAAAAAAAATTCAGGATTTCTATGGAAAGGTGTTTGAAAAAATGTATGTACCAATTTGGTCACATTTTTACGAATATTTTTTTATGTTCCAAGTTTATAGAAATTTTTTTTATATCATTTTAAAGAGTAACGCCTAATACACTTTGTAACCAAATTTCATTCAATTCGTGATAGTTCTTTTTGCGTTATGACGTTCCGAATGAAGAATTGATTTTAGACCCCCTGCACCACCCCCCGCTGAAAAATCCACCATGTCATTTTCAAGAGGAGTTTCTAATCTATCAATTTGCCAAATTTCATTGTAATCTATTAAGCGGTTTACGAGTTATAAGAATTTGAAAAAAAAAAATTCAGGATTTCTATGGAAAGGTGTTTGAAAAAATGTATGTACCAATTTGGTCACATTTTTACGAATATTTTTTTATGTTCGAAGTTTATAGAAATTTTTTTTATACCATTTTAAAGAGTAACGCCTAATACACTTTGTAACCAAATTTCATTCAATTCGTGATAGTACTTTTTGCGTTATGACGTTCCGAATGAAGAATTGATTTTAGACGCCCTGCACCAGCCCCCGCTGAAAAATCCACCATGTCATTTTCAAGAGGAGTTTCTAATCTAACAATTTGCCAAATTTCATTGTAATCTATTAAGCGGTTTACGAGTTATAAGAATTTGAAAAAAAAAAATTCAGGATTTCTATGGAAAGGTGTTTGAAAAAATTTATGTACCAATTTGGTCACATTTTTACGAATATTTTTTTATGTTCGAAGTTTATAGAAATTTTTTTTATACCATTTTAAAGAGTAACGCATACACTTTGTAACCAAATTTCATTCAATTCGTGAAAGTACTTATTGCGTTATGACGTTCCGAATGAAGAATTGATTTTAGACCCCCTGCACCACTCCCCGCTGAAAAATCCACCATGTCATTTTCAAGAGGAGTTTCTTATCTATCAATTTGCCAAATCTCATTGTAATCTATTAAGCGGTTTACGAGTTATAAGAATTTGAAAAAAAAAAAAATTCAGGATTTCTATGGAAAGGTGTTTGAAAAAATTTATGTACCAATTTGGTCACATTTTTACGAATATTTTTTTATGTTCGAAGTTTATAGAAATTTTTTTTATACCATTTTAAAGAGTAACGCCTAATACACTTTGTAACCAAATTTCATTCAATTCGTGATAGTACTTTTTGCGTTATGACGTTCCGAATGAAGAATTGATTTTAGACCCCCTGCACCACCCCCCGCTGAAAAATCCACCATGTCATTTTCAAGAGGAGTTTCTAATCTATCAATTTGCCAAATTTCATTGTAATCTATTAAGCGGTTTACGAGTTATAAGAATTTGAAAAAAAAAAAATCAGGATTTCTATGGAAAGGTGTTTGAAAAAATTTATGTACCAATTTGGTCACATTTTTACGAATATTTTTTTATGTTCCAAGTTTATAGACATTTTTTTTATATCATTTTAAAGAGTTTCTAATCTAACAATTTGCCAAATTTCATTGTAATCTATTAAGCGGTTTACGAGTTATAAGAATTTGAAAAAAAAAAAAATTCAGGATTTCTATGGAAAGGTGTTTGAAAAAATGTATGTACCAATTTGGTCACATTTTTACGAATATTTTTTTATGTTCGAAGTTTATAGAAATTTTTTTTATACCATTTTAAAGAGTAACGCCTAATACACTTTGTAACCAAATTTCATTCAATTCGTGAAAGTACTTATTGCGTTATGACGTTCCGAATGAATTGATTTTAGACCCCCTGCACCACTCCCCGCTGAAAAATCCACCATGTCATTTTCAAGAGGAGTTTCTTATCTATCAATTTGCCAAATCTCATTGTAATCTATTAAGCGGTTTACGAGTTATAAGAATTTGAAAAAAAAAAATTCAGGATTTCTATGGAAAGGTGTTTGAAAAAATTTATGTACCAATTTGGTCACATTTTTACGAATATTTTTTTATGTTCGAAGTTTATAGAAATTTTTTTTATACCATTTTAAAGAGTAACGCCTAATACACTTTGTAACCAAATTTCATTCAATTCGTGATAGTACTTTTTGCGTTATGACGTTCCGAATGAAGAATTGATTTTAGACCCCCTGCACCACCCCCCGCTGAAAAATCCACCATGTCATTTTCAAGAGGAGTTTCTAATCTATCAATTTGCCAAATTTCATTGTAATCTATTAAGCGGTTTACGAGTTATAAGAATTTGAAAAAAAAAAAAATCAGGATTTCTATGGAAAGGTGTTTGAAAAAATTTATGTACCAATTTGGTCACATTTTTACGAATATTTTTTTATGTTCCAAGTTTATAGACATTTTTTTTATATCATTTTAAAGAGTAACGCCTAATACACTTTGTAACCAAATTTCATTCAATTCGTGATAGTACTTTTTGCGTTATGACGTTCCGAATGAAGAATTGATTTTAGACCCCCTGCACCACCCCCCGCTGAAAAATCCACCATGTCATTTTCAAGAGGAGTTTCTAATCTATCAATTTGCCAAATTTCATTGTAATCTATTAAGCGGTTTACGAGTTATAAGAATTTGAAAAAAAAAAATTCAGGATTTCTATGGAAAGGTGTTTGAAAAAATGTATGTACCAATTTGGTCACATTTTTACGAATATTTTTTTATGTTCGAAGTTTATAGAAATTTTTTTTATACCATTTTAAAGAGTAACGCCTAATACACTTTGTAACCAAATTTCATTCAATTCGTGATAGTACTTTTTGCGTTATGACGTTCCGAATGAAGAATTGATTTTAGACCCCCTGCACCAGCCCCCGCTGAAAAATCCACCATGTCATTTTCAAGAGGAGTTTCTAATCTAACAATTTGCCAAATTTCATTGTAATCTATTAAGCGGTTTACGAGTTATAAGAATTTGAAAAAAAAAAATTCAGGATTTCTATGGAAAGGTGTTTGAAAAAATTTATGTACCAATTTGGTCACATTTTTACGAATATTTTTTTATGGAAAGGTGTTTGAAAAAATTTATGTACCAATTTGGTCACATTTTTACGAATATTTTTTTATGTTCGAAGTTTATAGAAATTTTTTTTATACCATTTTAAAGAGTAACGCCTAATACACTTTGTAACCAAATTTTATTCAATTCGTGATAGTACTTTTTGCGTTATGACGTTCCGAATGAAGAATTGATTTTAGACCCCCTGCACCACCCCCCGCTGAAAAATCCACCATGTCATTTTCAAGAGGAGTTTCTAATCTATCAATTTGCCAAATTTCATTGTAATCTATTAAGCGGTTTACGAGTTATAAGAATTTGAAAAAAAAAATTCAGGATTTCTATGGAAAGGTGTTTGAAAAAATGTATGTACCAATTTGGTCACATTTTTACGAATATTTTTTTATGTTCGAAGTTTATAGAAATTTTTTTTATACCATTTTAAAGAGTAACGCCTAATACACTTTGTAACCAAATTTCATTCAATTCGTGATAGTACTTTTTGCGTTATGACGTTCCGAATGAAGAATTGATTTTAGACCCCCTGCACCACCCCCCGCTGAAAAATCCACCATGTCATTTTCAAGAGGAGTTTCTAATCTATCAATTTGCCAAATATCATTGTAATCTATTAAGCGGTTTACGAGTTATAAGAATTTGAAAAAAAAAAATTCAGGATTTCTATGGAAAGGTGTTTGAAAAAATTTATGTACCAATTTGGTCACATTTTTACGAATATTTTTTTATGTTCGAAGTTTATAGAAATTTTTTTATACCATTTTAAAGAGTAACGCATACACTTTGTAACCAAATTTCATTCAATTCGTGAAAGTACTTATTGCGTTATGACGTTCCGAATGAAGAATTGATTTTAGACCCCCTGCACCACCCCCCGCTGAAAAATCCACCATGTCATTTTCAAGAGGAGTTTCTAATCTATCAATTTGCCAAATATCATTGTAATCTATTAAGCGGTTTACGAGTTATAAGAATTTGAAAAAAAAAAATCAGGATTTCTATGGAAAGGTGTTTGAAAAAATTTATGTACCAATTTGGTCACATTTTTACGAATATTTTTTTATGTTCGAAGTTTATAGAAATTTTTTTTATACCATTTTAAAGAGTAACGCCTAATACACTTTGTAACCAAATTTCATTCAATTCGTGATAGTACTTTTTGCGTTATGACGTTCCGAATGAAGAATTGATTTTAGACCCCCTGCACCACCCCCCGCTGAAAAATCCACCATGTCATTTTCAAGAGGAGTTTCTAATCTATCAATTTGCCAAATATCATTGTAATCTATTAAGCGGTTTACGAGTTATAAGAATTTGAAAAAAAAAATCAGGATTTCTATGGAAAGGTGTTTGAAAAAATTTATGTACCAATTTGGTCACATTTTTACGAATATTTTTTTATGTTCCAAGTTTATAGACATTTTTTTTATATCATTTTAAAGAGTAACGCCTAATACACTTTGTAACCAAATTTCATTCAATTCGTGATAGTACTTTTTGCGTTATGACGTTCCGAATGAAGAATTGATTTTAGACCCCCTGCACCACCCCCCGCTGAAAAATCCACCATGTCATTTTCAAGAGGAGTTTCTAATCTATCAATTTGCCAAATTTCATTGTAATCTATTAAGCGGTTTACGAGTTATAAGAATTTGAAAAAAAAAAAAAAATCAGGATTTCTATGGAAAGGTGTTTGAAAAAATTTATGTACCAATTTGGTCACATTTTTAGGAATATTTTTTTATGTTCGAAGTTTATAGAAATTTTTTTTATACCATTTTAAAGAGTAACGCCTAATACACTTTGTAACCAAATTTCATTCAATTCGTGATAGTACTTTTTGCGTTATGACGTTCCGCATGAAGAATTGATTTTAGACCCCCTGCACCACCCCCCGCTGAAAAATCCACCATGTCATTTTCAAGAGGAGTTTCTAATCTATCAATTTGCCAAATTTCATTGTAATCTATTAAGCGGTTTACGAGTTATAAGAATTTGAAAAAAAAAAATCAGGATTTCTATGGAAAGGTGTTTGAAAAAATTTATGTACCAATTTGGTCACATTTTTACGAATATTTTTATATGTTCCAAGTTTATAGAAATTTTTTTTATATCATTTTAAAGAGTAACGCCTAATACACTTTGTAACCAAATTTCATTCAATTCGTGATAGTTCTTTTTGCGTTATGACGTTCCGAATGAAGAATTGATTTTAGACCCCCTGCACCACCCCCCGCTGAAAAATCCACCATGTCATTTTCAAGAGGAGTTTCTAATCTATCAATTTGCCAAATTTCATTGTAATCTATTAAGCGGTTTACGAGTTCTAAGAATTTGAAAAAAAAAAAATTCAGGATTTCTATGGAAAGGTGTTTGAAAAAATGTATGTACCAATTTGGTCACATTTTTAGGAATATTTTTTTATGTTCCAAGTTTATAGACATTTTTTTTATATCATTTTAAAGAGTAACGCCTAATACACTTTGTAACCAAATTTCATTCAATTCGTGATAGTACTTTTTGCGTTATGACGTTCCGAATGAAGAATTGATTTTAGACCCCCTGCACCACCCCCCGCTGAAAAATCCACCATGTCATTTTCAAGAGGAGTTTCTAATCTATCAATTTGCCAAATTTCATTGTAATCTATTAAGCGGTTTACGAGTTCTAAGAATTTGAAAAAAAAAAAAATTCAGGATTTCTATGGAAAGGTGTTTGAAAAAATGTATGTACCAATTTGGTCACATTTTTACGAATATTTTTTTATGTTCCAAGTTTATAGACATTTTTTTTATATCATTTTAAAGAGTAACGCCTAATACACTTTGTAACCAAATTTCATTCAATTCGTGATAGTACTTTTTGCGTTATGACGTTCCGAATGAAGAATTGATTTTAGACCCCCTGCACCACCCCCCCCCCCCCCTGAAAAATCCACCATGTCATTTTCAAGAGGAGTTTCTAATCTATCAATTTGCCAAATTTCATTGTAATCTATTAAGCGGTTTACGAGTTATAAGAATTTGAAAAAAAAAAAAATTCAGGATTTCTATGGAAAGGTGTTTGAAAAAATGTATGTACCAATTTGGTCACAGTTTTAGGAATATTTTTTTATGTTCGAAGTTTATAGAAATTTTTTTTATACCATTTTAAAGAGTAACGCCTAATACACTTTGTAACCAAATTTCATTCAATTCGTGATAGTACTTTTTGCGTTATGACGTTCCGAATGAAGAATTGATTTTAGACCCCCTGCACCACCCCCCGCTGAAAAATCCACCATGTCATTTTCAAGAGGAGTTTCTAATCTATCAATTTGCCAAATTTCATTGTAATCTATTAAGCGGTTTACGAGTTATAAGAATTTGAAAAAAAAAAAATTCAGGATTTCTATGGAAAGGTGTTTGAAAAAATGTATGTACAAATGTATTTATGGTCACATTTTTACGAATATTTTTTTATGTTCGAAGTTTATAGACATTTTTTTTATACCATTTTAAAGAGTAACGCCTAATACACTTTGTAACCAAATTTCATTCAATTCGTGATAGTACTTTTTGCGTTATGACGTTCCGAATGAAGAATTGATTTTAGACCCCCTGCATCACCCCCCGCTGAAAAATCCACCATGTCATTTTCAAGAGGAGTTTCTAATCTATCAATTTGCCAAATTTCATTGTAATCTATTAAGCGGTTTACGAGTTATAAGAATTTGAAAAAAAAAATTCAGGATTTCTATGGAAAGGTGTTTGAAAAAATGTATGTTCCAATTTGGTCACATTTTTACGAATATTTTTTTATGTTCCAAGTTTATAGAAATTTTTTTTATATCATTTTAAAGAGTAACGCCTAATACACTTTGTAACCAAATTTCATTCAATTCGTGATAGTACTTTTTGCGTTATGACGTTCCGAATGAAGAATTGATTTTAGACCCCCTGCACCACCCCCCGCTGAAAAATCCACCATGTCATTTTCAAGAGGAGTTTCTAATCTATCAATTTGCCAAATTTCATTGTTATCTATTAAGCGGTTTACGAGTTATAAGAATTTGAAAAAAAAAATTCAGGATTTCTATGGAAAGGTGTTTGAAAAAATTTATGTACCAATTTGGTCACATTTTTAGGAATATTTTTTTATGTTCGAAGTTTATAGAAATTTTTTTTATACCATTTTAAAGAGTAACGCCTAATACACTTTGTAACCAAATTTCATTCAATTCGTGATAGTACTTTTTGCGTTATGACGTTCCGAATGAAGAATTGATTTTAGACCCCCTGCACCACCCCCCGCTGAAAAATCCACCATGTCATTTTCAAGAGGAGTTTCTAATCTATCAATTTGCCAAATTTCATTGTAATCTATTAAGCGGTTTACGAGTTATAAGAATTTGAAAAAAAAAAAATTCAGGATTTCTATGGAAAGGTGTTTGAAAAAATGTATGTACAAATGTATTTATGGTCACATTTTTACGAATATTTTTTTATGTTCGAAGTTTATAGACATTTTTTTTATACCATTTTAAAGAGTAACGCCTAATACACTTTGTAACCAAATTTCATTCAATTCGTGATAGTACTTTTTGCGTTATGACGTGCCGAATGAAGAATTGATTTTAGACCCCCTGCACCACCCCCCGCTGAAATTTCTATGGAAAGGTGTTTGAAAAAATTTATGTACCGATTTGGTCACATTTTTACGAATATTTTTTTATGTTCGAAGTTTATAGAAATTTTTTTATACCATTTTAAAGAGTAACGCCTAATACACTTTGTAACCAAATTTCATTCAATTCGTGATAGTACTTTTTGCGTTATGACGTTCCGAATGAAGAATTGATTTTAGACCCCCTGCACCACCCCCCGCTGAAAAATCCACCATGTCATTTTCAAGAGGAGTTTCTAATCTATCAATTTGCCAAATTTCATTGTAATCTATTAAGCGGTTTACGAGTTATAAGAATTTGAAAAAAAAAAATCAGGATTTCTATGGAAAGGTGTTTGAAAAAATTTATGTACCAATTTGGTCACATTTTTACGAATATTTTTTTATGTTCCAAGTTTATAGACATTTTTTTTATATCATTTTAAAGAGTAACGCCTAATACACTTTGTAACCAAATTTCATTCAATTCGTGATAGTACTTTTTGCGTTATGACGTTCCGAATGAAGAATTGATTTTAGACCCCCTGCACCACCCCCCGCTGAAAAATCCACCATGTCATTTTCAAGAGGAGTTTCTAATCTATCAATTTGCCAAATTTCATTGTAATCTATTAAGCGGTTTACGAGTTATAAGAATTTGAAAAAAAAAAATTCAGGATTTCTATGGAAAGGTGTTTGAAAAAATGTATGTACCAATTTGGTCACATTTTTAGGAATATTTTTTTATGTTCGAAGTTTATAGAAATTTTTTTTATACCATTTTAAAGAGTAACGCCTAATACACTTTGTAACCAAATTTCATTCAATTCGTGATAGTACTTTTTGCGTTATGACGTTCCGCATGAAGAATTGATTTTAGACCCCCTGCACCACCCCCCGCTGAAAAATCCACCATGTCATTTTCAAGAGGAGTTTCTAATCTATCAATTTGCCAAATTTCATTGTAATCTATTAAGCGGTTTACGAGTTATAAGAATTTGAAAAAAAAAAAATTCAGGATTTCTATGGAAAGGTGTTTGAAAAAATTTATGTACCAATTTGGTCACATTTTTAGGAATATTTTTTTATGTTCGAAGTTTATAGAAATTTTTTTTATACCATTTTAAAGAGTAACGCCTAATACACTTTGTAACCAAATTTCATTCAATTCGTGATAGTACTTTTTGCGTTATGACGTTCCGAATGAAGTATTGATTTTAGACCCCTGCACCACCCCCCGCTGAAAAATCCACCATGTCATTTTCAAGAGGAGTTTCTAATCTATCAATTTGCCAAATTTCATTGTAATCTATTAAGCGGTTTACGAGTTATAAGAATTTGAAAAAAAAAAATTCAGGATTTCTATGGAAAGGTGTTTGAAAAAATGTATGTACCAATTTGGTCACATTTTTACGAATATTTTTTTATGTTCGAAGTTTATAGAGATTTTTTTTTATACCATTTTAAAGAGTAACGCCTAATACACTTTGTAACCAAATTTCATTCAATTCGTGATAGTACTTTTTGCGTTATGACGTTCCGAATGAAGAATTGATTTTAGACCCCCTGCACCACCCCCCGCTGAAAAATCCACCATGTCATTTTCAAGAGGAGTTTCTAATCTATCAATTTGCCAAATTTCATTGTAATCTATTAAGCGGTTTACGAGTTATAAGAATTTGAAAAAAAAAAAATTCAGGATTTCTATGGAAAGGTGTTTGAAAAAATTTATGTACCAATTTGGTCACATTTTTACGAATATTTTTTTATGTTCGAAGTTTATAGAAATTTTTTTTATACCATTTTAAAGAGTAACGCCTAATACACTTTGTAACCAAATTTCATTCAATTCGTGATAGTACTTTTTGCGTTATGACGTTCCGAATGAAGAATTGATTTTAGATCCCCTGCACCACCCCCCGCTGAAAAATCCACCATGTCATTTTCAAGAGGAGTTTCTAATCTATCAATTTGCCAAATTTCATTGTAATCTATTAAGCGGTTTACGAGTAATAAGAATTTGAAAAAAAAAAATTCAGGATTTCTATGGAAAGGTGTTTGAAAAAATTTATGTACCAATTTGGTCACATTTTTACGAATATTTTTTTATGTTCGAAGTTTATAGAAATTTTTTTTTATACCATTTTAAAGAGTAACGCCTAATACACTTTGTAACCAAATTTCATTCAATTCGTGATAGTACTTTTTGCGTTATGACGTTCCGAATGAAGAATTGATTTTAGACCCCCTGCTCCACCCCCCGCTGAAAAATCCACCATGTCATTTTCAAGAGGAGTTTCTAATCTATCAATTTGCCAAATTTCATTGTAATCTATTAAGCGGTTTACGAGTTATAAGAATTTGAAAAAAAAAAATCAGGATTTCTATGGAAAGGTGTTTGAAAAAATTTATGTACCAATTTGGTCACATTTTTACGAATATTTTTTTATGTTCGAAGTTTATAGAAATTTTTTTTTATACCATTTTAAAGAGTAACGCCTAATACACTTTGTAACCAAATTTCATTCAATTCGTGATAGTACTTTTTGCGTTATGACGTTCCGAATGAAGAATTGATTTTAGACCCCCTGCTCCACCCCCCGCTGAAAAATCCACCATGTCATTTTCAAGAGGAGTTTCTAATCTATCAATTTGCCAAATTTCATTGTAATCTATTAAGCGGTTTACGAGTTATAAGAATTTGAAAAAAAAAAATCAGGATTTCTATGGAAAGGTGTTTGAAAAAATTTATGTACCAATTTGGTCACATTTTTACGAATATTTTTTTATGTTCCAAGTTTATAGACATTTTTTTTATATCATTTTAAAGAGTAACGCCTAATACACTTTGCAACCAAATTTCATTCAATTCGTGATAGTACTTTTTGCGTTATGACGTTCCGAATGAAGAATTGATTTTAGACCCCCTGCACCACCCCCCGCTGAAAAATCCACCATGTCATTTTCAAGAGGAGTTTCTAATCTATCAATTTGCCAAATTTTATTGTAATCTATTAAGCGGTTTACGAGTTATAAGAATTTGAAAAAAAAAAATTCAGGATTTCTATGGAAAGGTGTTTGAAAAAATGTATGTACCAATTTGGTCACATTTTTACGAATATTTTTTTATGTTCCAAGTTTATAGAAATTTTTTTTATATCATTTTAAAGAGTAACGCCTAATACACTTTGTAACCAAATTTCATTCAATTCGTGATAGTTCTTTTTGCGTTATGACGTTCCGAATGAAGAATTGATTTTAAACCCCCTGCACCACCCCCCGCTGAAAAATCCACCATGTCATTTTCAAGAGGAGTTTCTAATCTATCAATTTGCCAAATTTCATTGTAATCTATTAAGCGGTTTACGAGTTATAAGAATTTGAAAAAAAAAAATTCAGGATTTCTATGGAAAGGTGTTTGAAAAAATGTATGTACCAATTTGGTCACATTTTTAGGAATATTTTTTTATGTTCGAAGTTTATAGAAATTTTTTTTATACCATTTTAAAGAGTAACGCCTAATACACTTTGTAACCAAATTTCATTCAATTCGTGATAGTACTTTTTGCGTTATGACGTTCCGCATGAAGAATTGATTTTAGACCCCCTGCACCACCCCCCGCTGAAAAATCCACCATGTCATTTTCAAGAGGAGTTTCTAATCTATCAATTTGCCAAATTTCATTGTAATCTATTAAGCGGTTTACGAGTTCTAAGAATTTGAAAAAAAAAAATTCAGGATTTCTATGGAAAGGTGTTTGAAAAAATGTATGTACCAATTTGGTCACATTTTTAGGAATTATTTTTTATGTTCGAAGTTTATAGAAATTTTTTTTATACCATTTTAAAGAGTAACGCCTAATACACTTTGTAACCAAATTTCATTCAATTCGTGATAGTACTTTTTGCGTTATGACGTTCCGAATGAAGAATTGATTTTAGACCCCCTGCACCACCCCCCGCTGAAAAATCCACCATGTCATTTTCAAGAGGAGTTTCTAATCTATCAATTTGCCAAATTTAATTGTAATCTATTAAGCGGTTTACGAGTTATAAGAATTTGAAAAAAAAAATTCAGGATTTATATGGAAAGGTGTTTGAAAAAATTTATGTACCAATTTGGTCACATTTTTACGAATATTTTTTTATGTTCGAAGTTTATAGACATTTTTTTTATACCATTTTAAAGAGTAACGCCTAATACACTTTGTAACCAAATTTCATTCAATTCGTGATAGTACTTTTTGCGTTATGACGTTCCGAATGAAGAATTGATTTTAGACCCCCTGCACCACCCCCCGCTGAAAAATCCTCCATGTCATTTGCAAGAGGAGTTTCTAATCTATCAATTTGCCAAATTTCACTGTAATCTATTAAGCGGTTTACGAGTTATAAGAATTTGAAAAAAAAAAATTCAGGGTTTCTATGGAAAGGTGTTTGAAAAAATTTATGTACCAATTTGGTCACATTTTTACGAATATTTTTTTATGTTCGAAGTTTATAGAAATTTTTTTATACCATTTTAAAGAGTAACGCCTAATACACTTTGTAACCAAATTTCATTCAATTCGTGATAGTACTTTTTGCGTTATGACGTTCCGAATGAAGAATTGATTTTAGACCCCCTGCACCACCCCCCGCTGAAAAATCCACCATGTCATTTTCAAGAGGAGTTTCTAATCTATCAATTTGCCAAATTTCATTGTAATCTATTAAGCGGTTTACGAGTTATAAGAATTTGAAAAAAAAAAAATCAGGATTTCTATGGAAAGGTGTTTGAAAAAATTTATGTACCAATTTGGTCACATTTTTACGAATATTTTTTTATGTTCCAAGTTTATAGACATTTTTTTTATATCATTTTAAAGAGTAACGCCTAATACACTTTGTAACCAAATTTCATTCAATTCGTGATAGTACTTTTTGCGTTATGACGTTCCGAATGAAGAATTGATTTTAGACCCCCTGCACCACCCCCCGCTGAAAAATCCACCATGTCATTTTCAAGAGGAGTTTCTAATCTATCAATTTGCCAAATTTCATTGTAATCTATTAAGCGGTTTACGAGTTATAAGAATTTGAAAAAAAAAAAAATCAGGATTTCTATGGAAAGATGTTTGAAAAAATTTATGTACCAATTTGGACACATTTTTACGAATATTTTTTTATGTTCCAAGTTTATAGAAATTTTTTTTATATCATTTTAAAGAGTAACGCCTAATACACTTTGTAACCAAATTTCATTCAATTCGTGATAGTTCTTTTTGCGTTATGACGTTCCGAATGAAGAATTGATTTTAGACCCCCTGCACCACCCCCCGCTGAAAAATCCACCATGTCATTTTCAAGAGGAGTTTCTAATCTATCAATTTGCCAAATTTCATTGTAATCTATTAAGCGGTTTACGAGTTCTAAGAATTTGAAAAAAAAAAATTCAGGATTTCTATGGAAAGGTGTTTGAAAAAATGTATGTACCAATTTGGTCACATTTTTAGGAATATTTTTTTATGTTCGAAGTTTATAGAAATTTTTTTTATACCATTTTAAAGAGTAACGCCTAATACACTTTGTAACCAAATTTCATTCAATTCGTGATAGTACTTTTTGCGTTATGACGTTCCGAATGAAGAATTGATTTTAGACCCCCTGCACCACCCCCCGCTGAAAAATCCACCATGTCATTTTCAAGAGGAGTTTCTAATCTATCAATTTGCCAAATTTAATTGTAATCTATTAAGCGGTTTACGAGTTATAAGAATTTGAAAAAAAAAAATTCAGGATTTATATGGAAAGGTGTTTGAAAAAATTTATGTACCAATTTGGTCACATTTTTACGAATATTTTTTTATGTTCCAAGTTTATAGAAATTTTTTTTATACCATTTTAAAGAGTAACGCCTAATACACTTTGTAACCAAATTTCATTCAATTCGTGATAGTACTTTTTGCGTTATGACGTTCCGAATGAAGAATTGATTTTAGACCCCCTTCACCACCCCCCGCTGAAAAATCCACCATGTCATTTTCAAGAGGAGTTTCTAATCTATCAATTTGCCAAATTTCATTGTAATCTATTAAGCGGTTTACGAGTTATAAGAATTTGAAAAAAAAAAAATCAGGATTTCTATGGAAAGGTGTTTGAAAAAATTTATGTACCAATTTGGTCACATTTTTAGGAATATTTTTTTATGTTCGAAGTTTATAGAAATTTTTTTATACCATTTTAAAGAGTAACGCCTAATACACTTTGTAACCAAATTTCATTCAATTCGTGATAGTACTTTTTGCGTTATTACGTTCCGAATGAAGAATTGATTTTAGACCCAATGCACCACCCCCTGCTGAAAAATCCACCATGTCATTTTTAAGAGGAGTTTCTAATCTATCAATTTGCCAAATTTCATTGTAATCTATTAAGCGGTTTACGAGTTATAAGAATTTGAAAAAAAAAAATTCAGGATTTCTATGGAAAGGTGTTTGAAAAAATGTATGTACCAATTTGGTCACATTTTTACGAATATTTTTTTATGTTCCAAGTTTATAGACATTTTTTTTATATCATTTTAAAGAGTAACGCCTAATACACTTTGTAACCAAATTTCATTCAATTCGTGATAGTACTTTTTGCGTTATGACGTTCCGAATGAAGAATTGATTTTAGAACCCCTGCACCACCCCCCCCCTGAAAAATCCACCATGTCATTTTCAAGAGGAGTTTCTAATCTATCAATTTGCCAAATTTCATTGTAATCTATTAAGCGGTTTACGAGTTATAAGAATTTGAAAAAAAAAAAATTCAGGATTTCTATGGAAAGGTGTTTGAAAAAATGTATGTACCAATTTGGTCACATTTTTAGGAATATTTTTTTATGTTCGAAGTTTATAGAAATTTTTTTTATACCATTTTAAAGAGTAACGCCTAATACACTTTGTAACCAAATTTCATTCAATTCGTGATAGTACTTTTTGCGTTATGACGTTCCGAATGAAGAATTGATTTTAGACCCCCTGCATCACCCCCCGCTGAAAAATTCACCATGTCATTTTCAAGAGGAGTTTCTAATCTATCAATTTGCCAAATTTCATTGTAATCTATTAAGCGGTTTACGAGTTATAAGAATTTGAAAAAAAAAATTCAGGATTTCTATGGAAAGGTGTTTGAAAAAATGTATGTACCAATTTGGTCACATTTTTACGAATATTTTTTTATGTTCCAAGTTTATAGAAATTTTTTTTATATCATTTTAAAGAGTAACGCCTAATACACTTTGTAACCAAATTTCATTCAATTCGTGATAGTACTTTTTGCGTTATGACGTTCCGAATGAAGAATTGATTTTAGACCCCCTGCACCACCCCCCGCTGAAAAATCCACCATGTCATTTTCAAGAGGAGTTTCTAATCTATCAATTTGCCAAATTTCATTGTAATCTATTAAGCGGTTTACGAGTTATAAGAATTTGAAAAAAAAAAAATTCAGGATTTCTATGGAAAGGTGTTTGAAAAAATTTATGTACCAATTTGGTCACATTTTTAGGAATATTTTTTTATGTTCGAAGTTTATAGAAATTTTTTTTATACCATTTTAAAGAGTAACGCCTAATACACTTTGTAACCAAATTTCATTCAATTCGTGATAGTACTTTTTGCGTTATGACGTTCCGAATGAAGAATTGATTTTAGACCCCCTGCACCACCCCCCGCTGAAAAATCCACCATGTCATTTTCAAGAGGAGTTTCTAATCTATCAATTTGCCAAATTTCATTGTAATCTATTAAGCGGTTTACGAGTTATAAGAATTTGAAAAAAAAAAATTCAGGATTTCTATGGAAAGGTGTTTGAAAAAATGTATGTACCAATTTGGTCACATTTTTACGAATATTTTTTTATGTTCGAAGTTTATAGAAATTTTTTTATACCATTTTAAAGAGTAACGCCTAATACACTTTGTAACCAAATTTCATTCAATTCGTGATAGAACTTTTTGCGTTATGACGTTCCGAATGAAGAATTGATTTTAGACCCCCTGCACCACCCCCCGCTGAAAAATCCTCCATGTCATTTGCAAGAGGAGTTTCTAATCTATCAATTTGCCAAATTTCACTGTAATCTATTAAGCGGTTTACGAGTTATAAGAATTTGAAAAAAAAAAATTCAGGATTTCTATGGAAAGGTGTTTGAAAAAATTTATGTACCAATTTGGTCACATTTTTACGAATATTTTTTTATGTTCGAAGTTTATAGAAATTTTTTTATACCATTTTAAAGAGTAACGCCTAATACACTTTGTAACCAAATTTCATTCAATTCGTGATAGAACTTTTTGCGTTATGACGTTCCGAATGAAGAATTGATTTTAGACCCCCTGCACCACCCCCCGCTGAAAAATCCTCCATGTCATTTGCAAGAGGAGTTTCTAATCTATCAATTTGCCAAATTTCACTGTAATCTATTAAGCGGTTTACGAGTTATAAGAATTTGAAAAAAAAAAAAATCAGGATTTCTATGGAAAGGTGTTTGAAAAAATGTATGTACCAATTTGGTCACATTTTTACGAATATTTTTTTATGTTCCAAGTTTATAGACATTTTTTTTATATCATTTTAAAGAGTAACGCCTAATACACTTTGTAACCAAATTTCATTCAATTCGTGATAGTACTTTTTGCGTTATGACGTTCCGAATGAAGAATTGATTTTAGACCCCCTGCACCACCCCCCGCTGAAAAATCCACCATGTCATTTTCAAGAGGAGTTTCTAATCTATCAATTTGCCAAATTTCATTGTAATCTATTAAGCGGTTTACGAGTTATAAGAATTTGAAAAAAAAAAAAAAATCAGGATTTCTATGGAAAGGTGTTTGAAAAAATTTATGTACCAATTTGGTCACATTTTTACGAATATTTTTTTATGTTCCAAGTTTATAGACATTTTTTTTATATCATTTTAAAGAGTAACGCCTAATACACTTTGTAACCAAATTTCATTCAATTCGTGATAGTACTTTTTGCGTTATGACGTTCCGAATGAAGAATTGATTTTAGACCCCCTGCACCACCCCCCGCTGAAAAATCCACCATGTCATTTTCAAGAGGAGTTTCTAATCTATCAATTTGCCAAATTTCATTGTAATCTATTAAGTGGTTTATGAGTTATAAGAATTTGAAAAAAAAAAAAATTCAGGATTTCTATGGAAAGATGTTTGAAAAAATTTATGTACCAATTTGGTCACATTTTTACGAATATTTTTTTATGTTCCAAGTTTATAGAAATTTTTTTTATACCATTTTAAAGAGTAACGCCTAATACACTTTGTAACCAAATTTCATTCAATTCGTGATAGTACTTTTTGCGTTATGACGTTCCGAATGAAGAATTGATTTTAGACCCCCTGCACCACCCCCCGCTGAAAAATCCACCATGTCATTTTCAAGAGGAGTTTCTAATCTATCAATTTGCCAAATTTCATTGTAATCTATTAAGTGGTTTATGAGTTATAAGAATTTGAAAAAAAAAAAAATTCAGGATTTCTATGGAAAGATGTTTGAAAAAATTTATGTACCAATTTGGTCACATTTTTACGAATATTTTTTTATGTTCCAAGTTTATAGAAATTTTTTTTATACCATTTTAAAGAGTAACGCCTAATACACTTTGTAACCAAATTTCATTCAATTCGTGATAGTACTTTTTGCGTTATGACGTTCCGAATGAAGAATTGATTTTAGACCCCCTGCACCACCCCCCGCTGAAAAATCCACCATGTCATTTTCAAGAGGAGTTTCTAATCTATCAATTTGCCAAATTTCATTGTAATCTATTAAGCGGTTTACGAGTTATAAGAATTTGAAAAAAAAAAAATTCAGGATTTCTATGGAAAGATGTTTGAAAAAATTTATGTACCAATTTGGACACATTTTTACGAATATTTTTTTATGTTCCAAGTTTATAGAAATTTTTTTTATACCATTTTAAAGAGTAACGCCTAATACACTTTGTAACCAAATTTCATTCAATTCGTGATAGTACTTTTTGCGTTATGACGTTCCGAATGAAGAATTGATTTTAGACCCCCTGCACCACCCCCCGCTGAAAAATCCACCATGTCATTTTCAAGAGGAGTTTCTAATCTATCAATTTGCCTAATTTCATTGTAATCTATTAAGCGGTTTACGAGTTATAAGAATTTGAAAAAAAAAAAAAAATCAGGATTTCTATGGAAAGGTGTTTGAAAAAATTTATGTACCAATTTGGTCACATTTTTACGAATATTTTTTTATGTTCCAAGTTTATAGACATTTTTTTATATCATTTTAAAGAGTAACGCCTAATACACTTTGTAACCAAATTTCATTCAATTCGTGATAGTACTTTTTGCGCTATGACGTTCCGAATGAAGAATTGATTTTAGACCCCCTGCACCACCCCCCGCTGAAAAATCCACCATGTCATTTTCAAGAGGAGTTTCTAATCTATCACTTTGCCAAATTTCATTGTAATCTATTAAGCGGTTTACGAGTTATAAGAATTTGAAAAAAAAAAAAATTCAGGATTTCTATGGAAAGATGTTTGAAAAAATGTATGTACCAATTTGGTCACATTTTTACGAATATTTTTTTATGTTCCAAGTTTATAGAAATTTTTTTTATACCATTTTAAAGAGTAACGCCTAATACACTTTGTAACCAAATTTCATTCAATTCGTGATAGTACTTTTTGCGTTATGACGTTCCGAATGAAGAATTGATTTTAGACCCCCTGCACCACCCCCCGCTGAAAAATCCACCATGTCATTTTCAAGAGGAGTTTCTAATCTATCACTTTGCCAAATTTCATTGTAATCTATTAAGCGGTTTACGAGTTATAAGAATTTGAAAAAAAAAAAAATTAAGGATTTCTATGGAAAGATGTTTGAAAAAATTTATGTACCAATTTGGTCACATTTTTACGAATATTTTTTTATGTTCCAAGTTTATAGAAATTTTTTTTATACCATTTTAAAGAGTAACGCCTAATACACTTTGTAACCAAATTTCATTCAATTCGTGATAGTACTTTTTGCGTTATGACGTTCCGAATGAAGAATTGATTTTAGACCCCCTGCACCACCCCCCGCTGAAAAATCCACCATGTCATTTTCAAGAGGAGTTTCTAATCTATCAATTTGCCAAATTTCATTGTAATCTATTAAGCGGTTTACGAGTTATAAGAATTTGAAAAAAAAAAAAAATTCAGGATTTCTATGGAAAGGTGTTTGAAAAAATTTATGTACCAATTTGGTCACATTTTTAGGAATATTTTTTTATGTTCGAAGTTTATAGAAATTTTTTTTATACCATTTTAAAGAGTAACGCCTAATACACTTTGTAACCAAATTTCATTCAATTCGTGATAGTACTTTTTGCGTTATGACGTTCCGAATGAAGAATTGATTTTAGACCCCCTGCACCACCCCCCGCTGAAAAATCCACCATGCCATTTTCAAGAGGAGTTTCTAATCTATCAATTTGCCAAATTTCATTGTAATCTATTAAGCGGTTTACGAGTTATAAGAATTTGAAAAAAAAAAAAAAAATTCAGGATTTCTATGGAAAGATGTTTGAAAAAATTTATGTACCAATTTGGTCACATTTTTACGAATATTTTTTTATGTTCCAAGTTTATAGAAATTTTTTTATACCATTTTAAAGAGTAACGCCTAATACACTTTGTAACCAAATTTCATTCAATTCGTGATAGTACTTTTTGCGTTATGACGTTCCGAATGAAGAATTGATTTTAGACCCCCTGCACCACCCCCCGCTGAAAAATCCACCATGTCATTTTCAAGAGGAGTTTCTAATCTATCAATTTGCCAAATTTCATTGTAATCTATTAAGCGGTTTACGAGTTATAAGAATTTGAAAAAAAAAAAAAAATTCAGGATTTCTATGGAAAGGTGTTTGAAAAAATTTATGTACCAATTTGGTCACATTTTTAGGAATATTTTTTTATGTTCGAAGTTTATAAAAATTTTTTTTATACCATTTTAAAGAGTAACGCCTAATACACTTTGTAACCAAATTTCATTCAATTCGTGATAGTACTTTTTGCGTTATGACGTTCCGAATGAAGAATTGATTTTAGACCCCCTGCACCACCCCCCGCTGAAAAATCCACCATGTCATTTTCAAGAGGAGTTTCTAATCTATCAATTTGCCAAATTTCATTGTAATCTATTAAGCGGTTTACGAGTTATAAGAATTTGAAAAAAAAAAAAAAATCAGGATTTCTATGGAAAGGTGTTTGAAAAAATTTATGTACCAATTTGGTCACATTTTTACGAATATTTTTTTATGTTCCAAGTTTATAGACATTTTTTTATATCATTTTAAAGAGTAACGCCTAATACACTTTGTAACCAAATTTCATTCAATTCGTGATAGTACTTTTTGCGTTATGACGTTCCGAATGAAGAATTGATTTTAGACCCCCTGCACCACCCCCCGCTGAAAAATCCACCATGTCATTTTCAAGAGGAGTTTCTAATCTATCAATTTGCCAAATTTCATTGTAATCTATTAAGCGGTTTACGAGTTATAAGAATTTGAAAAAAAAAATTCAGGATTTCTATGGAAAGGTGTTTGAAAAAATTTATGTACCAATTTGGTCACATTTTTACGAATATTTTTTTATGTTCCAAGTTTATCGAAATTTTTTTATACCATTTTAAAGAGTAACGCCTAATACACTTTGTAACCAAATTTCATTCAATTCGTGATAGTACTTTTTGCGTTATGACGTTCCGAATGAAGAATTGATTTTAGACCCCCTGCACCACCCCCCGCTGAAAAATCCACCATGTCATTTTCAAGAGGAGTTTCTAATCTATCAATTTGCCAAATTTCATTGTAATCTATTAAGCGGTTTACGAGCTATAAGAATTTGAAAAAAAAAAAAATTCAGGATTTCTATGGAAAGATGTTTGAAAAAATGTATGTACCAATTTGGTCACATTTTTACGAATATTTTTTTATGTTCCAAGTTTATAGAAATTTTTTTTATACCATTTTAAAGAGTAACGCCTAATACACTTTGTAACCAAATTTCATTCAATTCGTGATAGTACTTTTTGCGTTATGACGTTCCGAATGAAGAATTGATTTTAGACCCCCTGCACCACCCCCCGCTGAAAAATCCACCATGTCATTTTCAAGAGGAGTTTCTAATCTATCAATTTGCCAAATTTCATTGTAATCTATTAAGCGGTTTACGAGTTATAAGAATTTGAAAAAAAAAAAAAAATCAGGATTTCTATGGAAAGGTGTTTGAAAAAATTTATGTACCAATTTGGTCACATTTTTACGAATATATTTTTATGTTCCAAGTTTATAGACATTTTTTTTATATCATTTTAAAGAGTAACGCCTAATACACTTTGTAACCAAATTTCATTCAATTCGTGATAGTACTTTTTGCGTTATGACGTTCCGAATGAAGAATTGATTTTAGACCCCCTGCACCACCCCCCGCTGAAAAATCCACCATGTCATTTTCAAGAGGAGTTTCTAATCTATCAATTTGCCAAATTTCATTGTAATCTATTAAGCGGTTTACGAGTTATAAGAATTTGAAAAAAAAAAAAATTCAGGATTTCTATGGAAAGATGTTTGAAAAAATTTATGTACCAATTTGGTCACATTTTTACGAATATTTTTTTATGTTCCAAGTTTATAGAAATTTTTTTTATACCATTTTAAAGAGTAACGCCTAATACACTTTGTAACCAAATTTCATTCAATTCGTGATAGTACTTTTTGCGTTATGACGTTCCGAATGAAGAATTGATTTTAGACCCCCTGCACCACCCCCCGCTGAAAAATCCACCATGTCATTTTCAAGAGGAGTTTCTAATCTATCAATTTGCCAAATTTCATTGTAATCTATTAAGCGGTTTACGAGTTATAAGAATTTGAAAAAAAAAAAAATTCAGGATTTCTATGGAAAGGTGTTTGAAAAAATTTATGTACCAATTTGGTCACATTTTTAGGAATATTTTTTTATGTTCGAAGTTTATAAAAATTTTTTTATACCATTTTAAAGAGTAACGCCTAATACACTTTGTAACCAAATTTCATTCAATTCGTGATAGTACTTTTTGCGTTATGACGTTCCGAATGAAGAATTGATTTTAGACCCCCTGCACCACCCCCCGCTGAAAAATCCACCATGTCATTTTCAAGAGGAGTTTCTAATCTATCAATTTGCCAAATTTCATTGTAATCTATTAAGCGGTTTACGAGTTATAAGAATTTGAAAAAAAAAAATTCAGGATTTCTATGGAAAGATGTTTGAAAAAATTTATGTACCAATTTGGACACATTTTTACGAATATTTTTTTATGTTCCAAGTTTATAGAAATTTTTTTTATACCATTTTAAAGAGTAACGCCTAATACACTTTGTAACCAAATTTCATTCAATTCGTGATAGTACTTTTTGCGTTATGACGTTCCGAATGAAGAATTGATTTTAGACCCCCTGCACCACCCCCCGCTGAAAAATCCACCATGTCATTTTCAAGAGGAGTTTCTAATCTATCAATTTGCCAAATTTCATTGTAATCTATTAAGCGGTTTACGAGTTATAAGAATTTGAAAAAAAAAAAAAATTCAGGATTTCTATGGAAAGGTGTTTGAAAAAATTTATGTACCAATTTGGTCACATTTTTAGGAATATTTTTTTATGTTCGAAGTTTATAGAAATTTTTTTTATACCATTTTAAAGAGTAACGCCTAATACACTTTGTAACCAAATTTCATTCAATTCGTGATAGTACTTTTTGCGTTATGACGTTCCGAATGAAGAATTGATTTTAGACCCCCTGCACCACCCCCCGCTGAAAAATCCACCATGTCATTTTCAAGAGGAGTTTCTAATCTATCAATTTGCCAAATTTCATTGTAATCTATTAAGCGGTTTACGAGTTATAAGAATTTGAAAAAAAAAAAAATCAGGATTTCTATGGAAAGGTGTTTGAAAAAATTTATGTACCAATTTGGTCACATTTTTACGAATATTTTTTTATGTTCCAAGTTTATAGACATTTTTTTTATATCATTTTAAAGAGTAACGCCTAATACACTTTGTAACCAAATTTCATTCAATTCGTGATAGTACTTTTTGCGTTATGACGTTCCGAATGAAGAATTGATTTTAGACCCCCTGCACCACCCCCCGCTGAAAAATCCACCATGTCATTTTCAAGAGGAGTTTCTAATCTATCAATTTGCCAAATTTCATTGTAATCTATTAAGCGGTTTACGAGTTATAAGAATTTGAAAAAAAAAAATTCAGGATTTCTATGGAAAGGTGTTGAAAAAATTTATGTACCAATTTGGTCACATTTTTACGAATATTTTTTTATGTTCCAAGTTTATAGAAATTTTTTTATACCATTTTAAAGAGTAACGCCTAATACACTTTGTAACCAAATTTCATTCAATTCGTGATAGTACTTTTTGCGTTATGACGTTCCGAATGAAGAATTGATTTTAGACCCCCTGCACCACCCCCCGCTGAAAAATCCACCATGTCATTTTCAAGAGGAGTTTCTAATCTATCAATTTGCCAAATTTCATTGTAATCTATTAAGCGGTTTACGAGTTATAAGAATTTGAAAAAAAAAAAAAAAATCAGGATTTCTATGGAAAGGTGTTTGAAAAAATTTATGTACCAATTTGGTCACATTTTTACGAATATTTTTTTATGTTCCAAGTTTATAGACATTTTTTTTATATCATTTTAAAGAGTAACGCCTAATACACTTTGTAACCAAATTTCATTCAATTCGTGATAGTACTTTTTGCGTTATGACGTTCCGAATGAAGAATTGATTTTAGACCCCCTGCACCACCCCCCGCTGAAAAATCCATCATGTCATTTTCAAGAGGAGTTTCTAATCTATCAATTTGCCAAATTTCATTGTAATCTATTAAGCGGTTTACGAGTTATAAGAATTTGAAAAAAAAAATTCAGGATTTCTATGGAAAGGTGTTTGAAAAAATTTATGTACCAATTTGGTCACATTTTTACGAATATTTTTTTATGTTCCAAGTTTATAGAAATTTTTTTATACCATTTTAAAGAGTAACGCCTAATACACTTTGTAACCAAATTTCATTCAATTCGTGATAGTACTTTTTGCGTTATGACGTTCCGAATGAAGAATTGATTTTAGACCCCCTGCACCACCCCCCGCTGAAAAATCCACCATGTCATTTTCAAGAGGAGTTTCTAATCTATCAATTTGCCAAATTTCATTGTAATCTATTAAGCGGTTTACGAGTTATAAGAATTTGAAAAAAAAAAATTCAGGATTTCTATGGAAAGGTGTTTGAAAAAATTTATGTACCAATTTGGTCACATTTTTACGAATATTTTTTTATGTTCCAAGTTTATAGAAATTTTTTTATACCATTTTAAAGAGTAACGGCTAATACACTTTGTAACCAAATTTCATTCAATTCGTGATAGTACTTTTTGCGTTATGACGTTCCGAATGAAGAATTGATTTTAGACCCCCTGCACCACCCCCCGCTGAAAAACTCACCATGTCATTTTCAAGAGGAGTTTCTAATCTATCAATTTGCCAAATTTCATTGTAATCTATTAAGCGGTTTACGAGCTATAAGAATTTGAAAAAAAAAAATTCAGGATTTCTATGGAAAGGTGTTTGAAAAAATGTATGTACCAATTTGGTCACATTTTTACGAATATTTTTTTATGTTCGAAGTTTATAGAAATTTTTTTTATACCATTTTAAAGAGTAACGCCTAATACACTTTGTAACCAAATTTCATTCAATTCGTGATAGTACTTTTTGCGTTATGACGTTCCGAATGAAGAATTGATTTTAGACCCCCTGCACCACCCCCCGCTGAAAAATCCACCATGTCATTTTCAAGAGGAGTTTCTAATCTATCAATTTGCCAAATTTCATTGTAATCTATTAAGCGGTTTACGAGTTATAAGAATTTGAAAAAAAAAAAATTCAGGATTTCTATGGAAAGGTGTTTGAAAAAATTTATGTACCAATTTGGTCACATTTTTAGGAATATTTTTTTATGTTCCAAGTTTATAGAAATTTTTTTATACCATTTTAAAGAGTAACGGCTAATACACTTTGTAACCAAATTTCATTCAATTCGTGATAGTACTTTTTGCGTTATGACGTTCCGAATGAAGAATTGATTTTAGACCCCCTGCACCACCCCCCGCTGAAAAATCCACCATGTCATTTTCAAGAGGAGTTTCTAAT
Organism: Rhingia campestris; assembly: GCA_932526625.1. Classification (NCBI taxonomy): domain Eukaryota; kingdom Metazoa; phylum Arthropoda; class Insecta; order Diptera; family Syrphidae; genus Rhingia; species Rhingia campestris. The sequence continues at coordinate 42,629,944 of OW052185.1, forward strand.
CTATCAATTTGCCAAATTTCATTGTAATCTATTAAGCGGTTTACGAGTTATAAGAATTTGAAAAAAAAAAAAATTCAGGATTTCTATGGAAAGATGTTTGAAAAAATTTATGTACCAATTTGGACACATTTTTACGAATATTTTTTTATGTTCCAAGTTTATAGAAATTTTTTTTATACCATTTTAAAGAGTAACGCCTAATACACTTTGTAACCAAATTTCATTCAATTCGTGATAGTACTTTTTACGTTATGACGTTCCGAATGAAGAATTGATTTTAGACCCCCTGCACCACCCCCCGCTGAAAAATCCACCATGTCATTTTCAAGAGGAGTTTCTAATCTATCAATTTGCCAAATTTCATTGTAATCTATTAAGCGGTTTACGAGTTATAAGAATTTAAAAAAAAAAAAAATTCAGGATTTCTATGGAAAGGTGTTTGAAAAAATTTATGTACCAATTTGGTCACATTTTTACGAATATTTTTTTTTTGTTCGAAGTTTATAGAAATTTTTTTATACCATTTTAAAGAGTAACGCCTAATACACTTTGTAACCAAATTTCATTCAATTCGTGATAGTACTTTTTACGTTATGACGTTCCGAATGAAGAATTGATTTTAGACCCCCTGCACCACCCCCCGCTGAAAAATCCACCATGTCATTTTCAAGAGGAGTTTCTAATCTATCAATTTGCCAAATTTCATTTCAGAATTTGAAAAAAAAAAAATTCAGGATTTCTATGGAAAGGTGTTTGAAAAAATTTATGTACCAATTTGGTCACATTTTTAGGAATATTTTTTTATGTTCCAAGTTTATAGAAATTTTTTTATACCATTTTAAAGAGTAACGGCTAATACACTTTGTAACCAAATTTCATTCAATTCGTGATAGTACTTTTTGCGTTATGACGTTCCGAATGAAGAATTGATTTTAGACCCCCTGCACCACCCCCCGCTGAAAAATCCACCATGTCATTTTCAAGAGGAGTTTCTAATCTATCAATTTGCCAAATTTCATTGTAATCTATTAAGCGGTTTACGAGTTATAAGAATTTGAAAAAAAAAATTCAGGATTTCTATGGAAAGGTGTTTGAAAAAATTTAAGTACCAATTTGGTCACATTTTTACGAATATTTTTTTTTTGTTCGAAGTTTATAGAAATTTTTTTATACCATTTTAAAGAGTAACGCCTAATACACTTTGTAACCAAATTTCATTCAATTCGTGATAGTACTTTTTACGTTATGACGTTCCGAATGAAGAATTGATTTTAGACCCCCTGCACCACCCCCCGCTGAAAAATCCACCATGTCATTTTCAAGAGGAGTTTCTAATCTATCAATTTGCCAAATTTCATTGTAATCTATTAAGCGGTTTACGAGTTATAAGAATTTAAAAAAAAAAAAAATTCAGGATTTCTATGGAAAGGTGTTTGAAAAAATTTAAGTACCAATTTGGTCACATTTTTACGAATATTTTTTTTTTGTTCGAAGTTTATAGAATTTTTTTTATACCATTTAAAAGAGTAACGCCTAATACACTTTGTAACCAAATTTCATTCAATTCGTGATAGTACTTTTTGCGTTATGACGTTCCGAATGAAGAATTGATTTTAGACCCTCTGCACCACCCCCCCCCCCTGAAAAATCCACCAAGTCATTTTCAAGAGGAGCTTCTAATCTATCAATTTGCCAAATTTCATTGTAATCTATTAAGCGGTTTACGAGTTATAAGAATTTGAAAAAAAAAAATTCAGGATTTCTATGGAAAGGTGTTTGAAAAAATTTATGTACCAATTTGGTCACATTTTTAGGAATATTTTTTTATGTTCGAAGTTTATAGAAATTTTTTTTATACCATTTTAAAGAGTAACGCCTAATACACTTTGTAACCAAATTTCATTCAATTCGTGATAGCACTTTTTGCGTTATGACGTTCCGAATGAAGAATTGATTTTAGACCCCCTGCACCACCCCCCGCTGAAAAATCCACCATGTCATTTTCAAGAGGAGTTTCTAATCTATCAATTTGCCAAATTTCATTGTAATCTATTAAGCGGTTTACGAGTTATAAGAATTTGAAAAAAAAAAATTCAGGATTTCTATGGAAAGGTGTTTGAAAAAATTTATGTACCAATTTGGTCACATTTTTAGGAATATTTTTTTATGTTCCAAGTTTATAGAAATTTTTTTATACCATTTTAAAGAGTAACGGCTAATACACTTTGTAACCAAATTTCATTCAATTCGTGATAGTACTTTTTGCGTTATGACGTTCCGAATGAAGAATTGATTTTAGACCCCCTGCACCACCCCCCGCTGAAAAATCCACCATGTCATTTTCAAGAGGAGTTTCTAATCTATCAATTTGCCAAATTTCATTGTAATCTATTAAGCGGTTTACGAGTTATAAGAATTTGAAAAAAAAAATTCAGGATTTCTATGGAAAGGTGTTTGAAAAAATTTAAGTACCAATTTGGTCACATTTTTACGAATATTTTTTTTTTTGTTCGAAGTTTATAGAAATTTTTTTATACCATTTTAAAGAGTAACGCCTAATACACTTTGTAACCAAATTTCATTCAATTCGTGATAGTACTTTTTACGTTATGACGTTCCGAATGAAGAATTGATTTTAGACCCCCTGCACCACCCCCCGCTGAAAAATCCACCATGTCATTTTCAAGAGGAGTTTCTAATCTATCAATTTGCCAAATTTCATTGTAATCTATTAAGCGGTTTACGAGTTATAAGAATTTAAAAAAAAAAAAATTCAGGATTTCTATGGAAAGGTGTTTGAAAAAATTTTAGTACCAATTTGGTCACATTTTTACGAATATTTTTTTTTTGTTCGAAGTTTATAGAAATTTTTTTATACCATTTAAAAGAGTAACGCCTAATACACTTTGTAACCAAATTTCATTCAATTCGTGATAGTACTTTTTGCGTTATGACGTTCCGAATGAAGAATTGATTTTAGACCCTCTGCACCACCCCCCCCCCTGAAAAATCCACCAAGTCATTTTCAAGAGGAGTTTCTAATCTATCAATTTGCCAAATTTCATTGTAATCTATTAAGCGGTTTACGAGTTATAAGAATTTGAAAAAAAAAAATTCAGGATTTCTATGGAAAGGTGTTTGAAAAAATTTAAGTACCAATTTGGTCACATTTTTACGAATATTTTTTTTTTTGTTCGAAGTTTATAGAAATTTTTTTATACCATTTTAAAGAGTAACGCCTAATACACTTTGTAACCAAATTTCATTCAATTCGTGATAGTACTTTTTACGTTATGACGTTCCGAATGAAGAATTGATTTTAGACCCCCTGCACCACCCCCCGCTGAAAAATCCACCATGTCATTTTCAAGAGGAGTTTCTAATCTATCAATTTGCCAAATTTCATTGTAATCTATTAAGCGGTTTACGAGTTATAAGAATTTAAAAAAAAAAAAAATTCAGGATTTCTATGGAAAGGTGTTTGAAAAAATTTAAGTACCAATTTGGTCACATTTTTACGAATATTTTTTTATGTTCGAAGTTTATAGAAATTTTTTTTATACCATTTTAAAGAGTAACGCCTAATACACTTTGTAACCAAATTTCATTCAATTCGTGATAGTACTTTTTGCGTTATGACGTTCCGAATGAAGAATTGATTTTAGACCCCCTGCACCACCCCCCGCTGAAAAATCCACCATGTCATTTTCAAGAGGAGTTTCTAATCTATCAATTTGCCAAATTTCATTGTAATCTATTAAGCGGTTTACGAGCTATAAGAATTTGAAAAAAAAATTCAGGATTTCTATGGAAAGGTGTTTGAAAAAATGTATGTACCAATTTGGTCACATTTTTACGAATATTTTTTTATGTTCGAAGTTTATAGAAATTTTTTTTATACCATTTTAAAGAGTAACGCCTAATACACTTTGTAACCAAATTTCATTCAATTCGTGATAGTACTATTTGCGTTATGACGTTCCGAATGAAGAATTGATTTTAGACCCCCTGCACCACCCCCCGCTGAAAAATCCACCATGTCATTTTCAAGAGGAGTTTCTAATCTATCAATTTGCCAAATTTCATTGTAATCTATTAAGCGGTTTACGAGTTATAAGAATTTGAAAAAAAAAATTCAGGATTTCTATGGAAAGGTGTTTGAAAAAATTTAAGTACCAATTTGGTCACATTTTTACGGTTATTTTTTTTTTGTTCGAAGTTTATAGAAATTTTTTTATACCATTTTAAAGAGTAACGCCTAATACACTTTGTAACCAAATTTCATTCAATTCGTGATAGTACTTTTTACGTTATAACGTTCCGAATGAAGAATTGATTTTAGACCCCCTGCACCACCCCCCGCTGAAAAATCCACCATGTCATTTTCAAGAGGAGTTTCTAATCTATCAATTTGCCAAATTTCATTGTAATCTATTAAGCGGTTTACGAGTTATAAGAATTTAAAAAAAAAAATTCAGTATTTCTATGGAAAGGTGTTTGAAAAAATTTAAGTACCAATTTGGTCACATTTTTACGAATATTTTTTTTTTGTTCGAAGTTTATAGAAATTTTTTTATACCATTTTAAAGAGTAACGCCTAATACACTTTGTAACCAAATTTCATTCAATTCGTGATAGTACTTTTTGCGTTATGACGTTCCGAATGAAGAATTGATTTTAGACCCCCTGCACCACCCCCCCCCCTGAAAAATCCACCATGTCATTTTCAAGAGGAGTTTCTAATCTATCAATTTGCCAAATTTCATTGTAATCTATTAAGCGGTTTACGAGTAATAAGAATTTAAAAAAAAAAAATTCAGGATTTCTATGGAAAGGTGTTTGAAAAAATTTAAGTACCAATTTGGTCACATTTTTACGAATATTTTTTTTTTGTTCGAAGTTTATAGAAATTTTTTTATACCATTTTAAAGAGTAACGCCTAATACACTTTGTAACCAAATTTCATTCAATTCGTGATAGTACTTTTTGCGTTATGACGTTCCGAATGAAGAATTGATTTTAGACCCCCTGCACCACCCCCCGCTGAAAAATCCACAATGTCATTTTCAAGAGGAGTTTCTAATCTATCAATTTGCCAAATTTCATTGTAATCTGTTAAGCGGTTTACGAGTTATAAGAATTTGAAAAAAAAAATTCAGGATTTCTATGGAAAGGTGTTTGAAAAAATTTAAGTACCAATTTGGTCACATTTTTACGAATATTTTTTTTTTGTTCGAAGTTTATAGAAATTTTTTTATACCATTTTAAAGAGTAACGCCTAATACACTTTGTAACCAAATTTCATTCAATTCGTGATAGTACTTTTTGCGTTATGACGTTCCGAATGAAGAATTGATTTTAGACCCCCTGCACCACCCCCCGCTGAAAAATCCGCCATGTCATTTTCAAGAGGAGTTTCTAATCTATCAATTTGCCAAATTTCATTGTAATCTATTAAGCGGTTTACGAGTTATAAGAATTTAAAAAAAAAAAATTCAGGATTTCTATGGAAAGGTGTTTGAAAAAATTTAAGTACCAATTTGGTCACATTTTTACGAATATTTTTTTTTTGTTCGAAGTTTATAGAAATTTTTTTATACCATTTTAAAGAGTAACGCCTAATACACTTTGTAACCAAATTTCATTCAATTCGTGATAGTACTTTTTGCGTTATGACGTTCCGAATGAAGAATTGATTTTAGACCCCCTGCACCACCCCCCGCTGAAAAATCCACCATGTCATTTTCAAGAGGAGTTTCTAATCTATCAATTTGCCAAATTTCATTGTAATCTATTAAGCGGTTTACGAGTTATAAGAATTTAAAAAAAAAAAATTCAGGATTTCTATGGAAAGGTGTTTGAAAAAATGTAAGTACCAATTTGGTCACATTTTTACGAATAGTTTTTTTTTGTTCGAAGTTTATAGACATTTTTTTATACCATTTTAAAGAGTAACGCCTAATACACTTTGTAACCAAATTTCATTCAATTCGTGATAGTACTTTTTGCGTTATGACGTTCCGAATGAAGAATTGATTTAAGACCCCCTGCACCACCCCCCGCTGAAAAATCCACCATGTCATTTTCAAGAGGAGTTTCTAATCTATCAATTTGCCAAATTTCATTGTAATCTGTTAAGCGGTTTACGAGTTATAAGAATTTGAAAAAAAAAATTCAGGATTTCTATGGAAAGGTGTTTGAAAAAATTTAAGTACCAATTTGGTCACATTTTTACGAATATTTTTTTTTTGTTCGAAGTTTATAGAAATTTTTTTATACCATTTTAAAAAGTAACGCCTAATACACTTTGTAACCAAATTTCATTCAATTCGTGATAGTACTTTTTGCGTTATGACGTTCCGAATGAAGAATTGATTTTAGACCCCCTGCACCACAGGATTTCTATGGAAAGGTGTTTGAAAAAATGTAAGTACCAATTTGGTCACATTTTTACGAATAGTTTTTTTTTGTTCGAAGTTTATAGACATTTTTTTATACCATTTTAAAGAGTAACGCCTAATACACTTTGTAACCAAATTTCATTCAATTCGTGATAGTACTTTTTGCGTTATGACGTTCCGAATGAAGAATTGATTTTAGACCCCCTGCACCACCCCCCGCTGAAAAATCCACCATGTCATTTTCAAGAGGAGTTTCTAATCTATCAATTTGCCAAATTTCATTGTAATCTGTTAAGCGGTTTACGAGTTATAAGAATTTGAAAAAAAAAATTCAGGATTTCTATGGAAAGGTGTTTGAAAAAATTTAAGTACCAATTTGGTCACATTTTTACGAATATTTTTTTTTGTTCGAAGTTTATAGAATTTTTTTTATACCATTTTAAAGAGTAACGCCTAATACACTTTGTAACCAAATTTCATTCAATTCGTGATAGTACTTTTTGCGTTATGACGTTCCGAATGAAGAATTGATTTTAGACCCCCTGCACCACCCCCCGCTGAAAAATCCACCATGTCATTTTCAAGAGGAGTTTCTAATCTATCAATTTGCCAAATTTCATTGTAATCTATTAAGCGGTTTACGAGTTATAAGAATTTAAAAAAAAAAAATTCAGGATTTCTATGGAAAGGTGTTTGAAAAAATTTAAGTACCAATTTGGTCACATTTTTACGAATATTTTTTTTTTGTTCGAAGTTTATAGAAATTTTTTTATACCATTTTAAAGAGTAACGCCTAATACACTTTGTAACCAAATTTCATTCAATTCGTGATAGTACTTTTTGCGTTATGACGTTCCGAATGAAGAATTGATTTTAGACCCCCTGCGCCACCCCCCGCTGAAAAATCCACCATGTCATTTTCAAGAGGAGTTTCTAATCTATCAATTTGCCAAATTTCATTGTAATCTATTAAGCGGTTTACGAGTTATAAGAATTTAAAAAAAAAAAATTCAGGATTTCTATGGAAAGGTGTTTGAAAAAATGTAAGTACCAATTTGGTCACATTTTTACGAATAGTTTTTTTTTGTTCGAAGTTTATAGACATTTTTTTATACCATTTTAAAGAGTAACGCCTAATACACTTTGTAACCAAATTTCATTCTATTCGTGATAGTACTTTTTGCGTTATGACGTTCCGAATGAAGAATTGATTTTAGACCCCCTGCACCACCCCCCGCTGAAAAATCCACCATGCCATTTTCAAGAGGAGTTTCTAATCTATCAATTTGCCAAATTTCATTGTAATCTATTAAGCGGTTTACGAGTTATAAGAATTTGAAAAAAAAAAATTCAGGATTTCTATGGAAAGGTGTTTGAAAAAATTTATGTACCAATTTGGTCACATTTTTACGAATATTTTTTTATGTTCGAAGTTTATAGAAATTTTTTTTATACCATTTTAAAGAGTAACGCCTAATACACTTTGTAACCAAATTTCATTCAATTCGTGATAGTACTTTTTGCGTTATGACGTTCCGAATGAAGAATTGATTTTAGACCCCCTGCACCACCCCCCGCTGAAAAATCCACCATGTCATTTTCAAGAGGAGTTTCTAATCTATCAATTTGCCAAATTTCATTGTAATCTATTAAGCGGTTTACGAGTTATAAGAATTTAAAAAAAAAAAAATTCAGGATTTCTATGGAAAGGTGTTTGAAAAAATTTAAGTACCAATTTGGTCACATTTTTACGAATATTTTTTTTTTGTTCGAAGTTTATAGAAATTTTTTTATACCATTTTAAAGAGTAACGCCTAATACACTTTGTAACCAAATTTCATTCAATTCGTGATAGTACTTTTTGCGTTATGACGTTCCGAATGAAGAATTGATTTTAGACCCCTGCACCACCCCCCGCTGAAAAATCCACCATGTCATTTTCAAGAGGAGTTTCTAATCTATCAATTTGCCAAATTTCATTGTAATCTATTAAGCGGTTTACGAGTTATAAGAATTTGAAAAAAAAAAAAAATCAGGATTTCTATGGAAAGGTGTTTGAAAAAATTTATGTACCAATTTGGTCACATTTTTACGAATATTTTTTTATGTTCGAAGTTTATAGAAATTTTTTTATACCATTTTAAAGAGTAACGCCTAATACACTTTGTAACCAAATTTCATTCAATTCGTGATAGTACTTTTTGCGTTATGACGTTCCGAATGAAGAATTGATTTTAGACCCCCTGCACCACCCCCCGCTGAAAAATCCACCATGTCATTTTCAAGAGGAGTTTCTAATCTATCAATTTGCCAAATTTCATTGTAATCTATTAAGCGGTTTACGAGTTATAAGAATTTGAAAAAAAAAATTCAGGATTTCTATGGAAAGGTGTTTGAAAAAATTTAAGTACCAATTTGGTCACATTTTTACGGTTATTTTTTTTTTGTTCGAAGTTTATAGAAATTTTTTTATACCATTTTAAAGAGTAACGCCTAATACACTTTGTAACCAAATTTCATTCAATTCGTGATAGTACTTTTTACGTTATAACGTTCCGAATGAAGAATTGATTTTAGACCCCCTGCACCACCCCCCGCTGAAAAATCCACCATGTCATTTTCAAGAGGAGTTTCTAATCTATCAATTTGCCAAATTTCATTGTAATCTATTAAGCGGTTTACGAGTTATAAGAATTTAAAAAAAAAAATTCAGTATTTCTATGGAAAGGTGTTTGAAAAAATTTAAGTACCAATTTGGTCACATTTTTACGAATATTTTTTTTTTGTTCGAAGTTTATAGAAATTTTTTTATACCATTTTAAAGAGTAACGCCTAATACACTTTGTAACCAAATTTCATTCAATTCGTGATAGTACTTTTTGCGTTATGACGTTCCGAATGAAGAATTGATTTTAGACCCCCTGCACCACCCCCCCCCCTGAAAAATCCACCATGTCATTTTCAAGAGGAGTTTCTAATCTATCAATTTGCCAAATTTCATTGTAATCTATTAAGCGGTTTACGAGTAATAAGAATTTAAAAAAAAAAAATTCAGGATTTCTATGGAAAGGTGTTTGAAAAAATTTAAGTACCAATTTGGTCACATTTTTACGAATATTTTTTTTTTGTTCGAAGTTTATAGAAATTTTTTTATACCATTTTAAAGAGTAACGCCTAATACACTTTGTAACCAAATTTCATTCAATTCGTGATAGTACTTTTTGCGTTATGACGTTCCGAATGAAGAATTGATTTTAGACCCCCTGCACCACCCCCCGCTGAAAAATCCACCATGTCATTTTCAAGAGGAGTTTCTAATCTATCAATTTGCCAAATTTCATTGTAATCTGTTAAGCGGTTTACGAGTTATAAGAATTTGAAAAAAAAAATTCAGGATTTCTATGGAAAGGTGTTTGAAAAAATTTAAGTACCAATTTGGTCACATTTTTACGAATATTTTTTTTTTGTTCGAAGTTTATAGAAATTTTTTTATACCATTTTAAAGAGTAACGCCTAATACACTTTGTAACCAAATTTCATTCAATTCGTGATAGTACTTTTTGCGTTATGACGTTCCGAATGAAGAATTGATTTTAGACCCCCTGCACCACCCCCCGCTGAAAAATCCGCCATGTCATTTTCAAGAGGAGTTTCTAATCTATCAATTTGCCAAATTTCATTGTAATCTATTAAGCGGTTTACGAGTTATAAGAATTTAAAAAAAAAAAATTCAGGATTTCTATGGAAAGGTGTTTGAAAAAATTTAAGTACCAATTTGGTCACATTTTTACGAATATTTTTTTTTTGTTCGAAGTTTATAGAAATTTTTTTATACCATTTTAAAGAGTAACGCCTAATACACTTTGTAACCAAATTTCATTCAATTCGTGATAGTACTTTTTGCGTTATGACGTTCCGAATGAAGAATTGATTTTAGACCCCCTGCACCACCCCCCGCTGAAAAATCCACCATGTCATTTTCAAGAGGAGTTTCTAATCTATCAATTTGCCAAATTTCATTGTAATCTATTAAGCGGTTTACGAGTTATAAGAATTTAAAAAAAAAAAATTCAGGATTTCTATGGAAAGGTGTTTGAAAAAATGTAAGTACCAATTTGGTCACATTTTTACGAATAGTTTTTTTTTGTTCGAAGTTTATAGACATTTTTTTATACCATTTTAAAGAGTAACGCCTAATACACTTTGTAACCAAATTTCATTCAATTCGTGATAGTACTTTTTGCGTTATGACGTTCCGAATGAAGAATTGATTTAAGACCCCCTGCACCACCCCCCGCTGAAAAATCCACCATGTCATTTTCAAGAGGAGTTTCTAATCTATCAATTTGCCAAATTTCATTGTAATCTGTTAAGCGGTTTACGAGTTATAAGAATTTGAAAAAAAAAATTCAGGATTTCTATGGAAAGGTGTTTGAAAAAATTTAAGTACCAATTTGGTCACATTTTTACGAATATTTTTTTTTTGTTCGAAGTTTATAGAAATTTTTTTATACCATTTTAAAAAGTAACGCCTAATACACTTTGTAACCAAATTTCATTCAATTCGTGATAGTACTTTTTGCGTTATGACGTTCCGAATGAAGAATTGATTTTAGACCCCCTGCACCACAGGATTTCTATGGAAAGGTGTTTGAAAAAATGTAAGTACCAATTTGGTCACATTTTTACGAATAGTTTTTTTTTGTTCGAAGTTTATAGACATTTTTTTATACCATTTTAAAGAGTAACGCCTAATACACTTTGTAACCAAATTTCATTCAATTCGTGATAGTACTTTTTGCGTTATGACGTTCCGAATGAAGAATTGATTTTAGACCCCCTGCACCACCCCCCGCTGAAAAATCCACCATGTCATTTTCAAGAGGAGTTTCTAATCTATCAATTTGCCAAATTTCATTGTAATCTGTTAAGCGGTTTACGAGTTATAAGAATTTGAAAAAAAAAATTCAGGATTTCTATGGAAAGGTGTTTGAAAAAATTTAAGTACCAATTTGGTCACATTTTTACGAATATTTTTTTTTGTTCGAAGTTTATAGAATTTTTTTTATACCATTTTAAAGAGTAACGCCTAATACACTTTGTAACCAAATTTCATTCAATTCGTGATAGTACTTTTTGCGTTATGACGTTCCGAATGAAGAATTGATTTTAGACCCCCTGCACCACCCCCCGCTGAAAAATCCACCATGTCATTTTCAAGAGGAGTTTCTAATCTATCAATTTGCCAAATTTCATTGTAATCTATTAAGCGGTTTACGAGTTATAAGAATTTAAAAAAAAAAAATTCAGGATTTCTATGGAAAGGTGTTTGAAAAAATTTAAGTACCAATTTGGTCACATTTTTACGAATATTTTTTTTTTGTTCGAAGTTTATAGAAATTTTTTTATACCATTTTAAAGAGTAACGCCTAATACACTTTGTAACCAAATTTCATTCAATTCGTGATAGTACTTTTTGCGTTATGACGTTCCGAATGAAGAATTGATTTTAGACCCCCTGCGCCACCCCCCGCTGAAAAATCCACCATGTCATTTTCAAGAGGAGTTTCTAATCTATCAATTTGCCAAATTTCATTGTAATCTATTAAGCGGTTTACGAGTTATAAGAATTTAAAAAAAAAAAATTCAGGATTTCTATGGAAAGGTGTTTGAAAAAATGTAAGTACCAATTTGGTCACATTTTTACGAATAGTTTTTTTTTGTTCGAAGTTTATAGACATTTTTTTATACCATTTTAAAGAGTAACGCCTAATACACTTTGTAACCAAATTTCATTCTATTCGTGATAGTACTTTTTGCGTTATGACGTTCCGAATGAAGAATTGATTTTAGACCCCCTGCACCACCCCCCGCTGAAAAATCCACCATGCCATTTTCAAGAGGAGTTTCTAATCTATCAATTTGCCAAATTTCATTGTAATCTATTAAGCGGTTTACGAGTTATAAGAATTTGAAAAAAAAAAATTCAGGATTTCTATGGAAAGGTGTTTGAAAAAATTTATGTACCAATTTGGTCACATTTTTACGAATATTTTTTTATGTTCGAAGTTTATAGAAATTTTTTTTATACCATTTTAAAGAGTAACGCCTAATACACTTTGTAACCAAATTTCATTCAATTCGTGATAGTACTTTTTGCGTTATGACGTTCCGAATGAAGAATTGATTTTAGACCCCCTGCACCACCCCCCGCTGAAAAATCCACCATGTCATTTTCAAGAGGAGTTTCTAATCTATCAATTTGCCAAATTTCATTGTAATCTATTAAGCGGTTTACGAGTTATAAGAATTTAAAAAAAAAAAAATTCAGGATTTCTATGGAAAGGTGTTTGAAAAAATTTAAGTACCAATTTGGTCACATTTTTACGAATATTTTTTTTTTGTTCGAAGTTTATAGAAATTTTTTTATACCATTTTAAAGAGTAACGCCTAATACACTTTGTAACCAAATTTCATTCAATTCGTGATAGTACTTTTTGCGTTATGACGTTCCAAATGAAGAATTGATTTTAGACCCCTGCACCACCCCCCGCTGAAAAATCCACCATGTCATTTTCAAGAGGAGTTTCTAATCTATCAATTTGCCAAATTTCATTGTAATCTATTAAGCGGTTTACGAGTTATAAGAATTTGAAAAAAAAAAAAAATCAGGATTTCTATGGAAAGGTGTTTGAAAAAATGTATGTACCAATTTGGTCACATTTTTACGAATATTTTTTTATGTTCGAAGTTTATAGAAATTTTTTTTATACCATTTTAAAGAGTAACGCCTAATACACTTTGTAACCAAATTTCATTCAATTCGTGATAGTACTTTTTGCGTTATGACGTTCCGAATGAAGAATTGATTTTAGACCCCCTGCACCACCCCCCGCTGAAAAATCCACCATGTCATTTTCAAGAGGAGTTTCTAATCTATCAATTTGCCAAATTTCATTGTAATCTATTAAGCGGTTTACGAGTTATAAGAATTTAAAAAAAAAAAAATTCAGGATTTCTATGGAAAGGTGTTTGAAAAAATTTAAGTACCAATTTGGTCACATTTTTACGAATATTTTTTTTTTGTTCGAAGTTTATAGAAATTTTTTTATACCATTTTAAAGAGTAACGCCTAATACACTTTGTAACCAAATTTCATTCAATTCGTGATAGTACTTTTTGCGTTATGACGTTCCGAATGAAGAATTGATTTTAGACCCCCTGCACCACCCCCCGCTGAAAAATCCACCATGTCATTTTCAAGAGGAGTTTCTAATCTATCAATTTGCCAAATTTCATTGTAATCTATTAAGCGGTTTACGAGTTATAAGAATTTGAAAAAAAAAAAAATTCAGGATTTCTATGGAAAGGTGTTTGAAAAAATTTATGTACCAATTTGGTCACATTTTTACGAATATTTTTTTATGTTCGAAGTTTATAGAAATTTTTTTTATACCATTTTAAAGAGTAACGCCTAATACACTTTGTAACCAAATTTCATTCAATTCGTGATAGTACTTTTTGCGTTATGACGTTCCGAATGAAGAATTGATTTTAGACCCCCTGCACCACCCCCCGCTGAAAAATCCACCATGCCATTTTCAAGAGGAGTTTCTAATCTATCACTTTGCCAAATTTCATTGTAATCTATTAAGCGGTTTACGAGTTATAAGAATTTGAAAAAAAAAAATTCAGGATTTCTATGGAAAGGTGTTTGAAAAAATTTATGTACCAATTTGGTCACATTTTTACGAATATTTTTTTATGTTCGAAGTTTATAGAAATTTTTTTTATACCATTTTAAAGAGTAACGCCTAATACACTTTGTAACCAAATTTCATTCAATTCGTGATAGTACTTTTCGCGTTATGACGTTCCGAATGAAGAATTGATTTTAGACCCCCTGCACCACCCCCGCTGAAAAATCCACCATGTCATTTTCAAGAGGAGTTTCTAATCTATCAATTTGCCAAATTTCATTGTAATCTATTAAGCGGTTTACGAGTTATAAGAATTTGAAAAAAAAAAAATTCAGGATTTCTATGGAAAGGTGTTTGAAAAAATTTATGTACCAATTTGGTCACATTTTTACGAATATTTTTTTATGTTCCAAGTTTATAGAAATTTTTTTATACCATTTTAAAGAGTAACGCCTAATACACTTTGTAACCAAATTTCATTCAATTCGTGATAGTACTTTTTGCGTTATGACGTTCCGAATGAAGAATTGATTTTAGACCCCCTGCACCACCCCCCGCTGAAAAATTCACCATGTCATTTTCAAGAGGAGTTTCTAATCTATCAATTTGCCAAATTTCATTGTAATCTATTAAGCGGTTTACGAGCTATAAGAATTTGAAAAAAAAAATTCAGGATTTCTATGGAAAGGTGTTTGAAAAAATTTATGTACCAATTTGGTCACATTTTTACGAATATTTTTTTATGTTCGAAGTTTATAGAAACTTTTTTTATACCATTTTAAAGAGTAACGCCTAATACACTTTGTAACCAAATTTCATTCAATTCGTGATAGTACTTTTTGCGTTATGACGTTCCGAATGAAGAATTGATTTTAGACCCCCTGCACCACCCCCCGCTGAAAAATCCACCATGTCATTTTCAAGAGGAGTTTCTAATCTATCAATTTGCCAAATTTCATTGTAATCTATTAAGCGGTTTACGAGCTATAAGAATTTGAAAAAAAAAATTCAGGATTTCTATGGAAAGGTGTTTGAAAAAATGTATGTACCAATTTGGTCACATTTTTACGAATATTTTTTTATGTTCGAAGTTTATAGAAATTTTTTTTATACCATTTTAAAGAGTAACGCCTAATACACTTTGTAACCAAATTTCATTCAATTCGTGATAGTACTTTTTGCGTTATGACGTTCCGAATGAAGAATTGATTTTAGACCCCCTGCACCACCCCCGCTGAAAAATCCACCATGTCATTTTCAAGAGGAGTTTCTAATCTATCAATTTGCCAAATTTCATTGTAATCTATTAAGCGGTTTACGAGTTATAAGAATTTGAAAAAAAAAATTCAGGATTTCTATGGAAAGGTGTTTGAAAAAATTTAAGTACCAATTTGGTCACATTTTTACGAATATTTTTTTATGTTCGAAGTTTATAGAAATTTTTTTTATACCATTTTAAAGAGTAACGCCTAATACACTTTGTAACCAAATTTCATTCAATTCGTGATAGTACTTTTTGCGTTATGACGTTCCGAATGAAGAATTGATTTTAGACCCCCTGCACCACCCCCCGCTGAAAAATCCACCATGTCATTTTCAAGAGGAGTTTCTAATCTATCAATTTGCCAAATTTCATTGTAATCTATTAAGCGGTTTACGAGCTATAAGAATTTAAAAAAAAAAAAAAATCAGGATTTCTATGGAAAGGTGTTTGAAAAAATTTAAGTACCAATTTGGTCACATTTTTACGAATATTTTTTTTTTGTTCGAAGTTTATAGAAATTTTTTTATACCATTTTAAAGAGTAACGCCTAATACACTTTGTAACCAAATTTCATTCAATTCGTGATAGTACTTTTTGCGTTATGACGTTCCGAATGAAGAATTGATTTTAGACCCCCTGCACCACCCCCCGCTGAAAAATCCACCATGTCATTTTCAAGAGAAGTTTCTAATCTATCAATTTGCCAAATTTTATTGTAATCTATTAAGCGGTTTACGAGTTATAAGAATTTAAAAAAAAAAAAAATCAGGATTTCTATGGAAAGGTGTTTGAAAAAATTTAAGTACCAATTTGGTCACATTTTTACGAATATTTTTTTTTTGTTCGAAGTTTATAGAAATTTGTTTATACCATTTTAAAGAGTAACGCCTAATACACTTTGTAACCAAATTTCATTCAATTCGTGATAGTACTTTTTGCGTTATGACGTTCCGAATGAAGAATTGATTTTAGACCCCCTGCACCACCCCCCGCTGAAAAATCCACCATGTCATTTTCAAGAGGAGTTTCTAATCTATCAATTTGCCAAATTTCATTGTAATCTATTAAGCGGTTTACGAGTTATAAGAATTAAAAAAAAAAAAAATTCAGGATTTCTATGGAAAGGTGTTTGAAAAATTTTAAGTACCAATTTGGTCACATTTTTGCGAATATTTTTTTTTTGTTCGAAGTTTATAGAAATTTTTTTATACCATTTTAAAGAGTAACGCCTAATACACTTTGTAACCAAATTTCATTCAATGCGTGATAGTACTTTTTGTGTTATGACGTTCCGAATGAAGAATTGATTTTAGACCCCCTGCACCACCCCCCGCTGAAAAATCCACCATGTCATTTTCAAGAGGAGTTTCTAATCTATCAATTTGCCAAATTTCATTGTAATCTATTAAGCGGTTTACGAGTTATAAGAATTAAAAAAAAAAATCAGGATTTCTATGGAAAGGTGTTTGAAAAAATTTAAGTACCAATTTGGTCACATTTTTACGAATATTTTTTTTTTGTTCGAAGTTTATAGAAATTTTTTTATACCATTTTAAAGAGTAACGCCAAATACACTTTGTAACCAAATTTCATTCAATTCGTGATAGTACTTTTTGCGTTATGACGTTCCGAATGAAGAATTGATTTTAGACCCCCTGCACCACCTCCCGCTGAAAAATCCACCATGTCATTTTCAAGAGGAGTTTCTAATCTATCAATTTGCCAAATTTCATTGTAATCTATTAAGCGGTTTACGAGTTATAAGAATTAAAAAAAAAAATCAGGATTTCTATGGAAAGGTGTTTGAAAAAATTTAAGTACCAATTTGGTCACATTTTTACGAATATTTTTTTTTTGTTCGAAGTTTATAGAAATTTTTTTATACCATTTTAAAGAGTAACGCCTAATACACTTTGTAACCAAATTTCATTCAATTCGTGATAGTACTTTTTGCGTTATGACGTTCCGAATGAAGAATTGATTTTAGACCCCCTGCACCACCCCCCGCTGAAAAAACCACCATGTCATTTTCAAGAGGAGTTTCTAATCTATCAATTTGCCAAATTTCATTGTAATCTATTAAGCGGTTTACGAGTTATAAGAATTAAAAAAAAAAAAATTCAGGATTTCTATGGAAAGGTGTTTGAAAAAATTTAAGTACCAATTTGGTCACATTTTTACGAATATTTTTTTTTTGTTCGAAGTTTATAGAAATTTTTTTAAACCATTTTAAAGAGTAACGCCTAATACACTTTGTAACCAAATTTCATTCAATTCGTGATAGTACTTTTTGCGTTATGACGTTCCGAATGAAGAATTGATTTTAGACCCCCTGCACCACCCCCCGCTGAAAAATCCACCATGTCATTTTCAAGAGGAGTTTCTAATCTATCAATTTGCCAAATTTCATTGTAATCTATTAAGCGGTTTACGAGTTATAAGAATTAAAAAAAATTCAGGATTTCTATGGAAAGGTGTTTGAAAAAATTTAAGTACCAATTTAGTCACATTTTTACGAATATTTTTTTTTTTGTTCGAAGTTTATAGAAATTTTTTTATACCATTTTAAAGAGTAACGCCTAATACACTTTGTAACCAAATTTCATTCAATTCGTGATAGTACTTTTTGCGTTATGACGTTCCGAATGAAGAATTGATTTTAGACCCCCTGCACCACCCCCCGCTGAAAAATCCACCATGTCATTTTCAAGAGGAGTTTCTAATCTATCAATTTGCCAAATTTCATTGTAATCTATTAAGCGGTTTACGAGTTATAAGAATTAAAAAAAAAAAATCAGGATTTCTATGGAAAGGTGTTTGAAAAAATTTAAGTACCAATTTGGTCACATTTTTACGAATATTTTTTTTTTGTTCGAAGTTTATAGAAATTTGTTTATACCATTTTAAAGAGTAACGCCTAATACACTTTGTAACCAAATTTCATTCAATTCGTGATAGTACTTTTTGCGTTATGACGTTCCGAATGAAGAATTGATTTTAGACCCCCTGCACCACCCCCCGCTGAAAAATCCACCATGTCATTTTCAAGAGGAGTTTCTAATCTATCAATTTGCCAAATTTCATTGTAATCTATTAAGCGGTTTACGAGTTATAAGAATTAAAAAAAAAAAAAAAAATCAGGATTTCTATGGAAAGGTGTTTGAAAAATTTTAAGTACCAATTTGGTCACATTTTTGCGAATATTTTTTTTTTGTTCGAAGTTTATAGAAATTTTTTTATACCATTTTAAAGAGTAACGCCTAATACACTTTGTAACCAAATTTCATTCAATGCGTGATAGTACTTTTTGCGTTATGACGTTCCGAATGAAGAATTGATTTTAGACCCCCTGCACCACCCCCCGCTGAAAAATCCACAATGTCATTTTCAAGAGGAGTTTCTAATCTATCAATTTGCCAAATTTCATTGTAATCTATTAAGCGGTTTACGAGTTATAAGAATTTAAAAAAAAAAATTCAGGATTTCTATGGAAAGGTGTTTGAAAAATTTTAAGTACCAATTTGGTCACATTGTTACGAATATTTTTTTTTGTTCGAAGTTTATAGAAATTTTTTTATACCATTTTAAAGAGTAACGCCTAATACACTTTGTAACCAAATTTCATTCGATTCGTGATAGTACTTTTTGCGTTATGACGTTCCGAATGAAGAATTGATTTTAGACCCCCTGCACCACCCCCCGCTGAAAAATCCACCATGTCATTTTCAAGAGGAGTTTCTAATCTATCAATTTGCCAAATTTCATTGTAATCTATTAAGCGGTTTACGAGTTATAAGAATTTAAAAAAAAAAATTCAGGATTTCTATGGAAAGGTGTTTGAAAAAATTTATGTACCAATTTGGTCACATTTTTACGAATATTTATTTTTTGTTCGAAGTTTATAGAAATTTTTTTAAACCATTTTAAAGAGTAACGCCTAATACACTTTGTAACCAAATTTCATTCAATTCGTGATAGTACTTTTTGCGTTATGACGTTCCGAATGAAGAATTGATTTTAGACCCCCTGCACCACCTCCCGCTGAAAAATCCACCATGTCATTTTCAAGAGGAGTTTCTAATCTATCAATTTGCCAAATTTCATTGTAATCTATTAAGCGGTTTACGAGTTATAAGAATTAAAAAAAAAAAAATCAGGATTTCTATGGAAAGGTGTTTGAAAAAATTTAAGTACCAATTTGGTCACATTTTTACGAATATTTTTTTTTTGTTCGAAGTTTATAGAAATTTTTTTATACCATTTTAAAGAGTAACGCCTAATACACTTTGTAACCAAATTTCATTCAATTCGTGATAGTACTTTTTGCGTTATGACGTTCCGAATGAAGAATTGATTTTAGACCCCCTGCACCTCCCCCCGCTGAAAAAACCACCATGTCATTTTCAAGAGGAGTTTCTAATCTATCAATTTGCCAAATTTCATTGTAATCTATTAAGCGGTTTACGAGTTATAAGAATTTAAAAAAAAAAATTCAGGATTTCTATGGAAAGGTGTTTGAAAAAATTTAAGTACCAATTTGGTCACATTTTTACGAATATTTTTTTTTTGTTCGAAGTTTATAGAAATTTTTTCATACCATTTTAAAGAGTAACGCCAAATACACTTTGTAACCAAATTTCATTCAATTCGTGATAGTACTTTTTGCGTTATGACGTTCCGAATGAAGAATTGATTTTAGACCCCCTGCACCACCTCCCGCTGAAAAATCCACCATGTCATTTTCAAGAGGAGTTTCTAATCTATCAATTTGCCAAATTTCATTGTAATCTATTAAGCGGTTTACGAGTTATAAGAATTAAAAAAAAAAAAATCAGGATTTCTATGGAAAGGTGTTTGAAAAAATTTAAGTACCAATTTGGTCACATTTTTACGAATATTTTTTTTTTGTTCGAAGTTTATAGAAATTTTTTTATACCATTTTAAAGAGTAACGCCTAATACACTTTGTAACCAAATTTCATTCAATTCGTGATAGTACTTTTTGCGTTATGACGTTCCGAATGAAGAATTGATTTTAGACCCCCTGCACCACCCCCCGCTGAAAAAACCACCATGTCATTTTCAAGAGGAGTTTCTAATCTATCAATTTGCCAAATTTCATTGTAATCTATTAAGCGGTTTACGAGTTATAAGAATTTAAAAAAAAAAAATTCAGGATTTCTATGGAAAGGTGTTTGAAAAAATTTAAGTACCAATTTGGTCACATTTTTACGAATATTTTTTTTTTGTTCGAAGTTTATAGAAATTTTTTTAAACCATTTTAAAGAGTAACGCCTAATACACTTTGTAACCAAATTTCATTCAATTCGTGATAGTACTTTTTGCGTTATGACGTTCCGAATGAAGAATTGATTTTAGACCCCCTGCACCACCCCCCGCTGAAAAATCCACCATGTCATTTTCAAGAGGAGTTTCTAATCTATCAATTTGCCAAATTTCATTGTAATCTATTAAGCGGTTTACGAGTTAGAAGAATTAAAAAAAAAAAAAATTCAGGATTTCTATGGAAAGGTGTTTGAAAAAATTTAAGTACCAATTTAGTCACATTTTTACGAATATTTTTTTTTTGTTCGAAGTTTATAGAAATTTTTTTATACCATTTTAAAGAGTAACGCCTAATGCACTTTGTAACCAAATTTCATTCAATTCGTGATAGTACTTTTTGCGTTATGACGTTCCGAATGAAGAATTGATTTTAGACCCCCTGCACCACCCCCCGCTGAAAAATCCACCATGTCATTTTCAAGAGGAGTTTCTAATCTATCAATTTGCCAAATTTCATTGTAATCTATTAAGCGGTTTACGAGTTATAAGAATTTAAAAAAAAAAAAAATTCAGGATTTCTATGGAAAGGTGTTTGAAAAAATTTATGTACCAATTTGGTCACATTTTTACGAATATTTTTTTTTTGTTCGAAGTTTATAGAAATTTTTTTATACCATTTTAAAGAGTAACGCCTAATACACTTTGTAACCAAATTTCATTCAATTCGTGATAGTACTTTTTGCGTTATGACGTTCCGAATGAAGAATTGATTTTAGACCCCCTGCACCACCCCCCGCTGAAAAATCCACCATGTCATTTTCAAGAGGAGTTTCTAATCTATCAATTTGCCAAATTTCATTGTAATCTATTAAGCGGTTTACGAGTTATAAGAATTAAAAAAAAAAAAATTCAGGATTTCTATGGAAAGGTGTTTGAAAAAATTTAAGTACCAATTTAGTCACATTTTTACGAATATTTTTTTTTTGTTCGAAGTTTATAGAAATTTTTTTATACCATTTTAAAGAGTAACGCCTAATGCACTTTGTAACCAAATTTCATTCAATTCGTGATAGTACTTTTTGCGTTATGACGTTCCGAATGAAGAATTGATTTTAGACCCCCTGCACCACCCCCCGCTGAAAAATCCACCATGTCATTTTCAAGAGGAGTTTCTAATCTATCAATTTGCCAAATTTCATTGTAATCTATTAAGCGGTTTACGAGTTATAAGAATTTAAAAAAAAAAAAATTCAGGATTTCTATGGAAAGCTGTTTGAAAAAATTTAAGTACCAATTTGGTCACATTTTTACGAATATTTTTTTTTTGTTCGAAGTTTATAGAATTTTTTTTATACCATTTTTAAGAGTAACGCCTAATACACTTTGTAACCAAATTTCATTCAATTCGTGATAGTACTTTTTGCGTTATGACGTTCCGAATGAAGAATTGATTTTAGACCCCCTGCACCACCCCCCGCTGAAAAATCCACCATGTCATTTTCAAGAGGAGTTTCTAATCTATCAATTTGCCAAATTTCATTGTAATCTATTAAGCGGTTTACGAGTTATAAGAATTAAAAAAAAAAAAATTCAGGATTTCTATGGAAAGGTGTTTGAAAAAATTTAAGTACCAATTTAGTCACATTTTTACGAATATTTTTTTTTTGTTCGAAGTTTATAGAAATTTTTTTATACCATTTTAAAGAGTAACGCCTAATGCACTTTGTAACCAAATTTCATTCAATTCGTGATAGTACTTTTTGCGTTATGACGTTCCGAATGAAGAATTGATTTTAGACCCCCTGCACCACCCCCCGCTGAAAAATCCACCATGTCATTTTCAAGAGGAGTTTCTAATCTATCAATTTGCCAAATTTCATTGTAATCTATTAAGCGGTTTACGAGTTATAAGAATTAAAAAAAAAAAAAATTCAGGATTTCTATGGAAAGGTGTTTGAAAAAATTTAAGTACCAATTTAGTCACATTTTTACGAATATTTTTTTTTTTGTTCGAAGTTTATAGAAATTTTTTTATACCATTTTAAAGAGTAACGCCAAATACACTTTGTAACCAAATTTCATTCAATTCGTGATAGTACTTTTTGCGTTATGACGTTCCGAATGAAGAATTGATTTTAGACCCCCTGCACCACCTCCCGCTGAAAAATCCACCATGTCATTTTCAAGAGGAGTTTCTAATCTATCAATTTGCCAAATTTCATTGTAATCTATTAAGCGGTTTACGAGTTATAAGAATTAAAAAAAAAAATCAGGATTTCTATGGAAAGGTGTTTGAAAAAATTTAAGTACCAATTTGGTCACATTTTTACGAATATTTTTTTTTTGTTCGAAGTTTATAGAAATTTTTTTATACCATTTTAAAGAGTAACGCCTAATACACTTTGTAACCAAATTTCATTCAATTCGTGATAGTACTTTTTGCGTTATGACGTTCCGAATGAAGAATTGATTTTAGACCCCCTGCACCACCCCCCGCTGAAAAAACCACCATGTCATTTTCAAGAGGAGTTTCTAATCTATCAATTTGCCAAATTTCATTGTAATCTATTAAGCGGTTTACGAGTTATAAGAATTAAAAAAAAAAAAATTCAGGATTTCTATGGAAAGGTGTTTGAAAAAATTTAAGTACCAATTTGGTCACATTTTTACGAATATTTTTTTTTTGTTCGAAGTTTATAGAAATTTTTTTAAACCATTTTAAAGAGTAACGCCTAATACACTTTGTAACCAAATTTCATTCAATTCGTGATAGTACTTTTTGCGTTATGACGTTCCGAATGAAGAATTGATTTTAGACCCCCTGCACCACCCCCCGCTGAAAAATCCACCATGTCATTTTCAAGAGGAGTTTCTAATCTATCAATTTGCCAAATTTCATTGTAATCTATTAAGCGGTTTACGAGTTATAAGAATTAAAAAAAATTCAGGATTTCTATGGAAAGGTGTTTGAAAAAATTTAAGTACCAATTTAGTCACATTTTTACGAATATTTTTTTTTTTGTTCGTAGTTTATAGAAATTTTTTTATACCATTTTAAAGAGTAACGCCTAATACACTTTGTAACCAAATTTCATTCAATTCGTGATAGTACTTTTTGCGTTATGACGTTCCGAATGAAGAATTGATTTTAGACCCCCTGCACCACCCCCCGCTGAAAAATCCACCATGTCATTTTCAAGAGGAGTTTCTAATCTATCAATTTGCCAAATTTCATTGTAATCTATTAAGCGGTTTACGAGTTATAAGAATTAAAAAAAAAAAATCAGGATTTCTATGGAAAGGTGTTTGAAAAAATTTAAGTACCAATTTGGTCACATTTTTACGAATATTTTTTTTTTGTTCGAAGTTTATAGAAATTTGTTTATACCATTTTAAAGAGTAACGCCTAATACACTTTGTAACCAAATTTCATTCAATTCGTGATAGTACTTTTTGCGTTATGACGTTCCGAATGAAGAATTGATTTTAGACCCCCTGCACCACCCCCCGCTGAAAAATCCACCATGTCATTTTCAAGAGGAGTTTCTAATCTATCAATTTGCCAAATTTCATTGTAATCTATTAAGCGGTTTACGAGTTATAAGAATTTAAAAAAAAAAAAAAAATCAGGATTTCTATGGAAAGGTGTTTGAAAAATTTTAAGTACCAATTTGGTCACATTTTTGCGAATATTTTTTTTTTGTTCGAAGTTTATAGAAATTTTTTTATACCATTTTAAAGAGTAACGCCTAATACACTTTGTAACCAAATTTCATTCAATGCGTGATAGTACTTTTTGCGTTATGACGTTCCGAATGAAGAATTGATTTTAGACCCCCTGCACCACCCCCCGCTGAAAAATCCACAATGTCATTTTCAAGAGGAGTTTCTAATCTATCAATTTGCCAAATTTCATTGTAATCTATTAAGCGGTTTACGAGTTATAAGAATTTAAAAAAAAAAATTCAGGATTTCTATGGAAAGGTGTTTGAAAAATTTTAAGTACCAATTTGGTCACATTGTTACGAATATTTTTTTTTGTTCGAAGTTTATAGAAATTTTTTTATACCATTTTAAAGAGTAACGCCTAATACACTTTGTAACCAAATTTCATTCGATTCGTGATAGTACTTTTTGCGTTATGACGTTCCGAATGAAGAATTGATTTTAGACCCCCTGCACCACCCCCCGCTGAAAAATCCACCATGTCATTTTCAAGAGGAGTTTCTAATCTATCAATTTGCCAAATTTCATTGTAATCTATTAAGCGGTTTACGAGTTATAAGAATTTAAAAAAAAAAATTCAGGATTTCTATGGAAAGGTGTTTGAAAAAATTTATGTACCAATTTGGTCACATTTTTACGAATATTTATTTTTTGTTCGAAGTTTATAGAAATTTTTTTAAACCATTTTAAAGAGTAACGCCTAATACACTTTGTAACCAAATTTCATTCAATTCGTGATAGTACTTTTTGCGTTATGACGTTCCGAATGAAGAATTGATTTTAGACCCCCTGCACCACCTCCCGCTGAAAAATCCACCATGTCATTTTCAAGAGGAGTTTCTAATCTATCAATTTGCCAAATTTCATTGTAATCTATTAAGCGGTTTACGAGTTATAAGAATTAAAAAAAAAAAAATCAGGATTTCTATGGAAAGGTGTTTGAAAAAATTTAAGTACCAATTTGGTCACATTTTTACGAATATTTTTTTTTTGTTCGAAGTTTATAGAAATTTTTTTATACCATTTTAAAGAGTAACGCCTAATACACTTTGTAACCAAATTTCATTCAATTCGTGATAGTACTTTTTGCGTTATGACGTTCCGAATGAAGAATTGATTTTAGACCCCCTGCACCTCCCCCCGCTGAAAAAACCACCATGTCATTTTCAAGAGGAGTTTCTAATCTATCAATTTGCCAAATTTCATTGTAATCTATTAAGCGGTTTACGAGTTATAAGAATTTAAAAAAAAAAATTCAGGATTTCTATGGAAAGGTGTTTGAAAAAATTTAAGTACCAATTTGGTCACATTTTTACGAATATTTTTTTTTTGTTCGAAGTTTATAGAAATTTTTTCATACCATTTTAAAGAGTAACGCCAAATACACTTTGTAACCAAATTTCATTCAATTCGTGATAGTACTTTTTGCGTTATGACGTTCCGAATGAAGAATTGATTTTAGACCCCCTGCACCACCTCCCGCTGAAAAATCCACCATGTCATTTTCAAGAGGAGTTTCTAATCTATCAATTTGCCAAATTTCATTGTAATCTATTAAGCGGTTTACGAGTTATAAGAATTAAAAAAAAAAAAATCAGGATTTCTATGGAAAGGTGTTTGAAAAAATTTAAGTACCAATTTGGTCACATTTTTACGAATATTTTTTTTTTGTTCGTAGTTTATAGAAATTTTTTTATACCATTTTAAAGAGTAACGCCTAATACACTTTGTAACCAAATTTCATTCAATTCGTGATAGTACTTTTTGCGTTATGACGTTCCGAATGAAGAATTGATTTTAGACCCCCTGCACCACCCCCCGCTGAAAAAACCACCATGTCATTTTCAAGAGGAGTTTCTAATCTATCAATTTGCCAAATTTCATTGTAATCTATTAAGCGGTTTACGAGTTATAAGAATTTAAAAAAAAAAAATTCAGGATTTCTATGGAAAGGTGTTTGAAAAAATTTAAGTACCAATTTGGTCACATTTTTACGAATATTTTTTTTTTGTTCGAAGTTTATAGAAATTTTTTTAAACCATTTTAAAGAGTAACGCCTAATACACTTTGTAACCAAATTTCATTCAATTCGTGATAGTACTTTTTGCGTTATGACGTTCCGAATGAAGAATTGATTTTAGACCCCCTGCACCACCCCCCGCTGAAAAATCCACCATGTCATTTTCAAGAGGAGTTTCTAATCTATCAATTTGCCAAATTTCATTGTAATCTATTAAGCGGTTTACGAGTTAGAAGAATTAAAAAAAAAAAAAATTCAGGATTTCTATGGAAAGGTGTTTGAAAAAATTTAAGTACCAATTTAGTCACATTTTTACGAATATTTTTTTTTTGTTCGAAGTTTATAGAAATTTTTTTATACCATTTTAAAGAGTAACGCCTAATGCACTTTGTAACCAAATTTCATTCAATTCGTGATAGTACTTTTTGCGTTATGACGTTCCGAATGAAGAATTGATTTTAGACCCCCTGCACCACCCCCCGCTGAAAAATCCACCATGTCATTTTCAAGAGGAGTTTCTAATCTATCAATTTGCCAAATTTCATTGTAATCTATTAAGCGGTTTACGAGTTATAAGAATTTAAAAAAAAAAAAAATTCAGGATTTCTATGGAAAGGTGTTTGAAAAAATTTATGTACCAATTTGGTCACATTTTTACGAATATTTTTTTTTTGTTCGAAGTTTATAGAAATTTTTTTATACCATTTTAAAGAGTAACGCCTAATACACTTTGTAACCAAATTTCATTCAATTCGTGATAGTACTTTTTGCGTTATGACGTTCCGAATGAAGAATTGATTTTAGACCCCCTGCACCACCCCCCGCTGAAAAATCCACCATGTCATTTTCAAGAGGAGTTTCTAATCTATCAATTTGCCAAATTTCATTGTAATCTATTAAGCGGTTTACGAGTTATAAGAATTAAAAAAAAAAAAATTCAGGATTTCTATGGAAAGGTGTTTGAAAAAATTTAAGTACCAATTTAGTCACATTTTTACGAATATTTTTTTTTTGTTCGAAGTTTATAGAAATTTTTTTATACCATTTTAAAGAGTAACGCCTAATGCACTTTGTAACCAAATTTCATTCAATTCGTGATAGTACTTTTTGCGTTATGACGTTCCGAATGAAGAATTGATTTTAGACCCCCTGCACCACCCCCCGCTGAAAAATCCACCATGTCATTTTCAAGAGGAGTTTCTAATCTATCAATTTGCCAAATTTCATTGTAATCTATTAAGCGGTTTACGAGTTATAAGAATTTAAAAAAAAAAAAATTCAGGATTTCTATGGAAAGCTGTTTGAAAAAATTTAAGTACCAATTTGGTCACATTTTTACGAATATTTTTTTTTTGTTCGAAGTTTATAGAATTTTTTTTATACCATTTTTAAGAGTAACGCCTAATACACTTTGTAACCAAATTTCATTCAATTCGTGATAGTACTTTTTGCGTTATGACGTTCCGAATGAAGAATTGATTTTAGACCCCCTGCACCACCCCCCGCTGAAAAATCCACCATGTCATTTTCAAGAGGAGTTTCTAATCTATCAATTTGCCAAATTTCATTGTAATCTATTAAGCGGTTTACGAGTTATAAGAATTAAAAAAAAAAAAATTCAGGATTTCTATGGAAAGGTGTTTGAAAAAATTTAAGTACCAATTTAGTCACATTTTTACGAATATTTTTTTTTTGTTCGAAGTTTATAGAAATTTTTTTATACCATTTTAAAGAGTAACGCCTAATGCACTTTGTAACCAAATTTCATTCAATTCGTGATAGTACTTTTTGCGTTATGACGTTCCGAATGAAGAATTGATTTTAGACCCCCTGCACCACCCCCCGCTGAAAAATCCACCATGTCATTTTCAAGAGGAGTTTCTAATCTATCAATTTGCCAAATTTCATTGTAATCTATTAAGCGGTTTACGAGTTATAAGAATTAAAAAAAAAAAAAATTCAGGATTTCTATGGAAAGGTGTTTGAAAAAATTTAAGTACCAATTTAGTCACATTTTTACGAATATTTTTTTTTTGTTCGAAGTTTATAGAAATTTTTTTATACCATTTTAAAGAGTAACGCCTAATGCACTTTGTAACCAAATTTCATTCAATTCGTGATAGTACTTTTTGCGTTATGACGTTCCGAATGAAGAATTGATTTTAGACCCCCTGCACCACCCCCCGCTGAAAAATCCACCATGTCATTTTCAAGAGGAGTTTCTAATCTATCAATTTGCCAAATTTCATTGTAATCTATTAAGCGGTTTACGAGTTATAAGAATTTAAAAAAAAAAAAAATTCAGGATTTCTATGGAAAGGTGTTTGAAAAAATTTATGTACCAATTTGGTCACATTTTTACGAATATTTTTTTTTTGTTCGAAGTTTATAGAAATTTTTTTATACCATTTTAAAGAGTAACGCCTAATACACTTTGTAACCAAATTTCATTCAATTCGTGATAGTACTTTTTGCGTTATGACGTTCCGAATGAAGAATTGATTTTAGACCCCCTGCACCACCCCCCGCTGAAAAATCCACCATGTCATTTTCAAGAGGAGTTTCTAATCTATCAATTTGCCAAATTTCATTGTAATCTATTAAGCGGTTTACGAGTTATAAGAATTAAAAAAAAAAAAAATTCAGGATTTCTATGGAAAGGTGTTTGAAAAAATTTAAGTACCAATTTAGTCACATTTTTACGAATATTTTTTTTTTGTTCGAAGTTTATAGAAATTTTTTTATACCATTTTAAAGAGTAACGCCTAATGCACTTTGTAACCAAATTTCATTCAATTCGTGATAGTACTTTTTGCGTTATGACGTTCCGAATGAAGAATTGATTTTAGACCCCCTGCACCACCCCCCGCTGAAAAATCCACCATGTCATTTTCAAGAGGAGTTTCTAATCTATCAATTTGCCAAATTTCATTGTAATCTATTAAGCGGTTTACGAGTTATAAGAATTAAAAAAAAAAAAAATTCAGGATTTCTATGGAAAGGTGTTTGAAAAAATTTAAGTACCAATTTAGTCACATTTTTACGAATATTTTTTTTTGTTCGAAGTTTATAGAAATTTTTTTATACCATTTTAAAGAGTAACGCCTAATGCACTTTGTAACCAAATTTCATTCAATTCGTGATAGTACTTTTTGCGTTATGACGTTCCGAATGAAGAATTGATTTTAGACCCCCTGCACCACCCCCCGCTGAAAAATCCACCATGTCATTTTCAAGAGGAGTTTCTAATCTATCAATTTGCCAAATTTCATTGTAATCTATTAAGCGGTTTACGAGTTATAAGAATTTAAAAAAAAAAAAATTCAGGATTTCTATGGAAAGCTGTTTGAAAAAATTTAAGTACCAATTTGGTCACATTTTTACGAATATTTTTTTTTTGTTCGAAGTTTATAGAATTTTTTTTATACCATTTTTAAGAGTAACGCCTAATACACTTTGTAACCAAATTTCATTCAATTCGTGATAGTACTTTTTGCGTTATGACGTTCCGAATGAAGAATTGATTTTAGACCCCCTGCACCACCCCCCGCTGAAAAATCCACCATGTCATTTTCAAGAGGAGTTTCTAATCTATCAATTTGCCAAATTTCATTGTAATCTATTAAGCGGTTTACGAGTTATAAGAATTAAAAAAAAAAAAATTCAGGATTTCTATGGAAAGGTGTTTGAAAAAATTTAAGTACCAATTTAGTCACATTTTTACGAATATTTTTTTTTTGTTCGAAGTTTATAGAAATTTTTTTATACCATTTTAAAGAGTAACGCCTAATGCACTTTGTAACCAAATTTCATTCAATTCGTGATAGTACTTTTTGCGTTATGACGTTCCGAATGAAGAATTGATTTTAGACCCCCTGCACCACCCCCCGCTGAAAAATCCACCATGTCATTTTCAAGAGGAGTTTCTAATCTATCAATTTGCCAAATTTCATTGTAATCTATTAAGCGGTTTACGAGTTATAAGAATTAAAAAAAAAAAAAATTCAGGATTTCTATGGAAAGGTGTTTGAAAAAATTTAAGTACCAATTTAGTCACATTTTTACGAATATTTTTTTTTTGTTCGAAGTTTATAGAAATTTTTTTATACCATTTTAAAGAGTAACGCCTAATGCACTTTGTAACCAAATTTCATTCAATTCGTGATAGTACTTTTTGCGTTATGACGTTCCGAATGAAGAATTGATTTTAGACCCCCTGCACCACCCCCCGCTGAAAAATCCACCATGTCATTTTCAAGAGGAGTTTCTAATCTATCAATTTGCCAAATTTC
Organism: Rhingia campestris; assembly: GCA_932526625.1. Classification (NCBI taxonomy): domain Eukaryota; kingdom Metazoa; phylum Arthropoda; class Insecta; order Diptera; family Syrphidae; genus Rhingia; species Rhingia campestris. The sequence goes on from OW052185.1 coordinate 42,660,632, forward strand.
ATTGTAATCTATTAAGCGGTTTACGAGTTATAAGAATTTAAAAAAAAAAAAAATTCAGGATTTCTATGGAAAGGTGTTTGAAAAAATTTATGTACCAATTTGGTCACATTTTTACGAATATTTTTTTTTTGTTCGAAGTTTATAGAAATTTTTTTATACCATTTTAAAGAGTAACGCCTAATACACTTTGTAACCAAATTTCATTCAATTCGTGATAGTACTTTTTGCGTTATGACGTTCCGAATGAAGAATTGATTTTAGACCCCCTGCACCACCCCCCGCTGAAAAATCCACCATGTCATTTTCAAGAGGAGTTTCTAATCTATCAATTTGCCAAATTTCATTGTAATCTATTAAGCGGTTTACGAGTTATAAGAATTAAAAAAAAAAAAATTCAGGATTTCTATGGAAAGGTGTTTGAAAAAATTTAAGTACCAATTTAGTCACATTTTTACGAATATTTTTTTTTTGTTCGAAGTTTATAGAAATTTTTTTATACCATTTTAAAGAGTAACGCCTAATGCACTTTGTAACCAAATTTCATTCAATTCGTGATAGTACTTTTTGCGTTATGACGTTCCGAATGAAGAATTGATTTTAGACCCCCTGCACCACCCCCCGCTGAAAAATCCACCATGTCATTTTCAAGAGGAGTTTCTAATCTATCAATTTGCCAAATTTCATTGTAATCTATTAAGCGGTTTACGAGTTATAAGAATTTAAAAAAAAAAAAATTCAGGATTTCTATGGAAAGGTGTTTGAAAAAATTTAAGTACCAATTTGGTCACATTTTTACGAATATTTTTTTTTTGTTCGAAGTTTATAGAAATTTTTTTAAACCATTTTAAAGAGTAACGCCTAATACACTTTGTAACCAAATTTCATTCAATTCGTGATAGTACTTTTTGCGTTATGACGTTCCGAATGAAGAATTGATTTTAGACCCCCTGCACCACCCCCCGCTGAAAAATCCACCATGTCATTTTCAAGAGGAGTTTCTAATCTATCAATTTGCCAAATTTCATTGTAATCTATTAAGCGGTTTACGAGTTATAAGAATTAAAAAAAAAAAAAATTCAGGATTTCTATGGAAAGGTGTTTGAAAAAATTTAAGTACCAATTTAGTCACATTTTTACGAATATTTTTTTTTTTGTTCGAAGTTTATAGAAATTTTTTTATACCATTTTAAAGAGTAACGCCTAATGCACTTTGTAACCAAATTTCATTCAATTCGTGATAGTACTTTTTGCGTTATGACGTTCCGAATGAAGAATTGATTTTAGACCCCCTGCACCACCCCCCGCTGAAAAATCCACCATGTCATTTTCAAGAGGAGTTTCTAATCTATCAATTTGCCAAATTTCATTGTAATCTATTAAGCGGTTTACGAGTTATAAGAATTTAAAAAAAAAAAAAAATTCAGGATTTCTATGGAAAGGTGTTTGAAAAAATTTATGTACCAATTTGGTCACATTTTTACGAATATTTTTTTTTTGTTCGAAGTTTATAGAAATTTTTTTATACCATTTTAAAGAGTAACGCCTAATACACTTTGTAACCAAATTTCATTCAATTTGTGATAGTACTTTTTGCGTTATGACGTTCCGAATGAAGAATTGATTTTAGACCCCCTGCACCACCCCCCGCTGAAAAATCCACCATGTCATTTTCAAGAGGAGTTTCTAATCTATCAATTTGCCAAATTTCATTGTAATCTATTAAGCGGTTTACGAGTTATAAGAATTAAAAAAAAAAAATTCAGGATTTCTATGGAAAGGTGTTTGAAAAAATTTAAGTACCAATTTGGTCACATTTTTACGAATATTTTTTTTTTGTTCGAAGTTTATAGAAATTTTTTTATACCATTTTAAAGAGTAACGCCTAATACACTTTGTAACCAAATTTCATTCAATTCGTGATAGTACTTTTTGCGTTATGACGTTCCGAATGAAGAATTGATTTTAGACCCCCTGCACCACCCCCCGCTGAAAAATCCACCATGTCATTTTCAAGAGGAGTTTCTAATCTATCAATTTGCCAAATTTCATTGTAATCTATTATGCGGTTTACGAGTTATAAGAATTTAAAAAAAAAAAAATTCAGGATTTCTATGGAAAGGTGTTTGAAAAAATTTAAGTACCAATTTGGTCACATTTTTACGAATATTTTTTTTTTGTTCGAAGTTTATAGAAATTTTTCTATACCATTTTAAAGAGTAACGCCTAATACACTTTGTAACCAAATTTCATTCACTTCGTGATATTACTTTTTGCGTTATGACGTTCCGAATGAAGAATTGATTTTAGACCCCCTGCACCACCCCCCGCTGAAAAATCCACCATGTCATTTTCAAGAGGAGTTTCTAATCTATCAATTTGCCAAATTTCATTGTAATCTATTAAGCGGTTTACGAGTTATAAGAATTTGAAAAAAAAAATTCAGGATTTCTATGGAAAGGTGTTTGAAAAAATTTAAGTACCAATTTGGTCACATTTTAACGAATATTTTTTTTTTTGTTCGAAGTTTATAGAAATTTTTTTATACCATTTTAAAGAGTAACGCCTAATACACTTTGTAACCAAATTTCATTCAATTCGTGATAGTACTTTTTGCGTTATGACGTTCCGAATGAAGAATTGATTTTAGACCCCCTGCACCACCCCCCGCTGAAAAATCCACCATGTCATTTTCAAGAGGAGTTTCTAATCTATCAATTTGCCAAATTTCATTGTAATCTATTAAGCGGTTTACGAGTTATAAGAATTTAAAAAAAAAATTCAGGATTTCTATGGAAAGGTGTTTGAAAAAATTTAAGTACCAATTTGGTCACATTTTAACGAATATTTTTTTTTTGTTCGAAGTTTATAGAAATTTTTTTATACCATTTTAAAGAGTAACGCCTAATACACTTTGTAACCAAATTTCATTCAATTCGTGATAGTACTTTTTGCGTTATGACGTTCCGAATGAAGAATTGATTTTAGACCCCCTGCACCACCCCCCGTTGAAAAATCCACCATGTCATTTGCAAGAGGAGTTTCTAATCTATCAATTTGCCAAATTTCATTGTAATCTATTAAGCGGTTTACGAGTTATAAGAATTTAAAAAAAAAAAATTCAGGATTTCTATGGAAAGGTGTTTGAAAAAATTTAAGTACCAATTTGGTCACATTTTTACGAATATTTTTTTTTTGTTCGAAGTTTATAGAAATTTTTTTATACCATTTTAAAGAGTAACGCCTAATACACTTTGTAACCAAATTTCATTCAATTCGTGATAGTACTTTTTGCGTTATGACGTTCCGAATGAAGAATTGATTTTAGACCCCCTGCACCACCCCCCGCTGAAAAATCCACCATGTCATTTTCAAGAGGAGTTTCTAATCTATCAATTTGCCAAATTTCATTGTAATCTATTAAGCGGTTTACGAGTTATAAGAATTTAAAAAAAAAAAAATTCAGGATTTCTATGGAAAGGTGTTTGAAAAAATTTAAGTACCAATTTGGTCACATTTTTACGAATATTTTTTTTGTTCGAAGTTTATAGAAATTTTTTTATACCATTTTAAGGAGTAACGCCTAATACACTTTGTAACCAAATTTCATTCAATTCGTGATAGTACTTGGACTTTGGACTTGAAGTAAATGAGGACAAGACAAAGTACATGCTATCAGCAAACAAACAAGCATCTGTACACCGCCTAGGACAAAACGTCACTCTTGATAGCAGTAATATCGAGGTAGTTGAGGAGTTCACCTACCTCGGAGTTAACATAAACTCCACGAATGATACTCTAGTGTAGATCCGTCGAAGAATTACCCTAGGAAACCGTTGCTACTTCGGTTTGGCGAAACAACTGGTTTCAAAACTCATAACTAGAAGGACGAAATGTGTGCTCTACAAAACCCTTATCCTGCCAGTTCTGCTTTATGGTGCTGAGTGCTTGACGATAAGCAAGAAGGGAGAGGTCTTTCGAAAGAAAAAATACTTCGGCGGATTTTTGGTCCTTTGCACGAGGAGGGCGAATGGAGGAGAAGATACAACCGTGAACTCTATGAACTGCACCAAGATGTGGATATAGTCCAAAAAGCCAAAACACGTCGACTACATTGGCTCGTCCACATCGAGCGAATGGACAATAATTCTCTAGCTAAGAGGATCTTCGAATCCCAGCCCCCAGGTTCGATAAGGCAAGGAAGACCGAACCTCCGTTTCAAATATCAAGATAACGGGGGGGGCCAGAGCGCTTGGTCTAGGCAACTGGAAGCAGCGAGCCATGGATCGTAGAGGATGGAAGGCTGCAGTGTCTCAGGCAGAGACTCTTCACGGGTCAGGAGCCCGATAAGTAAGTAAGTAAGTAAGTAATTACTACTTATATACTACATACTATAAACTGTACTTCTGAAAAATGTTGAAACCCGAATTATGTAGCCACAAGGAAATGTCCACTTTGCTTTATCGAACCGATTGGCAAGCATGTGTATCTGCAAACATGAAATTCAAGTGGTAAGACAGTAGGAATCAAATTATATGGATACCACGCCACTGTTCAAAAATTATGTAAATTTCAATTGCATTTCAAAAGCTGCTAACAACAGAGCTCATTTGCCAAAATTAAGGCGTCGAATAAAATTAGAAAAACTCTCTTTTTCAGTTGACATTCAAAAATTTGAAAAACAAAACAAAACCGTTAACTGAAAAACTTTTCCCGATTATTTGACAGCCAAACTACACACAAATCGACAACCAAAAAAAAAGCTTTTCACCCAAAAGCTCTCTCGCACTCATCAACAAAATGGAACACCTACCTAGACGCGGACGGCGCGGCGATCATGTTGGCATAGTCGTTGTTATTGTTGTTGTTTATGTACTAGTTGTTGACTTGTTGTATGCTCGTGGTGGGGATGGGAATCGCTTGCATGTTGCAAACCAAAACCAAACAACTCCGATCTCTCGTAGGTTAGTTGTCTTGTTGTGAAAACATTCCTCGGCGCTGCACATTCAATCGGGCACCCTTGATGGGTGAAAAGATCGTTCGCGTCTCATCATCATCACAGGAAAATAGAAAACCAACGAAGAAAAGTATCTCGAACGGTGAGAGCGTATCTACTTAGTGCGAGATAACAGATACCGACTGTCGTCGTGAGAGTAGTGATATTGTGAAGTGTCGCTGCCGGCTGCTAACAAGATTCAAACACATATAATCAAGTATCTCGCAGATTAGACATCAGATTCTACTCGCATAAGCTGTGCAGAAGGTGAGTCGAATTTTAAGTGTCTTACTTGATGGGGGATAGCGTTCTGAATTCTTAATTCACTTCACATCGAGTGCATCGGCATAAGTGAGTGCAACGACTTTTCGGTCAAAACGTTTGTGTGTGAGTGTCTTTTTGGACTGTGCGCCCACTTGACTGAGACCAAGTGTAGTGAAATGCAGTTATAGATACACCACGTGAGTGTCCATATATTGAGGTCTTTGACAGTGCGGATAGAGTGCATTTATATACTCAAAGAATTGTGCTTGATTAAATGGTGGCTTAATTATTCCATAAATTTGATGTTCAATGAGTGCCAGTCATAAGGAAGTGAAACAAAAGCAAAAAAATAAGTGTATCTGTCTATCTCAAGTGTTGTGCAAAAGTGCATTCAGTGAACTTTACCAATCCCAGACGGAAAGGAGTTCCACCTGCTTAATGGAATTCATATAAATTCTTCACTGGATAACCTATCGATTATACAGCACCTGGGTAAGTGGTTAATTAAGATTTAAATGCATTTAAACATTGCTAAGGCGTACGTCATTGTAATTATTATTCACACCTAAACCGTCACGGTTTTGAGTTATTTTTTTTTCGGCCTGCCAGAGTGCCAGCCCAAAGAGAAATCTATCTTTTCCAGAAGTTGCACTCAAATAACACATATTTCCAGCTTAATCGGCACAAACTAAGTATCTGCTGGTTGAGAATTTGTTTGTTCGTTTAACTTGTTGGTGCTGGCGGAAATGTCATTTGTGAAGGTAAACAAACGGGTGGTAGAATGGAAAGTCTATGCATGATAACAAAGTGATTATTTTGTCATCTTTTGCTAATTAAGATAAAATGCGACGACACTGACAGTGAGATTACAGAAACTGTCATTCCCGGAATGACAATGGGTGTTATAATGAAAATAATTTTATTTTTTTGATAGAATGACAGAGTTGTGAGTGAAATGTCAAAGAAAGCGGATACATACAAAAGGTGAATTGCATGATCCATTGCGTGATGAGGACAAATTATTTTTTGCAAGGGATGGTTGTAATTCATTCTTAATGGGTTAACATCAGGCGACTGCTGGGGGTGTCTGTCACAATGACAAGCAAGTTATTTTTTTGCAGAGTTTTATGGAATTCTGATTTGCAAATGTACTTTTGTTGATTTTTCATCTAAGCTCTAGGTTTTGTTGTGAGTAGGTTCGTATTCGTAATAATTTTACTTAGTTAATTAGTCATGATAAGTTGGAGATACATTTAGCCAGATCTTATCTTATCAGAAATCTCGGAGAAGTATCCAACTGGATTCCTCAACTGAGGCAAGAAAGATTTGTGATAAAATTCAAAGAAAACATTCTTTTTCACCCCTTCACCCTTCAGCAAGCAACAAAAAGGCTACAAACCAATTAAAACATATAGGCGTATCATTCTTTAGTGGGATTCTGGGTTTATTGCGCCAATAAATAAAAATATAATCAGAACTGATCTTTAGTAATTCGAATTGCACGTTAATTGAAGTTTTGACGAATTTAATGCGGTTCTCTGTTATCTCTATTTAGCGAATCTCTCGTCTTTGATTGAGATTCAGAATGTTTAGTAGGTAGGTGCATGGCCGAAATCAAAGTATGAATACAATATGCGTGTTGCACTTATGGATCCCTAAGATATCTCCGAAAATCGAACACTATTCCTCACTTGGTAAAGTGGAGATTTTTTGGAACATGCTGACTGCTGAGACTACATTTTTGTTTGAATTCGCCTCCTCACCCATTCAGCTAAAAGAGTTGAGCTGGTTATTTTGTATGACTGACTCCATCTTTAGAATTGTATCCCTGCATCCTCACACTGAAATCGTCATTGCGGGCGATTTCAATGTACACAATTCTACGTGGCTTCAACATTCTGGGCAGTCAACACCCAAAGGAAGGTATGTTGAGATAAACAACCTAACCCAGCTTGTAAATGAGCCGACACGCATACCGGATATTAACAGTCAAGCCACCAACACCCTGGACTTGTTTCTTACCTCTCACCCTGATAAATACACCATCAATGTACAAGGTGGCGCAAAAATAACCTTCCGATGTTTTTTGGCTGTAATATAAAAAAAATGAAAAACTTTGATTCTTCTTGTGGATTATTTTTATTTGGTCTTTTAATTTTTTTTACATCAAGTCGAGAATATGATGTCATGTAAATGGCCGCCGCCGCAGCTGATTGTGATTTGAGCCCTTTTTAGGGCATTTTCCATCACTTTGGCCAAAACTTCCGGCGATAGGTCCTCACATTCTTGACGGATATTGTCTGTAAGAGCTGCAAGAGTCTGAGGCTTGTTGACATAAACCCGCGACTTCAAAAAGCCCCACAAAAAGAAGTCTGGAGCGGTCAAATCAGGCGATATTGCTGGCCAAAACGGGAGATTAGGCGCCCGGGAAATGCATCCTTCAGCATATCGGTTGTGGCACGTGCAGTGTATGCCGTTGCACCGTCCTGTTGGAACCACATGTTTTCTAATCCCAATTCATCAAGTTGCGGCAAAAAGAACTCGTTGATCATTGCTCTGTATCGCTCACCATTCACAGTAACCGTTTGGCCCGCGACGTCTTCGAAGAAAAAAGGTCCGATGACTCCTCCAGCGAAAACAGCACACCATACAGTGACTTTGAGCGGGTGTAATGGCTCTTCGTGGGTTTCACGCGGATTTTCAGTGCCCCAGAAGCGTAAATTTTGCTTATTTACGTACCCGCTAAGATGGAAATGGACCTCATCACTCATGATTATTTTTGATGAAAAATCATCTTCCTCTTGGTGGTGGATGGCTTGAGCGTATGTTAGACGCGATTGGCGGTCAGCAGCTAACAACTGATGCACCGTCTAGACTTTGTACGGAAACATCTTCAAATCTTGTACCAAAATTCGCTGTAAAACCGTCGACTGATACCCATTTGCGTGGCACGCCGTCTGGTCGATGTCGACGGCGCTTCCATGACATCTTCGGCTACAGCAGCAATATTCTCTGCAGAATGGCTACTCCGGGTTCTGCCACGCCTGGCAGCATCTCGTATTGTGCCAGTCTCTTCGAGGCGGGCGGCTAAACGTCGCAGTGTTTCACCAGTAGGCGTTGGACGGCTAGGAAATCTGCGACGAAATTCACGTTGTGCCAAAGTCACCGACCGATTATTGCTCAAATAAATAGTCACCAATATTCCGCGTTCTGGAGCAGTGTAGCGTAACATTGTTTATTAGCGTGTATTTCGCATGTGTTTACTACACAAATGTCAAAACAGAACTGACATTAGGGGCCAATCGCAAAATTTATAGCATTTTCTGATAGGAGGATTACTTTTGCGCCACCTTGTATAAAGCGTTTATACGCCCAAAACTTGAATCCAACGCCCACGTCTGGTCAGGTGCACCAAAATCAACATTGCACCTACTAACTTATAGGAGACATAAGAATAGCGAACTCCTTAGTTTCGCTCGAACACCGTCGAAACATCTCCTGCCTTACCTTGTTTTATCCAGCTGCATTCCTCCCATTCAACAATTCAGCCGCAATACTCGTTACGCAATGAATGCAAATCAGTTTACCCTCAAGCCTATCTTCGGACGTACGCTGAAATACAGAGATTCGTACATAAACCAAACAACACGAATGTGGAATGCTCTACCCAACTTCGGTTTTCCTTTCCATTATAACTTACAGACATTTAAAACCAATGTGCATCGGTATCTCCTTTCTTCTTATCCCATATTTCCTTAACGCCCGCACTGTGTTAAAACATTGAAAGGGTATTCATAACCCCTTGAGTGCGCGTAAATTATAAAAAAAAATGTACCATGTATGGAATTCATCATTATTGTAAGCTGCGATGTAATGTTGCGATGTTAAGAAAGTTTTTCCACTGGATAAAAGTCTCTGAAGGAACGGTAAGTGGATCACGTCTCGTTGTTAAATCAATTCTAAAATCACTTTTTTGTTGTACTTTTGTAATTCATTATATTTGCTTGTTAAATGAATGGATTAACTCATTTAATAATAATAAAAAAAAACAAGTTTTATTAAAATAACAAAGGAAGAACTCAAAATTCAGTGACTATTCTTTGGCGTCGTTTTTCAGATACAAAAAATGCCATTACTTTTATTTTGTTGTAAAAAAGAAGTCAAAGTAAGATAGATAGATACAGAGTATAAAGGTATATACATTTTTGTTTTAGATACTAAAGATCTGTTTGTTTTAACATTCATTTTAAATTCTTAACACTTTCCCCCGGTACTACGACTTCGGTGACAGATGTTGTTGTATCTACCCTCGTCTTCTCGTTGTACATCTAGCACGGCAAGCTTCACCGTTGGTCTTTGCAGAATCGTTTTAACTGAAGCATTTCGTACTTGTCCGTCTTTACATGCCTTTACTGCGATGACAACTCATTTTGGATACTCATTTTTGGGCAGGTTTTTATCCACTATGATAACGATATCGCCCACTTTTAACGGTTTTACCGGTTGGTACCGTTTAGAACGAAGTGTTAGTTCCGGCATGTATTCAGCTACAAATCGTTTCCAACATCTATTGGCGAATTGTTCTCTACGTTGGTAGCTGTACCTTAAGATTTTTGCGTTATCGTCAACATTATCAAAAGAACCCATGCTGCCGGATTAAAGTCTCAAAAAATGGTTTGGTGTTAAGGCTTCATCTGTTTTACACCTAAGCGGTACGTAAGTTAGTGGCCGGGAATTAATTATATTTTCTGCAGCTATTAAGCAGCTCCTCAGCAACGGATCAGAAGGTGTTGTTGTAGGTAGAGAACTGTAAAGAAATATCTTGAATGATCTTACCAGATGTTCCCATGCGCCCCCCATATGTGGCGATGCTGGTGGATTTAAATTCCACTTTAAAGTTGGACTAATAAAATGTTTTACAATCTCTGTAGAGTCAATCGATTTTAACTCCTCTCGAAGCAACCTCTCAGCTCCAACGAAATTAGTATCTCTATCGCAGAAAATCTCTCTCGGACAGCCACGCCTTTGTATAAAATCTTGAAAACAGAGTATGAAAGTATCAGAATCCTTTTTGTGAGTTACATCGATGTGTATAGCTCTGATTGTCAAACAGGTGAAAAGTACCCCCCATCGTTTCTCGGTACGCCTTCCTACCATTACCATAATTGGACCGAAGTAATCAACTCCTACAAATGTAAACGGCGTAGTATACGGAGAAAGTCGCGCAGCTGGTAATGGACCCATTTCTGGGGGTTGCGGTTTTGAATTCCAATTTTTACAGTGTTGACATTTGTGGATGACCGTCTTCACCAAGCATCTAAGTTTCGGGATAAAGAATGTTTGTCTTAGTTGATACACTACACTTTCGGCGATCTTATGCTGAAATTCATCATGAGCTTGTTTGACAACAAGATGAGTTAAGTAATGGCTTCTTGAGAGAATAATCGGTCTTTTCATATTATAGCTGAGGTGAGTAGCAGCGTCTATTCTTCCTCCAACTAGGAGTACTCCATCTGTATCCAAATATGGCGATAATTGACGAATTGAGCTTTTCCGACGGACAGTTGGTTGAAGATTGTTTGATAAGTTGTTTGATGAGTTATTTGTTAGGTCTTTCAGCGTGCTTATCTCGTCCATGAAGCTTTCGCATTGAGCAGTACGAAATAAAAGCGATTCCGAAGCCTGGAGTTCATCTTGCCTTTCTTTAATGGTATGCAGTGGACCTTTGCCTTTTTGTTATAAATAAATCTTAGAACATAAGCCACGGAATTTTGCAAACGTTTCCATTTTGAAAATCGAGCAACATCTATAAATGCCCTTTCAGCAACATACACAGCGATTAACTCCTCATCTGTCTGTAACTTGATTGTGTCATCCTCAGGCCATTCGTTCTCATCAAGGTATAAAAAACTAGGTCCATGATACCAGCGGTCGTCGATAGATAGGTTCGGAGTTCTAACCCATTTGGTAGCATCATCTGCTACATTGAATTTCGATGGTATGTATCGCCAATCCCTCACATTTGAAATATCTTGAATTTCTGCTGATCGAAAAGCGATAAACTTGTTGTATCTACGATTACTAGCTCTTATCCAACAAAGAACAGATTTGGAGTCGCACCAGTACGGTTTTTTTTGAATCTCCAGAGTTAGCTGTTCTTGGATTTGTTTAGCGAACCTGGATCCCATTACTGCAGCATCCAACTCCAAACGTGGTATCGAACGTGATTTGATTGGCGCAACCTTCGTTTTCGCGCCGACTAATGAACACTCGATGTGGATGTTACTTTTGATTCAAAAGAAGGCGACAGCAGCAAATGCTTGTTCGCTTGCATCGACAAAGATGTGTAGCTGCGTTTCGACTCCTGACTAGTCCGTAAAACGACACAAATAACACCTTGGAATCCTGAGCTGCTCAATTTGTGGCATTACTTTCAGCCATATCAGCCGCGTCCTAAACTGTTCGTCTGTTATAGTTTCGTCCCAATCGACACGACTTCTCCAAATGTCTTGCAGTAGAATTTTTAGGTAGACCAGATAAGGAGCAATTAATCCTAAAGGATCATATACAGACATCAAGATCTTTAATACTTCTCGCTTAGTGCGTCACTTCTCTCCTCTAAGAACATTCTGATTTCCCTTGTTGTACCGAAGAGAGTATGTGTATTCATCACTGCCAAGGCACCACCACATGCCCAATATTTTCTCTGTTGTTGATTCTGGACTCATGTTCATGTCTTTCAAAACAGTGTCTATGGATTCAGAGTTTATGGCTTTCATAACAGCTTCCGAATTGCTTTTCCAGTTTCGGATCTCGAAACCCGCTCCGCAATGAATGTGTTTCACCTCCTTCGCTAACTGAATTGCTTCAATTTCAGTGTCGACACTATCCAACAAATCGTCGACGTAGTGGTTATAGATGATACATCTTACAGCTCTTGGATACTGTTCTTTAAATTGAATAGCGTTTTGATTTTTAACATACTGCGCTGAACTCGGTGAACACGTAGCTCCAAAAGTCATTACGCGCATCACATATGTATCAGGTTGCTTGTTATCATCGCCATCCCTCCACAAGAACCGCAGGACATGTTGATCTCGTTCAGCAATGTTCACTTGATGGAACATCTCCTTGATGTCTGCAGAGATGCACACCTTTCTTTCTCTACTCCGTATTAGGACACCAAACAATGACGAATTCAAATCCACGCTCTTCCAACAATCCATTTAACGAAATCCCATCAACTTTGGCAGCAGCATCCCATGCCAAGCGAACTTTGTTTGGTTTGTTGGGGTTTTGCACCGGGAATATAGGTAAATAACACACTCTTTCTCGTGAAACCAATAGTTCACTAGGATGAAGTTTGCGTATATATCCCTTCTCCAAATACTGTTTGATTTGATGCTTCATATTTTCAGCTAACTCTGGATCCAGCTACAAGCGCTTCTCCAAACATTTCAACCTTTTTATTGCCATAGGTCGGCTATCTGGTAGTTCGACTTTTTCATACCGCCATAATAGTACTGTCTCATACCGGTCACCAACACGTGTAGTCGTCGCGGAAAGTAGTTCATGTGATTTTTCTTCTTCCATTACTTGTTCTAAGTTTTTTGGTCCTGACACACCCAAGTTATCAACAGAGAAGCTGGTGTACTTCATCATCTGTTTTACTGCACTCGCAAATATGGAAGTTGACATCAAAGTTGTGCTTTGATCGGGATTTCCTGTTGCCGTATTTTGGCTCGGTTGTTGTTCCTGGTTAACGTTGAGTTCGAGCGGTGCCGAAGAAGGATTATCGCAGAACTTGCATTTCCAATCACCTACTAACTCCACTTGCTCGTCAACACCAGCACATACAAAATGTATCCATTTTTTGCATCTCGTACATTCGACCATATTGTTGTCCACGTAGATCTCATTACAAACGGGTCATTTTCCCCTTTTTCCATGAAGTTTCGGCGGCGTCAGAAACATTATGTCTATAGAATATATATATATATGTATCTTACTCACGAATCAATTGTTGGTTGATGAATTTTGAGAATGTTGTTAAATCAATTCTAAAATCACTTTTTTGTAGTACTTTTGTAATTCATTATATTTGCTTGTTAAATGAATGGATTAACTCATATAATAATAATAAAAAAAAAAACAAGTTTTATTAAAATAACAAAGAAAGAACTCAAAATTCACTGTCAAATTCACTTTGACATTTGCTTCAGTCTTCTTTGATAATTTATTATAGATAAGTTATCGGTCAACCCTACCAAATTATGAAAATGTTATTTGACGACGCACAAACAATTACGTATGTACTGTGTTTGGCCTTCATGGACCTTCACGTCAATTACACTCTACATGACCCTAACCCGTCATTCCATACTGAAACTGTCTGTACTAAAGCCACAATCGATGCAGGAGACGGGAGTGAGTCCGGAGACACACATTTTTCTATTCGGAGTCGGCTGCAGCGCACTACAATTGGATCTATGGCCCTTAACCGGTTTTTTGATTCGCAAAACTAAGGACTAGTTTATGCTTGTACAACAGAAGCGGTAATAGGTGTGTCTTCTGAGTTATTAGCTTCCAGTATACTACCATTTGAAAAACTATAAATAGTACCCATCGTCTTGTCATTTTAATGGAGCAGAAACAGATTGGGCCAATTAATTAATCCATGAAGCACGCCAGCAATTAAAGGTCGTCTCTTTAAATGCTGCCATTTGCGTCGTTGAAATCGATGACTTTTTGGGTTTTTTCGAAGTTTTAAGATAAGATATTAAGATTGGAATTTCCTGGCTTAAAACCACACTGATAAAGGCCGATCAAGTTGCTGATAAACGGTTTCAGGCGTTCACACATTTCGGCAGATAGGATCTTATAGGCGATGTTGGGAACACTTTGTGGATCGCTGAGATTCCATTTTTTCAATGTTACTTAAGTCTGACCAAATTTTCGTACTGAGGTGGAATATTGCATTCCAAAACACCTCCACCGCCGTCATTTTCGGCATCCTTGTTGCGCTTAAGGTTTTGGCCTTCCTCGATTAATTTGGGTCGGAAGGTTTGGAGTTTTTGCTGTCGTCGCGGTCGTCAATATTGAAAAGTTTGAGGCTGAACAAACTTTTCAAGAAGATTTTACGTCATCGCCATTCAACGGGCACTTCAGGTACTTGAGCAGCGCTACAGTCCAGCGTAAACTCTGGCCTCAACTAATATGCCTTCCCACTTAGTCCGGTCCTTAGCTGTGCACTTCAAGTTTATTAAGACCTGTTTCTACTTGTTTTCGTTAATTAAGGCGATGTCTTCCTTTACAACATCTACCATCTGGCTGGGAATCAAAGACCCTGCGGTCTTGAGTATTGAAGTACATTCGTTTTTCATGGCCTAGCTTTCATAAACGTCTAATGAAAAGTGTTTGAACAGGTTGTGGGTGCGGTGGTCTAGTCTGATTCAAATCCCGAACCTAACAACACCTGAAAGTTTTCATTGCCAAGCTCTTGCAAATTTTGAAAAAACCTCCAAGAGCATAAAGCCATCAACGCCAACGGGACAATGGTCAATACTTGTGAACAGTAAAATAGAATTTGGATGAGCATAGGAGTTCCATAGTAGTTCAGGCAAGAGGTAGTTACTAAAATGTCGTCTTAACTAGAAGAAAGAGCAATTGGCAAGTGAGATCCTACCTTCGATGTCTAACGAGTTGTCATTGAAAAATAAAGGAGTTGATGTAGCACAAGTCGTTTACCACCTTAAAGTTATAAAGCTTTCGATTGTGACGTTCTGTCAAAGTCATCGATATTGTGTTCCTTTCCTTTAACCAGAGCACGAATTTTGATAATAAATTTTAATAATTTGCAACCGTTGCTCGTTTGTAAGTCTTTCCATGATTAAATGGCAGAGTATACTGAAAACTTTCCACTTTGACATATGACGTTTGGGCGCCATTACTAACCAGTGCTGCCAACCTGAAAAACTTAACTTTAAAAAAATCACCATTTACTTGGTCTTGTCCTCATCAAATCGTCTTCGTATACTAGTAGTTGCACCGATATATGGAAGATTGTGCCTCTGGTGTTGGCTCCGGAGTTTTGCAGAATCCTCTTCAGAATGAGATTAAAGAAGTCACATGACAGTGGGTCGCCTTGCTCAAACTCTTTTTTGGTATTAAATGTGTTGGTGAAGTCGTTCCCTAACCTGATGGAGCAGTGAGAATTCTCCATCGTCTCTTGGACAGACGGACGAGTTTAAGCGGTATATCAAAACTAGGCACGGCTCTGTATAGTTCGTCTCTATAAATGCTGTCGTAGTCGTATGTGCCTTTGAAATCGATGAATACGTGTTGGGTATCGATTTGGACTTCTTGGTTTTTTTTTCAGGATCTGCCGAAGTGTGAGATTTGATCAGATGTGGACTTCCTGACCAAAAACCACACTGATAAGGACCGATCAATTTGACGGTAAATGGTTTCAGGCTTTCACAATACAACGGCAGATGGGACCCCGTAGGCGATGTTGAAAAGATTTATCCGCAGTTCAGATGTTCTTCTTTTTTGTGGATCGGGCAAACGATTTCCGGCAGCTTTGTTAACCATAAGTTTTGATTTTGCTGTCCTCATTTTATTTAGGTCGGATGGTTGGTAGTTTTCGCCATCGCCGCCAATACTGAATGGTTCGTTGTGCCTGACAGCGGGAGATTGTTTCTCATCACCGTTTAACAGTCTGCATAAGTGGTTGTACCTATGGGAAAAAACCCTAGTGTATTCCAAGCTGAGCTCCATGCCATAAAAGAATGCGCAAACCTAATACACAACTCAGGTATTAAAGGCGCAAACATCCATATATTCACGGACAGTCAAGCAGCTATAAAAGCCCTTAGCTCACACATCATTGACTCCAAGTCAGTACTACACTGCTTCAACTCCCTCCAAACACTCAGTTCCAGGAACAAAACCAAACTATGGTGGGTCCCCGGACATAAGGGAGTTGAAGGTAACGAAAAAGCTGATGAACTAGCCAGAAAAGGTTCGGAAACCCCCTTCATTGGACCTGAACCCTTCTGTGCAATCCCCAAATCAGCCATAAAGCTAGTCATAAAAAACTGGGAACAAAACAGATGTGTTTCATACTGGGGAAACATCCCAGGCCTAAGACAGGCCAAAAGAGCTATTCAGCCCTTCAAATCAGATGCCAACAAGATACTAAATCTTCGCAGGCACGATATCAAAAACTTAGTAGGCTACCTAACTGGTCATCACGGTCTGCGATATCACCTAAACAAAATGCGTCTAGTCGACTCACCGGAGTGCAGACTATGTCTAGAAGAAGACGAACAGCCGAGCATATCATATGTGAATGCCCGGCCCTTTACGGTATGAGAAGAGAATCTTTCTTCAGGGAATTCTTAAGTCCCGAAGAATTGAGGAAATCTTCGGCTGAAAGTATTATCAGCTACATTAGGAAAGTAGAAGCGCTACTAACCTAAAAAGCATCTGACGGCAAGCACAATAGATCTTTTAGGTCGAGGTATATATTACTGCTTAGGCAAGTCAGAATTAAAAAAAAAAAAATAGTGGTTGTCCTGTATTCTCAGCATTAGCTGTGACTCAACAACGATATTTCCTTTCGTTTATCTGGAGACCACTTTTCATCTGGCCTATCCAATCGAATATCGAATTTCTTGGATGGCAGTAATGTCTGCTTTATAGCAGTTTAGGGCTTCTGCTGGTTGTTAGGATGGATCTCTCCTGCTTAATGATTAATGCCAAATACAAACGGCAAAATTGCGATAAGCTTTTCTTGACAATTGATATTACTCGGACGATTTGTCAAATCATCAAGAGAGGAGGGCCAGCGAAGAATCATTTAGGGTGCTGCTACAGCTGGGAATGAAACCCAGAGCTTCTGCGCGGCAGTTCATCGCACTAACCATCACGCCACTGAGTCCGTCATTTGACATGGTCGTCAGCAATAAAAGCAGTCCTTTCCGAAGTTCTTGGCTGCTTCGGAACAATAATTTTTCTCCGTGAGTAGGTACTTAACCCAAAGCAGAACCCAACCGGGAGGTCTAGTTCCAATTTATAAGACACGGGGCCATCAGATTCCACTACGGCATTGAGCACAGCCTTTGACCTTGTTATCCGAATATGTTAGAGCAGCTCATATAGGTTATTCACAATGCTTACCATAGATCATTTTTTAATAACTATTTAAAAAAAAATTAGTATGGGTATTCATGCAACGTCGTAATTTTATTACGTGCGAAAGTTTGTAATTTTACGACGACGTTTCATGAACCTCTAAATAATGCGGTAACCCACAGAATTCAATCTCTTTTGAGCAACTTATTTGTTGATAGAATTTTGTTCCTATTGTTCTTATTCCGTTCTCGATAATATTTTTCAGTTTAGCGCATACGTTTTATGTGTGAAAGTGACCGATTAAATGTCAAAATAGCATTTCAAAAGTTTACAACGTTTACCATCTTAGTTTACGCACCCAATTCCTGTGAGAAAATTCTGATATTAGTGGAAAAGATTTCCCATACAAATTTTGACAGTTCATTTATCACGTCGTAACTTTATCACGTTTACAACGTTTACGACGACTTTCCGACGTTGCATGAATATCCCTAGTATTTGACAGGAGTTTTTGTGATAAGTTTAGTTCAAAGATAACCATCAGGGACCACAGACAGAATTTTCCAGTCGTCAATTGACACATTTATAGGCGTTTCACGACATCATTTATAAAAAAACTTCATCCCCACATAACATAACAATTTGATATAAAATATTCCATTGGCTTACTTTTATTATTAACTGTGAACAATCAGTAAACCGAGGTGCTAATCTACGTTGAGCTCATCAAAAAAGCATTATTATTGTTTTTTTTTGTGGATGTGACAGTTAAGTTTTTACATTGAATAGAGAAAACTTTTCCAAATGACTTCACATTGGCAAACTTTATTATTTTTTTTTTGTTGTTGTTATTCGATTATGACAGGTGTTAAGTATTGCTGGTGGCAAAGGCAATTTAGTGATGAAGTATTATCTGGCCTAAATAGGCAGGGGTGGATTTGGTACATTTGCGGTACGTTTCTGGTTGCAAAGCTGAGCTTAAACAGTCGTCGTATCATCCAATGTGCGCTACGTTTACACCGTGGTCAATAACCGAGACTAAGCCTGCAATTTTAAATTTTATTTTACGCTCCGTTAGATTTTTTTTTGCCGTGGGCTTGTGGAAATCTTCATAGACACGATGAACACGTGCCCAAAGTGAGAGTGAGATTTTTACTCACTAAAACCAAAGAGAATATAATACATAGAGTGCGCATCTCATACAACGAAAATTTACTATGTGGGGTACTGATATTGATACCCCAGTGTTCACATTGGTCCATCTTACGTTTGTAAGTATTTCGTCAATCCAAACTCAATCAGTTTGGTGGCGTAGAGGACAGAGCGTCCGACTCTCATGTTTTTGGTGCGAGTTCGACTCCTGTGTTGGGCTACCCAAATTTATTTTTATATTTTGTAACGTAATCTTTTTTGTTGTGTTGTTGTGGTTTACGAACTCTTTTAATGTGCATTGCGGCTGCATTTTTTTTATTGGCCAGTAATTGTTTTTAATTTTTGTTTGTTGTTATTGTTTTTGTCTACAGCCCATTTACAATGCTTATGCAATAAAACTAATATTAAGTAGTAGGTTTTGCAAACTTCCATTAGGGAATTTGAAGGGGCAACTAAGCTTCCGAAGTCAGAAGACGTTCGGTAATTTTTCCGGAAAATAAAAAGCTCACTTGGAGCAGTGATGACTTCATCCTCTTTTCTTAGCTCTTTGTCACATTTTTCACAATTTAATTTTGGGATTATTTTGAAAGCAACATAACCCACAAACTATCTAATCGAGACTAACTCCAAGTTTATATTGACAGAATTTTCAAAATCATTCAGAAAGTAATCAGAGCATTCAATTACACACAAATCACAAAATTCCGATCCTGTCTCATCATCTTTATCTAGTGAAATACAAGAGAGGTCATTTGTTGAATCGATTGGGGTTATTTGTATTGGGGAATCTGTATCTTCTTCTTCACAATTGCTATTGTTACTTGACTGAACTGTCTTCCACGTCATTATTTTTGCAAGCGTGCTATTAAGCTCAGCGACAGATGGATTAGTGTTATTTCCGCCTTTCTGCCTTAAAACTGCAAAAGTATTTTTCAGCTTATCTTGGTTAAATCGCTTTGTCAAAAGAAAAAACTTCTCAGATTTATATGGTAAAATTTCATCAGCAAACAGAAGCACCGATAAAAGTGTTTGTTTTATACCATTCAAAGAGAAGACATGGTTTTGCTTTTTATGACGTACAAACTTTACGTTTTCTATGTATTTCAAAAATTCGCCAATAAAAGTGTAGGATTGACTGTTGAGTTGCAAAGCAGATCGGTATAAATTATCGGAATGCAGAGCTCTACCGTTCATACAATCAAAATTTGTATCTAAATTTTGTATGAAATTTCAAATTTGTATTCTTTTTAAATCCAACAGTATCGCAAATTGTTCTAATTGCAGCTTGAACTGTTTTGCTGAATACTTGAGTGGCAAATTTGACACGCATTTTCTCAAAAGAATTTGGAGAAATGTGCTGCCTAGTCAATTTTGGGCACATTTTGGTTCTTGCAATTTCTTCCCTTTCCCATAGTTCTCTGACAACACTGAATCTAGCTCTTCCATCAGGTGTTTCTATATCACACTCCAGCCAGTTGTTTCGAAGGGACTTTATTAAGTGGGGAAAATCATATACGCAAAATATTCTTTGACCTCCATACTCAAAATATATGGTTACTACGGTAACACCAAGTTCATTGAAGCATTTTCGTTCGAAGAGCCTTGATCGCATGAAAGGATTCTAACAGATATATCAAAACTGCTGACAAGAGAAATTTTGTCTTTAACAATCTCTGTGAGTGTTTTAGAATTCAAACCGTTTTCTGAAACAAAATAATTCAAAAATGTGCTCCAATTTGAAAATATGGATCGGAGCATAAACACACAAGCTTGCTTTGCAATTGCATTGCTTCGCGTATTTCCGTTTTTTTTTTCAAATCCGTCAATCAAGTCGATATGCTTGTTGTATCGGAGCTCTCTTTTAAGGGCAATTTCATCCATTGACAGCACCATTTGAGTGTCTCCTTTTATTTTGAGCTCCATGAACATTTGCTTTAAGGATTCAAAAGCGTTTTTTTTTTCAAGCTCAGCTGAAGAAATTTTATTGGGGACCAACGGTTTACCGAGCTAATATGTGGCAAATTCCAATTCAGCCTATCTCTAAGGAACATGTGGAATGGGACTTATAAAAAATATTTTGAGAAAGATATTTGGCGTCTTCGGAATATTTTTTTTAACTGCTAGAAATGAGGAGTTTGCAAAATGTCTTAGATTCTTTGCTGATATTTGGCAAGGAATCTATCGCTGCTCCTAAAGTTTTCCCACCAGATCCCTTTTTCAGTTTTTTGCCTTTATTATTTTTCAAAAGTTTTTCCAAAAGGTTATTTTTCTTTTGCAACTTGCTCATTTTTCGTTTGTAAAAATTTACAAGTTTAATATTTTTTTCGCACTTACTGCACCCGACCTCATCGCAATGTGCACTATAAGAAGGGAGGTTATCAGATGGGAAAACATAATCCATATCCATACATTTAGAATCATCTTACGAAGTAATTGTTTGAATAGCTTCAAATTTGAGTTTTTTACTTCAAATATACGTACTGCAAAAATGATCCTTGCATATAAATAATTTTTATTTATTTTTATTATAATTTTCCAGCGTTACTTTACACTTTTCCCTCCAAATTTGCCCCATTATTAGAAAATTTAAACAATTGCAAAGATGCGAGACTTCGTCTAAATTTTTTTCAAACATAGCAAAATTGATTGCCGGGCTGCCGATTTGACAGCCAAAATAAGAATGAACTGAAAAATGAAAAAGTTTGAGCACATTGCACATGCTTACATTTTTTCGTCAAAAATTTTTTTTTATTCTTTCCTCTTCTCATTCTTCGCTTCAACCGCAAAATGTTTCATTGCAATAGCTATATATAGCAATGTTCGTGTATCAAACAGGAGCACAGACACCACAAAACGAAATACGGAAATTCCCCTTCGCACTTACCGCCTGCGTCAGTGACGGCTACAACATTTTTAGCTGTGATGCGTACTCTATGTATTATATTCTCTTTGCTAAAACCTAAACCACCACTCTTTTTGTATATGTATTGCAACTAAGTATGCGACTTATCTAGCAATTTTTTTACCACGAGTAATGAAATGTTTATCAGGTAACATTCCTTTGAGAGGTCCTGCTTTTCCGCAATTTATAGAGCGGTTTGCCAAATCCAAGGGCTTATTTCTTTGAAGACGCCGCAATAAATTTGTTTCGTCAAGAATTTGATGGACCGTTGTGTTAACGTGTCGTAATAATCGTTTTTTATGTTTTCGTGCATCTTTAACAGCGGGAATACCCAGATCTCTGCGTAGATCCTCGTTCCTTATGTACCATGGCGCATTGACGAATGATCTTAACATTTTGTTTTCAAAAAATTGTAAAATGTTTAAATTCGTTTCACTGCGACTTCCATTTTAATTTTGCATCGGTTGTCATTCCGAGATATTTCGCTTCATTTGCAAACGGGACTCGAACCGTATTTAGAAATACAGGCAAATTGTTTGTCCGTTTATACGAAAAGTCTACATGAATCGATTAGCTCTCGTTAAGTGCAATCCGCCAGGATTTTGTCCATTTATTAACCTCGTTAAGAGCGTCTTGTAATTTC
Source organism: Rhingia campestris (assembly GCA_932526625.1). NCBI lineage: Eukaryota > Metazoa > Arthropoda > Insecta > Diptera > Syrphidae > Rhingia > Rhingia campestris. The sequence continues at coordinate 42,682,724 of OW052185.1, forward strand.
ATATTTGTTTCCTCTATTGTTGTGCCAACTTCTAGTATAGCAGTATCGTCAGAAAACGTTGCAACTATTGCATCGTTTATTTGTGGGATATCACGTTTAAATAGGAGGTACAGGATTGGTCCAATTACGCTTTCTTGGTGTACTTCTGCCATTATTCCTTTGAACTATGAATATTCGTTTCCAAGTTTCACACGGAAGAGTCTATGCTTAAGATACGACACTAGGAATTTATATGATTTTTCAGGCAAAACTTGTCTTAATTTGTATTGAAGGCCTCTATGCCCAACCTTGTCAAAAGCTTGCGACACGTCAAGAAATACGGCTGAGCAAATGTTCTTTTCTTCAAAAGCCTTCTCAATTACATCGGTATTTCGATGTACTTGGTCCACAGTCGAATGTTTACTTCAAAACCCAAATTGATGTTCAGGTAAAACGCGTTTCTGATCAATAATGGGGTGTAAGCGCCCGAGTAATATCCTTTCAAAAACTTGAAATTATTGGAAGAAGTGAAATAGGTCTGTAAAATTTTATTTCATTCGGTAATTTTCCTGGTTTTAGAACCATAATCACTTTCGCAACTTTCCACTCTAATTTATCGGAAGTGAGTATAAATAAAGGAAGACCGCGTTTAATCACATTTTCTTCGCCATCTTTTTGCTTTTGGTCTCGCTTGACAATGTTAACGGCATCTATGACTTTATATTGCTTGTTTATCAGATCTTTAACAATGTCATCCTTTAAGCACGACGCATGTAACCGTCTAGCTACAACGCGTAAAGGCCTTTCAGATTTCTTTTCAAAGGAATACCATTTTTTATCGGTATTAAGCTTGCGAGATAATAGACGGTAACGCAGACTTTCCATGTGTATTTTTTCTTAGCAAAGTTACTTGGTAGCCCGATAATGGCAACGATTTTATCAAGGTATGCAACTTGTTAAAGTCGTTAATACCGATCACATTAATTGGCGGTGGGGGACGTTGTTTTAGCTGTTTCACTTTATTAATAATCTCTTTGTCGCGGTTTATTATTTCAGGAGAGGATACAGCTTTCCTTTTTTTACCGGTCTTTTCTTTAAGATCCAGTCAGTTTCGCGACTGAGTTCTTCTTCATCCGTATGGTATTCCGAATTTGCGGGGCCGTTTGCACTTGGTTTTGGCTCATTAGGTATTTTAAATGTACTCTTCAGAGTCACATTTTCTTCCTTTAGGTGGAGAATTCCTTTACGAAGCTCGTTGCAGAGCAGTTCGACATTGTTAAGCCTTGTTCGAAAAACGTCGTTTTCTTCCTTTAGGCTCTTATTCATTGAGTTTCGTGGGCCGACACTTCTGGTGTTGTCGAGCTCCTTGAGAAACATATATATTTTTTTTTTAAGATCCAGATGTAGGTGACCTCGTTACCCTTGAACTTGGCTCTCCCCAGAATCCGTAGAGCCGACCTCCGAAGAGGGTGGATTTTCCAGTGAAACTGAATTGACACCTGGGGTATTATCTTTTTGTTGTACTCATTGCATTTTTTTTGTTTGTATACGCTTTACACTCGGTATACGGGGAGTGGATTTTACTCGCCTTCTACCATAGGCATATTCTGACCCCTAACCCGAAGGGGGCTCAACGGACCATCTATATATCCGCCGACTTATCGTTGACATCCGTTGGTGGTGGTGCAGTGCTAGGGAGGGACTGAGGTTGCGATTTGTCGCACCTATAAATGTTCAGCAGAATGGAACTGAACCCATAACCTATACCTCCATCGGCAGCGGCTAAATGAGGAAGGGATTCTAGAACGTCTGCATAATTGAAACGAGGAATCCCTTCCTCAATTCGATAGTTATGGGTTGGAAGAAGAGGATAACTTAGCCTGATAATATCTAGAATGTCATTTGGGTCGGATGGTTCGACCGGGATTCTTGCACGACTTCGAGGGTGGCTAGGTTAGGTTAGGTTTAATGAGCTGTTGACACTCAGGTGAGTCGTCAAACTCGCATAGGCCTACGTGGGTCCATAGCGATAGCCTTTGTTAAAAAGAAGTGTACCTGAAAAGAAAGTTCATCAAAAATGGCCTAAAATAAAATTTAATAGGTTTTTGTTAAAAGGAACTTATTATGTGGTATGGAAAAAACTCCACAGAAGAATCCTGAATATATAGGAGAAAACTCTACTCAAGTAGTTTCGGAAATTTTGTGTCAGATACATAGAATCTGATTTGCCTTTTATATAAGTAATTGATAGAAGTAGCGTAGTTGTGCAAAATGTAATTTTTTTTTTTAAATTTGAGGTTGATTGGGAATTAATAAATTGTGCATCGCTTGCTATTGATAATAATAATATTGGTACTGTCTTCGAATTTCAACAAAAGTTAACCAATTATGACGCAGACTATTGTTCATTGGTTTTAATTGCTGCACTAATTAGATGTTATATCTACGAGTGAAGGCCAAATATTTTCTCAAAATTTTTCACACAGTGGACGAGTAAAGGTTTACCACGTTTTCAACGTTTACGACGAATTTCCGACGTTGCATGTCAATAATATGTCAAAGCGAGAGCAAAGCATTACGATGTAACGTCAGAAAACCGAAGCTCTTTTATAAAGGGTCCCCCAAATAACTTTTTTTTTTGAAAATGCTATAAAAAAAACTACTGAATATTTTCTCAAATTTCTTTTTTTATTTGAAAGTACAATCCTTCCGGTTAATAATGGAAAATAATTTCATTCAAATGGCTGCCTCGGCTGGCCATGCAGTAGCCTACACGATCGGTCCAATTTTTAAGCACATTATCGATTGTGTGCAGCTGTATTTCACCAATGGTTTCACGCATATTGTCCTTTAAAGCGTCAATTGTCTCTGGCTTGTCGGCGTAACACTTATCTTTTAAGGCACCCCACAAATAATAGTCCAACGGTGTCAAATCGCAGCTGCGAGGTGGCCAAACGACATGAGCTCTGCGGCTGATAATGCGATCTTAAAAAACAGGGCGCAAAACATCGAGTGTAGAGCTTCGGCTGTGTGGCACGTAGCGCCGTCATGTTGAAACCAAATGTTGCCAATATCCTCCTCTTCAATTTTTGTGAACAAAAATTCGTTCAACATGGCCCGATAACGATCGCCATTGACTGTAACGGCCACTCCTTGCTCATTTTCGAAGAAAAATGGCCCAATTATGCCTCTGGACCAAAATCCACACCAAACAGTGATTCGTTTTGGGTGTATCGGCTTTTCAATGTATGCGCGCGGGTTTTCTGTGCCCCAAATGCGACAATTTTGCTTGTTTACATACCCGCCAAGATCAAAATGAGATTCATCTGAAAAGATGATTTTTTTGACAAAATCGGCATCTTCTCTAAGTCGATCGCAGGCCAACTTAGCGAAGCGAAAAGTTGTCTTCAACTCCTGAACCAATTGGACTTTGTATGGCGTCATACCAAGGTCTTTATGCAAAATTCGTCTCAATGATGTCTCCGAAATGTTCAATTGTTGAGAACGACGGTGAATTGATGTTGACGGCGCTTCACGCACACTTTCTGCCACAGCAGCAATATTCTCGCGTGCACGCACTGTTTTTGGCTTTTCACGCTTTGGTTTATCGGTGAGGATGCCAGTTTCTTTCACTTTTTTCACAAGATAACGAACATACGGAGCTGACGGTGCTTCTCTTCTTCCAAAATCCGTACGCAATTTTCGCACACATTCTGCAACATTACCATGATTTTCAAAGTAATGTCGCAATATTTCCCAGCGTTGTTCGAGCGTATACACAACCATATTCGTTCAGAGGAAGGATAAAACTAATTATCTGTCAGATCAGACATGAGCTAAGTGTTACCATTCACGAAATAAGCACTAGTTGAAAAAAAAAACGTTAGATGGCGGACCCGTTAGTTCAGTCCATAATGGTTCAGTCTTAAGTCTTTGCATATGAATTGGTCAAAGTAAACAGGACATAAGTGTCAAAGACAAGAACTTAGTCTGACAGTTGATTATCAATGATTTTGATACTTCGACACTGTATTCTATTAGGTAGGATAAATGAAGTAGCAAAAGAACCCTCCCAGCTGTGTGAGTTATGTGCAATATTTTTTTAACGATTGTTGGCTTTATTAGCTCAATCCGTTGAAGTGAAATACCGTTTACATCTTTTGCGAACCACCTTTTCAAACATTTTTTTAAAAAATAACTGATTCCAATGAAATGTTGTGCTCACATTCAAGCAAACAAAGACATGTCTTTGAATTTCTCACCATTAACTAGATATATTTGTATCCCACTTCAGAGATAGAAGACAACACTCACCCTTGGTAAGACCTGGTTATTTAATGCTTATCATGAATGTAATTCATCATTTTTATAAGCTGCGAAGTAAGAAAACTGTTGTTTGACAGAAAAAATTCCTATCTGTTGAGAATGTTGTTCCGCTGAATTAAAAAATCTAACCTTAAGCTGGAAAAAAATGTATGACGGATCCGTAAGTGAAACATGCCTACTGTCGAAGACTCCACAATTTGGAGTTCTTGCTTCGGGTTCACTAGGGACATTCGCTAGCGTTGCTACTCCACAACTCAGTCTTCTTGTCTCGGGTTTGCTAGAGAGTACATGAAGTAAAGAGTCCGGTCATCACGAATGAAAAGATAGAATTTTAAGTCACAAAGAGTAGATTGTTAAAAACAATTAGAAACAGAATTGATCTTGAATTGATCCTTGGGGCACTGCAGAGTTTCTTGAAAAGTTGGTGGAAGTTAACCATTTTCCACGTATAGCCTGTAGAATATTGCTGACGATAACCATAAAAACGGGCATGAGTTTTGAATACATGCGGCCATAATTGACTCTACACTTCATGACTGTAAGAGTGTTCTGAAGCGACAGATATTGCAGTGGCCTAGTGGTTAGTGCGTTGGAATACTAAGTTCAAATCCAGAAAGTGACAACATCTAAATATTTTTTCACTGCTTCACCTCTCGCAAATGTCTAACAAACATCCATGAGTAAGACTCTTAGAGAAGCTTCTCAAATTTGGCGTTAGGCAGGAGCTGCTCTTCTTTGTGGCAAATATAATAATTTTGTACTCACAAATGAAGGGAAAAGCGAGCTTTGACGCACTGTGTAGGTCGTTAATTTCGAGTGACAATTATAGATTTAACGGAGATCACCCATGATTAAAATCAAATAGTTGTTTATTATTTGGATACCAATCAAGCTGCAGTCATATATTTGTAAGACCCTTTTTGTCCCTATCCCCTAGTGGTATATTAGTTTTGACATCAAATTTGTAACATAGAAAAATAATTTCGATAGACTTTAATTATATGGATCGACTCAGAATCGCAAGCTGAGTTGATCTACCCTTGTCAGCTTGCCCACTGTAACGCCCCCTTTTCAGTAAAACATTGTTTTTGGCCAAACTGTTCAAAATTCTGAAAAAGTATCTGAATAGCATATTTAGACGATCTCAATATCTAAATTTTGTCTATATAAAGTTGTTTGCCACTCCTCTTTTGGGAGTTTTAAAAAAAAAAAAAAACATTTTTCGGTACAATTTTAGAAAAAAACTTGAAAAAACTTTCGACGAAAATATTTCGAGAAAAATACTGCCAACATTTTGTTTATAGATCATTTTGACCCACGCCCACTTTTGAGGGCGGTATTTAAAAAAACGATTTGTAAAGCCTATCCGATAGCATATCCATAAAAGAACGTTGTTTTTTTTGTCGAACTGTCAAAGATTTAGATACACCGTCTGAACAAGATTCATTCAGTTCTTAGCAACACCCACCTTTTGGGAACATTTATAATTAGGATAGGATTGGATATATAATTAGGATATGCGGATCGCATATGTTTTATTTAAAAAAAATACTTTATTTACCAAAACCTAAAACAAATACATTTTCTTACAAATATCAAAGTGCCACCCAATAAATGAGCTGTCAAATGCGACCCTCATACCGTAGTAAAGATGTCAAATGATGGCTGTCTATAAATATGATTAAAATATTATGACATATAAGGAAATAGGGTAATACCTAGAATGGCAATTATGAATGACACACTAATTGAAGTCTTAAACAATCTTTTAATTGCCACTTTCGAGAAGTTAGCTAGTAAAGTTCTCAATTAAGATGTTGACTGATAATTCGATTAGCTAGTCGGACGGGTACTTTGAGTGTATAGAAAATAATTGTAAAATTGGAAAATGTTCGCTTTTGTTCAAGTGGATTGGTGGATACATTTGCGTAAACATCACTAATTGTAGCGTCTGGTATTGCGACCTTCAGAAACAGGTCCCGGAATTAGGCACTCAAACTTTCAGTAACAAATTTCAATTTTTTTTAGCATTATCTCAGTTATTTAGCAGACGAGCTATACAAGCTCACTTTTTGGTGGCGTTTTTTATCCTCGGTAGAACATTTTGACTCACACCATATTTTGGGGATATTTATTTTAAGGATGGTATGTCATATTAAGCGATTCACTATTCAGCGGATTGTAGCCTTCTCATATTTACAAAAAACTGTCATATGGCAAACAATTTTGACATCGTTGGTCGAACTCAACGTGATATCACTAACGCGTTTGCGTGTGTAGAAAAAAAACTCTTTTAAAATAGGAACATCGTATTTTCCTTCAAGTTTAGTCTAGATAAATTCTTCCAAACATTAAAAATAATATTTAAGTATAATGATAAAATCATCACCAATTGTTTGTAAAATATGCAATAACATCATTATGTAAAAAACTTACTTACTTACTTACTTTACTTAAGTGGCGCTACAGTCCGGAATGAACCTGGGCCTCAACCAACATGCCTCTCCAATTAGCCCGGTCCTTAGCTAACTGCCTCCAGTTGCGCACTCCAAGTTGGTTGAGGTCGGTTTCCACTTGTGCGCGCCACTTAAGGCGAGGTCTTCCTCTACTGCGTCCGCATCTGGCTGGGAATCGAAGACTCTGCGAGCCGGAGTATTGGACACCAATACTTTCTTCATATCCTAGCCATCTTAAACGTCCAATGCGGAGTTTTTTGACCAGGGGCATGTCGCTGTGCAGCTCGTATAGTTCTTGGTTGAATCTTCGTCTCCATAGCCCGTCAACGCAAACGGGACCGAAGATTTTTCGAAGAATTTTCCTCTCAAATCTACCAAGGATTTCTTCATCCGCTTTTGATACGGTCCATGCTTCAGCGCCGTAGAGCAGGACTGGGATGATCAGGGTCTTATATAGGATCTCCTTAGTAGTTCGAGTGAGGGCTTTCTTACTAAATTGCCTTCTTAGCCCAAGAAACAGCGGTTGGCAAGAGTAATTCTTCGTTTAATTTCTGACGAGACGTTATTGTCAGAGTTAATAGCGGAGCCGAGGTAGACAAAGTCCCGTACTACCTCAAAGTTATATCTGTCAATGGTGACGTTCTGTCCAATTAGTCGATGTTGTGAGTCCTTTCGTGATGACAGCATACACTTAGTCTTACCCTCATTTACTGCTAAACCCATTTTTGCCGCTTCATTCTCTATACTAGCAAACGTGGCTATGACATCACGTTGAGTCCTACCAATGATGTCTATATCGTCAGCGTATGCTAGTAGTTGCACCGACTTTTGTAAAATTGTGCCTCTGGTGTTGGCTTTGGAGTTTTGCACAATCCTCTCAAGAATCAGATTGAAGAAGTCACATGACAGCGCATCGCCTTGCCTAAATCCTTTTTTGGTATCGAATGTGTCGGTGAGGTCGTTTCCGACCCTGATGGTGCAGCGAGAATTCTCCATCGTCATCCTACACAAACGGACCGGTTTGGGCGGTATACCAAAACTAGACATGGCTCTGTATAGTTCGTCTCTATAAATGCTGTCATATGCGGCTTTGAAATCGATGAATAGGTGGTGGGTATCGATTTGGACTTCCTGAGTTTTTTCCAGGATCTGCCGATGTGCGAAAATTTGATCGGTTGTGGACTTTCCTGGCCTAAAACCACACTGATAAGGGCCAATCAGGTTGTTGGTAAACGGTTTCAGGCGTTCACATATTACGGCAGATAGGATCTTGTAGGCGATGTTGAGGAGACTTATGCCTCTGTAGTTGGCGCAGTTCAGAGGGTCTCCTTTTTTGTGGATCGGGCAAACGATGCTGAGGTTCCATTCTTCAGGCATATTTTCATCCGACCAGATTTGGCTTATGAGTTGGTGGATGTTACTTACCAAGTCATCTCCGCCGGCCTTATAGAGCTCAGCGGGAAGGCCGTCATTTCCGGCAGCCTTATTAAGCTTGAGTTTAGATATTGCTATCCTCACTTCACTCAGGTCGGGTCGTTGGCAGTTTTCGCTGTCGTTGCCAATATTGAATGGTTCGTTCTGCCTGACAGCGGAATGTTGTTCGTCATCGCCGTTTAGCAGTCTGCAGAAGTGGTTCTTCCATATCCTCAGCATCGACTGTGTCTCAACTACGATATTTCCTTGTTCATCTCGACAGGATTCTGTTCGAGCCTTGTAGCCTTATCTTTGACGTTTTACACTTTGGTAAAACTTGCCAACATCGTTCCTGGAGTGGCACCTCTCTATATCCTCGATCGCGCGCTTTTCTTGCTCTTTTTTCTTCTTCCTGAAAAGCCGATGTTCTTCCCTTCTTCTTTGCCTATAGAGCTCAATGGCAGCTGTCGTCTTCACCCGCAGCTTAGTCTTGTAGGCCTCGTTCTTGGCTGCGAGCATCTGTCGGCATTCCTCATCAAACCAGGGGTTTCTTGCTGGTGGCCGCGAGAAACCTAGCACATCAGTTGCGGCTGATCTAATGGCTTGTTCGCATCTTTGCCATTGTTCTTCGACATTAGATGCTGGTGGTATGTTGTGAGTCGAGAGGTTAAGGGATACGTGTTGCGCGAAGGTCTTGGCGGGCTCTGGCGATTGCAGTCTTTCGACATTAAATTTGTTCACAGTATTTCTGTTTTTTTTTGTGGCGTGGTGGATATCCGCATCCTTACTTTGGCTACAACAAGGTAGTGGTCCGAGTCGATTTTGGCCCCTCGGAATGTTCGGACATCAAAATACTGGATGCGTGCCTCTTGTCTATCGCAATGTGATCAATTTGGTTGACTGTTCGTTGATCTGGAGACCGCCATGTCCCCTTGTGGATATCGAGGTGAGGAAACCGTGTGCTGGCTATAGTGGCATTTCGTTCGTAGCGAAGTCAATTAGTCCGTTACCAGACGTGTTGTCGTGTAGGCTATATTTTCCGATAGTACTGCTAAAGATGTCTTCTCTTCCTACCTTCGCGTTTAAATCTCCCAGCACGATTTTAACATCGTACTTTGGTCTTTCGCTCATAGGTTTTGCCGAGGAGGTCGTAGAAGCAATCCTTAGTTATACCATCTTTTTCCTCCGTCGGAGCATGAGCGCATATAAGGCTTATGTTGGCGAATTTGGCCTTGATGCGGATTGTTACAATGCGTTCGCTAATGTCTTGAAAACATAAGACTTCATGCCTAACTCTGGCACCTAATACACATCCGCATCCAAATAGTCGCTGTTTCTGCTCACTATAACACGGTCCATAGTAGATGTCACAGTTTTTCATCCTCTTTTTGCCCGGCCCATCCCATCGTACTTCCTGGATGGCAGTAATGTCTGCTTTGTAGCAGTTTAGGGCTTCCGCTAGTTATTCGCCTGCACCTCTCCTGTTGAATGTTCTCACATTCCAGGTGCAGATACGAACGTCGTTGTCCTTTTTTCGTTTAGCATGGTCGTCAACAATAATATCAGTCCTTTCCGAGGCTATTGGTTGCTTCGTAACAATATTTTTTTTCCGTGGATGGGTAGTTAACCCAAAGCACAACCCCCAACCTGGAGGGCCAGGCCCTTGTTTTGACCCTAGAAGAGTTAGTGCCTTAATGAGAGGACAGTCCTCCCCCTGCTGCCACCAACGACCTTCCACAGGGGTTCAATACCCCATCTCCAGTCGAGGTACTAGGCACCCATCAGTCACCAGCGTGGAGGTGAGAGTAGGAGTTGATAGAGAGAGGCTAGAGTGAGAACGCTTGTGTCCTCATATAATCGCATCACTATCCTTAAGCACCGGCAGAGTGGAAGAAGTACACACGCACATATAAATGGTTGTGAGAAAAACCTAGACTCGGCGCCAAAAATTTGTGTTTAAAAATCGACCACGGATAGGTGACATAAATTGGAATCTATGCTGTCCGGACCCTTATATGGATATGGACTTTTTCCAATGGGGTTATCTTAGATCTTAATTTTACGCAAATAAACCGACTTCCCTATCGCATTTGGAAGAAAATATTCATCTTGAGTCTGGCAGCCAAGCATTCATAAAAAAGTGTGCTAGTCGTTCATTTAATCTAAACAAATTTAATCTGAATCTAATTAATCTAAACAGAACAGACGCAATTCACCAAATCTGTTTGGTAAACTCAGAATTACCTAAGGCAATTTGTTACTCAAGTTCAAGATCTCACAGTGAAATATTTGCCCTTGACAGTGTAGGAGCGCTGTTGTAATCCCTCCATCCCATATATCTCCTTAATACTTGGAGTGCCAATAAAAAAAAACATCAACCTTTGCCAACACTGCCTCTGACACATCTCACCTCACAACAATGCATTCCACACATTCAACCGTACACCTTGACATACCACCAAACTATGTATTTTCCCGGCTTTTTTATTGCTAATCAAAACCTCAATCTTACGGTATTCTATTTACATAATTTACACAAATTTCTAGACAAAAGAATCCAATAACAAATAACCATTGTGTGCAACCAAGCATTAACCCCCGCCGCAATTAGCACGAGAGAGTCGTCACCTTCATTTTTCTTGAAAGTCCAGTTTAATAATAGTCCACCGCAAATGTCACTTTGAAAGCATTTTAAAAATAACTGACAGTCACCCCTGTTATCTGTGTGCAATATCCAGCACGTGTCTGAAGAGCTTTAGCCTATTCTTCTGAACTGAAAAGACGTTCGTTCGTCATAAATGGGTGAGCTGCCTAAAGGCAAATGACTTTGCTGAAATTCAAACCCGGATTCGGGCGCTACTCAGTCCAAAGTACAAGCGCTCTTCAGCAGAAGTGGTAAACTTCAATCATCATCACTGAAAACATTTTATTTCCTCTTTTGGATAAACCCATAGATTCCGCTGAAGAAAACCACTTACAAAGCCGACATGCTTACTTGAGGCTTTTAGTTATGAGATACCGTGGTTGTTACACGCTCTCTTAGATACAATCGATTCAGTAAGCCACACCAGTTGTGTGTAGTCGACTTTGAAACCGCATTTTGCAACCAGCAACACGAAAACGTCAACAATGCTTTTATAAAACAAAAAAACTCTTAATTGCGCTGTCATTTACCAAGTGCCCTTACTAATCGATGATTTTCACTTTTAACATTCGACTCTACGTTATCTCGTAGCTTTATCGGCGCTTACGCTTTGGTGGCTCGTTTTTTTTTTTTTTTGCCAACTTTGACTTTGACATGCATGGCAATTGCCCAGCACTTAAGCTTCCAATCGGCAGCTGTTTTAGCGTTAGCCACAGATTCTCCAAGCTTTCGTCGAGTACTTGTAACGAGTTTCATACGAATGCATAACTGGCATGCAGGGGTTTGGAACATTTTGCCAACGACGCGAAGACGCAACGGAATGGATACTTTTTTTGACTTAGGGTTCAGTTATAGCTATCATTGAAAAGCTACAGTCCGGGATGAACCTGGGTCTCAAACAAAATGCATCTCCAATTAGCCCGGTCCTTATAGGTAACTGCCTGCAGTTGCGCATTCCAAGTTCTACTTGTGCGCACCACTTAAGGCGAGGTCTTCCTCTACTGCGTCCGACGTCTGACTGGGAATCGAAGACTCTGCGAACCGGAGAACTGGTGTCCATTCGTTCTACATATCCAAATACATCCAAAATACTGGATGCTTGCCTCTTGTCTATCGCAATGTGATCAATTTGATTGACTGTTCTTTGATCTGGAGACCGCCATGGCCCCTTATTGATATCGAGGTGAGGAAACCATTCGTTGGCTGTAGTGGCATTTCGTTCCGTAGCGAAGTCAATTAGCCTAAGTCCGTTAGCAAACGTGTTGTCGTGTAGGCTATATTTTCCGACAATACTGCTAAAGATGTCTTCTCTTCCTACCTTTGCGTTAAAATCTCCCAGCAAGATTTTAACATTGTTCTTAGGTAGTCGACCGTTGTTTAAGGGTAGTGATGCGATTACATGAGAACACAAGCGTTCTCACTCTAGCCTCTCTCTATCAACTCCTACTCTCACCTCCACGCTGGTGACTGATGGGTGCCTAGTACCTCGACTGGAGATGGGGTATTGAACCCCTGTGGAAGGTGGTTGGTGGCAGCAGGGGAGGACTGTCCTCTCACTAAGGCACTCACTCTCAGACGGCAGAGGAGGAATTCCCTAGATGGAGTCAACGGCGGCGCCTAAAGATCCAGTTAAATTGAACTGGTAGTGTAATCCCTATATGAGCTGCTTCGACATATTTGAATACCAGGTCTATAGGGATTTCCAATACTGAGCCAGGGTGTTGGAAAAAAGTTGGTGACGGAGAAGCCCACAATGGGCCAACGGTACCGCTCATATCCCAAAATGGGCTACTGACATCGGTTTCTCCGGCCCGCTGTCCTTGGTTCCAAACCAAGGGCCTGGCCCTCCAGGTTGGGGGTGTTCCGTTAGGGAAAAAACCATTAGTTATGAGAGAGACACAACCAGCCTCGGATAATCAAACTCCTCATATGATATGAGAGTATGCACCTGGAATGTACGAACACTCTACACCCCGGGTGCTACTCTAAAACTTGAATATGTCCTCACGCAATCCAGGAGATACGATGGATAGGGTCAGGTCTGAAGAACTAGTTCCACCACCTAGTATAGAAGAAGTTGGCCTAGCTATAAAAAAAACTTAAGAACAACAAGGCCGCAGGTCCTGATGGATTACCAGCAGAGCTTTTTAAATACGGTGGTGATGTAGGGAGCATGCACCGAATCATCAACCAAGTATGGTTGGAAGAAAACATGCCCGATGACTGGACTATCAGCTCCATATGCCCCATCTACAAAAAACGCAATCCTTTGTCTTGCAAGAACTATCGAGGCATATCCCTCCTTACCAATGTACTGCGTGAACTTCTAAAACCGTTCTGCAACACACTAATCGGAACGTACCAGTGTGGCTTCCGGCCCGGCAGATCGACTATAGACCAAATTTTCACGCTGAGGCAAATCCTGGAAAAGACCAACGAATTTTAAGTCGATACTCACCACCTATTCATCGACTTCAAAGCCGCGTATGATACCATACACCGTCAGGAGCTCTATATGGCGATGGCCGAATTCTGAATCCCGGCAAAACTGATTCAACACGAGCTGCAACGTGCAGTTTGGAAGTAGCTCCTCCCAACTATTCCAAATATGCACCGGATTTCGGCAAGGAGACGCGCTATCATGTGACTTCTTCAATCTTTGTACTGGAGCAGATAGTTCGCAGGCAGGTGTCAACACGATAATCACTATTTTCAACAGGTCCGTCCAGCTGCTGGGCTATGCGGACGATATTGACATCATCGGTCGCTCCCAACATGCCGTGATAAAAGCGTTCACGGAGATTGAAGAACAGGCGAAATACTTTGGACATGAAGTAAATGAGGACAAGACAAAGTACATGCTATCAGCAAACAAACAAGCATCTGTCCACCGCCTAGGACAAAACGTCACTTTTGATAGCAGCAATTTCGAGGTAGTTAAGGAGTTCACCTACCTCTGAGTTAACATAAACTCCACGAATGACACTCTAGTGGAGATCCGTCGAAGAATTACCCTACGAAACCGTTGCTACTTCGGTTTGGCGAAACAGCTGGGTTCAAAACTCCTAACTAGAAGGACGAAATTTGTGCTCTACAAAACCCTTATACTGCCAGTTCTGCTTTATGGTGCTGACTGCTGTACAATAAGCAAGAAGGGAGAGCTGATACTGGGCTCCTGCGAAAGGAAAATACTTCGGCGGATTTTTGGTCCTGTGCACGAGGAGGGTGAATGGAGGAGAAGATACAACCGTGAACTCTATGAACTGTACCAAGATGTGGATGTAGTCCAAAAAGCCAAAACACGTTGACTACATTGGCTCGGCCACATCGAGCGAATGGAAAATAATGCTACAGCTAAGAGGATCTTCGAATCCCAGCCCCCAGGTTCGAGAAGACAAGAAAGACCGAACCTCCGTTTCAAAGAACAAGCCATCGCCGATGCCAGAGAGCTAGGTCTAGACAACTGGAAGCAGCGAGCCTGGGATCGTAGAGGATGGAAGGCTGCAGTGTCTCAGGCAGAGACTCTTCACGGGTCGTTAGCCCGATAAGTAAGTAAGTACTTTGCCATTCGCTCATAGGTTTTGTCGAGGAGCTCGTAGAAGCAATCCTTAGTTATATCATCCTTTTCCTCCGTCGGAGCATGAGCGCATATAAGGAGTTGAAGCCAACTTTTCGCTTCGCTAAGTTGGCCTGCGATGCCGAGAGAGAAGATGCCGATTTTGCCAAAAAAATCATCTTTTCAGATGAAGCTCATTTTGATCTTGGCGGCTATGTAAACAAGCAAAATTGTCGGATTTGGGGCACAGAAAACCCGCATACACTGAAAAGCCGATACACCCAAAACGAGTCACTGTTTGGTGCGAATTTTGGTCCAGAGGAATAATTGGGCCATTTCTCTACGAAAATGAGCAAGGAGTGGCCGTTACAGTCAATGGCGATCGTTATCGGGACATGTTGAACGAATTTTTGTTCACAAAAATTGAAGAGGAGGATATTGGCAACATTTGGTTTCAACAGGACGGCGCGCGCTACGTGCCACACAGCCGAAGCTACACTCGATGTTTTGCGCCCTGTTTGTGAAGATCACATTATCAGCCGCAGAGCTTATGTCGTTTGGCCAGCTCGGAGCTGCGATTTGACACCGTTGGACTATTATTTGTGGGGTGCCGTAAAAGATAAGTGTTACGCCGACAAGCCAGAGACAATTGACGCTTTAAAGGACAATATTCGTGAAGCCATTGGTGAAATACAGCTGCACACAATCGATAATGTGCTTTAAAATTGGACCGATCGTGTAGGCTTCTGCATGGCCAATCGAGGCAGCCATATGAATGAAATTATTTTCCATTATTAACTGGAAGGATTGTACTTTCACATAAAAAAAGAAATTTGAGAAAATATTCAGTAGTTTTTTTTTATAGCATTTTAAAAAAAAAAAAAGTTATTTGGCGGACCCTTTACAATAACTAACGTCAAACTATATAATATTAGGACACACGCATTAAAATGTTAAGGCTTGGTGCTGAAACAATCCGATCCGGCCTTAACACATAGTCACCACATTTTTAAAATTTGTACATTTTGCATTGTTATATAGAGAGACAGTTATAAAGCCTCGCTTTAGTTCACTTTCGAGCTTAACAAAGATACCCCATGGAAGTTTTCGAAAATCATAACAACAAAATTGGAAAGTCCATAACCAGCCAATGCAGTATTTTAAAACATTCACCGTTATACAAACCCCGTCCTAGAAAAAAGGTGTTCAACCCCAACTTTCTTGCAAACAATTTCAACCTCACACTCACGCTTTATCATGAGTGTTTACTCAAGTCGAGGCATTCGCATCGAATACAGCTCTCTGGGCTATTGCCTGGCTATACCTAACCTATATGGCGCTCTCCAGACTTTAAGCGATTTTCGCTCATATCGTCTCGTAACCGAGATACACACATCGTCTCGTCGGTGGCGTCGTCGTCGCCTTCGTTGTAGCCGTTCACTGCAGCTTACAATTTGCTTAAGCTTTACGTGTATCTCTCGCTAAGTGTCGATTCAATTTAGCGCCACCGAGAGCGAGACAAACATTCGGCTCACTTCGGCTGGCCAGTAGTCAGCTTAGTGCCTCAGCGAGCGACCTCCCAATCGGTCAACGGGTAGATACGGCAATGTAGTGCTCGAAATTGGTACCGTCTGCCATCAATTAAAAAAAATTCTTCGCGACAAAAGTATTGAAATTAAGTTTAAAAAAAAAAATCTCTGATTATAATGTCAGCAAATAGTGATCGCACCAGTAAACAGTTAACAACGCACCAGCTGCTGCTGGCACAGATATCGCTACGAAGTCGCAAGAAAGGGAACGCGCGACGAAAAAGCTCGAATTAACGCACACATTCTCTGTCTATAGATACAATTTGCCGATCGACATTTCTACATATAGATACACACACACAGCACTCCAGTGTTGAATAACAAACAGCAAAACAAACAAAACTTGATCTTGAAATATACATACGATTGCAACAACAACAACAACGCGAACGCGAAACAAAAACAACCCAAAGGGTGGTGGGGTTGGCGTAGCGTAATAACCTTTTTTGGGCGGGGGAACGTTTTCTTTTGAATTTTAATTTTCTGATACAATTGTGTGTTTGTGTGTTATCCGCAAAAAAAAAAAAAAAAAAAAAACAATATGGAACGTTCGCAGAGCTACACCAACGTGATCAGTGACCCGCGCGGTGGCGGTTCGCCTATCAATTCCAGTTGTAACCCCCTCGCAATCGACATCATGCGTCCGAACATGGACAGCACGCACCACTGTGGCAGCGAAGACAACATCAGCAGCTGCAGCTTGCCAAGCTTTATGCCAATCAGTCCGATCGTTAAGTGCGCTCCGACTATACCAAGCCCGCGATCCCGACGCCGTGGTTTCCTTATCCGTGACAGTTCCATCCACTCGGACTCCAGCCATTATTCGAGTGTTGACAGTCTTCTCGAGTCGAGAAAGCCCGATCCTGAGGCGATCCTCATCAATCTGGGCTTTGGACCTGTCGAATCGGAGGACATATTGTCGCGCATACCAAAGAGATTCCTCAAGCCATCCCAGGTGAAGGGTGTCGACACGGAGGCGTTTGTCCGCCGCCTTCAGCTGGCCAGCCACTTGCACGATCACAGTGTCCTGGGTTACCGCGGACTGACCGGCAATCCGGATATCCCGCCGTCGAACATTGTTGCCAAGATCATGGAGCGCTTCGAGGTGAACGAGCGAAAAAAGTCCCTCAGTTCGATTGATCCTCAGTTTTGAATTCTTGTCCTGTTACTTAAATTGTATCCGTCTGTGTACTTAGAGAATTTTTAATTTTTTTTTTTTTTTTGTTTAAATGTAATTGTAGTTGTAATTGTAATTTGATTGTTTTTATCTATAAGTGAGTTATTAAAGAAATTGTTTTAGTACTTAAAATTTGCAGTCGAGTGTGTTGTTATTTACTTTTTGGATTTTATTTTGTTGTTCCACGAATTAAGTGCGGCGGTGGTGGATGTCAAAGAAGAGTGCTGATTGAGGGGGGTGCGTGTTACGGCTTGACGCGTGTCTGATAATTACCGTGTTTGCACAGCGATTTGAGATGATTCGTTGGAAATAGCAATTTCACATGGCAGACGTCAGAATTGGTAAATATTGGGGATTTGAGTTAATGAATACCTTGATCAAGTTGGAGGCTGTTGTGTTTACAATTGGAACTTGTTTTCGATATAAGACGATCAGATCGTTTAACCGGTTTAATTTTTTTTGCGTTTTTTTTTTGGATAACAAATGAACTCAATGACACACTTGCTGCTACGTATCGGTGAATTCATTTTTTAATTCAATTTGTGATGTGAATTTTCCGGTTTTTGATTTGGGGTTAATTTATGACTCATACGCACTTTTGGCTTTTCGGGTGACCTCCGTTTTACTGTAACCTACATTTTGTATGTTTGTTTTTGTTCAGCGAACGAATGGAATTTTTATTTATCAAAATGATGTGTCACCAACTCTGTCTGGAGAAATGACAGTTCGAAACTCGTTTTGCGATTTAAATATCACATGGCAAGGTGGAGATCTGCAAGAAGTGCGATACACATAATTTTGAGATACAATAACATAGAAACGCTGGTTTCTTTTAATTTATTATGTGCTTAGCGAAATCAATATTTTTAAGCCTTTGACCTAAATGTCTGGGCTTAGGTTAGGTTGCAGTGGCTGCACTTTAACCATAAAGGTATGTTGTGGCAACATGTATGTAGCCTAGGAGGTTTCCGACATTAATATTAGCTAGCTCACCTAGATGATCAAAGAAATAGTTTCCCAGAAAGAGTTTTCTTTTGTTGGAGAGGACTTCTCTTCTTCGTCCAAGCAGCTTCTGCAGAAGTCATTACTAAAGAGGTCTAGTCTAGTATGTAGGCCTATAGGGCAGTGTCCTGTAAGGATACCGATTATGGTGCTAATGGTTGATCTGTTCAAGCATTTTCAAGCAGATGGAGCGCCTCTGATTATAGTTTGGCCAGAGTTGCCTAGATATTTGACACGTTGTGCCGTTTATCTGCGGTTTGTTCTATTGATCGCATCCAGTGTGTGATTTACATGTAGCAAGGGGCATAACTAACATATCTACTGGCGATAAAATGTCAAGGGTAGTGCCCTGTCTGGAAACCTCATCCGCCTTGCAGTTCCCTGGTATGTCTCTGTGGCCCGGCAGCCTAAAGAGGTGAATGGTAAGGTGCTCTGCCTTCTCGTTAAGCGCTAAACGGCATTCGTAGGCTGATTTCGATTTTACTGATATGGATCCGAAGGATTTGATTACCACATGCCTGGAGCTGAAGATGCTACCACTACTATTCGAGGATATTACACTACATCTCAGTCAGGACATGGCTTCATTAATTGCCATGATTTCCGCCTAGAAATCGCTACATGCATAGGTTAATCATCTCGGAGAAAAAACCTCCACCGACTCCAGATTCTGTTTTAAACCGATCCGTATACCTAGATGTGAGTCGAGTTATTGGTTCCGATCGCACTTACTCCCATTCAAGGCGACTGGGAATGGTTGTTCTGAAGTTATGCTCAAAACTGAGTTGGGTATAATGGTGTAGTCGGTGTTTTCTGTAATGTTAAGCTGATTCAGAATCTGTGTGTGTACATCTTGAGTGGGTGACCATTCTGGCGAGGCTCTCAATCTCACAGCTGCACAAGCTGCGGGCTGTTTGCCGTAGATATCTAGGGGTACTAGATGTAGAATAGCATCTAGGGCTGCGGGTGGGGTTGTTCTTAGATCTCCGCTAATCCATATGCAAGCTGATCTATGAGCTTTACCTAGTAGGTTGCTGTTGGAGGCTGTTTCTAAAGCCGTCCACCAGACTAAGTTACCATACAGGAGATTGCTTCTAATGATAGACACTTAAAGCCAGAAAAAGATATCTGGTTGCATTCCCCATTTCTTTCCGGGTTCTTAGATGTTGGATATTTAGTTTTATATCCCAAACCAGGCCCAGGTACTTGGCTGATTCTGCGAACTTGAGACTCATGCCATTAAGTTTGGGAAGGTCAATGTCCGGAACTTTGTATTTCCTGCTGAAAAGGAGCAATTCGGTTTTTTAATAGTCCACACATCTGGTGGCCCATTTAGAGAGTATCAAGAGACCATTTTGTAATAAGTTCTCTAAGGGTATTATGGTATTTCCCTGATACAGCTTTTGCCAGATATCTGGTCACCAGCGTAGGCAATCACTTTGCATCCTTCTCTTTCTAGATTCACTAGTATTTGACGACTAGATTCCAGAGAAGAGGAGACAGGACGCCCTCTTGTGAGGTGCAGATCTAGTTGCATATGAGACGCCAAGATTTGTGTTAATAATTCTGCCTGTGAGTAGCTGATTTATTAACACTCCCAACGAGTCATCAACATTTAAATCCGAAAGTGCATTAGTGATTGCGTCTGCTCGGACATTGTTAAAAGCTCCTTCTATATCAAGAAAGGCAACCATAGTATACTCTTTTGCTCTTAGTGAGTTTTCGATGATGCATAGATACGAGTGAGTGAAGCGCTGTCTCAACCGACTTCCATTTGCAATATGCATATTGGGAGTTGAAGAGTACTGTCGGTTCTATACTAGTACAGAGGTTAATTCATTAATTAATCAATGGCCACATTGATGATCTTCCTGATGTTACTGAACCGCTTTATTTGGATACAACCATAGCGTTTAATAAACCAAATGGCACTGACCGGGAATACATCGGTTGCCCGGCATCACCAACTATAGTGCCGTCAAAGACATACGGGCAAAGCAATCTAGTTTGTCAGATTCGCCGGCCAAAGGATTGCATCGGCCAAATAGGCCACAACGTCGTTCGACTGCATTATTCGCGCAAACAATCGGACAATTTATACAGCAGGTCGTCCGCCATGTTGTGATTGTGCTCCAGTGGAGCTATTTGTTATCGGCATATGCGATGGCAGTGCCTCAGGCAAGACGACAATTGCTCAGAAAATCATTGAGAGCCTTGATATATGATAGGTGAAGCTATTGTTGATGGATTCCTTCTATCTATCTAGATTTTCAATGAAAACAATCCAATCCAATGAATACAATTGGACCATCCTGACACTTTCGATATCTTTCTCCCCATTGACGTGCTAAAGAAATTGAAAGAAGGCCGCAAAATCGAGGTGTCCACTTACAATTTTATAACACACGGCCTGGAAACACAAACCAAGACAATGTACGGCGCAAGCGTCATCATATTCGAGAGTATATTGTGCTTCCACTGTCCCGAGGTCCTCATGCTGTTGGATATGAAAATCTTCGTTGATACCGAAACATCTCACATCGTGGCCGCGGCTTGAAGGGTGTTCTCAAGCAGTATTTGAATATGGTCAAGCCATCGTATGCCAACTACATTGCCGGCACACGTCGATATAATAGTTCCTCGTGGTGGAGAGAATAAAGTGGCCATTCACTTGGTGGCAAGTCCCTACCCAATTGCAAATGAGAGGTTTCAAGTTGCGTGAAACGCTCGCACTTTCGTACATTGATCAGCCAATTCCAGATTCGCTGCATTTGCCGCCGCCAACACCAACAGATCAAATATCATTCGGTGCAGGAACACTTCCAAAGACGAGTTCTTATTTTACTCGAAAATACTTATCCGCTTAGTGATGTCTGGGCTTATAAATGAGTCTTTTTTTTACGTCGAAAAATTGGTCTTTTATTATTCAAGATTCAAGATGGAAAGCATTATTTTCAAAAAGTCATATCCACTTACCCCTTATAAAAAAAAAACATTTTTTTTATAATGGATCCATTAACAAGCCTATCGATTATTCCCAAACTTTATAAGACCGCATTTGAGTTGCAAGGTGAAGCTCATAATTTCTTTTATTTATTTAAGTGACGCATGGTGTTATAAGCTGGCTTGAACCTGGGCTCCAACCAAAATACCTCTCAAATTAGTTCGCTAAATTAGTTCTTAGCTAACTGCCTCCAAATGCGCAGTTTAAGTTTGATTTGATTGGGTTCTACTTGTGGGTGCTAATTAATGTGAGGTCTTCGTGCATTTTTATTCCAGCATCCTCAGACTCACAATGTACACAATATTCTACGTTGCTTCAATATGGGCATGCAATAATCAACCTACTCCGACACCCATTCCGTATACAAGCAGTTCAGTCATTAGTACTCTGGACTAATTTCTTGACGCTCGCCTTAATTAATTCAACATTAAGGTACTATCGTCTCAAGTTCGTCAGACCACAGTATAAAATCCCTTTCGATGTGCATCTAAAATCTGACAACACCCATCTTGAATGCACGCTGCTAGTTAGGAAATTTCCCGATCCGCATTGCCCTTCAGAAATTCAAATCGGGGAATTTCAGCTATGAAGGGACAGTTCCTCCATAGCTGAAATTTAACGCCGAAAATATTTAAGAGCAAATCCAGAAGTTTGCCCAACCCATCATCTGAAAGGATGATGATGGTGGCCTCTGCTTGGGGTCACTGATGGATTTGGATTGCTTCCAAGGTTGGATGTATGCAAAGGAAATGAGCCTCACAAGCAAAATGCATTAACAGCTGCGGGGCTTATTTCCGTTTAATTCCGCAGGGGTTATTGCACTGTATATACAAGGTGTGCCAAAATAGATCACCCTATT
The DNA here is from genome assembly GCA_932526625.1 of Rhingia campestris. Taxonomy (NCBI): domain Eukaryota; kingdom Metazoa; phylum Arthropoda; class Insecta; order Diptera; family Syrphidae; genus Rhingia; species Rhingia campestris. The sequence goes on from OW052185.1 coordinate 42,704,729, forward strand.
GAAAGATGCTCTTATTTTTGCAAATGGCCGCCAATCTCAAATCTGTTTTGACATTTGTGGACTAGACAGATGTAGAATACAAGTGAACAAGCCATGGAGCGTACACTCCCCAAGAACGCGGAATAATCGTGTCTATTTTTTTTTTGCGTAACAATTTGTCTGTAGTGTTGGCACAGCGCGAATTCCGTCGCCGATTTCCCGGCAGTCCGACACCGACTGCGCAAACACTGCGCCGTTTGGCCACCAACCTTGTAGAGTATGGGACCACACGAGACGTTGCCAAGAGTGGCCGGCCCCGGAGTACCCGTTGTGCCGAGAATATCGCCGCTGTTGCCGAGGCTGTCGGGCTCTCGCCGGAAAAATCGACCAGACGCCGTGCCTCGCAATTAGCCATCAGCCGGTCGTCCCTAAGGCGAATTTTGGTCAAAGACTTGCGAATGTTCCCGTACAAAGTCCAGTCCGTGCATCAGCTGCTGCCTGTCGACCGCCAAACGCGTGTAATCTACGCCCAAGGCATCTTCAATCTCGAGGACGACGTCGACGATTTTTCGACCAAAATCATAATGAACGATGAGGCTCATTTTCACTTCAGCGGGTACGGGAACAAGCAAAACAATCGCTTCTGGGGCACCGAAAATCCGCGAGTACTACACCCAAAGTCACTGCATGGTGCGCTGTTCACGCTGGAGTAGTCATCGGGCCATTTTTTTTTTTCGAGAACTCCGCATAGCCATGTTAACCCAGTTTTTTCTGCCGCAATTGGACGAATTAGGTCTGGAGGACATGTGCTTCCAACAGGACGGAGCAACGGCACACACAGCGCGAGCCATTTAGAAAAAAAATGAGAGCCAAACAACATTGAATGACTTCTTTTGGACCACCTTGTATATCGTTCCGAAAGTCTTCAGAGATAGTTGATCGACTAATTAATCTCGCCGGCTCCAGGTTATAGACTTGTTTTACGCTAAATATCAAAATAGCCGGGGAATCTTCGGATGGCAGATCAAAGTTCTCTTCAACTTTTATGTGGTTGCTAGATATTTCTTTCAAAACAAAAAAATCGACCAGATAATTTCTTTTGAGAACAGGCGGCGTCAAGGACTTTTCTGTTATCACTCCTTTACATTGATTTTTAAGCTCTGGACGCGGTGGCTTTAGATTAGCTACTATCACCTGGGCGGTTAGTGGTTTACATTTTTGATTTCGAGGCTGAAGGAGCGCATATCTCCGTTTGTCAGCCACTTTACATAATTTGCAGGGTGCTTTCCCTCACAATTAGCTCAGGTGGCGGAGGTTTGTTTCGGTGCAAGTGTGTAGTTTTCAGAACCTTGTTTTCTTCGTTTAGCAGATCTATCTCTTCTTTGAGATCTTGATAAAGAGGATCCATTTCGTTAAGCTTGATTCGGGCTGCTTTATTTGCTTTCTCAAAACTTTTTTGTTTTGCTTATTCCCGATTTTCGCGCGCTAGCGCTCCCAGCGGACTTTTTTGCCCGAGTTTATTCGATCTTGATGGAGGAGTTCAGGTTAACCTTAAACTTTTTGTAAATGGGTCATTGGGTTGCAATAAGTGGCTCTTCCCAGATTCAGAACAATACAAATTCCAAAGAGGTTGGATTTCCTAAACACTGTACGCTCGGAATACGGAGGTTGGATTTTAGTCGCGTCCTACAACAGGCATGAGTTATATTATTACGTCAGTTAGGATCTTGTAGGCGATTTTGAGGAGACTTAAAGCTTTCTAGTTGAGAGGTCTCCTTTTTGGTGGACTGACGTTACTTTCACAGATTTTACGGAAATCTTGGTAGGAAAGGTAAGTGGACTTATTGTTGCTTCTGTTGTATCTAAATTTATTGCGTTTTCATCTGGAAATATTCAAGAATCCACTCATAACGAAATACAAAATTCGCCACTGAACCAAAGTCGGTGAGAAGATACAACAACAAACTGAATGTTATTATAAAGGGTGTCGCATAATTCACGCAAATTTTGAATTTTGTGCCATTTAATAGTAAACTGAAAAAGAGATAACAATGTGACAGCTGACAGTTCGTGGTTAGCAAAAATGGAGCGCCTTACGAAAAAACTAGGGTAGAGTATCCTGATTGCGGCCTACCCCAGTGGCCGGCCACCTCATACAAAAGTCGTTGTAAGTAGTGAATCGTATATAATTCTCTTTCGAAATTTTTAGTCTTAAATTTTTCTCTTATCTTCTCTCTTAATATGTCAAAACTCTTGTTGCGTGTGCTCAGTCGCCTTTGAAAAATAAAATTAATTTGACTTGTGCTGTGCCGGGGTAGGTTTTTGTGTGAATTGACTGTCAAAACGTTAGTGAAACTGCGGTGGTAATTAGTGTTTTGTGTGAAAATTTTGTGGGTAAGTGTTTTCAAATGTTGTTTTTCTTATAAAATATATTATTTTTCATTAAAATTCACTTTAAAATGTTAAAAACTTCTGTATTTATTGTCGATTTCAAGACGGCCGGAGTTAGGCCACTCAAATAAACGTCGTTGCCTATTGTTGGCCGCCCCGGCCGGAGATAGGCAACTCGATTTTTTTTTTTTTTTTAACTGAGTACGCCAAATGACAGATAAACCTACTCTGATCATCTTGTAGAAAAAAATGTAGTTAAAATTCAAAGTTTTCCAGTTCTCGGCCGTCCCTTTTCAACTAGAAATGTTGGTGGCCGTAATTAGGACACACGTTACCTAACTCCGTCCCCTTGTTTTATATTAGGCTTAAAAACAAGTGTTTCAAAGGTTCCCACTTACTTTTTGATTTTAAAATATTAAAATTCTTGTTTTAAGCCGCTTAAATATGACCCGGGCAAGTGAGAAGCACGCTAAGGACAAGAAGAAACGTTTCATTTTATATAGCGGCACAGATTTGGAACAAGCCTTATTTGAAATTCGTCAAAACAAACTGCCAATAAGAGAAGCGGCAAGAAGGTTTAATATTCCAAGGACGACTCTTCAGGACCGAGTTCACAACAGAACCGCGGATAATATTGGGAAATTCGGTCCCTGCCCTGTGCTCTCTGCAGAAGAAGAAAACAAGCTCAAAAACTGGCTTATAAATCTAGCGAAATGTGGTTTTCCACAGACCCGTGAAAACCTCTTGAAAACGGTTCAAGATATTCTCCAAGAAGAAGGCCGCAAAACTCCTTTCAAGGACAGCAAACCCGGTAAGAAATGGTACTATGCGACGCCATCCCGATTTAAGCCTACGAACCGCTGAAACTGTGTCTAAAAGCCGCGCTCAAATAACAGAGGAAGCAATAAGAAAATGGTTTAGAGAGCTCAAAGAATACTTAACAGAAGAAGATGCTTTAGACATTCTTGAGGATTCTTCTAGAATTTTTAACGCCGATGAAACGGGTTTCAGCATGGCTCCGAAAACTGGAAATGTCATTGCTCCAAAAGGAATCAAAAACCTTTACGAAATCAAGACAGCAAATGAAAAAGAGAACTTAACTGTGCTGATGACTTTTTCAGCAGATGGAAGAACCCTTCCTCCAATGGTGGTTTTGCCTTATAAAAGGTCCCCTAACTGGCTGAAATTAGTGCAAAATAAGAAGCCTGACTGGGTTTTTGGCAAGACGGACAGTGGATGGATGCGGGGGGAAACTTTTCTGCAATTTGTGAAAGAGGGTCTGAACGTTTGGATTTCCAAAAATAATATTAAACGTCCAGTTCTTTTTTTTGTCGATGGACACGCTTCCCACATGTCGCTTGAATTAAGCTACTTTTGCAGCAGCGAAAACATAATTTTGTATGCACTTCCTCCAAATACCACCCATATTCTTCAGCCGGCTGATGTGGGAGCTTTTAAAGGCCTGAAGTCGGATTATAAAAATATTTTAAACGAATGGCGCAAACGTTCGGGTAGTCACGGCAGCACAATGAATAAGGAGAGTTTTTGTGGTGTGTTAGATGAGCTCCTGAATTACAAGGATAGGACGACCATCATACAAAATGCTTTCAAAAAATGTGGAATATTTCCATTTGATCCGAATGCCGTCGACTACTCGAAATGTATTAAAAATGCGTTAGAAGTTTTAAATCTTGGTGCTGATGTTGGCAGTGGTTCAAGTGGTGATTCTCGTGGTAAATCTGGAGATGGTTCTGACGGTAATTCTGGTGGCGCTGGTGATTCTGCGGGCAATTTTGGTCCAGATTTTGGTCGTGTGTCTGCTCGCGACCCTGAAAATGATGCTGATTGTTTGGATTTTGATGAAGATGGCGATCTAGGTCTAGGAAATTGTCTTAATGAGGACTTTGCGGTCAACATCGATTGCGATATAGGCAGCATTGTGAATGTTGGAAGTGGTAATGCTAAAAATATTCCACATGCAAGTTTTTTAGAAGCCGAAAGAGTAATACATCATCTAAAAGATGATCTCCAAAATAAAAATATCGACCATAAAGTTGTGCTTGAAGTTATTCGTCAGGCTAAACAAACAGTTTCTGGCGATTCTCAAAGTACCCATGATATTGAAGGGATCTACGAAGTTACCTCCGATGGCACATTGTTAAGAGTATTTCAACCCAATAAAGACAGTGTTCAAGAAGCTTCCTTACTATGACACGATTGGGAAGCAGTCATAGGTAGCCATAACTTTTAATTAGGAATCTGCATTTTATTTAAACTAAATTTTTCTTTTTGTAAGATACTAATATGGAGTTGGAAATACAAAATGAAAGAAGTTTTTCACCCGTTGTGAATGATAATATTATTTTACAAGAAATTTCTTCCCACATAATGGAGGAAAACACACAAACCACAATTCGTATGCTTAATTTTTCATTTTTACCTAAACGAATTAAAATAATTATTTTTACCACACAGAACCTCAAACCCCAAAAAGTCCATCCATTTTTGAAAAGTTTTTGAAATACCCGAAACCAATACAAGACTCCGTCCGAAGATTTATAAAGGCTCGCAAGCCACCAATGTCAATTTCATCTCAGGCTTGGAAAACTTTCCAGGAAAACAAAGATGATGAGAAAAAAATTAAAGCCTCCGAAGTGGAAAAAAGGAAGCTTGAGCGGCAAGAAAAAAGAGAAGGGAAGAAAAAAACAACGAAACGAAAAAAGACTGTCCCAAATAGCTGCAAGACTGTGATAAAAAAAACTTAAATGATTTTTTTCAATTAAACATCTCTTAAACCTACCTATTAAATTCTTTAAAATGTATTAAAAAATAATAATATTTATCTATCAAATTATTTTTATTAGCTTTAAAAAAATGTTCCTACCTGAATTAAATTTAAGGATTTTTTTAGTTCTTAGTTTTGTAGATAATTGTTTTAGCCTTTAAAAAGGAAATTTTAATTTAATTTGTTTTAATTTATTTCTATAATAAAAATATTTGTTTCTTAATTTTCCTGTAATAAAACATTTGAATAAAAAATATTAAACAATTTAAGCCCTTTCTTTACTGGGTGGCCGAGGATGGGACACGAGCTGGTCGGAAATAGGAAAAAAGGGGCCGTCCACTGGAAATTTTTTTTCTTTTACTAAAATCTAATTAAATAATTTTCTGGTAACAATAATTATTTTTTTCTTTATTTTATAGACGAACAAATTAATAAATAATAATTTATTTTAAGAATAATTCGAAAATGTTAGTATTTGTTGTTACTGTGATATATTTCATCACGAAAAATCCTTAAGGGGCCGGCCACTAGCGACTCTACCCTACACATTTTCATTATTGAGCAATATTTTTAAAATAATGAAGGTTTGTCAACTACGGTCCACAATTTTTGTACAAAATATGGTCGTCATAGTGATTTAAAGCAATCAACTGTGAAGGGAATGGTCGTGTTCCGGGTTTTAGTTTTACCAAGTTAACTTTGCCGACGCACTGTTCTCATTGGTCAATCGACCATTTTAGGCACGTGACATTGGAGGGGAAATTACTGGCGAAACCAGTTAAATATTTACGCAATTATACTCCGATTTAAGTGAAACAGCTGAGACATAATATCCATAGATATCTTTTAATATTCAAGTGGTAACCATCGGATAGTGGTCGCATCCAACCGGATTTGACAGCAACACTATTAACAGCCTCGTTAGACCCTGGTTAGGATATTATTTGTTTATTTAGGTTATTTCGTACTTTTTTGACAAAGAATAATTATTCTGAATAGATAAAAGTTAATAAAAATCTAGAAATATGGCAAAATGAAATTGCAAAATGAGGATTGGTTCCACATCAGAGAAGGAGACTTCATTTTGAATTTGTATTCTTAAATCCGGAACACGGCCAATAATTGAAAAATTATTGTATCCTCTCACAAGTCATTTAACAGAAAACAAGTTGTTGAACAGAAAACACTGAACCAATTCGCGACAGTATATTGCTGACAGTCCAGGAACATCAATTCGGGATCGTAGTCAAGAATTAATTGGTCATTTCGAGAAGATCTCTACAGCGAACTCTTAAAAGACTTCAAACTTCATGCTTTCAAAGTTCAATTGACTCAAGAACTGAAGACTACTGACTATGTTGAGCGAATAGAGTTCGTTGAATGGATTTTGGAACAACAAAAATTGGCTGCTAATTTTTTGAAGAAAATCATCTTTCATCTCGAAGGCTTCGTTAATCGTCTAAATTGTCGCAATCGTGGTTCAAAACCCACTGGTAATTGTTGAGAAACAAATGCATTCACAACACGTGATTGTTTGGTGCGGATTTTGGGCTGGAGGCTGGAGGCATTATTGGACCATTCTTCTTTAACGCCATTAGACTTTATTTTCTTTGGGGTTTTTTGAAGCGAAGGTATATTTTTTTGGGACGCTCGGTGGGTCACGTATAAAACATATTCAAAAAAATGGGGAGTGAACCGAAAAATGGGTTTAGCAGTAAATGAGGGTAAGACTAAGTATATGCTGTCAACACGAAAGGACACACAACATCGACGAATTGGACAGAACGTCACCATTGACAGATATAACTTTGAGGTAGTACGGGACTTTGTCTACCTCGGCTCCGCTATTAACTCTGACAACAACATCTCGTCAGAAATTAAACGAAGAATTACTCTTGCCAACCGCTGTTTCTTCGGGCTAAGAAGGCAATTTAGTAGTAAAGCCCTCACTCGAACTACTAAGGAGAACCTATATAAGACCCTGATCATCCCAGTCCTGCTCTACGGCGCTGAAGCATGGACCGTATCAAAAGCGGATGAAGAAATCCTTGGTAGATTCGAGAGGAAAATTCTTCGAAAAATCTTCGGTCCCGTTTGCGTTGACGGGCTATGGAGACGAAGATTCAACCAAGAACTATACGAGCTGTACAGCGACATGCCCCTGGTCAAAAAATTCCGCATTGGACGTTTAAGATGGCTAGGACATGTAGAACGAATGGACACCAATACTCCGGCTCGCAGAGTCTTCGATTCCCAGCCAGACGTCGGACGCAGTAGAGGAAGACCTCGCCTTAAGTGGCGCGCACAAGTGGAAACCGACCTCAACCAACTTGGAGTGCGCAACTGGAGGCAGTTAGCTAAGGAACGGGCTAATTGGAGAGGCATGTTGGTTGAGGCCCAGGTTCATTCCGGACTGTAGCGCCACTTAAGTTAAGTAAGTAAGAACCGAAAAATAGTGAAATCGTGACCGTCACCGTACCGTTAACTCCCCCTCCATGGTGTGACTGTCACCGTCACTTGGAAGATGGGGAGTGAACCGAGAAAAAAGTGAAATCCTGATCGTCACCGTACCGTTAACGTTAACGTCACTCGGGCCAATACGTAAAAGCTTCGCTTCTTACGGCCATCCCACTACGGCTCCATGTTTTTTTTATTCAACGGTCTATGCAAACAAGGCCACGGCAACCAACGCCTTGAAAGAGCAAATTGTGCGGTGTATTAATGAAATTGAGCCCCATTTCTACGAAGCAGTCATAGAAATAAAAGAGTACCTACCTGCCAGCAAAGCAAGGGCGGCCATTTATCCAATGTGCTATTCCATACATAACCTCAATCTGAACACTCTATGAACCAATAAAAAAAAATAGGTGCCGTGAAATAACGCCAAATTCCAAAATTCATTGTTTTTGAAATAAAGCAAAATTCAAAGCTGCAGGGGTTCATATTTTGCATGGGTCTTGTTTTTTAATACGTCCAACCTCTCACGTAACCCAAATCCAAGCAGGGGGTTGCAGGGGGCATCATGCCGTCCCCCACTCGTATTTAAAGTTTGCAAACACCCAAACTCGCATTCGGATGGATGCAAAGTATGAACCCCTCTGCCTGGGCTCAGTGTTGGATTTGGGATGGGTGTGTAATTGGATGTATGCAAAGTGAAATAAGGCCGACTCGACTTTATTTCACTCTAGCAAAGTTAAATAAGACCGAAGATGGAAATTTGGAATTCGGCGTTATTTCATAGCACCAAAATGTAAGCTTTCTGATTTTTATTATTATTATTATTAGAAGCTTTTATTATAGCCATACATACTAATTCTACATTACAATTACATTTTCATTTTTACAATCTTGTAGTTAAAGTTAAGTTAAATAATTGTTGCGATCTTATGTGTTACAATTAATTCTTCTAAGATTTGAATGTTCCGTTAATAATTGTCTTTTATATTTAATATTTAATATTTTCTAGTCGTTGTTTCGGTTGGCATAAGCCTCCCCCATTGTTGTCCATAGATTTCTGTTCTTTGCGTCGTTGTACCAGTTGCGATTGAATTTAAGTAGGTCATCATTCCATCTTTTCTTTGGTCGTCCTTATTTCATCATTTCTGACTCGTTCTATTTGTCTAATATATAATAAGTGTCTTTCAATTTTCGTCTGGCAAATTCGAATCTTCTCGGCTATGTTTGTTGTCATTGCTAATGTCTGTAGTCCATATGTCATAACAGGTAGGATCGTCGAGTCGAATATATATCTTCTCGTGTCTGCTCCTATATTACAATCCAGTATTTGTTTAGTACTCCAGTATTGTTTCCAGCTATTTGTGATTCGTCTGTTGATCTCTTTTTCCTCCTGATTTGAAAATGATTTAATTTGTCCTAGATATAAGTAGTCTTCAACATATTCAATGGCATTATTAGATAATATTATTGGATATTTTATATGATTAGTCATAGCTTTAGTTTTTGTCATATTTATACTTAGTCCATGAATTTTACATGTTACTGAAAGTTGGTTAAGCATTGTCTGGATGTTGTCAGATTTATTTGATATAAGAACGATATCGTCAGTGAATCTTAAATTGTTCAAACGTTGTCCATGTATTTTTACTCCATACTTATTGGTCCAATTCATTTGCATAAATATATCTTCTAATACAGCTGCGAATAGTGGAGGCGATATTGGATCTCCTTGTCTAACTCATCTGTTAATTTTGAATTCTCGTCCCGTTTTGTCAGTTTTAATTCTTGCTGTATTGTTGGAATAAATATTTTTAAATGTTGTTATGAAGGTGGGGTCAATGTTCTGGTTCTCCAACGCCGTCCAAATACTTTTGTGTTCTACCATGTCAAAAGCCTTACTGAAGTCAATAAATAGAAAATAGAGAGGTTTCTTGTATTCGTTGAATTTTTCGATCAATTGGTTGATAGTCTGTAAATGGTCAGTAGTTGAATATCCTTCTCGAAAGCCAGCTTGCTCCCTTGGTTGTTTATCATTTAATTTATGTTTCATTTTCATATTTCTGATTAATAATCTGTATTTTCTATCATTATGTGAATTATGGGACACCCTTAAGGATGTTTTTATCTGTTAATGCTTTTTAAGTTGGTTCTGAAATAAAACCCAGAAGTTAATTTCTTTCTCTCAGAAAAGGTTTTTTTGCCAATAGAGTTCTTCGCGACAATGTCAGTGTCAAATAAATGTGACAGTTACCTAACTGGAAGGAAGACAAACAAAATAAGATGCTAATAATTCGTATTTCGTCTTTTAAAACGTTTTTATACCCTATCCCATAGGGGGGTATAGTAGTTTTGATACATAGTTTGTAACATAGAGAAATAATTTAGCTACGTTTACCTTAAAGTATATGGATCGACTCAGAATCGATAGCTAAGTCGATTTAGCCATGTCTGTCCGTCCGTCCGTCCGTCCGTACGTCATCAGTTTTTGGGCCTTAAATTTTGAGCTAGAAGGATGAAATTTGGTACACGTACTCTTTGTTGCTCCCAGCAGAACAAGTGTAAAAAATTTTGAAATCCGCCCACTGCCTCGCCCACTTTTTAGAAAAAAGTATTTTTTTGGCCAAACCGTAAAGAATTTTAAAAAAGTGTCTGAGCAGCATATTTAGAGAATCGTAATAGCTATATTTCGTTCATATAAAGTTTTTGAAGTGAAACACTTCTTATGGCGCCTTGCGATTTCCTATGTTACAAAAACCGACACCATTGGGGAATGAATGTGTGCGAATGAAATAAATGGTACTTTGGGAGGGGAGCACGAGAGAGAGAAGGATAGAGCATTCACGCACATCTAGAGCTAGACCCGTTCTCGTACGTTCTCGGTAGAGAAGAGCGAGAAGCGAGAGAATTATGCAAGTGTATGTGTGCGATTTCTTGAAAAAAAATCGCCCATAGTACGAAAACAAGAGAATGGGAAATGCAAAAACAAACAAACGCGGTTAAAACGGCAATGCGCACGTTGAAATTCGACTGAGATTAAAAAGTAAGCGCATATGTCGATAGGATTTTTGGAAATTTTTCTTACTTTAAAATTTTCCAGGGACCTGATTAAACTGATTGATTAAACTTAACAATAATGGAGAAAACGAATGCTCAAAAATGTAAAGAATGTCGTGAAAGACAACGTGAAAAGGAAAATAAACCGAAAAAAGGTAAAGCAAAAACAAATGCAGAGCGCATGAAGGAGTGTAGATTACGGAAGCAGGCGACACTGGCTATAAATGGAATTGTGGACAATCAGTCACGTAAGTACAATTGAATCAGAAGATGTGGAGATTCAAAATGACGTTCTCGATCCTAATCTCTCATCTCCAGTTCAACCTGTTGTCATTGAGGATATTGCAAGGGATCCAGGACCATCGAATGTGCATCAATTGAGTCCTGAGCAGAGGTTACCATACACTTGTTATCTCAGAAATAAATCCGCTCATCAAGAATTCACGAAAAAAAATTACTAATAATCCCTTCGGCCACACGTGCTCCATTTCTGATAGATTATGGTTCAGAGACGACTTGAAGGCCTCCTGAACAGGAAGGGATTTTGAATACCATCTTACCACAAAACAACAGAGGAAATCTCAGGATATGTTACACTTGCAGTCAAGCTCTGAAAAAGGACACTATCCCCGCAATATCGACCTATAACGGTTTCAAATATCCAGAGGTGCTCAGAGAGACTCATTTATATACCCTTCATGCAGATCAGACGATTGAGACACGTGAATGGGCAATACGGAATATATGGGCAAGTAATTAATGTGCCAGTATCGGTAGACACAATGGTTCATCAATTACCACGAAATATATATGATATTAGAGCCACTGATCCTATCCTATCCTCAGCAGTAGTACGAAGTTTCACTTCTGTCGCGTAGCTCTCTACGCACACTTTTTTTTTTTGCCACGCCACGTTTTTCGGTAAAATGTTAAATATTTCGATAAAAAATTTTGATGCAGAATCATTAGGTTTATTTATATATACATTTCGTTCATAGACCATTTCAACCCACGCCCACTTTTTGGGGGCGTTTTCTTACAAAAACCGTGTTTGTATACCCTACCCCATCGCTTATGCTGGAGAAAAACGATGTTTTTTTGTCAAACAACAAAAGATTCTGATAAACTGTTTGAACAATATGTTGTGACAATGCCATTTTCTATATTATAGGCACATAAAGCCCACTTTTTGGAGATATTAATTTTAAGGATGGGATGGGATAGGGTATTCAACGATCCGCACAGCGGATTGTAGTCATATCATATGTTTATTTTTTTTTTAGAAATATAAATTTAAATTAGAACTTCTTGTCCTACAAGATTGACTAAAATTTAGCACACTTGTAAGAAAGTCACCTTCGCGAAGTACCCTATGGAACAGTTGCTATTCCAAACGCTTCTTTTTCACCAGTTGAAAACGCAAACCAATGTTGTGTGTCTTAAGATTTAAAACTTTCTTCCAACAAAAGCAGCAAAACAGATCATTGATCTGGATTTTCAAATGGGGCCAATAACTCGCTGATACTCCATAAAATATTCTACTAATTGCAATCACTTATTATTATATTGAGGTTACGTTTTATACAAAAACATGATGAGTACCTACCTCGACATGAGTAATGAACAAAATATTGTAAACTAGAGCACGTCGTCTTTAGAAATGTTAAATTCATAATAAATTCAGCTTTCAGCGTATTTCTTACTTAAATTCCAATTTAATAGCTACCAACAGAATAGCGTAAACAAAAACAACGAAATTGATAAGAAAATAAAAACGCAAACATTCCTTTATCACGACTTTTCCATTATTCATTGTCAGAGTTTGAATTTAATTTTTCCGCCTTTTTGGGGCTTCGTCTATTATTTATTCAAATTTTGATAGCCACCTGGTGCTTGGCCCATCAATTATGGCAATTCTTTGGCAAAGAGCTTTTAAGATAATTACAAGCAAACAGTGCCTATCAGGCAGGTATTTGGCACAACTAGAGGGGGCTAAGTATTTTCGTTAATTACTATCTCTCATGCATAATTTTGATATAAAAAAAAAATCAATTATAACCTCCATCGAGATACTGTGATACTATTGATCTGGCAATTCGATAACTTCATTTCTGAAATGCGAATAAATTAATCACAGCTTGCAGTGTATGCCTAATGAGCGCATGCAAGAGTCTTAACCCGCTCTATTGTTATGGAAGTCACGTCTGAAAATAAATTACTAAGACGGTAGTTCATATTGTGTTGTAGAGTGTGCCACATTATTACACAGACTCAGTTATATGTACATAAGAGTAGATATATATAAATAGCAAGTAACGAAAAAAAAAAAACTAAAAGGTCTGACAAGTTGATGAAACTATTGTTTAAAAATACCAAAAATAAAGAAGGGGTTATTATCCAATCGAATGTAGAGACTAGAGGTACTTAAAAGTCGTCAGCAAATATATTCCTTTGTCAAGTAGGTGGATGGGATAGGTTTGTCGGTAGGTAGTTGGGTTTTTCTGGTATAGGGTGAGCGGTTTTACTTTGTAAGATAGGTAGGTTAAGATAGAGTAATGCGGGTAACTTTAGCCTGCAAGCTTATAAACGTAAGACGAAAGTTTCATCAGAAACATCATACTCTGACCACAGAATAATAGAATTTGAAATAGAGGACGACACTAAACTCCCCCTTCAACATCGAAACCCCAAGAAAGCCAACTGGGACAAGTTCGTTGTGGAAGTAGGGAGACACAGTAGCGCCCTTCCACTGCATCTGATGGAAACTCCGTTTGAAATCGATGCTGCAGCGGAACTAATAGGCAAGCCTATGAAATGATCTGCCCTCTAAAGACTATAAAACCACAAAGATCACCGACATGGTGGACGAAAGAGCTTCAAAGCATTAGAAGGGAAACCAGGAAAACCTATAACGCAGCAAGAAGCTCAAATTCTGAAACCGACTGGGATCTTTATAAGAATAATCAGCGCAAATTCAAAAGTGCGGTCAACAGTGCTAAACGCAACTCCTGGCGTAACTTCTGTTGCAGTGTAGAAAGCACTACTGAATCAGCTAGACTTAGAAAAATAATCGGAGTCGATGGTATTATCCCAATCATGCTACAAAAATCGAAACACCTCGTAACAGCATTCCTACACAAACTGTTTGTGAGTAGTCTAACATGCGGTTACATCCCTAGGTGCTGGCGGGAAGTAAGAGTAGTCTTTATCCCAAAAGCCGACAAGCCCAGTGACACGACCGCGAAGGACTTTAGACCAATAAGTCTTACATCCTTCATACTAAAAACCTATGAAAAACTAATGGATATCTACATTCGTGACAAACTCGACCCCCAATACATATCCTCGGCACAGCATGCCTGCACGAAAGGTAAGGGAGTCGAAACTGCTCTACATGATATCGTTAGTACAATAGAAAAACCTCTTCACGAGAAGGAATATACACTCGCTGCATTTCTCGACATTGAAGGAGCCTTCAATAATGTGAACACAGACGCAGTCGAAAGAAACCTCGCGAAGAACAACGTGGACCAACCTCTAATACATATTATTGGAAGTATGCTCAACCACAGAAATATAAATACAAATCTGGGAGACACCCATCTCAAAGTAATAGCATCAAGAGGCACACCACAAGGAGGCGTTATCTCACCTCTGTTGTGGAACATAGTCTTCAATGAGATACTCATAAAGCTACAGCGAAATGGGGTAAAAGTCATAGCCTACGCAGACGATGTAGCGATATTAGTTAAAGGGAAATTCCTACCCACTATTAGTAAACTACTCGAAGCGGGCATTGAAAACTCTCAACGAGTGGACAAAACAATGTGGGCTTGGCATCAACCCCCAGAAAACGGAACTCGTTCTCTTTACGAATAAGAGGAAGATACCAATATTCGACCTACCGGCTATCGATGGGACTACCCTTAATCTAGCCGATAGTGCAAAGTATCTGGGTGTCATTCTTGATAGAAAACTCAACTGGAACCTAAATGTGCGTGAGCGCATTAAAAAGGCCACAGTCGCTTTCTATACGTGTAACCGAATATTCGGAAAAAAAACTGGTTTCCGAACCCCAAGATCATCCTATGGATGTACACGGCCATTGTGAGACCTATATTAACATATGGGGGGCTTGTCTAGTGGCAATCCACAAATAAAGTCACCCATCTGAAAAATATGACAAAGGTACAAAGGATAGCATGTGTGGGCGCTACTGGCGCAATGAGAACCACACCAACAGCGGGACTGGAAACCATCCATAACCTGCTACCGCTAGACCTTTACATGCAAGAATCTGCAGCCAAAAGTGCTCTAAGAATCAGCCAGCTCAACTGCTGGAAATCGAACTCAGGAGGACATGCCCAAATTCTACACAGATATCTGGGCTCAGCTGTATCCTCTGACTACATGCTGCCTCACCATGACTTTCAAAGACCATTCTCCTGCATCCTCCCAAGCAGAGAGGAGTGGGAGAGGAACGAATTGGGCCCCGAAACCATATCCATCTAATCTGATGGTTCAAAAATGGATGTAGGCGTTGGAGCTGGAGTGTTTTCAGAAACACTTAAGCTAAACAGCACCTTTCGTCTCCCTGAGCACAGCAGTGTCTTCCAAGCCGAAATATTGGCAGTAGCAGAGGCAGCCAAAGCGACCTCAATGCTGGCGATACCACCAGATGATATCACCATCTTTATGGCAGTCAGGCTGCAATAAAAGCTATCTCTGCTGTCGAAATAAAATCTCGGCTTGTGAAACGTTGTCGTGAAGAGCTAAAGGTTCTTGGCGTCCAACATAATGTTAAGCTCTGCTGGGTCCCCGGACACAGAGGCATACAGGGCAATGAAATTGCTGACGAACTGGCAAGAAAAGAATCTGCCTCCAGCATTGACCAAGCAGACCAGTCGGTCAAACCACCACTATGTGACCTCAAATCTCGGGTGGGACAGAAAACACTGATCACTGCCAAAAACAGGTGGAACTTCCTCCCCACCCTTCCCACCTGTGAAACTTCCAAAAGGATGTGGCCTGAGTATGACAAAGCCAGAACCCATAAACTACTTCGTAGAAACAGGAAATCTGTCTCTACTATAGTTGGGATTCTTACTGGACACAACTTACTAAAAAGCCACAAACTGAAAATGCATCTCATAGATGATGACCTCTGTAGAGTCTGCGGTGATGAAGAAATACACGAGGATACCCTCCACTTTCTGTGCCACTGCCCAGGCCTCAGCCAATTAAGAATGAGAACCTTAGGAAAATACTTTTTCCATGACCTCACGGATCTATCCGAAATCCCTCTCCCTAATCTTTTCAGGATTGCAACAACATCTGGATGGCTGGAAAGAGCCTAACAACAATCCACAGTAACGGGACAATGAATGAACCAACCACACAAGTGGACCCCCAACGGGCATCACAATGGGTCTATATTGACCTGAGTGCGATGAGGGAAGACACACACCGTCTGCCTCATCAACCCACCAACCTAACCTAACCTAAGACGAACTTGACATTGTTACAAAATTATATTCGAATTAAGTGCATTTTTAGGGGAATACAAATTCAATATGAAAAAAAAGCTCAAAACTGATATTATTGAAGATTTTATTGGTGTTATTGAATAGAGATGGTGCCCGGCTGGCTCAAATGAAGCCCAATCGTCAAGTCCAATTTTCGACTACTTTTTTTTTTTTTTTTAAATTCTGACCTGCCTAAGCAGTAATATACACATCGACCTAAAAGATCTATTGTGCTTGCCGTCAGATGCTTTTTAGGTTAGTAGCGCTTCTACTTTCCTAATGTAGCTGATAATACTTTCAGCCGAAGATTTCCTCAGTTCTTTGGGACTTAAAAATTCCCTGAAGAAAGATTCCCTTCTCATACCGTAAAGGGCCGGGCACTCACATATGATATGCTCGGCTGTTTCGTCTTCTTCTAGACATAGTCTGCACTCCGGTGAGTCGACTAGACGCATTTTGTTTAGGTGATATCGCAGACCGTGATGACCAGTTAGGTAGCCTACTAAGTTTTTGATATCGTGCCTGCGAAGATTTAGTATCTTGTTGGCATCTGATTTGAAGGGCTGAATAGCTCTTTTGGCCTGTCTTAGGCCTGGGATGTTTCCCCAGTATGAAACACATCTGTTTTGTTCCCAGTTTTTTATGACTAGATTTATGGCTGATTTGGGGATTGCACAGAAGGGTTCAGGTCCAATGAAGGGGGTTTCCGAACCTTTTCTGGCTACTTCATCAGCTTTTTCGTTACCTTCAACTCCCTTATGTCCGGGGACCCACCATAGTTTGGTTTTGTTCCTGGAACTGAGTGTTTGGAGGGAGTTGAAGCAGTGTAGTACTGATTTGGAGTCAATGATGTGTGAGCTAAGGGCTTTTATAGCTGCTTGACTGTCCGTGAATATATGGATGTTTGCGCCTTTAATACCTGAGTTGTGTATTAGGTTTGCGCATTCTTTTATGGCATGGAGCTCAGCTTGGAATACACTAGGGTTTTTTCCCATAGGTATTGAGATGTTTTTATTATATTTAGCACTTATTGCGGCGTATTTGACATCCACTTACCTTGCTTGTACTGTTCCGAGTCGATATTTGCCCCTCGGAATGTTTGGACATCCAAAATACTGGATGCGTGCATCTTGTCTATCGAAATGGGATCGACAGCACTGACCAAGTGGTATGCAAATTGTGGTCAATAAAAGTTAACAGCAACCCAATGTACGCAAATTAATAAATATCCAACACCCTACCATACAACTTGCAAACCAGTTGATAATATCGTAATGAATTTGTTCAAGTACCCAGAATATCTAGATACAATCATCAGGATGGTTGCAAATATTCTGTCGGCAAACAATCGAATAGTCTGCCAACAACAACAAGGAAAAACATTTCACTTGATGAATATTGTTCTGTGGAAATGTATCTATTCGGTCTGTTTACTTAACCGAGAGTTATTGTGTGTCACACAAGAATGAACGGCGCCAGACGCATGTTAATTAATTTCAATTGAATGTGAGTACGACCGACGGCTTTGGTCCCTGTTCGCTTTGTCGCAATTCCATTTGAGAGTCCACAAGTTTGCAAATCATAAAGTCAATTGCTTGTTAATGCTAAGCAATTTATGGCGCAAGAATATTGCGCTTTTATTGCTTTCAGATTGCTCTATCTATGGAAAGATACTAATTGTATATTTGTATGATGGAACTAAGATCTAAGCGAACCATGCTACACACGGGGGTGGAGGGCAAAATGAAGGTGAAATTTAAATTTACGATTGCAACATCTACTTAAAAGAGGTTGTAATCTGTAATGGGATTGAAACATGATAAGGGTGATTCCGTTTGGTTTTAGACATCCAAGTAGTCGTGCAACACTTGGAGTTGTCTACAATGCATGAGAATAAACGCTGAGATTCATTATTTGTAAATATTTTGCTCGGCGGCTAGTAGATTAGAAAGCAATAAATAGATAGGTTCTGAGATTATAACAACTTGTTGTTCTATTGAATGAATTTTATGATAAGGACATTTATTGTGAGTCGTTGGGAATTTTTTTTTTAACCCCTAAACCCGTTGAGAGTCTCTGTAGGATTTCGTCGTTGTCGATCATAAGTACGCCGTTTGCAGTTATTGAGTCCAAACCTCACTCAATCTGTATGGCTGCCTGTTTAAAGTAGGGGTGCTGGTTCAATCCCAACCAAAACTTTTAAGAAGCAAGACAAACGCCATTCATCGGTATTTAGGTTAGTAGAGGTGGCGGTTCAGCATTCACCCAAGTAGCACGTATGTGCATTTTTGTTACCACGACTCGTGTGACCTTTACGATCTCTAGATCCAGCCTGTGAGGTTAAGAAAAAGGATAAGATCTTGTATGCTTTTACCCCAGATGTCACTAAGGTTGTCGAAGAATGGTTGGTCTAATGCACGCAATCTGGCTCTTGCTAGTTCCGTCCAGGGTGCATGTTTAAACCCAACTTCTTCCCTATCACTCTTTATCTTCCTCTTCTGATCAAACACCCGCCCTGTGCAAAAATACTAAAAGGTAGTCATAGCCCTTTTAACACTGACAAGTTATAAAACAAAAGTTAATCCTTAATCTGGAGGATTGATCTTTCTTGAGCTTGACACTGGAACTGGTAGATTCTCTTCTTTGTTTAGAGTGGTAGTTAGGCCATGAAAGGTTGTTTGTGATATACCTTTAGGTGAAACCCGAATTACTCCCATTATGCTACTCCAGAATCCAATTGGTGATCTGTTTAGGTTAGCCATACTGACGTTGTTCAAATCGTTTAGATCGGTGAGGAAGAATCCATCTAGGTGGTATATTCTTATTTTAGAGAGAGCTGGATATGTGTAAATGGAGCCCCTTATTGTTTCTCCTTCCTCGTAGCCTCTTTCGTTTCTGTAGAAATAGTTGCAGGTACCCAATTAAAGAGCATGTCTGTCTAGGGTCAAATTTTCCGTCAATATATTGGTTATTTATTTATTTATTTATTTATTTATTTATTCTTGAATGTTTAAAAACAGTAAGATATAATATCTTATGAGTTAGTTTTCAGCTAATTTTGCAAAAATTAAGCTAACAGATTTTAAGAAACTAGTTTTGATTTTCAATTACTTTTAGTTTACAAGTTTAATTTAATAATCTACGAATTAACAGAGAAGTGAGACTTTAAAACTCTTTTTATGCTTGTTTTGTTCTGTATTTCCTTTATGTAAAGGATGAATTAATTGATGAGATCTATTAGATGATGCTTTTCTCAATCTATCAAAACAGTAATGTGGTTGGTGGGTTAGCAAAATATCCGAAAGCAACGTTAAAGTGCGAAGTTGAAGATAACTTTCAAGTGACATACCAAGCGGACGAGTGGTAAAACCAGATAGTCTGTCATACCTTTTCAACCCATAGATATAACGCACGGTGCTGTTGAAAGCGACATTCAGTTTTCTTTTGCTTGCAGAGCTGCAGTTGCAAAAAATTTCGCATCCGTACATCAATATCGGGAATATCAGTGTTTTTGCTACAAGTAAACGTGTGCTTACTGGGGTGAAATACTGCGTTACCCACAGTGTTCGCAGAACACCATATACTTTTCCGACGAGTGAATTTATATGGTTGTCCCAAGTCAGATAGCGATTAAATGTCAACCCAAGATTTTTTGCAGTTTCGACGTATTCGATAGGAGCATTGCTCAACACTATCGGAGGAAAATATGAAATATTATGCTTTTTTCTTGAGACTACCAAGCATTTTGACTTTTTAGGGTTCAAGATAAGACCATTTGAATGAGACCAATGTTCAATTTTCTCTAAGTCCTCATTGACACTTAAAGCGCCATGCTCAATTAGCCCGAGGGGGCAGCTCAAGTACAATTGGACGTCATCGGCATACATATGTAATGAGCAGTTCTGAGTAACTGTTGGGAGTTCATTAACATAAATAGAAAATAAAAGAGGACCAAGAATGGAACCTTGTGGAACACCAGTCACGTTTGGCAGAAAATTTGATAATTTGTTGTCACCAACTAGAACTGCTTGCTCCCTCTGTGTTAAGTAAGAAAACATTAGCTTAGTGGCAGATGAAGTGAAGTTGAATTGATGCATTAGTTTATTACAAAGGTTGGCATGGTTGACAGTATCAAAAGCTTTCGAGAAGTCAAGCAATACCAAAAAGGTATTCATCTCTATCCATTGCCTGTCTAATATCGTCAGTAACGCTCAATAAAGCAGTAATACAACTATGCTTTTGACGAAACCCGGATTGCTTCGGGGTGAGTAAATTATTTGCTTCCAGATAAGTACTGATTTGCTTTTGTAATACTCTTTCGAATACTTTTGATAAAAAAGGCAAGATTGAAATCGGTCGAAATTCATCACCTTTAGCACTTTTAGGAATAGGTAAAATTGTTGCTAGCTTCCATATATAAGGATATTCACTTGTCATCAAGATTGTATTAAAAATGAATGTTATGTGCGGCAAGACAATCGGCAAAATAATTTTTAAAAATGAGGGATTCATTTCATCAAGTCCAACAGCATTAGACTTAATAGAAAGTACGCTTTCAACGACATCAGCACTACTTAATGCTTGAAACGAAAATCCAGGTCGATTTACCTGATTCAAAAACGAAATACTAGTTCTAAACATATGAGAAGGCTACAATCCACTGTGCGGATCGTTGAATACCCTATCCCATCCTATCTGTAAAACTAAAATCCCCAAAAAGTGGACATGGCTAAAAACACGATGTGGATAAAATAAAGAAAATGACATGGTGACAACAAATTGTTCAGACTGTTTACAAAAAACTTTGACGGTTCTACAAAAGACAAGGTTTTCTCCTGCATATGTTATGGGGTAGTGTGTAAAAATAGTTTTTATATAAAAACGCCCCCAAAAAGTGGGCGTGGGTTGAAATAGTCTATGGACGAAATGTTCATATTTATACTACTAATGATTCTGCATCAAAAGTTTTTTCGAAAATTTTAAAATTTGACCGAAAAACGTTTTTTATTAAAAACGCCCCCAAAAAGTGGGCGTGGCGAAAAACTTTATATGAACGAAATACAGATATTCAGATTGTCTAAATATGTTGTTCAGAAAGTTTTTCAAAATTCCTTATGGTTTGGCCAAAAAATACGTTTTTCTAAAAAGGGGGCGTGGCAGTGGGCGGATTTCAAAAATTTTTACACTTGTTCTGCTGGGAGCAACAAAGAGCACGTGTACCAAATTTCATCCTTCTAGCTCAAAATTTAAGGCCCAAAAACTGGTGACGTACGGACGGACGGACTGACGGACAGACATGGCTAAATCGACTCAGCTATCGATTCTGAGTCGATCCATATACTTTGAGGTATATGTAGCTAAATTATTTCTCTATGTTACAAACTATGTATCAAAACTAATATACCCCTATGGGATAGGGTATAAAAATCGACGAGGGTTTTGAGATAAATTTTTTGTTTAACTCATTACCATCAATTTCGATGCTTTGCCCGGTTTTCGACTTGCCCATGCCTATGTTGCGTAAGTTTTTCCATAATTGACGGCTAGTTAGAGAGGTATTAAGTTGTTTTGAATACATTTGAGATTTAACCAAACGTATTTCGGCAACCGCTTTATTACGAAGCATACAAAATTGTAGCCTTAATGCATTTAGACGGTATCGCTTCCAGGACTTATACGCATCGTCGCGTTCCTGCATTAGTACACGTATATTTCGAGTAAACCATGGTTTACTTTTCGGTTTAAAAATTTTTGTTTTTAAAAGCACATGAGAATCAAATAGAGTACTAATGTTTTCATTTAAGAATTGCAACTGGTCATTTGCCGATGGTATATAAAAAACCGATCCCCAATTTATGCCTCTTGTGTCTTCTTCTAAATGCTGAAAATTAATGCTCTTAAAATCACGATATTTGATTTGTTTACAAGAGTGAGTAAAACTAAACTCCAGTGTTAAAAAAATTAAGTCGTGCTTTGAAAAAGCAGGAGCAGATAATTGATCATACAGAGCTACTCTGCTAATGTCACTCACAAAGTTTGGGGGTATCTCGCCTGATGCCACAAAAATCAAACTGGCTAGTTCCATTGTGTTTCCCCTGAAATTTAGTGTCAGCTGTTTAATGTTCAGTATCGACTATGGGGTTTAATGCTTTCGTTGGTGCTAAATGGCCAGTAGATACATGAGAGGCACCACATGCCTGGTCATCGAAATAATATATATGACCAAAACAGGATCATAATCAGGATGGGTTTAGTGGCGCGATGGTTAGTACGATGTACTGCCGCGCAGAAGGTCTGTGTTAGTTCCCAGCCGTAGCACCACCTAAATGATTTTTCACTAACCATCCTCTTGTGGTGATCTGACAAATCATCCGAGTAGTTGCAAATGTCAAGAAAAGCTTAACTCAACTTAGACTTTCAGAGTCGGCATAAAACAGGAGGTCCGCCATCATGCAAGAAGTACACACGCACACATGAACATTTTTTTTAACAGTCAGATCCTGTATATGGTATATGAAATTGATCTCTCCTGATAGACCGCATATCGGCACTACGGGTACCATTTGGGGTTATCACACTAATTTAAAGGTGCTACAAGAACAAAGAGTAGGAAGAGTACCTAACTTGCCTCTTTCCAATAAAAGTAAATTTTACCTTCGAGTCAACTGATTTTAAAATATTTATGAAGGTTTCGCACGTGGTATGATAATTTAACCAATTTAGGTATGCTGGCGAATCTCTGAAAACCACTATAACCTAGCATAACCCTTATGCTAACAACCTTAGCTTGGAAGGTAATTTTCATTCGTGTTTTCACTAAAATTTGGTGGTGGCTTTTCCTATATCAATAGTGGCTATGGGATTGAACGCTTCCGCTCACCTTAAGTGTCTGCTTTCAAATTGGAATATTTACTTTAATCCATGACGGTTCCCACTTAAACTTCACTTAAACTCGTACCGGACTATGAAAAGGTGCTGTATATCGATTTGGACTTCTTGGGTTTTTTTCCAGGTTGTGGACTTAATTGGCCTGAAACTACACTTATAAGGGCCGATCAGGTTGTTGGTAAGCGGTTTCAGGCGTTCGCATTTTACGGCAGATAGGATCTTGTAAGCGATGTTGAGTAGACTTATGCCTTTGTGGTTGGTACACCTCAGGTGGTCTTCCTTTTTGTGGATCAGGCAGGCGATATTTATGTTCCATACTTCAGGCATATTTTCATCCAACCAAAGTGTTGCTTATAAGTTGGTGAGTGTTACTTACCAAATTATCTCCGCCGGATTTATAAAGTTCGCCGGGAAGGCCTTCATTTCCGGCACCCTTGTTAAGCTTAAGTTCAGATATTTCTATCCTCACTTCACTTATGTCGGGTGGTTGGTAGTTTTTACTGTCGTCACCAATACTGAATGGTTCGTTTAGCCTGACAGCGGAAGATTGTTCGTCGTCGCCGTTTAACAGTCTGCAGAAGTGGTTCTTCCATATCCTCAGCATCGACTGTATCTCAACTACGATATTTCCTTGTTCAGCTCTACAGGATTCTGTTCGAGCCTTGTATCCCTGACTTTGACGTTTTACGTTCTGGTAAAACTTGCGAACATAATTCCTGGAATGGCACCTCCTCGATCGCGCTCTTTTCTTGCTCTTTTTTTTATTTTTTTCTGAAAAGCCGGCGTCCTTCTTTGCCTATAGAGCTCAATGGCAGCTCTCGTCTTCACCTGCAGCTTTGCCTTGTATGCCTGGGAGAACATCCCAGACCTATGACAGGCCAAAAGAGCTATTCAGCTCTTCAGATGCCAACAAGATACTAAATCTTCCCATGCACGATATCAAGAACTTAGTAGGTTACCTAACGGGTCACCACAGTCTGCGATATCACCTAAATAAATTGCATTTATTCAACTCACCGAAGTGTAGACTATGAAACAATCGAACACATCATATGTGAATGCTCGGTCCTTTACAGTATAAGAAGAGAATCCTTCTTCAGGGAGATATTAAGTATCGAAGAACTAAATTTACCTAAACAGACATCTGACGGCAAGCACAATATATCTTTTAGGTCGACATGCATCTTATTGCTTCGGCTAGTCAGAATTTAAAAAAAAAATGCCTCGAATTTGGCTGCAAGCTGGCTCATTCTGGTGGGCGCAAGAAGCCTAATTCATCAGTTGCGGCTGATCTTGTTGACATCGTTATCATTGTTCTTCGACAGGTTGCGTGTCTCTTGTCTATCGCAATGTGATCAATATAATTGATCGTTCGTTGATCTGGAGAACATCAATATCGAGTTGAGAAAACCGTACCGGCTATCACTATAGCAGGGTCCGTAGTAGAGGTCACAGTTTTTCATCCTATTTTTCATCGTTTTTCCTGGATAGCAGTAATGTCTGCTTCCAAGCAGCTTTGGGCTTCCGCTAGTTTTTCGGCTGCACCTATCCTTTTTAATGATCTCAAATTTCATATGCAGATACGAAGCATGATCGTCAACAATAAAATCAGTCCTTTCGGAGGCTCTTAGTTGCTTCTTAGTTAACCCAAGGCACAACCCTTAACCTGGAGGGCCAGTCCCAATTTATTGGATATGTACTCCTAGGATACGGGGCCATCAGTATCCACTGCGGGATTGAGCGCTGCCGTTGGCCTTTCGGCTAATCCACCACCATCTCTGTTCAAAGGAAATGGCTTACCCTTGAGATTCCTAGATGACCTGTTGTCCGAATATGTCAAAGCAGCTCATTTAGGTTATTCACTTTGTCCATCCTAACTAGGACTGTTAGATGCCACTGCTGACTCCATCTTGGGAATTCTTCCACTGACGGTAATGTAATAATTGTGTGAGTACTTTATACAGTAATTGAGAAGCTATCTACGGTCAAGGTTCTAGACACTCAGCGGTCGCCACGTCAAGGCTAAGTGTCGGAGTTAGTAGGCACCATTGAGTGAAAACTCAAGGTATCATATAATCGCATTACCTACCATTTGAACACCAGATTTCACTGAATAAAACGCTATTCGGTGAATAAGTTTCGGTTATATAAGGTGGTGCAAAAATAACCTTCCGATGTTTTTTGGCTGTAATTTAAAAAAAAAATGAAAAACTTTGATTCTTCTTGTGGATTATTTTTATTTGGTCTTTTAATTTTTTGTACATCAAGTCGAGAATATGATGTCATGTAAATGGCCGCCGCCACCGTTGATTGTCCTTTGAGCCCTTTTTATGGCATTTCCATCACTTTGGCCAAAACTTCCGGCGATAGGTCCTCACATTCTTGACGGATATTGTCTAAGAGCTGCAAGAGTCTGAGGCTTGTTGACATAAATCCGCGACTTCAAAAAGCCCCACAAAAAGAAGTCTGGAGCGGTCAAATCAGGCGATCTTGCTGGCCAGTGCAAATCGCCAAAACGGGAGATTAGGCGCCCGGGAAATGCAACCTTCAACATATCGGTTGTGGCACGTGCAGTGTGTGCCGTTGCACCGTCCTGTTGGAACCACATGTTTTCCAATCCGAATTCATCAAGTTGCGCAAAAAGAACTCGTTGATCATTGCTCTGTAGCGCTCACCATTCACAGTAACTGTTTGGCGACGACAGTAACCGCGACGTCTTCGAAGAAAAAAGGTCCGATGACTCCTCCAGCGAAAACAGCACACCATTTAGTGACTTTGAGCGGGTGTAATGGCTCTTCGTGGGTTACACGCGGATTTTCAGTGCCCCAGAAGCGTAAATTTTGCTTATTTACGTACCCGCTAAGATGGAAATGGGCCTCATCAGTCATGATTATTTTTGATGAAAAATCATCTTCCTCTTGGTGGTGATTAAGGATGGCTTGAGCGTATGTTAGACGCGATTGGCGGTCAGCAGCTAACAGCTGATGCACCGTCTGGACTTTGTACGGAAACATCTTCAAATCGTGTACCAAAATTCGCTGTAAAGACCGTCGACTGATACCCATTTGCGTGGCACGTCGTCTGGTCGATGTCGACGGCGCTTCCATGACATCTTCGGCTACAGCAGCAATATTCTCTGCAGAACGGCTACTCCGGGGTCTGCCACGCCTGGCAGCATCTCGTGTTGTGCCAGTCTCTTCGAGGCGAGCGACTAAACGTCGCAGTGTTTCACCAGTAGGCGTTGGACGGCTAGGAAATCTGCGACGAAATTCACGTTGTGCCAAAGTCACCGACCGATTATTGCTCAAATAAATAGTCACCAATATTCCGCGTTCTGGAGCAGTGTAGCGTAGCATTGTTTATTAACGTGTATTTCGCATGTGTTTACTACACAAATGTCAAAACAGAACTGACATTAGGGGCCAATCCCAAAATTTATAGCATTTTCTGATAGGAGGATTACTTTTGCGCCACCTTGTATAATACGGTGGTAGAGTAGTGTTCGATTGATGATGTTAGTTTCATTCTAACAGCTGTGTGAAACTACAATTTTGTAAGATAATTATCAATCAAATCGGCGAATAACTTGATAAGAATGTATTTTTGTGTCCAAAGCTATTCTCTGGGTTAATAATAATAATTTGATCACCCCAATATTGACAGTGATGGGATGACATTAACACATTTCTATTTAAATTTGGTTTTTGTCGAATAAAATAGTTTAATAAATTTTCCCAATCAATATTTGTATGTTCAATATTTTTTTAATCACGTTGCTCTTTGTAATCAACTGCAATCTGTCTTTTGTTTGAGTAATTAACAAGTATGCACATCATCTTGATGTCGGTTAATTTTAATTGACAATCGTTAAATTACTATTTTGCAAAATATTTGCATTGAAAGTTAAAAAGTGTTTTGGCGTCAATAAAATAATTAATATTCAAGACGAATAAGACCCGCTACACGTGTTTGTTTCTAATTAGGTGATAGTAGGGAGAAGAATCGAACATATTTTGTTATAAAATTTGTATTCTAATATTCTCAATTGTTTTTAATGACTGATGATTGTTAAATATTTAGTGTCACATTATGCAGTCTGTTGCTATAGTCATTTTTGTTGGCAGCTTGCCTCTTAAAATGTATTTTATCCAGAAGTATGTGAGTGAGAAAGAAATGTTTATTAGAATGAAAGGATAGTCCACAACTGTTCAAACCTTCGCACTTCGGAAGCTCCTGAAAAAACCCATGAAATAAAAATCGATACCCAGCTCCTATAATCGATTGCAAAGCCGCATATGACAACATTTATAGAGACGAACTATACAGAGCCAAGTCTGGTTTTGGTATGTCGCCCAAACTCTTCCGTCTGTACAGGATGACTATTGAGAATTCTCGTTCCTCCATCAGATCGACAACGACCTCACCGACAATTTCGATACCAAACAACATTTTGGGCCGACGTACTGTCGAGTTACTTCTTTAACAAAATTCTTGATAGGCTTGTGCAAAACTTCCGAGGTGCAATCCTTCATAAATCGGTGCAACTACTAGCATACACCGACGATATTGACAACCCAGCTCCTATAATCGATTGCAAAGCCGCATATGACAAAATTTATAGAGACGAACTATACAGAGCCAAGTCCGGTTTTAGTATGTCGCCCAAACTCTTCCGTCTGTAGAGGATGACTATTGAGAATTCTCGTTCCTCCATCAGATCGACAACGACCTCACCGACAATTTCGATACCAAACAACATTTAGGGCCGACGTACTGTCGAGTTACTTCTTTAACAAAATTCTTGAGAGGCTTGTGCAAAACTTCCGAGGTGCAATCTTTCATAAATCGGTGCAACTACTAGCATACACCGACGATATTGACATCATTGGTCAGACTCAACGAACGTTTGCTAGTGTAGAGAAGGAAGCAGATCCTTTACAAAACCCTAATCATCCCAGCCCTACTCTACGTTACTGAATATGTAGATCGAAGAGTCTTCAATTTCCAGCCAGACGTCGGGCGTAGTAGAGGAAAACCTCGCCTTAACTGGTGTGCACAAGTAGAAACTTACCTCAACCAACTTGAAGTGCGCAACTTGAGGCAGTTTGTTAAGAAGTTGTATTCATCCCGAAAGCAGGAAAGAGGTCACATAAGTCCGAAGGATCTCCGTCCGATCAGTCCAAACCGACTATGAACTCCAACTCTCAACATACATACTGCAAGGGGAACCTCATTGGCTTCACTCACTCGTACCCATCATCGAAAGCTCACTAAGAGCGTTTCTTGATATAGAAGGAGCCTTAAACAATGTCAAAGCTGACGCAGTCAGTAATGTATTTTCAGATTTAAATGTCGATGATTCGTTGGGAGTGCTAATAAATCACCTACCTATGGGCAGAATTATCTTGGCGTTTCATCCGCACGTTGATCTGTAAGCTGTGCCACCCCACAAGAGGGCGTCCTGCCTCCTCCTTTCTGAAGCCTAGTGATCAACGAGCTACTAGTAAATCTAGAAAGAGAAGGCTGCAAGGTGATTGCCTAGGCAGATGATGTGGCAATAGCTGTATCAGCGAAGTACCTTAATACTCTTTAAGAACTATTACAAAATGGCCTCCCTGTACTCTCCAAATGGGCCGCCAGATGTGGACTCGTAGCGAACCCTCAAAAAACCGAATTGATACTTTTAGCAGGAAATACAAAGTCCCGCATATTGAACCTCCAAAACTTACAGGAACCAGCCAAATGCCTGGGTCTGGTTTTGGATAAGAGACTGAACTGGAAAGTCAATAACCAAGAACGCGTAAATAAAGCCACCACAGACTTATACACATGTAAAAAGGCAATCGGAGAGTATAAAATATATCACCCTCTGTCTTTACGTGTCCAATATTAGACCCATACATATGGTGTGATAGTCTGTTGGACGGCTCTAGAAACAGCTTCTAACCGCAACCTTCTAGGGAAATTTCAAAAATCAGCTTGCATATGCATTAGCGGAGCTATAACAATCACCAACTTTGCAGCCCTAGATGCTGTCCTAGATCTAGTGCTCAGATATTTTTGTCAAACAGACCGCAGCTTGTTCAGCTTTGAGACTGAGAGCCTCGTTACAATGGACACCCTCTCAAGGTGAACACATAAATACACTAAATCACCTTAACATTACAGACAACTACGACCGACATACACAGTTTTGACCATAACTTCAAGTCAACCATTCCCAGTCGCCTAGAATGGGAGTCATATTTGATTGAAGACAATAACTCGATTCACATCTACACGGATGGGTCTAAAAAGTAATCTGGAAGCTGAATAGTTTAAGCATCTCGGAGAATTCACCTTCACCTGTGTTTTCCCCGAGATGCTTAAACTAAGCATATCCTTTCGCCTTACTGATCATTATAGCGTTTTGCAGGCGGAGATAATCGTATTTAATGTAGCCTTGTCCTGGCTAAGGAGTTATGTAATATCCACGAACAACATTAACATCTTCAGTGACAGCCAAGCGGCAATCAAATCCCTGTGATCCATCTCATTTAAATCGAAATCAGCTGACGAATCTCCTAATGAGATGGCAGAGCTCGGTTACCGGGTCACAGAGAACTTTAACTCGGGTGAGCTTGCCGGACTATGGACTGCCTTTGATATTCTACCGCCAGTAGAACTTTTAGGTATGTCCCTTGCTACATGTAAATCATTAGTCAAACTGGGATCAAGAAAGCAAACCGCAGATGTATAAACGGCATAAACGCAGCGCTCTTGTCCAGCTATCTCCAACAAAAGGAAACTCCATCTAGGAGACTACTTCTTTGATAATCTAGGTGAGCTTTCTAATATTAATGTCAGAAACCTACTCCGCTTTATAGTTAGCTCGGAATGATACACTTAGGCAAACGAATATTAGGAAATCTCGACAGATCCACGAGGTACCAAAACAGACCTTTTCTGGTCTAAGTGTGCACATGCATCGCGAGCAGCCACTATAACATAACCTAGCTAAGGACCGAGCTAATTGTAGAGGCATGTTGGTTGATGCCCAGGTTCATTTCGGACTGTTGCCACTTATTCCTACCTGTTTATGGCCGACATTCGAGATAATTCGAATCTGCACAAAACACTAAACCGATGACACTATTCGAGTTTTTAGCATCGCTCAACTCTAGCACTTATTGTGTTCGTTGTAGTTTATATCTACTCACGACATCAGAGTAGGTATGTATTCGTTTTTTTTTGTAATAGAAAAATAAATTGCATTTTTCATTTTATTATTATTTTAATGACGACTCGGACTCAAATAGCAGATACATCTAATCATATCTATAACTGGCATGCCTATGGCGTGTGCAGTAGACTCTGCAGTTCATAGTAAATCTGAAATGTATTGGTTGGGTTTTTGTATCTCGTATCTATCATCTTTATTATGGCGACTATTACGTTGTCATCGAGTTATAGAAGCTATAAACATATGTTAATTGCTGTAATGAGCTGGAGATTGCACTCATTGAACGATAAGATCGTTGAATACCTTGCTGTTGATCGATACCTATCACAATACAAGCCTTGGGATAATGTATAGCGAAAGTGATCGATTGTGTACAGAAAAGTGTTTATAGGGAAGCGGAAGTTTTAAGCCGCACGGCCATTGAATTGAACTACAAATGAATGGAAAGGTGCTTTGTGTATAACAATAACCAGCTTCAGAGAATTACTTGTCAAGAATTTAAATCGAAGCGTCAGTGTAGGTAATTTTGATGAAGCGATTCATAATTAAAAGTTATATACCAAGTCGTGTACCTTTTGTGAAGAGGCTTGGTAGTGTAATTATTTATGGGAGGGCGTCAAATTCTAGGAAATACATTTGCAAAAGCAGTGTAATAGTCACGACAACGTGTAACATTGTTATGATGCCAATTGTTCAGTAATCAGGTGTAATTAACCTTAGGTTAGCTATTAACGAGTTTATCATGACAGGTTTAGGTTTGGAAAACTACTCCGTAGGGGAACTTTGACAAAAGCATATTTAGTTGATAGTTCTGTCAAATGAATAGAATCTAAGCCGAAAAAGGGAGTGGAAACAGTCGGACAGAATAATATAGATGTTGGACATATTTTCACGAATATGTTTCTCATAGATAGAAGATTCAAAAAATGCTATATAAGTTTCTCAATTTCCGACTCATGAATACCTTCGTACGAATGAAGCTCTGTTAGTAAAACTAGCTTCTTCAGCTTCCTTTGTGTGAGCCATTCGTTCATTACGTACAGTCCTGAGTTAACATGGATCTCAACCAACATTCTTCTTAATCTAGCCAAGTCCGTAGTAGTTAGTACATATGTTAGCCTGTTTCTGCAACCCTCTTTCAGAACTCTCTATGAGCATGATTGGTTCGCCTCATCTGAGAAAAATTTAACAACGAAACATTAATATTTATTCGCACTACATGCCGTTATCGTCTTAAACGCTAATTTTTAGCGATATTTTTCTAACATCAGTTGGCCAGATGTTAGAAAAATACCGGATTTGATCGATTTTTTCATTGTAAAAGATCTGCCGTTCAATCGAATCAAAGTAGAAGAATGCTTTGATCTTTCCTCTGATCATTCTCCAGTCATTTTAACAACGAGCGAGTCACTGATTATAAATGAAAAACCACCCAGATTAACAAACGGGAAAACCAACTGGGAAGGTTTCAAAAACCATATTGAAAATAATATCCGACTTAGTGTATCGCTTAGAACCCCATTGGAACTCGAAGTCGCTGTTGACTCATTTATCAATACCATCCAAAAAGCAGCATGGAATAATACTCGTCAACAGAACAAAATTGTGAGCTATAGTAAAATTAAGTACCCCCGAGAAATACAAGATTTAGTAAAACAAAAAAGAAAAGCTCGTAAAAGATGGCACCAAACTCGTGCCCCGCAAGATAAAACACATCTCAATCGGTTGAGTAATTTGCTTTCAAATTCGATTAAAAAATTTAAAAACCATGCAGTAGAAACTTATCTGCAAAGCCTAACCGCTGGGAAGGAATCGAATTATTCGCTCTGGAAAACAATTAGAGTCATAAAACGGCCAAAAATCGCTGTGCCGCCAATTAGGGTAACTCAAGACGTTTGCGCAAAAAGCGATAAGGAAAAAGCTGACGTTTTTGCCTCACATCTTGAGGAAACATACAGCGCAAAATGAAAACTTTAATGTATTCGAGAGAACAACCGATAATAACATAGTAAGATATGCAAGTATTGCCGAGCTTAAACGGGAAATACAGAAACTAAAGCCTAAAAAAGCTCCGGGTTATGACCTGATTACAGGAGAACTTCTTAAAATGTTGCCTCGGAAAGCATTAACTAAGCCTCTTTTTATTATAAATGCAGCAATCAGATTATAATACATTCCAAGACAGTGGAAAGTCGCGGAAGTGATTATGGTTCTAAAACCAGGAAAATCGCCGAATGAAATAAAATCTTACAGGCCTATTTCACTTCTTCCAATAATTTCAAAAGTTTTTGAACGGATATTACTCGGTCGCTTACACCCCATAATTGAACAGAAACGTCTTTTACCTGACCATCAATTTGGGTTTAGAAGTAAACATTCAACAGTGGACCAAGTACATCGAATTACAGATGTAATTGAGAAAGCTTTCGAAGAAAAGAAAATTTGTTCAGCCATATTTCTTGACGTGTCGCAAGCTTTTGACAAGGTGTGGCACAAAGGCCTTACTTATAAACTAAATCAAGTTCTGCCAGAACAATTATATAAAATCCTCGTGTCGTATCTTGAGCATACCCTCTTCCGTGTGAAACTTGGAAGCGAATATTCCGAGTTCAAAGAAATAATGGCAGGTGTACCGCAAGGAAGCGTCCTTGGACCAATCCTTTACCTCCTATTCACTCGTGATATCCCACAAACAAACGATACAATAGTTGCAACGTTTGCTGACGATACTGATATACTAGCAGTTGGCACAACAATAGAGGAAACAAATATCAAATTACAAAACGCTCTTAACGAGGTTAATGAACGGACTAAATCCTGGCGGATTGCACTTAATGAGAGCAAATCGATCCATGTAGAATTTTCGTATAAACGGACAAACAATTTGCCTGAATTTCTAAATACGGTTCGGGTCCCGTTTGCAAATGAAGCGAAATATCTCGGTATGACACTCGATGCAAAATTAAAATGGAAGTCGCATGTAAAAAAGAAATGCGAAGAACTTAAGAATAAATACAGAGAACTGTACTGGTTGCTCGGAAAATATTCTAAGCCTAACCTTGATAACAAGCTGCTATTATAACGGGTGATTTTTTAGCTGGTTTGGTTTTGGCAACACTGGTTTTGACAGCTGACGTGTGTTTAGTACCTTGTGTCACTGTCAAACAGCTTCAGTTTGGTTTGCAATTTAACCATGGATCGTCTTACAAATGAACAACGCTTGCAAATTATTGAATTTTACTATCAAAATTCGTGCTCGGTTCGAAATGTTCATCGCGCGCTGCTTCCATTTTATGATCGGCATTCTCGACCTTCTGAGCAGTCTATTCGGAAGATTGTGACCAAATTTCGCACCAAATTTACTTTGTTGGACATTAAACCACCAACACGTTTACGTACTGTGCGTAGAGAAGAAAATATTGCGGCCGTATCAGCTAGTGTGACAGAAGACCGCGAAATGTCGATTCGGCGCCGTTCCCAGCAGTTAGGCCTTTGTTACAGCACTACGTGGAAAATTTTGCGGAAGGATTTGGGCGTAAAGCCTTTTAAGATACAGCTGGTGCAAGAACTAAAGCCAGCCGACCTACCACAACGCCGAATTTTTGGTGAATGGGCTCTTGGAAAGCTAGCCGAGGATCCGCTTTTTTATCGAAAAATTGTGTTCAGCGATGAGGCTCATTTTTGGTTGAATGGGTACGTAAATAAGCAAAATTGCCGCATTTGGAGTGAAGATCAGCCAGAAGCATTGCAACAGCTACCAATGCATCCCGAAAAAGCCACTGTTTGGTGCGGTTTATGGGCCGGCGGCATTATTGGGCCATATTTCTTCAAAGATGATGCGAATCGCAGCGTTACTGTCAATGGTGAACGCTACCGAGCGATGATAACAAACTTTTTTTTGCCCGAAATGGAAGTTCTTGACTTGCGTGATATGTGGTTTCAACAAGACGGTGCCACATGCCACACAGCACGCGAAACAATGGCGCAATTGCGAGGCGAGTTTGGTGAACAGTTAATTTCACGTTTCGGGCCGGTCAATTGGCCGCCTAGATCGTGCGATTTGACACCATTAGATTATTTTTTTGTGGGGGTATGTCAAGGCTAATGTCTATAGGGACAAGCCCGCTTCGATTGACGCACTGGAAGCCAACATCCATGCATTCATTCGTGAGATACCGGCCGATATGTGTGAAAGAGTATGCCAAAATTGGACTCAGCGGATGGGCTACCTGAGACGCAGCCGCGGTCAACATTTGCATGAAATTATCTTTAAACATTAAATTGCAAGGTTCAAACTATCGATTCAAATAAATATTTCATTCATTTTTTCGAATTTTTTGTGTTTTTTTTTTAAAAGTTCTAAACCTCTTAAAAAATCACCCGTTACAAGCAAGTGCTGAAGCCGGTTTGGACATATGGTATACAACTATGGGGTTGTACCAGTGAAACGAATCTAAACATTTTACAAACTTTTGAAAACAAAATGTTAAGATCATTCGTCAATGCGCCGTGGTACGTAAGGAATGAAGATCTACGCAGAGATCTGGGTATTCCCGTGGTTAAAGATGAAACAAAAAATTTTGCACGAAAACATAAAAAACGTTTATTAGGACACGTTAACACAACAGTCCTCCAAATTCTTGACGAAACAAATATATTGCGGCGTCTTCAAAGAACTAAACCCTTAGATTTGACCCGATAATAACAAACCGCGCTATAAATTGCGGAAAAAGCAGGAACTCTCAAAGGAAAGTTACCTGCCAAACATATTATATACTCGTGATAAGAAATTGCTGGATAAGTCGAATACTTAGTTGCAATAGAAATACAAAATGGGTGGTGGTTTTAGTGAGTAAAAATCTCACACTACTTTGGGCACGTGCTCATCGTGTCTATGAGAATTTCCACCAGCCCACGGAAAAAAAAAATTTAGCGGATGAAGTGGTGAATGTTAATCTGTAAAGGGCCGCCCAGAATGCGTATCTGTAGCTGATGCTTGTAGTTGAGTAAA
This sequence comes from Rhingia campestris, assembly GCA_932526625.1. Classification (NCBI taxonomy): domain Eukaryota; kingdom Metazoa; phylum Arthropoda; class Insecta; order Diptera; family Syrphidae; genus Rhingia; species Rhingia campestris. The sequence goes on from OW052185.1 coordinate 42,740,041, forward strand.
AAGTTAAAAACAAGGCAACCCGTAAGCGCTTACACAATGAGTATCTTCGTGAATGTGTAGCTTGAAGTTGAATAGAAGGGAACTTCATGCAAGAAATGTATCTCTCTCTTGACAGCGATGCAAGATACAAGCTACAGATATGCATTCTGGGCAGGCCTTAAGAGTTCGTTATAATCGGCCGGACGCTAGGAGATATCGGTAACACTATTCAACTCCAGGTCTGCTAATTTAGTGTCCCAAAGAGGGTAGCGTTGTGCGGTTCTAGATATATACCCAGGTTTGATGGAGTTCCGCCATCTCTGACCCCCGTTAAAAATGACGGAAAACTGACATCCACCTCAACCTGTCGTCAACATCTGGTTGAGTTATTGGAGTGCTAGGGTTGGGCTTAGGATGCGGTTTGGTCGCACCCGTAAACATTCAGCCGATTGTAGCTGAACGCATAGCTTATGCCTCCATCGGCAGCAGCTTAAGGAGCCTGAATCCCCCTTAGCATCTTTAACCTTTCCAATTCGACAATTATGGGTGGAAAGAAGCGGATTACTTGATTATGTCCTGAATGTCCTTTGGGTCAGATGATTCGACCGGAATTCTTGCCCTTGCGGTTAGGTATCTGGTTCATTTCCATTACCTTCAGTTGTACTTCCTATGCGCTGGACATTGCTATCTTGCAAATATCATTGGACCATTGATATGAGTAACGATTGCTCGGCTTATTTCGTCGGACGGGAGTAGTTCTTTTCACGTCCTGTATAGTCGTTTGTTATACACCCACCGTCCATCCGCTTTATATGCCTCTGATAGAGGCCTTGGTCGCGGCAAGTGTGCGCAGATTACGGGTGATCGCCAAGTTTCACCTCTACCTTCCTCGATTTTTCCGATGTTATGCTTTCATCCGGTCACTGCGACCCATTACCTCGAATTGCAGACGTTCTTTCAACATCTGACTAAATGTTCTGTCAGGGGATGTGAATTTCGAATGATTGGCCGTTCTTTTTGGCCACCCTCGGGATGAATTTCACTGACCTTTGCTTTTGGACGCGGTGTCCTATGAATAGCTAACGAGACTTTGAAATTGTTACTTGGCCCAGATCAGAGAAGAATCATAATTTTCAGTTCGATCTGCAGTCGGGATATGTTAGAAAGGGTCAATTAGTTTTGTAAGTGCCCGTTTATACTGGAAATACTTGGAGCTGGAGGACGGTTGGTTTAGTTATATTCTGGGGGGAGTTTGAAGCCTTACAGCAGTTTGATCCATAAGGGTTCGCATGTAATGGGTGAAATATATGGGAGCTCGAAGTCGTACATAAAGTTGCCCCAGATGGGTCAGAGTGGTTCGGACGCAGTTCCAAAACCAATGTCTTTTTCGATGGCACGGATACATATTCAGCCATATACGCATAACCTACCTGGGCACACCATCCACTACGTTTGGATACTCTGTTAGCTACTGAGCATTTGGTAGGGTACGGTCGTTTAACACCTTAAAGATATTTAGCTTCTAGGATAAGTTCAGATAGAAGTCCTCCAGTGCCAGAAGTGAAACTATGATCGGAATAATATGCAGAACTATGATCCGGTCCTTAGTTACCTGTCATTTTAAGTTAGTTAATTGCTTTTTCTATAAAGCTGCGGTCGTTCATCTTCATCTTCAAAGTCTGACATAAAGGTACCGGGTTTGACACATCTTCAAAAAAAATTTGGGCTTAACAAGACTTCGAATTTTCTTTCATTTGCGAATGAAAAGGTCTAGGATCCGATATATTGTCCGAAAGATCTAGATCAATTCAAGAGCAGATTTAATAAACATCAGCAAGCATTATCTGAAGACGTTCCCGAAGCGTTATAGGTTTCTCTCATCTGAGAAAAGTTTATAAGAAAAAAATTGGTAGTCGGTAGAAGATTTGCTTTGACAATTTAGTACATACGCTACGTTAAGACGCACCCATCATCTTACGATTTCTTAAAATTCGAAAAGTCAAGTGAGTTTGACAAGACTCCAATGTATATTCCAGTTTAAGCTATGAACACAGCCTACCTAAGTCTTTAGGTACAACTGATCGCGAGGTGTTCATATCGTAACCCTATTTTATGTAACACGAAAAGCTTTCTTCAAAACTTTTTTTTTGACAAAAATTACACCATCGTACTCAATAGCTTGTGTATTTCTAATTTATATTTTCATGTTAAATGTCCTCCAACAGTCCAACTTCGGCCTGAACAAATGCATTGCACAGTACCATCAATACAGATGTATTGAGGAACTTTTAATTACATTGCCAATTGGCAATAATTGTCAATCGGTAACAAGTAAAAAATAAAACAAATCAAGTGCCAAGAACTAAAGTATTCATGGTCATCATGCTGTTGACACCGCAATCGATACAATCACCCTATCTAGGTGACAAAATGCAGAAAACAGACAGACGTGCTAACGTAAATCACTGACCACGAAAGTGAACTCCAATTGGTCATTTACCACCAGTTGGCTATTGTCTTGTATCGATTTATAGAGCACAATTGGCAGCTAATCAATAACCATAAATAAACCAAACAAAGAGGGTTTTAGATTTATTTTAGGTTTCCCTTATTTTTTTTAAATAAACACAATGGCAGGTGACAACATACGTTCGGCAAAGTTTACGTTTACGTAAGTGATTCCGTAGTGTCTAGCCTGAGTTAACAATAAGTAATCACAGTGTCATTCAGATGTGTCAAATAATAAAAGGAATTTGCAAAGTTAAGAGGATAAATTTATTGCGCAATATATAGGGACTGAGCTTTATTTTTTTATTTCTTTTTTTTTTGTAAAATGTTTTGCAGCTCACAATATTCCAAATGAAGTCTCAATGAACCCTTAAACGTCTTTAAAGAAAGGCTTAGATGGTAACAGAAAGATGCTCTTGGTTCAAAGAATAGAGGTTTTTAAGGATAATAAATTAACAATCAATTGGAACTTAGTCTTTTTTCAAGGACTACTACTACAGATACGTTTCGCTGCTTGCACATGACATTGAAATCCTTAATCGCATAAGCAGCTGTCATTGTTAAGACGACGCCGACACGGCGCCAAGACAATGGCCGTGTTCCTGGTTGTAGTTTTACCAAGTTAACTATGCCGATGCACTGTTCTCATTGGTCAATCGACCATTTTCGTCACGTGACATTGGAGGGAAAATGACTGGCGAAACAAGTTGGAAATTTACGCATGGATATGAGTGAAACAGCTGATTTGGCGTCGACCTGTCATGAAGATGTTTTTGATTTCAGTAACATTACACAATATTATGGGTTTATTTAGGCTATTTCTTACTTTTTGAATATAGACTTATTTTTCTAAATAGATAAAAGTAAATAAAACTCTATAAACATGGACAAATGAAATTGCAACAAAGGGGTTAGCATAGTTTATAAGATTTCGCGTTCCACATCACCTCACCTCATTTTGCAGTAGTAATCTTAAATCCGAAACACGGCCAATGTTGTGCATTAAAGGATTTATTGACCAAGAGGAGCATCTCTTTATTTATAGAACCAGAATTCATTGCTGGTGTAACGCAAATTCTGACCAAATATTTGACATTGAATACGCACGTTTTCACGTTTTTAAGGTTTTTTTCGTTTTTTTGACATATTGAACTGTTTCTAAATTGAGGATGAATATTTCAGAAGATAAATTATTTTTATAACATATTTGAACTGTTAGATGAAACGTATAACTTCTCCGCACCACCTTTCTCGGTTGTAAAGGGTGTGTTTTTTAGAGGTTTGGTTTTAAAACTGGCAACACTGTTTCTACAGATTGTCAATTAGACAGTTGAATGTTGACTTGTGGTTAGTAACCTGGCAATAGTGCACTAATTTGATACTGCATTGTTTAATGTACTACAAAATCCAAATCCAATGTTATTGTTAGTTCGATTGCACTAGCATTGACAATTTTAATGCTACTAAAAGTTCCGGTGCTTAAGGATAGTGATGCGATTATATGAGGACACAAGCGTTCTCACTCTAGCCTCTCACTATCAACTCCTACTCTCACCTCCACGCTGGTGAATGGTGGGTGCCTAGTACCTCGACTGGAGATGGGGTATTAAACCCCTGTGGAAGGTCTGTGGTGGCAGCAAACGAGAGAAGGGGGAGGAGTGCCCTCTCACTAAGGAACTCACTCTCAGGCGGCAGCGGAGGAATTCCCTAGATGGAGTCAACGGTGGCGCCTACAGCTCCAGTTTGATCGAACTGGTAGTGAAATCCCTATATGAGCTGCTTCGACATATTTGAACACCAGGTCTATAGGGATTTCCAATACTGAGCCAGGGTATTGGAAAAGAGTTGGTGGCGGAGGAGCCCTCAATGGGTCAACGGCAGCGCTCATACCCCAAAATGGGCTACTGACATCGGTATTTTTTCCGGCCCGCTGTCCTAGGGTCAAAACAAGGACCTGGCCCTCCAGGTTGGGGGTTGTGCTTTGGGTTAACTACCCATAGCGGAAGCCATCCAGGAAGTACGATGGGATGGGCCGGGCAAAAAGAGGATGAAAAACTGTGACATCTACTATGGACCGTGTTATAGTGAGCAGAAAACGCGACTATTTGGATGCGGATTTGTTATAGGTGCCAGACTTAGGAAAGAAGTCTTATGTTTTCAAGACATTAGCGAACGCATTGTAACAATCCGCATCAAGGCCAAATTCGCCAACATAAGCCTTATATGCGCTCATGCTCCGACGGAGGAAAAAGATGATATAACTAAGGATTGCTTCTTCGAGCTCCTTGACAAAACCGATGAGCGACTACCAAAGTACGATGTTAAAATCGTGCTGGGAGATTTTAACGCGAAGGTAGGAATAGAAGACATCTTAAGCAGTACTGCCGGAAAATATAGACCACACGAAAACACATCTGGTACCGGACTTAGGCTAATTGACTTCGCTACGGAACGAAATGCGACTATAGCCAGCACACGGTTTCCTCACCTCGATATCCACAAGGGGACATGGCGGTCTCCAGATCAACGAACAGTCAACCAAATTGATCACATTGCGATAGACAAGAGGCACGCATCAATTATTTTGGATGTCCGAACATTCCGAGGGGCTAACATCGACTCGGACCACTACCTTGTTGTAGCCAAGGTAAGGATGCGGATATCCACCATACCACAAAAAAACCAGAAATACTGTGAAAAAATTTAATGTCGAATGACTGCAATCGCCAGAGACCGCCAAGACCTTCGCGCAACGCGTATCCCTTAACCTCTCGACTCACAACACACCACCAGCATCGAATGTCGAAGAACAATGGCAACGATGCCAACAGGCCATTAGATCAGCCGCAACTGATGTGCTAGTTTTCTGGCGGCCACCAGCAAGAAACCCCTGGTTTAATGAGGAATGCCGACAGATGCTCGCCGCCAAGAACGAGGCCTACAAGGCTAAGCTGCAGGTGAAGACGAGAGCTCCCATTGAGCTCTATAGGCAAAGAAGAAGGGAAGAACATCGGCTTTTCAGAAAGAATAAAAAAGAGCAAGAAAAGCGCGCGATCGAGGATATAGCGAGGTGCCACTCCAGGAACGATATTCGCAAGTTTTACCAAAGTGTAAAACGTCAAAGCCAAGGCTACAAGGCTCGAACAGATGATCGAGATGAACAAGGAAAAATCGTAGTTGAGACACAGTCGATGCTGAGGATATGGAAGAACCACTTCTGCAGACTGTTAAACGGCAATGACGAACAACATTCCGCTATCAGGCAGAACGAACCATTTAATATTGGCAACGACAGCGAAAACTGCCAACCTAAGTGAAGTGAGGATAGCTATATCTAAACTCAAGCTTAATAAGGCCGCCGGAAATGACGGCCTTCCCGCTGAGTTTTATAAAGCTGGCGGAGATGACTTGGTAAGCAACATCCACCAACTCATAAGCCAAATCTGGTCGGATGAAAGCATGCCTGAAGAATGGAACCTCAGTATCGTTTGCCCGATCCACAAAAAAGGAGACCCTCTGAACTTCACCAACTACAGAGGCATAAGTCTGCTCAACATCGCCTACAAGATCCTATCTGCCGTAATATGTGAAAGCCTGAAACCGTTTACCAACAACCTGATCGGCCCTTATCAGTGTGGTTTTAGGCCAGGAAAGTCCCCAATCGATCAAATTTTCACATTTCGGCAGAGCCTGGAAAAAACCCAAGAAGTCCAAATCGATACCCACTACCTGTTTATAGATTTCAAAGACGCATACGACAGCATTTATATAGACGAACTATACAGAGCCATGTCTAGTTTTGGTATACCGCCCAAACTCGTCCATTTGTGTAGGATGACGATGGAGAATTCTCGCTGCACCATCAGGGTCGGAAACGACCTCAACGACACATTCGATACCAAAAAAGGATTTAGGCAAGGCGACGCGCTGTCATGTGACTTTTTCAATTCTCTAAAAATCGGTGCAACTACTAGCATACGCCGACGATATTGACATCATTGGTAGGACTCAACGTAATGTCATAGGCACGTTTGCTAGTATAGAGAAGGAAGCGGCAAAAATGGGTTTAGCAGTAAATGAGGGTAAGACTAAGTATATGCTGTCAACAAGAAAGGACACACAACATCGACGAATTGGACAGAACGTCACCATTGACAGATATAACTTTGAGGTAGTACGGGACTTTGTCTACCTCGGCTCCGCTATTAACTCTGACAACAACATCTCGTCAGAAATCAAACGAAGAATTACTCTTGCCAATCGGTGTTTCTTCGGGCTAAGAGGCAACTTAGTAGTAAAGCCCTCACTCGAACTACGTAGGAGATCCTATATAAGACCCTGATCATCCCATTCCTGCTCTACGGCGCTGAAGCATGGACCGTATCAAAAGCGGATGAAGAAATCCTTGGTCGATTCGAGAGAAAAATTCTTCGGAAAATCTTAGGTCCCGTTTGCGTTGACGGGCTATGGAGACGAAGATTCAGCCACGAACTATACGAGCTGTACAGCGACATACCCCTAGTCAAAAAACTCCGCATTGGACGTTTAAGATGGCTAGGACATGTAGAAAGAATGGACACCAATACTCCGGCTCGCAGAGTCTTCGATTCCCAGCCAGACGTCGGACGCAGTAGAGGAAGACCTCGCCTTAAGTGGCGCGCACAAGTAGAAACCCTGTTTCTACCTCTTATTGATTTTCTAAGCTTACTAAGCCAAACTTACATTATTGATAATGAACTTTTTTTGTCACTTAGTGTATGTTTGCCACCTTTTTCTAGCTCTTCTGTTCCTTTCTGCAATGATTTCACATATTTCTATTGGATAAAAATTTTGTTGTATTTTTGATTAAGTCTAATGTGTTGCAGTAAAGTACGAAAGTGTTTATGCAGCTTTTATTCGGGGTGACAAATCTTTATTAATAATACATATCCCCACACATATTAGTTATACAGGTTTTGTGTCAAATATTGTACCAAAAATTATAATTAGCTGTTCCAACTGATAATCACACGTTTGCTATAAGCAGAGTAAAAGTACAACCCGATACTTTATGTAGGTATCATTTAACCATCACACTCGTTTCTTGCGTTTAGAGGCAATTTAAGGAGCGCATGATTTTATATCCTACCCATAATTTTTAAAATGCATGTAAAGGGTGTCCCATATTTCATGCAAAATTTGAATTCAGCGCCATTCTGGACTAGTAAAACTTGAGCGCATTACAAAAGAACAACGCATTTTCATTGTTGAGCAATATTTTAAAAATAATGAAGGTATCTCGTACAAAATCATCCTAATTTTAATCTTGATGGATTCGGGTTTGACGATTATAAACCCGGTTTTTAGTGCCTAAATTAGATGAATGTATGTGACAAACATGTAGTTTCAACAAAACGGTGATTTATACCATACAGCCAGGGAAACAATTAAAACTACTGCTTGAGTCATTTTCTAATCGTGTTATTGGCCGTTTTTGCGATCAGAGTTGGCCATCCAGATCTCGCGATTTAACGTCATTGGACTTTTTTCTTTGGGTTTTTTTAAAGTCAAATATCTTTGCAAACAAGCCCACGACCACGACCACGGCTAAAAGAGGAAATCGGTGTATTAATGAAATTCAGCCACACTTATACGAAACGATCGTAGAAAATTTCAACAAAAGAGTGCATTCTTGCCAGCAAAGCCGTGACGGCAATTTATCCGATGTGGTATTCCGTACATAAAAAAAAATTTTAATTTAAGCTTTCTAATTAAAAATCCATATTTTCTATCAAAATTATTTTGTGTGTGTATTATGGGACACCCTTTATATATCTTATGTAGAAATTAGTTATGTTAGTCTTCGTAGCTATTCGATCAGCTTTTATTAATATGGTGGGGAAGCTATTGCCAATTCTGTTACACGTTCTTAGGGCTCTCACAGTTAATGTAAATCCAACCTAGAATAGGATTAATTCATATATTTTGAAAATTCCTTGTTGGGAATCTATGTAGACCTATTTTCTGTCAACCTTTTCCAACATAACGAATCCTGCACAAAAATACCGTATTACGATCTTCACAAAATATTCACTCCACATTCAATATTAACTAAGAAATCTAAAAAACTTTTTAGATTTTAATAGAAGTAGTATATGAGATTTCTTAGCTATCATTAAAAGTGTATACAAAAAGTAATAAAACATTAAAAATAAACACATTTTCAATTTCTTCCACTTTCAAATTTCTAACGAACATTTATCCACTACCGCCATGCAATTACACCTTAATCACGATTGAAACCTTATAATGCTTCTACCGCCACCTAACGTCCAGCACCATATCTACTCCCTGACTGTCATTCGTGAAATCACTTGACAAATGTCAAAATTGACATTTCTCTAGTTTACCAGTAGAATAAGTGAATTACACAAATTCAGTGAAAATCTTTTTTCTACCGTCCCGGCAGTTTACTTATCTTTTTTCGCTTCATTTCAATAATTTTGTTATAATTTTCGCATATATTATTCGCCTATCCATACGTTTGCACTTACCCTATCGAACAAAATGGCTTTCCACAGATTTATCGTGCAGTCGCAATGTCTGTCTGGACAACGACAACATCTGGCATAGAAACCGCCCTTGGAGCACTTACATCTCCGATTAATGGTAAATCGACGAGTTGTCAACAACTTAACGGATCAGCACTAATTCCACCCTCACCGCCGAATAGTCAAAGTCTGCAATCGACACATCTACAAAATCAACTGAGTGGAATTAATTCGGCCGCAGTGCAGTCACAGATTTCGATTCTAGCCAATTGGAAGCGAAATAGCCAGTCTCAGTCACAGCAGCACCTTCAGCAGCAACAACAACAACACCAGCTACAGCAACAGCAGCAACAGTATAATAATAAGGTAAGCACTGAGCACATAACAAGTTTTAATTTGGATTTCGTGTTTCGTACGTTTTGCTTTGTCGGTAATTTACTGTGCGGTTCGGTCGGGTCCAAGGGAATCGACTCTGATAACGGTTTTGTTTACATTTCGAATTTTTAATTGCTTTTGGGAAGTTCAATCAAAAAACAAATACAACCGGAGAGGAGAGTGACCATGGTTATCAGTTTCTATATGAAGTATGTACGTTCCTTATATGAAAGTGGTTCCACACTTGCCTGTGGCATTTGCGTAGAGTGTTACTCGTGTTACATTGATCTGCCGGGCAGTTTTGTACATTGGTTCAGTGTTATTTTTTGTTGAAATATTTGCTGTTTAACATATGCGTCATCGGATCGGTTTGAATGCCTATACAAGACAAGAACACATTCTTCTGTGGGTTTCAGAAATGTTTGTTAAACCGTAAAGGTGACTGTTCTCATGAATGATGGATACTACTGATAATTTCTTGCATACTGGCGACACGCAGCTGGTTCAGAGACTTACTTGAGTGGCGCTACAGTCAATGAACCTAGACCTCAACCAACATACCTCTCCAATTACCTCGGTCCTTAGCTAATTGCCTCCAGTTTCGCACTTCAAGTTATTTTGGGTCGGTTTCTACTTATGCCCGCTACTTAACGCGAGGTGTTCCTCTATCCGACGTATTGCTTGGTTTCGAAGACTCTAACAGCCGGATTATTTGTGTCCCTTAGCTCTACATGTCCTAGCCATATCGAACGTTTAATGAGTAGCGGTATGTTACTGTACAGCTCGTAAAGTTTTTTATTGAATCTTCGTCTCCAAAGAATTGTTCACTCAAAACTACCATGGATTTCTTTATCCACTTTTGATAAGATCCATGCTTCAGCGCCGTAGGACTGGAATGATCAGTGTCTTGTATAGGAAGTTTCAGAATCAGTCCTTCACCACCTCAAAGTTGTATCTCTCGATGGTGAAATTCTGTACAATGTGTCAATTTTATGTATCATGTTCTGAGCCTTGCTCGTAAGCCCATTTTTGCCGCTCTCAACCCGGCGTTGACATCTATTTGTGTCTGACCAATGATTTCGATATCCTCGACGTATGGTTGTAGTTGCACGGGTTTACCGATTGTGCCTCTGGTGTTGGATCAGGATTTGTCACAATCCTCTTAAGAACCCAATTAAAGAAGTCACATGACAGTAAGCAAGAGACTTATATCTTTGTAGTAGCTGAGGTTCCATTCTTTAGGCATACTTCCATCCGACCAAATTTTGCTTATGAGTTGGCGAATGTTACTTACCAAATCAACTCCGCCGGCTTTCCAAAGCTCGGTTGGAAGTCCGTCATTTCCGGCAGCTTCTTAAGCTAAAATTTAGATATTGCTATCCTCACAATTGAATTTAATGTTTCGTTCTGCCTGACAGCGGGAGATTCTTCGTCATAGCCGTTTGCAGAAGTCGTTATGTCATATCCTCAGCATCGACTGTGCCTCAACTACGATATTTCCCTGTTCATCTCGACAGGATTCTGTTCGAGCCTTGTATCCCTGGCTTTGACGTTTTACACTTTAGTAAAACTTGCGAACATCATTCCCGTTTCCTTTCCGTTTCCCTTGTTCTTTTTTCTTCATTCTGAAAAGCCGGTGTTCTTCCCTCCTTCTTTCCTATAGAGGTGCAGTTTTGCCATGTAGGCCTTGTTCTTGGATGCGAGCTTGAGCATATATTGGCACTCTTCATCAAACCAAGGGTTTCTTGCTGGTGGCCACGAGAAACGAACGTCGTTGTCCTCAGCCCTTTCCGGGGCTCTTGGTTTCTTCGTAACAACAATTTTTTTCCGGGAGTCTGTAGTTAACCCAAAGCACAGCACCCACCTGGAGGGCCAGCTCCAATTTATTAGATACCCCTAAGACACGGGACCATCAGTATCCACTACGGTATTAAGCGCTGCCGTTGGCCTATCAGCTCTTCCGCCGCTTCCGACTAGCCCTTGAGATTCTTACATGACTTCTTTTTCCAAACATGTCGGAGTAGCTCAAATAGGTTGTTTACTTTGTTCATCCTAACTTGGACTGTAGTCCGCTGCCGTCTGGGGAGGATTTTTGAATGCGGATATTACCCCTCGCTAGTTTTGGTCCATGAGTGTTTTTTTATTTCTTGCCTACCCCGCATATCTGCAGGGAATTCTTCTATCCGCTACCCGAGGACGCGTTCGATGGGAGACAAGCAACTCCAAACAGAGCTTTAAGTTAATTATAAAAAAGAAAAAAAAGGTCACCGGTCCAGCCACTCTCACCAGAACTGGTTTGGAGAAAGCTAGGCAATTTTGTTTCCTCTTCCGCAAGGCTTTGAGGTAGAAGATGACAAAATGCCTATTAAACAAAAACAATACAGAATCCGACAAGCGATACAGAAGCTCTTATATGACAATTTAGATCGGATGATCTCATTAGGAGTCATTGAGGAGAGCAATAGTGCCTGGAGATCTCCAGTTGTTTGGTGAGAAAACCTGGCGAAATAAGGTTATGTCTGTATTCTTAAACGCGGTGAGCAACAAAGATGCTTAGGATACTAGGTTCATCTCAGGGATAGATTTAAAAGATTCATTCTGGTATCTGTGATGCCGTTCGGATTGTTCAATGCCGCCCAGAGAATGTTTCGACTAATGGACAAAGTCATACCCGCTCGTTTGCCTAATAGAAGCAGGACTTACTGTAAATGTGGAGAAAAAAAAAGTTTTGCTATAGAGAGATACATTTGGGTAACATACCAAATGACCGGGAACGACCTTTCATGTCTGAAAGTCGATTACTTACATGGAATGTTGATTAATTTAATATTTAACAGCCGGATTATCAACACAAAGCTTTGTGGTGCTTTGGCCAGACAACATGTCAGTAGAGGGACCCCGCAAGTTGAAGTCCTGTCCCCCTTTTCTTTGGAACTTAGTGGTAAACAAGCTTTTACTCATCCTGGAAGCAGAGTGATGCCAAGTGATTGTCTACGCGGATGACGTTGCTTTCGCAGTCTAAGGGAAGCACTTGAATATACTCAAAGAACTTCTCCAGGACTCACTTTACAAACGTTCCAAATAAACAGCCAGTTGTGGTTTGTGGTTTAGACTGAATTGGTCACGTTTACTAGGAAATATTAAATTTCTCACATTGACCCCCGTCACTAAACGGAATCGAAATAGCCTTCTCAGACAAAGCAAAATACCTGGGACTTATTTTGGACAGGAAGCTTAACTGGAAGCTGAACATAACAGAAAGAGTAAATAAAGTGACAGTCGCACTTACCTTTAAGACAGCCATAGGCATGTAAAGGAGAATGCAACCTCGTATCACGCATTGGCTCTATATTTCTGTTATAAGACCGAAACTTATTTATGGAGTAGTAAAGGGTGATCCATTTCGAGGTTCCCTACTTTTTTAAAGAAAAAAACACAGAAAATTCAAATTTAATGGAGAATGTTTACTATCGTTTGAAAGAACATTCTTTGGCATTTATTTTTTGAAGGTTATGTCTATCAAATGTTGGCCGTTGCTACGTCGCAGATGGTCCATCCGTTGAGTCCAATTTTCGATCACTCGTTCGAGCATTTCGACTGGTAACTGGCGAATGACACGCGTGATGTTTTCCTCCAAGGCCTGAATCGAAGCGGGTTTGTCGGCATAAGCTTTTGACTTTACATGTCCCCACAGGAAAAAGTCTAACGGTGTGATATCACACTATCTTGGTGGCCAATCGACCGGCCCAAAACGTGAAATTATGTGCTCACCGAAATGTTCTCTCAATAAGTCCATTGATTGATGCGATGTGTGGGAAGTGGCGCCGTCTTACTGAAACCAAATGTCGCTGAGATCACGAGTTTCAATTTCAGGCATCAAATAGTCGGTTATCATGGTCCGAGTTGCTGCGAACGGCGCCGAATCGACTCTCCACGGTCTTCGTGTACACTCTCAGCTACGACCGCTATATTTTCTTCACAGCGTGCTGGACGTGGTCTATTCGGTCGAATATTATCCAATAATGAATGCTGGGTCTCAAAATGGGTGATGGTGTTGCGAATAGTACGCTCAGTAGGCCGATTATATTGACCATAAGTTGAGCGAAGTGCACGAAACACATTCCTCACAGAACGTGAATTTTCATAATAAAGTTGAATAATTTGTAAACGTTGTTCACGCGTAAGTCTTTCCATTATGAAATGCCAAACAATACTAAACAAAAATAACATGACAGCATGACACGACTCACACGTGATCTGTCAAAAAAGGCTATTGAAAAAAGTATCTCTACTTGGATCACCCGTTAGTATGGTAGACTGTGCTAGAGATAGTTATAAACAGCAAAAAACTAGAAAAGAATTGCGTGTATGTGTATCGGTGGTGCACCCTTATCACCCTTATGAACACTAGACATTCTTTTTTACCTACTACTCCTAGATATTTTCGGCAAGTAAATGGTAGCTAACTCAGCCATTTGTTTTAAAGCCATGCAACAGTGATCAAATATACAAACTGGCCACTTAAAACGAACATAAAAATATCCTGAAACGTTTAACTTTGATAAGAGTTTCCTGGGAACAGTCCCAGACTGATCGTAATGGGAAAGTAGTTAACCTTTGAAAAATCGCTCGATGTCTCCAAACCAAATGCCGTTGGTATCTTCCCGTCTTCATAATCATTGCAGCTTGTTCCTGGCGGAACTCATGGCGATCAAAGAAGCTTTATCTTGGCTGAAAGAGAATATAATATCTGCCAAAGTAGCATCTTTTCGGACAGCCAAGTGGCCATCAAATCCCTGGAATCAGTCTCAACAAATTCAAAAACAACCCTAGATTGCTGCTCATCTCTTCAAATCTCGGATGGGTGATTTAATTTGTAATAGAATATCGGCGGCTATTTGAGTTTTCAATTTGTCTATGAAATCACTGGAACCAGTCTCAACAAATTCAAAGACAACACTACATTGCCACTCATCTGTTCAAAAGATGTCAGAGCAGTTTAAGATTTACCTATGTTCGGTGCCTGGGCATAGTGAAATTGCAGGGAACTGAAAGACTGATCAACTCGCCAGACATGGGACTAAATTACCAATCGTATCCGAAACGGGTGCACTAAGTATTCCTATCGCTACATGCAAAAGGTAGCGCAACATGCCAACAGCAAATCAAATCTCAGATAGAGTCTTGACACGACGGACGTGTCAAATAACCAAAAAAAAATTGGCCAAAGCTGGACTAAGGGACTGATTTCGCTGGACAGTGTTTAATAGGAAGGCACGCAGAAAGGCTAGGCCTTTACTCAAACGACTTCTGTAGGAAAGGAAGAAGAAACAATAAAAGGAAGCTTTATCTTGGAGCTTTCTACATTCAAAATCTTAGTGATTTGACAAAAACGAAAGTGAGAAGTCTCCTCCTGTTAAACGAGGTGTGGGTGGGCCAACTCTGGCCACAACATCCGGTGTATCTCGGAACGTATGGGGTAAAGATTTTGGGAATCTATTTGCGTTTTAGGGCTTACTTTTCTTATTTTTGGCACGAGATCAAAGTGTATTGGGCATGTAGCCAAGCAAGCGACGCCTACCTCACCAGAATCAGCCCTACCTATGCTGATAAAAACTCAAATTAGTGGAGATGATTACTGATCTCAATGTCATCGGCCGGCGTAAGACAAGTAGCTTGAGCATAACCATGTCTTATTGTATTATGAATCTTCATCCTCAACTTACGGACGTGTATTGTCTGTATAGGCATTCCTCAGCATAGTTCGTTTCTATAATAATGTTACTCCTATGCGGCCTTAAACTGTAAACTCTGAACAGATGATACTTGCCGATTTGGACTTCCTTAAAAGTCGTTCCGCCTTATTCTTCGACTTACGTTTTTTCATTGTTCATCTCCGTTGGATTCTGTTCAAGCCCTGTATTTCAATTTGATAAAACGGCGTTCTGTATCCCGAATGATCCTGCTTAACAAAATATTTTCTACAATTTTCCCAAAAATGTTCGCTAAGTGAGTTCCACCATTCTTATCTTCGGCTTGTGTCCGCAGATAAACTGTCTATGCAGCTGTTTAAGTCACAAGAACAGTGTACTTTTGTTTGGTTTAAGAATTACCCATTTGGTCGTATTCCCACTTACCAAATGCCAGTTTTAAATCACTCGCAAGAAAGCTCACAAGCTCACTCAGTAAACATCTGTTGGTAAAACTTTATTTTTAGCAGCAACACAAGTTTACATTCTTATCATACCACCACCAATTGCTTGGCAACCCTGCCACAACAACTCGAGAGCTTTTTTTATTTCGTATGCCGTACGAAAGACATAAAGCTCTCGCAACTTTATATCAATTCAATGGAAGTTAATCAAAAGCGTATTTGTGGGAAATCCGCCACCACGAGTTGATAGCACTTAATTGTGTTTGTAAACAGTAAGTGTTTGCCATTGCCAAAGTGTATCTACCCGGTCATCGGCTGTGTCGTTCGTTTCGTATCCGATTCTGGTGTGAGTTGTTCTCTTCGCCATCGCCTTCGAAGACTCTTAAGCGAATTTGTTTAAAAATAACCTCCACCACACCACGTCTGTTTCGGTTTGTTTTTGTCACTTGGTCAAAAAATGTTTGTGTGTGCTCTACCCATCCATCGTGAATGATTAACTTAAGCGCCCTCCTCAGCCAATAAAGACATTCCTCATCCCGCATTAATCTCACTTGACGCTGACACCCCCTACACGGTAGCAATATTGCTGCTGCGTTGCCTACCGCAAAGCAACACGCCAAAAAGTAGAATTAACTAATTAAATCCAGAATGGGAATCCGCCAGTGAACTTGAACAAAAAAAACAATCGCCAACTGTCACAGTGCGCCGTCCGTCGTCTATTCTCAGGCAACAACATAAAAGTGTAGAATTTAATTCCGCGAGGCACTTGCCACCGGTGTCCGAGACTGCCACCCTTGCAGTGTGTCTTGAATACTAACCGCGGCGCGCCACACTCTCTCACTGACAATCGCGCAAAATTTTAAATTAAAATTATTTTTACATTTTTAAATACCTGTGCCATTGTTTGCTGTGCGCACCATTGTCGTTTGGTGTTGTAGTATCTGCGTGCAATCCGTTTTTGAATTAAATTGAAATAAAAATCTGATCTACACCCCTCCCAAATTTGTTTTTTGTTCATTTGAGTTGAGTGATTGAGCCAAATTGCCAGCAGCAGCAGTCCCCTGATGAGATTTGCTTAATCCCATGCATGTGCCTGCCGCCACCGCCGACACCACCACTACCACCACCATCATCATCACCACCTTTGCCTGCATCTGAGAATATCTCGAGTGATCTCGAGGCGAATTGCGAACAAGTGAAATCTGAAAAAAAATCATCACGAATCCACAAAGCAAAATGTATTCGAGTCTCAGTTGCTCGCGGTCGAATTTGAGCTGTCAGACGCGTTCGGAGAGTACGCCCTTAAATAATCAAGTCCACAGCTTGCCGCACGATTATAATTTCTGCGATTGTTGTCGCCCCTTACGTTTTACACCGCCGAACTCGAACAACGCGAACGCACATTTTCCCCCAGCGTCAGCGCGTCTCAATAATCCATATCGCTTACAACCGTTTCAATTTCGTTTCCAGCCAAGACGTACAGCCAGCAGCAGTATGTCGCAATCCGGAGAGGATCTACATTCGCCCAGCTATCTGTCCTGGAGGAAGCTACAGCTGAGTCGAGCCAAGTTGAAGGCGTCGAGTAAGACATCAGCCCTGTTGTCGGGTTTTGCAATGGTGAGTCGACTTTTTTTCTGTTTTTATTTTGAAATAAGTTAACGGTGTGATAGAATAACAATGAGCATAGGTGTGGGGTAAGCTCGAGGAACGGCTTTTGCGTAGTTAAGTCTACTCTGGGTACCTTCCTAACCTATTGTTTCCCATTCTCGGGTGGGTGATTTAATTTGTAATAGAATATCGGCGGCTATTTGAGTTTTCAATTTGTCTAGCTAGCGCAATAAATTAGTGGGCACTCGCCTTGCATAAATTTGTAAGGGAGCACGCAATTGTGTGTTTGTTCTGTTAGATCATAATTTGCTGAGAATGTGATGTCATCTGTGTCGTTCTTTCTAGGGCTTTGCAAGTATTTACGTGGTTTGTAGAGTAGGAAAAACAATAAATCAACGTCTAGGGAACATAGCACGTGACAAACTTTAGTGGTTTTTGGAATACGTCTTGTGCATGTAGTCAGAATCGATGGTCAGATACGACAGTTTTGTTTACACATTGACTAGGTCCTTGCTTGACTTTTTTTTTAAATGGACTGAAGTACACCCCTTGAATCATCCAATATAATGGGTTTGCCGATGAGGGTCATGTATGGAATATGCCATAGTTCAAATGTTTCGCACGTTGCGACAAATCTTAGAGTTCCAATTTTCAACACCTCTGCAACATAAATCTGCCTGCATTTCAGCAGTTGATTATGAGGGCATCGGTTGATTGCGGCTTACTGGCATAGAACTACGACTTCAGAAAACTCAACAAGAAATAGTCTAACGGGGGCAATTCGCACGATCATGGTGACCAATTCCCGTCATCTCCGTGTACGGTGACCCTCTACTCAAATCGCTAATGCAGAATGTCCATTGTGGAGTCCTTAACGAGTGCTTCCTGATTGCTTACCAAGCAGTCATCTTGAATTTGGCCATAAAACGTTGGAGAGTCGAACACCTGGCATGGCGTAAAAGGGGAGCAACGCGCCCAACGTAATAATGTTTATTCATGTAGATGTGCTGTTCAATCGTGTAACATTCCATGGTGATTTGGCATCAGTGAGACAGTGACTGAATTATAAACAACAGATTTGACAGACGCAGTCAAAACTACAGAAGCCGCAGACTACCAACATCGACTCGTCCCTACTAGTAAACCCTTTATGCTGAATTTCCTATTTTTCATTTAGGATAAGATATAAGTGCGTAGCAGCGTTTTGTATCATTTGTAAGTTCTAGGGCCCCAACTACATATACGATCGAAGATGTTTTTCTGTTCCCAATTTCAGTGCTTTTCCTCAGTCTCAGATTGGATTTTCGTCCATCTTTCGAATCGCGCTGTTAGCTTTCTATTGCATTTTTGCTACGTCCAAACAACTTTCTCGTTTGATCCTTTTGAAACGTATGCTCTGTAACAAAAATCCACATTAGATATTTTACATAGAAGAAGATTTCAGGTTCAGTTCCGCTTCCCGTTCATACGAGCCGATACTCTCATGATTTTGAAAATGTGCAGTCCGCAATAACACCTAAGTTTTTTCGATGCTCCACCTCTAGAGAATGTCTGACAAAGCTTCTCAAATTAGACTATCGGATTCGGCGTTTGGATCTTCTTTGTTGCAAAAATAATAACTTCGCAAACACAAATAAACGGAGAAGCTAGGGTTGGGCCACTTTATGGGCCGTTAATGTCAGATATTTAATTAGTTTTACCTCTTTGTTAAATTAGACGTTGGTAGGCTTCAGACAAATGTGTGACCTATTTTCTCTCCTTAGAAGGAGAATTCTGTTGTTGGTTAGGCTAGACGTAACACGTTTCCTAGTAGTTATAGTGGTGTACCTTAATAAGGACTTGAGTTAACTCAAGCTAACCTAATACAGGTTTAATCCCAAGTTAGTTTATTCTGATTTAACTCTCCAGTTTTAAAGTAGGCCTACGTTTTTGCCAAGAGTGACTTCTTTCTAAAATTCGATAAGTTAAATGTTGGTACAGAGTTCATCAACGAAGTATTTAATTTCAAGAAACAAAAAGCTCGTCAACATGTGTGTATAACGTTCATCAAGGCGATGCTTCTGCTCACACATTTGATGGCGAAGGAAAGGGAGAAGTTCATTGCCACTGAGTTCATGTGACTTAAATGTGTTACTCTACACTTTATGGGGTTAATTGGATCTTACCAAAGCTTGCAATCCAACATTCCTAAATACTTATTTAGACGCATAGATCAGATTCAGTTCATGTGGATCTTTAGCATGCCGAGACGGTTGAGTTTGTTTTACAGAGGGCTTTTATTCCGGTCCATTCCAAGTGTCTGAGTGTCCTGGAGCAACATAGTGGGACATTGCGCGGCGATGCAATCTAGTCTATAGATTTGCGGCAGTCTTCCACTTCCTGACATTTTAAAGTGCTAGATCCTAGACTCATTGATGGAGCGGTTAATTTAAAGGTCACTGAAGAAGATCCTAAACAAGTCCCTAATCATCCCAGTACTGCTCTACGTATCAAAAGCGGATGAAGAAATCCTTGGTCGTTTTGAGCGAAAAATCTTCGGTCTCGTTTACGTTGACGGGGTATCGGGATGAAGATTTAATCAAGAGCTATGCGAGCTCCATCCCATTCGTGCTATTTCTACATTTGTATGAGCCGAGTTCGGATAATAATACCTCACCAATTTCTCAAAGGTGGCAAGGACGGGTTTTTAAACAGCCAGATGTTGAAAGTGCTGTGACCATAAGGTGGAAGCTAATCATTTTAAGCTATATGCATAGATAAATCTGACTATGCTCGCATATGAATCATGCATCCGATGAAGAAGAAGATGCATGGCTCGCAGCAGTTTCAGAAGCATCTGCCTGCGTGCGGCCACCGTAAATAGGCGGGGAGTTGGTGCATTTTAGCCTGTGTAAATTTCAAAGAGGTGCACAGTGATTTAATTAATGCAGCATAACTTGTAACAGCTTTCAAATGACTCAAAAAACTAAAGATTTAGCATTTATCAGTGGAGAACTAATCTACTATAATCCTTGCAAATATGTTCTTGTAAACATATTGAGGGAAATCGAAATGCTAACCAGAAATAGATAGGCGATGAACCGCTTTGTTCCGAAATAATCTTCTTCAAAGTGATCCCGGAAGTTTCGTGTTTCCGTCGAATGGGTACGTTGTTATTGATCTAAAACGTAACATGCAATGTAAACGTTTGATTACATAATTCAATCAAAAACAAAAAAGTAATTTAATTTTGCTTATTTTTTAGAGCGAAAATCAATAGCTCATAGCGCACTCTGTGGCGTACGCAGAACATTATGACATCCATACTTATAAACAAATGTTTGCTTTACGATAATCTATTCAATTGAAATACAAATTCAAATCTGTTCGCACATGAATAATAAGAAGGGCATGTTTCATAGCAAAACATACGTAATGCTACACAGTGATTCATTCATTAATTCATTCATAAAGCGATACTAGCGATAAAGGGGTGCTGTAACTTCAATGGGCACAATTTATCTGCTTTACTTAGAAGTCCTTTTGATTACGAAGCTTAAACCGCTTAAACTAACGTCAAATAGAGCGCAAGCTTTAAATTTGCTCCTAATAGAACATGCATTGGATTCGTGATACCATTGCGCCGATTTTTAGAAGATTGTGACTCTGGTGTTAGGCTTGGAATCTTTGCACAATCTTCTCAAGAAAGATGTTGAACAAGTCAAACGACAGTGCATCGCCTTACTTAAATTTTTGGTATTGAATGTTTGAATAAGGTCGTTTCCGACCCTAATGGAGGAGCGTAAATTCTCCATCGTCCTCCTGCACAGACGGAAAAGTTAGAGCGGTACACCTAATCTAGATATGGCTCTGTATAGTTCTTCTCTATAAATGCTGTCGTATGCGGCTATGAAATCGATGAATATGTGGTCGGTATCGATTTGGAATAATTGGGTTTTTCAGGATCTGCCAAAGTGTGAAGATTTGATCGATTGTGGACTTTCCTGGCCTAAAACCACACTGATAAGGGCCGATCAGGTTGTTGGTAAACGGTTTCAAGCGTTCACATATTACGGCAGATAGGATCTTGTAGGCGATGTTGAGGAGACTTATGCCTCTGTAGTTGGCGCAGTTACGAGGGTCACCTTTTTTGTGGATGTTACTGACCAAGTCATCTCCGCCGGCTTTATAAAGCTCGGATCTCCTTTTTTATGGATTGGGCAAACGATGCTGAGGTTCCATTCATTCTTCAGGCATACTTTCATCGGACCAAATTTTGCTATTCAGTTAGTGTATCTTGCTTACCAAATCATCTCACGGGATTCATATAACTCGGTAGAAGGGCCGTCTTTTCTAGCAGCCCAGTTGAGTTTAAGTTTAGATATTGCTTTCCTCACTTCACTTATGTCGGAGGGCTGGTAGTTTTCGCTGTCATAGCCAATATTTAATGGTTTGTTCTGCCTGACAGCAAGAGATTGTTCTTCGTCGCCTATTAACAGTCAACAGAAGTGATTGCTCATGCATGCATGTGTAGCCTATGGGCTCTATTACCAATGAGATAGCTGCACTAAATGAGTGACTGTAGCTAGCAAGGTGATAATAATACACATTGCTGGCTTATGGATGTATTTACAAGAAACGAACATCCGCATTCTATTCTTCCACTGACTTTCAATGCCTTTTTTCTAACTTTTGTGGTAAGTGCTTTGGACAATTAAAGGCGGAGCCAGTGGTAGCTGATAGTAACAAAACCTAATGTTCGTTCACTGAAGTTGACAAAAATCTCAAAAAATTATCCTATCATGAGAAGATTCTTAAACTTGCTACTTTCATTGTTCTAAAAACACAACTTCGCTTACACATGAATGCTCACAAAGATGCTAGCTTTGAGGATGTGTATGGGACTTATATTTATTTGTTAATTGGTATTTCTTAATAGCGTGATGCAAATTTTCTGGTTAAAGATAAAACTTTAAGCTAATTTGGTTATTTAGAGTGTTGAAACACAATGAAAATGTAATCGATTGTAAGCCACACATGTGATGTAACTTCATAATTAGATCCTGTATCACTTCTGGTCAACTATTACCGTAGAGTGCAACCAATGAGATTTGTTCTATCAGCCAATAGAGTACTTCGCGACAACGTCGATCTGACAGCCATATCATTTGTATTCGGGCAAAGTTATTTGTGGGGGTCGAAAAGTAGTTGCAAAAAAACTATCTCCTATCCTTGCCATTGAATTGCGGTTCATACAAATTATATGGCTGTCAGATTGCCGTTGTCGCGAAGTACACTTGTGGTCTTCATATAATTGCGGGTTGAACAAGAAAAGGATCCCATTGACTCCAGAAAGAAGTTTTACATCTAGTAGACTAATCAAATTGAATGTTGTTGTGAAGTAATGGTTTGCTACCACTAAAAGGTGATATCACACTGCATGTTGTAAGTGCTTGGTCCAAACAAACAAATAAGCGTCGTTGGAATGAATTCAGCTTTTACACCACGAACACTGGGAAATTTGAAACAAACCGCTCCAATACCAATATTAAGGTCTGCACTCGGTGAAGGCAAATTTCAAATGAGTATTTTTGTCAGAATGAAATGGTTTGGAAGTGAAACTTTCATGCCCACACCTAGAATTCAGTCTGAAATGGATTCTCGGTGCAATCATCCTTTCTATTTTTGGTATTCATTGGGCCTCCGCACATGAGATGAGTTTAAGTCTGGTGTGATACTGGTTTCACACCATACTCCAAGCTCACACGAGATGAATATCCCGGCAGACAATTGTATACATGAACCCCTTTTCGTTGTGTTAGTAGTTCTATAGAAATTGACATTTGCCTTGAGTACTTTTGACAATTCGCAAGCTCTTAGGTTTGTGTGACAGTACAGTCCGTACCAAATCAGTTGGCCAACGGTCGATTGCGCAGAGAGAGGATTTAAGAGAAATTTAAGATATTTTAAAATAAATTTTAAGAGACCTGCGAAGTAGAATGGCCAACTGATTTGGTACGGACTATATATGCAATTACATTGGGCGTGTTCCGATTTCCCAAGTTAACTTTGCCGATGCACTGTTCTCATTGATCAATCGACCATGTCACATGACTAAAAATGCTTGATTGACCAATGAGAGCGGTGCACCGGCAAAGTTAATTTGGTAAAACTGAAATCCGTAACGCACCCATTGATGTAGACAGCTCGATTCACAAAACGCGTATGAGAGCCGAATGACATAAAAAAATGTCAGACCTAAAATGTTGAAAAATGTGTTTGTATTGGTTTTCAACCTTGTTCCACCGCACAAACTCGGTTGAAGATTTTCAACCATTTTCTCTTCGTAGACCTCAGTCCCCTCTCCCATAAAACCGGTTTCACACCCAAATATTCATCTCATGTAGGGAGGCCCATTAAATCTACCTGTCTCGTTGAAGATGACTTTCAATCCAATGAAGCCAGGCACTAATTTAACGAAATGCCGGAAGTAGAAAGAGAAACATGCAAAGTTCTATAACTTTGTTTGGTTATGATAAGCAAGTTGCACATATGGATCCCTCCGACAAGGTCGAACCTGATTCCTCACTTGAGAAGACGAATATTTTCTGCAATATCCTGAGACTATTTCTTTTTTGGATTCGTCTCCTCGTCGTTTCTGCTTTTAAGAGTACAGCTGGTTATTTTATATGTAGCATGTATGGAATTCATCATTATTGTAAGCTGCGAAGTAAAACAGAAAAAGTTCCTTTCTTCTGAGAATTTTGTTCCACTGAATAAAACATTTCAGCGTATGAAATTCTCTGAGGGATCCTTAAGTAGAACACGTCTATTGATCCATTGCCGACTCCATTAACTCCGATTCCAGTGATGACGTTATAAGAAGAACGTGTCAAAAGTATATTCAAACATACAATTGTTTCCATTGATATCTACATTTTAAAAAATATTTATTTACACGATTACACATTGTAGTATGTTTTGTCATTTCAATCTGATTCTGCGTCATTTATATTCACAACTTTTGACAAACAAGTGACTTTTATGTACCCATCGCATGTGTGAAGAAAAAATAATTGCAAACACTATTACCGAAAAATGTTTACTGTCATTCAATTAAGAACAAATCACTTATGGAACATTATCAAACATTAACTGATAAAGTGCTAAGTGGTGTGCTCTAAGTAACAAAATGCTCCGTCGCTATCAGTATTTTCAATCTGTCATTCAAAGTGGTCTAGTGAGTCGCACCTATCATCAAAGAAGCACAATAGAAATTGGCCTATAATTTCAAATGGATCTAGTATAGCAGCAAGTCGTATTTTACATAAAGTTAAACAACCTCTTAGAGGGCAAATTAAATAAACAAACAAAAAACTGAATCAGTAAAGAATAATATTGAATAAAATTATTTTTCGGAATTGACGTATAATAAAATAAATTAAAATGAACTTAAGCAGTTCAAAATATTTTAAAAGGTTACGCGCCGAAAGCAACTGAATGTCGTCAATTCGTTATTGATGTTTAGATTTTGCTCAATGATAATGTTTCCGAAAATCACTTAAAACGATTTTTTAACGGTCTCATTTAAATATAATTAGCAGAGTGCTGTGAAGCACCGAAAGAGTTATGTTGTTGATGCGAAGCTTTAGGTATATTTTGGAGCAATCAACAGCAGCACATTGCAACTTTTATATTACTTGTAGCCTTCAAGTTGTCACCAATAAGTATAACCAGAGGGCATTTGAAATGAGTCACTTGTTGGTTAGCCTTAGCAAATTGAATGATTTATGGGATTTTCGTGTGTTATTCAATTCTAAGATGTAGGTATAGAAAAACGCTTTTAAAAACGCATTTCCCAATGTTACCTACGTGCTGCTTGGGGACTTTGCTGGCATGCTTATACCCGATTTTTATTCTCCGGAGGGCGCAGAATCTTATCCCTAACACGTTTTATTCATGCCAGACTCTACATGTGCGTGCGAGATGTTGTTAAAAAAATGTAACCTTCAGCCAGGGACCGCTCCGAATTGTTCTTGAATCGGGGACCTTCGTTTATCAACGACGCATCGTTGAGACATGATTCCCTTAAATGTGGTATCAAATCAGCCGTTACAGCTTATAACCTGACATTTTTAGGAAAGCTTCTGAGACCAGTCCCAAAATATTTTTCTAAAACGCCCACTTTTATTAAAAACGTAAAGAAGATTTATTGAATTGAAAATCTAATTTTTTTATGATACCAGGAATATTTATTGACGAAGCATCTCGCTGTGTCATGTGTAAATTCCCTGAACTTTTCTAAATCAATCTCATATCCACTGGCAACTACAATCATTATAGTGTGCATTTTTTATAAGTTCTATGTATATTTTGTTATTTCGACTGAGGATTCAGGGTTTTGGAAAAACCGCCTTGCCGTGTTGCCATCGTTCGTGTTACCAAAACCCGGCTTTGGTTTAACGACAATTAATCCACATCGTTCTCGAAATTCCCTTTGCATTCGGGTTGCCACGACTTCTGTGTCACTTTCGAGAGCTTGCTATTTTTATCGGTAGAAGGCATTCAAACACTCTACTTTTATAGACCTGTTACCGATTACTACGGACGTTTTTTTTTCAAGGTTTTCAATCTGTGCTTCCACTCAGGCTTTTTCAGCTTTCAAAACTTCAGGGGACTCTTTAATATAATATTTTTTTTAAGAGCTGCAATAATTCATGGAAGCGGGACGAAAGTTTTGCCAGATTATATGTTCACTACTTATAACTAAGTCGAATGGGAACTAAACAGGTTATAAAAACATCAGAATCAGCAACTTCTGGTCCGTGAAAAAATCTTTCGGCACATTTAGCGGTGATATTCATCATATCTTAGTTGCGATAGCGATATTTCTTTGCGTTCTGGACAACTTTGTACGATGGAAACTTTTCAGGAGCACTCATTCTTATCGCATTGTATTGGTGTCGTGGACTAATACTGCCAACTAATGCCAATGCATCTTCTCCAATCATACAACTTTTCTCCTGGTACATTTTAACTGCTTTTCCGTATTTTTCAGCACAAATCTACAGGCATATGTCCGTCTGTCTTCTGTCCCATCTTAGGTCTACTAATGTTATCGGTTTTCGCATATTATTCTTTGAAAATCTATATTTTCTCCTAAAATCCCTTTCGGCCAGATTAATTATTGGATTAAATCGTTTTTTTTTTTATATTTTATATAAATATATCTCTGGTGGTAATCTTTGTACTGAACCACTCACAAAAATATCTGTTAAGTACCGGCTTGCATTTCTTTTTTTTTTAAGAATTTTAAAATTTCACTCAAAGACAAACATCGCGGTCTCACTTATTTATTGTTCACTTTTCATTCTTTTAGATTTCAAATTTAACAATTTGTCAGCCATCAAAAATCTATTGATGGTAAAATTCTCACTTTAGCCGCAAAAAACCGATCCTTCAGTTGTCAATTTTCTTCACGCAGAATTTCGCCTGGTGAGAAATTGAAAACTGTCAAAGGATGGCAGCCCAGGTGTTCGACAGAAGCCAACAAAATAATTCTTTGGTTTGTTCCAAATGAGGGCTCAGTGGCGCGATGGTTAGTGCGATGAACTGCCGCGCAGAAGGTCTTGGTTCGATTCCCAGCCGTAGCAACACCTAAATGATTTTTCACTGGCCCTCCTATCGTGATGATCTGACAAATCATCCGAGTAGTATCAATTGTCAAGAATAGCTTATCTCAACTTAGTCGGCATAAAACAGGAGGTCCCGCCATCGTGCAAGAAATACACACGCACACATGAATGGTTGTGAGAAAGCTAGGCCCTGGGTGCTAACGAGCCTGTTGCGCCAAAAATTTGTATTTGTATTTTTTGTTCCAAATATACCCGAAAATGTGTATGTTTTGTAGATTTCTCTTAAAATTTGGGTTCGTAAAAATATTTTTCGAATATTTTATGGGCAAACACTTAATTTGTTTGTGGTCTCTTTCTTTGACACTTTTAATTTTCTTTGCGAAAGCGTTGAAACGATTGACTTCTCTTTCGATATTGGATATAAGTCCGAATGGACTATTGTTGAACAGTCTTTCGAAAATATTGAATCCTGTCGAGATGAACAAGGAAATATCGTAGTTGAGACACAGTCGATGCTGAGGATATGGAAGAACCACTTCTGCAGACTGTTAAACGGCGATGACGAACAACATTCCGCTGTCAGGCAGAACGAACCATTTAATATTGGCAACGACAGCGAAAACTGCCAACCACCCGACCTAAGTGAAGTGAGGATAGCTATATCTAAACTCAAGCTTAATGAGGCCGCCGGAAATGACGGCCTTCCCGCTGAGCTTTATACAGCTGGCGGAGATGACTTGGTAAGCAACATCCACCAACTCATAAGCCAAATCTGGTCGGTTGAAAGCATGCCTGAAGAATGGAACCTCAGCATCGTTTGCCCGATCCACAAAAAAGGAGACCCTCTGAACTGCGCCAACTACAGAGGCATAAGTCTACTCAACATCGTTTACAAGATCCTATCTGCCGTAATATGTGAATGCTTGAAACCGTTTACCAACAACCTGATCGGCCCTTATCAGTGTGGTTTTATGCCAGGAAAGTCCACAATCGATCAAATTTTCACACTTCGGCAGAGCCTGGAAAAAACCCAAGAAGTCCAAATCGATACCCACCACCTATTTATCGATTTCAAAGCCGCATTCGAAAGCATTTATAGAGACGAACTATACAGATCCATGTCTAGTTTTGGTATACCGCCCAAACTCGTCCGTTTGTGTAGGATGACGATGGAGAATTCTCGCTGCACCATCAGGGTCGGAAACGACCTCACCGACACATTCGGTACCAAAAAAGGATTTAGGCAAGGCGATGCACTGTCATGTGGCTTCTTCAATTTGATTCTTGAGAGGATTGTGCAAAACTCCCGAGCCAACACCAGAGGCACAATTTTCCAAAAATCGGTGCAACTACTAGCATACGCCGACGATATTGACATCATTGGTAGGACTCAACGTGATGTCATAGCCACGTTTGCTAGTATAGAGAAGGAAGCGGCGAAAATGGGTTTAGCAGTAAATGAGGGTAAGACTAAGTATATGCTGTCATCACGAAAGGACACACAACATGGACGAATTGGACAGAACGTCACCATTGACAGATATAACTTTGGGGTAGTACGGGACTTTGTCTACCTCGGCTCCGCTATTAACTCTGACAACAACATCTCGTCAGAAATCAAACGAAGAATTACTCTTGCCAATCGCTGTTTCTTCGGGCTAAGAAGGCAATTTAGTAGTAAAGCCCTCACTCGAACTTCTAAGGAGATCCTATATAAGACCCTGATCATCCCAGTCCTGCTCTACGGCGCTGAAGCATGAACCATATCAAAAGCGGATGAAAAAATCCTTGGTCGATTCGAGAGAAAAATTCTTCGGAAAATCTTCGGTCCCGTTTGCGTTGACGGGCTATGGAGACGAAGATTCAACCACGAACTATACGAGCTGTACAGCGACATACCCCTAGTCAAAAAACTCCGCATTGGACGTTTAAGATGGCTAGGACATGTAGAAAGAATGGACACCAATACTCTGGCTCGTAGAGTCTTCGATTCCCAGCCAGACATCGGACGCAGTAGAGGAAGACCTCGCCTTAAGTGGCGCGCACAAGTAGAAACCGACCTCAACCAATTTGGAGTGCGCAACTGGAGGCAGTTAGCTAAGGACCAGGCTAATTGAAGAGGCATGTTGGTTGAGGCCCAGGTTCATCCCGGACTGTAGCGCCACTTAAGTAAGTAAGTAAATATAGGCCATGACTGAGTTCTTTAGGCTTAATTGGATGATGTTAGGTCTGTTCCGGTACTTTTCAAGTAAAAATTAATAAATTCTCAAAATTTCTTGGAGTGGGTGTAAAGTCTCTCAGTAGGAAACAAATAAGTCGTTTCTGAATGAGCAAATCATATAAAATACACGACTTGTCACTTTCAGATATCAACTAACAGTTTACTTATGTTCACCGGTAGAAAAATATTTTTTATGAAGTGGTAGTAATTTCACTCTAATAAGCTCTCTCTCTCTCTCTCTCTCTCTCTTTACTAATTTTTGCGTACTAAACCGGCGTCCGGCATCAAGTAAAAATCAGTAAAATTCAGTTCCAATCAGTTAAACTATTATTGTAACGGAAACAGACCTATGATGTTGCCTAACAAGACGTAGCACCATGTCATAAAGCCTGTGATCATGAAATGTTGACATTTGTCCGATGTGCTAGCCATACATAACCCTATCCTATATTTTTCAATAAATAAATTATAACTTAGAAATTAGTACATTTTTAGCACCCCCTTTATTAAAATTTGAATTACATCGCATATATAAAAAAAATCATGAAGACTGTATCCTGTTCTTCAAGTTTAAAAAAAACCAATTAAACAGACTAAGTTTATTGAGCGTATATATGAATATTTTAAAATCTAATCGATACTTTCATTGATGGAGCTAATTTATTTGCAATCAGAACAAGTTCCATTGCTACATCAAAGTCGATATTACGTTTTTTTTTTAATATAAACCTGTAAAACATTTCAACCATAAAAAAGCAGGGTACTGCTGGTAAATATGAGGGTATCGACCGATTATTACCATATCTGAGGTTCATGGTTAGTCGTACATGTGAGATATTTTAACAACTTCCTGATTTATAATTATTGATTTATTAGAAAAACATTGAGTTGTTGTAGACAGTTTTTGTTGTGACTATAGTGAGGGCAGAGCGATATGTTACTTGACAGGAAGTAACAGAATATAACAAATTATATTTGAAGTTTAGAGTATCTTTTTATTTCTATTGTTAAAGAATATTCGATACATGATTTACATACTTACTTACTTAACTGGCCCTACAGTCCGGAATGAACCTGGGCCTTAACGTCCAATGCAGAGTTTTTTGCCTAGTGTTATGTAGCTGTATAGCTAATAGTACTTGGTTAAATCTTCGTCTCCATAGTCCGTACGATTTTTTCTCTCGAAACTACGCTTTTGATACAAACGATGATTCAGCGCCGTTGAACAGGGCTGGGATGATGAGGATCTTGTCTAGGATCTTCTTTTTTTAGAGGAAGTTTTTCGAATAGAGATAAAACTGACAATTTGTGGTCAAATCGGGCAACTCTAATGTCATTAGATAATTTTGATAATGTTTGCCATTTCATCATGAACAGGTTGCGAAATGAACAACGCTTGCAAATCGTGCAAACTTATTTCGAAAAGAATGGTTCAGTTCGCAAAGTTTACCGCAAGCTCCGTCCATTTTATGGTCGACATAACCGTCCATCAGATCAATTCATTCGGTTAACCATGGATCGTTTTCGCACTACGTTTACTCTATGTGATAATACGCATCCGCAGAGACGTCGAACAGTGCGCACCGAAGAAACAATTGCCGCTATAGAGTGTTGAAGAGGACCCGAATAAATCGATTCCCCGCCGTGCACAGCAATTGGAGCTTTGTCCATCAACTTTATGGAAGATTTTGCGCAAAGATCTTGGCTTACGACCTTAGAAGATCCAGCTTGTGCAAGAATTAAAGCCGCGAATGGCCGAAAATGAGATTGATCTCGATGCTGAATTTCATCGCTAAATATTGTTCAGTGATGAGGCTCATTTTTGGTTGAATGGC
Organism: Rhingia campestris; assembly: GCA_932526625.1. Lineage (NCBI taxonomy): Eukaryota > Metazoa > Arthropoda > Insecta > Diptera > Syrphidae > Rhingia > Rhingia campestris. Next base: position 42,770,865 of record OW052185.1, read on the forward strand.
TACGTCACTAGGAGTGAAGAGAATCCACATGAGACCTTCAGACGCCATTACATCCACAAAAACTGAATAATTGTTGTGCTCTATTGGCTGGTGGAGTCATTGGGACATACTTCTTCCGAAATGATGCTGGACAGTCAGTTACCGTTAATGGAGACCAGTATAGAGCCATGATAACCGACTATTTTGTTCCCGAATTGAATGGCATAAATGTGGATGAGATGTGGTTCCAACAAGACGGCGCTACATGCCACACAGCGCACGTCACAATCGATTTATTGAAGGAAACATTCGATGAGCGCATAATTTCGCGGAATGGACCCGTCGATTGGCCACCAAGATCGTGTGATTTGACACCATTGGATTATTTGCTTTGGGAATATGTGAAGTCGCTCGTCTACGCCAACAAACCAGAAACGTTAGGGGACTCGGAAACCAATATTCGTGGCGTTATTGCCGACATACGGCCCCAAATGCTCGAAAAAGAAAATTGGGCCTCTTGACTTGGTTATATTCAAACCAGCCCAATAAAGTGGCCGCCGCCACATGCCCGAAATCATATTTAAACGTTAATGGCAAAAAATTATCCTTCCAATAAAGCCAAATCGATGAACATTAAAACGATTTTTTTGTGGTTTATTTCAATTCGAAGTTCTATACCTCTAAAAAAAAAACCCTTTAGTTCGAGTAAGAGCTTCACTACTGAATTGCCTTCTTAGCCCGAAGAAACTGCGGCTGGCAAGAGTAATTCTTCACTAAATTTCTCAAAAATGAGATCAAAGAAGTCACATGGCAGTGCCCAAATCCGTTTTTGGTATCGAATGTTTCGGTGATCGGCCGAAGTGTGAAGATTTGATCAGTTGTGGAATTTCCTGGCCTAAAACCTGATAGGGGCCGATCAGGTTGTTGGTAAACGGTTTCAGGCGTTCACATATTAAGGCAGATATGACCTTGTAGGCGATGTTGAGGAGACTTATACATCTGTAGTTGGCGCAGTTCATAGGGTCTCCTTTATTGTGGATCGGGCACACGAAGCTAAGGTACCATTCCTAATGGTATACTTTTATCCGATCGAATTTTTACTTATGAGTTGGTGAATGTAATTTACCAAATCATCTATGGCGGCTTTATAAAACGCGGCCGGGAGGCCGTCATTCCCGGCTGCTTTGTTAAGCTTAAGTTTAGATATTGTTAACCTCACTTCACTTGGTTCGGGTGGTTGGTAGTTTTCGCTCTCGTCGCAAATATTGAATGGTTAGCTCTACCTGACAGAGGGAGGTTGTTCGTTGCTTAACAGTCTGTAGAAGTGGGTTTTCCATGTCCCTAGCATCTAATGTGTCTCAACTACGATATTTCCTTGTTCATCTCGATAGGATTCTGTTCCCGGCTTGTAACCCTTACAAACCCTTATAATCTGTCTTGGAGTGGCACATCTATATGTCTTTGGTTGTTCTTCCCTCACGTGATGTCGCATAAGCTGTGTTTTCCGAAAATACTGCTAAAGATTTCTTCTCTTCCTGCCTTTGTGTTAAAATCTCCCAGCACGATTTTAGCATCGTATTTCGATAGTAACTCAGATGTTTTTGTAATGAGCTCGTGTAAGCAGTCTTTCAATGTTTCTTCCTCTGTCGGAGCGTGAGTGCTTAGAAGGCTTATGTTGGACATCAGTTAGGTATAAGCTCAAGGTTTCATATTATAATCGCATTGGCTATCATTTGATTCACAATTCATTTACGGATTTTTTTTTTTTCATGTCGCGGAAAGATCTGTGACTGTAGGTTGAGTTGAGCTAATGAATTTTCGTTGTTTTTAAATGTGAAAGGGGTATAAAGAGTAAAAGAGCCCTATTGCGTTAACTCTGAATTAAGTCGAGGTTAATGCTGAAACTAGCATGATCTCACATTGCAAAACTGACACAAAGTGGAGAAAAACGATTTTCAATTTAAAGGTTTAATAAAATATTAAAATTCTCAGTCATTCACCTCGGTGTACATGAAATGATAATTTATGTTATAAATTATATTGCTCCTTGTGATGGTCTGACCTTTCTTTATCCGGTGGCAACGACATCAGTACAACGGCAACCTGACAAAAAATTAATAAATATGTACCTGACTTTATTGAAAGTAAACATTCGTGTTTAGATCTAAATTTAATTCCGCAACACATCTATGGCCGCAAACGAGATCATCGTTAATAAATTGATTTAATTTGAAAATAAAATATTTATCAAACAATTGAATTACCTACTTGAACGAGAACAACGAGATGTCTACAGCAAAATTAAATCACAATAGGCCATATCGACATACAAACAAAAAGTTTCGTCTGTCTGTAGTCTCAGACTGTATGAGCAAAAAAAATGTCAACAGCTTTGCCAAAACTGTGTCCTTCTTTGTTCGAGAATCAAATCGATTTTACACAACTCATCACACGGGGAGGGATCAAAATGGATGCCGCGTAGGATAAACCCCTAAATCATATATTTGTCTGCCAACTTAAATAGGCAAATCATCCAAATCCAAATAAACAGCAAAGAGGGACGAAACTATTGCGTCGATGATTCGCACAAGATAGTTGTATGGTAGCTAGTGCGTTGACAGGGATGCAAACGAAACTGAAAGAAGGAATCTCTATGAACAAGCTCTTGGCTCTTTGTCAAATGCGATGATTTCAAAGAGGGTGGCGGAAGAATGGTACAAAATCTATAGTATGACTCAGTTGAATGAAGACACGTATGAGATCGGATACGTTATGGTTTTCTTTTGCATGTTATTACATACAATGGAATTCATAAAATGTATCTGAGAAATGTAGGACATGATGATACATATTCGAATTATAAAAATGTTTCGCTCTCATGATTGTTGCATTTCCCTGCTTCCATACTTGACCGACTGTGGGGTTTGCAGTTCAACCACGCCTTGACTGGCAATTTCATTCCGGTGCTATCCTACTGTATCCCACTTCAAATTAAGGTCTACTCTGGGACTAAACCTAGCCAGGTGTTAGGTCCCCTATCAAAAATCTTCCCAGACGGACGAATTCTCAACCGACATATTCAGACAACAGGTCATCTAGGAATCTAAAGGTTTATTCAGGCTCCTTGAACAGAGATGGTGGCGGAAGTGCTGAGAACCCAACGGCAGGACTCAATCCTGTAGTGGATACTAATGGTCTCGTGATCTAGGAGTAGGTATCTAATAAATTGGAGCTGACCCTCCAGGTTGGGGAAATGATGAAAAAATTATTATTACGAGGAGAAGGACTGATTTTATTGTTGACAACCATTCTAAACGAAAAACCGACAGCGACGTTGGTGTTTGCACCTGGAATGTGAGAACATTAAACAGGATAAGTGCAGCTGAACAACTTGCGGAAGCCCTAAAGCTTCTTAAAAGGAGGCATTACTACAATCCCGGAAATACGTTGGGATGGGCCATGTAAAAAGAGGATTAAAAATGAAATCTATACTACGTACCGTGTTATAGTGAGCAGAAAAAGCAAAAAAAGGATGTGAATTTGTTATAACTGCCAGACCTAGCAAAGAACGCATTGTAACAATCCGCACTCACTCTCCGACGTACGAAAAATATGATATTATGATATTAGGACTGCTCCTACGAGCTCCTTGACAAAACATATGAGCGACTACCGAAGTACGATGTTAAAATCGTGCTAGGAGATTTTAACGCAAATGTAGGAAGAGAAGACATCTTTAGCAGTATTGTTGGAAAGTACAACCTACAAGACACCACGTCTGGCAAAGCACTTAGGCTAGTTGACTTCGCTACGGAACGAAATGCCACTAAAGCCAGCAAACTGTTTCCCCACATAGATATCCAGAAAGGGATATTTCGGTCTCCAGATCAACGAACGGTCAATCAAATTGATCAAAGCTTACACTACTTAACCGGCTTCGGACTTTTTGAGGGCATATGCCTGAGACAAGACAGTTTTCCACCATCTTCCATCCAAGGTATTGTCTATTTGGTATTCCCAACATCCAATCGTCCCTGCATTTAATTATTTCTGAAAACGGATACTCGTTATTCGTTATAATCTTGAACCTGGGGGACGGAATTCAAAGATTCTCTTGGGTGGAGCATAATTGTTGATTCGTTTAAAGTAGTCAACGTATTTTTACCTTTTGGACTACATTAAAATGTCTGTACAGCTCTTCACGAAACACTATTGTTTCTTCTCCTCCATTTGTCGTCCTCTCAAAGTAGACTAAATATTTGACGATTGGTTCTTATGTTCGTTCCAGCACTTGGTGCCTTAAAATAGGACTGATATAACAAAGCTACGATGGTTCAAACTTTTTTCGCAAATCAAGGATTAACCATTTGTTTGGCCAAACCGAAGTAGCATTAGTTTGCAAGCATCAATCGTTGTTTGATCTTTACAAAAATGTCAACCGTGGGATAACTGCATTTCAGTAATCGTATCAAGTTCTGATTGAGTCCAAGATCCTGCCCAAGTTAACTACAAAACGTTTCATTTCGCTTGTCAATCAATAACCGTAAACGTCTCAACAACAATAATAAATGCTGTCGTATGCGACTTTAAAATCGATGAATAGGCGGTCGGTGTAAATCTGGACTTCTTGAGTTTTTTCCAGGATCTGTGGAAGTGTAATCAGTTGTGACTTTCCCGGCCTTAAAGCACACTGATTAGGGCCAATCAGGTTGTTGGTAAATGGTTTCAGGCGTTCACATATTACGGTAGAGTCGATCTTATAGGAAAAGTTGAGGGGACTTATTCCTCTCTACGGTGCGCAGTTCCGAGGGTCTTCATTTTTTTGAAGAATCAGGTAAATGATGCTGCGGTTCCGTTTTTCAGGCGTAATCTCATTCGTCCAAATTAAGCTTATGAATTGGTTATTGTTATTTGCCAAATCATCTACACCGGCTTTATAAAGCTGGTCGGGGAGAGCGTCTTTTCCGGGAGCTTTTTAAGTTTAAGTTTAGATGTTGCAGTCCTCAGTTCACTTAGGTCGGGTGGTTGGTAGTTTTCGCTGACGTAGCCATTATTGGCCGGGTTCCTGGTTTTAGTTTTACGAAGTTAACTTTGCCGATGCACTAATTTTATTGGCCAATCGAACATTTTTAGTCACGTGACATGGGAAATCTATAACCAGGAACACGGCCATTAAATGGTTTTTTTCTGCTTGACAAAGAGAGATTGTTCGTCGACAGCATCGACTATGTCTCAACTACGATATTTCCTTGTTCATCTCGACAGTATTCTGTTCGAGCCTTCTATTCCTGGCTTTGGCCGGTGTTCTTCCCTTCTTCTTTACCTATAGAGTTCAATGGCAGCTCTCGTCTTCACCTGTAGCTTAGCCTGATTCTTGGCTGCGAGTATCTGTCTGCATTCTTCATTAATCCAAGGGTTTCTTGCCGGGCGCGAAAAACCTAACACATCAGTTGCGGTGTTAATCGAGAGATTAAGGGATACGCGTTCTGCGAAGGACCTGGCGGTCTCTTATGATTGCAGTCTTTCGATATTTAATCACAGTGTTTCATATTTGTTGTGGCGTGGTGGATATTCTCATTGGCTGCAACAAGGTACTGGTCCGTGTCGATGATAGCCCCTCGGAATGTTTGGACATCCAAAATACTGGATTTGACCACTACCTACAACATATTTGTGCATATCCATTCCTCTGAATTGAAAGTTTAACGTTTAAGTAACCCCAACATTTTCCAGACGATTATGATGGAATGGAATTTTATTAAACGAATCGCACAGCGGATTGTAGTCTATTAATATTTTGATAGAAATGTCTCACAATTTTAAAAGCTTTCTGCGTTTGATTAATGTTTTGTTTTTCATCTCAGACATTCATAGTATTCATCAAAAGTAGATGCCAATAAGGGAACTAGTCTCAGCTTTAAATCTATCTTTGGTTAAATGAAAAATACCAAGTGCAGATATTGTTACACGTTTTCAATAAATCTCCTTGAATGCTTTTATCTATTTATTTTCCAAAGCATTGGTACATATGAACATGTGTATGTACATTGTTATATGAGATTATATAACAAGCAACAATTATTTTTCGAATAGGAAATGGAATGCTAACCCCTCGACGACTCAGCGAAGCGTGAAACTCTTTTGTTATTGAGTTCCATTCCTGCAAATACGTAATTTGATAATTATGCTATGTAACCGCAAATAGTAGTTTATGCAAAAGTCACTAATTGCTCAAGAACACTTGCTGAATGCAAGATCTTTAGACTGCTTTCAGATGTACTATTGTATTTAAAAATAAACTCGACAAAACAAAATATATTTCCACAAGTCATTGAATTAAAACACGTAGGAGCACGTATTGTGTCATTTATTTTTAAACATTCTAGTTGCGACTTGCGAATGGATTTCAAAATATAAATTAGACGTTGAAAAAAAAAAACATTTCCACGCTCTCATAAAAGAACCAAACCGCCTTTCGATGATAAATCCGAATGATATTTATTGTGTATTTTTAATTTTATTACAAAAATCATACTTAACACAACATATAAACAAATTTCCTTCTCTTTTTTTTTTTGAATTTCAGGTGGCAATGGTTGAAGTCCAATTGAATAACGACACACAAGTGCCCGCGGGAATGCTGGTAGCATTCGCGATCTGCACCACTCTGCTGGTTGCAGTACACATGCTTGCCCTGATGATCAGTACCTGTATCCTGCCCAACATCGAAACAGTCTGCAATCTGCATAGCATTTCACTCGTTCATGAATCGCCGCATGAGCGTCTACATTGGTATATTGAGACGGCGTGGGCCTTCTCAACACTGCTCGGCTTGATTCTGTTTCTCCTCGAAATAGCGATCCTATGCTGGGTGAAATTCTACGACTTGAGTCAACCTGCCGCTTGGTCTGCCTGCATTGTCCTCATTCCCGTACTTATCATATTTCTAGCGTTCGCCATACACTTTTATCGTTCGCTAATGACCCACAAATACGAGGTGACCGTATCGGGTATTCGAGAATTAGAGATTCTCAAGGAACAAATGGAACAGGATCACATGGACCATCATCATCATCGAAATAACGGACTCAACTATGGTGCCAGTGGAGAGATTGTCTAAATAGTGAAAAACAGTGAAGACCCGCAAAACGTACTTTAAACGAAACAAATAATTGAATTGTGATATTTGAGATGAGTGTTGAGTTCTTAAATTCTGAGAGCCAGAAATTTCCTGCAAATGAGACAAGGCATCTTTTTTTTTTAATGTAAACAAGAAATAAAAAAAAATTGCGAATGTGATAATTATTATGCGATAGTGCGTATCGTGTTGTCATCAAAATAATTATTTTCCATTGTAAAGCTATTTAGAAATTTCTAGTTTTTTACTGCATCTAAATTTACTTAGAAGTTGATAAATGTGGACGAAAAAAATGTATTTTACCATTGTTAGGTCTTCCTTGCTGAAAACAGCAACCTTGTGACTACATATTTATTATTTTGTTTAATGTTTATTATTTTATTTGTTATATCAAGCGCAATTTTCGAAGTCAACGAGTATGTGTTTTTTTTTTAAATTAGTAAGCGTTAACGTGCGCGGTATAGGCTATAAGTACTTATAAGAAAGCATACAATGTTAACTGAAAACACAATTAATAAAAAAAAATAGTATTAACAACGGAAGTTTGTACACTTACATTCGTATTTTGGTTATCAAGTCACTGCAGGAGATGTCCTGAAACGAAAATGGGAGAATGATTGTGTTATGGAGAACAATTTTTGATTTATTTTCAAAATGAGTGTGGTGCATGGTTATTCAATCATTGTAGCAATTTTTCGTCGAATCGACACCCGTTATTCTTTTTCATTTTATTTTATAGCCGATACCATGCTGGTAAATTATGCGCAATTTTAGCTGCGTCAGTTGTGTGTAACTGCCGCTTTTTTATTGTTTTAACTTATATTTGTTAGATCAATTTTCAACACACATTAACCATTCAGTGGGCCACTTTTTTTTTAAATCAATTAAAAAATTATTTCAATTTATAAAGAAAATCGGTCAAAGGATTCGGCTGATACAAGGAGTCAACGTTTTCATATTTATAAAATCAAAGGAAAAATGTTATTTTTATGATATTTTTCGAAGTTTTGTCGTAAAATTCCAAAAACCTGACGGACCATTTGTATAATTATGATCCAATCCTATTTTTATACCCTATCCCATAGGGGTATATTAGTTTTGATATTTAGTTTGTAACATAGAGAAATAATTTAGCTACATATACCTCAAAGTATATGGATCGACTCAGAATCGCTAGCTGAGTCGAATAAGCCATGTCTGTCTGTCCGTCCGTCCGTCTGTCTGTTCGTCACCGATTTTTGGGCCTTAAATTTTGATCTAGGATAATGAAATTTGATATATAGGATCCTTGGCCGAGTCACCAGAACAAGTGTAAAAATTTTTAAAATCCGCCCACTGCCACGCCCCCTTTTAGAAAAAACGTAGTTTTAAGCCAAACCGTAAGGAATTTCAAAAAAGTGTGTTTGCAACATATTTAGACAATCTTAATATCTATATTTCGTCCATACAAAGTTTAACGCCACGCCCACCTTTTGGGGGCGTTTTTAGTAAAAAACGTTTTTTGTCCAAATTTTAAAACTTTCGAAAAAAATGTTGATGCAAATACTTCCGCAATGGTAATATAAACATTTTGTTTATAGATCATTTTCACCTACGCCCACATTTTGGGGGCGTTTTCTTACAAAAACCATTTGTATACCCCATCCCAAGGAATTAGCAATAGAAATACGTTGTTTTTTGTCGAACCACAAAAGATTTTGAGAAACTGTCTGAGCAATATATTGTGACAACGTCATTTTCTGTTTTTCATCGCCATAAGACCTATATTTTGAGGATATTAATTTAAAGGATGGGATGGGATAGGGTATTCAACGATCCGCATAGCGGATTGTAGCCTCTCATATTTATACCCTATCCCATAGGGGGGTATATTAGTTTTGATACTTATATTGTAACATAGAGAAATAATTTTGCTACATATACCTCAAAGTATATGGATCGGCTCAGAATCGCTAGCTGAGTCGAATTAGCCATGTCTGCCTGTCCGTCCGTCCGTCCGTCTGTCTGTTCGTCACCGATTTTTGGGCCTTAAATTTTGAGCTAGGATAATGAAATTTAGTATATAGGATCATGGGCCGAGTCACCAGAACAAGTGTAAAAATTTTTTAAATCCGCCCACTGCCACGCCCCCTTCTAGAAAAAATGTAGTTTTAAGCCAAACCGTTAGGAATATCAAAAAAGTGTCTGAGCAACATATTTAGACAATCCTAATATCTATATTTCGTTCATACAAAGTTTTTTGCCACGCCCACTTTTTGGGGGCGTTTTTAGTAAAAAAACGTTTTTTGTCCAAATTATAAAACTTTCGAAAAAAACTTTGGTGCAAATACTTCCGCAATGGTAATATAAACATTTTGTCCATAGATCATGTTCACCTACGCCAACATTTTGTGGGCGTTTTCTTACAAAAACCATTTTTATACCCCATCCCAAGGCATTAGCAATAGAAATACGTTGTTTTTTGTCGAACCACAAAAGATTTTGATAAACTGTCTGAGCAATATATTGTGACAATGTCATTTTCTGTATTTCATCGCCATAAGGCTTATATTTTGAGGATATTAATTTTAAGGATGGGATGGGATAGGGTATTCAACGATCCGCACAGTGGATTGTAGCCTCTCATATGTTTTTTTATAATTTACGGGCACTCAAGGGGTTATGAATACCCTTTAAATGTTTTACCAAAGTACGATCGTTAGAGAAGGGGAGAAAGAGAGTGATAAGAAAGATTATAGGTGTAGTGGAGACTTACTCCATGGGTGGTGTCCGAAATAACTTCGGGGAGTCACTGTTTTTTTGTGTTCGTTAAATTCGCAGAGCTTTCAAGATGGTGTATACTTTTAGGAGTATCTAACTACCTTTTTTTATTTCTTTGAAAAAAGTTTCATGGATTTTGACTGGGATTGAATGCGCAACCTTCCACTCAACAGGCGAACACATTAACACTACACCACGGGCACCCGGAAAGCTGTTTTTGACTGATTTCTTTGTCTTTGATTTGAAAAAAAAAACCTTTAAAAACGGAGTTCAATCTTTGACTTTGACTTTGACTACATACGAGAAAAAAGGAGAGCGCGCAAGAGATGGCAACATTCCCGCGCACCCACTGATAAAACGTATCTGAACTATCTCTGTAACAAACTCAAGAATGAGCTACAGGATTTAAGAAATCGCGAGACTTCTACATACCTCGAGGGCTTGACTACTGATAAGACTTCAAACTACTTACTATGGAAAGCTTTGAAGTCCATAAGGAAACCCAAAATACACTCGCCACCAATAAGAAAAGCTAACGGCGAATGGGCAAAGGAGACAAAGAGAAAGCGGATTTATTTGTCGAGCATCTAGAAGAAACGTTCAAGCCGTTCGATGGAAGACCCCTGAACGGAGATCTGAATGCTAATGTGGCACTCGACAACTATAAAGTTAAAACCGTATCCCTGTCCGAGCTTCGAATGACAATAAGAAAGTTAAAAAATAACAAAGCTCCAGGATATGATTTAATCACCGGCGAAATCCTGAAGGAGCTACCGAAAAAAGCATAAGTTAAGTTGCTCTACATTATAAATGCTTCTCTGAGACTTTTATATGTTCCAAGGCAATGGAAAGTCGCTGAAGTCATTATGGTCCCGAAACCGGGGAAAAGTCCAAACGATAAGAAATAGACCCATTTCGCTCATGCCGATCATATCTAAGGTTTTCGAGAAAATTATGCTAAGACGATTACAACCAGTAATTGAAGAAAGACGCTTGATCCCAGATCATCAATTCGGCTTCCGGGTCAAACATTCCACAATCGATCAGGTTTATCGAATAACTAATGAAATTGGAAATGCTCTAGAATGCAAAAAGATCTGCTCTGCCGCTTTTCTTGACGTATCACAAGCTTTCGACAAGGTATGGCACGAAGGTCTAAGGTATAAATTTAGGACAATCCTACCGACAAAATTATACAAACTACTGGAATCCTACTCAAAATTCAAAGAAATCCACGCTGGTGTTCCGCAGGGAAGTGTTCTCGGACCAATCCTATTCTTGCTCTACACAAGAGACATACCACAAGAAGAAGGGACCATCGTAGCAACGTTCGCAGACGATACAGCTATCCTCGCAATGGATGAGTCCGTGGAATCATCAACGGGGTCGGGAAAACTCCAACGGGCTCTGACCAATGTATGTGAGTGGACAAAGACCTGGCGAATTGTCTGGCGCATGTCTCAAAGTGATGTCATAGCCACGTTTGCTAATATAGAGACGGAAGCGGCAGAAATGGGTTTAGCAGTCTCTATATTAGCAAACGTGGCTATGACATCACTTTGAGACATACGCCAGACATGCCTCCAGTATTCCGAACGAGCGGCAAAAGTGAAAAGATTTGATGCTGCAAGGCTACTATCGCAGGAAGCTGCCAGAACTTTTGCCGACCGCGTCTCCCTCAACCTCTCAACAAGCTCAATGCAGCCAGCATCAAGTGCAGATGACCAGTGGCAACAACGCCAACAAACCATCTGAAATGCCGCAACTGATGTGCTCGGTTTCACACGCCGACCACTACAAAACCCCTGATTCGATGAGGAGTGCCAACAGGCGCATGCAACATTGAACAATGCTTTAAGGTCATTCTCGAGAAGAAGACCACAGCTGCTCGAGAGGCTTACGAGCAAAAAAGAAGAGAGAAACACAGATTTCTCTGAAGAAAAAAGAACGAATACGAAAAGCGGATAGTCGAATCAATCCAGAGGTGGTACTGCAGGGGCGATGTTCGAAAATGCTACCAGAGGGTAAAAAAATCAACCCAAGGCTACAAGGCCCGAGCAGAAGTCTGCAGAGATGAACATGGGAATATGGTAGCAGATTCACAGTCGGTGCTGAGGATTTGGAAAGAGCATTTCTGCAAACTGTTAAACGGCGGTGAGAGCCAACGCTTCGCTGCAGGCAGAATGAGCCATTCAACCAGGACAATGACAATCAAAACTTCCTTCCACATGACTAACACGAAGTAAAGCTGGGGCAGATGGCCTGCAAGCCGATATATTTTAAGGTTCGGATGAAAGTATGCCTGAAGAATGTAACCTCAGCATCGTTAGACCGATTCACAAGAAGAAGATCCTCTAAATTGCGTCAACTACAGAGGCACACGTCTCCTTAACATCGCCTACAAGATCCTATCTGACACCATATCAAAAGTGGATGAAGAAATCCTCGAACGATTTGAGAGTAAAATTCTTCGAAAAATGTTCTGTCCCGTTTGCGTTGACGAGCTTTGGAGACGAAGATTTAACCAAGAACTATACGAGCTGTAGGTTCAGCGACATGATCTCAGTCAAACAACTCCGCATTGGAGTTCAAGATGGCTAGGACATGTTGAGTGAATGGACACCACCAATACTCCGGCTCGCAGAGTTTTCGATTCCCAGCTAGACGTCGGAGGCAGAAGTGGAAGACCTCGCTTTAAGTGGCGCTCACAAGTATAAACCTACTTGAACTAACTTGGATTGCGCAACTGGAGGCAGTTAGCTAAGGACCGGGCTAATTGGAGAGACATGTTGGTTGAGGCCTAGGTTTATTCTGGACTGTAGCACCACTTAAGTAAGTAAGTAAACGTTGTAGTCAGCATTTGACCCACCGTCGATTTTATTCAGAATCGTGGCTTCTATCTTAAGCTGTTATCAGTTTAACATTTGAATTGTATTGTATCTTACTACTCAAATGTTTACTAATAAATGATGGTTTTCAATGAAAGTTATAGCTATAACTGCGGCCTAGAGATGAACAATAAGCTATCAAATGACCCACTAACACACACACAAAACAGATCAACCTCTTTTATGTTTGATTGGGACGGGTAAAATCTGAAATCTGAGAACAAATCTGAAAATCCCAATCGAAAACGTTATAACAAAAATAAAACTCACAATTCCATCAAATTTCTCGTTTGTATTGTTGGAGAAAAAACATTGGGAAATCTACCGTTATTATATATTTCAAAAATTTCCGAAAACACTTTAAAGAGTTCGATTAAATTGTGTACAAAATACAAAATACTTGCACTCTTTTTGTAAACAGTGTAGAGAGAGAGAATCCAACAAATTTTAGTCTCAGCATATTGCCAAAAGTCACCGTTTTTTCAGGCGTTTTACTAAAAAAAATTTGGAGATCTCAGAGGATTAGGTAAGAAGAATACGCCTAATGATGTCTAAGGAATGGAACATAACAACATTGTAAGTCGATTTTTGTGATCAATAGAAACATACAAAAAAATAAAACGGTGGCCTCCTAAATCAAATAAATTATTTAAACAATTTACCATTTTGGTTTTGGCTGGCAATTCTGGCAGGTATTCTCGGAAAAGGTCTTTAACAAGTTTATCCGGTTCAAAAAGTTGGTTCTAGAAAATAAAAATCACTTACAATCTAATATTAAACAAAACTCAATTTTTACATACCTTAGCAATCGGATAAGGTGTTGGTCTAACAGCTTGATTCCTAAACTCATCAAATATAATCGACGTCTTACATGAATCACGGTACCACATGCCTTTTTGAATTTGACCAGTTTGATTATGAAAATATATTCCCTCGCCATGTTTCAGACCATTTTGAAATATTCCCTCATATCTGTTGCCGTTAGTGCAAAATAAAATACCACTTCCATGATATAAACCAGACTCCCATTCACCAAGATATATTCGTCCATCTTTATACCACATAACTCCCTTACCATGCGGTTTATTATCCTTCCACCACCCATAATAAATCCCATTGCGATGAAACATCTTTCCCTCACCACATCGCTTGCCATTCGACCATTGTCCAATGTAGATTCTTTCAGATGTTCCATCGTTTTTAATGCGGCGCAGTGTGCCTTGTCCATGGCATTTAGATGCTTCCCACTGTCCATCATAAACGAGATTTGACTTGAAATAAGTTTTAGTGCCGTAGCCTTGGAACTGACTCTGGTGGAAACCTCCCTTGTAGCTTCCCACTGGGCGGTACATAACAAATGGTCTAAATCCATTAATGTAGGCTTTGCTTTTGGCCAGTTCATGATGTGTCGGTTTTCTCATGTTAAAGAGATTGTGTCGGTTTAAACGTGATCCAAGAATAAAGAATTTGAGTATTAACTTTCGAACTGAAACTTATGAATAAAAAAATCAGTATTTGATTTGTGAGACTGACTACGCCGATTGTGTGTTGGATTAGAACTGAAAGTGAAAGTGCACGTAGAACTATGGGGAACTCCTCTTCAAGGGGACACAGACACGAATGCCGATGTAATACCTATCGATTTAGAGTCTACTTTTGGTTATCCTTTTATTGGATATGGATTATGCCGGCACAACAGAGAGGATTTAGTGTTCTCTTTATGCCTTCACAATTTTTTTTTTTGTGGTAGACCAATAAATTTACAACGGATGTTTCGAAATTCGAAACTTCAACTTTAACATTATTGAAGTGCCAATTCTTTAATTGAATGGCATGCCACTTTGTCAGAGACAATTTTTCAATTTTCGAGGACCACCTATACTGGAGGATTTAAACGATTAGTTAAAAGCAAACATAAATATGGTGTGCTCCTAATACCAAGAATTCAAAACATATGACTCTATACCTCGGATGGAACAGACACACGCCATAACATTACACTATTTCATGTCAAATTCAACCTAGACTAACGATAGCTATGGTACCTCAAAGTGCCACCACATGTGGCTTGGGTTTACCTACATACATGAAGTAAACTAGTAGAATGTAGTAAAATACGTCGCGTGTTTCTGGATTATTTGGAGGATGAGTCCGAATTAGAAATAGAATCAAGGTTTCTGTGTGACGGTAAATGTGTATTGTGTCTGAAGATGACTACCAGTTCCTCCATTAACATGTGGTTCAATGGCTTACAAGAAGTTAGTTTGCAATATATTTTTTGTACTACAATGTCAACAAGGCAGAATCTTTTTTTTTTTGTGTTGAAATCAATAATAAGAATACAGTAGACATTTTTGACAATCTGTTCGAATAATTGAAATTAAAATATTTTTAAAAGGCGACCAACAAATGTCGATAGTTGGGTGCTGTGTAAGGTTTGTCGTTTAAGGTTTGTCGTTAACTTAACATTGTACAGATGTTGTGTCTTTGGCTACACATAAATTTTGCTTTCTAGTGTTAGATAATCATCGGACCGGATGCGATATGGCAACGACATCGCAAAAGGACGTGTGCAATCTGCAATGAAACAGAAAGAACGAAGGAAGAGTTGATTTCGAATATCGAAGTCGAATAGACGTGTTTCACGAGAGATTTTTTTTAACTTATATTCAATAAACCAATACTGAGCCAGGGTGTTGGAAAAGAGTTGGTGGCGGAGGAGCCCTCAATGGGTCAACGAAAGCGCTCATATCCAAAAATGGGCTACTGACATCGGTATTTTTCCGGCCCGCTGTCCTATGGTCAAAACAAGGGCCTGGCCCTCTAGGTTGGGAGTTGTGCTTTGGGTTAACTACCCATCCATGGAAAAAAGCTTGTGTTACGAAGCAACCAATAGCCTCGGAAAGGACTGATATTATTGTTGACGACCATGCTAAACGAAAAAAGGACAACGAAGTTCGAATCTGCACCTGGAATGAGAGAACATTAAACAGGAAAGGTGCAGGCGAACAACTAGCGGAAGCCCTAAACTGCTACAAAGCAGACATTACTGCTATCTAGGAAATACGATTGGATGGGCCGGGCAAAAAGAGGATGAAAAACTGTGACATCTACTATGGACCGTGTTATAGTGAGCAGAAAAAGCGACTATTTGGATGCGGATTTGTTATAAGTGCCAGACTTAGGCAAGAAGTCTTATGTTTCCAAGACATTAGCGAACGCATTGTAACAATCCGCATTAAGGCCAAATTCGCCAACATAAGCCTTATATGCGCTCATGCTCCGACGGAGGAAAAATATGATATAATATAACTTAGGCTAATTGACTTCGCTACGGAACGAAATGCCACTATAGCCAGCACACGGTTTCCTCACCTCGATATCCATAAGCGGACATGGCGGTCTCCAGATCAACGAACAGTCAACCAAATTGATCACATTGCGATAGACAAGTGGCAAGCATCCAGTATTTTGGATGTCCGAACATTCCGAGGAGCTAACATCGACTCGGACCACTACCTTGTTGTAGCCAAGGTAAGAATGCGGATATCCACCACGCCACAACAATCCAGAAATACTGTGAAAAAATTTAATGTCGGAAGACTGCAATCGCAAGAGACCGTCAAGACCTTCGCACAACCCGTATCCCTTAACCTCTAGATTAACACCATACCACCAGCATCGAATGTCGAAGAGCAATGGCAACGATGCCAACAGGCCATTAGATCAGCCGCAACTGATGTGCTAGGTTTCTCGCGCCCACCAGCAAGAAACCCCTGGTTTGATGAGGAATGCCGATAGATGCTCGCAGCCAAAAACGAGGCCTACAAGGCGAAGCTGCAGGTGAAGACGAGAGCTGCCATTGAGCTCTATAGGCAGAGAAGAAGGGAAGAACACCGGCTTTTCAGAAAGAAGAAATCGCGATCGAGGATATAGAGAGGTGCCACTCCAGGAACGATGTACGCAAGTTTTACCAAAGTGTAAAACGCCAAAGCCAAGGATACAAGGCTCGAACAGAATCCTGTCGAGATGAACAAGGAAATATCGCAGTTGAGACACAGTCGATGCTGAGGATATGGAAGAACCACTTCTGCAGACTGTTAAACGGCGATGACGAACAACATTCCGCTATCAGGCAGAACGAACCATTTAATATTGGCAACGACAGCGAAAACTGCCAACCACCCGACCTAAGTGAAGTGAGGATAGCTATATCTAAACTCAAGCTTAATAAGGCCGCCGGAAATGACGGCCTTCCCGCTGAGCTTTATAAAGCTGGCGGAGATGACTTGGTAAGTAACATTCACCAACTCATAAGCCAAATCTGGTAGGATGGAAGAATGGAACCTCAGTATCGTTTGCCCGATCCACAAAAAAGGAGACCCTCTTAACTTCACCAACTACAGAGGCATAAGTCTACTCAACATCGCCTACAAGATCCTATCTGCCGTAATATGTGAAAGCCTGAAACCGTTTACCAACAACCTGATCGGCCCTTATCAGTGTGGTTTTAGACCAGGAAAGTCCACAATCGATCAAATTTTCACACTTCGGCAGAGCCTGGAAAAAACCCAAGAAGTCCAAATCGATACCCACCACCTATTTATCTATTTCAAAGCCACATTCGAAAGCATTTATAGAGACAAACTATACAGAGCCATGTCTAGTTTTGGTATACCGCCCAAACTCGTCCACACTCGATACATTCGATACCAAAAAAGGATTTAGACAAGGCGACGCGCCTTGCAAAACTCCCGAGCCAACACCAGAGGCACAATTTTCCAAAAATCGGTGCAACTAGCATACGCCGACGATATTGACATCATTGGTAGGACTCAACGTGATGTCATAGCCACGTTTGCTAGGATAGAGAAGGAAGCGGCAAAAATGGATTTAGCAGTAAATGAGGGTAAGACTAAGTATATGCTGTAAACACGAAAGGACACACAACATCGATGAATTGGACAGAACTTCACCATTGCAAGATATATCATTGAGGTAGTACGGGACTTTGTCTACCTCGGCTCCGCTATTAACTCTGACAACAACATCTCGTCAGAAATCAAACGAAGAATTACTCTTGCCAATCGCTGTTTCTTCGGGCTTAGAAGGCAATTTAGTAGTAAAGCCCTCACTCGAACTACTAAGGAGATCCTATATAAGACCCTGATTATCCCAGTCCTGCTCTACGGCGCTGAAGTATGGACCGTATCAAAAGCGGATGAAGAAATCCTTGGTCGATTCGAGAGAAAAATTCTTCGAAAAATCTTCGGTCCCGTTTGCGTTGGTGCATGTAGGTGTAAATCTCACTTGGAATCCAGATTCTTCAAAAGAGCTTTAGAGTAAAAAAAAAGAGTGGTTTTTGTATCCCAATCGAAAACGAAAAAATTTATCTAGAGTAAAAAAGTGCTCTAACGGGTGCGCCAAATAAAAGTTTCTTTTATAAAATGAACAAAATTATTATTTTTTTTTTTCAATGTATTATGGCTTTTTTAGTAAGAGCAAACATTCCCATTAATCATGGAGCACAACGTCGTTCAAGTGGCTGCCTCGGCTGGCTTCGCAGTAGCGCATTCTGCCACTCCAATTGGCCTTGCATGCTTGAACAACAACGGTCATTATTTTTTAGATCGGTTCTAACACAGATATGACTTGGTAAACTTATAAGCGCGAGTGTTGAACGAAACAACCAAGAGGTTTGTAAAGAACTGATTTTATTGTTGAACGACCATCCTAAAAAGCAACGACGTTCGTATCTGCGCCTGAAATGTACGACCCTTTATTGATAAAGTGCATCCGAACAACTAGCGATGGGACATACGTAACTGCCATCCGGGATAAACAATATTTTAATACTACGGCATTAAAATTGAATTCAATTAACGCTTCGAAGACATGTCTACTCAAGTTAATCGGTTGATAAATGTTAATTTTATTCAATTCTCACATACCAACATAATGGATTGCGCACCCTGTATCAGAAATCAAGTAAGGAAGAGATAGGAAACTTTCGTCGTCTTCCAGAGATCAAGTAAGGTCTTACGTAAGTCCTAAGTAAGATCTTACTAGTAATTTCTACACTGTATGCTATCACCAAACAGATCTTTGTCGACAGATTAAACAAACCGTACTACATACGAAGTACGTTACCATATCAACATTAAAAATAGCCCGTGTAAGAGATGTTGGAGTGAATTCTGCAATGTTTCTGCGCGAGTACCACAAGGCTCAGTTCTGGGTCCGTTCCTATGGTATATCGTGTATGACGGAGTCTTGCGATTCAGATTTACCAAGTGGTGTTTAAGATACGAGGTTCATGGAAGCTATAGTTGTGGTTACAGTTGCGAAGCAGAATCGCGACATAGAGACCTGGCTACAGCAGGTTTAAATCTGGATGACCATTAAACAATGTATATCTTGGATCCAGCACGATAAACTCTAATAAGGCATCAGGTATCTTGGCGTGATGACAAACAACAGGCTTAACTTCAAGAAATATGTAGAAAGTATGAGCAATAATACGTTGGGAGCTCAGACAGTGCCTTCCCGGATTCTTCGGAATATAGGTGGACCAGGATACGCTTTGTTAATAACAAGAAAAATTATAATCCTAACAGACTTATCCTAATCCTAACTTTAATACTCCATCCTTTCGTGAAGTGTACAACCTCGGGCCTAGTGCATACGTGATAGTTGGATTGCTCCTAATCGAAAATTCTCGCAACCAAGTCGAGAACAACAATAAGAAAGGAAGAAAGGTTGACAACATTTAGTTGGAGGCTAGGAGATTGAAGCATGGATGATGAAAACCTTAATTTGTCGATTTGAGAGAAAAATTCTTCGAAAAATCTTCGGTCCCATTTGCGTTGACGGGCTATGGAGATACAGATTCAACCAAGAACTATTCGAGCTGTACAGAGAAACACCCCTAGTCAAAAAAAAAACTCCGCATTGGACGATTAAGATGGCTAGGGCATGTAGAAAGAATGGACACCAATACTCCGGCTCGCAGAGCATTCGATTACCAGTCAGACGTCGGACACAGTAGAGGAATACCTCCACTTGATTGGCGCTAGGAAATAGAAACCGACCTCAACCAACTTGGATTGCGCATCAGGAGGCAGTTAGCTAAGGACCAAGCTAATTGGAGAGTCATGTTGGTTGAGGAGCAGTCCGAAATTTACGGACTGTAGCGCTACTAAAGTACTCTACTCCTTTAAACACTATTAAAGGAGTAGATGAACTTGAAAACGTATACTGGGTTTGGGGACTATAATTATCACCAAACACAGTTTCTGACCGATAATGGAAGGTGTCGTAAATGCCTATATCGTTTTGGTCATAACACCTCGCTATTAGTTCGGAATGTCAAGAATATGTAGAAACCACGGAGCATGCAATATTCCACTGCAGTAGGTCCGCAGAATGGAGATCAAAAAAACCCAAAGAAAGCAAATACCGGCTGATATACACATCAGGATCAGGTATGTGAAGCGTGCATACAATTAGATCGGGTTTAAAAAGGTTCCCTACCACCCTGGAACAATCCGAAAAAACTGTAACCTTGCACAAAGACGTCCTTTTGAGGTAGTTAAAGAGTTCATCTAGATCGGAGGTAACATCAACCCTACGAATCATACCGCAGTGGAGATCAGGGGCTCTATTACATAAAACGAAACGAACGGCAAGTTAACGAAACAGAAGTAAACGATAGTCACGACAAAGCGCGATTATGTAAAACGAGAAATTTATCACAGCTCAACGAAAACGAAAGCTATACGACTGCCCAATGCCAGTCGTAAGAAATTAGGAGTATCGTAAAATCAAGAACGATACTCGTTTTATGCAATCGAATTTCAACGAGAACGAAGTGATTTCAACGATATTAGTTTTATAAAATATGGCCCCAGCAGAAGATTGACCGATTGAAAAAGATGGATCAAAATTTCTAGCTGAAATTCTTGCTCGTCCTACTTCCTGCCCCGAGTGCTGGTCAAAAAGCAGGAACGATGAAGATTTTAAAAATATAAGACCCATTCGAACGTAGAATGTTTTATCGAATATATGGTCCTAGGGGTTGTTCCCTAAGGCGCGGCTAATCGTATCGATAGCGATACCTAAAATACGAGCGTCGTCGTTTGGTGATATCATCTGCCAGTTTTAGCCACATTTACACGTGGGATCTTTTTCCAAAATGAAACCAGCGAAGCAATTACTGAATTTAATATATTTAAGTTATGTTAAGTTAGTTGAGCAACTATTTTAGGACATTAGGTAATTAGAAAAGAAGATAATAAAACATAAGCTCGAAATTATATAATGTAGTTCGAAATACTCCACGTCTACGGATGTTTCTTGTTACCACGTCCACGTTCGACTTCTAACTCCGTCTAACTCTCCGAGAAGTTATATGTTTATGGAGATATATTAAGTATCCCGCTATTCTCCACATACATGTTCTAGAATGGAGCACGGGCCACAGAGAGGAGTTAACCCCTTCAACGCCTAGTGGTTGATGCGTTGGACAGTCATGAGTCATGAGAGTATGAGACGCTTCTCAAATTTGCCGGCGGTTTCCACGAAATCCCTTCCTTTGTGCGAAAAATACCAATTTCGCACACACAAATGAAAGGAGAAGCTAGGTTTGAGGACCTGTAAGGGCTGCTAATGCCAGATGTTTCGTTTCAACCGATGGAAAATTTCTGGAGATGATTTGACAGATTGGCCGTGTTCCGGGTTTTAGTTTTACGAAGCTAACTTTGCCGATGCACTATTCTCATTGGTAATCGAGCATGTTACGTGACATGGTCAATTGACCAATGAGAACAGTGCATCGGCAAAGTTAACTTGGGAAATCTAAAACCCGGAACACGGCCATTGTTTCAGAATGCTTCAGAAAAACGTAGGAGGATAGCAAACAACCCACGTCAATAGAACAACACCCCAAAAACGTTTATTAATTCATTTATTTTGTGAAATGAGAAACAGAAATAAATAAAAACATAATATGAGACTAATCTTGGGTATTAATTCCATTAAAGTAAAATCAAATAGCTAAACCAACCGACATCAGATGAGATAAATACATCACGTCTTAACGAAGCAGTGTCGCGAAATCAAATTCGCCGTCGCAAAAGTGCCTTCGACCTGCCTTCAACGTCGGTAGATTTTGCAACAGTAGCAGGGGCTGCTCGTCTTGTCCGTCCACGAGTTAACGGTGTATTTTCGACTTTGCTAGCCGACTTTGGAACCCTGCTTGGACATTTCTCTGTTGGCGGTGGTGAAACATCATCGTCATCATCAATAATAATAATTGCCGTATTCAAATTGGTTCTACCGATGCCCCGACGAGTCGATGTGGGTGGTATTTTTGGCACGTCTGCGTCTAATTGAATGCGTTCCACAGTTTTACAGATTTCTTCTACTGTTTTGTCGCTATTTTTTGCCCTACGTCTCGTACTTTTGACTCCATCCTTGGCACTTGACTTTGGTACTGCAGCCCTTGCACCAGGATCCTTGTAAATTATGTTCTCTATATCCTCTCGCAGTGTCTTTGGTGATTCTTTTTTTAGTCGTCCCTTTCGCAATGCCACAACCACATTTGGTTGTGCTGATATTGGTTCGTTTGGACTGAATTTTAACAATCTGCGTGAGCGGTCTTTCAGTTTAATGGGCTTCGTTTGCATCTCGGCTATCGTTGATATGGATTGAAGTGACAAATTTATAAAGTAAACACCGTCCAGAGAGTCTTTGAATTTATCGTAGATCTCTAGAGCAGATTTGCTCATGGCTACTGCCGCTTCGAAATTGCCCAATCGCCGGAGAAGATTGATGTGCTGAATGAGCATGGTGAGTTCGTATTCTCTGAAATGGAATTTTGTGTGTTGTTTGTGCAATGCATTGTCACACCATTCCACTGCTTTTGTGTAGAATTCATCAGATTCGTTGTAGGCTTCGCCGAGATATAGCAATCTTGCGTTTAAACACCCAACTTTGAAGAGCTGCCAATTGAGGAACGTATGCGAGCACTTGTCGCAAGAACATGACGGTTCATGAGTGATGAGGAATTCCCCCAGATTTCGGATGACTACTGGCGGTTTGTGCTTCTAGAAAGGAGAGCGATTAACTCATGTAGATTTTTTCACCACATGTACTTACAATGCGAACTGGTGAGATGGGATTTACATAGACCGCCTTGCGTACAGCTTCTTCACCGTAAATACGATATGGTTCAACGGGCCCAACCTCCAAAAATTGCTTCGCCTTTTTGTTCGTTTTTTGGGATGATTGCGGCGGTTGGGCTTTCCTGAAGAGTATATCAATGAGGTCGAGTTTTAGCTAGAAATAGAAATTAGTTATGAGAAGGAATCCATTATATAGAATATTGTTACTAACTTGACACTTGGTAAGATTTTCCGACTGCAAATTGATGTGCGTCCACAGCGCAAGAAATTGCACAACTCGATATGCTGAACCCGCATCCAGGGCCATCTTAAGTACCATCTGAACGTATGGTAGTGTCGCTGGCTCGCACATCCGATTCGTGGTGAACTCGGTAATGTCGTTAACCACAGCGAACAGGAGAATGGGAAAATTCAATGAATCCTCTGACGTGAAGTACGCAACAGCTCGTATTCCATCAAGAATTTTGTCTACATGAGAGAAGGCATTTGTCTTTGATAGTCCGCCTTGGAGCTTCCATTTTATGCGAAAGCTCACTGCCAAATGAGTGGCTCGAACAAGTTCAAATTTGCTAGTCCTGTCCACCAAGTCCTCCACTTTACCCAATGCCAAATCGAGGAACAACTGGCTCTTGGTAAAGCAGTTTTTTTGGGCCAGGTACCATCCCATGTAGCAGAGACACGTGAGAACGTAATTCTGTTTGCGTGGCGTTAAAAATTCCATGTTCACGAGGCAGTCGTAGATTCCACGTTCGCAATTTTTGATTTCCTCTCCTATGTTGAATTCGGGATCGTACAGCTCGATGAAGAGGCACTCATCGCAAATGAAGGACAGCGCTCGAATTTGATTAAGAACGTCATTAAGGTGCGTTGTCATTCGAAGAAGCAGCCGCCAACTGATGTACGCATAGTCCACGTATCCGCGAAAGTGGAACAAACGCGCAAGCATCGATAGGTCATCAAAAATGGGCTCCCAGTCGACATAAAAGTCGTTATCGGGCATGCCACAATCACTAGCGAATTCGAAAAATTTTCCAAAGGCTTCAACGCCCTCGCTGGCTAGTTGCATGATTTGTATTTCCCTCGTCACATCCATGAGTTTGAGCTTACTAGGGTCGAATATTTTTTGGAGCGATTCGTCGCCAATTTTGGGAACATTGAAGAGGTTCTTCAGCTCATCCATCTGTTGGACTGCACGGATTTTGCAAATGTGGGCAAAAGCGAGGTACTCCATAGGGCTTAATGTGGGCTTGTCCTTCAATTCGTTATATTTCCGTTCTAATTTCGCCGTCACGTTGATCTGTGGAGTTTGGCGAGCAATGAGAACAAAATCAAGAATCGTCTCGGACGACTTCAGGAGGGAAGTAAGTGCAAGGATGTTACTATCGCGCATTTTACAGAAAACTCCAGACTCCATGGAGTGTAACACGCGTCTGCTGAAACCTGTCGGCTTCAAGGGGAACTTGGATTCATCTAATATCTCGAGTATACTCGTACATGGTTCGAGGGAGTAAAACATTGCAATGTACCGTCGAATTAATTCACTGTCCGCATTGGTGTCCATCAAGTAGGCGATATATAATGAACAGGCCTCAGCTTGTCCCCGTGAATCGCCGTTTACTTTGTAAATATGCATCAAGCACTTGGTCAACGTCCGTACGCTGTTTTCTGGGAGATGAGCCTTTGCCCTCGTGATCAGAACCAACATTTTAACCAGCTGTTCACCGTGTTCCTTTGTTTTGACATTCTGCGCGCACCGCACCAACGCGTTCATGATCGTTGCCACCTCATACTTGACCGTGTTGCACTTGAAATACTCTGCCACGGCAATTGTATGCTTGAAAATCATATAAACACTCGAACTTAGCTCCGTTTTTGTGAATCCACTCTCGACAATCGTCTCAAACATGACCAACTCCACCATGCATAGCTTAAAGATGATGTGCTTCCTCGCGCTATTGCAGCAGGTCCACATACCACTCTCATAGTTCACACCATGAGCGAGCTTTACGAGTTTCTCAATCAAAGAGAACAGCTTTTGATAGCTCTCCTCGTTCATTGTTTGCAGGAATGCCTTTTGTCCTTTGAATGCATCTAGAATCCGTGCCATTGTGACAATGGTGTCCATGAACCAAGGTTCTTTGGCCAGTTCGGAACGGTCAAAAAATAAAGAAAACTTCACTATGACGTCTTGGAAGTTTTTGTTAAAATCCAGTGCGTTAGGGAACAGAAGCAGCTTGTCAAGGTAATAAATCAGCTGGATGGCGTAATGTTTGTATTTGTCTTCCTTCAGAGACTGGTTCTCCTTACACGCTTTTAGGAAATTTTGCGATAGCACCGTGTTATTGTCGGTGATGTCCAGATAGATAAGGTTAACTAGGAACTTCATGAGTGTGATCATCGATTCACATAGCTTATCCTGTGTGATTTTAAGAGCACCAATTGCGACAAATAGTCTATCAAACATTGGAGCTGCCTTGTTCATGTGTTTGACTATCACACTCTGTACCATCGTTGGGAAACCCAACATGTGTGCTTGGAATTCTGGAATTAAGTCTTCAAATTCGATTTCCTTGCACTTGGAGAGAAGTGCGGCGAAACATTTGAACATTTCTTTATTGTTTTCCTCACTCACGTGTGTATGAGTATGAAACAACTGGCGGGAATAGAGTTTAAGGAGTGATTTTACATCCGCTGGGGTCGTTATTCGATCTGCTTTAGCAAGAAAAGCTAACGACACGGACTCTTTGAAGAGATTCTGAAAGAAAACACATGTTTGGCTTCAAGGAATTCCATAGACTTTCAAATTACTTACCTTCGAATAAAATTCTCCCAAAATGTATCGCAACAACTCGACAAACATATTCCAATGGTGGTCGGATATATTCTCCACCAATTTCTTAATGGCATCAGCGTATATTTCGTGGAATTCCCCATTATCCTTCATCGCCATACATATGGCATGAACACCATTGTACGAGGAACTACTTTTCGACTTGATGTTGTCCTTACATTTTGCGATTTTCGCGTAAAGGTCATTTAAAGCGTTTTTTGCTGTTTCGCGGGAACTTTTTAAATCGGTAATTAGCTGTTGCTGTGCCATTACGATTTGACGGAAACCACTATCACAAAATAAAATACAGCACAAAACAATAATTAATGTTCTATGAAATATATATGGAAATATTGCAAAAATATTGATGAACTGTTTGCAATTTATTTTTCATCAACACAGATCTACTCGAAGGATGTAAATGAGAAAATAAAAAGACAACTTTATTGAAATTCTGTTATTTTTTGTAGTCCGTTAACGATTATGATGAGTACCAACTTGACGATAAAATTTTAACCAAACATTTTGACATTTCATATATTCACCCTGAGGGTGACGTTCCATTTCGTTGGTGAAAATGTTTAAAAATAAAAAGAAGAGAATTTCGTTGCAAAACTATTGAAAATAGTGTTAAAATAATATCCCATTTAATCGAATTGACACAGCATAAAGCGAACATTTTTTTAACCCTGCAGAAATGTCAAAAATTAAATGCAACCTCCATTTTTTTGTTTATTGAAACAACTTTTTTTTATCAAAAAAAGTAACCAGCTATACTCTTTTAAGAATAAAAAAAATGTAGTCATAGCATATTGCAATATTTACCTTTCCAAGTGAAAAATCATGTTCGACTTTCTCAGATCTTCAAGGTATTCCCAAGTGGAACACTATTAGAGGTGTATTAAAGCTGTGTGGATCCCTGAAAAATAAGCCGCCATCGTTGTACGAAAAAAAAAAAACAGTCTTTTGAACCATCAGTATGTGGTCTGAAATCACGGTTAGGACAGGAAATACTGTATATCGCCAAAAACCGGATTAATTTTATCTCCATGATGATGTGGTTAGAGTATGACAAAGTCGTATTAGGAAATAAGCGGGAGGTAAACGAAAGTCAATACAAGATTATGAAAAACAAGAATGGCGTATGAAAGATTTTACCGAGGATTTTACCAAAGGTAATATTTTTTATAACTTGGAGCGGAATTTTTCACTTCATAAAATAAGCGAAACAAGCGGGTACCCAGAAAGATGATACATGATACAACTACATACTACGGGTATTCATGGAACGTCGAAAAGTCGTCGCAAACGTTGTACACGTGATAAAATTACAACGTGATATATGAACTGTCGAAATTTGTATGGGAAATCTTTTCCAACAATATCGGAATTTTCTCACAGGAATTGCGGGTGCGTAAACTGAGATGGTAAACTTTTGAAATGCTATTTTGACATTTAATCAGTCACTTACACATATCAAACCTATGCGCTAAACTGAAAAAAATTATCGATAACGGAAAGAGAACAATTGGAACAAGATTCTATCAAGAAAAAAATTACTTTAATGAGATTCAATTCAGTGGGTAACCGCATTATTTGGTTGTGCAGTTTTAGGGTCGTCCATGAAACGTCATCGTAATATTACAATCTTTCGCACGTAATAAATTACAACGTTTCATGAAAACCCTTATTGATTTACGTATATAGGGTTTTTGCCATGAGCTCGATGGCGTAAATGCGCTGAACGGTGTAGAAACGGTGATGGGTGCAGGCTTGGATCGTACGTAACTTTCTCTTTCGCTGCAAATTAGGTGTAAGATCAAATACCAAGCATGCGAGAATTTGATGATTTTCATAGTTTGGCCAAATTATAGAAAAAACTTTAATTTTTTTGTTATTGGTGTTAAAACTTACAAAATGATAAACATTATCAGGAACTATGATTACAAATTTTAAGGAAATTGATGTCCAGTCAAGTCGGATGGAGTTGCAAAAACTACATTGTTGGGTCCCCCTACCATCGTAATGTAAGAATCAAAATTTCGAGGTCGTATGATTATCAATAGGGTGTGCGTAGATACATTTTTCCATTCGTATATGACAGACAGTCGGTCGTAAAAAAATAAAAATATCGCTGAACCTAAAACATTGTTTAACAATGTCGCATTTAAACGATTAGAAGGCTACTGGAACGATTATCGTGCTGCGTAATAGTGCGTTTGCTTAAATACTGTAGAACTTCATGGACACTACTTACCCATCCCTTCCTTAAAATTATTATCCCCAAAGTGTGGTGAAATATAGAAAATTACATTGTCACAACAAATAGTTCATACAGTTTATTAAAATCGTTTATATTTCAACAAAAAACAATGTTTTTCTCCTGCATAATATCATATGGGGTTGGGTATACAAATGTAAGAAAACACCTTCAAAAAGTGGACATGGGTTAAAATGATCTATAGACCAGCCATATTCATAAACTCATTATAAGGAGTGTATTAAGTTATGCACTCCTTAAAATGCCTCTAAACGCAAAACCTTATTCATAAGACTTATGCAACGTTGCATTGAGGCTGCACATCCTAAACGCGTCAAATGGTTGAATAGTGTCTGTATTAGGGTATATATAATTTTTTTTATTTCTGTATACACAGGCGGCTGATCATAAGGGTTAACAAAGGTTCAATTGTAAGTTGAAAAAAAAAAATCATCTAGGGTATTTTTGTATTTTAGCAGTTGTGTTTCACTATTTAATTTGTTCAAATCGTAATTCTTCTTTACCTACAGACTCAACATTGTAAACGATGTTATTGAGTCAACATAAGTCATCAAGATGTTATAAAAATGTAGAAAAGAAAATTTTCACCATGTTTTAGTTTCGCAACTATAAAAATGAACCCTTGGTAACTCTGCCGAGCTTTTTGGTAATTTATTTGACACAAACCCTGTAGAACTATTATGGGTGGGGATATATGTTATGAATAAGAAATTGTGCGACCCTGAATAAAGGCTGTATAAATACTTATGCACTGCATAACTATACAGCCGTTGAGATGTGTTTTACCAAAATGTAATGAATAAGGGGGGAGATGTTTATATTATCATATCCAACCATTCTGCATCAAAAGTTTATTTCAAGTATTTTGCAATTTGACCGAAAAACGTTTTTCTTACAGCTAACGTCATCATTGTCTAAATAGGTCTGTTCCCGTACAAAATAATATTTACTGATTCTTACTGATTTTTACTGATTTATACTTATTGCCGTTCCCGTACGCAAAAAATTGTAAAAGAGAGAGCTCACGAGAGAGAAAAAAACTACCCCTCCATAAAAATCTGTAAAAAAATTGACTTTAGAAATTTCTGTTGGTAAAAAACAGTAAACTGTCTATTGGTATCTAAAAGTGACAACTCGCTTGTTTTGACTGGTGATTTATGTCATTTGATCTTTAAAAGGCATACAAAATATATAATTTTACAGTTTTTTAATTAAACGCGTTCCCGTACTTTTTGGTAATTTTGTCTCTTTCTGAGATAATTTACCCCCACTCCAAGAAATTTGAGAATTTACTAATTTTTACTGAAAAAGTACGGGAACAGACCTAATATGTTGTTCAGACACTTTTTCAAAATTCTCTAACGTTTGGCCAAAAACATCGTAGCAGTGGGCTGATTTTGAAAATTATTACACTTGTTCTGGTGGCACGGACAAGGATCCTATATACCAAATTTCAATATCCTAGCTCAAAATTTAGACCCAAAAATAGGTGACAAACAGACAGATATGGCTTAATCGACTCAACTAGCAATTCTGAGTCGTTCCATATAATTTGAGTAGTATATGTAGCTTAATTAGTTCTCTATGTTACAAACTATCTATCAAAACTAATTAACCCCTTATGGGATAGGGTATAAAAATTAAAATGCATCTAATAGTTGATGATCTTGCTAGAGGTTGCGGTTATGAAGTAACATTTTTTGTGCCATTGCACCTGCAGAACCTTGATATCCTGCTACCTTGGCTGCTTACCATCATGACAAGTTGTCTAAGGTTAGTACACATTCATAAGTATGTTCTGATGTAGACGCTGCATTCTTCCCTAAAGCAGGAAAGAGCTCTCACATAAATCCGAAGGATCTCCGTCCGATCAGTCTATCTTCATTCCTTCTTAAAACCTTGGAAATAATTGATCTAAACCTCCGTACTAGTATATAACCGAATGTACTGACCAACTCCCACCAAGCATATGAGACAGCGCTTCAATCACTCGTACGCATCATCGAAAACTCACTAAGAGCAAAATAGTATACTATGGTTGCCTTTCATGATATTTTAACAACGTCAAAGCACAAGCAACTACTACGTTGGGAGTGCTAATGAATCAGCTAGTCATAGGCAGAATTATTAACACAAATCTTGGCATCTCATCCGCACGTAGATCTGTTAGCTGTGGCACCATACAAGGGGTACAAGGGGTGTCCTGTCTCCCCTTCTCTGTAATCTAGTGGTCAACGAGCTACTAGTAAATCTAGAAAAAGAAGTAATTGCCTAAGCGGATGACGTTGCAATAGCTGTATCAGGGAATTACCTTAATACCCTTAAAGAACTATTACAAAATGGTCTCCCCGTACTCTCCAAATGGGCCGCCAGATGTGGATTCGGCGTGAACTCTCAAATATCCGAATTGGTCCTTTTTAGCAGGAAATACAAAGTTCCGTACATTGACCCTCTCAAACTTAATGGCGTCAGTCTCAAGTTCGCAAAATACCTGGGTCTGGTTGTGAATAAGAAACTGAACTAGAAAGCCAACATCCAAGAACGCTGTCAGAAAGCCACCGTAGCCTTATTCTCTTGTAAAAAGACAATCGGAAAGAAAATGAGACCACATATCTCTTTCTGGATTAACGTGTCTATCAAGACCTTGTATGGTGTCGGTGTCGGCTTTAGAAACAGCATCCAACCGCAAACTACTATTTAAAGTTCAAAGATCAGCTAAAAAAAAATACAAATTTTTGGCGCAACAGGCTCGTTAGTACCCAGGGCCTAGCTTTCTCACACCATTCATGTGTGCTCTGTACTTCTTGCACGATGGCGGGACCTCCTGTTTTATGCCGACTCCGAACGGCTAAGTTGAGATAAGCTATTCTTGACAAATGATACTACTCGAATGATTTGTTAGATCATCACGAGAGGAGGGTCAGTGAAAAATCATTTAGGTGTTGCTACGGCTGGGAATCGAACCCAGACCTTCTGCGCCGCAGTTCATCGCACTAACCATCGCGCCACTGAGCCCGTCTCAAAGATCAGCTGGCTTATGCAAAAGCGGAGCTCTAAGGAAAACCCACTCCGCAGCCCTAGATGTTATCCTACATCTAGTGTCCCTAGATATTTATGGCAAACGGACCGCAGCTAGTGCATGGCAATTAAGGAAGCCTTTTCCTGTCTGAAAATGAATGTAATACCCACGAAATATATTAACATCTTCAGTGACAGCCAAGCGGCAATCAAATTTCGTTAAAATCGAAATCAGCCCACGAATGCCGACTATATGTATATTAATGAGATGGCAGAGCATTTCACCACTCACCTCTTCTGGGTGCCGGGTCACAGAGAGATTCCAGGGAACTGCAAAGTAACTATAATAATCAGAAGCACTCCAGATCAAACATCAACACCATAATCGATGTCCTTACAGGACACTGTCCTATAGGCCTACACGAAAAAAGACTAGACCCCTTAAGCAATGACTTTTGTAGAAGCTGCTTGGAGAAAGAAGAGGATGAAAGTATTACCAAAGAGTATAGAAATACATAGAGTACGCATCACAGCTAAAAATATTGTAGCCGTTTGACGGTATGTGCGAAGGGGAATCTTCGTCGTTCGTATGCATCGGGTATGCTGTTGTTTGATGCTGGGGTAGCAATTTGAACACTGGGGTATTAATATCAGAACCCCACATAGAAAATTCGCGTTGTATTGATGCGCATTCTATGCAGTTCTATACTCTTTGCTATTAATCACCTTCTCTGCTCTTGTCCAACTCTCTCAGACAAAAGAAAACTCCGTCTGGGAAACTATTTCTTTGATAATCTAAGTGAGCTGGCTAATATTAATGTTAGAAACCTCCTACGCTACATAGTCAGCTTTAAATGGTTCAATGGAACGAATATAGGGAAAATCGATAGATTCACGTGGTACCACGACGGACCTTTATGGTCTTAGTGTGCACGCGCATCGCGTGCAGCCACTGCAACCTAACCTACATTCGGAGATGTTTTTCAACCAGTCTTTTTGCGGTTTAAGGAAGAACTGTTGACAAGTGGATGGTTCTCAGGTCGAAATCATGGAACTCACTTTTTTTCTCAATAAAACAATGCGTCTAATTCAAATCTAATTTGTATCTTTATTGCTAAAAACTTCTATTTTATGTACAATAAGTGTGTTTGGTTTTTTTTATTCGTATTTCATAAAATGTTTCCTTACAACGAATGTTAAATAGAGTACAAAAGAGAAACTAAAAAACAAGGAAACCAAAATAAATGAAAAATACATTATACTACCTATGCTGGGGTATACAATCTATAATATATTAGGTTCTCTTCTGTTAGTTAAAAAATTGCCTATATAGGGCCTTTTGCGTTTTTGTTGCCAATGCTGTAGAAATGCCTTTTACCAAAGATTATGAATTCTATACAGATGACGCACTCCATATATGAAAAATTGTTCTATGGCGGGTCGTGCTGGCCATATTTTTTTGTTCTTGTTTTTCATGCGTTTGCATGCACACATGTTTTTTTGTTTTTGTTCTCAATGCGTCATCTGTATAGAATTCATAATCATTGCTTTTACTCATTCTTTTCTCTCATTTTACACAGAATATTGGAATTTTGATAAAAAAAAAAAATAAAAACAAAAAAATAAAGGAAACAAAAAATTCGCTAATACACGTTATATGATGGTGAGGTGGTGAATGGAGGAAGAGTATAATTTAACTTTAAATGATTTAATGTCTCTAGAAGCTGACTTCATACTGTCAAATGTTTCGTTTTTTCAGCATCGTTTTCGCGTCCCTATTTCGTGTACTTCGTGCGATTCTTGATGGTGGCGCTTGATGATTCGTCGATGTGGAGTTTGAGTTCACTTTGGATTTGGACAATTCCTTGGCACTGTAGCCCGACGATGAGGATTCCTCAGCACTACTCGAACTGATACTGACAACTTCCGACTCAGATGTGCTGACTGATTTCGTGGCTGTCCTATTTGCCACGCTGGGCTTGTTCGTCCGCAGTGCTAGATTTACTGGAATTTTGCTGTGTTTCACAACGGGTTTCTTTTGAGTCGGGGCTGGTGCTTTAAGCGTCAGCGCCTTTGTCGGACTTTGAACGGATTCAAGAGACAGTCGTTTACGTGTCATGATCATGTTATTTTGACGATCTTTTCGCGCAGAGTTGCGGGTATTCACGCGACTCGTCGTACTGGAGATATTTGCACGTTGCACGGTCAACACTGGGTTTCGGCTAGTCATTATCCTCTTCTCTGTGGACTTTGTGATGGTGATTTTCGAATGGTTCACTACACGTGGCGTCGTTATTGCAGAGTTTTCCTCATCTGAAGATGATGATGATGATATAGAGTCTGACGACGATACGGAAGATGATTTCGATCGACTCTTTGGTTCATTTTCCTTACTCGATGGACTGTTGTTGGTTTTGTTTTGTGTGGAGCGAGTGAGTTTCTGGCGGGGCATTGACTTCGGCACTTGCTCGGGAACATTCGAGTTTTTCGCTCGCAATTTATTTGTCACAGGCGTTTGCAGTTGTTTAGGTGTGCTCGAAACTAGCGTGCTGTTTGTTATGTTGTTTCGATTGTTTTCTGAAAGATTAACACTCGTCTTTGATTGTTTACGTAAGGGAGATGCGCATTCGTTTTCACCTTCAGTGGAGTGGCTTTTCGGTGACAATGTCCGCTTACGAGGATTTCTGATCAAAGGGATTTGTTCTGCAGGTTGTTCCGCTTCCTGGAAATTTTCAAAATTCATTAGGCACACGTTGAGTGATAAGATTAAAAATTGTGGACATACAACTGGAGTGAGAGATTTATTTGTTGGTGTGTTTGTTGATGTATGATTGCGTTTGGACCTGGTAGCTATTGTAGTTGGTGAGGCAGTCTCACGCAACGTCTAAAAAAAAAATGTTTGTATATTAGTAATAATGTTAGAAAGGGGTTAAGTAAACCAACTAAAAGCAACATGCACACACTCTTTAATAGATTTATATAATAAATACTCAAAATGATGAGGTAAGGATTTAGATATTGATGCAGCAGAGAATAGCATTATAAGAGAGGAAACATAGAATAACAGAAAAAATATATCAACTTTCGGCATTCACGTGGAAGACAAAGCACTTCATGTCTTTATTTACATGCGATTCCAATAAATACAAGCTGCAGAGTAGTTGTAAGAAAATAAGATAAACTACGAGAAGTGAATAATTAGCAACCGTTCTTAAGCAGACTTTTAAATGATTTAAGAAATAATTAAAAAAAACACTCCACTAGTTCTTGCATATAAACGGGCTAAGTCTAAAATAAGGAGAAATCTAATTCTAGGTAAATTACATCCAGGTGATTTTGGACCTGTGACCCATTCAACATCCTTAAACTGTGTAACACGCGTGCATAGATGTAAATTCGCAAGGCTGAACACGACTAGAGATCAGCGATCTCAAAAAAATAAGGTGATGCGTCCATCTCGAAGACCAACCAGCTTTACACGTTCTTGGAAACATCTTCCGAAAATAAAGCAAAACTAGACTAGAAAGCAAAATGAATCATTCATCGCTGCAGTAAAATGTTTGAATACTTACAACATCTAGCTTTTGTGGATGTAACGGTGTCTCAACATATACTTGAGGATTATCATCACTCCAGATACGACAGTTTTGTTTATTGACGTAAATTGGAATCAACGGCAATCTTGTTGTGGGCGGCCCATTCACCGAATCTAAGCCTTGCTAGGTTATTCTGTGGCTTCAATTCTAACACGAGTTGGATTTTGTAAGCACGCAAACCAAGATCTTTCCGCAAAATCTTCCATAAAGTGGCTGGACATTATCCAATTCCTGTGCAAAATGGCGGATAGACTGATTCGGGTCTTCCTCTAGGCTTCGCACTTCAACATTAATGACTTCTTCTGTACGCAATGTACGACGTCTCTGTGGATGCGTATTATCATTTAGAGCAAAAGTGGTGCTAAAACGTTCCATACTTAATCGAACTAATTGCTCTGATGGACTATTACGTTGACCGTTAAATGGACGTAGTGCGCGATACGTATTTCGAACAGAACCATGATTTTCAAAATAAATTTGCACAATTTGGAAGCGTTGTTTAGACGCCAGTCTATTCATGTTGAAATTCTAAACCAAACTAAAAATAAATCACTTGACAGCTAACAAAATCTATTATTCTGCAAGCATTGAGTTCCCATCAACCAGTGTTTTACCAGCATACCTTTCGAAATCGTCAAAACGACTACGAAGGCATCTAATAGCTTGACATCTTCAAAAAGCAAAGAGCAAAACAAGGATTAGGGATTTGGTAACTTGCATCACTGCATCGAAAAAGTTTGATTGTTATTTTGAAGACATTGCCTAATACATTAAAATTGACAATAAAAGTAGGGATCAAAACCTAACCCCTGCTGCAATGGGTTTTCAAAACTGAGCTTAATCGACATTTTTAGAAAACACTGAACACGTTTCCATGTGATCTACATTTTTAACTTTCTCTTACAAAGAGAAAGATCTTGTTTTCGTGAAAATTTTCGACCTCTAGATTTTGATTGATTCTAATTAATTACGATGATAGCGGAACCTAAAAATGTGGTTTTTGGAATTCCGTCCGTCGGTCCGTCTGTCGGTAATGGTCTCCCCAGCCTAAACGGATTGACCGATTTTCTTTAAATTTCGTATCCAAATTTATTTTGGTCATAATTCTAGGCCACTTTTAGCCATGTTATTAGCGGTACCTGTCATATAAAAATTACACATAACCTCAATTTTCTCGAAAACGGCTCTAACGATTTTGATTAAACTTTATATTTATATACTATAAGCATATTAGTCATCGCTAAATAAATTGGAACTGGCCCTCCAGGTTGGGGGGTTGTGCTTTGGGTTAACTACCCACCCACAGAAAAAAATATTGTTACGAAGCAACCAATAGCCTCGGAAAGGACTGATTTTATTGTTGACGACCCTGCTAAACGAAAAAAGGACAACGACGTTCGTATCTGCACCTGGAATGTGAGAGGTGCAGGCGAACAACTAGCGGAAGCCCTAAACTGCTACAAAGCAGACATTACTGCCATCCAGGAAATACGATGGGATGGGCCGGGTAAAAAGAGGATGAACAACTGTGACATGTACTACGGACCGTGTTATAGTGAGCAGAAACAGCGACTATTCGGATGCGGATTTGTTATAAGTGCCAGACTTAGGCAAGAAGTCTTATGTTTCCAAGACATTAGCGAACGCATAGTAACAATCCGCATCAAGGCCAAATTCGCCAACATAAGCCTTATATGCGCTCATGCTCCGACGGAGGAAAAAGATGATATAACTAAGGATTGCTTCTACGAGCTCCTTGACAAAACCTATGAGCGACTACCGAAGTACGATGTTAAAATCGTGCTGGGAGATTTTAACGCAAAGATAGGAAGAGAAGACATCTTTAGAAGTATTGTCGGAAAACATAGCCTACACGACAACACGTCTGGTAACGGACTTAGGCTAATTGATTTCGCTACGGAACGAAATGCCACTATAGCCAGCACACGGTTTCCTCACCTCGATATCCATAAGGGGACATGGCGGTCTCCAGATCAACGAACGGTCAACCAAATTGATCGCATTGCGATAGATAAGAGGCACGCATCCAGTATTTTGGATGTCCGAACATTCCGAGGAGCTAACATCGACTCGGATCACTACCTTGTAGCAGCCAAGGTAAGAATGCGGATATCCACCACGCCACAACAATCCAGAAATACTGTGAAAAAATTTAATGTTGGACGACTGCAATCGCAAGAGACCGCCAAGACCTTCGCACAACGCGTATCCCTTAACCTCTCGATTAACACCATACCACCAGCATCGAATGTCGAAGAGCAATGGCAACGATGCCAACAGGCCATTAGATCAGCCGCAACTGATGTGCTAGGTTTCTCGCGCCCACCAGCAAGAAACCCCTGGTTTGATGAGGAATGCCGACAGATGCTCGCAGCCAAAAACGAAGGCTAAGCTGCAGGTGAAGACGAGAGCTGCCATTGAGCTCTATAGGCAAAGAAGAAGGGAAGAACATCGGCTTTTCAGCAAGAAGAAAAAAGAGCAAGAAAAGCGCGCGATCGAGGATATAGAGAGGTGCCACTCCAGGAACGATGTTCGCAAGTTTTACCAAAGTGTAAAACGCCAAAGCCAAGGACACAAGGCTCGAACAGAATCCTGTCGAGATGAACAAGGAAATATCGTAGTTGAGACACAGTCGATGCTGAGGATATGGAAGAACCACTTCTGCAGACTGTTAAACGGCGATGACGAACAACATTCCGCTGTCAGGCAGAACGAACCATTCAATATTGGCAACGACAGCGAAAGCTGCTGTCGTTGCCAGCAGTGAAGTGAGGATAGCAATATCTAAACTCAAGCTTAATAAAGCTGCCGGAAATGACGGCCTTCCCGCTGAGCTTTATAAGGCCGGCGGAGATGACTCGGTAAGTAACATCCACCAACTCATAAGCCAAATCTGGTAGGATGAAAGCATGCCTGAAGAATGGAACCTCAGTATCGTTTGCCCGATCCACAAAAAAGGAGACCCTCTGAACTGCGCCAACTACAGAGGCATAAGTCTCCTCAACATCGCCTACAAGATCCTATCTGCCGTTATATGTGAACGCCTGAAACCGTTTACCAACAACCTGATTGGCCCTTATCAGTGTGGTTTTAGGCCAGGAAAGTCCACAACCGATCAAATTTTCACACTTCAGCAGATCCTGGATAAAACCCAAGAAGTCCAAATCGATACCCACCACCTATTCATCGATTTCAAAGCCGCATATGACAGCATTTAAAGAGACGAACTGTACAGAGCCATGTCTAGTTTTGGTATACCGCCCAAAGTCGTCCGTTTGTGTAGGATGACGATAGAGAATTCTCGCTGCTCCATCAGGGTCGGAAACGACCTCACCGACAAATTCGATACCAAAAAAAGGATTTAGGCAAGGCGATGCGCTGTCATGTGACTTCTTTAATCTGATTCTTGAGGGGATTGTGCAAAACTCCAAAGCCAACACCAGAGGCACAGTTTTCCAAAAGTCGGTGTAACTACTAGCATACGCTGACGATATTGACATCATTGGTAGGACTCAACGTGATGTCATAGCCACGTTTGCTAGTATAGAGAAGGAAGCGGCGAAAATGGGTTTAGCAGTAAATGAGGGTAAGACTAAGTATATGCTGTCATCACGAAAGGACTCACAACATCGACGAATTGGACAGAACGTCAGCATTGACAGATATAACTTTGAGGTAGTACGGGACTTTGTCTACCTCGGCTCCGCTATTAACTCTGACAACAACATCTCGTCAGAAATCAAACGAAGAATTACTCATGCCAATCGCTGTTTCTTCGGGCTAAGAAGGCAATTTAGTAGTAAAGCCCTCACTCAAACTACTAAGGAGATCCTATATAAGACCCTGATCAGATTCGAGAGAAAAATTCTTCGAAAAATCTTCGGTCCCGTTTGCGTTGACGGGCTATGGAGACGAAGATTCAACCAAGAACTATACGAGCTGTACAGCGACATGCCCCTGGTCAAAAAACTCCGCATTGGACGTTTAAGATGGCTAGGACATGTAGAACGAATGGACACCAATACTCCGGCTCGCAGAGACTTCGATTCCCAGCCAGACGTCGGACGCAGTAGAGGAAGACCTCGCCTTAAGTGGAAACCGACCTCAACCAACTTGGAGTGCGCAACTGGAGGCAGTTAGCTAAGGACCGGGCTAATTGGAGAGGCATGTTGGTTGAGGCCCAGGTTCATTCCGGACTGTAGCGCCACTTATGTAAGTAAGTAAGTAAGCATATTAGTTCCAACAAAACTGCATACCCAGTTTTTTTCGAGAAAATCCATACAACGGATTTTGTCATATAGGCCATATAAAGAAAATTGTTAATTTGACATAGTAGTGTCAAATTGAATGAAATTTAATATATATACTACTATAACAGTTGGAAACAATTCCACATAATTAGTTTTAGCCCAACTATCACTGAACGGAATTTTCCGTTTTTGCCAATTAAAAAAATCATTATTATTCACATAGGCACCGAATCCTTCAAATTTCGGAGTAAAATCACATTTCGACATTATTTATATCATTTTTAGCATTAAGAAATAAAATGCGTACTATTTGATCTAACGCCCAACTGCACACACCACTCGTTTTGTGAAGGTTTGCCGGAAGGAAAAATCATCAAAACACATTGCAGAGGTGTTTTTGCGAGGGAACCGTCTGCAATAGGAGGAACTTTAGCCCGATTTTAAAAAAAAACCTCTTAAAGACTGACTTCTGTATGTCTTCAAGGAATCGCACCTAGTTGATTCGACTAATCAGCAAATTTACATCTTATGCGTTTTCGATTGGGATTTTCAGATTTGCCCTCAGATTTCAGATTTTACCCGTCCCAATCGAACATAAAAGAGGTTGATCTGGTTTTGTGTGTGTAGTGGTGTGCCATTTGACAGCTTATTGTTTATCTTTAGGCCGCGGTTATAGCAATCATTGTAAACCATAATTTGAAATTTTCTTTTACTCATTGCGGCTTTTTTTATAAATTTAACCATTGGCGAGTTGATGTCAAAACAATGCTTATGAATTTTAAAACATGACTATTTAAAATTATTTTAATCTCTAAT
The DNA here is from genome assembly GCA_932526625.1 of Rhingia campestris. Classification (NCBI taxonomy): domain Eukaryota; kingdom Metazoa; phylum Arthropoda; class Insecta; order Diptera; family Syrphidae; genus Rhingia; species Rhingia campestris. The sequence continues at coordinate 42,810,626 of OW052185.1, forward strand.
TATAGTTTTCGCAGAAAATCACTTTCACAAAAAACACAAATCAAACAGCGAAATGCAATCTTCAAACTGACAAAAGTCAGATGTTAAATGTTTTTGTGTTGGTGCATGTAGGTATAAATCTCACATGGAATCCAGATTCTTCAAAAGTGCTATAGAGTAAAAAAAACTGTTTTTTATATCCCAATCGAAAACGCTATTAAAATCAATTTTGGCTTAAGCTGCAAATCCAATTAGCAGATGCTGCTTAGATAAAAGCAAAGTACTTGGTCTACAATCGATTGCGCAGAGAGAAGAACAGAGAACTGATTTTCGAAGTGAATATAAACGATAGTTAGCTTGTGGTTAACCCCTGGAACTAGGATGATATCACACTCAAAAACTTCTGGAATACCTTGCAGACGGGATAGAAAAGTGCTGCAAAGTGAGAATCTTATAATCCTCCATATATTACCACCTGGTAAATTAAAGGTTAACGATGGTTTTGTTTGTATATATCGCGTAAATTCAAATCAAAGGTCAAAGACCATTAGTGAAGTCTTTATCCCTGGCGCTACTACTACAACTTAACGCATATAAACATAAAGAATAACACGGACCACTATCTCCTCCTCTTTGTCCTCCGAAATAGCCTTAAAAAAATTATTGCAAAGAGTCCTTAAATTTGAATGAGTAAGCCGATGGAATAGTGATTTGTAAAGCATAATTACCAGAATGGACGTTATGAATAATGCAACAGTGCAGTGGTAACATGCGGTAGAAGGATCTCATTTTTGTGAGTATTTTTCAAAATAGCGAACACAACGTGAAATGGGAAGTCAAATTTTGCGAAGGATTTAATTTGCTTAAATTTCTATTGAAGCGACTTAGGAGGTTGCTATTGAGGCTATTTGACGAAGAATTTTTGTTCCTATTCCTTTTTGTTTGTGGACTTGGCATTTTTTATACCCTGGGTTTCAATGGCAGTGCTCCGCTTTTCAGATTTAGTAAGATATCTTAGATGAAGCTCTCTGGTGTCAAAATGTTCGATTGACCAAAGAAAACAGAGCTTCATCTAAGATGTCTTACTAAATCTGAAATCCGGAACACGGCCATTCATATATATGAAGACCAGGATCCATTTACCTTTTGTGTACAGTCTTATCCTTTTGTAAAGATCCTCGGCTATCCGGGAATAAATGATTCCATTTTGATTCAGACATCTTTTGCTTTGCTGTTTAAAAAAGTTTGAGCAAGAATTTTTGTAATATTTGAGGCTGTCCTGCCTAGAACTTGGCGGTTTTGGGCGGCTGAGATCAAACTTTCCGCTTTTATTTTTTCCATGGACTTACTTCGTCGCTCAGCGATGGACTCAAAATTTAAAAAACAGATTTGAACGGATACCTCGATAGAGGTGATTCTGTTCCGCAATGGATACCCCGAAAGCAAATTGGATCTAAAGTGACTTGTTTCGAAAATTCTTCCGAACGGATAACTCAAAAGGGCTCAACCAGACAGGGCGCATCGTGGATATACAACTTACAAAAATTAAGTAACTTTTAAGCTGTGGTTTGCATTAGGAATGTTGGTTGTCCCGGATGTAGCTGAACTCACTCGCAAACCATCACCGGAGGTACAATCGTTCAAAAGTCTGTCCATATACTATCACATGTGGACGTAGTCAAGCACTTCGATTCTACCATGGCTATGATATAATTGCTGATAACAACATCTCAGCAGAAATAAAAGGGATAAGTAGGCAAATCGGTAGTAGGTACCTACCCCATGCGACTAAGGAGATTCAATATAAAACCATGCTCACTACAGTCCTGCCACTTTGAAGGAAATGATTTGAAGACAAACAACACAAGCTGTAAAGTGGCAAAGACCTAGTGATATACCTTTTTGTCGCATAAGATAACTAGCACAAGTAGACCAAATGGACATCAATAGATGTGAATATGATAGTCGATCTAACTCAGCAATCACTTCCACAGAAATTGGAAAAAAGGCTCCGACAAAGATACGATATCGTATTCCCTAAAATTACTCGGTGCAAATCTACCTAAGGATGTGTCGTCATAATGTGACAAAACACTGCCTATCAGCTGGAAGAGACGCAATTTACGCTGGAAAATTAATTAAGTTTTAAATTCATCGGATCGATGTCGTTTTAAATGAACCATTGGGCGCTCATTTCGAACAAGATGGAGGCAAAACTGTCCAGTATGCGTGTTCAGGCCGCCTGTGCAGTTATACCTGAAAGTGTGTATGATAAAGTTGGCAGTTATTTTGGTCTGAACAGGCGATAGTTTTGCCTATTCAGACCGCCTGTGTTTAGGGGAACCGGAGTGTGTGTAGCATCAGGCCGTCAGTTCATAATAAAATTTTTATGAGCGCATACGGCTTTCGTTTAAAATGTCGAACGACGAAAACACACCAACTGATGTGCCTCACATCAAAACCGGAGCGTGTGAAAGTGCTATAGTGGTCCGGTAAAACTGCGCAGGCGGCCTGAACAGGCATATCGGATAGTTTTGGGGATAGAAAATCCAAGCTCATTACATGCTTACGAATGACTCACTGGCTAGAATTGTTCGCTTCCAACGACTAAAAAAGATGGTGATGGAAGCAATGAATAAATGGATAGGAATGGAAAAATCAATCTCATTTTATGTATTTCAATATTAGTGGAGGTCCTTTGAAAGAGGGAGAAGGTTGAGTATTCAAGAGTGATAAACGGAGCAGATGTGTGTTTGGATTAAAGTGTCAAAGCTATTTACACCAAGTTAACGACCGATATGTTTTTCCCGTATATAGAAAAAAAGATTTGGGTGATGACGGAGTGAATCATATTGCGGGTGAAAGGAGACTGATATCTCTGAGTGACTCACCAAGTAATAGTGAGGAACACCAGAGTGCGCGTAAGGGTTAAAGTAGACCGAATTCTACATAACCCAATTGAACTTTCCGCGTTTGGTAACGTAAAAAGTATGCATCCAGATAGAGATAGAGGATCAATGCCAATCAACAAATCTACATCTGAAAAGTATTAAACTCTTTAGAGAGTCTATCAGATAGAGATAGCGACACAATGCCAATCAACAAATCTACACCTGAAAAGTATTAAACTCAGTACATCCTTCTATTCTACCGGCTAGATGCCTCTAACTAAATGCAATACTACAACAAAATCTACACGACCTCGAAGCCAAACTAACATTCTACGGCAACGCCTACTGGGGGAGTTTTCCTTCCAAAATAAAATGCAACTACACATCATTCAGTGCAACACTAGGTTAAAGTTTTGATTTCGTATCTATTTCGAGATTTACATTAATATTTACAACTTAATTTAAATTTAGTTATGTTTGTCAGTTTTCCTTGGAATTTAGTAATGAAATGCGTTACGAGTTATATGCATGAGACTAATTCAGACAAAAAAATGATTTAATGATTGGGTGTGTGTGAATATGCTCAGAAATGGAGACCTTTTCTCTTGGTACTCACTTGGGTGTTGTTATAGCGCAGTGTTCGATTGACTCGTTTGTTTAGCGGCCTGGCAATTGACACTTCGGCCACTGATGTGGGTGATGGCGGAATCACATCGGAAGCGTCGCTCTGAAATTGAAAGATGTTTGTTAGTGATGGTGGATTTGGATTGGGATTCTTTTTTTAAAACTTACTTCTTCCGATGATGATTCTATTGCTTTTTTACTCTCGGTTGCTTTTGTTTGTTTAGCCGTTGACTTGCTGGTGGATGCAAGACTTGCATCTGGTTTCTTTTTTTTTGATGAATGTTTCTGCGCTGCGGTCGTAGGTTGTTCAGCCTCTTCCACTGCAGCTATAGCCTTTGCAACACCCCGTAGATTTCTTCTCGTCGATCGTGCTTGGATTTCGTTTGGCTTTTGCACTTTGGGCGGTGTGGGAATTGAGTCGATACGAGCTTCAATGCGAATTTTCGGCGATGGTCCTTCATCGGTCGATGATATGTGGCGTGAGGAATTCATCGATTTACGTAGATACCGCAGACCGGTTGAGTTCTCACGGCCAAAAGTTGTTGGGGTTGTTGGATGACGATTTGACTGAACTGGCGTGGATAAGTGTTCTAATCTTGGAGTAGGTGGGGGTTCAGCTGATGGTTCGGGTTCTTTCTCTTTTTCTGAATCCTTCTCTGTGTTGGAGTTCTTTTGCGTTTCCTTCTCCTTCTCCGAGTCGGAGTTCTTTTCCGTTTCTTTCTCCTTCTCCGAGTCGGAGTTCTTTTCCGTTTCTTTCTCCTTCTCCGAGTCGGAGTTCTTTTCCGTTTCTTTCTCCTTCTCCGAGTCGGAGTTCTTTTGCGTTTCTTTCTCCTTCTCCGAGTCGGAGTTATTTTTAGTTTCGAGCTCCTTCTCTATTTCCGAATCCTTTTTCTTCTCCACGACGGGTTCATTATCCTTTTCCGTATCAGCGTCTTCATCTTTTTGCTTTTCTTTCTTCTTTTCTGTTTTTTTTGTTCTTGCGGTTGTTTTGCCTTTTTTAGCCTTCTGCGGTGCTGGCTCTGCTGGCTTTTCCGTTTCAAATTCATCATCCGTCTCCGAATCACCTTCTTCCTCGAGAACAGCAGCCAGGCGACTCGTACCGGCTTTTTCAAACTCCCTGTCCGTTGTGATGGCGCTTACGGTTTCATAATCGGACTTGTCCTCCTAAAACGAAAACGCACTATGAACCTTACTGAATTAAGAAGAAAAGTAATGGGTGCTTACCTCATCAGAACCATCAAGAGTCACATGCCTTAAGGGCGGATTGAATACGCCATCTACTAAATCCTTGAAATCGACGATATTTTTCAATGTTTTTGGGTCGAATTCACACTAATAGAGAAGAGAAAACCGATTAAACACATGTATATATGTGGCTTGAGTAGACTACCCACCTGAATTAGCTTCTCGGCGATTTTCTTCAATTTCTCCTTGAACGGCACATCATCTTGCAACGATAGTTCCAACGTCAACAACTCCTTCGACAATATCTTGCACAGGTCCTTATTGGCGATGTTATTCTGCATTTCTTGCAAGAACGACAGCCCCAACTTGTTGTGTATGTTGGCACCGGGAGCACAAAACTCTTGCCGCGTAGCATCAATGACGAAACGTAAAATTGTTTCCGGTTTGATGTCATGCAATGGACTCTCATAGGGTGCACTGATGACTTGCGAAATTGTCGGCAATAGACATGGATGGAGATATTCTTGTTTCTTGCGTTGAATTAGATTCTCCAGGAACACGCCAAGAATTTGATTGATTTCTGCATCAGTTTGGGGATTAAAATAGCGCAACAGAAGCTTCTCCAGAATTTCCGCGCTTTTTATATGATCATGGAGTACTAGCCGGCAGAATCCATTGATAATAGCGCTTATGATACACACATCATCGCATGTGTCTAGAAAGTGCGACATCATAAAGATTATATCAACCGCTAGAGAAAAGACATAATTAGCCACATAGAGTTGGGGATTAACAACTTTCAAACAAACCTTGTCCAGATGTCCAGACACTGGTGTCTTCGTCAGCATCGAGGTACTCCAGAGTGTTGTACAACTGGCGTCCGTTTCGCTTGGTTTTACTCTGTCGCTCTTCAACGTTAAAGCTAGAACAGCCGTACCTTCAAAAAGAAAAAACCCAGATTGAGTATCGAGCAGTCGACCAATCCTCTAAAAAGACACTTACCGATCAAGCAACTCAAATATACACGTGATGGACGTCTTCCATATGCGAATGTTGTGATTCTTAAAGAACTGCGCATACAACACTTCGTAAATTTCCTTGGCCAGAGCCTCATAAAGCATGCTATAGGCTGTGCCACATTTAAGTGCCCAATCTCTTATTGCAATTTGATTTGACGCGATATGACGACCAATGAATTCCTACAAGATAAACAATCGTTTAAACTGGTCGTGCATCTCTTGACGATTTGGTTTTACTTACATTATACAATTTGCAAACGTTTGGCGTCAACGTCTTTACATTCTTCGACACGACCATGTAAAAGGCCAACTGCAGACTCTTCAGTATCGTTTCAGGTGTGACTTTCTTTGTTTGTTGAAAACTTGAAATCGCCTAAAAATTCAAAACTCAATAAGTATCCCATAGATCAGAGCTGATCATTGAGCTTACCGTGCTTGACGGATCGTTAGAGCTTCCCGCCATGCTCATTGAATGCTTATCCAGCAGGGGCTTCAGCAAATTTGTGTACTCCTCTGTGCATGCGTTTTTCTCCTCCGTGATACGATGTGCCTGCACATAATCCTTCTTTTCAACGAAATTCATTTCTTGTTCTTCCAGATCCAAGATTTTCACTTTCAGTGAGGAGAGTTTTAGTTTCAAATCCTTGTCCGGATGCTTCTCGAGGAGTTCTTCGATTAACGTACGATCGTTAGTCAATAGATCCTTTTTAAATGACGAACTTGTTTGCGTGATTTCTTCAATAATTTCCACAAAGAACTGAAAGGGAACACTTATGTACAAATTGCTGTGAGGGTGAGAGTCTGTAATTTACCTGTAGGCGGCTATTTTGATCGGTGATCAAGTTCTCCGTGCACTTGACTATGACCTCGATAATTTTCTCTTCTAGATCGTTGGATTTCAAAATTGTAGAGATGAGTTTCTTAAGGTTTTCTCGGCCGATTTCGTCACCAAGATCGTACAGATAGAGAATCTCACACAGCGACAGGAGGATGTATTGAAATTCCATTTTCACAAATTTGTCCTCGGTGGCAGTTTGCGATTCACAAAACCTGAAATGGGGTATTATTCAGATGTTGGCGTGTAAGTAAATGTCGGAGAAGCATTGAAACTCTGGGCATGCTTTGGGTGTTGAGACACATAGTGAACAATGAAGGGTAAATGGTTGTAATGTGGAATAGAGGTGGTAACAATACAATTGGAGAGTAATGCAGTGTGCAGTCGGCTGTTCCTTCTGTGTTACTTATTCTAGAAAACAAAATGATAGACAGGCAAGCACATGGTTATGTCGAGGAATTTTAAGGAATGTATGCACTTTGGAACGTATATCTTAGGGCTGATGATTGTCTTCACTTCCCATTGATGGCACTATAGTACAGGTCCTACTATATAAGAATTGCATTCTGTAGTAAATGACTGGTTTTGCATAGACCGCAAATGCGATATGCTTGATTCTCACGTGCAAAAAAGCTAAGAGACATGCCCAAGGACCTTCCTCATACACAATACATCAAAAAACTGCCAGATGATCGGTCACATTTGCATCCACGAAGAGAACAAATATAGGTACTTGGAAATCACAGATAGCAATCACTTTAAGATTTTAAAACATGAGCAGGCATTCTATGCATCTTTTACCCTATAGCAATCGCCAGAGTATGACAGAAATCGAACCAACAACCATCATTGTCCAAGTTGCCATGAGCACTTACCTCCATAACCTCCTAAAAAACCACACAATCAAACTTAATCTCTACGGCTGCGGTGAAAAAGAGACCCACAGGGACACACCTCAATTTCTTTGTCAGTTCCTGAGTCTCTGGAAGGAACATACCACCTGAAGCTACCACGATATTTATGAGCTTTCCACAATCCAATTAACATTTCTTTACATGTTGCTGGACATCTAGATCTAGGATATAGTTGAATGGATCATAGAGGAAAAAGAAATGGAGTGAGCTAACTTGTATCACAATGGGAGCACAAGAACCTGAGTGTGCTGGGTAGAGGACACTCTTCTTCACCGACCCTAGAGCAATCTAAACTTTTGAAGATCAATTGAAGAATGTTTTGAGTCAAGTAGGAGTCCTGATCCTCAAATCTTTGGAGAAGTTGTGGAAAACCAAGGACCACTTAATGAATTAAAAGAACTATACCCCGCACTGGTTTTTGCAGTTCATTCACTGAGTACCGACGTAATAGAGGTTCATACCAGAAACCAAATATTTTTCTTTATTTGGTTTTGACGCTTGTGAAGCAAACAGAAGTAGATATGTGCATAAGCAATGACACGTTATATTTCTAAAGAACGCGAAATAATCGTCACGGAATTATTGAAGAACAATTCTCCAGTTACTGCAGAACATGCTGATCGTGGTCGTTTTTCTGATCGCCCGCCTGCCACGACACGGATCTTTGAGACCTAACCACAGGAGACAGAAAGCCCATAAGTTCCGCCGTAACTCTCGTTCGACATAGATGTTGATGTAGTAGAGGCACCGTCAACATCATCCGGACGGCAATTGGGCTTTCCACGCATGTCTCTTCATTGGGCCAGATATTGACGAATCACATTAATGTGTTGACTAAAATGTCACAATGCTTCTGCATCTAATCTCATTGACGGGGTAAACATTTTTGATGGAATAATCATCCAGATCAAATGGAGAAAAGAGGAAAAGTTTGCAACACAAAGCGCTTTTCTTGACTTGACATGTATATATGCCTGTCCGCAGCTACTCCAGCCACTGAAGACAACTAGGTGGTAGTAGAAGAAAAGCATTAATTGTTCCATTTCACGTCTTCTGCCAAGTAAAATTTTTGGCAAGAAAATAGCGCTTCTATATTCGAATCTATATGATATTAACGAACATAATGGCGTGCAGTTACCTAGTGGTTAGTGCGCTGGACTACGGAGTTCATAGTTAAAATTCCACTTCACTTTGAAGTTTTTTTAAGTTTAATTAATCTTTTTCAGGATTAAGTCATTAAGTCAAAATAGTATGTTAATATATACGAATATGGTAGATAAAATAAATAAATAAAAAGAGTGACAAAACCGAAGTTTTATCACTGTTCCGCCTCTTGCGAAAGGTTGATAAACATCCAAGGATAACACTGTCATGATAACCTTCTCAAATTTCACGGTATTTGGCGTTAAACAGGAGGTCCTTTTCATTGTGCCTTAAATAATAATTCGCACACACAAATGAAGAGAGAAGCTAGGTTCGAGGTCCTGTTTTAGCCGTTAATGCCATTTAGCGTAATGAGTAAAAAATGAAACTTCAACGGACTCTGCGTTGGTTCAACGACCAATAGTAAACAAACAAACAAAAATATGCACATACACCCACGACTCACATGAAAAAAAAAATACTTCTTCCACCATTACGACTAAAAATCCCCCACAGAGCGGTGGTAACTCACCTCAAAACATATGCGCAAAATGTGCTCAACTCTGGGATTATCATGTCTAATTCGTCGGCCATTTCTGCTTGTAAATGTTCGATAAGACTTTGCCAGTAGAGAGTCACCTCCATTGTCAGCTTATCATGTGGTACGCACTTGTGGAAATCCCCATCCTCTTCTAGAGGCATACAGGCCACCAAATCATCTTTCTTTTCTTTCCTACAATCAAAGAGAAAATCCTCGTTAGTTATTTAAAAAATGAAAAGAAGACATACGCCAAAAACTTACTTGAAGATCTCTCGCAGAGCAACTTTTGCGATTTTAACAAATCTCTCCACCTCCGCTTCGCTAGCATCTAGTTTCAATGCGGACACAAACATAACGTAATCTTTACTATACGACCCAAGCCATTGCGGCAACATAATGTTGGTCACCACTTTTTTCACCATTTCCGAGCGATCATTTAAGCCCTGTTCAAGGAGTTGAAGCCGCTGCGACACTTTGTACGCCTTCACTGGGTATCCGCTCATGTGCAGGTAGGTATGGCGACGTACCTTTTCATCGATGTCCCACAGACGATCCAAAATATACGGTATAGTGTTGTAGTTCCGTCCCATGGACGTAATCACAGCTTGTCGCACTCGTGGCGACGGATCCGAGCACAAATGAAACTGATACACACGCAGTACAATGTCGTCTGGATTGTCCGGACACTGTAGCCGCTGTAGCGCCAATATTGCCTGTACTCGCACATTTGGATTGATGTCACGCAATCGTCGCAACATGTATTCCATAATGTTGTCGCAAATTGCGTCATCTAGGGCCGCTTCTACGCCCAGAGCGTTCAGAATCATATTCACGAACTGACACAGGCGGAAGCGTATATGGGGATTCTGGCTTATTGTCTGGAAAGAGCAACTAATTGAAAAACCAATTGAGGAACTGGCTTGATGATTATTTTTACCGTCAACAGCCACCGACATGTATCCACCAGAACAGGATGCGTGTCGTCGATATCATATGATGCAATGTACTTTGCACAGAACAGCAGCGTCGTGTAAGCATATTCGTTGGTCTCCTCACCCTCCATGGCGGACTTGATCATTTTAATGAACATAAACATAAAGGCTTCCGAATCCATCTGTACATCAAATATTTTATTCCCATTCGTAGAGATAAAGATGCTGCGCAAAGAAATCACTTACCTTGCTGTAAAGCTGTTGCAGCTCACGAATGTATTTCTTGTGGAAGGTCTCGTTAAGTTGGGCATTTGACATAATTGTGTACATGGGGCCATTGTGGACTGTGGAATTCTGGGACAGCTCACCTTCGTTTTCTTTTTCTTCATCGACAACGGGCACTTTACGCTTTCGAGGCATTTTTCACTAGCGACGCGGTAATTGGATACGCACTTTTATTTTTATTTTTTCTTCAATTACTACACACTGGAAAAACAATTGGCTTAAACTTTGGCATTTGCTTTAAAAAATTAACCAAATAAAACTAACGGGTGTCACTAAAATTGTTGATGAAAGAAAATTTTAATGAAAAAAAAAACAAATTGGCTTGTTTGCCAAATGACACCAGCAACAAAAAAATGATATTGAAGGTGACGCTTTGGTAGTTTGGACATTTCGCTGTATCACAGATTGACAGAAAATTCCGTTGCGTGTTTATTTCGAAGAGGGGTGTGTTGCCGCGTTTGGGATAAGGGTGCATGCACAATGGTGTGTGGATTGGAAAATAAATTGAGGGTAGGTATGCAATATGTACATGAAAATATTTACGAATTTTATATTTTAATTTACTAATATTAAAAGGAAGTATTGCTCTGGCAATAATTATGTTTATTCAAAATTTGTTAGTAAAAAATATTTACGTTGAAAAAGGTTTATGTTTAGGTATTGAGGTTTTTTTTATTTAAGTGGAAATTAGTCAAGATTTCCTTGTTATTCCATTATTAAACAAGTACTAGCTAGCGTGTGATATAACTAATTTTAAATTATAACCTCAGTGTAACTTTATTTAAAAACTTCCTTCAACAGAAAATATATATATTAATATTCTTGAAACTTAACAATGATCGTGTTCCACTTACGGATCCCTCCGAGATATTTGATAAATCCGTATATTTAGCAAATCCCAGAGATTTTCTGAAATCTTTTGAATAGCTGGTTATTCGATAATATTAAAAGCTGTAAACTAAGTAAACTGTCTTTTGATATCATTCTTCATAAACATTTTCCTTGGTATCTAGTTTTCATCACCATGATGTGTTAATAGAATCTGCTCTCTTGCTCGTCAATTACTACATCTGCAGACAAAGTCTAGATGTGAATCAAGAAAAATAAATTGTGAAGTCATATTTCATCCCAAAACATTATACATAATAATATCCTATATTACTTTATAAACCATCCACTTGAAAATTACTAAGTTACTTACTACAGTCGGGAATGAATCTGGGCCAACATGCGTCTCCAATCCAGCTGGGTCCTAAGTTAACTGTCTTCAGATTTGCACTTCAAGTTGGATGAGTTCGGTTTCTACTTTTACGCGTCAATTGAGGTAAGGTCTTCCTCTACTGGGCCAGACGCCTGGGAATCGAAGACTCTGCAAGTATGGTGCATATTGGGTCTACATGTTCTAGCCATTTTAAACGTCCATTGAGAAGTTTTTTTTAAGACCATGTATTTTATCACCCGCTTTTGATACGACCCATCCTTCAGCACCGTAGAGCAGGACTGGGATGATATGGGTCTTGTATAGGATCTCCTTAGTAGTTCGAGTGATGGCTTTCCTAATTAATAGCGTTCTTATCCCGTGCAAGAGCTATGGTGGCAAAAGTAATTCTGCAATTTTATTTCTAACGAGATGTTGTCGTCAGTGTTAATAGCGGAGCCGAGATGGACAAAGTCTCTTACAACCTCAAAGTTATATCTGTCAATGGTGCCGTACTGTCCAATCCGTTTATTTGGTTTGTCCTTCACTGTTGCCAGCATACACACTTGGTCCTACCCGCATTTACTATAAACCCTTTTTTCAACTTCCTTCCCTAAATTGGCTCTGTAAAGTTCGTCTCTCTAAATTCTGACACATGCAGCATTCAACTCGATTAATAAGTGCTGGTTATCGATTTGGATTACTTGGATTTTTTCCACGATCTGCCAATATATGAAGAGTTGATCAGTTGTGGACTTTCCTGGCCTAAATCCACACTTATACGAGAATATCAGGTTATTGGTAAACGGTTTCAGGCGTTGACATATTACAGCAGATAGGATTTTGTAGGCGATGTTGAGTAGACTTATGGTTCTATATAGTAAACGAAGTTCAATGGTTAGGTTCCATTCTTCAGACATACTTTCATCCAACTGGGATTAATTTAGGAATTTAATAAGCCAACGTGATCTTAACCTGTTGGTTATTTTTTGTAATACGAAAAGCGCCATATTTGTGACTGGTACGCAGAGAAAAGGAATGTGAGCACCTATCTAAAAAAAATCTGCATCCAGTAGTCAATACTCTTAGATCGTAATTTTGTTAATAATTCAAATGACATTTATCACTGGTTTGGAAGAGTAATCACACAAAAAAGTTTTAGAATATAGTCCGCTTTACAATTGCCACTCCTGTAATGCACGCTTCAATAACTCGATAACATCCCTGTATTAAATTAGAAAAAATTGCAGTACGCAGTGAGGCTGTAACTGTTCCTTATAGGAGGAGAAAAAGGACGCATAACCACGCATACCATTCGAATGTATGAATACGATAACGTCCACAGTTTCAAGAGAGGGTGTGTTATCATCAAAGCGTGGTTGTTTTTTACCTGAGTTTGTTATTTATGTTTTTGTTTTTGTCTAGTACAGGGAAGGGAGGGTAAATAATCATAAAAGGAATTTAATTCTTGTAGTCAGATTCCACGGCTCTGTACCCTTTTGAATGTTTTTGTTAGGTAGGGGAAATTGACACCCTTGGTGTTTTAGAAGTAATGTAAATTATATATAAAAGTTAGATACGATAGTATTTCGTTGAACAGGAGAGAGATGTGAAATGATCAAATCTGAACAAAGGCATTCCCTTACATATTTCTTTTAAAATATTAAAACATAGCATTCGACGAAAATACACGTAACAAATAAAAAAGGACATTTTTTACTACTTTATTAATTCATCCTAGAGCTTATGTTTTAAATGTTCATGTTTTTTCTGCTTCAAAACTGAGGTGGGTAGGTAAAATTGAACAGAGCATGGATCATTAAGATCATAGCGATTCCGACGAATGCCTTCTGGCTGATTATTGCCGCCTTTATATCGAAGCACAGTATGAATGTGCCTCTTTTGGCTGAGCATTGGTTTTTGATAATTGTGTTGCAATAGGCTCGTTCCACTTACAGATCCCTTTCAAATGACACTCTGTTAAGATTTGTTGATTCAGTAGGTGTAAGAGATTTTCCACCGGTGCCTCAGCTGAGATATTGGTGGAATTTTTCAATAAAAAAATTGTTTCCTTACTTCGCAGTTCCTTACTTCCTAATTGAATTCCATTCATACATTGAAGCAGAATGGGTGAGAAGACGAATCCAACAAATTTTAGTCTAGGCATATTGAGGAATCGCGTTATATTAATAACATACTAGCTGACCCATACAGGAAAGGACTTAATAGTTTCTGGTATGTTAATCCAGGATCTAAGATTTGAATACGCATGAGCATAGCTCTTGGAAATTTGCACTCAAAAACTCGAAGCTCTTCCATATATAATGGGTTAATGTTCCACAACTCTACACTCACATAAGTCCGAATTAGAAGCACGAATGATTGGAAACAAGATAGCTATGGAACAGAATAGACTTTTTTTGATGTACAAATACTGACCTTGCGTTCTTCAGCTAGCTATTCATGTAGTTATTGTAGTGCAAAAACTTGTTTTCGACTCGAAGTGAATACCGCCAATAATTTATTTTAAGCTTCCAGTCACAGCTGATGATTTGAAATTTATCAAAACTGATTTTCATTTATGATACAAAATAAACTCGAGAGTCGTAGACTAATACTACAGATTTCTGCTAAAGTTTTAATTAAAAATTAAAACATTTTTTATTTATTATTTTTTAACAGCAACTCGCCAATGATTAAATTTATAAAAAAAACTGCAGAAAGTAAAAGAAAATGTCCAATGATGAATTTCTATGATAGCTATAACTGGACTCTATTTCAAATTAATATCTATCTACAATGCCTGAAACCAGTTTTGTGATAGCGTGCACTGGGGAATTATTTCTTTTGAAGACAAATTGATTCCATTGTATGTATAATCTCCTTTTCTTCAGAAACACAAAAACTAGACTTGCTAGTTTCAAAAAACCCCATTATGAAAAAAAACCCACATTAAATAAATTTATATCACTTTTTGGGAGTGTAGTCGGTTGTAATAATTTATTATAACATCTGCTGACTTTACTTTTTTCAGCATCTGACACAGCTGGAATTTAGAAGTTGTCAGTTAATTTTTGTTCTTCATTGCTTCATCATATATATTCAATAATACAGAAAATAATTATTACATGAAATTTCGTTGTCCAATAGGTGTCAGATAAGTGTCATTTGTCCCGGAATCGTTTCATATTACTAAAAGAAACTGTTCCCATAGTGTGGACACACCATTACACATTTGTCAGAGTACACAATTCGCTCGTCTTAATAAAGCATCCGCTGTAAAGGCACTCATGGTTGTCATATGAACTGTCATCCTGAATTCGCCCTCATATGTTCGACATGGGGTTAGTTTTATTTTGAATTTTTTTTTGTGATAGAAAAATTTATTATTTTACCCAAACATCGAAAATGCTTTGTCAACGAGCACTTGTTTCCTTAACAAACACCAAATACACCTTACCAGTGGTAAGTTATATACCCCCAATATAATCATAAAACCCGACAATAGGAGCAGACTTAATGCGCACTGTCTTGGTGCTATGCTTACATAAACAACCCTATCCTGGTTCATTTTCAGATTTCACAATTTCTTCAAGTAAATCCTTTACGAAGTAGTTTTCCAGCCGCTGTTCGATGCAGTCAATTGCAGCCACTACCAGCTACTGCCACATATTGCACTGGCATAATACAAGCTGATAAGGACAATGATGTTGGTATCCTAAAGAGAGTCCTGAAGAAGGTTGGCTTCGCTCATAACTCAAAGTCGGTGAGTGACATAATGGCTTATTAAAATGTTCAGTTGGTGGTCATTGGTTTGTTTTTGTTTATTAGCGTCTCAAAGTCTGCAGTCACATCTTGTACGAAAGTGTTGCAGACAAGGTGAACTACTTGACATTTTTCGAGTTATTCAACCTGCCCAACACGTTCAACTCTTGGTTTTTGGTTACTGAACTGCATGTGTGGATGATATTGGTACGAGCAATGGCTGAGGGAGCAGAGACCGGCGAGGATGGTCGTTATCTGCGGAATTCCATCGTTGAGGCCATGTGGATGGATGTCAATACCAGAGCGAAGAAACTTGGGGTAAGTTCTAGAACTTTGACGAATAGTAGATTTGTAAAGCATGTTTATGTTTAGGCCAACAATCCATCTCGAACTCGACAACAAATCGAAACAATGTCAGAGCAGTTTCAGGCTGCGTTGATCGGATACGATGAGGGAATCATGAGCGACGATCGTGTGTTGGCCGGCGCACTATGGAGACGCTTCTTCGAAATGAATTGCACTGATTATACCAAGCTGGAGCTTCTAGTGAAGTATGTTAGAATGCAAATCGAAATGCTGGATGGGTTATCTAGGCATGAATTTCTTATCAAACCGAAGATTCCCTGGCTTGACATAGAGAAGACCAAGGTATAAGCTACGGAGAGAGAGGGGACATTGGTCTCCGTTTAGATTTTTTTTTGTTTTACATGTTATCTCTGCTCCGTGCAGTCGAGGAGTCATTGTGATCGCTTAGGTTGGAATAAAATCGTTAGAAGTTTATACTCGAGTTGTTTACTTCGCAGCGCACGAGAGTCGCGTCCAAGTGATTATCATGTTGATTTTTTTTGTAAGACAGACAATTGTTTGCTGATTAGCAGATGGGATCACTAACCCTGCATTCTGAATAATTTTTTTTGTGATTTGGTTTTGTATAAAATGCAGTGGCTTGTTGTTGTTTACCTTTTACAATCATTTGACAATGGTATGTGGGTTAGTTACGCTACTTTTTTGGTTGAGAATGGATATTCGTTCTGGGGAAGAAGTAAAAACCGTGATGAAACAAAAAAAATGTCAATACCTTCCATCCTCAGGTGATATAAAAACCCAAAATAGACCATCAGCCTAATTCATAAATTCATTATAAGGAGTGTATAAAGTTATGCACTCCTTAAAATGCCTCTAAACGCAAAAACCTTATTCATAAAACTTATACAACGTTGAATAGAGGCTGCACATCCTAAATGCGTCTGATGGTTGAATAGTGCCTGTATAAGGGTATATAATTTTTTTTTATTTCTGTATACACAGACGGCTGAGCATCAGGGTAACCAAAGGTTCAATTGTATGTTGAAAAAAATCATCCAGGGTATTTTTGTATTTTACAGTTGTGCTTCACTGTTTAATTTGTTCAAATGGTAATTCTGCTTTACCTACAGACTCAACATTGTAAACGATGTTATTGAGTCAACATAAGTCATCAATATGTTATAAAAATGTAGAAAATAAAATTGTCACCATGAGTTTCACAACCATAAAAATGATCCCGTGATAACTCTTCCGAGCTTTTTGGTAATTTATTTGACACAAACCCTGTACAACTATTATGGATGGGGAAATATGTTATGAATAAGAAATTGTGCGACTCTGAATAGAGGCTGTATAAATACTTATGCACTGTATAACTATACAACCGTTGAGATGTGTTTAGTGAAATCTAATGAATAAGGGGGCATATCCTTTAGATCAGCAAAGGGATTCAATTGAAATTTCGACAAGCCCTGTTGGAAAAGCCAGTTTCGGTACACAAAAATAAACCGCCTTATTCATTAGAATTCACTGAAACACATCTCAACGGTTGTATAGTTATACAGTATATAAGTATTTATCCAGCCTTAATTTAGAGTCGCACATATTCTTATTCATAAAATATTTCCCACCCATGACAGTTATACAGGGTTAGTGTCAAATAAATTACCAAAAAGAGGGAAATCTATTGCAATTATCCGATCCACCACTCGGCAGAGTAACCAACGAATAACCTGCAACAAACCGCGAAATACAACTGCTAAAATACAAAAATACCCTTGAAGATTTTTTTTTTCAACTTACAATTGAACCTTTGGTAACCCTGATGCTCAGCCGCCGAGTGCATAATTTTATACACTCGTTATAATGAGTTTATGAATAATGCTGTAAATACATTTTTTTTTCCGTGGGCTGGTGGAAATCTTCATAGACACGATAATCACGTGCCCAAAGTAGTGTGAGATTTTTACTAACTAAAACCACCACCCATTTTGTATTTCTATTGCATTCGACTTATCCAGCAATTTTTTTATCACGAGTATATATATATAAATACATATTAAATGTCAAAGTTTACACACCTAATTCCTGGGCAAATTGTCAGATAAAAATGTCCATACAAACTTGACAGTTTATTTACCACGTCGTAAGTTTACCACGCTTACAACATTTACGATGAGTTTCCGACGTTGCATAAATATCCCTATTATTTAAATATTACCACCCTTATTCATAAACTCATTATCAGGAGTGTATAAAGTGGTTTACTTCTTAAAATGCTTCTAAACGCAGAAACCTTATTCATAAAACTTATACACCGTTGAATACAGCCTGCATGCATAAATTAAACGCGTCTGATAGTTGAATAGTGCCAGTGTAGATTTTTTTTTGTCATAACGGGTGAGCTACAGTGCAACAAATGTCTTTTTGTATTTGTATTTGTGCAGTTATTTTTCGCTATTTAATTTATTGAAATTCCAATTCTTCTTTATCTACCCATCATTGGAGGTGATGTTATTGATTCAACATTAAGTAACTAAAATGTTATAAAAGTGTCGAAAACAAAGTGGTCGCTACGACTTTCGCGAGCAAATAAATGGTCCATTGGTAGCTCTATTTAGCTTTGGTACCCTGTATAACTATTATGGGTTTGAAAATATTTAATGAATAAGAATATGTGCGACCCTGAATAAAGGCTGCATAAATATTTATCAACAGCCTTATTCATACACGCAAAAACCTTATTCATAAAAATTATACAACGTTGAATAGAGGCTGCATATCCTAAACGCGTCTGCTGATGGTTGAATAGTGCCTGTATAAGGGTATTTATCTTTTTTTTATTTCTGTATTCACAGACGGCTGAGCATCAGGGCTACCAAAGGTTTAATTGTAAGTTGAAAAAAATCATCCAGGGTAGTTGTCTTTCAATGTTTAATTTGTTCAAAAGGGTATTCTTCTTTACCTACAGACTCAGCATTGTAAACGATGTTATGGAGTCAACATAAGTCACCAAAATGTTAAAA
The DNA here is from genome assembly GCA_932526625.1 of Rhingia campestris. Classification (NCBI taxonomy): domain Eukaryota; kingdom Metazoa; phylum Arthropoda; class Insecta; order Diptera; family Syrphidae; genus Rhingia; species Rhingia campestris. The sequence continues at coordinate 42,829,269 of OW052185.1, forward strand.
AAGTTTAAAAATCAAAGTTGTCACCTTAAGTTTCGCAACCATAAAAATGATCCCTTGATAGCTCTGCCGAGCTTTTTGGAAATTTATTAGACACAAACCCTGCATAACTATTATGGGTGGGGAAATATGTTATGAATAAGAAATTGTGCGACCCTGAATAAAGGCTGTATAAATACTTATGAAATCTAAAGAATAAGGGAGGTAATATACACTGCGAATCATAAGATTATAAGCAAGTATTTTTGAGAAGTAAAATCGAAATTTTTACCGTTACACGATGGATTAGAAAAAAAACGACTATGGCAAATAAGAGACTATTTTGTTAGCAACAGAATATGAAATGAGTGTATAGGAGAGATTTAGCTAACGGAACTTTGAAGAAAAATTGTAAATTGAGTAAAAAATACGCTTAAATAATACTTATTTCGTCGGAGATTCAAATTCCATTCGAGCCATGTGTCATCGGAAAGAAATACTACACAAATGCGACGACGAAGCTCGTACTGTTGAGGGGTGTTTTTTTCCTTTCCTTTTTTCCTTTGAAACACAAATTAAAACGATTATTATGAAAATTACTTAAATATATAGTTTTATATAATTACTTTCATTTTTTTAATACTCCACTTCACTTCGTAAACAAATTCCGCGAAGAATTTGTGTCGGAGGAAATCGGAAAAAAGAATTGCACTTAGCTGTCAAAAATTGAACAAAAAATGCACCTGAACGCACTTCAACGCAATTCTCTGGAATGCGTCACAAAATGTCGGAGAAATATTCCGAACAGCTTTTCGGTAGAATACCTCGAAGCAAAAATCATCAGAATCGTACAAAATCGGATAATTTTCCGCTCCGATGGATAAAGCAATTGTTCTTGATTGAGTGCATTGTATATCAAAACGAAATTTCTATGGGAAAGTTGGAACCCAAATTGATTTTATATTTTCCGTTAAATTTCAATTATATTTGTCTACCATTCAAATTTAATATGTTCGTTTTAGAATATACACTCAATAACACTTCCGATTAATTTTCGCAATACGTATAATGTGAACTTAACCCAAAACAATTGCCAACTACAAACGCTACCATACAGCCTTACAGTGTAAACGCACATTTCAGTTGATTCTTGCTCTTTTCGGTAGGACACATTTCCAGCCAGGTTCATTCCGGACTGTATTGCCATTTAAGTTAAGTAAGGTACTGATATTGATGCCCTTACTCTGCGAAGCCAAATATTATCTCGGTTCATGCCCATACCGAGAGTTCATTTTGAAATGGTAGACGATTTAGATGCATTGCATCTGCATGTGAATCTGCATGGTACATTTTTTTTATTTTAATGGCTAAAACACAATCACACTTTGGAGCTTCGCTTTACCAACGTTACGCCCAACTGCTCGGCGAACGCTTTGATATATTTATTTTCTCAGCAGTTTCAACTTCTGCTACAAAAATGGGGGAAATGATTAAAATCTTTGCTAAAAATATCGTATTCCACAACCTTCTCAGAAAATAATCCAGAAAACAACAACAAATATTTTAACAATTCACACTTTTTCCAAACTTTGCTTTGCTCATGGAGCTTTACAGCAACGTTACGTTAAGATTTTACGTTTTTCATTTTGAGGTGGAAACTCAACGCCAGGCAAAGCTAAATTGGGATAGGCAACATTGATTTCATATGGTTGAACTAGGTGCGTCAGCCAACGTAACGCACCAAAGCGTGATTGTGTTTCAGCCATAATATGTAAAAATAATAAAAAAATGTATTCCAAGACAAACATACCTTATTATCAAACAACAATTATTTCGTTATGTCAAATCAAACAAAGCTTTCTCGCTCTATCTGCTGTCACTGTGGGAAACGTCAAAAATTTCACAAAAATAAATTTCCCAAATAAATCCGAAGCGTATGTTAAAAGAAATTTAAAATTTTACAAATTATCACTTCGTAGTTCGTTTACAATCCAAATTTAATATCCCCTCTGATTTTAGTGTTTCAATATATAAATGAAACCAGACATGTCTACAAAAGATGGCGATTCAGTGGACAAAATCAACGGCAGCACCTACCTGAAGTTGCAACAATCTCAGATGATTCGTTCGAACATTCAAGGAATATCGCAGTTGCTAAACACTGGCCTTAATCACGAGAGCCTTGACATCTGTATTAAACTAATCGAAGCTGGGGTACATCCTCAAGCATTGGCAGAAGTCATCAATCAGATTCGAAGAGAGATGGCGTCTCTTCAAGACGAACATTGAAGCGCATCAACAGAGCTCGCGTTGTGAGTGGCAATAACAAATGTGTAAATAATAAAGGAACTACGTTGTAACATTACTAATATTTATTGAGTCATTCAAAATTGTTGTTTCAAAATAAATTAAAAAAGAATGCAGATTCATAAGTTTGGTGTGTTATTTGTTTCTTCATTGGCAATGTTTCAGGGCGAGGAGTTCGAGTGTGTGGGTCTTACTTTAATTGATATGTAACAACCAGAGGGAGACTATAAATCCAATTTGGTATAAGGAACCTTCCGAATATTGATGAAGCCCCACCACGTCCAGTATTGCAAAGAGCTTTTTCACAGCAGGACGTGCACGCGTAGAGTTTCGTTCGTTCACCGATGATTATACAACCAGCTTCGCAATTCACCGCACATCGTCGGTCTAGTGACCACATCTTTGGACTGCTAGTCATATTCTCCGTGCTGGTGGTGTATGAAAATCGTTTTACCTGCAGTCGAATAAAATGATAAGCGTTAGTGTTGTGCCTATTCTTGTCTTGTGCCTATTACCATACAAACAAATTCGTCCGCTTTACACTTCTTTATCAACGAAGTGGACGTGTTCTTAGCTAATAATTCTGAACAGGCTTCGCCATCTTCCATTGTGTCACACTCGTAGCACCATAGATCATTGACACGCTCTTGTGCAGCTTGGGTGCGATGGATTCCACTTGTAAGTGACTGACCATTACCTTTGCGGGGAAGGCGAAAGGGATTCATTTTGGTTATCGATTTTCCACATAGGATGCACTAGTTGAACTTACCGAAGTGAAGTATTGGAAGAAGAATACACGCTGACACTAGGAGCATTATGATAGGACATTAATTTGAGCAGACTTAATAAAAATTCGTGTGCTAGAAAAGTGCACTGTTTCTAGGATTAAAGTGGTGCATTAGGAGACACGATTATACACACAGTACTATGGAGTTTTTGTTGACGAAGTTATCACAAACACAATTTCATCCCTTAAATGTCATTCCAGAGCAGCAGTCGATTGAATTCTTTGAAGGACGAACAGATTTGCTATGCTTTTGATATGAGTGGTATTCGTATACACCAATGGATGGCGTTGCGGGCGTGTTTGTAAAAGCTTTCAACAGGAAATGGCTTCGATAAAACCGTTATTAGTTAAAAGCGAATACGAATAGAAAATGCTTATGATAACTACTGGGTTTTTGAGATACTTGATGAGCTAAAGCTTACAATTTAAACAAGAGCGCGCAGTCATCATTGAAATAAATAGTGATCAATCAAGAGGTATTTTTTTTAAAATGCCAAATAACACAAAAAATTAATATATATCGTGAAATCTTTGTTATCGATCTTAAGAACCATTCCTGACATTCACTTTTTAAAGATAATCGCTTTCAAATGTTTGCCGAAACTGTGCCGTAGCTACTCCATGTGGACGTTCCAATTTTCGATGACGGGTTCGAGCATATTCGTCGGTATTTTGCGAATAACACGGGAAATTTGTTGGCCTCCAATGCTTTAATCGTAGCTGGCTTATCCACAAATACCTCAGACTTTACGTATCCCCTAAGGAAAAAGTCTAACGGTGTGATATCGCATGATCTTGCTGAACAATTCACTGGTCCGATGGTGATATTAATTGTTCACCGAAGCGGTCTCTTTCACGAGCTGTGTGGCAAGTAGCGCCGTATTCTTGGAACCAAAAATGTTTTCTATATCGTGGGCTTCAGTTTCAGGCAAAATATAGTCCGTTATCGTGGGCAATAACGAGTCCCCATATACAATAACCTTGGTGCCAGCCTCATTTTTGAAGATTCGCGATTTTCTCCTACACTGTCAGCTACAGCCGCTATATTTTCAACACTATGCGCTGGACGAGGTCTTTTCGGTCGAGTGTCATCAAAAAGTGAATATTGGTTCTCAAATTTCTTGATGGTATGGAGAATAGTGGCCTCAGTAGGTCGATTAATGGATAAATGGACACTATACTTCTACGAATTGGACAGAACGTTACTATTGACAGATATTACTTTGAGGTAGTACTTGACTTTCTCTATCTCGGCACCGCACAACAACCTCTCGTCAGAAATAAAAAGAAGAATTACACTTTCCTACCCTTGTTTCTTCGGGCTTCTAAGATAATTTTGTAGTAAAGCACTCACTCGTACTACAAAGGAAATCCTTTAATAGATTGGAAGCAGGTGAAGAAATCCGTGGTCATTTTGAGGGAAAAATTGTTCGAAAAATCTTGGGTTCCGTTGCTATGGAAACGAGGATTTAATTTATAAGCTGTAGAGCGACATAGACCTGGCCAAAAAACTTCGCATTTGACGTTTAAAATGGCTTTGGACACCAATACTCCGGCTCGCAGAGTCATCGATTCTCAGCCAGGTGTCGCACAGCAAAGTAATACCTCGCACACAAGTAGAAACCAGCCTCAATCAAATAGAAGTGCGCAACTGGAGGCAGTTAGCTAAGGAGGGCATGTTGGTGGAGGCCTAGGTTCGTTTGAACTGAAGCAATAATTGCAGCTAATAGTAAGGCTGACTTGATTACAGATGCAAACATTTTCTAGGTCAAATCTCAAGTCTTTCCTTACAATCACTGGAATCAAAAAGTTATGTTTGAAAAGGGGCCTTTGACGGTGGTAGATCCATATTATAGATCGACAATGTCATCATGAAATATGCGTTCCACTATTCCATCTGCATTGCTGTGACTTTTCCTCTGATACAATTCCAACTGCAATTGGTTGACGTTTCTCCACAGATATTGCACCTAAAAAAGCTTTTTTGAAATGTCCAGTATTATCACACTGATAACACCCGCGACTACACAAATAAACACCACGCTCTATTTCAAATTAAAAAAAAAAGAAAACCCAGAATCAATCACTTATTCCAATAAACCATTCACGGTCGGTGTCATATCTAAGACGTTATCATCCACTTAAGACTAACCACGTTATCTATTTCCCATCCATATCGAAGAAGCATAATCGCTTTCAATAGTCGCGTTAAGAAATACGAACCTACGTGGTTCCTAAATTCCCGACTATTCAGTCTGTCAGTTTGGATCGTGTCAACCATGTCGGCGAGAGACAAAGTTCTTGTTTTAGTCCTATCAGTTGGTCTGGCATTGATCTACAGAAATGTAAACAAGCATTTTGGATCTGTAGCTCGACCTTCCCTACCACTTGATCAGTACTGGGGCGCTGGAGAGATACCCGCAGATTATAATGTATCATCACCGCTTCAGCTGGTGCGACCATATTATGGAGACGATGTAAGACCCGATCTTAACAATAAGTGTTGACGTGGTTGCTTAGTTTTTATACACTCGACAGATTATCAATGGCTTAATAGAACGTTTAGGTAAAAATCGATCTTTTACCGAACCTCTGGAAGGTGTGAATTTTGAATACGGATTCAACACCAACTATTTGAAGGAACTAGTGACTTATTGGAAGGATAACTATCTGCGACGATGGAGGGAGAGGGAAATCGGAATTTGGCAACATCCTACCTATACAACATTCATCCAGGGGTTGGTACTTAAAGAGGAAGCAATAGTTTCTGGCTGAGCATAAGATTTCTTTTCACAGTCTTCGCATGCACTATTTGCATCTCAAGGTCTACGATGATGTTAAAGAGGTAAAACAAATGTTCCCGTTGTTGCTTCTGCATGGATGGCCTAGTTCTCCTCGTGAGTTCTATAATATTGCTACAAAGCTTTATGAAGGTAGCTCCGACAGTAAGTATGTGTTTGACATTGTCATACCAAGCTTACCAGGATTTGGATGGTCACAGGTAAATCATATGTTTTCAATATATTTTCTCACAATTCCTAACTGTTGACTTTCTTTCTAGGGCTCAGCAAAAAAGGGTTTAGGTCCAGCACAAGCTGCGGTAATTTTGCGAAATTTGATGCTTAAAAATGGCTATAAGAAGTTTTTCATTCACGGTGGTGATTGGGGTTCCATTGTTGGCTCACACATTGCAACTTTATTCCCAGAAAACGTTCTTGGCTTTCACTCAACCATGTGTGTTACATATACCCCCAAAGCTGTTCTGAAATATGCACTAGCTAGCCTAGCGCCATCTTTGTTTGTCAATAGCAAACAGCAAGAATTTTTCTTTCCCCGTTCGAAGACTATAAGAAGCTTATTACACGAAACTGGTTACTTCCATCTTCAAGCTACAAAGCCGGATACAATTGGCGCTGCTCTTACCGATAACCCAGTTGGGCTAGCTGCATACATTTTAGAAAAATTCTCATCATGGACGAATGGAACTTATCAGTCTTTACCAGACGGTGGGTTGACTAATCGTTATAAAATGGACACGTTGCTGGACAACGTCATGATTTACTATCTTACCAATTCGATAACAACGTCGATGCGTTTTTACGCAGAGGCTATGTCAAAGGAACAGCTTGCTTTGAATTTAGATCGTGTGCCAACGTCAGTGCCGACTGGATGTGCCCGTTTTAAGGGTGAAATGCCTCATCATCATTCATTGGATTTCCAATTAAAGGATAAGTACACGAGACTAATTCACAGTACCTATCATGAGAAGGGTGGACATTTTGTAGTTTTGGAACGACCCAATTTGGTGTACACCGATTTTATTGAATTTGTGAAGAAAGCACACAAGTATATTAAAGTTTGAAAAAAAAAAATAAAAGTTTAAGTACCTAGATTGTTTAACACCCTTTTTAGGGTCAATTATGGGTTTCACTTATTGCTCCGGTTAAAGATCCCCTTTGAGTAGCTTCGCATATACCAATAATTGGAAAAGGTAGGTTTAAGGTCCTGCAGTGCACCGGATTGAAAACATTCTTTTTTAAACGTCAAACGAAAATGGTCGGTGTTTGGTGGGAAAGCGTCATGTTTTTGAAAACTCAGTTTTCGGTTCGTACGTAAGAAAGGAATCTGATCTCGATCAAGTTTGCAGCGATCGATTATTTGGAGTCAATTTTCGATAACACATACATGTCGGCCGGACTGTTGGCCATCTGGCCATCAAAGTTTGTTGCAAAATTAACTTCTTCGCTAAATGTTGATATTTTGATGAAATTAGGAATTTCCATCAAATTTTCCAGTGTTTAAACTTACTTACTTACTTAAGTGGCTCTACAGTCCGAAATGAACCTGGACCTTAGTTAACTGCCTCCATAGTTGCGCACTCCAAGTTGGTTGAGGTCGGTTTCTACTTCTGCGTGCGAAGTCTTCCTCTACTGAGACCGACGTCTGGCTGGGAATCGAAGACTCTGCGATCCGGAGTATTGGTGTCCATTCGTTTAACATGTCCTAGCCATCTTAAACGTCCAATGCAAAGTTTTTGACTAGGGGTATGTCACTTCACTGCTTGTATAGCTCATGGTTGAATCTTCGACTCCATAGCCCGTTTCTACATCCACTTTTGATACGGTCCATGCTTTACCGCCGTAGAACGGAGCTGGGATGGATCTTCTTAGTAATTCGAGTGAATTCTTTACTACTGAATTGCCTTCTTTGCCGGAAGAAACAGCGGTTGGCAAGGATAATTCTTCGTGTAATTTCTGACGAGATGTTGTTGTTATAGATAATAGCGCAGCGGAGGTAGACAAAGTCCCGTATAACCTCAAAGTTATATCTGTCAAGGGAGGGTGACGTTCTGTACAATTCTTCGATGTGTTGTGTGTCCATTCGTGTTGACAGCATATACTTAGTCTTATCCCCATTTACTGCTAAAACCTTTTTTGCCGCTTCCTTTTTTTGGACTTCTTGGGTTTTTTTTTCCAGGATCTGCCGAAGTGTGAAGATTTCATCAGTTGTGGATTTTCCTGGCCTAAACCACACTGATAAGGCTGATCAGGTTTGTTGGTAAACGATTTCAAACGTTTACATATAACGGCAGATAGGATCTTGTATAGGCGATCTTGAGGTGTCTAATGCCTCTGTAGTTGGCGCAGTTTATAGGGTCTTCTCTTTGTGGATCGGGCAAACGTTGCTGAGGTTCCGTTTTCAGGCTTACTTTTATCCGACAAGATTTGGCTTTGAGTTTTTGAATATTCCTTACAAAGTCATATATACAGCTGGGCGGGAAGGCTGTCATTTCAGGCATCCTTGTTTAGCTTGAGTTTAGATAGTGTTATCCTCACTTCACTTAGGTCGGGTGGTTGGTAGTTTTCGCTGTCGTCGCCAATATGGTTCGTTCTGTCTGACAGCCGAATGTTGTTCGACATCGCCGTTTGACAGTCTGCAAAAGTGGTTCTTCCATATAGTCAGCATCGACTGCGTCTCAACTACGATATTTCCTTGTTCATCTCGACGGAATTCTGTTCGAGTCTTGTATCATTGGCTTTGACGTTTCACACTCAGGTAAAACTTGCGAACATCGTTCCTATACTGGCACCTCTCTATATCCTCGATCGCGCGCTTTTCTTGCTCTTTTTTCTTCTTTCTGAAAAGCCTTCTTCTTTGCAGCTCTCGTCTTCATCTGCAGCTTATCCTTAAAGGCCTCGTTCTTGGCTGCGAGCATCAACTCAGGGGTTTCTTGCTGGTGACCGCGAGAAACCTAGCATATCAGTTGCGGCTGATCTAATGGCTTGTTGACATCGTTTCCATTGTTCTTCTACATTCGATGCTGGTGGTATGGTGTTAATCGAGAAGTTCAGGGATAACCGTTGCGCGAAGGCCTTGGCGGTCTCTTGCGATTGCAGTCTTTCGATAATAATTTTTTTTACAGTATTTCTGGTTTGTTGTGGTGTGGTGGACATCCGCATTCTTATCTTGGGTGCAACAAGGTGGTGGTCCGAGTCGACGTAAGCCCCTCGTAATGTTGCGACATCCAAAATATTGTATGGGTGCATCTTGTCTACCGCAATGTGATCTATTTGGTTGACCGTTCGTTGTTCTGAAAACCCCCATGTCCCTTATGGATATCGGGGTGAGGAAATCGTGTGCTGGCATTTCGTTCCGTAGCGAAGTCGATTAGCCTAACTCCTATGCCAGGCGTGTTGTCGTGTAGGCTGTGTTTTTCGACAATACTGCTAAAGATGTCTTCTCTTCCTACCTTTGCGTTAAAATCTCCCAGCACGGTTTTAACATCGAAATTCTTCTTCTATTATCTTTTTCCAACGTTGATATTTTTGTTAGGTATACGCCACCATATTTTAAGCAAGGATGCTACGAAATTTCGAATTAAATTCCGTGATGCGATTACTACTCTGGCAAGAAAGAGTTCGATGCCCAATCTCAGCTCTATCATTTTATGTTTTCACTGGGGTCTCATCATGAGCTGTTCGGATTCTGAGTAAACACGTTGAAGGACTCGTGAAAGAAAAAAATAATTGCTAGACCGCAGCTCTGAGTCCGATGGTCAAGTCCCACAAATTTTGGAAGTGTAAGGACCAAATGTTTCAAATCCTGCATTCCAAATGCAGCAAATTTAACCCTGAAAAACTGCTTCATGAAAATTGTTCATTGCCTCTCGCGATAATGTGATGCTGATAAATTATCCAATTGGTGAATAAACTGGCGATCGAAGTACTTTGTAATTTCCATTTTTAATTATTTTCAGCCCACTAACAATGACATTTTAAATTTCTTTGAACGGCATCGTTAAGCGATGACCAGATAATCACAAACACTCCGCTTCACTGCATTATTATTATCTAGCGTAAGTTGTCTACTATAATCACAACATTATTGAACTTTTGTTACAAACTTCAAAAGAAAAAAATCACTAGATTCAACTGCCAAAGTGTTAATACAAAATCGGTCATTTTTAGTTAACTAATTTTATAAACAAAAATAAAAAAAAACTTAAACAACAACTTTCTTTACAAATTCAATGAAATCCTTATAAAGGACTTTAGGCAGTTCCATTGCAATAAAATGACCACCATCATCGTGATAGGTGCTATGCACCATATTCAACCATTTACCCTTAAGCTGCCAATCACTGGCATGCATTAAGTCATACTTAAATCTAGCACAACCATATGGCACGGGCGATTCAACACGATCCATTTCTAAATCTCGTTGTGGTTTGGCCAACCACTCTGCATACAATCTCTGTGAGGATGTAATCGAATTGGTCAAATAATAAATCATAATATTATCCAAAAGTGTGTCCAGGGTGTATCTCTTCTCAATTCCACCATCGGCAAGATTCCTGTAGGCAATATTGGTCCATGTAGAGAATTTCTCCAAAATATATGCTGCCAGTCCAACAGGATTATTAAGGAGAACAGTTCCAATAGTATCTGGTTTTGTTGCCTGAATATGGAAGTAACCTGACTCTTCAAAAAGGTTAAGGATCTTTTCACTTGGTGGTAGATGGAAACTCTCTTGGTGCTTCTCATAGAACAACGAGGGATAGAGACTTGAAATGAAAATTTTTATGTTTGACAATATAGTTTTGCTGAAGCACAGGTTCGCGTGGTATCCAATGGTGTTATCGGGGAAAAGTGTTGCTATATTGGATGCAATAAGACTTCCCCAGTCACCGCCTTGAACGAGGAATCGATTGTGGCCAAGACGAAGCATAAGGTTACGGAATACGATGGACATTTGCGCAGGACCCATGTTTTTCTTAGCCGATGCCTAAATGAAGAAAGAGGTTTGTAAATAAAAGGTTAAGGGGTATTTGTGAATAAATTCAAACCTGGGACCAGCCATAGCCAACCAAACTGGGGGCAATTACCTCAAACACGAAGTCGTTGTCTTTTGAGGGTGTAGTTAGCAATGGAATGAATTCATAAAACTCCCGCACGGATCCTGGCCAACCGTGAAGCAGCAGAAGAGGAACAACTTTCTTTGTACCCACTTTGGTCGGTTTGATGTGCAAAAAGTGGATTTTTAGGCTGCAAGATAAAAAATAAAACAAAAATAATGTTGTTATGATTTTTGTGTAGGGATAGATTTTTCCCCGTCAAAAAATGTCTTTTATACTAATTTTTGCTTATCGGAACGGAATTAAGTAAAATAAGTGCGAATTAGTTAAATGATATTCTACAGGAACAGGCTACGGCGTGGCACATCTAATGACTCACAGATCACATGTTTGACGAGCTGTGTGGAATATAAAAAAAGGAATACATTACAAACATCATACAAAACACAAATGCAATATTTTCTCCTTGATAACAGAAATATGCACGAATATTCTTTATAGTCGGTAGCTGTCAGTTTGCATACACCCTATTTTGTGTCCTAAATCCGCATTTATAGACATGTACCAGTTTTTGGCTTTTCGACTGTTACAACCTGCCAATAACCATTTAATGGTCAACCATAACCTCAAATGTGAAAGTTGGGTATTGTAGAACGAAGGTAGACTCTGATTGGCATTAACTTGGCAATGCCCAGTGGTTGCAACTCTGACTAAACATCAAATGTGCTTATTTTTTACCTCCAAGTGGTAACTATCGGGTACTGGTCTCATCCAACCGGATTTGACTTGCTAAACGATAAGTGCGAGTGTTGATAACACGACGAAAAACAGCAACACTATAAACACCCTGGTGAGAATGGCACGGAAGAATACCCGGCCTGCTGTCCCAGGCGAACCTAGATGAGCTGCTCTGACATATTCGGACAACAGGTTGTCTAGGAATTTCAAGGGTTAGTCAGGCCCCTTGAACAGAGATGGTGGCGGATGAACCGAAAGGCCAACGGCAGCGCTCAATCCCGTAGTGGATACTGATGGCCCCGTGTCCTAGGGGTATCTAATAAATTGGGACTGGCCCTCCAGGTTGGTAGTTGTGCATTGAGTTAACTACCCACCAATGGAATAACCCATTGTTACGAAGCAACCAATAGCCTCGGAAAGGACTGATATTATTGTTGATGACCCTGCCAAACGAAAAAAGGACAACGACGTTCGTATCTGCACCTGGAATGTGAGAACATTAAACAGGAGAGGTGTAGGCGAACAACAAGCGGAAGCCCTTAGCTGCTACAAAGCAGACATTACTGACATCCAGGAAATACGATGGGATGGGCCGGGCAAAAAGAGGATGGAAAACTGTGACATCTACTACGCACCGTGTTATAGTGAGAAGAAAAAGCGACTATTCGGATGCTGATATGTTATAAGTGCAAGACTTATGAAAGAAGTCTTATGTTTCCAAGACATTAGCGAACGCATTGTAACAATCCACATCAAGGCCAAATACGGCAACATAGGCCTTATATGCGCTCACGCTCGGACGGAGGAAAAAGATGATACAACTAAGCTCCTACGAGCTCCTTGAAAAAACCTATGAGCGACTACCAAAGTACGATGTTAAAATCGTGCTGGGAGATTTTAACGTAAATGTAGGAAGAGAAGACATCTTTAGCAGTACTGTCGGAAAATATAGCCTACACGACAACACGTCTGGTAACGGACTTAGGCTAATTGACTTCGCTACGGAACGAAATGCCATTATAGCGAGCACATGGTTTCCTCACCTCGATATCCATAAGGGCACATGGCGGTCTCCAGATAAACGAACAGTCATCGAAATTGATCACATTGCGATAGACAAGAGGCACGCATCCAGTATTTTGGATGTCCGTACATTCCGAGGGGCTAACATCGATCCGGACCACTACCTTGTTGCAGCCAATGTAAGGATGCGGATATCGCAAGAGACCGCCAAGGTCTCTTCGCGCAACGCGTATCCCTTAACCTCTCTATTCATACCATACCACCAGCATCTAATGTCGAAGAACAATGGCAACGATGCCAACAAGCCATTAGATCCGCCGCAACTGATGAAGACGAGAACTGAGCTCTATAGGCAGAGAAGAAGGGAAGAACACACTTTTCAGGAAGAAGAAAAAAGAGCATGAAGAGCGCGCGATCGAGGATATAGAGAGGTGCCACTCCAGGAACGATGTTCGCAAGTTTTACCAAAGTCTTAAACGTCAAAGCCAAGGATACAAGGCTCGAACAGAATCCTGTCGAAATGAACAAGGAAATATCGTAGTTGAGACACAGTCGATGCTGAGGATATGGAAGAACCACTTCTGCAGACTGTCTAAGCTTCAGCTTAATAAAGCTGCCGGAAATGACGGCCTTCACGCTGAGCTTTATAAAGCCGGTAAAGATGACTTGGTAAATAACATCCACCAACTCATAAGCCAACTCTGGTCGGATAAAAGGCCTGAAGAATGGAACCTCAGCATCGTTTGCCTCATCCACAAAAAAGGAGACCCTTTGAACTGCGCCAACTACAGTGGCATAAGTCTCCTCAACATCGCCTACAAGATCATATCTGCCGTAATATCGCCTACAAGATCATATCTGCCGTAATATGCAAACGCCTGAATCCGCTTACCAACAACCTGATCGGCCCTTATCAGTGTGATTTTAGGTCAGGAAAGTCCACAACTGATCAAATTTTCACAAGTCCAAATCGTAACCCACTACCTATTTATCGATTTCAAAGCCGCATACGACTGCATTTACAGAGACGAACTATACAGAGCCATGTCTAGTTTGGTTTACCGCCCAAAATCGTCCGTTTTTGTAGGAAGAGAATTCTCGCTGCTCCATCAGGGTCAGAAACGACCTCATCGACACTTTCGACACCAAAAAAGGATTTAGGCAAGGCGATGCGCTGTCATGTGACTTCTTCAATTTGATTCTTGAGAGGATTTTGCAAAACTCAAGAGCCAAGACCAGAGGCACAATTTTTCAAAAATTGGTGCAACTACGCCACGTTTGCTAGTTTAGAGAAGGAAGCGGCCAAAATAGGTTTAGCAGTAAATGAGAGTAAGATTGTCAACACGAAAGGACACACAACATCGACGAATTAGACAGAGTGTCACTATTGACAGATATAACTTTGAGGTAGTACGGGACTTTGTCTACCTCGGCTCCGCTATTAACACTGACATTTCGTCAGAAGTCAAACGAAGAATTACTTTTGCCAACCGCGGTTTCTTCGTGCTAAGAAGGCAATTTAGTAGTAAAGCCCTCACTCGAACTACTAAGGAGATCCTATATAAGACCTTGATCATACCAGTGGCGCTGAAGCATGGACCGTATTAAAAGCGGATGAAGAAATCCTTGGTCGGTTCGACAGAAAAATTCTTAGAAAAATCTTAAGTCCCGTTTGCGTTGACGGGCTTTGGAGACGAAGATTCAACCACGAACTATACGAGCTGTACAGCGACATTCGATTCCCAACCAGACGTCGGACGCAGTAGAGAGCCTTAAGTGGCGCGCACAAGTAGAAACCGACCTCACCCAACTTGGAGTGCGCAGTTAGCTAAGGACCGTGCTAATTGGAGAGGCATGTTGGTTGAGGCCCAGGTTCATCCCGGACTGTAGCGCCACTTGAATAAGTAAGTATAACCTCAAATGTGGTGATATTAATGATAAAATTTCAACTAGCTTTAACTACGGCCTTCAGCAAATATTTTTGGATAAAAAAATCCAAACTACTTAGAACATGTAAACCTGAAGATAAGTATATAACTCTGTCTACATCTTCCTTGTAATTACCAAATTACCAACTTTTAGCATAAATGGTCAGGACTCAGAAGATGAATTCAACAAATTTCAGTCTCAGCAAATTTGAAAAAATAATTCTGGTTCCTTAGGTCAGAAATCTTGTTCCATTTACGATTTTTCGGATATTTTGTAGAGAGATTCTCAAGTGGAATATGCCTAAGTGGAATAATGCCACAGGGATGGCCAGAGGGGTGGAACATATACATCGCTAACAAAAATAAACGCACAATGCACTTGGTCATCGTTCTATTATAGATTTCTAATTAAACAATTTAAAAATGTTATCCAAATTATGGAATGACATCCAATCATTAATGTTAGAACTTCGACATGATGACTCGTTAACAACTTGAAAATTGACAGTCATAATATTTTAGTGTAAGAGTTGCTAAATATTTTTGCCTCCATTTTTAGTTTTTTTTTTATACCCTATCCCATAGGGGTATATTAGTTTTGATACATAGTTTGTAACATAGAGAAATAATTTAGCTACATATACCTCAAAGTATATGGATCGACTCAGAAGCGATAGCTGAGTCGATTTAGCCATGTCTGTCCGTCCGTCCGTCCGTACGTCACCAGTTTTTGGGCCTTAAATTTTGAGCTAAAATGATGAAATTTGGTACACGTGGTCTTTGTTGCTCCCAGCAGAACAAGTGTAAAATTTTTTGAAATCCGCCCACTGCCACAACCCCTTTCCAGAAAAACGTAGTCTTTGGCCAAACTGTAAGGAATTTTAAAAAAGTGTCTGAGCAGCATATTTAGACAATCCTAATATCTATATTTCGTTCATACAAAGTTTTTTGCCACGCCCACTTTTTGGGGGCGTTTTTAGTAAAAAATGCTTTTTGTCCAAATTTTAAAACTTTCGAAAAAACTTTTGATGCAAATACTTCCGCAATAGTAATATAAACATTTTGTCCAAAGATCATTTTCACCTACGCCCACATTTTGGGGGCGTTTTCTTACAAAAACCATTTGTATACCCCATCCCAAGGCTGTATACGTTGTTTTTTGTCGAACCACAAAAGATTTTGAGAAACTGTCTGAGCAATATATTGTGACAATGTCATTTTCTGTTTTTCATCGCCATAAGGCCTATATTTTGAGGATATTAATTTAAAGGATGGGATGGGATAGGGTATTCAACGATCCGCATAGCGGATTGTAGCCTCTCATATGTTTTTGTTTGGATAATAGTCACTCCGGTCTATATTGAGGCAATTAGATCCTTCTATTGTATGTACATATATGGTTTCTATTATTTTTTGCAAATCCACACCGACTTTTTGAAGCTGTTTTCAATATTCGTCTTTAGAAACATATATGCCACGCTAACATTTTTCAGACATTAGAATAATATATAGAATGAGATAGGATATTACACATAAGTTCATAGGATACCGGTGATTTCCTGAAGTGTCAGTCTAGTCTCAAATCAAGGTATTCACCGCATCGTAGGATGCTTAATTTCGGTGATCGAAAAAGAACCGATATTCGCATATCGGGAATTCTATACTCTTATTTCGTTTAAAGCTAAGCCCGATTTGTTTTAGGTAGGCGGTATATATCATATCTAAAGAATCTTTAAAAAGATCCCCAAACCGATGTAGGTATAAAGGAAAAATCGAATAAAAACAACTGCAAACCTTACATGCGGACCAGAGCAGTTAAGCGGGAGGATTATGATCCATTACACCAGACCATAAGGGGGTTTAAAAATATGAAATTCAATTATAAAAGTATTCCGCGTCATATCAACAAAATCTTAAGATCTGCCTGACTGCAATTGAAGAAAATTTCAAGTTCAAAGGTAGCATGGTGTAAGTGTTTCTTGTTCCTGGCCTTGATGTCATTGAAGTAAACTTAATTCCACTGATAAGTAAGCTATAACTCTTCGTGCGTGGTACAATATCAACTTTTTCTGTTATTTGTTGACACTCTTCACACTACTAATTTTGAATTACAACCGTTCCCGTATCTAGTTTTGGTAACTTTAAGTCAATTTTTGAAGCTCGAAAATGTATAGAAACTTTCCCTCTGCTGAGAGAAATTCTCCTATTTACAAGTGTAAGGTTCAGTTTACATCGACTTTTCAATGATAAAATATTAAAACTGAACATAGAAGATGTAGATCATTGATTTTACCAAATCGAGGCCTAATTTTATGCAGTTTTAAAAGTTCAAAAAAAGACGCAAAATTACTATCATTTCTTTTATTTTCATAAAAAAAAACTTTAACACCTATGAATGTAAAACATTCTAAACAACGACTTTCTTAACAAACTCCATGAAATCCTTATAAAGCACCTTAGGCTGCTCAAGAGCAATAAAATGTCCACCATCCTCATGGTAGGTGCTGTGAATTAAATTCACCCATTTATCTTTAAGCTGCCAATCACTGGAAGCCATTATGTCATTCTTGAATCTGGCACATCCGTACGGTGTTGACGTTTGAACGCGATCCAATTCCATATCTCTTTGCGGTTTGGCAAATGCCTCAGCGTACAATCTCTGTGAGGATGTAATCGAATTTGTCAAATAATAGATCATAACATTGTCCAAAAGTGCGTCCATGGTATATTTCCGTTCGATACCACCATCCGGAAGAGTCTTGAAAGCGGGATTGGTCCAGGTGGAGAATTTCTCCAAAATGTATGCTGCCAAGCCCACGGGGTTATTGAGAAGAGCTGTTCCAATGGTATCTGGCTTTGTAGCTTGAAGATGAAAATAACCCGACTCTTCAATGAGCTGCAAGAATTTTTCCATTTGAGGCAGATGGAAACTCTCTTGATGCTTTTCATAGAATGCCGATGGATAAAGTCCTGAAATGAAGCCTTTAATGGTTGCTATCAAAGTATTTGAGCCACACATATTCGAGTGGAAGCCGATTGTGTTTTCTGGGAAGAATGTTGCTACATTGGAGCCAATAAGACTTCCCCAGTCACCGCCTTGAACGAGGAATCGCTTGTGGCCAAGACGAAGCATAAGGTTGCGGAATACGATTGACATTTGTGCAGGGCCCATGTTTTTCTTAGCCGATGCCTAAATGAAGAAAGAGGTTTGTAAATAAAAGGTTAAGGGGTATTTGTGAATAAATTCAAACCTGGGACCAGCCATAGCCAACCAAACTGGGGGCAATCACCTCAAACACGAAGTCGTTGTCTTTTGAGGGTGTAGTTAGCAATGGAATGAATTCATAAAACTCCCGCACGGATCCGGGCCAACCGTGAAGCAACAGAAGAGGCACAACTTTCTTCGTACCTACTTTGGTCGGTTTGACATGCAAAAAGTGGATGTTGAGTCTACAAAAAAAGAAAAAGACCGGTAAGTTAGTAAAAACCTAGTTCTAAATGTGTGCAAGTTTGTGATTGAAAATGCGATGAAGGAAAGCATGAATCATTATGATAGCTGATAATAGGTAAACAGAAGCAGATATTTACGAACCCCAGTAACTTACATCTGTTTCACTTTAGATTTAAATCTAATCGCATGATTAAAATGAAACATCTTAAGAACATAATTGTACATAAGCTATAAAATTTTACAACCCCATAAAAATGAAAACTACGATAGTTTTAACTTATCTACAGATGTTGCTAACGATTAGGCGAAGTACATTTCAAAAGTCAACTGTCCCTGTAACATGCAGTGTATACACGCGATCAAGAGTTATAAATAAATATAAGAACCTGGGCAAAGGCTTTACTCGGACAAGACCTTTCTTTCTTTTCAAATAAAAACTTAAAAACCATTTTGTTTGATAAATATATATTAACGATGGTGACAAAATAAACGCTGATTTTGCGGCAAAACTGATAGCTGTCAAATTTTTTGAATTTTAAATTTTGCGTATAGAAAATAAGTGAGCGGAATTTCATAATTCGTTTTTTAAAAAAAAAGCTAAACAACTTGACAAAGATTACCACCAGGGAGCGCACACATACTTTTCCAGCTGTCACTATTGAATGAATAAAAAAACCAACGTAAGGTAATTTTATTAAGAAATTTATAAAAAAAAGGGCTGTTCCCCTACAAATACTATTTTCTGATTTTTACCTAAAACCGTTCCCGTACTCAATTTTGGTATTAAACAATTTTTTCTGCAGTAAAAATCTGTAAGGATCTGTACAAGTAATATTGTATGGGAACAGACATAATAACATAGAATTACTTGACACTCACATTTAAAATGTATGTGACCATCCTTAAAAGCAGCTTTTTAACGCATAGAACAACAATTAAAAGCTCTTTGTGCATGAAACAACAATTAAAACCTCTTTGTACAGCTTTTTGACTCTTGAGGCTAAAGAAAAGTATGAAAAGTGACAGTCACAATCACAATCACAGTGATTTTCAGTTGTCACAAAAATGGGTTTGTTCCTGTACAGTTAGTAAAAATTTAAAAATTCTCATTTTACTTGTGTGGGGATAAATTCTTTCACACACTTATTTAAAAAAGTCGAATAACTTACCTAAATACACTCAGTAATTTGACAGAATCATGTGGGCTGGGTCCCAAGAGAGCATTCATTGTTTTCTTCACTAACAGAAAGCGAAGCACGAATTGAAAGAAATGGATAACCCTTGCAATAAACCAATATAAAAGGTCTGTTCCCGTACAAAATAATATTTACTGATTCTTACTGATTTTTACTGATTTTTACTGATTTTTACTTATTGCCGTTCCCGTACGCAAAAATAAGTAAAAGAGAGAGCTCACGAGAGAGCAAAAAACTACCCCTCCATAAAAATCTGTAAAAAAATGTACTGCAGAAATTTCTGTCGGTAAAAATGAGTAAACTGTCAGTTGGTTTCTAAAAGTGACAACTCGCTTGTTTTGACAGATGTTTTATGTCATTTGTTCTTTAAAAGGCATACAAAATATATAATTTTACTGTTTTTTACTTAAACGCGTTCCCGTACTTTTTGGTAATTTTGTATCTTTCTGAGATAATTTACCCCAACTCCAAGAAATTTGAGAATTTAATAATTTTTACTGCAAAAGTAAGGGAACAGACCTAAAGTCTCCAATATCGAGAGAGAGAGTTCACGCCTTCACAAAGAACGAGTGGTGGGTGCACGACTGGGTCGTACGCAACTTTCTCTTTCACAGCGAGTTAGGCGTTAGATCAAATAGTACGCATTTTGATTAATGATATAAATAATGTCGAAATGAGTTTATACGAACGTTTACTCCGATATATGAAGAAATCGATGTCAATGTGAATAATAATGATTTTCCGTTATTGGCCAAAACTGAAAATTCCGTTTAGTGATAGTTGGGCTAAAACTAATTATGTGGAATTGCTTCAAGCTGTAATAGTAGTATATATATTGAATTTCATTCAATTTGACATAATAGTTTGCGAGAAATTATCAATTATATGGATTTTCTCGAAAAAACTGGGTATGCAGTTTTGTTGAAGCTAATATGGTTATAGTATATATAAAGTTTAATCAAAATCGTTAGAGCCGTTTTCGAGAAAATTGAGGTTATATGTAATTTTTATATGGCAGGTACCATTATTAACATGGCTAAAAGCAAACAAAAAAAAATGGCCTAGAATTATGACTAAAACTAGCTTGTATACGAAGTTTGAAGAAAATCGGTCTAGCCGTTTAGGCTGGGGAGACCATCACGGACAGACGGACCGACAGACCGACGGACCGACGGACGGAATTCCAAAAACCACTTTTTTAGGCTCCGCTATCATCGTAATGTTAGAATCAATCAAAATCTCGAGGTCGAAAATTTTCACGAAAACAATATCTTTCTCTTTGTAAGAGAAAGTTAAAAATGAAAAACGTCAAAAGTTTGAAGTATTGTGAAGTGAACGACAAACAAACCCTTTGCTTTTTAAACTCTAGGATTATTTTCACATACTCAAATATAAAAGTATATCTAAAAAAAATATTTTTAAGTTAAGTTTTTGTATATTATGAATAATAGAAAAAGTAATTTTGTTGGGCTTTTACTGGGCTGTCATCTTTTTACAGATTTCATTTGTCACGAGTCGAAATTCTGCTTGAAGAAAAAAGAGTTAATCTTTTTACAACTTTCTTAGTATTCAAACGGTTTAACGAAATTTGACAGTTAAGTTTTTTTCAATTTACGAATTCCCGAGGTATCCGTTCGAAATAAATCTCTACCGAGTCTCCTTCCGATTAGCATTTAGAACTGATTTTCCAAAGAAATTTAAAGCACAAATTATCGCGCGGCGTCAAAATGCGTTAAGACAACAATTTTTGACAGCTACGCGTTGAATTTCTTTCGATTGTCCGATGAAGTATTGTTGCGGAATCATTCGAACGCAATTGTAAGCTTCATTTATTTTGTTCCGCAACGGATATCTCATAAGCAAACTGAATTCCGATTGGAACTGACTTTGGCTTCGGAAATTCTTGGAATGGGTACCTCGTTAGGGCTGAATACCTTAAGGATTATGGCGGAATGGACCTTCCTTTCTGCACTTGCGAGTTGAAATATCTGAAAACCCGATTTTTCTTCTGATTGATCCTTTTAAAAAAATGATAAGTATAGTTGCATATTGTTGCAGGTTTATTGAAATCATTCGCTTATGCCACCGTACATATTACCACTACAAACGCAGTCAACAAACCGTAATGAACGACCAAGTCAGCAAATCATTCACGCTGATGGAGCTAATAAATTCAAATCGAACAAGGCCATATATAAAGCTGGAGATATGATGTCAGGACCTTTGGTGTGGGTGAAACACTCGGACTTTCCAACATATTGGATCTTAAGCACAAAATCATACGGGAGTCAGACGTAAAAGCACTATAGGTACGGATGTATTTAACTGTTGATGTCACAATAATTAAGAGCTGCACGATCTGCTAGAAATATCACAACAAAAACGCTCAGAAATTCCCATCACGACGCATGTCAAAAACCTTTCAAACACAGTCTTCGATTAAAATAATCATAAGTGCTTAGAAACTTTGAGTAGTTATAGGCTACAAAGGGATCCAGGCCATAATTATCTGTTTGACATCTAAAGCAACACACCACGAAGAATTTAGCGACTTGACCACACAGGGGTTCCTGGGAGCGTTTCGAAGATTTTCTGCATGGCGTGGAGTTTGCGCGGAAAATAAACAGCTACTATAAAACCAGCTTTTTGGTGCAGATGCAGAATTGCGAAGACTGATGATAAGCTGAATTCAGAACTGAGAATAGATAGGTAACATCTTGACAGCTCATGGAACACTGAAGTTAAATTCCTCCAGCGTCCACCTACTTTGGAGGCAAATTTTATACGATCCTGGGTTCACGATCATCATTTTGATCAAAATCAGTTTTTGATCAAAATTTTAAAATTTTCTAAATTCTATGACGACCCCTAATTTTCAGATATTGATCTGTTGATTTTTAAGTTTTCCGAAATCTCCCTATAGTTTTCAGTTTTTGGTCAAAATTTTCAAGTATTTCGAATTTTTGGACGACCCCGGGGTCACGAAAATTTTAAGTTTTTGATCAAAATTTTTGAAATCTTTGACGATTGTGGGATGCAGTAGTTTAGAGTAAGAAATGGGACATATGAGGCACTTCCTACGATTTCAAATCAAATTTTAGGGCGTCTTTAACGCATTGCCAACTCTACACCATATAATTGGAGAAACTCTTTTCACGATTACTGAACCATAATAGACAAACAGTCACAATTGCAGATGTTTTGGAAGCAATGGCTGATAGAGTACTTAAACCATTTACAGCAGTCAAGGTAGGAGAACTTGTTTTAATTATGAATAAGCGACTGTCTGGTCTTTAGTGGATATGGCAGTCGGCATTCTAGAAACATGCCCTGGAGCAGAAAAAATAGCAAATTATGTCAATTACCAACCAATGTTAATAGGTAATAACGGGTGATCCAAGTAGAGATACTTTTTTCAATAGCCTTTTTTGACAGATCACGTGTGAGTCGTGTCATGCTGTCATGTTATTTTTGTTTAGTATTGTTTGGCATTTCATAATGGAAAGACTTACGCGTGAACAACGTTTACAAATTGTTCAACTTTATTATGAAAATTCACGTTCTGTGAGGAATGTGTTTCGTGCACTTCGCTCAACTTATGGTCAACATAATCGGCCTACTGAGCGTACTATTCGCAACACCATCACCTATTTTGAGACCCAGCATTCATTATTGGATAATATTCGACCGAATAGACCACGTCCAGCACGCTGTGAAGAAAATATAGCGGCCTTAGCTGAGAGTGTACACGAAGACCGTAGAGAGTCGATTCGGCGCCGTTCGCAGCAACTCGGACTGACGTATGGAACGACTCTGCGCATTTTACGTCAAGATCTTAAATTGAAAGCGTACAAAATACAGCTTGTGCAACAACTGAAGCCGCTCGAAGCGACATCGCTTCGCTCTATGGGCTCTTGAAAAGTTCCAAGAAGATCCGACGTTTTGGGGCAATTTTGTTTAGCGATGAGGCCCATTTCTGGCTCAATGGGTATGTAAACAAACAAAATTGCCGCATTTGGGACGAAGAGCAACCTGAAGAGATTGAAGAACTGCCCTTCATCCAGAAAAAACAACGGTTTGGTGTGGTTTGTGGGCCGGTGGAATCATCGGTCCATATTTCTTTAAAAATTATGCCGGTGCGAACGTAACCGTCAATGGCGACCGTTATCGTGCCATGATAACCGACTATTTGATGACTGAAATTGAAGCTCGTGATCTCGGCGACATTTGGTTTCAGCAAGACGGCGCCACTTCCCACACATCGCATCAATCAATGGACTTATTGAGAGAACATTTCGGTGAGCACATAATTTCACGTTTTGGGCCGGTCGATTGGCCACCAAGATCGTGTGATATCACACCGTTAGACTATTTCCTGTGGGGATATGTAAAGTCAAAAGCTTATGCCGACAAACCCGCTTCGATTCAGGCCTTGGAGGAAAACATCACGCGTGTCATTCGCCAGTTACCAGTCGAAATGCTCGAACGAGTGATCGAAAATTGGACTCAACGGATGGACCATCTGCGACGTAGCAACGGCCAACATTTGATAGACATAATCTTCAAAAAATAAATGCCAAAGAATGTTCTTTCAAATGATAAGAAACATTCTCCATTAAATTTGAATTTTCTGTGTTTTTTTCTTTAAAAAAGTAGGGAACCTCGAAATGGATCACCCTTTATTACAAGATTGCTGTTGAGAATAGTTTTCTTTTGTTATATCACGAACATTTGATTCTGTAACAAGAGGAATTTTGGTACTGTGTTGTTCGTGATATCGGTGTTGGTTGGTCGTTGAAATTCAACAAGTCTTGGGAAGATTTCTCTAAACTTCGCTGAACATCTACGTTACAATACCTGCAATAAAGAAACAAGTCTCTATAACAAGTCTTAGCTGTCCCAAAGGTTGCATATTTGAATTAAGGGAAGTATCGTCTATAAGGCGGATTATCCGTGTTTGGATAGAACCCGGTAAGTTTTAGGGCAGAACTCCAAAAAATGAGAACAGTGCAAAGAACGGGTGTCAATTTTATTTGAGGTTGAAAATGAACCAAATGAAAGGTAATGAATGGTCTGTATAAATGGGGAATAATTATTTTTTTATAAATTTTAACTTTTCCCAAGGATGTGGTCGAACTTCCTGGAGATTTTCGCTATGGGATATATTCCTAAATAGTAATTTATAATTAAATAAAATCATTTACCGAATGCAAAACAACATGAAAACTTCAAACTGACGTAAGAAATTTGTCAAACGCAAGATTTTCCAAAATGTATTCATAGCAAACAGAAGAGCACTTTTTTCCACAATCAAAAAAGCAGAAATGCATGTGCTCCAATTTGTTTTTCCATTTTTGGCATAGGAATATCGTTTATAGACTTAAATTGTGTTAAATAGTACAAAATTGAGGAAACATTTATTTTATTATTCCTCGGTTCCCATTTTGTTATCTCAAAATACACCCGCCAACTATTATTCTTTCAATTTATTTTTGACTTAATGCCAAAAAATATTTATTACCATATCGGACCTCAGATAAGGTTGATATATCTTAAAACTTTTAAATAATCTGATTTACCTTCGCCCCATTTCGATAAGGCATCGTTACCACCATCTGTTTGATATTCAATAGCCACAATCTGTTGCCAGGCTAAATATAATTCTCAGAGGATTTTTTTTGATTAATTGATTTAATAAGAACTTCATGTAATTACTTTGTTGTCCATTTTGTATTTTTTAATATACATCACTACAACTACCAGCATCCATACAATTTATTGGAGCAAAGTAAACATCGAAAACCACCCGATCGTGTCAGAGACCCGCTTGACAGCTTGTTGATAAATTGTTTAAAAGTGAATTGCACATGAAAACAAATAAAGCAAGAATTATGCAATAATTTGTGTTTGCATTTGTCATGTTTACATGCAATATTTATTTATAAAAAGTGAGAGCTTGAAAGCAGTAATGTCTAGAACAGCGAGCTGAAACATTAAAAAGGTATAATTTCATTTATCATGACGGTCAGGTATCAAATGAACTGGATCTGGTACATATATGTAATCTGCACTAGAAAGGGGATTGCCTCAAGTCCTTAAAAAGAAAAAGGGCAAGATTTTGCTAAATAAACACAAAAATGGAATCTGGTATCTCAATGACCTAGGGTCACATGTCTACACAGACTAAAAGTATACCATTAGCGAGAACGTCGTCTGGTCTTAAAACTTATCGGACCTGATATTTTATTTACCTAAGTGGCGCTATAGTCCGGGATGAACCTGGGCCTCAACCAACATGCCTCTCCAATTAGCCCGGTCCTTAGCTAACTGCCTCCAGTTGCGCACTCCAAGTTGGTTGAGGTCGGTTTCTACTTGTGCGCGCCACTTAAGGCGAGGTCTTCTCTACTCTACTCTCTACTGCGTCCGACGTCTGGCTGGGAATCGAAGACTCTGCGAGCCGGAGTATTGGTGTCCATTATTTCTACATGTCCTAGCCATCTTAAACGTCCAATGCGGAGTTTTTTGACTAGGGGTATGTCGCTGTACAGCTCGTATAGTTCGTGGTTGAATCTTCGTCTCCATAGCCCGTCAACGCAAACGGGACCAAAGATTTTCCGAAGAATTTTCCGCTCGAATCGACCAAGGATTTCTTCATCCGCTTTTGATACGGTCCATGCTTCAGCGCCGTAGAGCAGGACTGGGATGATCAGGGTCTTATATAGGATCTCCTTATAAGACCCAGACCCTCTTGGAGTGAGGGCTTTACTACTAAATTGCCTGCTTAGCCCGAAAAAACAGCGATTGGCAAGAGTAATTCTTCGTTTGATTTCTGACGAGATGTTGTTTTCAGAGTTAATAGCGGAGCCGAGGTAGACAAAGTCCCGTACTACCTCAAAGTTATATCTGTCAATGGTGACGTTCTGTCCAATTCGTGGATGTTGTGTGTCCTTTCGTGTTGACAGCATATACTTTGTCTTACCCTCATTTACTGCTAAACCCATTTTTGCCGCTTCCTTCTCTATATTAGCAAACGTGGCTATGACATCACGTTGTTGCACCGATTTTTGGAAAATTGTGCCTCTGGTGTTGGCTCGGGAGTTTTGCACAATCCTCTCAAGAATCAAATTGAAAAAGTCACATGACAGCGCATCGCCTTGCCTAAATCCTTTTTTGGTATCGAATGTGTCGGTGAGGTCGTTTCCGACCCTGATGGTGCAGCGAGAATCCTCCATCGTCATCCTACACAAACGGACGAGTTTGGGTGGTATACCAAAACTATACATGGCTCTGTATAGTTCGTCTCTATAAATGCTGTCGTATGCGGCTTTGAAATCGATAAATAGGTAGTGGGTATCGATTTGGACTTCTTGGGGTTTTTCCAAGATCTGCCGAAGTGTGAAAATTTGATCGATTGTGGACTTTCCTGGCCTAAAACCACACTGAGAAGGGCCGATCAGGTTGTTGGTAAACGGTTTCAAGCGTTCACATATTACGGCAGATAGGATCTTGTAAGCGATGTTGAGTAGACTTATGCCTCTGTAGTTGGCGCAGTTCAGAGGGTCTCCTTTTTTTGTGGATCGGGCAAACGATGCTGAAGTTCCATTCTTCAGGCATGCTTTCAACCGACCAGATTTGGCTTATGAGTTGGCGGATGTTGCTTACCAAGTCATCTCCGCCAGCTTTATAAAGCTCAGCGGGAAGGCCGTCATTTCAGGCGGCCTTATTAACTTGAGTTTAGATATAGCTATCCTCACTTCACTTAGGTCGGGTGGTTGGCAGTTTTCGCTGTCGTTGCCAATATTGAATGGATCGTTCTGCCTGACAGCGGAATGTTGTTTGTCATCGCCGTTTAACAGTCTGCAGAAGTGGTTCTTCCATATCCTCAGCATCGACTGTGTCTCAACTACGATATTTCCTTGTTCATCTCGACAGGATTCTGTTCGAGCCTTGTAGCCTTGGCTTTGACATTTTACACTTTGGTAAAACTTGCGGACATCGTTCCTGGAGTGGCACCTCTCTATATCCTCGATCGCGCGCTTTTCTTGCTCTTTTTTCTTCTTTCTGAAAAGCCGATGTTCTTCCCTTCTTCTTTGCCTATAGAGCTCAATGGCAGCTCTCGTCTTCACCTGCAGCTTAGCCTTGTAGGCCTCGTTCTTGGCTGCGAGCATTTGTCGGCATTCCTCATCAAACCAGGGGTTTTTTTCTGGTGGCCGCGAGAAACCTAGCAAATCAGTTGCGGCTGATCTAATGGCTTGTTGGCATCGTTGCCATTGTTCTTCGACATTAGATGCTGGTGGTATGTTGTGAGTCGAGAGGTTAAGGGATACGCGTTGCGCGAAGGTCTTGGCGGTCTCTGGCGATTGCAGTCTTTCGAAATTAAATTTTTTCACAGTATTTCTGTTTTTTTTGTGGCGTGGTGGATATCCGCATCCTTACTTTGGCTACAACAAGGTAGTGGTCCGAGTCGATGTTGGCCCCTCGGAATGTTCGGACATCCAAAATACTGGATCGGACCTGATATGCTGAATAGGAAACATTAAAATACGCGATCAAGAATATAGACAAATGTCGCATAAAAATTAGGCCTGTTCTATTTACAAATTCCTCCGAAATCCGTCGGGAACTGAGTAAACGTGTTCCACTTGGCGAAAGGAAACTCTCTGTAATAAGCTGAGACTAAAATTGATTGGTTTCATTTCGTTACAATTTCTTTTTCATCAATATTACAAGTTGAGAAGTAAGGAAACTGTTGTTTGACAGAACAATTTCTCATCCGCTGAAAATGTTCTTTCAATGAATCAGAAAATCTCAACGAAGGATAATCTCTGTGGGATCTACTAAATGTCGAGTGCAGATTTTTATATTTTTGTCGAGGATTTCGAGTAAAAATCTTTGACTGAGAACAAGTGGCTGTTTGACGTCGCATTTTAAGACGGAAAGGCATTACTATTAACTTTTAAGGTATACTTGAGGTGCCCGCTTAGGTTCAGTAATAAAATTTGTTAATGGTAAGTTATATTTAAACCTTTTTATTATAAACTCAGCTGCTATTCATAAACATTTTCACAGCAGGATCCTATTTCAGAAACATTGACAACCGCGACAGGTGACAATTTGTAAAATGACAATGAATAATAATTTAACAATAAGAGTTTTTGTGAAAATTAGCAAGATTTCCGATCATGAAAAACTTGTCAGGGATTTTCGATAGTTGTCACGAAATTTCTGACAAATTTGTAATGACAATTTTTTTATGAAACAGGAAAAAATAAACAATTTACAGATTTCTCAGTATATAGTTGACAATTGTGACAAGCGATTGAGTTTCGGTCATGAATTTATAGTGAAGTGACAAGTGGGATCCAAAATAATGGATGCAAGCTTCATAATGCCTTCCTAATTCCTAAAAATCTTAGAAGACGGTTGTTATGGACGAAAAAGTTGGCTGATTACATCAGTTATTCCACACCAAATCGAACAAAGCGAAGCATTGAAAAGTTTTTAAGAGGTCACAAGAAAACGAGAAGACTAGAAGAAATTAGATTAGTCACGCATTGAAAGAAAACGTTACTTGTCTACATTATATGGGATTATTCCTGTTGCGAACAAGTTAGTTCTGACTTGGTCAATACTGCACAACTTCGAAAATCGTTTAGTAAAGACTGAACTACAGGGTTTTTCAACAGGGACGATACAAAAGTAGAGCGACAGGGACAGCAAACGACGCCATATTTTTTGCCGCTCTTTTGACATTTCTCTTCAGTAAGGTTTGCCATTTCATGGTGTGATATACGAGCCAACAACGAGTAGAAATTATTAAAATTTACTACCGCGATTCGGAGTCAGTGGCCTCAACGTTAAGAGCGCTACGTCCAATTTATGGTCTTCAGATCAAAAATTGAGCGTCTAGTGGAGAAATTTGAATCCACAGGCACAGTACAAAATGTTCCCGTGCCAGTGAGACAAAGAAGTGCCCGTAGTGTCGAGAATATTGCTGCCGCTGAGGCTTCAGTTGAAGAAAGCCCAAATGTGTCTCTCACACGTCGTTCTCAAGCGTTGGGCATCTCTGTGACGTCGTTGTGGCTTACATCCTTACAAGATTAAATTGACGCAATAGCTGAACCCGCTTGACCACCAGAAGCGTCGTATGTTCGTGAATTGGGCTGAGCAACAGCTTGAAAATGATTCGGATTTGCATCGAAAAATCATCTTCAGCGATGAGGCTCATTTCTGGCTGAATGGCTTCGTCAATAAACAAAATATGCGGTATTGGTCAGGCAGCAATCCACACGTACTCCATGACTCATCATTGCATCCCGAAAAAATACGGTTTGGTTAGGTTGATGGGCCGGCGGCGTCATTGGGCCGTACTTCTTCCGTGATGATCAAGACCGGCACGTTACTGTGAATGGGAATCGCTACCGTTCAATGATAACCGAATATTTTTGGCCCCAATTGGATGATATGGACTTGGAGGACATGTGATTCCAACAGGACGGCGCCACAAGCCACACAGCGAATGTCACAATCAATTTATTGGAAACCAAGTTTGGAGAACGTGTTATTGGTCGTGCGATTTGACGCCGTTAGACTATTTCCTGTGGGGCTACGTCAAGTCTATGGTCTATGCCAACAAGCCAGCGACAATTGATGAACTTCGTTCGAATATCGAACGTGAAATTGCAGCAGTATCGGCCGATTTATGCTTGAAAACCGTCGAATATTGGGTTCAGCGTCTGGACTTCTGTGGTGGATATGAAAAAGAAATCGAGTTCCATACATAATGGCAAAACCGTTTTTGGTTTATTTAAAAAAAAAAAACTTTTGTAGCGCTCTTATTGAAAAACCTGATATAATAGAAGATGGTTGCGGACGACCATCTCCGTACTGTGCGAACACAAGCAATTTGTATTGTACGACCAAAATAGCTTTTCGCTTCGATTCGTTCAGTATTCGTTGACTTTTGCTCACTTGCGAAAAAGCGAATTCATTCGATCTTTCTCTTCTTTTGTTCTTTCATACAAAAATTTGACTCTTCAACAGCTGCGTACATTTAAATTTGTAAGTTCACAAGCAACGAAATTTTGTTTTTTGTGCAAAACAACGTATACTCTAACAATGGCTTCCATTCATATAAGTTCATTATGGACAATTTGAGTAATTGACAGTACATACTGAAGAAAACTTAACGTAGAATTTTGACATTAGCTTCCGATTGCTTCCCACTATTAAAGTTCATCCATAAATGGCTGAACTATAATAGCTGGTTGCGGACGAGCACTTCCGTAACTGTGCGAACACATGCAATTTGTATTGTACGACCATAATAGCTTTTCGCTTCGATTCGTTCAGTTTTCGTTCACTTTTGCTCACTTGCGAAAAAGCGAATTCATTCGATCTTTCTCTTCTTTTGTTCTTTCATACAAAAATTTGACACTTCAACAGCTGTGTACATTTAAATTTGTAAGTTCACAAGCAACGAAATTTTGTTTTTTGTGCAAAACAACTTATACTCTAACAATCGCTTAAATTCATATAAGTTCATTATGGACAATTTGAGTAATTGACAGTACTGAAGAAAACTTAACGTAGAATTTTGACATTAGCTTCCGATTGCTTCCAACTATTAAAGTTCATCCATAAAAGGCTGAACTATAATAGCAGGTTGCGGACGAGCACTTCCGTAACTGTGCGAACACATGCAATTTGTATTGTACGACCATAATAGCTTTTCGCTTCGATTCGTTCAGTTTTCGTTCACTTTTGCTCACTTACTAAAAAGCGAATTGATTCGCTCTTTCTCTTTCTTTTGTTCTTTCATACACAAATTTTAAATTTCACTTCAACAGCTGTGTACATTGTAAGTTCCTAAGCAACGAAATTTTGTTGTTTTTGTTTGCAATTCCATTTTCAAAAGTCTATTATGGGCAACTTGAGTAATTGAGAGTACTGAAGAAAACTTAACGTAGAATTTTGACATTAGCTTACGAATGCTTCCGTCTATTATAGTTCAGTCTTTAAATTTGAATAAACTTGATGTGAAACTTCACAAAGCCGTACGCGTACTGAGAAATTGTAAAAAAAAAAGTAAACGAAGATCGAATTTAGTTTCGTTAATTATTTCTCAACTTTCTTCAGGAAGCATTGCGGTTGGTGAGAAAATAAAAACTGTCAAAGCTCAGGAGTTTGACAGAAACCATCAAAATAATTCTTTGTTTCATTCCAAATTTACGTGGAAATATTTTTTAGATTTATTTTGATATTTAAGTCCCAAAAAATAATCTTCGAAGGTTTTATCGGCAAAACACTTAAGTGGAGGGCTGTTTATACCCTATCACATAGGGGTATTTTTGTTATGATACATATTTTGGCATAAATTTACTTTAGCTGCCTTTCACTTTTTGCACTTTTTTTTATTAATCGATTCGTCTCTGCGCACTGATCATTTATATGTCGCTCACATTTAGTTTAAAAGTTATTCATAAAAAAAAATTGCACTTTTTGGGTTATAATTCCATACAAATTGTATGTAGTTTGACACTTTTTTTTTATTTATTTCTGCTGCGGTGTACGCAGCATTGCCAAGTTGAAAAAGCATACCAAATAAAAATAATTTAACAAAAAAAACTCTTGACTAAGGCGCCTGCCTGAAGACTTTACATACCCTGAGCGGAGCAACGAAGTTGCGTGAGCGTGGACTGTCCCCAGAAAAAGAGTTGAAATCCCTTGTTCCCGCGAAGCGGGCCACCCAGAGTACTGGTTAACAAAAAAAAGTGTTGACTTAGGCGCCTGCCTGACGACTTTACATACAAACGAAATTGCATGAGCGTGGACTGTGGAGCGTGGAGATTTAAAATCCTTTGATTTTTATTTTTACATTTTTTTACCATTTTGGGGAATATGTAGTATATATGGCAATGCTGCTTATCACTCAACTTTTGTATGGACTGTCAAAAGTTGGTTGATTTCCATAGGGATTTTGGAAATTTTTATTGTTTAATAACTTTTTAAATAATTGAGAGCGACAAAAATAAAAAATTGCTAAATTGTTAGCTTAATTTAATGAGTGGAATAAAAAAAAAGTGCAAAAAGTGATTGGCAGCTAAAGTAAATATGTTCCCATATTTTGTAACATAGGGAAATAATTTAGCTGGACATAACTCAAAGTTGTGGATCGACTTAGATTTTGGGGATATTAGTTCTAAAGATAGGATGGTTGGGGAAGGGTATTCACAGAGCGGATTGCAGCCTTCTCATATGTTTTTGTTTGTCGCCTCTTTCAACAACTTGCCAGCCGAGTCCGAATAATTTGCAGATGTGTTCGATTATTTTTGGCGGTTGCCAATATTTAACACGTATTCTGCCATGTTTAATACTACGTTCTATCTGAAGATTAACTGAGCTCATTTGCAAATACAGCTGGCTATTTCTGAATTTGCATTGACAGTTGAGCCAATAATTCTAAAATCGTTAAAAATACATTAAAACAACTTAATTGGTGGGCAACTCAATCGGATAAATTGTTCAAAAATAGTGATTCTATTAGATAGCGGGCTATTTATATTGATAATTGAAAATTATGAAAAACAGAGGAAGCGGAATATGAAAAGACTTTGGTTGCGGATTCATATATTGTCGAGCCTGACATTAAGATGGTATACTCCTAGGAGGTTTGGATGAACGTACTTAAATAATAGCCGCAAGTACAGAGCAATCGTCAATTGTTGTATAATTTACACATTCGAAAAATATTTTTTTGGGATGAAATTTCTATCTATACATTTGGAAAGTTTCCAAGTTTTACATTTTTACAATAACTGGTAATTTTTTTGACACATAAAATTCAATGAAGTAAACACTTATAGCACGTTTCCACAGAGTCGAAATGCATCATTTCAGCGAAATTCCTGATTTCAGCCGAAATGCAAAACAATCCGCTATACAATTTCACAATTTCACATTCTGAAATTCGGCATTCCGCTGAAATGCTATTTCAAATGACGTCCAACAGAGTTATGTCAAATCAAACATTACTTTTTTCTCCTATAAAAAACATTAATTTTTTCTCTCCTATAAAAGGAAAATTGCTATATTAAAAATTCCAAATACTAAGAGTATTCACGCAACGTCGTAATTTTATTACGTGCGAAAGATTATAATTTTACGACGACGTGTCATGAACGACCCTAAAACTGCACCACTATATAATACGGGAACCCACTGAATTAAATCTCATTTTAGTAATTTCTTTATTGATAGAATTTTGTTCTTATTGTTCTCTTTCCGTTCTCGATAATTTTCTTCAGTTTAACGCATATGTTTGATGTGTGAGAGTGACTGATTAAATGTCAAAATAGCATTAAGTTTACAACGTTTACCATCTCAGTTTACGCACCCAATTCCTGTGAGAAAATTCCGATATCGTTGGAAAAGATTTCCCATACAAATTTTGACAGTTCATTTATCACGTCGTAATTTTATCACGTTTACAACGTTTACGACGACTTTCCGACGTTGCATGAATACCCCTACTTTTAATTAATGAACATTTGAAGCATGTTCTTCTGCTTTTTCATGTCCAAATAGCTTCTGCAAATGTCATAGGTAGCACGGCATAAGTAAGTGTCGTGTAAGGATACTTATATATGGTACTGGCGGGATACTCATTGTACCTGGTATTTGCTTTCTTGATCCCATAAAAAAAAAACATATAATTTGTTTGGGTTAATTCGATCCTTAGTACCCAGGACCTAACTTTTCTCAAAATCATTCATAACTCCTATTTTATGCCGAATCCGAACGGTTGAGTTGAGATAAGCTTTTCTTTTCTTGGGAGTGGTTGGTACACGGATGATTTGTCGAAGAAAGTCCAGTACAAAAAAAAAACAAATTTTGACAGTTGGAATGCTTTTTTTTTGGTTGGAACACTATTTTCGAATGTTGAATTTCGTTAATGAAACGACGAGTTTCGGTTCGGTGGAACGTACTATTATAGTATTTTTCCAAATCGAAATACACCATTTTCCACGAAATTCGTGATTTCAGCCGAAATGCGATGCATTCCGCCATACAATTTCATATTCTGAAATTCAGCATTCCGCTGAAATGCTATTCCAAACGAGGATCAACCGAGTTATGTCAAATCAAACATTACTATTATTACTGTGAAAATCTTATTTTTTTCTAACGGGTGATCCAAGTAGAGATACTTTTTTCAATAGCCTTTTTTGACAGATCACGTGTGAGTCGTGTCATGCTGTCATGTTATTTTTGTTTAGTATTGTTTGGCATTTCATAATGGAAAGACTTACGCGTGAACAACGTTTACAAATTGTTCAACTTTATTATGAAAATTCACGTTCTGTGAGGAATGTGTTTCGTGCACTTCGCTCAACATAATTGGCCTACTGAGCGTACTATTCGCAACACCATCACCCATTTTGAGACCCAGCATTCATTATTGGATAATATTCGACCGAATAGACCACGTCCAGCACGCTGTGAAGAAAATATAGCGGCCGTAGCTGAGAGTGTACACGAAGACCGTGGAGAGTCGATTCGGCGCCGTTCGCAGCAACTCGGACCATGATAACCGACTATTTGATGCCTGAAATTGAAGCTCGTGATCTCGGCGACATTTGGTTTCAGCAAGACGGCGCCACTTCCCACACATCGCATCAATCAATGGACTTATTGAGAGAACATTTCGGTGAGCACATAATTTCACGTTTTGGGCCGGTCGATTGGCCACCAAGATCGTGTGATATCACACCGTTAGACTTTTTCCTGTGGGGATATGTAAAGTCAAAAGCTTATGCCGACAAACCCGCTTCGATTCAGGCCTTGGAGGAAAACATCACGCGTGTCATTCGCCAGTTATCAGTCGAAATGCTCGAACGAGTGATCGAAAATTGGACTCAACGGATGGACCATCTGCGACGTAGCAACGGCCAACATTTGATAGACATAATCTTCAAAAAATAAATGCCAAAGAATGTTCTTTCAAATGATAATAAACATTCTCCATTAAATTTGAATTTTCTGTGTTTTTTTCTTTAAAAAAGCAGGGAACCTCGAAATGGATCACCCTTTATAAATATCAAATTTCTCTGTAAATGTTTGTTTCAAAATTCAAAAATTTTATTTCAAGAAAATAATTCAAAATACTTTTATGAACATTCAAGGAATGTTTTTCTTGTTGTTGTTGTTGAGATAAGCTTTTCTTGACAGGTGATAGTATTGGATGATTTGTCAGATTATCGCAAAAGATAAGCGTAGTAAATGTTTGACAGTTGGATTGCGTTTTTTTGGTGGGAACACTATTTTCAAATATTGAATTTCATTAATGAAATTACTAGTTTCGGTTCGGTGGAAACGTATTATTAAGTTGTTCCATTCCAATAAAATGATTTCTTCGATTTTTTTACCATATTGGCAACCATAATTCCCACAAATGTGATGGCTTAAGCACATTACACAATTTGAATTTGTATAAAGGAAATTCAGTAAAATTTAATATTATTTGCAAATTTAATACCGAAATGAGCATATTTCCTCAGTGAGAAAGTAGTATAATGTAATTTATGAGTCTTTGAGTCAAGAGCTTGTAAAACATTTATGAATATGCGCCATATTATGTAATTTGAAATGAAAAATACAAAATTAATTAAAACGTAGTAATTCAAACCGACTAACTGAATTTATAGTTTTAAAATTCAAGATCATAAAAACAATTTAATGATAACATTTAAGAGCCCGACACATAATTGTCAATTAGAAATGACAGAATTTAATTGAAGATCAAAAGATCATACAATTCAATCTTAATGTTACCTTGACAATTCTTATTTGGGAATAGTTCATAAGTGAATTGTTCCATTGGTAAGCAGAAAGATTGGATTCTTAAGTATCACCTTTTGAAAACGCCTTAAAATCGTTTAAATGTCAAATGTGCGAATGTGGTGCATAAGTGATCACCACCAGGGTACGCACACAAACATGTACGTTAGTCAATTTATGAATTAGAATTATTGTCATGCACAAGCACAATCAGCAGCAACATTAGAAAATAAATTTAGACTGTGCAACTAGCTACACATAATGTTGGCCAGATAAGAATTGGCAAATCTTTCTGTAATACACGTCCATTGGTAAATGCAATGTTTATTTACATTCTAATCGAAAAGTGAAAAGCCTCAGAAATAATCATTAAAATGAAATTATATCGCTTACTTGACAGTTCTTCCTGCTACGCTACGTAGAAATAAATTGATTTTGCATATAAAAAGAGATAAAAAAAAAATATCGCGAACGTATTAAAATACATAAACACAATGTATAATGAAAAATTGAAGTACAGATGAGTTGCAAGTTCTAATCTGACAGTATAAACATACGTCACCAACCGGTGCTCCATGTAATTAATAACAAACGTTACGTCAAGCACTACTAACGATCATTTGAAACAATAAAAGTGCAAGGTACCGCTCCGCAATGATGCAACAAAAAAAAAAAAAACAAGTAATCCCTCGGCACACTTACCCCTGAATCTGTGTGGTGAATTGAGGAAACTTGTTCAGGAACTTCTCGCGCTCTGCCCAACGTGTCAGGTAGTTGTCGCGCCAATAAGCGATTACTTTCTCCAGCGCCTTGCTATTGAATCCGTACTCAAAGCCGACATCTTCCAGTGGGGCATGCAACTTGAGGGGACGAGCCAATTGTTGCTTGAGATCAGCAGCTGCTTCCTCGTATTGCAAAGTGAACGGTTTAATAGAGGCGTCTTCCTTGTAGGCACTTTCCAGTCCTGGACCCCAGTATTCATTAACATCCAACTGTGGAACTGGCAGTGGACGGGTAATATTTTTATAATTTTGATAAAGCACCGCTGCGGACAGCGACAGCAGTACAAAGAAGACTCTGGTTCCAAAACCCATTTTAACAACGCGACGATCAACGACCGTTCAAACACAGAGCTAGACACAAACTGAATCTATAACTGGAAATGTGGAAACCGGCATCAGTTCGGCCCAATCTGACATCAACACAGGAGACGCACAGTGCAGAGTCGAGGAGGAGGCGTCTGGAAGCTTCAGCGGAGAGGTCTTATCGCTAGACATTGGTCTTTTAGGTTTCAACGGCAGAAGCTTTGGCGAAAGCTTGCGCGTTTATTTTTAAGTAGCATAAACAATCAAGCGTGCGAACATGCATGCATGAATATCAGCCAGAGAAGGGATGTCGGGAAGGCGGTTGTGACTTTTGCAAGTCATTTAACTTTTGGTTGAACCTCTATTAGTAGGGGTGTTTGGTGTTATTTGTCAGCATGTTTTAAATTATTTTTTCGATGTCATAATTGTGTGTTTGCCTGTGTGCGGATGACAGAAGAACTGACAACACGATAGGATATTTTTACCAAAAATTGTGTCGAATAACTCATTTTTTTGAGATTTGGTTGGGATAACGCATGTCGTGACGCGGTGGCATGTAGGTTCACGTTTGCTGCAATGATATGTGGAGTTTTACTCTGTTCCCGCACAATATTATTTTTACTTATTTTTGTGCAGATAAAGGTTTTAAATAAAAATTAGTAAAAATCAGTAAACAATTACCCCCTTATTAATAAACGCTGATTAGCTAATCGGTGACTAACTTTTGACATTTGCGCGACTATTTCTTATGGGGAAAACTGTCAAGTTAGCCATTGATTAGCTAATCAGCGTTTATTAATACGGGGGTTATATATTTGTGTTGGAACATAGTGAACAGACCTTTTGTTTTATAAAAGGGCTTTCCATAATAAAATAACGGGTCCGCCATCTAACGTTTTTTTTTTTTCAACTAGTGTTTATTTCGTGAATGGTAACACTTACCTCATGTCTGATTTGACAGATAATTAGTTTTATCCTTCCGCTGAACGAATATGGTTGTGTATATGCTTGAACAACGCTGGGAAATATTGCGACATTACTTTGAAAATCATGGTAATGTTGCAGAATGTGTTGGAAAATTGCGTACGGATTTTGGAAGAAGAGAAGCACCGTCAGCTCCGTTTGTTCGTTATCTTGTAAAAAAAAGTGAAAGAAACTGGCATCCTCATCGATAAACTAAAGCGTGAAAAGCCAAAAATAGTGCGTACACCCGAGAATATTGCTGCTGTGGCAGAAAGTGTGCGTGAAGCGCCATCAACATCAATTCACCGTCGTTCTCAACAATTGAACATTTCGGAGACATCATTGAGACGAATTTTGCATAAAGACCTTGGTATGACGCCATACAAAGTCCAATTGGTTCAGGAGTTGAAGCCAACTGACCATCCAATGCGTTTTCGCTTCGCTAAGTGAGCCTGCCGATTTGCAAAAAAAAAAAAACATTCTTTTCAGATGAAGCTCATTTTGATCTTGGCGGGTATGTAAACAAGCAAAGTTGTCGCATTTGGGGCACAGAAAATCCGCACGCATACATTGAAAAGCCGATACACCCAAAACGAGTAACTGCGTTTGGTGCGGATTTTGGTCCAGAGGCATAATTGTGCCATTTTTCTTCGAAAATGAGCAAGGAGTGGCCGTTACAGTCAATGGCGATCGTTATCGGGCCATGTTGAACGAATTTTTGTTCACAAAAATTGAAGAGGAGGATATTGGCAACATTTGGTTTCAACAGGACGGCGCTACGTGCCACACAGCCGAAGCTACACTCGATGTTTTGCGCCCTGTTTTTGAAGATCTCATTATCAGCCGCAGAGCTGATGACATATCATACATTGCGGGATAATTGTGATTTATTTTGAGTACTTATTCGAAACAAACTCCCTCTTTTGCAATAATGGATCTTTTCCTACATTTGTTACTAGAATCAGGCAAGAGCACATAACATATACAACTTGCCTCTCAATATATAAATAACCATATCAGAGACTAGAGAATCTCAAACAAACATGCTTTAACAGATCACCAATATATACAATTAAGTAGAAGGGCTCAGTGGTGCGATGGTTAGAGCGATGAACTGCCGCGCAGAAGGTCTGGGTTCGATTCCCAGCCGTAGCAACACCTAAATGATTTTTCACTGGCCCTCCTCTCGAGATGATCTGACAAATCGTCCGAGTAGTATCACTTGTCAAGAATAGCTTATCTCAACTTAGCCGTTCGGAGTCGGCATAAAACAGGAGGTCCCGCCATCGTGCAAAGAAGTACACACGCACACATGAATGGTTGTGAGAAAGCTAGGGTCTACCCTGGGTACAAACGAGTCTGTTGCGCCAAAAATTTGTATTTTTATTTGTAGTAGGAGGATATTCTCCTTATCCAATAAAGGGGATAAGCCTAGCTTCTCCCTTCATTTGTGAGGGCGGAGATATTATTTTTAAAACAAGAAGTGGACAGCAAAATTAAGCTTTTCATGGCTTCAGCTTGGAAGAGGAGCAGTAAAACAAAACTTAAATCTTGTCACTTTCGAGATTTGAACCAGGGACCCACGCTTAGTAGGCCAACATTATGTCCAATATGCCCTTTCACCCACAATCCAAAGGCTTCCAGAAACCACAAAAAAGCCGCAGAGAGAAACTTTAGTCAATAATTTTATTTCCACAAGCATAAAACAACCGAGTAATACTAAGGATTTATACAGCCTATACAGCCTAGGACTTTCACAAGCCTTAAATTGCGCATACCATCAGCCTGTCTTATCCGGAGACCTCGTAAAAGAGCTAAGTCTCCCTGGTGGAACACCAATGTTAATACTCTTAGGAAGAAAAAGGTGGACAACTATTAAGCTTAATGTTCCGAAGAGACATTGCCGTGCTACCAACACAAGCAGTCTATCAAAACACATACTGCATGACTGAGAAAGGAAAAACAGCATCCTGGCATCCATATTACTCAAAATTCTCTTTTTTTGTCGACTATTCGTACGCTTACCGAACTCACCGACAATAAAGGTTTTAGACAAGGCGATAC
This sequence comes from Rhingia campestris, assembly GCA_932526625.1. Lineage (NCBI taxonomy): Eukaryota > Metazoa > Arthropoda > Insecta > Diptera > Syrphidae > Rhingia > Rhingia campestris. The sequence continues at coordinate 42,869,481 of OW052185.1, forward strand.
ACTGTCATGTGACTTCTTTAATTTGATTCTTTAGAGGATTGTGAAAACTCCCGAGCCAACGCCAGAGGCACAATCTTCCAAAAATCGGTGTGCAACTACTAGCATACGCCGAGGATATTGACATCATTGGCAGGACTCAACGTATGATGTCATAGCCACGTTTGCTGGTATAGAGAAGGAAGCGGAAAAAATTGGTTTAGTACTAAATGAGGGTAAAACTAAGTATATGCTGTCACACAACGACCTTGACAGCATAATTAAATGGGGTAAATCTAATAGAGTGGAATTTAATGCTTCCAAAACGCAATGCTGTCTTCTGTCATCCAAGCGAAACCAAACTTTATAGCCACTATCCATGAGTGGCACTTGCATCGTCGAAACCGAAAAACTTTCCATGCTCGGTATGTGTGTTAGTAACGACCTTCGTTGGAACGACCACATATTCGAAATCGCCAAAAATGCAGCAAAATGTCTAGGTTTCCTCAATAAATGTAAGAAATACTTCACCCCTTCTGATCTGGCTTCAATATATAAAGCGTACATACGCCCCAAACTTGAGTTCATCGCCCACATATGGTCAGGTGCAGCCAAAACATCATTGCACCTACTAGATAGGATACAAAAGCGTGCGATAAAATTGATAGGAGATCCAACCATAGCGAACTCCATAGTTTCGCTCGAACATCGTAGGAATGTATCCTGCCTTACACTCTTTTACCGCTATTACAACAACAAATGCTCTAACGAAATAGCCAGCTGCATTCCGCCCCTTCAACAATTCAACCGTAATACTCGCCGTACCACGAATGCTAATCAGTTCACCCTAAAGCCTATCTTCGGACGTACTATGAAATATAGAGATTCATTCCTTAACCGAACAACACGAATGTGGAATGCTTTACCAAACTCAGTTTTTCCTCTCCATTACAATTTACAGAGATTCAAAACCAACGCACATCGGTATCTCCTCTTCTCTACTCCTGTATTTCCTTAATGCCCGCGCTGTGCTTAAACACCATAAGGATATTAATAATCCCTTTAGCGCGCGCCAATTATAAAAAACAAAAAAATTTCGGAACACAGCCGATTATTACTTGACCAAATCATCTTTGAACATGTTGCGAAGCCTTATTTGTTTCGCTTAAAGCCACCATTGCTGAACTAATAACTCTTCAATCGATCTTGCTGAACTTAATTTTGATTTTTAGCCACATTTGCCATACAAACACCCCACTGTCTCCCACTGTCTTTGCCAAAAAACATATTTTTATCTCATAATATTATGTAAATAACGCGTCGTATTGTCACTATGCCATAGAAATTTGTTTAGTATTTGGTCATGCTGATGATTGTTAAAGAATCAAAATAAACTAACAAATAATAAGTATGACCAGCGATTCATTTGGTGTCGAGCTAAATTGCGAAAGTAGATACGTAAGTAGGTAAAGATTAAATCGTTCCACAACCAAAGTTTCGAATATTCTAATATCTCTAAAAACTCACTTTAAATTAGCTTAATCATTTACAGTATTTATGGTTGTTGATTTTGGTTTAAGGCGACTCTTAAAAAAATTGTATAAAGCTCTAGCTGATATCTAACCATAAAAACAGAAGCAAGTGAGTCAGTTTTGTCTCAGTTTTTTTTGGGTGCACGACTGGGTCGTACGCAACTTTCCCTTTCACAGCGAGTTGGGCATTAGATCAAATCATAAGCATTTTGATTATTTATGCCAAAAATTGATCTAATGTCGAAATGTGGTTATACGAACGTTTACTCCGAAATTTGAAGGAATCGGTGTCTGTGTGAATAATAATGATTTTCCGTTATTGGCCAAAACTGAAAATTCCGTTTAGTGATAGATGGGCTAAAACTAATTATGTGGAATTGTTTCAAACTATAATAGTAGTATACATATTAAATTTTATTCAATTTGACATAATAGTTTGCGAGAAATTAACAATTTTCTTTATATGGCCTAAATGACAAAATCCTTTATATGGAATTTCTCGAAAAAACTGAGTATGCAGTTTTGTTGGAACTACTATGGTTATAGTATATATATAGTTTAATCAAAATCGTTAGAGCCGTTTTCGAGAAAATTGAGGTTATGTGTAATTTTTATATGGCAGGTACCATTAATGGTTGGGTGTTGTAGAAGGAGGGTAGACTCTGATTGGCGTTTACTTGGCAATGCCCAGTGTTGTAACTCTGACTACACATCAAATGTGCTTATTTTTACCTCCAAGTGGTAACCATCGGGTACTGGTCTCATCCAACCGGATTTGACTTGCTAAACGATAAGTGCGAGTGTTGATAACACGACGAAAAACAGCAACACTATAAACACCCTCGTGAGAATGGCACGGATGAATACCCGGCCTGCTGTCCCAGGCGAACCTAGATGAGCTGCTCTGAAATATTCGGACAACAGGTTGTCTAGGAATTTCAAGGGTTAGTCAGGCCCATTGAACAGAGATGGTGGCGGATGAACCGAAAGGTCAACGGCAGCGCTCAATCCCGTAGTGGATACTGATGGCCCCCTGTCCTAGGGGTATCTAATAAATTGGAACTGGCCCTCCAGGTTGGGGGTTGTACTTTGGGTTAACTACCTACCCACAGAAAAAAAATATTGTTACGAAGCAACCAATAGCCTCGGAAAGGACTGATTTTATTGTTGACGACCCTGCTAAACGAAAAAAGGACAACGCACCTGGAATGTGAGAACATTAAACAGGAGAGGTGCAGGCGAACAACTAGCGGAAGCCCTAAACTGCTACAAAGCAGACATTACTGCCATCCAGGAAATACGATGGGATGGGCCGGGCAAAATGAGGATGAAAAACTGTGACATATACTACGGACCGTGTTATAGTGAGCAGAAACAGCGACTATTCGGATGCGGATTTGTTATAAGTGCCAGACTTAGGCAAGAAGTCTTATGTTTCCAAGACATTAGCGAACGCATAGTAACAATCCGCATCAAGGCCAAATTCGCCAACATAAGCCATATATGCGCTCATACTCCGACGGAGGAAAAAGATGATATAACTAAGGATTGCTTCTACGAACTCCTGGACAAAACCTATGAGCGACTACCAAAGTACGATGTTAAAATCGAGCTGGGAGATTTTAACGCAAAGGTAGGAAGAGAAGACATCTTTAGAAGTATTGTCGGAAAACATAGCCTACACGACAACACGTCTGGTAACGGACATAGGCTAATTGATTTCGCTACGGAACGAAATGCCACTATAGCCAGCACACGGTTTCCTCACCTCGATATCCATAAGAGGACATGGCGGTCTCCAGATCAACGAACGGTCAACCAAATTGATCACATTGCGATAGATAAGAGGCACGCATCCAGTATTTTAGATGTCCGAACATTCTGAGGAGCTAACATCGACTCGGATCACTACCTTGTAGCAGCCAAGGTAAGAATGCGGATATCCACCACGCCACAACAATCCAGAAATACTGTGAAAAAATTTAATGTCGGAAGACTGCAATCGCAAGAGACCGCCAAGACATTCGCACAACGCGTATCCCTTAACCTCTCGATTAACACCATACCACCAGCATCGAATGTCGAAGAGCAATGGCAACGATGCCAACAGGCCAATAGATCAGCCGCAACTGATGTGCTAGGTTTCTCGCGCCCACCAGCGTTGATGAGGAATGCCGACAAATGCTCGCAGCCAAAAACGAAGCCTACAAGGCTAAGCTGCAGGTGAAGACGAGAGCTGCCATTGAGCTCTATAGGCAAAGAAGAAGGGAAGAACATCGGCTTTTCAGAAAGAAGAAAAAAGAGCAAGAAAAGCGCGCGATCGAGGATAAAGAGAGGTGCCACTCCAGGAACGATGTTCGCAAGTTTTACCAAAGTGTAAAACGTCAAAGCCAAGGATACAAGGCTCGAACAGAATCCTGTCGAGATGAACAAGGAAATATTGTAGTTGAGACACAGTCGATGCTGAGGATATGGAAGAACCACTTCTGCAGACTGTTAAACGGCGATGACGAACAACATTCCGCTGTCAGGCAGAACGAACCATTCAATATTGGCAACGACAGCGAAAACTGCCAACCACCCGACCTGAGTGAAGTGAGGATAGCAATATCTAAACTCAAGCTTAATAAGGCTGCCGGAAATGACGGCCTTCCTGCTGAGCTCTATAAGGCCGGCGGAGATGACTTGGTAAGTAACATCCACCAACTCATAAGCCAAATCTGGTCGGATGAAAATATGCCTAAAGAATGGAACCTCAGCATCGTTTGCCCGATCCACAAAAAAGAAGACCCTCTGAACTGCGCCAACTACAGAGGCATAAGTCTCCTCAACATCGCCTATAAGATCCTATCTGCCGTAATATGTGAACGCCTGAAACCGTTTACCAACAACCTGATTGGCCCTTATCAGTGTCGTTTTAGGCCAGGAAAGTCCACAACCGATCAAATTTTCACACTTCGGCAGATCCTGGAAAAAAACTCAAGAAGTCCAAATCTATACCCACCACCTATTCATCGATTTCAAAGCCGCATTTATAGAGACGAACTGTACAGAGCCATGTCTAGTTTTGGTACACCGCCCAAACTCGTCCGTTTGTGTAGGATGACGATGGAGAATTCTCGCTGCTCCATCAGGGTCGGAAACGACCTCACCGACACATTCGATACCAAAAAAGGATTTAGGCAAGGCGATGCGCTGTCATGTGACTTCTTTAATCTGATTCTTGAGAGGATTGTGCAAAACTCCAAAGCCAACACCAGAGGCACAATTTTCCAAAAGTCGGTGCAACTACTAGCATACGCTGACGATATTGACATCATTTGTAGGACTCAACGTGATGTCATAGCCACGTTTGCTAGTATAGAGAAGGAAGCGGCGAAAATGGGTTAAGCAGTAAATGAGGGTAAGACTAAGTATATGCTGTGAACACGAAAGGACACACAACATCGTTGAATTGGACAGAACGTCACCATTGACAGATATATCATTGAGGTAGTACGGGACTTTGTCTACCTCGGCTCCGCTATTAACTCTGACAACAACATCTCGTCAGAAATCAAACGAAGAATTACTCTTGCCAATCGCTGTTTCTTCGGGCTAAGAAGGCAATTTAGTAGTAAAGCCATCACTCGAACTACTAAGGAGATCCTATATAAGACCCTGATTATCCCAGTCCTGCTCTACGGCGCTGAAGCATGGACCGTATCAAAAGCGGATGAAGAAATCCTTGCTCGATTCGAGAGAAAAATTCTTTTGAAATTCTTCGGTCCCGTTTGCGTTGACGGGCTATGGAGACGTAGATTTAATCACGAACTATACGAGCTGTACAGCGACATACCCCTAGTCCCTAACTCCGCATTGGGCGTTTAAGGTGGCTAGGACATGTAGAAAGAATGGACACCAATACTCCGGCTCGCAGAGTCTTCGATTCCCAGCCAGACGTCGGACGCAGTAGAGGAAGACCTCGCCTTAAGTGGCGCGCACAAGAAGAAACCGACCTCAACCAACTTGGAGTGCGCAACTGGAGGCAGTTAGCTAAGGACCGGGCTAATTGGAGAGGCATGTTGGTTGAGGCCCAGGTTCATCCCGGACTGTAGCGCCACTTAAGTAAGTACGTAATGTAGCTAAATTATTTCTCTATGTTACAAACTATGTATCAAAACTAATATGAACAAAAATAAGAATACAAATTACAAATCGTTGGCGCAACATGCTCGTTAGTACCCCATGCTCATTCTCACAACCATTCATGTGTGCTTGTTCATATCTTGCACGATGGCGGGACCTCCTGTTTTATGCCAAATCCGAATCCGAACGGCTATGTTGAGATAAGGTTTTCATGGCAATTGATACTACTCGAATGATTTGTCAGATCACTAACCATTGCGCCACTGAGTCCTTTAGGTATTCATAAGCTTCCTTATTAAACAAATTCTACTTCTCTGCTCTGGAATTTTTGAGACAGTTTGTGCATTCACTGAATTTTTAGTATTGCGCTTCGTCGTCCTTAATATTATATCACAGTGCTCTTTTTTAATGGCCCTTCAGTGTTCGGACAACAATTTTCATCGTTATGTTATTTCAACGCTAAGACGTTAAATTAGATTTAAGACTTTCTCTGTTTTTAGTCCGAGCAGCAGTTCTAGTACACTTAATATTAATATTACTTGGCTGGGCAAAGTTGCTCCAAGGTACAAGTAAACAGTTAAGCTGTTACGATTCTCTATTCCTAGCCATCGACCCCCATCTGTCTTCATGCTGACATTCATTTCTTACAAACAGATAAGTCTTATCATCAAATATTCATAAGTCGTTCCTTGTTATCTACTAACCATATCAACTTCACGCACACAGAAAGAAGAAAATGACGATTCAAATGTTCGACTGACAGAAGTTAATACTCAACATAGTCCCTCACAGAATGACTTGTAGTGACTTGCTGTTAAGTGGAAAATGTACGAAAAGCTGTTCACCAAAAGCTACGAAGCCTAACGATAATATTCCTGCAAAATAGTATCTCCAATCTGAAGTCTAGCCACACACCGGTTTCCATAATTCCAGTGCGATAGTCAGTTTCATACTCTCATACAAAACGGTCATACGATCTAGAGCGTGGCTTTTCACCTTTAAAATGGGTTTTGGTGCAAGAATCTTCTTTGTCTTTCTAGCACTGTCATCATCAGCGCTGTTTCGAAACTATAAGAAAATTTCACAACCCCTTCCGATTCCACAACTTGATGTTAATAAATATTGGGGACCAGGCGCACAGAGTGCCTACAAAGAAGATTCATCCATAAAGTCGTTCTCTTTGAAATACGAAGATGCGATTGCTGAACTTAAACAGGAATTGGCTCGACCACTTAAATTACATGACTCCTTGGAAGAGGTCAACTTTGAATACGGTTTCAATTCGAAGGCTTTGGAGAAAATCATCACCTACTGGCGGGACAACTATCTTACCCGATGGACCGAGCGCGAGCAGTTTTTGAACAAATTTCCACACTTTATGACACAGATTCAGGGGTAAGTTAGAAATCATAATTCATAATGAATGCTAACCATTCTGCCTTGATCTTGACGTAATGTTTGACGTCTATGTTACGTGAAGTATTTTATCTGTCCATTTCTGTTGTTGTTTTTGGATCGAGTCTATTCGATTGTGATTTCTAAAGAAAGAAAATAAATAGTTACTGTCAGGAAAATAAAACTAGCATGGTCGTATGGTTTCAGCACTATGAACTTTCGATTTTCCATGCGAATAAATTTTAAATTATCGGAAGATTTATTTAACAGATTATTTATATTATTGATTGATTGCATCTGTTGTCGGTACTCAATGTGTATAGGGTAATCAACTCACTGTTGCTAGTGATTAAAAATATAAACGATCCCTAAACACTTTCGGTAGATAACATTTAACCTTTGAGCTTATTGGAACCCTTCTGTCTGATTGATTCAGTATTTTTGTACTTCGCCTAAGGAAAGTGTAAACATCATAAAAATGAGAGTGGATTGCGTAATCCCAAGGCTGATCCTCTTAGCTGGAGCATTATTGTCCATTCGCTTGATGTGGCCGAGCCAATGTAGTCGACGTGTTTTGGTTTTTTGGACTACATTCACATCTTGGCACAGCTAATAGAGTTCACGGTTGTATCTTCTCCTCCATTCGCCCTCCTCGTGCACAGGACCAAAAATCCGCCGAAGTATTTTTCTTTCGAAGGAGCCCAGTATTAGCTCTCCCTTCTTGCGTATAGTCCAGCACTCGGTGCCATAAAGCAGAACTGGCAGGATAAGGGTTTTGTAGAGCACACGTTTCGTACTTCGAGTTAGGAGTTTTGAACCTAGTTGTTTCGCCAAACCGAAGTAGCAACGGTTTTCTATAGGGTAATTCTTCGACGGATCTCCACTAGGGTGACATTCGTGGAGTTTATGTTAACTTCGAGGTAGGTTAACTCCTTAACTACATCAAAATTGCTGCTATCAATAGTGACGTTTTGTTCTAGGCGGTGGACAGATGCTTGTTTGTTTGTTGATAGCATGTGCACAGTTTTGTCCTCAATTACTTCAAGGCCAACGGATTTCACCTGTTCCTTAATCGCTATGAACGCTTTTATCACGGCATGTTGGGAGCAACCGATGATGTCAATATCGCCCGCATAGCCCAGCAGCTGGACGGAACTGCGCACTATCTGCTTCAGTACGAGATTGAAGAAGTCACATGATAGCGCGTCTCCTTGCCGAAAACCCTATCATGTTTGGAATAGTTCGGAGGAGCTACTTCCAAACAGCACATTGCAGCGCGTGTTTCCCAACTGAATCAGTTTTGCCGGGATTCCGAATTCGGCCATCGCCATATAGAGCTCCTGACGATGTATGCTATCTCACGCGGCCTTGAAGTCGATGAATAGGTGGTGAGTTTCAACTTGAAATTCGTTGGTCTTTTCTAGGATTTGCCTCAGTGTGAAAATTTGGTCTGCCGGGCCGGAAGCCACACTGGTACGTGTCGGTTAGTGTGTTGTAGATCGGTTTTAGACGTTCACACAGTACGTTGGATAGGATCTTGTATGCGACATTAAGTACATTCAAGACATAGGATCGCCTTTTTTGTGCCTTTTTTGTAGATGGGGCATATGGAGCTGCTAGTCCAGTCAGCGGGCATGTTTTCTTCCACCCATACTTGGTTGATGATTCGGTGCATGCTCCCTACCAAAACATCACCACCGTATTTAAAAAAACTCCGCTGGTAAGCCATCAGAACCTGTGGCCTTGTTGTTCTTAAGCTTTTTTATAGCTAAGCCAACTTCTTCTATACTAGGTGGTGGAACTAGTTCTTCATTGACGTGGGTTCTCTTCTTGCCCTATCACTCTCTCTACATGATGTCCATTTAGCAGCTGTTGGAAATGCTGCTTAAACACATCTATAATTCCCTGCGCTTCGGTGACTAGGTTTCCTTTGCTGTCTCGAAGAACCTGCGTTCCGATTTTGTAGCCAGCAGCCAGTTGCTTGGCTTTTTTTTTTATAAAACCTCCAGATGTTGTTACGATCGCGGGAATCTTCGATATCTTTGATCTGGGAAGCTGCGTAAGCCCTCTTCTTTCTACGCAGGGTCTTCTTTTCCTCTCTTCTCCTGGCTCGATACTCTTCTCTCGCTGCCTTGTTTTGCACTGCAGCGCATTCTTGTATGCATCTTCTGTCACTTTTTTCTTCTACACGCATTCATCATCATACCACGGGCTCTTCTTGGCTGGCTGGTACCCTACAGTGGTTTCGGCTACCTCCTTGATGATGTCGCGATACTGGCACCACTGATTGTTGGCGTCTGTAGTAAGTGAGTGCACAGAGGAGAGTTTCATACTCAGGCGCGCACTGTATGCTCTGGCAAGAGTCCAAGTGTGCTAAGGCGCCCAACGTAGAATTTCTTCTTCTGAGCAGTTCGCAGCTTTTTCCAGTTGGACAGTCGAGCTATGAATTTAGCCGCGACAAGAATATGGTCAGAGTCGACGTTTGCCCATCGGAATGTGTGCACGTCGAGGATGTTGGATGCGTGCCTCGCATCGATTAGCACATGGTCGATTTGGTTGCCGGTTCGACCGTCTGAAGAGCGCCAGGTTACTGTGTGGATTCTTAGCCTTGGGAACTTAGTGCTACTTATCACCGTCGTACGAGCTGCTGCAACATCGATTAGTCGGTCCCCGAGTACAACTTTTATATCATACTCCCGACAGACTCCGTAGGCTCCATCCAGGAGGTCATAAAACTCCTCCTTGATGGGATCTTCACCCTCGTCGGTAGGGGCGTATGAACATAGTACGCTTATGTTTTGGAACGTAGCTTTGATGCGGATCACAGGTGATCACATATCGGCTTGAAGTCGATGAATTTTGTCCTAAGCCGATTTCCTACGACGAATCCGCATCCTAATACATGCAATCTTTAATTGCAGTTGTAATAAATGTCGCAATTTTGTCTCTTTATTATACCTGATCCTATCAATCGTATCTAATGGATTGTGGTTATATTTGCCTTGTACCGCGTGAGGATTGAAGTTTTTGAGTAGCACCCTGGGTGTAGAGTGTTTGTCCATTCCAAGTACATACTCTCATATCATAGTCCATTGACGTTCTGGGTCTTGTTGCCATATGAGGAGTTTCATTATCCGAGGCTGGTTGTATCTCTCTCATAACTAATGTTTTTTTCCATGGTCGGGAAGTTACCCCGATGACACAACCCCCAACCTGGAGGGTCAAGCCCTTGTTTTGACCCTAGGACAGCGGGCCGCAAATACCGATGCCAGTAACCCATTTTGGGATATGAGCGCTGCCGTTGGCCTCCTCCGCCACCAATTCTTTTCCAGCACCCTTGCTCGGTATTGGAAATCCTTATAGACCTGGTATTCAAATATGCTAATATATACTATATAGGGATTACACTACCAGTTCGATCTAACTGAAGCTGTAGGCGCCATCATTGACTCCATCTAGGCAGTTCCTCCGCTGTTGCCTGAGAGTCAGTACCTCAGTAAGAAGACACTCCTCCACCCTCTCTCGTTCGCTGCCACCAACGACCTTCCACAGGGGTTTGTTACCTCATCTCCAGTCGAGGTACTAGCTTTTTGCGTTGTCAATTAGATCCCATTTAATCCAATTTGTTTGAACCCTATTTTAAATAATTTCCCAACCGAATTGCAACAGAATTTCTGTTTTTATAAACTTTTAATAAAAAAAATTCAAATAGATTTAAAAGAGATCATGGAAAAAATGTTGAGCTAGAATGATGAAATTTTTGAAATCCGCCTACTGTCACGTCCTCTTTTTAGAAAAAAGTACGGCCAAACCGTAAGAAATTTTGAAAAAAAAAATTAATCAACTTATTTAGACAATCGCAATATCTATATTTCATCTATATAAAGTTTTTAATCTACGCACACTTTTTCGGGCCTTTTTCAATAAAAAATAAAAGTTTGACAGAGAACTTTTGTAGCGAAAAGTATTTATAAGAAAAACAAATTGTCAAGGGGGCTAGACCCCGAAAAATAAAAAAAAGACGGATATAGCGTCTCTTTGACAATTTTTTATAAAAAACATATGAGAGGCTACAATCCGCTATGCGGATCGTTGAATACCCTATCCCATCCCATCCTTTAAAGTAATATCCTCAAAATATAGGCCTTATGGCGATGAAATACAGAAAATGACATTGTCACAATATATTGCTCAGACAGTTTCTCAAAATCTTTTGTGGTTCGACAAAAAACAACGTATTTCTATTGCTAATGCCTTGGGATGGGGTATACAAATGGTTTTTGTAAGAAAACAACCCCAAAATGTGGGCGTAGGTGAAAATGATCTATGGACAAAATGTTTATATTACCATTTCGGAAGTATTTGCATCAAAATTTCTTTCGAAAGTTTTAAAATTTGAACAAAAAGCGTTTTTTACTAAAAACGCCCCCAAAAAGTGGGCGTGGCAAAAAACTTTGTATGAACGAAATATAGATATTAGGATTGTCTAAATATGCTACTCAGACACTTTTTTGAAATTCCTTACGGTTTGGCCAAAAAATAAGTTTTCCTAAAAAGGGGGCGTGGCAGTGGGCGGATTTCAAAAATTTTTACACTTGTTCTGGTGGCACGGACGAGGATCCTATATACCAAATTTCATTTTCCTAGCTCAAAATTTAAGGCCCAAAAACCGCTGACGAACAGACAGACGGACGGACGGACGGACGGACGGACGGACAGACAGACATGGCTTATTCGACTCAGCTAGCGATTCTGAGCCGATCCATATACGTTGAGGTATATGTAGCAAAATTATTTCTCTATGTTACAAACTAAGTATCAAAACTAATATACCCCCCTATGGGATAGGGTATAAACATGTTTATACGCTACCCCATAACATATGCAGGAGAAAACCGTGTCTTTTGTAGAACCGTAAAAGTTTTTTATAAGCAGTCTGAAGAATTTGTTGTCACCATGTCATTTTCTTTATTTTATTCACATCGTGATTTTAGCCATGTCCACTTTTTGGGGATTTTAGTTTTACAGATAGAATGGGATAGCGATAGGGTATTCAACGATCCGCACAGCGGATTGTAGCCTTCCATATGTTTGTTCTTGTTTTTCATGTGTTTTCATGCACACCGCCCGAGTTACAATCCTTACGTCCACTTACATTTTGAAAAGTGTCTGCGAGAGATATTAACACATTCTAACAAAGTTTTTTGTCGCGTCTCCTTTTTAAGGACGTTTTTCTTAAAAAAAAACTGTTTTTGTCGGTACAATTTTAAAATTAACTTTCGATGAAAAAAATTTCAGAACAATCCTATGAACATTTCGTCTAAAGATCATATTAAACCAATCCCATTTTTCGGGAGCGTTTTTTTTTTCTAAAAAAGCTGGTAGTTTCGGCTGGACAAGGTGGATTCTTTTTTTTGTTTTTGGTGTACCAGAAAGAACTGTCAAAACATTTCTCATTTCGCCAATTCTCGTCGAAATACGATCAATTAATGACATCGCATTGGCCGTTGCATTATCTGGCATTGCATCTTCTTTATTGGATGGAACCAGAAAAGCCCATTCAACATTTCTGCTGCCTCTGAATATTCGCAGTAACCCATATGAAGTGTGCAACATAAACAAAAAACATATGAGAAGGCTACAATCCGCTGTGCCGATCATTGAATACCCTATCCCATCCCATCATTAACATAAATATCCTCAAAATGTAGGGTTTATGGCGATGAAATACAGAAAATGACATTGTCGCAACATAGCTATTGTTCAGACAGTTTATCAAAACCTTTTGTGGTTCGACAAAAAACAACATATTTCAGGCCCAAAAATCGGTGACACACAGACGGACGGACGGACAGACAGACATGGCTTAATCGACTCACCTAGCGATTCTGAATCGACCCATATACTTTGAAGTATATGTATGTATCGAAATTATTTCTCTATGTTACAAACTTAATGTCAAAACTAATATACCCCTATGGGATAGTACTAAAATAATGCAAAATTATCATCTGGGATGAATGAGCAGAACACTCAATGATGTAAAAAAAACTATTCAGCGGCACTCAGGTGATTTCAGAGAAACACTTTTCGACATTCCACGTTTAACGATGTTGAAAAAGTCCGCTGAACTCACTTGATATGCCAGGCATGCCACCACACCTTCTACGAAATTTGAAAGTTGAATCTCCGGCTATTTTACTTCGGATTTTGAACCCATGTAGGCTCATGTGCAATGGCACATTGGTAATTAAACAATTAATGAAAAACAATATCGAACTCACCATTTTGAATGGCAAATTCCGAGCCGAAAATGCTCTGCTGAAACGCATTCCAATGATTCCCACAGACGTGTCAAGTGAATTCAAGGGCGTCCAGTTTACTATTACATTGACAAGGATAAACGATGTCCGTTTGCGGCTATGATTTGGGCACACCATGTTTTTCACACGGACAATTATACGTGTTGTGATCTCGCGTGGGTGTTGGCTAAAGACGGACAGACGGCATCGAAATTAATATTGATTTTCATTATTTTATTTTCTACCTACTTATATAACTTTTTTCACTTAACATTTACTTTTTAGAGATGCCAGTAAGGTTAATGAAATACATTTATTGAGCAAATGAATCGATTTTACATATATCGATAGTCATTGTCTACAGCTCACAATTCCTCCTTTTTTTAAGATCCGTCCAAACGTTGTTGTTTTTGGCCAAACGGTTAAGAGTTTTTAAAAAGTGCTTGATAAAATATTTTTACGGCACCCCACAAATAATAGTCCAACGGTGTCAAATCGCAGCTCCGAGTTGGCCAAACGACATCAGCTCTGCGGCTGATAATGAGATCTTCAAAAACAGGGCGCAAAACATCGAGTGTAGCTTCGGCTGTGTGGCACGTAGCGCCGTCCTGTTGAAACCAAATGTTGCCAATATCCTCCTCTTCAATTATTGTGAACAAAAATTCGTTCAACATGGCCCGATAACGATCGCCATTGACTGTAACGGCCACTGCTTGCTCATTTTCGAAGAAAAAAGGCCCAATTATGCCTCTGGACCAAAATCCGCACCAAACAGTGACTCGTTTTTGGTGTATCGGCTTTTCAATGTATGCGTGGGGGTTTTCTGTGCCCAAATGCGACAATTTTGCTTGTTTACATACCCGCCAAGATCAAAATGAGCTTCATCTGAAAAGATGATTTTTTTGGCAAAATCGGCATCTTCTCTAAGTCGATCGCAGGCCCACTTAGCGAATCGAAAACGCATTGGATGGTCAGTTGACTTCAACTCCTGAACCAATTGGACTTTGTATGGCGTCATACCAAGGTTTTTATGCAAAATTCGTCTCAATGATGTCTCCGAAATGTTCAATTGTTGAGAACGACGGTGAATTGATGTTGATGGCACTTCACGCACACTTTCTGCCACAGCAGCAATATTCTCGCACTATTTTTGGCTTTTCACGATTTGGTTTATCGATGAGGATGCCAGTTTCTTTCACTTTTTTTTACAAGATAACGAACATACGGAGCTGACGGTGCTTCTCTCCTTCCAAAATCCGTACGCAATTTTCGCACACATTCTGCAACATTACCATGATTTTCAAAGTAATGTCGCAATATTTCCCAGCGTTGTTCAAGCGTATACATAACCATATTCGTTCAGCGGAAGGATAAAACTAATTATCTGTCTAATCAGACATGAGCTAAGTGTTACCATTCACGTAATAAGCACTAGTTGAAAAAAAAAACGTTAGATGTTGTACCCGTTATATTTCATCATCAATATGTTTTAGCACGCCAACATTTTGGGTACACTCATTTTAAGGATGGGATGGGATACTGTATTCAACGATTCACTCAGCGAATTATATAGCATTCTCATATTATTTTTTTTAGCAGAATAGACCTTCACAGATGGTAACGACCTTTTATAAGGCTTAAACTGCTTAGCCTATAAGTAGCCGTTCTATTTTACCCATATTCATTGCAATCTACTTAAACCGAATATTAGAACGGCAAAACCTTTATGATCAAAGAAAATATAACCTGTTATCTCGACTCCCAACCTTCAATTTCACCCAAGATGGCCATTGACCACACTGCCGAAGTCCTGTCGGTTGTCAAAAATCGATCTTGAAATATATTTTTAGAGTCAAAGCGAAGCTTATTATTGAATTTTCATTTTCAGATTAAATATCCACTACCTCCACGTTAAGCCGACTACACCCGGAACCAAGAAAGTCCTACCACTCATCTTGTTGCATGGCTGGCCAGGATCTATCCGCGAGTTCTACGAAATGATTCCACTGCTGACAACACCTAACTCAAAGAGTGACTTCGTCTTTGAAGTAATTGCACCAAGTCTCCCAGGATATGGCTGGTCACAGGTAAAATAAAAGCTTCCCTCCATCAAACTTCATACCTTAACAATAATCTCTCCCCACAGAGTTCCTCAAAGAAAGGTCTTGGACCAGCACAAATCGCGGTAATCCTCCGCAACCTCATGCTTCGTTTGGGTCACGAGAAATTCCTCATCCAAGGAGGTGACTGGGGTTCGATCATAGGAAGCGACATGGCCACACTTTTCCCAGATAACTCAATTGGCTATCATTCAAATTTGTGTTTTGTCAATAGCCCAATAAGCATTATCAAAAAGGTCATTTCCAGCCTTTTCCCATCCTACTTCCACAAGAAAGAACACGAGGAATTCTTCGTGCCCGCCATGAAGACGGTGCTCTTCAATATCGAAGAATCTGGTTACAGTCACATTCAGGCGACTAAACCCGACACCATTGGAACAGCTTTGTCTGCAAATCCAGTTGGTTTGGCTGCTTACATTTTGGAGAAATTCTCAACTTGGACAAATCCCGGCTTTAGGCAACTGGAAGATGGTGGTTTGGAGAAGAAATTCACCTTGGATGCACTTTTGGACAATGTCATGATTTACTATTTGACCAATTCCATTACCACGTCGCAGAGGTTGTATTCCGAGATGTTTAACAAAGCGCAGACTGCGTTGAATTTGGGTCGAGTGCCAACAAAGGTGCCCACAGGATGTGCCCGTTTCAAGTATGACTTGATGCACTCGTCCGATTGGGAGTTGAAGGATAAGTTTACGAATTTGGTGACAAGTACTTATTACCCGGATGGTGGGCATTTCGCCGCACTAGAGATTCCAAATGTGTTGTATGAGGATATTGTCGCATATGTTGAACAAATTGGATTATAGGTTAGGGGCTACGACGAGATTTTATTGATTTTTTTTTATTTTTTTTATTGATGTTAGTTAGGTTATGTTAAATAAAAGATTTTGACAAACTTTATATTGACGAAATAAAGATATTCAGATTGAATATGTTGCTCAGATACTTTTTAAAATTCCTTACGGTTTTGCCAAAAACTACGTTTTTAAAAAAGGGGGCGTGAGCGTGACAGTGCTGGGAGCAACAAAGAGCACGTGTACCAAATGTCATTATTCTAGGTAAAAATTTAAGGCCCAAAAACTGGACCCGTACGGACAGACGGACGGAAAGACATGGCTTAATCGACTCAGCTAGCGATTCTGAGTCGATCCATATAACTGTGCATCAAAACTAATATTCCCCTATGGGATAGGGTGTAAAAATGGGTAAAGGGGCAAGCATTTCTTGTACTGCTTTAAATCTCGCAAGTTGTAACCTTTGATTCAAACTCAAATACTGGTCTGTTGTAAGTTCGTATTTCGCACTGGAATTTCCGGTCAAGAAACTTCGTTTCTTCGTTTGGGGTATTACCAGTCGTCTGGCAGGCCTATTGCTATAGTTATTGGGGTTCAAAAGATTCCCGATTCGTAGTCAGCACCTCTCACGAAACTTCGTAGTTGCTCACGCACCGACGCGAAGTTGCTCCGCTGAGCGCAAGTCACGGCATCTGCCAGGAGTCTATGTCAACATGAGTGAAACGCTTCGCGGATTTTCGAACATTGGCCCGGAATATTATTTGTGGAGTTTGTACCATTTTAAAAACGGAAAAAAGGTTCAGAAAAAAACACTGAAATTCGTGAAATTGAGGCAGAGATTTGCCATATTTTTTACTCGCAAACAAATGTGGTTTCGTATGGAGAATTTTCTGGCCAAATCAAAATCCGTTTAATTTCCGACAGGCCTAATAAAACTTTAGAAACAAAATTTATTTCCATTTCGGTTATGGAAACTGAGTTTGAAATTTCTTTAAGAATAATTTGAAATTGAATGATTTTATTTTCTGGCTTTACTTCCTTTTTATATTCCGGGCCATTGCCAACATTTCTTGCAGAACATTTTGTAAGGGTGATCCATTTCGAGGTTCCCTACTTTTTTAAAGAAAAAAACACAGAAAATTCAAATTTAATGGAGAATGTTTATTACCATTTGAAAGAACATTCTTTGGCATTTATTTTTTGAAGATTATGTCTATCAAATGTTGGCCGTTGCTACGTTGCAGATGGTCCATCCGTTGAGTCCAATTTTCGATCACTCGTTCGAGCATTTCGACTGGTAACTGGCGAATGACACGCGTGATATTTTCCTCCAAGGCCTGAATCGAAGCGGGTTTGTCGGCATAAGCTTTTGACTTTACATATCCCCACAGGAAAAAGTCTAACGGTGTGATATCACACGATCTTGGTGGCCAATCGACCGGCCCAAAACGTGAAATTATGTGCTCACCGAAATGTTCTCTCAATAAGTCCATTGATTGATGCGATGTGTGGGAAGTGGCCCCGTCTTGCTGAAACCAAATGTCGCCGAGATCACGAGCTTCAATTTCAGGCATCAAATAGTCGGTTATCATGGTCCGAGTTGCTGCGAACGGCGCCGAATCGACTCTCCACGGTCTTCGTGTACACTCTCAGCTACGGCCGCTATATTTTCTTCACAGCGTGCTGGACGTGGTCTATTCGGTCGAATATTATCCAATAATGAATGCTGGGTCTCAAAATGGATGATGGTGTTGCGAATAGTACGCTCAGTAGGCCGATTATGTTGACCATAAGTTGAGCGAAGTGCACGAAACACATTCCTCACAGAACGTGAATTTTCATAATAAAGTTGAACAATTTGTAAACGTTGTTCACGCGTAAGTCTTTCCATTATGAAATGCCAAACAATACTAAACAAAAATAACATGACAGCATGACACGACTCACACGTGATCTGTCAAAAAAGGCTATTGAAAAAAGTATCTCTACTTGGATCACCCTTTATAATACTACTATTGCATTACTTTCGACAGCACTGAATTACATTTATATTATTTGGCAGTGCTAGCTACGATTTTCAGTATTCAGAAACAATGAATTGGCACAACTGCTACTTATTTTGAGGATTGACAGAAATCAGCTGTTGGATAGGGTTATGATTCATATAACCTGATCGAAAAAAAAAATCTTATATTTAAATACCAATCACCAATTTAATTTGTCAGATCCCAGTGGAAAACGTCATTTATTTGAATAACAAAAAAATTAATACAAATGTAACAAAAAAGTAACAATATACCGTTTAAAGATACTACTCTTCTGGAAACACCTTCCCGATAAATTGAATAAAATCATTGTACAACATATCGGGCACCTCCATTGCTGCAAAATGTCCACCCTTGTCGAAGTAACTGCTGTGCAACAAGTTGGGGAATTTATCCCTTAACTGCCAATCAAAAACTGATGGTAAATCATTCTTAAACCGGGCACAGCCCATGGGAACATAGGAGGTGATCCTATCCACTTGTAACGATCTTTGTAACTTCGACATGGATTCCGCATAGAAACGCACACTTGACGTTATTTTATTATTCAAATAATAAATCATGATGTTGTCCAGCAAGGCGTCATTTTCAATTCCAAGATTTTGCAGACCTCCATCTTCTCGCTGAACATTATTGCCATTTGTGCCGGTTGAGAATTTCTCCAAAATCCATGCGGCCAATCCGATGGGACTAGTGGCCAAGGCAATACCAAGTGTGTCAGGTTTAGTTGCTTGTAGATGGAAGTAACCACTCTCATAAATCAAGTAGGAGATCTTTTCGGATAAAGGAAAATGATGTCCTTGATGTTCCTTTTTAACAAACATTTTTGGGCATACACTGGCGATGAGAGATTTGACAAACGACAATGGACTTTGCATCATACACATGTTAGAGTGGTAGCCTATCACGTTCTCGGGGAAGAGAGTTGTCAGTTGACTACCAATAATCGAACCCCAATCGCCGCCTTGAACTACGAATTTATCGTAGCCCAAGCGAACCATTAAATTGCGCATAACAATAGCCATTTCGAAAGTGACGAAACCCTTTTTAACAGCAGCCTGAAAATGTCAAAACAAATTTGTGGTGAGAAAAGATATGACAGATAAGTTAACTACTACTTTAAAAAAAAAAAAAACATTGACACATGATCATATACATCGACATTAGCAACACAATTTATGAGTGGTGAATTTTTTATGGTAAATGACACTAGGAGTATTTCACTCGCGGATACCTAAAGGATTTTCCTCAGCTGTCAATTGTTGATAAAGTGGATCTTTGTTCTTAGAAGAGGTAAACTTTTTCAGTCAAAAAACAATTTTCATACTTTGTAACTTATTATAATTATGAATTATCTTTATATTACATACCAAATTACCAACTGGATTTTTTACCAGAAAGGATGAGTAGATGCTCGAAAAAAAAAATCAGAAAATCTACACTTTTTAAGTGAGGAACCGTGTTCCATTTACGGATTTTTCGAAAATCTCGGGGGAACATGTTTATTAACTAAATCGGCAGCAGCAGTCAATTTGAAAGAATTTCTAAAAATATGTTAATGTTGATGTGCCCATATGTTTCAGGAATTTGGCTTCTTGATTTTTTATTATAACTCATTGCAATATTTTTTAGTATACGACATCATCATATGAAAGAGGAAAAAGTTGAAATGCACAGAGATATCACGAAGATGAATAAAAGAAGGTAACGCACAAAAATCAACTAAAAAGGCGATAGCTGAATTTTTTTTTAAACTGCCAAAAATATCCATTTCGTATCCATTCGCCATCTTCTAAACATTTCATTAGATAATATGTTTGTGTTCCAAAAGTTGGTATAAGAAACGTTATGCTTCCCTACAAAAATGTTGAGTTTCAGAACGATTGAAGTTGCAGTACAGCGTTCAGAAATTAAATCAAAAACATATATTACCTAAACTATCTACTACTGAACTAAACTAATACCCCCGTATTAATAAGCCCTGATTAGCTGATGGCTAACTTGACAGTTTTCCCCATAAGAAATACTCGCGCAAATGTCAAAAGTTAGTCAGTGATTAGCTAATCAGCGTTTATTAATAAGGGGGATGATATAATACTCTCAATCAGATTATCTACATCTGAGTAGGATGAAAAATAAATAGTCAGGTTAACGTCAAAATATGCAAACCATTTTTTTTGCAATTTCATTTTCCCATAATTATAGCAAAATGGCTGTCTTGTATTGCCATGCGTTTCCACTTAAATGTCACGCGACTAAATTGGTCGATTGTTTAATAAGAACAGAGTTTCAGCTAAGGGCCGGGTTTTCAGCACTGAGTTAACCCAGAGTTAACTAAATCTGCAAAACATTTAATCTAGAGTTAACACAAATTCTCCGTACAGGATTAATTTTGACTCCATGAGTGGTGATTCAATATGGTAACAATGATGATTGATCGATTTTGCGTCAAAAAGTTATTGAAATGTATCGTTTCTACAACAGTTTAGTTGTCCGCTGTTTGGTTTTCTTTTATCCAAACAAATGATGGTGGTTTTGTCGCGATCTTACAATACCTTTTTATTTTTAAAACAGTGAAGCTCGATATTTTGAACAATTTCGAGTAGCTGAGTTCTGAATATACCGTGCACCTGCACGTATTCATTTTCTTAATAATTTAGTAAATGAGATGATGGTTGGGTGTTGTAGAACAAGGGGAGACTCTGATTGGCGTTAACTTGGCAATGCCCAGTGTTGTAACTCGGACTACACATCAAATGTGCTTATTTTTACCTCCAAGTGGTAACCATCGGGTACTGGTCTCATCCAACCGGATTTGACTTGCTAAACGATAAGTGCGAGTGTTGATAACACGACGAAAAACAGCAACACTATAAACACCCTCGTGAGAATGGCACGGATGAATACCCGGCCTGCTGTCCCAGGCGAACCTAGATGAGCTGCTCTGACATATTCGGACAACAGGTTGTCTAGGAATTTCAAGGGTTAGTCAGGCCCCTTGAACAGAGATGGTGGCGGATGAACCGAAAGGCCAACGGCAGCGCTCAATCCCGTAGTGGATACTGATGGCCCCGTGTCCTAGGTGTATCTAATAAATTGGAACTGGCCCTCCAGGTTGGGGGTTGCGCTTTGGGCTAACTACCCATCCACGAAAAAACTATTGTTACGAAGCAACCAATAGCCTCGAAAGGATTGATATTATTGTTGGCGACCATGCTAAACGAAAAAAGGACAACGACGTTCGTATCTGCACCTGGAATGTGAGAACATTAAACAGGAGAGGTGCAGGCGAACAACTAGCGGAAGCCCTAAACTGCTACAAAGCAGACATTACTGCCATCCAGGAAATACGATGGGATGGGCCGGGCAAAAGGAGGATGAAAAACTGTGACATCTACTATGGACCGTGTTATAGTGAGCAGAAACAGCGACTATTGGGATGCGGATTTGTTATAGGTGCCAGACTTAGGCAAGAAGTCTTATGTTTTCAAGACATTAGCGAACGCATTGTAACATCCACATCAAGGCCAAATTCGCCAACATAAGCCTTATATGCGCTCATGCTCCGACGGAGGAAAAAGATGATATAGCTAAGGATTGCTTCTACGAACTCCTCGACAAAACCTATGAGCGACTACCAATGTACGATGTTAAAATCGTGCTGGGAGATTTTAACGCAAAGGTAAGAAGAGAAGACATCTTAAGCAGTACTGTCGGAAAATAGCCTACACGATAACATGTCTGGTAACGGACTTAGGCTAATTGACTTCGCTACGGAACGAAATGCAACTACAGCCAGCACACGGTTTCCTCACTTCGATATCCACAAGGGGACATGGCGGTCTCCAGATCAACGAACAGTCAACCAAATTGATCACATTTCGATAGACAAGAGGCACGCATCCAGTATTTGGGATGCGGATATCCACCACACCACAAAAAACAGAAATACTGTGAAAAAATTTAATTTCGAAAGACTGCAATCGCCAGAGACCGCCAAGACCTTCGCGCAACGCGTATCCCTTCACCTCTAGACTCACAACATACCACCAGCATCTAATGTCGAAAAACAATGGCAACGATGCCAACAAGCCATTAGATCAGCCGCAACTGATGTGCTAGGTTTCCCGCGACCACCAGCAAGAAACCCCTGGTTTGATGAGGAATGCCGACAGATGCTCGCAGCCAAGAACGAGGCCTACAAGGCTAAGCTGCAGGTGAAGACGAGAGCTGCCATTGAGCTCTATAGGCAAAGAAGAAGGGAAGAACATCGGCTTTTCAGCAAGAAGAAAAAAGAGCAAGAAAAGCGCGCGATCGAGGATATAGAGAGGTGCCACTCCAGGAACGATGTTCGCAAGTTTTACTATAGTGTAAAATGTCAAAGCCAAGGCTACAAGGCTCGAACAGAATCCTGTCGAGATGAACAAGGAAATATCGTAGTTGAGACACAGTCGATGCTGAGGATATGGAAGAATCACTACTGCAGACTGTTAAACGGCGATGACGAACAACATTCCGCTGTCAGGCAGAACGAACCATTTAATATTGGCAACGACAGCGAAAACTGCCAACCACCCGACCTAAGGGAAGTGAGGATAGCAATATTTAAACTCAAGCTTAATAAAGCCGCCGGAAATGATGGCCTTCCCGCTGAGCTTTATAAAGCTGGCGGAGATGACTTGGTAAGCAATATCCACCAACTCATAAGCCAAATCTGGTCGGTTGAAAGCATGCTTGAAGAATGGAACCTCAGCATCGTTTGCCCGATCCACAAAAAAGGAGACCCTCTGAACTGCGCCAACTACAGAGGCATAAGTCTGCTCAACATCGCCTACAAGATCCTATCTGCCGTAATATGTGAACGCTTGAAACCATTTACCAACAACCTGATCGGCCCTTATCAGTGTGGTTTTAGGTCAGGAAAGTCCACAATCGATCAAATTTTCACACGTCGGCAGATCCTGGAAAAAACCCAAGAAGTCCAAATCGATACCCACCACCTATTCATCGATTTCAAAGCCGCATACGACAGCATTTATAGACACGAACTATACAGAGCCATGTCTAGTTTTGGTATACCGCCCAAACTCGTCCGTTTGTGTAGGATGACGATGGAGAATTCTCGCTGCACCATCAGGGTCGGAAACGACCTCACCGACACATTCGATACCAAAAAAGGATTTAGGCAAGGCGATGCGCTGTCATGTGACTTCTTCAATTTGATTCTTGAGAGGATTGTGCAAAACTCCCGAGTCAACACCAGAGGCACAATTTTCCAAAAATCGGTGCAACTACAAGCATACGCCGACGATATTGACATCATTGGTAGGACTCAACGTGATTTCATAGCCACCTTTGCTAGTGTAGAGAAGGAAGCGGCAAAAATAGATTTAGCAGTAAATGAGGGTAAGACTAAGTATATGCTGTCAATACGAAAGGACACACAACATCGACGAATTGGACAGAACGTCACCATTGACAGATATAACTTTGAGGTAGTGCGGGACTTTGTCTATCTCGGCTCCGCTATTAACTCTGACAACAACATCTCGCCAGAAATCAAACGAAGAACTACTCTTGCGAATCGCTGTTTCTTCGGGCTAAGAAGAACTACTAAGGAGATCCTATATAAGACCCTGATCATCCCAGTCCTGCTCTACGGCGAAGCATGGACCGTGTCAAAAGCGGATGAAGAAATCCTTGATCGATTCGAGAGAAAAATTCTTCTAAAAATCTTCGGTTCCCGATTCAACCAACTATACGAGCTGTACAGCGACATACCCCTGGTCAAAAAACTCCGCATTGGACGTTTAAGATGGCTAGGACATGTAGAAAGAATGGACACCAATACTCCGGCTCGCAGAGTCTTCGATTCCCAGCCAGACGTCGGACGCAGTAGAGGAAGACCTCGCCTTAAGTGGCGCGCACAAGTGGAAACCGACCTCAACCAACTTGGAGTGCGCAACTGGAGGCAGTTAGCTAAGGACCGGGCTAATTGGAGAGTCATGTTGGTTGAGGCCCAGGTTCATTCCGGACTGTAGCGCCACTTAAGTAAGTAAGTAATATCCTAACCAACCTTCTTCATTAATTTATGTGTGCAACTTTATATTTTTGCCACAAATACGGAAACGCCTGTTTAACGCCGACTCCGAAAGACACATTTTGAGAAGCTTCACATGACAGTTTAATGCCTGAAACACACGTGCAGTGGTTCTGCATGCAGTGCGGCACGCTCCCATTGAAAACTGTCTGTTCTATCTTTTCTTCAAGGAGAATTCTGCACATGTGTTTCAGGCAAAATAATCATGGATTTTTGTGACAGATTAAATGTAACAATAGAAGTGCAAAAGTTTACGACGGCCACAATCTCGGTTGACACACCCAAAACCAAATTGTGTTCCCAATTTCCGATATTGTCTGAGACGTTGCATGAATTCTGTTTTAGGCTCTAAATTAATCTTAAAGTTTCGATTCGGATTGTTTTTTTTACCCAATTTCCAATACCCACATTATTATTTCTCTTGTTATTTTTCTAATTTTTTAATGTGTTAATCGAGTGCCATTATTTTGAGAAATACAATCCGTAATACATATCTACTACTAAAATTAATCAATATCTCGCAATCCTTTTCTATGAATAAGTTAATAATCAGAAAGAAAATCAGATTGAAATAAATGAAAAATGTAAAGTCATGAAATTATTTATGAACTATTGATCCTACTTTTATACTATTATTCATCCGTTTTTCTACGGATGTGCGTTTTGACAGTTTTCAGATTCTTCTAATAATATATTTTTTTACCAAGAGAAAACGCCATAAATAAAAATACCTCATGCCACCCCTGCCTCTATTAATTGACTGACATCGCACCAGTTAAAGCTTAATTCCGTATTGTCTGCCGGTGAGTTGTGTGAATCAGTGAATAAATAATTATTTATCAATATTGGCGGAGAATTTTGATGAAATATGCAGTTAAATCATTTTTATATAATTGCTGGTTGTGCATTCATTTACGTTGATAAGGAAAATCCTATAAATGAGTGAAAAAATCGGATTGGCGAGTGAAATAATCGGCAGTTCGGGAAAGTGAAAACGATGTTTATAGGTTCGCAGAATATTCGAGAAAAAAATAATTTTGAGTCGTCTTTCTGGATTTCATATTGTGCTAGTTAGTATTACCAAACATTTAAATAAAATAATTAATAAGCTTTCGTAGAACATCGTAATTGAGCTCGTGAATAGTGTTGCGAGACTCGAAAGTGCGAAAGTGAAATGGCGGTGTTTTTGCAAAGAATATGTTTTGGTGAGTTTCAATTGGAAATTGCACTTAATATTTTTTTGAAAATTGTATTTTGAGCTGGAAAAACACCTAAACTACTAACATCAAGTTAAAATTGTGTTTTTTATTCGCGAGTGTGTCATAGAAAATGGAGATCCTGTAAAAATGTGGCTCGGATGTGTTCATAGATAATGCCGAATATCATCCATGGATTCAAATCGAAGGTGGTAAATGGTAATTCATCATGTCCCATCGAGATTTTGCGAGGACGTTAATTATGTGAGTACATAATGTTTTAATTTACTTTTTTATAGCATTTTGATAAAAGCAAAATAAAACGCGAATGAATTTATACTTTGATTTACTTAATTGTTACCAAAATGCACCTACCTACCTGTTGTGAGTCTAGGTAGGCCACGGAGGCATCCTTGATGTTGGAGAGAAAGGCACCGCACGCTTGTGGTTGCACGGCT
This sequence comes from Rhingia campestris, assembly GCA_932526625.1. Lineage (NCBI taxonomy): Eukaryota > Metazoa > Arthropoda > Insecta > Diptera > Syrphidae > Rhingia > Rhingia campestris. The sequence continues at coordinate 42,895,530 of OW052185.1, forward strand.
TACCTCGTCGGACGGGGGTAGTTCTTGCCCTCTTAAACAACATTTTTGTTCGTGCCAGAATCAAATATAAAAATAAGGAAAGAAAGTTACTCTATGTTGACCACGGACGGACTTAAAAAGACTTTAAAAGGAAAAGGATAGATTCAAGAATAAGCTGAAAAGAAAATGATCAAAAACCTATGTCTATACCACTGAAAATCGATTAGGAAAACTTGTTTTCAATGTTCATCAGCAGTATAGATTCGCCTCGATCCCAAAACATGCCGGTTGTTATTGGCAAAGGCTGGCCTTCCCACCCTTCAAGTCCCGAGAGACTTCCTATGGCTATCCCTCTGGCCACGTTTATGAGAGATAGCCCCTTAATCACCTCCCAGTCACAATGTCTTAAAAATTATGAAAATGTAGGTCTCTTTCACGTGATGTCGTCTTCTGTTGTACGTCATGTTAAGTCATAGTCTATTCACCAATTAGGTATATTTTGGGGGGTGGAAACTTTCACCGCTGAAGCTGGGTAGAGAGTTGCCTCATGCAGTATCCACCGAAGGATCCTTTGTTGCTGACGACACCGTATGGCGACCGTCAGAACGGGTTGGAAAAATCCCCACAGATTGGTAGCAGAGGCTCGATTTTTCCGGAAGACTCTGCTTTCCTCGAACCTACACAAATTGAGGGGTTAATTATTGATTAGTGAATAGTGTTGCGAGACTCGAAAGTGCGAAAGTGAAGTGGCGGTGTTTTTGCAAAGAATATGTTTTGGTGAGTTTCAATTGGAAATTCCACTTAATATTTTTTTGAAAATTGTATTTTGAGCTGGAAAAACACCTAAACTACTAACATCAAGTTAAAATTGTGTTTTTTATTCGCGAGTGTGTCATAGAAGCTGGGTAGAGAGTTGCCTCATGCAGTATCCACCGACGGATCCTTTGTTGCTGACGACACCGTATGGCGACCGTCAGAACGGGTTGGAAAAATCCCCACAGATTGGTAGCAGAGGCTCTATTTTTTCGGAAGACTCTGCTTTCCTCGAACCTACATAAATGGAGGGGTTAATTATTGATTATAAAAAAAAAACAATGATACACCCACCTCTGCACAAAATCTCCTAAACTTCAACTTCACTAGAGATGCTCCCCCCAAAAAAAAAGTCAGACTGACACACCGTCGCTAAAATCCTAATTCCGATATAAAAATGCACGATTAAACTCTCCTCTTTAATTTTCCCAAAGAAAACTCACCCGAAAATGGTGTAGCAAATATTTTTGCATACACTGTATACAAAAATGAATTTCCTTTTTTTTTTGATTGCCTGCGATTACCACTCCAGCTGTAAAGATATCAGCCACTCGTGGTCGATTTTTTTTTGCAAAAAATAGGGCACCGACCAGCTAATCAATCGGCTGTCGTAATGTCTTGCTAAATAGCAGTATATCGTTTATTATTTCTCTCTGAATTCATTTCTTTGTCATTTTCAATGTATTGGTGTTCTCTTGTAACCTATTCCTATTTATTAACAACCATGTCTTTCTCTCTCTACTGTCGAACTCATGTCGCCAATTCGCCTATTGCAGTTTATGGTCATTTCACAATGACTGATTTTAAATAACCAAAAAACCATATTCATAACACCTAAATAACAATAAAGTGTGGAAATTGGAAATGCGAAATGCCGACGGCAAAACGATGGATTGGGAAAGTGAAGTATTAGGACAAAGGAGTAAGGATCATGCGGGGGCGGGTAAATTAGTCGTTTAAGGTAGTTAGACGAATGGGATGTGTGTATTTTGAAGTATATCTCTGTGATAAGAATTATAAGGCAAATAAAGATATTTGTGAATAAACTTTCCGTGGTCAATTTTTGGTTTTTATATTTTGTTTTGTCAAAAGTGGTGAAGGCTGCCGTAACATAGCATATGCTGAAAAGCGATAATATGTCACTTGGATGAAATATTTATTATTTAAAAATGTTGGTCAATTGTGAAGTCATCATCATGCACAGCAATAGTTAGAAATATAACATATGGTGTCTTAAAAACGGTTTGAATCTGAACCCTACAATGTATTTGATCCTAAAATGGAGGTTAAAAAACACATTGACGTTATAGTCAATGAATTCAGTTCTGTGTTAAGATTTTTAAGGTTGCCTAAAGAGTTTGACAACAATGCCCATTATGTCACTCTTTCGCCATCATGTTGGGCACCCTTCTATGTAACGGGTGATCCAAGTAGAGATACTTTTTTCAATAGCCTTTTTTGACAGATCACGTGTGAGTCGTGTCATGCTGTCATGTTATTTTTGTTTAGTATTGTTTGGCATTTCATAATGGAAAGACTTACGCGTGAACGTTTACAAATTGTTCAACTTTATTATGAAAATTCACGTTCTATGAGGAATGTGTTTCGTGCACTTCGCTCAACTTATGGTCAACATAATCGGCCTACTGAGCGTACTATTCGCAACACCATCACCCATTTTGAGACCCAGCATTCATTATTGGATAATATTCGACCGAATAGACCACGTCCAGCACGCTGTGAAGAAAATATAGCGGCTGTAGCTGAGAGTGTGTAAATTATGCCGGTGCGAACGTAACCGTCAATGGCGACCGTTATCGTGCCATGATAACCGACTATTTGATGCCTGAAATTGAAGCTCGTGATCTCGGCGACATTTGGTTTCAGTAAGACGGCACCACTTCCCACACATCGCATCAATCAATGGACTTATTGAGAGAACATTTCGGTGAGCACATAGTTTCACGTTTTGGGCCGGTCGATTGGCCACCAAGATCGTGTGATATCACACCGTTAGACTTTTTCCTGTGGGGATATGTAAAGTCAAAAGCTTATGCCGACAAACCCGCTTCGATTCAGGCCTTGGAGGAAAACATCACGCGTGTCATTCGCCAGTTACCAGTCGAAATGCTCGAACGAGTGATCGAAAATTGGACTCAACGGATGGACCATCTGCGACGTAGCAACGGCCAACATTTGATAGACATAATCTTCAAAAAATAAATGCCAAAGAATGTTCTTTCAAATGATAATAAACAATCTCCATTAAATTTGAATTTTCTGTGTTTTTTTCTTTAAAAAAGTAGGGAACCTCGAAATGGATCACCCTTTAGTTCATTCAAATAGAATTGAAGCAGTCCATTGATATCCTTTAAGAGGACTTCCATGGTTTGTCCCGGAAGGGGTTGTCGAAATAAACTGCACGAACTATTGCCTTTGTCTTAGCGTAGACTAAACAGTGACATGGTTTTCTTACACCAATTATTATCAGGACAAATTGATGCTCCTTTCAATTTCTGTTTATGTGTTTTGCTTGCTACGTCCAGAATTTTTGCACTGTTTCGGCCATTTCTCCATACTCCATACTCTCCAAACACTTATAGCGTTTTCGATTGGGATACAAAAAGCACTCTTTTTATACTCTAGAGCACTTTTTTTACTCTAGATCTATTTTTTCGTTTTCGATTGGGATACAAAAAGCACTCTTTTTTTACTCTAGAGTACTTTTGAAGAATCTGGATTCCAAGTGAGATTTACACCAACATGCACCAACACAAAAACATTTAACATCTGACTTAATATGTCAATTTGAAGTTTGCATTTCGCAGGTGGATGATTAAAAAGTGATTTACTGGGAAAACGATAATTAGAAATTAAAATATTTTAGGATAATCATGTTCTAAAATTCATAAGCTTTGTTTTGACACCAACTCGCCAATGGTGGAATTTATAAAAAAGCGGCAATGAGTAAAAGAAAATTTCAAATGATGGTTTTCATTGATAGCTAATAGCTATAATTGCGGCCTAAAGATAAACAATAAGCTGTCAAATGGCACACTAGCACACACACAAAACCAGAGTAACATCTTTAATGTTCGATTGGGACGGGTAAAATCTGAAATCTGAGAGTAAATCTAAAAATCCCAATCGAAAACGCTATTAGTTGCAATTTTTGGTTTGCATGGATCATTTTGAGTAGGTGAGTTGATAAACTAGTTGACATTAGAATTATGTGATAATCGTTTGTTTTTTTACATTCCCGACACGACCAATTGTGTACATTCGACACGTATTTCTAATAATAGACTTTCGATTATTTAATGAATTTTCCATGGCCAAACAGAATAAAGCAACGTCATCATAATGTTTGTTTTACGCTAATAATGTCACGTACGTTTATGTATTTTTATAAATTAATTGTGGATTTTATGAAGCTAAGAGTACTTGTGGTTTGTAATTGTGTGTGTGTATGATTTGTTTGTATGTTTGAAGTAACAAAGAATAAGCTACCAGTTAATTTCCAAACTAGCAACTAGTTAATTTCCAAAACTCTAAAATAGGGTGATGTTTTTCTGCGTACATTTGTCTGTCTGCATCAGAATGATATAACGGGTGATTTTTTAAGAGGTTTAGAATTTTTTTAAAAAATAAACACAAAAAATTCGAAAAAATGAATGAAATATTTATTTGAATCGATAGTTTGAACCTTGCAATTTAATGTTTAAAGATAATTTCATGCAAATGTTGACCGCGGCTGCGTCTCAGGTAGCCCATCCGCTGAGTCCAATTTTGGCATACTCTTTCACACATATCGGCCGGTATCTCACGAATGAATGCATGGATGTTGGCTTCCAGTGCGTCAATCGAAGCGGGCTTGTCCCTATAGACATTAGCCTTGACATACCCCCACAAAAAATAATCGAATGGTGTCAAATCGCACGATCTAGGCGGCCAATTGACCGGCCCGAAACGTGAAATTAACTGTTCACCAAACTCGCCTCGCAATTGCGCCATTGTTTATCGTCGCTCGTTAGCGTTCACCATTGACAGTAACGCTGCGATTCGCATCATCTTTGAAGAAATATGGCCCAATAATGCCGCCGGCCCATAAACCGCACCAAATAGTGGCTTTTTCGGGATGCATTGGTAGCTGTTGCAATGCTTCTGGCTGATCTTCACTCCAAATGCGGCAATTTTGCTTATTTACGTACCCATTCAACCAAAAATGAGCCTCATCACTGAACACAATTTTTCGATAAAAAAGCGGATCCTCGGCCAGCTTTCCAAGAGCCCATTCACCAAAAATTCGGCGTTGTGGTAGGTCGGCTGGCTTTAGTTCTGGCACCAGCTGTATCTTAAAAGGCTTAACGCCCAAATCCTTCCGCAAAATTTTCCACGTAGTGCTGTAACAAAGGCCTAACTGCTGGGAACGGCGCCGAATCGACATTTCGCGGTCTTCTGTCACACTAGCTGATACGGCCGCAATATTTTCTTCACTACGCACAGTACGTAAACGTGTTGGTGGTTTAATGTCCAACAAAGTAAATTTGGTGCGAAATTTGGTCACAATCTTCCGAATAGACTGCTCAGAAGGTCGAGAATGCCGATCATAATATGGAAGCAGCGCGCGATGAACATTTCGAACCGAGCACGAATTTTGATAGTAAAATTCAATAATTTGCAAGCGTTGTTCATTTGTAAGACGATCCATGGTTAAATTGCAAACCAAACTGAAGCTGTTTGACAGTGACACAAGGTACTAAACACACGTCAGCTGTCAAAACCAGTGTTGCCAAAACCAAACCAGCTAAAAAATAACCCGTTACAATGGCATTATGGATTGGTAATAAGGAAGCATTAGGAAAAGTTTGGAATTCAGAGAACCTTTTCAAAATCGTTTCCATTGGAGAAGTGAAATTTCTAGCAAATTAAACATTTTCTGCACTTTTTTTAGTGAATTTTCTTTTGGGACGATGTGAATTGGATTTTATGAAACGAAAAAGTGTAATGGAAATGAGATGAAAAAATGTTGATTCTCGTCTGATCACCGAAATCAAGCAGCGCTAGGCGCGGTGAGTTCTAGTTAGTTCAAAAGAAATTAACCAGAATAGAATTGTACTTCTACCGCGTGTGAACTCACACTTGATTTTTGAAGTGAAACTTCTTTAGGAACGGTGTGAACCGAAACAAAACGAAAGTGTAACAAAAAAGAGATCAATCGCTCTCTATCTCTCCCTCTGTTTACCACCTCTGTAATGTATTCATCTCTTTCTCTTACAAACTAACCAGAATATAGTTTTTTTAAGGGCCTATATGAATACCCTTATAGTGTTTGAACACATCGCAGTTATCAAGGATATTAAGGACGAGAAAAGAGGATACACCGATCTGCGTTTGTTTTAAATTTCTGTAAATTGTAATCGGAAGGAAAACTGGGTTTGGAAAAGCATTCCACATTTATGTTGTTGGGTTTAGGTTCGGTTCTGAATTTCAGAGGATGTCCGAAGATATCCTTGAGGACCATTGATAAGGATTAATTTCATAGCGAGTATTGCTGTTGAAATGTTGAAGGAGAGCGGAAGCATTTGTTGTTATAATGGTGGTAAAAGAGTATACGACTGAAGACAGTACTATGATGTTCAAGCGATACTTTAATGTTCGCTACGGTTGAGCTTACTGTCAGTTTTATCTTGTATCCTATTCAATAGGTGCAATACTTTATATGTTGCACCTAACCAGGTATATAAACGGTTTATAAACGTCCCAAACCTAGCTTACCCATAGAGTTACCTATTCTTTATACCACAAAGAAGAGGAACTCATTTTTCATACCAAATTAGCAAATTTGAAAATTTTCACATATGACAGTGTTACTCTTGGATGTCTGTCAGGATTTCGTATCTGGTGGAGCAGTGACAAAATCTTAAGTGTTGTCGCTTTCGAAATTTGAACCAGGACCGAGCGATTAGTAGTTATTTGGTGACCTTCGTAAACAACTTAAATTGAAAGTTTCGAGAGGTAGATTTTAATCCATTGAGATACCAAAAGCACGCATTTTCGAAGAAAAGGGCTTGATGTCAAACCCTGTCGAATGCCTTTGAAATATCAAGTGCAACGTACTCTTGCAACTGTATGAGAGTATGAAAGTGGATTAGTCGCATAGAATGTTCTACGTTCTGAAGTCCAGGAGGAGACTTAGTAAAATTTATGAAGAACAAATGAATTTAAACACCTTACAAATTTTAGAAAATTAAATGTTAAGATCATTTGTGAATGTGTCGTTGTTCATAAGAAACGAAGACCTCCATAGAGATCTGAGTATTTCAACGGTTTAAGATGAAACAAAAAATTTGCACCAAAACATAAAAAAAATGTTTGTTATCAGTTTATCACAGATTAGCTCAACGGTCCTCCGAATTCTTGACGAAGGCATCCTCAAAGAACTTAATTCTGGTATTTAGCCCGATAACCGAAACCGCGCTAAAAACTTGCGGAAAAAGCGGAAAAACGCAGGAAAGACACCTGCCAAATATTTATATAACCTCGTGATTAAAATTTGCTAAGGGTTAAGGTTTTAGTGAGTAAAAATTTGACACTATGAGTTGGTAGCCCTCATAATGTCTTTAAGACGATTTCCACCAAACCAGGAAAAAAAAGTGATAGACTTGTGACTTAAATCAATGATTTCGTTCACTTTTTCAAAATTCCTTACGGTTTAACCAAATATAACGATTTTTTGAAAGTTGGGCGTGGCAGCTTTTTGGCAGGTTTTTGAAAATGTTTAAACTTGTATTGGAGGAATGGACAAAGAGATTATATACCGAATTTCATTATTTTCAAAATGCTATGTGATACTGCAGAGAATATTGCTGCTGTAGCCGAAGATGTCAATGAAGCGCCGTCGACATCGACCAGACGACGTGCCACGCAAATGGGTATCAGTCGACGGTCTTTACAGCGAATTTTGGTACAATATTTGAAGATGTTTCCGTACAAAGTCCAGACGGTGCATCAGCTGTTAGCTGCTGACCGCCAATCGCGTCTAATATACGCTCAAGCCATCCTTAATCACCACCAAGAGGAAGATGATTTTTCATCAAAAAAAATCATGAGTGATGAGGCCCATTTCCATCTTAGCGGGTACACTGAAAATCCGCGTGTAACCCACGAAGAGCCATTACACCCGCTCAAAGTCACTGTATGGTGTGCTGTTTTCTCTGGAGGAGTCATCGGACCTTTTTTCTTCGAAGATGTCGCGGGCCAAACGGTTACTGTGAATGGTGAGCGCTACAGAGCAATGATCAACAAGTTATTTTTGCCGCAACTTGATGAATTGGGATTGGAAAACATGTGGTTCCAACAGGACGGTGCAACGGCACACACTGCACGTGCCACAACCGATATGCTGAAGGATGCATTTCCGGGCGCCTAATCTCCCGTTTTGGCGATTTGCACTGGCCAGCAAGATCGCCTGAATTGACCGCTCCAGACTTCTTTTTGTGGGGCTTTTTGAAGTCGCGGGTTTATGTCAAAAAGCCTCAGACTCTTGCAGCTCTTAAAGACAATATCCGCCAAGAATGTGAGGACCTATGTCCGGAAGTTTTGGCCAAACCGTTCACCAACAACCTGATCGGCCCTTATCAGTGTGGTTTTAGGACAGGAAAGTCCACAATCGATCAGATTTTAACACTTCGGCAGATCCTGGAAAAAACCCAAGAACTCCAAATCGATACCCACCACCTATTTATCGATTTTAAAGTTGCATACGGCAGCATTTATAGAGACGAACTATACAGAGCCATGTCTAGTTTTGGTATACCGTCCAAACTCGTCCGTTTGTGTAGGATGACGATGGAGAATTCTCACTGCACCATCAGGGTCGGAAACGACCTCACCGACACATTCGATACCAAAAAAGGATTTAGGCAAGGCGATGCGCTGTCATGCGACTTATTATATTTGATTCTTGAGAGGATTGTGCAAAACTCCCGAGCCAACACCAGAGGCACAATTTTCCAAAAATCGGTGCAACTACTAGCATACGCCGACGATATTGACTTCATTGGTAGGACTCAACGTGATGTCATAGCCACGTTTGCTAGTATAGAGAAGGAAGCGGCAAAAATGGGTTTAGCAGTAAATGAGGGTAAGACTAAGTATATGCTGTAAACACGAAAGGACACACAACATCGACGAATTGGACAGAACGTCACCATTGACAGATATAACTTTGAGGTAGTGCGGGACTTTGTCTATCTCGGCTCCGCTATTAACTCTGACAACAACATCTCGTCAGAAATCAAACGAAGAACTACTCTTGCGAATCGCTGTTTCTTCGGGCTAAAAAGGCAATTTAGTAGTAAAGCCCTCACTCGAACTACTAAGGAGATCCTATATAAGACCCTGATCATCCCAGTCCTGCTCTACGGCGCTGAAGCATGCACCGTATCAAAAGCGGATGAAGAAATCCTTGGTCGTTTCGAGAGAAAAATTCTTCGAAAAATCTTCGGTCCCGTTTGTGTTGACGGGCTATGGAGACGAAGATTCAACCACGAACTATACGAGTTGTAAAGCGACATACCCCTAGTCAAAAAAAACTCCGCATTGGACGTTTAAGTTGGCTAGGACATGTAGAACGAATAGACACCAATACTCCGGCTCGGAGAGTCTTCGATTCCCAGCCAGACTTCGGACGCAGTAGAGGAAGACCTCGCCTTAAGTGGCGCGCACAAGTAGAAACCGAGCTCAAACAACTTGGAGTGAGCAACTGGAGGCAGTTTGATAAGGAGAGGAGATGGAGAGGCATGTTGGTTGAGGCCCAGGTTCATCCCGGACTGTAGCGCCACTTAAGTAAGTAAGTAATAGATGGACGGACAGACAGACAGACATTGCTAGATCTACAGAGCTTCCGATTCTGAGTCGACCCATATACTTTAATGTTTATCTCCATTATTTATCTGTGATACAAACTATTTATCAAAACGTATACACGCTCATGAGATAGGGTATAAAAAGTATCTGCCAGAAAATTAGAGGACGAGTGTAGTAAAATTTAAAATGAAGCTGAAATGAGTAGAATCGTATAGAGCCCTGGGGAAACAGTGGCCAGTGGTTAATGTCTCTATTATATATCCAAAATGTGAAAACAGCCATTTTTTCTTGAATGCCTCATGTCTTGCGAAAGTCTGAAAACTTCCAACACCCTTTTCCATAAACTTATTAGAAGAAAACGCCCCTCAACGCAATAACCTTATTCATAAAACTTATACAATGATGAATAGAGGCTGCATAACTTAAACGCGGGTGATGGTTGAATAGAGAATGTATAAGGGTGTTTTATTTATATTGTCTATTTTTGTCATAGATGGCTAAGCCTCAGGGTTATCAATGACAATATTTTAAGTCGCAAAAAAAAAAACAAAGGTATAAGTCACCACCATTTTATAAAATTGTAGAACTAAGAAGTCGCCATTAGTTTTGCAACCATAAAAATAATCCATTGGTATCTCCGCTGAGCTATAAAACAATTAATTGTAATAGATTCCCCTCTTTTTGGTACTTTTTTTTGACACAAACCCTGTGTAACTATTATGGATGGGGAAGTACTCTATGAATAACAATTTGTGTGACCCTGAATAAAGACTGAATCAATACTTATGCACTGTTCAGATGTGTTTGAGCAAATTTTAATGGATAAAGTTGCAATGGTATTAAACTGACACGAAAATTTACTCAAATCCGCGTAGAATTTGTGTCAGAAAAAATCGGAAAAAAATGCACTAAGCTGTCAGAAATTTCACGAAAAATGCTCCTGAACGCACTTCAGCGCAAAATGTCGGAGAAATATTTCTAACAGCTTTTCGGAACAATAGCTCGAAGCAAAAATCCTCCGAATCGTACAAAATCGGAGAATTTTCCGCTCCGACGGATACCTCGATAGGGCTGAATAACTGCGCACTTACAAATTAATGGAGAAGCTAGCAACGGTCTGTGGGATACTTGATCGAAAGTCTTAAAAATATGCAGGGCAAATATTCTCGATTCTCTTTGATTTTCCATCTCAGATGTACAAAGAACTTATCAGGTCTCCAGTTGACGTTGCTTTTAGGATCCATAATGCTGATCAGGAATGTAACATCCAAAAACATGCGACATTTATAACAGCAGCCACCCATGGGTGTGCATATTATGATTCGTTGTTGATCCGCATCAGAGCAACGTTTGACAACCTTATCCTTGAACCTTTGACGAAAAATAAGGACAACATTCAATCACGACTTAAAAAGAAAGAATACAATAGATCGCGGTAAAAAAATCACATATTCTCTCTAACAAAGATGTTCTGGAAACCCGACCGTAGATGTCACATATTTGTCATTTTTACTAACATTCAATAAATTCATTAAGAACAACACCGGAGGATAGACAAATAGCGTATTGATGAAGGACGTAACACAAACTGAAAAAACAATTCTTCAACTTACCGATGAAAATCCATATCCAACCAAACTAGGCGCGACAACATCGAACACAAATCTGTGATCACCCGAGTAGCTTGTCAGTTTGGGTATAATGTCATAGAACTCTCGCACTGAACCCGGCCATCCGTGAAGTAAAAGTAATGGAATCCGAACATATTTATCCCCTGACGGGATTTTCCTTGCTTTCTCATGAATGAAATGAATGTCCAGTCTAGTAATGAAAAAAAAAAACTGATTAAATCGTTCACTTAAAACACCCAACATCTGCACTCACCCATTTATTTGGGTCTTAAACTGCTTAAATTGATTAAGATACTCCTGTCTGCTGTTCCATTTGGGGAGGTAGACATTCCGCCAATAGTCGACCAGCGGCTTAACTGCCTTGCTATTAAAGCCATAGGTAAAGCCAGCATCTTCAAGAGGATCCTGCAGTCTATATGGCCGATCGAGTACATCTTTCAAGTCATCAATTACCTAAAATCGGACGATTTGACATTTTCCTAATTTCAATTTTGTTATTCACAAACCGCTTGGTCAAAACTAATTTTAAACGGCCTAATTGACACATCCTCGACGTATTCAGTGGCGTCGCCGGGTCCAAAGTATTTCTTCGTGTCCAATGTCGGTACAGGGAAGGTTTTGGTTATTTGATGATAACATACAAATGCCAGAATTGCGACAAAAATCGCGACGCCTAATGTGCAATTCATGGTGACGGATGTCAAAGTGAATGTTATCTGCAAAAAAGCAAAATTATCAACTGTGGAAAGGCGAAAGAAATCCACAATTTCTGCCAACTACCTCTTGATTTGACGTCTAGTGTGGCACTGATTGCAGATTGCCATTTGTCATTTGAGTGTAAAGCTTTGTACACTGTGACATTGTTTTCGTTGAGCTTCTATTACTAGATACAATACACTCATTAATATCAATTTGACTGCTAAAGTACATCTGATTAGAAATTGTTTAAGTGGAAAGCTTCCAAACGCGCTAATCGTCGTTTTTGTGGGCTTCTTTTAGAATAAAACGGAAAACAAAACATATGAGAAGGCTACAATCCGCTGTGCGGATCGTTTAATACCCTATCCCATCCCATCCTTAAAATTGATATCCCCAAAATATGGTCTTTATGGTCATAAAGTATTGAAAATGACGTTGTTACAACATATTGTTTCGAAGGTTTATCAAATTCTTTTATGGTTCGACAAAAACAACGTTTTTCTTTGCATATGCTTTGGGGTAGGGCATACAAATGGTTTTTGTGAGAAAACGTCCCCAAAAAGTGGGCGTGGGTTAAAATGGTCTACTGACGAAATGTTGGTATTAATACTGCCAATGATTGTGCATCAAATTTTTTTTCGAAAATTTTAAAATTTGACCAAAGAATATTTTTTATAAAAAACGCCCCAAAAAGTGGAAGTGGCAAAAAACTTTAAATTGACGAAATATAGATATTACGATTCTCTAGAAATGCTTGTCAGACACTTTTTTAAAATTCTTTACGGTTTGGCCAAAAAATACGTTTTCCTAAATAGGGGGCGTGGCAGTGGGCAGATTTCAAAAAATTTTACACTTGTTCTGGTGGCATGGACCAGGATCCTATATACCGAATTTCATTATCCTAGCTCAAAATTTAAGGCCCAAAAATCGGTGACGAACAGACAGACGGACGGACGGACAGACAGACATGGCTAATTCGACTGAGCTAGCGATTCTGAGTCGATCCATATACTTTGAGGTATATGTAGCAAAATTATTTCTCTATGTTACAAACTATGTATCAAAACTAATATACCCCTATGGGATAGGGTATAAATATGTCTGTAATATTCATTAGGAAGAAGGTGTTAGGAAAGCTTTCATTTGTTTTCAAGGCTATGGGTGGTTTACGATGTAATGATATTGACACAGATTAAGGTACCTAGTATTGACACGAGGATGACTCTAGCTTTATTTGCATTCACCGATTTAGAGAATGATTTGGAACTTCACGCAAGCTTTAGTTTAAGTGACTGAGATGTCATACATATTGTACAGACCTGTGTCCAAAAAATAATTCAATTAGGAATGACAGAGCCATTTTTGTTTGAGAGGCGGGGTCTTCGATTCGATGAAGCTTAACTGAATAGGAATGACTATTTCTAAATTAAGGCGATTTGGAAGAAGCGTTGCTGCAAAGGGACATTTCAGTATTTGGCCCGGTGGGCGGGGCAACCAGTAAATCACCCGCAAATCTCTATACCTGTGAATTATTGTTCCTTCGATTTTTATTTGCATTGGATAAACATCTTTTCACTCATCAACCGAACATGTTTCCACAACAGCAAACCAACAGAGGACAACTTTCAATCCACAAGGACTCTACATTCTTTATAAAAGCCAAGCAGACGAATAAAAGTAAAGACAGAAACTAAAGCAAGATTGTAAATTGTTTTTTTTTTTTAATGTAAAAAGGACATATCTGCCATTAACGGCTCGTACAGGATCACAAACCTAGGTTCTCCAATCGTTTGTTTGTGCGACATAAAAGATGGGACCTCCAATTTAATACCGATTCCGAACGACAAGCTTCCCATGGCAATTGTATACTCTTTGGTCTTTGCAGATTTTCACTAGAGGTGGAGCTTACTCACTTACTAAATTAAATGGCGCGACAGTCTGGAATGAATCTAGGCTTCAACCAACATGCCTCTCCAATGAGACCGGTCTTTAGCTAACTGCCTCCAGTTGCGCTCTTTAAGGTGATTAAGGTCGGTATTTACTTGCGAGTGCCACTTAAGGCGAGGTGGCATCATACATGCCTCTCTAATTAGCCTGGTCCTTAGCTAACTGCCTCCACCTGCTCGCCTGAAGTTGGTTGAGGTCGGATTTAACTTGTCCGCTCCACTTAATGTGAGGCATTCCTCTACTGCGTCCGACGTCTGTCTGGGAATCGAAGACTCTGCGGTCCGTAGTATTGGTGTCCAATGCAGAGTTTTTATGTTGCTGTTCAGATCTTATAGTTCTTGATTAATTCTACGTCTCCATTACCCGTCAACTCAAACGAGACCAAAGAATTTTTCTCTCAAATCGACAAAGTATTTCTTCATCCACTTTTGATACGGTCCATGCTTCAGCGCCGTAGAGCAGGACTGAGATGATCAGGGTCTTATAGTTCTCCTTAATAGTTCGAGTGAGGGCTTTACTACTAAATTGCCTTCTTAGCCCAAAGAAACAGTGGCTGGCAAGAGTAATTCTTCGTTTGATTTCTGACGAGATGGTGTTGTCAGAGTTGATAGTGGAACCGAAGTAGAAAAAGTCCCGTACTACCTCAAAGTTATATCTGTCAGTGGTGATGTTCTGTCCAATTCGTCGAGATGTTGTGTGTCCTTTCGTGTTGACAGCATATACTTAGTCTTACCCTCAATTACTGCTAAACCCATTTTTGCCGTTTCTTCTCTATAATAGCAAACATGGCTTTGACATCACGTCGAGTCTTACCAATTATCTAAATATCGTCGGCGTATGCTAGTAGCTGCACCGATTTTTGGAAAATTGTGCCTCTGGTGTCGGCTCGGGAGTTTTGCACAATCCTCTCAAGAATCAAATTGAAAAAGTCACATGACAGCGCGTCGCCTTGCCTAAATCCTTTTTTGGTATCGAATGTGTCAGTGAGGTCGTTTCCGACCCTGATGGTGCAGCGAGAATTCTCCATCGTCATCCTACACAAACGGACGAGTTTGGGCGGTATACCAAAACTAGACATGGCACTGTATAGTTCGTCTCTATAAATGCTGTCGTATGTGGCTTTGAACCCGATAAATAGGTGGTGGTAATCGATTTGGAGTTCTTGGGTTTTTTCCAGGATCTGCCGAAGTGTGAAAATTTGATCGATTGTGGACTTTCCTGGCCTAAAACCACACTAATAAGGGCCGACCAGGTTGTTTGTAAACGGTTTCAGGCGTTTACATATTACGGCAGATAGGATCTTGTAGGCGATGTTGAGGAGACTTATGACTCTGTAGTTGGCGCAGTTCACACGGTCTCCTTTTTTGTGTTCCATTCTTCAGGCATACTTTCATCCGACCCGATTCGGCTTATGAGTTGGTGGATGTTACTTACCAAGTCATCTCCGCTTGAGTTTAGATATTGCTCAATGCTCACTTCACTAAGGTCGGCTGGTTGGTAGTTTTCTTTGTCGTCGATAATATTGAATGGTTTGTTCTGCCTGACAAAGTTAGATTGTTCGTCATCGCCGATTGAAGGTCCGCAGAGGTGGTTTTCCAATATACCCAGCATCGACTGTCTCAACTATGATATTTCCTTGTTCATCTCTTTGACGTTTTACACTTTGGCAAAACTTGGAAACATCGATCCTGAAGTGGTACATCTCCGTATCTTAATAGATCCCAAAGATCACACGCTTTTCTTGCTAGTTTTCTTTTTTTCTTAAAAGCCGGTGTTTCTCCCTCCTTTTTTGACTATAGAGCTCAATGGCAGCTCTCGTCATCACCTGCAGCTTAACGTCATTCTTGACAACAAGCATCTGTCGGCATTCCTCATCAAACCAGGGGTTTCTTGCTAGTGGACGCGAGAAACCTATCACATCAAGTGCGGCTGATCTAATGGCTTGTTGGCATCGTTGCCGTTGTTCTTCGACATTAAATACTGATGGTGTGATGTTAATTAAGGCGCGAAGGCGTTGGTGGTCTCTTTATATTGCAGTCTTTCGAGATTAACTTCTTGTTGCATGGTGGATATCCGCATTCTAACTTTGGCTTCAACAAGGTAGCGGTCCAAGTCGATGTTAAAACCTTCGGAATGTTCGGACATCCAAAAGACTGGATGCGTGCCTCTTGTCTATCACAATCTGATCAATTTGATTGATCGTTCGTTAAGACCGCCATGTCTATCTAGGTGAGGAAACCTTGTGGTTGATCGAAGTCAATTAGCCTTGGTCCGTTGCCAGACGTGTTGTGGCGTATGCTGTGTTTTCCGAAAATACTACTAAATGTCTTCTCTTCCTACCTTTGCTTTAATATCCCTCAGCACTATTTTAACATCGTACTTCGGTGTCGGTTATAATTTTTATCAAGCAACTCGTAGTAGCAGTCTTTCGCAATATCATCTATTTCCTTCGTCGGAGTTTGAGTGCCTATAAGGCTAATGTTTGCGAATTTGGCCTTGAAGCGGATTGTTACAATGCGTAACAAATAACAACTAAATAGTCGGTTTGTTTTTTAGAGCCAGGCTTTCTTTGGAACATCGTTGGACGAGTTTTCACATTTTTTTTGTTCTTCGTTGCTTCGTTCTTATTAATTATGTGGCACTTATAACAAATCCAAATCCTAATAGTTGTAGCGAGCCTGTGGACTAGCTATCGATAGATAGATGGTGTTTTGTCCTGGTCGATGCAGCAGGTTGGCACGCTTGCATAAGCACGGCTTAGCTCGTCGAAATGGTCGGGGATCTTGCTGCAATTGTCTCTCACTCAAAAAAAAAAAGTCGTGCCATTGTAGGAAGAAGTAGATAGATAAGAAATAGAATAAATAGAGATAAAGATAAAATGTTGGAAATAAATGAAATATTGCATGCTTTTACAGATAGTTTCAGAACCATTATATGCAGTATTGGATGTCGTTGTACCACACAGATACATAATATAAATATGGTTCTAAAACCACATTATACCCTAGGAGGTTGATGTTGTCGATGTTATAACATCATGTGGGATACCCTCCTCAATATGCCTATCATTTATAGACACACCTTGTCATCTGCTTCCCAAAGAATCTTTGCAGACGACCCTAAATTAACACTTGTTTCACCTTTCTTAATTCACATTGATCTCACCTTCTTTCTATTTGTCTCACTTCATTTAAATAACTTGTAAAATAAAAGATTGGACTAAAGATTCATTACAAGATATAACTTTATAATTTTATTACATAAGATGTTTCATTTCTTATTTACACTAGTCGGCATAAGTATTTTGACGAATCCTTTTTGTGACTATTGAGACTAACTTTGCTTGGTATCGTTAAAACAACGGTGCAAAAATGATGCGCGAAACAAAGAATCTATTTTTAGCTCTATGCATGCCAAGTTTTGTATTGTTTACCTTTTGCATTCTCTTTCTGCTGATAAGAACGCATGCAGACAAAGAATTTTTACGTGGCATAAGTATTTTGACGGAAACTTTGTGTAAATATTTTAACAGTTTTGAGCACGTGATAACCAAAAAACTTGTGTAGTTAACTTTAATTTACATTAAACGTTGATAACAAAATAAAAATTTATTAAAATTTATTAAAAACCATGGGTAAAACGGCTGAGTTGAGTTTGGTTGTCAGATCTTCAATGGTAGCGAAGTTTAACGCTGGAACGGCAGACAAGACATAGCAAGTGAGTTTAATGTGTCGCGTCAAACTGTGCACTATCAAATCAATAAGTTTAAAAAGCATAATGACATCACAAACCTAATGAGATCAGGTGCTAAGCGCAAAACAACGCCCACTGAAGACCGAACCCTTCTACGGGAATTTAAAAGAAATATATTCCTGAAGCCTCAAACTGCTGCAAATCAATGGAATTTGACGGCAACGAATGCAATCAGTGAGCGCACTGTCCGACGAAGTTTAATGGAAGGAGATTTTAAAACATTTAAAGCTAAGGACGTGCCGTACATATCAAAGGTAAACAAGCTTAAAAAACTGTCTTTCGCAAAGGAACATCTGCACAAGCCAAAGGAGTACTGGAGAAGCGTTCTATGGACAGATGAAAGCTCCTTTGAGTATAACTCATCAAAAAACAAATTTTACGTTAGATTGCCAAAGGTAGAAAGGCAAAAAAGACGCCCCGTTTGTCAAAAAGTGAGCCATGGTGGAGGCTCTGTCATGTTCTGGGGATGTGTTGCGTATAATGGCCTGGGTGAATTGGTTCCTATCACCGGCTCGATGAACCAAGGTCAATATTTAAGAACCCTAAATGATAATGCCTTTCCTTCCGGAGGTAGGCTTATTGGTGAATCATTTATCCTGCAACAGGACAATGCCCCATGCCACAAAGCCCGGATGATAACTAAATTTTTGAAGGATGTTGGTGTTGCCACTTTGGACTGGCCACCTCAAAGTCCAGATTTAAATATAATAGAAAACGTCTGGTCTCTTTTGAAACGCAAAAGAACAGTTTCTTTAAATAAAACCAGAGAGAAGACGATTTCTGAGGTCACTTCCCTTTGGGAAGAGATATCTCCAGAGATTCTTCAAAATTTAGTAGATTCAGTACCGAGACGCCTTCAAAAAGTTATTGAAGCCAAAGGAGGTTATATATTTTACTAAATTCTTCTTTATTTATTTACTTTTGTTAAGTTTAAAATGTTTTTTCTTAGAGTTATATACTTGTCAAAATAGTTATGCCAACACACGAAATTACAAATAAATTTATATCTTTTTTGACTTCTATGAAAAAATATTTGTTTGCCTATTTTTAAGTTTGTATTAGTTATATATAAAAATGAAAAAATAAACATGAATTCTTGTCAAGCCATTTAGAAGTTAAACTCAAAAATGCACGATTTTTATTTCGTCAAAATACTAATGCCGACTAGTGTATGTACTTATTCTTGTGTGAATGCATGTATGCATGTTTTGCTTGTTTACATTGCCGTTAAGATCAAAATGGGCCTCATCAGACATGAACAAACAATTGATCAATCTGTTGTCTTCTTCGGCCATTGATATCATTTTTTGGCAAAAATCCAGGCGAACAGGCAAATCCTGAGGGTTTAACTTGCTAGTAATTTGGACTTTGTACGGAAACAAGTTTAAATCGTCATGAAGTATCCGTTGTAATGACCGTCTACTAACTCCAATTTGCCCCGATAAGTTTCGGGTCGAAACGCTCGGATTGGTCTGTATTGCAGATGCTACTGCTGCGATTGTATCCTGAACCCGAACATTGGCATCTCGATGGTACGGCCTTCGTGCGATGCTTCCAGATTCGGCAAACATGTTTACAAACCTCATAATGGTCCATCTACTCGGGGGATTGCCGCCAAACTCCCGCCTAAATTCCCTTTGGCCGGAAATGACGGACTGCAAAGCATGGTACCGTTGCACTATCCAAATTCTTTTCTCCGTATCCTAAGCATCCATTTTTATAAATCTAAATAGTAACCTCAAAATAAAAAAAAAAACATATGAGAAGGCTACAATCCGCTGTGCGGATCGTTGAATACCCTATCCCATCCTATCCATAAAACTAAAATCCCCAAAAAAGTGGGCATGGCTAAAAACACGATGTGGATAAAATAGAAAAAATGATATAGTGACAACAAATTCTTCAGACTGCTTACAAAACACTTTTACGGTTCTACAAAATACAAGGTTTTCTCCTGCATATGTTATGGGGTAGTGTATAAAAATGGTTTTTATATAAAAACGCCCCCAAAAAGTGGGCGTGGGTGAAAATGGTATATAGATGAAATGTTTATATTAATAATGTTAATGATTCATTTTCACAATATATTGCTCAGACAGTTTATCAAAATCTTTTGTGGTTCGACAAAAAACAACGGTTTTCTATTGCTAATGCCTTGGGAGGGGGTATAGAAATGGTTTTTGTAAGAAAACGCCCCCAAAATGTGGGCGTAGGTGAAAATGATCTTTAGACAAAATGTTTATATTACCATTGCGGAAGTATTTGCATCAACATTTTTTTCGAAAGTTTCAAAATTTGGACAAAAAACTTTTTTTACTAAAAACGCCCCCAAAAAGTGGGCGTGGCAAAAAACTTTGTATGGACGAAATATAGATATTAAGATTGTCTAAATATGTTGCAAACACACTTTTTTGGAATTCCTTACCTACGGTTTGGCTTAAAACTACGTTTTTTCTAAAAGGGGGCCTGGCAGTGGGCGGATTTTAAAAATTTTTCCACTTGTTCTGGTGACTCGGCCAAGGATCCTATATACCAAATTTCATTATCCTAGCTCAAAATTTAAGGCCCAAAAATCGGCGACGAACAGACAGACGGACGGACGGACGGACAGACAGACATGGCTAATTCAACTCAGCTAGCGATTCTGAGTCGATCCATATACTTTGAGGTATATGTAGCTAAATTATTTCTCTATGTTACAAATTAAGTATCAAAACTAATATACCCCTATGGGATAGGGTATAATAAGCCGATTACTCACACAGAAAAAAAGTTATTACGTTTTATTTTTGTAGCACGATTCGTGCGCCACCCTGTATTTATAATATAAATGTTAAGTTTTAAAATGTAATTGTAAGTTATCTTAGGTTTTATATTTATGAACGTTTTTTGTATTTGATTAGTTATTAATTTAGTTATTGATTTTTAAATAGTTCAATGTGTAGTATATCTTTAAGTATGTAGATTTAAGTAGCAAATTTTATATTAATAAATGTAGGTTTAAGTTGTTTGATTATATCTTTCTAGGTTATCAAATTCACTCTAGTCAATATAAGTATAATTTAAATGAGCTTTTCTGATTAGCACTTTTATGCCCCCGATCGGTGCATTGATAAACACTTGTCAACAACAAAAACGAGTGGTGGGTGCACGACTGGGTCGTACGCAACTTTCTCTTTCACAGCGAGTTGGGCGTTAGATCAAATAGTGCGCATTTTGATTATTAATGCTAAAAATTATGTAAAATGTCGAAATGTGATTATACGAACGTTTACTCCGAAATTTGAAGGAATCGGTGTCTATGTGAAAAATAAGTATTTTTCGTTATTGGCCAAAACTGAAAATTCCGTTAAGTGATAGTTGGGCTAAAACTAATTATGTGGAATTGTTTAAAACTATAATAGTAGTATATATATTAATTTTCATTCAATTTGGCATAGTAGTTTGCGAGAAATTAACAATTTTCTTTATATGGCCTGAATGACAAAATCCGTTATATGGATTTTCTCGAAAAAACTGGGTATGCAGTTTTGTTGGAACTAATATGCTTATAGTATATATAAAGTTTAATCAAAATCGTTAGAGCCGTTTTCGAGAAAATTGAGGTTATGTGTAATTTTTATATGGCAGGTTCCGTTATTAACATGGCTAAAAGAAAACAAAAAAAATTGCCTAGAATTATGACCAAAACAAGCTTGGATACGAAGTTTGAAGAAGATCGGCCCAGCCATTTAGGCTGGGGAGACCATTACGGACAGACGGACCGACGGACCGACGGACGGAATTCCAAAAACCAATTTTTTAGGCTCCGCTATCATCGTAATGTTAGAATCAATCAAAATCTCGAGGTCGAAAATTTTCACTAAAACAATATCTTTCTCTTTGTAAGAGAAAGTTAAAAATATATTTGTTTTGGTACCTGTGATCCCGGCTTAAGCAGCGTACTTGCCCTTGTTATCTCTTTTTGCAGAACTTGTTTTGGTGCACTTGTTTATCGCTGATTTAACTTGCTTATTTGATGATGCGGGTGGTGAGGTGGAGTATTCAAAGTTAAAGCGGACATTTAGGCAACTGCATGAAGGTGTGTGTGTGGGTAATGATGGAATTTTTGCTGGTGATCGTATATTTCTTGATCGGGGTGGAGTGAGGTGGCTACAGTGGTACAGTTGTTGTTTTATTTTGGTCAATGCCGATTTCACACGATCACAGATATTGGTGGCGCTTGAGATAATCTCGACTCAAGATCGCCGATTGAGTGATCGTGTCTACAAAAATATTAAAATAATATTCATTGCGTACAGTTTAGTTACAAAGGGAAAAGAAATTACCTTTCTTGTTTTTTTGTATGCACTTGTCATAAAAATGAATGACAATTGTGGAAAACTATATCAGTGATATATAAGCGCTATAATAAACATATGAGAAGGCTACAATCCACTGTGCGGATCGTTGAATACCCTATCCCATCCTATCTGTAAAACTAAAATCCCCAAAAAGTGGACATGGCTAAAAACACGATGTGGATAAAATAAAGAAAATGACATGGTGACAACAAATTGTTCAGACTGTTTACAAAAAACTTTGACGGTTCTACAAAAGACAAGGTTTTCTCCTGCATATGTTATGGGGTAGTGTGTAAAAATGGTTTTTATATAAAAACGCCCCCAAAAAGTGGGCGTGGGTTGAAATAGTCTATAGACGAAATGTTCATATTTATACTACTAATGATTCTGCATCAAAAGTTTTTTTGAAAAATTTAAAATTTGACCGAAAACAGTTTTTAATTGAAAACGCCCCCAAAAAGTGGGCGTGGCAAAAAACTTTATACGGACGAAATATAGATATTAATATTGTCTAAATATGTTGTTCAGAAACTTTTTTAAAATTCCTTACGGTTTGGTCAAAAACTGAGTTTTTCTTAAAAGGGGGCGTGGCAGTGGGCGGATTTCAAACATTTTTACACTTGTTCTGTAGGCAGAGACGAGGATCCTATATACCAAATTTCATTATCCTAGCTCAAAATTTAAGGCCTAAAAATCGGTGACGTACAGACGGACGGACGGACGGACGGACGGACAGACAGACATGGCTTAATCGTCTCAGCTAGCGATTCTGAGTCGATCCATATACTTTGAGGTATATGTAGCAAAATTATTTCTCTATGTTACAAACTAAGTATCAAAACTAATATACCCCTATGGGATAGGGTATAAAAAGATGTAGAAGTTGACGTGCATAAAAATATCACACTTGAAACACAACTTCCTGTAAGCGCTTTGAGCTCACACTTCTGCACGTTGCAGTGGTTGAAATTGAAAAGACTGTATGCGCTGCGATCGGCAATTAGGAAACTGGATAAAGAGTGGTATAGCATGCGACAGAAAAATGAGAGCTATATATTTCCTGTCTAAAATCACGTAAAATAATTGACGACTGAATAGACTTATTCGTACAGGGTGTTCTGAATTATATTAAGTGTCGCTTACACAGGAAAGGGGTACTAGCTGCACGCTACATAGTCGCTGTTTTTGCTTCAGTCACATCGTATTTCCTGGATGGCAGTTATGTCTGCTTTGAAGCAGCTTAGGTTTTCCGCTAGTTGCTCACCTGTACTTCTCCTATTTAGATAATGTTCCCACATTTCCAGGTGCAGATACGAACGTCCTTGTTCTTTCTTTGTTATTCCGTTTTTAGCTTTTTCCGTCTGTGGGTAGTTAAACCAAATCACAACTGGAGGGTCAATTCCAATTTATAAGACAATGCTAGGACACAGGGTCATCAGTATTCACTTCGCGATTGAGCACTGCCGTTAGCCTTTCGGCTAATCCGCCAGCATCCCTGTTTAAGGGACCTGACTTACCCTTGAGGTTCCTAGATGACCTGTTGTACGAATATGTCGAAGCAACTCATCTAGGTTATTCACTTTGTCCATCCTAACTTGGACTGTAGATGCCACAGTATCTTGAAAGTTTTTCCGCTGCCGCCTTAAATGTAATATGTGCATTAGTGTGAGTATGGTCTTCACTCAGAGAGACAATTATGTTTCTCACGAACTTGGTTTACTAAGACCACACATATAGTCCGTACCAAATCAGTTGGCCAATCTACTGCGCAGGTCTCTTAAAATTTATTGTAAAATATCTTAAATTTCCCTTAAATCCTCTCTCTGCGCAATCGACCGTTGGCCAACTGATTTGGTACGCACTATACCTGCATGTATAATCAGAAGCATGTAGAACCACACTCTGGTTAACGCTGGTCTTCATTATTTTGTAAAAATGTAATCGCCAGTTTTTTTTTTTTTTTCGTATATGAGCCATTTCCGAAACAAATCCCACATTCATGTATGCAAACAAGAAAATATCAAAAATTGTAAAGATCACTCATGCCGCATGCTCAATTACAAATATCGACAGCATATGTTCTCAGTTTGCATGCACAATCACAATATCGCGCATTCAGGCCAGTGTGGTTTATGGACCCTACAAGATTCAATGACATATCGTTCTTAATGGATGACGATGCATGAACCATTTGTTGAAATACTTCAATCCTTATTTAGGGCAATCATGTATTCACTAATGAACTAAACCTCAATTTCTCCCTCTTGCTGCTAATTGCTTCAACAACTTTGGGATACATTTCACTTCAAAAAAGGGTCATTATTTTGTTCGACAAACCAACACCCTATTACAAAAAACTTTTTCTACGAACTTGTAACAGCCCCTCGACACGCTTGTTTACTTCGAAAACATCAATATTACACACGGTAATAGGTAGAGTTCCCTACTTTCTCTATCCGTGTCTATGTGCATTGTCCCGGTGGCACAATTGCACCGCAGCAGTTCATATAATTACGAGGACTAATAGCGTTCCTAAAGAGGGTGTACGCTCATGTGCGGATTTTAATTTAAGTTTTTCACTTAGATTCCTTGATGAGGGGAAGGATACACGTATGTTCGTCGCGTGCTACTTGCAATTACAATGGAGGAAAGCGATATGAAGCCTTTAATTCTAGGAATTACATGATTTCGCTTAGTCGCACAAATATGAAGGTTTGAGATCGTTTTTGAACAGTTCAGTGAACTTTTTGATTTCGCAAATGAACTTCAAGTGGGGAAATTTCAAACGAAATTTGCTCAGTTGAAGGAAGTTTCAGATTGGTTTGGATATGTACTACGGCATTTGTATGCCTGAAAATATGCAATGAATATAAGAATTTTATTATTTTTCTATGAAAGATTGTCCACAGGCGGAAAAGTAAGAGTGACGCGGCAATATAACTGCCCCTAGTCTTGAGGTCTATTATCTTCATTTGGCCTAGGCTTTGTGGAAGTTCTTTTTGGCTTGGTTAAGCATAATCGTCAACAGTAAGTCATTACTTTTTGTACATGCTTTTGGATCCTGCGTAACATATAGTTTTTTTCATGATGCAAAATCAAAACCTGGAGGGCCAGGCCCATGCGTTGACCTGAACACAGCAGGCCGTTGCTTTTTCTCCGTGGCCACCCCCACCACACGGAGTTATAAGTTTAGAAAGTCATGCGTGACGCGTCAGTCATGTTTGTTTGCTACCTTAAATTAAAGTTACGACGACTGGGCGCTGTCCAAATTAACACTTATTCTACAACACGAAACAATCGCTGGTGAAGACGAAACCTAAGGCTTTATAGGGAACGAAGGGGGAAGAACACGGGCTTTTCAGAAAGAATAGAAAATAGCAACAAAAGTGCGCGATCGAGGACATAGAGAGGTGCCACTCCAGGAACGATGTTCGCAAGTTTTACCATAGCGTAAAACGTCAAAGCCAAGGCTACAAGGCTCGAACAGAATCCTATCGAAATGAACAAGGAAATATCGTAGTTGAGACACAGTCGATGCTGAGGATATGGAAGAATCACTTCTGCAGACTGTTAAACGGCGATCACGAACAACATGCCGCTGTCAGGCAGAACGAACCATTTAATATTGGCAACGAGAGCGAAAACTGCCAACCACCCGACCTAAGTGAAGTGAGGATAGCTATATCTAAACTCAAGCTTAATAAGGCCGCCGGAAATGACGGCCTTCCCGCTGAGCTTTATAAAGCTGGCGGAGATGACTTGGTAAGCAACATCCACCAACTCATAAGCCAAATCTGGTCGGTTGAAAGCATGCCTGAAGAATGGAACCTCAGCATCGTTTTACCGATCCACAAAAAAGGAGATCCTCTGAACTGCGCCAACTACAGAGGCATAAGTCTACTCAACATCGCTTACAAGATTCTATCTGCCGTAATATGTGAACGCTTGAAACCGTTTACCAACAACCTGTTCGGCCCTTATCAGTGTGGTTTTAGGCCAGGAAAGTCCACAATCGATTAAATTTTCACACTTCGGCAGATCCTGGAAAAAACCCAAGAAGTCCAAATCGATACCCACCACCTATTTATCGATTTCAAAGCCGCATACGACAGCATTTATAGAGACGAACTATACAGAGCCATGTCTAGTTTTGGTATACCGTCCAAACTCGTCCGTTTGTGTAGGATGACGATGGAGAATTCTCGCTGCACCATCAGGGTCGGAAACGACCTCACCGACACATTCGATACCAAAAAGGATTTAGGCAAGGCGATGCGCTGTCATGTGACTTCTTTAATCTGATTCTTGAGAGGATTGTGCAAAACTCCAAAGCCAACACCAGAGGCACAATTTTCCAAAAATCGGTGCAACTACTACCATACGCCGACGATATTGACATCATTGTTAGGACTCAACGTGATGTCATAGCCACGTTTGCTAGTATAGAGAAGGAAGCGGCAAAAATGCGTTTGGCAGTAAATGAGGGTAAGACTAAGTATATGCCGTCAACACGAAAGGACACACAACATCGACGAATTGGACAGAACGTTACCATTGACAGATATAACTTTGAGGTAGTACGGGACTTTGTCTACCTCGGCTTCGCTATTAACTCTGACAACAACAGCTCGTCAGAAATCAAACGAAGAACTACTCTGGCTGTTCTTCGGGCTAAGAAGGCAATTTAGTAGTAAAGTCCTCACTCGAACTACTAAGGAGATCCTATATAAGACCCTGATCATCCCAGTCCTGCTCTACGGCGCTGAAGCATGGACCGTATCAAAAGCGGATGAAGAAATCCTTGGTCGTTTCGAGAGAAAAATTCTTCGGAAAATCTTCGGTCCCGTTTGCGTTGACGGGCTATGGAGACGAAGATTCAACCACGAACTATACGAGCTGTACAGCGACATACCCCTAGTCAAACAACTCCGCATTGGACGTTTAAGATGGCTAGGACATGTAGAAGAATGGACACCAATACTCCGGCTCGCAGAGTCTTCGATTCCCAGCCATACGTCGGACGCAGTAGAGGAAGACCTCGCCTTAAGTGGCGCGCACAAGTAGAAACCGACCTCAACCAACTTGGAGTGCGCAACTGGAGGCAGTTAGCTAAGGACCGGGCTAATTGGAGAGGCATGTTGGTTGAGACCCAGGTTCATTCCGGACTGTAGCGCCACTTAAGTAAGTTCGCCCTCACTTGGAGTATGCCTCACAGGTGTGGACACCCTTCTATGTAGTTCATTCAAATAGAATTTGAGGCAGTCCAACGTAAATTTATAAGATTTGCTTTTAGATGATGTACACAATTTGCCTCCGTATAGGTGTCGAATTAAACTACTGCAGGTGTTGCCTTTGTCTCAACGTAGACTTAACAATGACATGGTCTTCTTACACCAAATATTATCAGGACGAATAGATGCTCCTGATCTTTTAAGTGCTATTGGTTTTAATACCCGTGGAGGTTCCTATAACCTTCGTAGACTAAATATTTTACATAAACCAAATCATAAATACAACTATGGTATGCATGAGGCTATAAGTCGCATGAGTAGAGTTTACAATAAAAATAGCGATATAGATGAACTGCATGTAAGTAAAGGTAGTTTAAAAAACACTTTAAACCAAACAAAGACCATTTTTGTTTTTTTTTAACAAATACTAATATTTTTACAAAAACCTAAAAAGTATGCATAGACAAATGTACGATCATCGGATTTCGAATAATCTAAAACCTATGAGTGAAAATAAGTCCACCGCCATAGTTGGGGGGACTATTGCCATATGGACCACCTAAATGCTGACCATATTGAGCAGTTCCGTGAAGTGAGTTTCGTTGATTCTGACTTTCCCAAATTGGAAAACGAGCATTTGCATTAAAACCGATTCCTTGACCAGGTGAACCACCGCCCTGAATGTTGAATTGACGCTTGGCTCGGTGTAGCTCCAAGTTACTTGGTAAGGGTTCCTAAATAAAAAAAAAATTTTAATTAAACCAAAATTTCCTAAAACAAATAGTTTGCTCTTACATCATGTTGGAAGAATTCATCAAATTCGACGTATTGCTGAGTAGGATATGCTATGGCCACACCAACACAGAAGACGACGAGAATCGCTATTTTGACTTGCATAGTCTTCTTGATTTGTTTTTAAGTTTTGCAAGTGAAATTCTAGCTCTTAAAGAGACGAATGTTTACTGATAAGAACTTGAGACCGGGTCTTGGTATTTATACTTTGCTGCGAGTACAAGATTTTCAGTTATCAAGGGGATGTACCAGCTAGGGAATCCCAAAGCTGAAATAAATATTGATACAGATATTGTAATCTAGCATTCAGAGTAACGATGGAGACTTTGAGATGATTATTCTTACGATCTAAGCGAATGCTGATTGAATCATCTGAACATGTGCTAAAAGCAATACATAGGTCTTCCGCAGCTTTTGAGAAGGGTAGATACATTCCATAGTTTGTCGGGGGCTGCCCCCTAAGTGGAATTCGTTCTAAGTCCACATTAGCCCGCCGGCTTCTAGAAGTAATGCGTTTATAAATAAATCTCAATTGTTAAAGCCGTTCTCAGAAAATTGAGTTATTTGTGATTTGATGTAGAGGGGTGCGGTTAACTTTCAAGCTAGCATTTCAATTCAGAAAATCTTTCTGCAGGAGTTGCAAAAACACACCTTGATACAACGTTATGCGGCAATTCTTCTTATGTGGAAGCATTGAACATGGGCATTAACTAACATGCCGCTTCAGGTAATGGCTGATAAAGGTCGATGGTACTTTAAGTTGATAAAGTACCCGCCATTTAAGGCGAGGGCTTTTAGTTTCGTTTTAAGATCCAAGACTGTTGAGTATTGGAGTTAAAACATTCTACCTATCTCTGCCTGTGTTAGTCAACTATACGCATCCTACTTTAGGGCGTCGAGTGCTTGACAATAACCAGAAACTGAGCAAATAGTAAACACTTTCGAAATTTACTTTCGAATTTTGGATCTGGAGGAGAAGAATCGCGAACTTCATGAGCTCTACCAAGATGTAGACGTAGTACAAACGGTAAAAATACGAATATTACATCGGCTTGGCCATATATCGAGCGATAATGCTCTAGCCAAGAGCATCTTGGAATCGCCATCTGGCCATCTGGCATCACACATAAAGACGTTTGATGCCAGATGGCGCCCGGACTAAATAACTGGAAGCAATGTATTCAAGTTAACAGATGATGGAAGGCGTACCCTCTATGGGTCAGAAGTCCATTAAATAAAGTCATTAAGCGCTTCCTATTTTAAATTGAAATAAAACATCGCGCATCTGAAATTCCAATTTTTCATGGCTTTTGCGCATAAATCAGGCTGGATTTGACCGATTATGTTGGCTTCGATGGTTGGGTGTTGTAGAACGAGGGTAGACCCTGGCAATGCCCAGTGGTTGTAACTCTGAATACACATCAACGATGCTTATTTTTACCTCCAAGTGGTAACCATCGGGTACTGGTCTCATCCAACCGGATTTGACTTGCTTAATTGCCTCGGAAAGGGTTGATATTATTGTTGACGACCCTGCTAAACGAAAAAAGGACAACGACGTTCGAATCTGCACCTGGGATCTACTACGGACAGTGTTATAGTGAGCAGAAACAGCGACTATTCGGATGCGGATTTTTTATAAGTGCCAGGCTTAGGCAAGAATTCTTATGTTTCCAAGACATTAACGAACGCATTGCAACAATCCGCATCAAGGCCAAATTCGCCAACATAAGCCTTATATGCGCTCACGCTCCGACGGAGAAAAAATATGATACAAGTAAGGATTGCTTCTACCAGCTACTTGACAAAACTTATGAGCGACTACCGAAGTACGGTGTTAAAGTCGTGCTGTTAGATTTTAACGCAAAGGTAGGAAGATAAGACATCTTTAGCAGTATGGTCGGAAAACATAGCCTACACGACAAAACCCCTGGTTTGATGAGGAATCCCGACAAATGCTCGCAGCCAAGAACGAGTCGTAAAAGGCTAAGCTGCAGGTGAAGACGAGACCTGCCAATGAGCTCAATATGAAGAGATGGTAAGAACAAGAAAAGCACGAGATCGAGGATATAGAGAGGTGCCGCTCCAGGAACGATGTTCGCAAGTTTTACCAAATGTAAAACGTCAAAGCCATCAAGGCTTGAACAGAATACTGTCCAGATGAAAAAAGAAATATCGTAGTTGAGACACAGTCGATGCTGAGGATATGAAAGAACCACTTCTGCAGACTGTTAAACGGCGATGACGAGCAACATTCCGCGACGACAGCGAATATTGCCAACCACCCGACCTAAGTGAACTGAGGATAGCAATATCTAAACTCACGCATAATAAGGCCGCCGAAAGGCCGTCATCTTCCCGCTGAGCTTTATAAACCTGGTGGAAATGATTTAGTAAGTTGCTTTCAATTATACCCATAATCAAAATTTGGTTGGATGAAAGTATGCCTGAAGAATGGAACCTCAGAATCGTTTGCTTGATCCACAAAAAGGAGACCCTCTGAACTGCACCAACTACAGAGGCATAAGTCTCCTCAACATCGCCTACAACATCCAATCGAGAGAAAAATTCTTCGGAAAATTTTCGGTAACGTTTGCGTTGACGGGCTATGGAGACGAATATTCAACAAAAAAAACTCCGCATTGAAAGATTAAGATGGCTTGGGTATATAAAACGAATGGACACCAATACTCCGGCACGCAGAATCTTCGATTCCCAGCCAGACGTCGGGTGCAGTACAGGAAAACCTCGCCTTAAGTGGCGCGCACAAGTAGAAACCCACCTCAATCACCTTGAAATGCGCAACTGGAGGCGTTAGCTAAGGACCGGGCTAATTGGAGAGGCATGTTGATTGACGCCCAGGTTCATTCCGGACTGTAGCACCACTCAAATAAGTAAGTAAGTATGTTGGTTTTGAGGGCTTCAGAAAGTCCAACAAGAACTGCCTTCGCTAGTGCAGAATTTCCAATGTTGCGTTAGCTGTGTGGCACGTAGCGCCGTCCTGTTGAAACCACATTCGTTGGTGTCCATATCAAATTTAGGCAAAAAAAACGTTAATAATCATCACCATTGATGGTGATGGCCTGTCCAAGAAATATGGACCGATGACGCCAGTAGCTCAAAATCCACTCCAAACAGATGCATTGGACGCTCTTGGATCTCATGTGGATCGGTATCGTCCCATATTCGGCAATTTTGTTTGTGACGTACCCATTCATTCAGAACTGGTACTCATCGCTGATGATGATTTTTCGATTAAAAAAAATTGAATTAGGCTCAGTTTCGAACTGCTCCAGAGCTCCTTCAGCGAACACACGTCGTTGTTGTATTTTGAACTGCAAGCGAAACGTTGTCCGAATAGAACACCCAACACTAGATGTTGTTGAACGCTAAGTCCACAAACGGTGATTTGACAAAATAGACAACAAATTTGACAGACTTATCTTCAACAATATGGCCGCTATCAACTGTCAAACTTGAAAGTTCCTATTGGAAGACCCTTTACAGGGTGGTACGAAAGTCATCATCCTATACGAAGATGTATGCAGGTGGCGGCAAATGTCAATTCTACTTGGACACTTGTGAAGTAAATGGATACAAAGTATACGTCAACAAGACATGCATCGTGCTCTTAAAGAATGCGGAAAAACTGTTTCGATTTTTTTTTGCGGAATAATTCGCAGCGTTCATTTTCGGCGCAGATTTCCTAGTCATTCGATTCCAACTGGACAAATCCTATAACGTTCAATCACTCGCCTAGAAGAGTGTGAGACTACACGATATGCTGCCAGAACAGGTAGGTTCCGGAGCAGTCGTTCTGTTAAGAATATCGCAGCTGTGATTGAAGATTTTGCAGAGGACCCCGAAGTATCGACCAAACGATGTGCCACCCAATGGGCATCAATCGGTGGTCTTTACTTACAGAGATATAAAGTGCATCAGCTTTTAGCTATTTGCGTCAAGCACGTGTTACCTTCGCTAAAGCTATCTTGAAACTCGACCACAGTGGAGACAACTGTTCTTGGGAAACCATCATGATTGACGAGGCCCATTTCCATCTCTTTGGATATGTGAATAAGCCAAATTAGCGCTTCTAGGGCACCATCTATCCATGTATAACCCACGAAAAGCCATTAAAGTTGCTCGAAGTAACTGCATGATGTGCTATTTTCGCTGGAGGCGTCATTGGGTCTTATTTTATTCGAAAATGCCCACGGCTGTGGATGGGTGGATGGTGAGCGCTACAGACACACTCTAAACGACTTTTTCCTTGCTGAACTGTATGAATTGGGAAGGAGCAGGATGGAATGACGGCACATATAGCACGAGCAACAACTGAAACTGAGAGCTGCATTTCCGGGTCACCTTATCTCTCGTTGTAGCGATTTGCACTGCCTGCAGGATCGCCTGGTTTCACCATTCCACGGGCTCAGTGATGAGACTAACTGCCGCGCTGAAGGTCTGGGTTCAATTCGCAGCCGAAGCAACATTTAAATGATTTTCCACTGGCCCTCCTCTCGCAATGATCTGCCAAATCATTCGAGTAGCATCAATTCTCATGAAAAGCTCATCTCAACTCAGACGATCGGATTCGGCATAAATCAGAAGGAAGCACCATCGTGCAAGGAGTCTACTACCAAATATGAATGGTTTTGAGAAAAACACAAGCGAGACAATGCTCCAAAAATTTGTATTTGTAAATTTCTGCTAGCCACAGTGTTGATCATTCGCTCTACATGTCCTATCCATCATAAACGTCCAATACGGAGTTATTTTTTTAACAAGGGGTATGTCGCTGTACAGCTCGTATAGCTCGTGGTTAAATATTAGTCTCCATAGCCCGTCTCCATAAACGGCACCGACGATTTTTCGAAGAATTTCTCTCTCAAAACGATTAAGGATTTCTTCATCCGCTTCAGCGACGTAGAACACGACTGGGATGTTCAGGGTATTGCATAGGATCTCCTTAGTAGTTCGAGTGATGGCTCTACTACTAAATTGTTTTTAGGCATTAAGAAAACGTCAAATCAAACATTCCCAGTCGCCTCGAATAGGAGTCGAATTTGATTGGGATAATAACTAGATTCACATCTACACGGATAGGTTACATGCAAAAGTCCTCTTTAGTAGTGACTTCAGCTGTATCTGCTTGGACAAGGAAAAGTGTATTCCTCACCTTCATTCTCCGCTATTCTTCAGGTCTCTCCAACAAAAGAAAACCCATCTAGATGAGCTGGCTAATAATAATGTCAGAAAAAGCCTTCGCTTTATAGCAAAGAGTATAAAACTACATAGAGTTCGCATCTCATAAAAACGCAGATTTACTATGTGGAGTGCTGATGTTGATACCCCAGTATTCAGATTGCCATGCCAGCATCAACCAACAGCATAGCCGATGCATACGAGCGACTTACCTCCAGCGTCTGAAACGGCTACAACATTTTTAGCTGTGATGCGTACTTTTGTAGTTCTATACTTCTTTGTTTATATTTAGTTTCGAATGGTTCAGTTAGGGAAACGAATATTAGGAAACGTTGACAACGGAACCTTTCTGGTCAAAGTGTGGACGCGCATCTTGGCGATCCACCTAACCTAACCTAGCCCGAAGAAACAGCGGTTGTCATGAGTAATTCTTCGTTTGAATTCTGACGTTGTTGTCACAGTTAATAGCGGAACAGCCGAATAAACAAAGTTCCGTACTAATGAAAGTTATATCTGTCAATTATAAAGTTCTGTCCAATTCGTCACATGGCAGCGCATCGCCTTGCCTAAATCCTTTTTTGATCAAATGCGTCGGTGAGATCATTTCCGACCCTGATAGAGCAGCTAGAATTCTCCATCGTCATCCTTCACAGACGGACGAGTTTGGTTGGTATCGATTTGGACTTCTTGGGTATTTTCCAGGATCTGCCGAACTGTGAAGATTTGATTAGTTGTGGACTTTCCTGGTCTAAAACCACACTGAAAGGGCTGATTAGGTTGCTGGAAAACGATTTCAGGCGATGGCCTTAGCGTAATTTAGAGGGTCTCGTTTTTTTGTGGATCGGGCAAACGATGCTGAGGTTTTTTTCTTTATGCATACTCTCATCCGACTAGAGTTGGCTATTGAGTTGGTGGATTTTACTTATCAAGTCATCTCCGCCGGCTTTTTAAAGCTTTGCGGTCTAAGTCTGGCACTTCTAACAGATCCGCATTTTTTTTATAATTAGCACGCGCTGTGAACACCCTTATATAGTTATTTCGTGAGAAGCAGACTTGAAATTGTCCAAAACAACTTGAACTGAACGTTTCGAGAGATAGTTTCTTTCTAATCCATAGAAGAAGAGTTTCATCGATTCAAAAAGCACGCATTTTCGGCAAAAGGGCTTGATGCCAAACCCTTTCAAATGCCTTTGAAAAATCAAGTGCAACGATCTTGTTTTCGCCACCGAGGTGAATAGATTGGTTTCACTTTTCGGTGAGATATGTCATCAAATCACCAGTGGACCTGTTGCAACGACAACCGTACTGTCGGTCATTTAGGAGTTTTCGTGATTCAAGATATTTCATAAGCTGACGGTTTATCAGCGTTTCCATGACCTTAGAAAGAAGTGACGTAGGTTAGGTTAGGTTTGATGGGTTGTTGACGTCCAATTGGGTCGTCAAACTCGCATAGGCCTGCGTGGGCCCATAGCGATACCCTTTATTGTACCTGAAAAGAAAGCTGCGTTAGTGAAGGGAGTTATACTTAGGTGATTTGTGCTGCTCCATTAGCTTCAAATAGATATTTGCTCCAACCCGACTTGCAGCAGAAGCTGACGATCCGTGCTGTAGATATTGTAGCTAGCTCCGTCAAGTCCTCGTCGTAGAAGCTACCGAGGAGTTTGTTACGGCCGTTGCTGATCGCGGGGCAGTGACATAATAGGTGGACGATATATTCCTCGACGTCCGGGTCTCCGCACTTCCTGCAAAGTTGGTGTGAGTCAGTTAGGTTAATCCTGTTGGAATGTTTGCCCAGCAGATTACGGCCTGTTATGACTCTCACCGCTATGGTAATAGAAGCTCTGTTCAGAGCTATAAGCTTGTTGGATTTACTATCGATAAGTTTCGGCCAAAGGTTCTTAGTATGTCTGCAGGTATTAATTTTTTTATCACCTAGATTTTGATTAACTTTGCGTGAATCTGGTTATTTTCTATTTTTTGAAAGCAAATTGGGGTCTAACCCTGTTGTTACATAAGGAGATACAGGTGGACGATCCTAGTCTGGCTAGCTCGTCTGCTTTTTCGTTTCCTGGGATGTTACTATATCCTGGCACCCAGATTATTTGAACTTTGTTCTGGTTACAAAGAGCCTTTAGCTCTGAGCGGCAGCGTCCAACTACTCGTGATTTTATTATGTAGGATGCCAGAGCTTTTATGGCCGCTTGGCTATCTACGTAAATGGAGATATCCTCTTGTGATATGTCCAAAACTCTAGCCGATTCGGCAGCTACGAGTATGGCTAGGATCTTTGCTTGGAAAACACTGCACGAGTTTGCCAATCGAATGGGTATGTTTAACCCTATTCTATCGGAGTAGACCCCCGAGCCCACTCCTATTTCCATATTAGATCCATCAGTGTAGATAGCTATTTCGTTATTGGATACCACATTGTTAGATGACCATTCGTCTCTACTAGGTATTTTGATTGAGTATTTAGTATCAAAGTCGTGATATGGAAGGGACGTAAGTGCAATTGGTCGGTAGTTGGAGAGAGAAGAAGATTCGCCTTTTTTCAGGGACGGGCTGGACAAATGCTGTTTTCCATCTACTCGGGAAGAGTCCTGATGAATAGGACAGATAGAAAATCTTACACAGTCGTATTGCCAGCGTGGAAGGACCCCTCTTCAGAATTATGGGGGAGATACCATCTGGACCAGACGATTTGTGAATGTTAAGATCTAATAATACTCTTGCATCTGAATAGTCGCTGTTTCTGCTCACTATAACATGAGCCGTAGTAGATGTCACAGTTTTTCATCCTCTTTTTGCCTGGCCCATCCAATCGTATTTCCTGGATGGCAGTAATATCTACTTTTTAGCAGCTTTGGGTTTTCGCTTATTCGGCTGCACCTCACTTATTAACCCAAAGCACAATCCCCAACCTGGAGGGTTAGGCCTATGCGTTTTGCTGAGGACAGCAGGCAGGATATCCATTCAAGTCAGGCTTTTTACAGTCTTCCTGTTTTTTTGTCCAACTACCTCATTACGATTACGTTTAGCTAAATCAAACTCAATGTAAGGTTTTCTTAAGAGAAATTGAAAGGTCTTTAGTGATTTATTTAGCCTTACAATTCATTCGTTATATTGCGGTTCATCATTTGGGATTCCTCATATATAGCGCAGACATTTAGATTAGAAAGAGTTCAGGAAAAATCCTGACGTATGCATTCCGTTAATGATATATGAAGCATTGCCAAGTTATGATCAAAGATGTGAACAAATAGGCTTGCAAACCTTAAGTTTCAGGCGTATAGCATCATGTTGTATGCGACATTCCTAATGTTCATATTACATCATTGGCATTGATTTCTCTTTTTAATTTGTATGCCCCAAAAAAATAGCTTAGGGATCGAAATTTGTTGTCTCGTAAAGGAGTATGGTCTTGGATACTACCGAGCTTGTTGGGCTAAAAAATTGTATTTTTTTATTGCATGCGAGAAAGGCAAACGGAAGAGAAGGCACAACCGCAAACCTGTTGTTGCAAGCAGGCGATAATCCCCTAAATGTTTATTTAAATAAATTGAATCTTTTTAAACGTCCCAACCCACTGTGTATGTATGTTCACTATGTACCTTGCTACAGCCGGTGCACCCCCAATGAGCACCCATTTATTAAAATTCAATTGAAACCACTGGCCCTCCCCGTCCATCCGTTTATTGCTTCCTCGTAATGTTTTCGCACAGCTATTCTTTTCAATTAGATACTCGAGAACTCTGTCGATAAATCCCATTCACGTCGCAATGCCGATTTCAATCCATCAGCACCGTCATTACGTCATAAACTAAATGCAGTTATGGATGTTCCCCCATTCTAATTGGCTTATTAGATCCAAGACGGCTGTGTACTTACACGCCTGAGCACACAAATAAAAATCGAAGCCCGCTTAAGATTATACCCTTCTAGAAACTGCTGTGCCCGCATTGGTATCCAAATCATACTCGTAACAGAGTGATTATCTGCTAACGACAAACAACGCAGAATCCACCTTCATCCTTCATCCTTCAGCCTCCAACCAAAGACATACCTCCAAATGCATATGCAAACCATGTGCGCCCAAGATGACCATTCTCGACATCTCGAGCAATCACAAGAATCCAATGCAATGCTATGGCCAACCCCTCATTTCGACCTGGCGCTGTCTTCCTTCGTCCTCCTATCTTCCGCCACCACCATCACCATCACATTGAAACCTAGGAATTATGAAACTGTTTATGTGTAATCTAGTTGCATTAAGTAACATCCAAAGATATTTACTTGGATACACGCTCTAACTAAGCCTGATTACGCCAATGCGAGCGTCATTAATTTGTCTTCATTCCATTTTGTCTGGTGGCTTGAGACGCTGCCTAGTTGTGCAGCTCAGCTCAGTGCCTGATTCCTGAAAATTGAAAGCAATTGATCACGTTTTCCGTTTTTTTTCGGTTCGTTTTGAATCCATTAGTGAGCTGCAGGGTGCATGTTCCATGGGTACCCGTTGGGTACTTGGGGGTAATCAGCTTTTGTGTGCGGCTTTACGAGGTGTATGTGCGGTGGCTTTCCCGAGGGGCATAGCCAAGCGGAGAGAACGTTTACAACCTTAAGAGAAATGCTCGTCGGAGAAAGAGTCCTTGATGGATTTTTAATTAGAGATTGTGGCTGAGTTGGCAGATATAATTACGTGAGATGCGGTTGCCCGATGGAACACCAGTAGTTGCAGCTGACGCTAGATTACCAAGTGAATGTGCTAGTGCTACCAAGGGAGGCGTATACTCGTCATTGTCCAACCGGATGTGACTTCTTGAGGAGAGATTATTGATTTATTGTGGTGCTAATACAGTATAGAGGGTAGAGAAAGTTCAAAGATGTTGGCTGAGCTTTCGGATTGTTTACATGCGTTGACATTAATTTTAAAGCCTTCCCATATGAGTATGAATATCCAAGGAAAGGCTAATAAATTGCCCAGTGGCCTAAAGGGATGTTTAGAGACGGACACATTCTGATACAGACTTGCACAACAAAACCTGTCTTAAAACTGGAATGAGATAGGCCAATTATTGAGAGATGGGTGGCCTTGCATTAGATTAGGTTTGATAGGTTGATGACAATGAAATGAGTCGCCAAGTTAAAACAGGCCTACACGAGCCATTTAAAATATGTAAAAAATGGATACAAGGTATAATAAGCTCAAAAAAAGCCTCAAACCTAGCTTCTCTATTAATTTATGTGTGCAAAGTTTTTTCTATGCCACAAAGAATGGGACCATCTGTTTAACGCCGAATCCGAACTGCAAATTTGACAAGATTCTTATGATAGTGTTCCGGATGTTTGTCAGACTTTCGCAAAAGGTTTGCCACTGAACAAAACTAAGGTGTTGTCACTTTTGGGATTTGACACAGCGACCCCGCGCTAACGTCCTAACCACAAGGCCACTGAGCCTACATGGCTGCTAGAAGGAGTGTTGTGGTTATAGCCTAGAGTAGGTTTAGAGGGCTAAATTTATACGACTTCAGAATTTCACCCTAAAGCAATTTAGATTTTTTTAATTTTTATACGAAAATCCCCAACACTATACACAGCTTCGTATCTGCACTTGGAATTCAAAACACAAAACAGGAAAGGTGCAGGCAAACAACTAGCGGAAGCCCAAATCTGCTATAAGGCAGACATTACTTCCATCCAGGATATACGATAGAATGGGATAGGCCTGGCAAAAAGGGATGACAAACTACGGACTGTGATATAGTGAGCAGAAACAGCGACTATTGGGATGTGGTTTTGTTATAAGTGCCAGACTTAGGCAAGAAGTCTTATGCTTTCAAGACATTAGCGAAAGCAAACAAATGCCTTACATGCACTTACACTCCAACGAAGGAAAAAGATGATATTGCGTAAGAATGCTTCTACGAGCTTCTTGACAAAATATATGAGCAACTACCGAAGTACGATTTTAAAATCCTGCTGGGAGATTTTAACGCAAAGGTGGGAAGAAAAGACATCTTTAGCAGTATTGTTGGAAAATAAAGCCTACACGACAACACGTCTAGCTACGGACTTAGCCTAATAGACTTCGCTAAGGAACGAAATGCCACTATAGCCAGCACACGGTTTCCTCAACTCGATATCCATAAGAGGACATGGCGGTCTCCAGGTCAACGAACAGTCAACCAAATTGATCACATTGCGATAGAGAGGCACGCATCGAGTATTTTGGATGTCTGAACATTCCAAATGTCGAAGAACAATGGCAACGATGCCAGCAATCCATTAGATCAGGTGCAACTGATGTGTTTGGTTTCTCGAGTCAACCAGCAAGAAACCCCTGGTTTGATGAGGAATGCCGACAGATGCACGCAGCCAAGAACGAGGCCTTCAAGGCTAAGCTGCAGGTGAAGATGAGAGCTGCTATTGAGGTCTATAGGCAGAGAAGAAGGGCAGAACACCGTCTTTTCAGAAAGAAGAAAAAAGTGCAGATAAACGCACGATCGAGGATATAGAGAGCTGCCACTCCAGAAACGATGTTCGCAAGTTTTACCAAAGTGTAAAACGTCAAAGCCAAGGATACAAGGCTCGAACAGAATCCTGTCGAGATGAACAAGGAAATATCGTAGTTGAGACACAGTCGATGCTGAGGATATGGAAGAACGACTTCTGCAGACTGTTAAACGACGATGACGAACAACATTTCGCTGTCAGGCAGAACAAACCATTCAATATTGGCAACGTTAGCCAAAACTGCCAACCACCCGATCTAAGTGAAGTTGGGACAGCAATATCAAAACTCAAGCTTAATAAAACTTCCAGAAATGACGGCCTTCCCGGTGAGCTTTATAAAGCCGGCGGAGATGACTTGGTAAGTAACATCCACCAACTCATAAGCCAAATCTGGTCGGATGAATGTATGCCTGAAGAATGGTACCTCAGCATCATTTGCTCGATCCACAAAAAAGGAGACCCTTTGAACTGCACCAACTACAGAGTCATAAGTCTCCTCAACATCGCCTACAAGATCCTATCTGTGTAATATTTGAATGCCTGAAACCGTTTACCTACAACCAGATCGGACATTATCAGTGTGGTTTTAGGCCAGGATCAAATCTTCACACTTCGGTAAATCCTGGAAAAAGACCCAAGAAGTCCAAATCGATACCCACCACTTATTCATCAATTTCAATGCGGCATACGGCAGCTTTTGCAGACCACAACTTGGCTAATTTTACGCCGTGACTTAAGCCTGCACCAGTACAAAATTCAATAACGATGTGTGTTCAGCGATGAGACCCATTTCTGGATGAAAAAGTCACTCTTTGCTGAGGATTTGGTCAGGCAGAGTCATCGGTCCATATTTCTTTGTTAATGACTTTGGCCATTCCATCACCGTCAACCGGGAGGGCTATAGGTCGATGATTACCAACTTCTTTTACCCTGAATTGTATGATATGGCCATAGGACGGCGCTACGTGCCTCACAGCTCACGCCACAATGGAAATTCTGAACGAACGATTGGATGGCATGTCGATCTCACGTGGAGGTGATGTTATCTGGCCGCATGGATCGAGCGATTTGACTCCCTTATGCCCAGTCTCACAGTGAGAGCTTAAGCCTCACGTGGAGCTTAACCTGCGGTTTAAAATAACTTTGTGTTTCACAATGCCGGCTTAAGAGGTAACCACACTTAAATGTTGATAAAACTTAAGCCCCCGATGTTTTTTTTTTTTATTTAACTTTATTTAACTTTAAGATTTTTTTTTATAATATTCAACCTGCGAAGCCTTATGGCTTGTCTGCAGGAGGTTGTTTACTAAAGCGTTTAATTAACAAGTTTCAATCATCAAAATGAATTTATATTGACATTTTAAAATGTAGTTCAGTTCAGCCGCAGCTTTACAGCGACACGCATCGATACAAAATCGTTTGATATATTTATTTTTTTTTCCTTTCACATTTATACTCGTACTTCAAAATTAATAAACGCGCAAGATCGCCCCATACCGAGGACGATTCTCTGTCCTCGGATAAAAAAATAAAGTATATTCCTAAAATGGCTACAAGTAGCAATAAAAATGGATTAAATTCCAATTATTATAGTCCATTGCAGTGTTTGCCAGATAGTGACAATGATAGTAACAATATGGACGACCATCATGTGTTGCCTAAATCAAAGAAAGATGTTGTTCCTCCAATAAAATTATTACAGAAGCATTGTGATTATGTGCATAAATTAATGGAAACCATTAGTGTTACTGACTACTGTATTAAAAAAATGTCCATAGGCATTAAAATCATGTGCGAATCTATAATCTCATATAATTTGGTTATTAATAAATTAAAAGATGACAACTGTCAATATTTCACTCACGATCTGAAGAGCGAAAAAGCTTTCAAAGTGGTTTTGTTTGGTTTAGGTGAATTTGAAACCACTAAATTAAAAAGTGAATTATTGAGACTCGGGCTAAAATGCAAGGAAATCAAAATGATATCAAAGAAATACGAACATTACAATGACATATTTTATATCATTTTCTTTGAAAGTGGCACAGTTAAAATCAGTTATTTAAAAAAAATGTTCGCTCTATTTTTCATACACAAATCAGCTGGAGCTATCAACGTAAACAAAAAAACAGACTAACACAATGCAGGAACTGCCAAATGTTTGGCCATGGTGAACGAAACTGTCACATCAAAACATACTGTTCTGTCTGCGCTGGTCCTCACAAAACTGTTGACTGCGACAATGCTAATGTGTACAAATGTGCGAATTGTAATGGAAACCATAAGTAAACTGACACCGCTTGCGAGAGTAGAAATAAATACATTGAAATGCGAGGGAAAACTGCACCGAAAACTAGTCGCCCTCCGCCAAAGTTTAGCACTAACAACAATTCCAACATTTCTATTCTTTCAATGAACGATTTCCCTGCCCTTCCAACAACACGCATTGCTGGAACTGTAAAGCGTACCGAGATCGTAAGAGAGAGCAGAAACATTTCTCGCCCAACCGCATGGGAGCGTACTACAACAGCTGATATACCGCGGTCATCTGTAAGGAACGACAATCCCACCAACAATGTGTACACTTCAAGCGCTGATCTATTTACTATGGATGAATTAAACTCTCTTGTTATGGAGATGATTACAAAACTAGGTTCCTGTAAATCTAAATTAGATCAATTCAATGTTGTCGCACAATTAGCTAGTAAGTTTTTGTATAACAATGTCAAGTAATGTGATAGATAACTATTTAAATATTGTAACATGGAATGCCAGAGGTATCAGAAATAAACATGTTGAATTTATTAGCTTCCTAAATCGTAAACAAATTGATATAGCACTAATCACAGAAACATGGTTAACGTCTAATATTCAAATATCCACCTCAAATTATAGATGCTATCGCGTTGATAGAAATGGTAGAAGAGGTGGAGGTGTCGCAATTCTCATAAGGAGGTCAATTCAGCATAAGCTTTTGCCTGAAGTTCAAACTCATTATATAGAAAATGTGGGAATTAAAGTATTGTTGAGCAATAATAAAACTATCAACATATTTTGTGTTTATTTTCCTGGAGGTAGGTCTACTACAGAAACAAAAGTACGATTTAAGACTGATTTAAGAAAAATGTTAAGCACAAATGACGATTTCGTGGTAGGAGGGGATCTTAATTGCAGGCATAGAGACTGGGGCTGCACTAGAGCAAACTCATGGGGAAATGTACTGTCGAACCTTTCAATTTTATTACCAATATCTGTTTTGTATCCTCCCAGTCCTACTTATGTCCCTGCCAGTTCTCGTGGAAGTCCGTCTGTCTTAGATCTATTTGTAACGAACAAATCTAGTCTTATTTCTCAACCTATAGCTTTTAATGAGCTTAGCTCTGATCATAATCCTGTTTTCTGTCGTCTTCTTTCTTCGGGTATAAAAAAAAGTGCAATATTTCCAAGACATTAAAAATGCTAACTGGAAAACATTCCGTAGTGTATTAAAAAGAAAATTACAATTTATGAATACGAATCTTGAAAATATATCTAATAAACAAGATGTCGATACTGTTGTCCAACAATTTTCAGACATTTTAGAATCAGTTGATGTTAGTGTCCCAAAAGTTGCTGAAAAACATTATTGTTTTAAAATGCCTGCTCATGTATTGGAGCTTATTAAAATAAGAAACATGCATAGACGTAATTGGCAAAAATACAGACAACCATTTTTCAGAGATCAAGTTACACAACTAAACAAGGAAATATCTCAATGTA
The DNA here is from genome assembly GCA_932526625.1 of Rhingia campestris. NCBI lineage: Eukaryota > Metazoa > Arthropoda > Insecta > Diptera > Syrphidae > Rhingia > Rhingia campestris. Next base: position 42,939,057 of record OW052185.1, read on the forward strand.
TTCAAAACCATCGAAACAAGCTATGGAATACAAAACTTCAATCACTTGATAAATCCTCTAAACCCTTTTGGAATATAATGAAAGTCATTAAAAATAAAAAGAATCAAATTCCATGCCTTAAAAATAATATAACAACATATTACACAGACACTGATAAATCCAACGCACTAGGTTTTAATTGTTCACAAAATCATGCTGTATCTCAACACCTAGGAGATGCAAACACAGATACACTTGTAAACAATGCAGTGCAACATTTCAATATCCTTGATTCAGAAACACCTTCAAATGTGTTTGTATCTGAATCAGATATGCATTTCTTTATAAGAATTTTAAATATAAGAAAAACAGGTGGAATCGATAATGTCAAAAACATCTACATAAAAAAACTACCAAAGATAGGTATAAAATGTTTGGCTTTTATGTTTAATTCATGCTTAAAATTGCAGTACTTCCCAGATGCGTGGAAAAAAACGAAAGTGGTTCCTATACTTAAAGCTGGAAAACCAGCTGACAGCCCTCAAAGTTATAGACCAATAAGTCTTCTTAGCAGCTTAAGTAAAATGTATGAAAGAGTACTCAAAGAAAAATTGTCAAATTTTATTGAGGAAAATAAAATATTTCCGAATGAACAATTTGGATTTAGACCCCATCATAGCACGTCCCATCAAGTGTTAAGAATTTGCAATACCATTAAAAGAAACCGGACAATAGGCAAATCAACTGGTACGATATTGCTCGATATTGAGAAAGCATTTGACTCTGTATGGCACAATGGTCTTGTTTATAAAATGCTAAACTTTAATGTACCTATCTATATTTGTAAAATTGTCCAAAGTTTTTTGTCAAGTCGTTGTTTTAGAGTGTATGTCAACAATAATGCGTCTAACATAATTCTTTTTTATGCTGGTGTGCCACAAGGCTAAGTACTTGGTCCGATTTTATATAATTTATATACATCGGACTTTCCATGCCTGCCGGAATGTGAAGCGGCTATTTATGCTGACGATACTGCGATACTTTCGTCGCATGAATTTGGTCTGGACATTGAGACAAATCTTAATAATGCGGCGAAAATATTAGAACAGTACTACACAAAATGGAAAATAAAGCTTAATGCAGGTAAATTCCAGGCTATCTTTTTTACTAGAAAAAGAAAGTCCTGTTTTCTTCCTGCAAATCAGCTTGCAATAATTGGGCGTCAAATTAAGTGGGAACCTTATATAAAGTATCTTGGCATTCATCTTGACACCAAGCTAACATTTAAAGAGCATATAGCTAGAACTTTAAAAAAAATAAATATTGCAATCAAAATGTTATATCCATTTGTTAATAGAAAAGCAATGTTATCAAATGAAAACAAAGTTATTACACACAAAGTAATATTTCAAGCAATTTTCCTGTATGGTTGTCAAGTGTGGGGTAATTGTGCTGTTTGTCATACTAAAAAAATCCAGATCTCACAATATAAAATATTAAAAATGATGTTTAATCTTCCATGGCATCATTCCACAGTAGACCTACATAATAGAGCAAATGTTGAATTGATCTCCGACAGAATACGTAAACTATGCGTTACATTTAGAAATAGATGCGATTTTTCAGATAATTATTTAATAAATGAGCCAAACCTTAATACCTAGTACATTAATTAATTATTATTAATTGTAGTCATTAATTGTAAATTCAATTATTTGTTATTTATATTAATTTATTATATTTCTATATTTATTTATTTATCTATCTATATAATTTCATTTGTTGTCTTATTCTTATTACTTATTTAAATGTTCATAAATATTTGTTGTTATTTATTTTATTTATTATTATTAATTGTAGTCATTATTTATTAGTTTGTTGTATTTATTTATTTATTTATTTTATTTTGTATCTTTACTATTTTACCTATACATGTATATTTATTTATTTATTTATTTGTTTATTTATTTATTTATTTATATATTTATTTATTTATTTATTTGTTTATTTATTTATTTATTTATTTATTAATTTATTTATTTATTTATTTATTCATTTGTTTTTTTTTTTTTTTTTAATTGAGGTTTTTCTTTTCGTTGTGTCCTCAAAGATTTGTTTTCTTCAAAATAGTATAAAAATGTTTATATTAATATTTAATTATTCCCCAGTAGAAAGATATATTGTATCATATCTCTGTATGTAAATTGTGCGGCAATAAGCTTTATTTGTTAACTTAAAACGAAATAAAAAATATATCTATATCTAGTATAGTAAAATAAACAAATAGAAAATAGTGTTATCATTGTTAAATTACAAGTTAAAAATTTGCTGGTTCGAGTATTGATTCTAAAAAGTATCTTTTTAATTTTCTTTTTCTGACATTAATTTGTTCAATATATCTTAGCTGACGGGGTATTGTGTTGAATATTCTTGGTATGGTATACAACAGTTGTCTTCTTCCGTACTCGTTGGTGATTGGTGGTAGCTGATATAAGCCCTCTTCTCTTCTACGTGTTCCGAACCGATGACTTATTGGAATCCTCAAGTTTTGATCGTCGTAGAACTCCATGCAACACCTTATATTCATTGCTATATGCATTTTTGATTTTTACGCGAAACGTTCTGTCTTTGAGGTAATTTAGTAACCAGTCCGATAATTTTCCTCGTATCCCCATCCTTTCCAAAGCACAGATAAGTTTATTGTGGTCTAAAGTATCGAAAGCTTTGCTAAAGTCCAAGAATAGGACTAGTACATGATGACGTTTACTTAGGGCGGTGTTGATTAAATTTGTAAAATTACCGAGGAGTTGGTTTGTGCTTTTTCCTTTTTGAAAACCATATCGACTTTTACTTATTAATTTATGTTTTTCCACAAATTCCCTTATTCGATAAGATATGATCTCCTCCATTATTTTATCTATAGCAGGTAGAATTGCTATTGGACGATAGTTCTCTACTCTCTTCTTGATACCGCCTTTATAAATTGGCCTAACGACTGCTCCTTTAAGTTTTTTTGGTACGGTTGACGTTGGTTAATATAGGAACGAATAACTCATGGTTTGCTTTTAAGTCTGTTGCTCTAATGCCATCTGCACCGGGTGCTTTTTGGACATTCAAACGACTTAGTACGTTTGTCACCTCGGTGCAATCAGTATCTCTCAGATATATTGAATCTTCTAGGAATGTTTCGTGATGTTCGGATGTAATTATGTTACATGTATGAATTATGGATGCAGCCTGTCGTGAAAAATTATCTCCAAATTCGTTTGCAAGTGTGTCCATCCAAGGTGGGTTTTCTTCGTAGTATGGTGATGTCCATACTAAATTCCATACATATTCGCAGAATATTCCCGTTTGGTGTATAGTTTTAGGCTCGTAACTAATAAATTACCTACGAACCATTCACAATTACTTGTTATACTTGGCTTAGCTAAACCACACTTTTTTGATGACTGTGAAACCCAAAAAACTTAAGACCAAATTTAAACTCTGCTTTTTGCTTAGCTAAGCAACGGATTAAGCTCCCACTGTGAAACCGGGTATTCGACTTTTTTCTGAAGTCGCAGGCCTATGCGAATAAACCACAAACCACAGCGGCCCTCAAAACTGTTGCATGTAACCTAGTAATGCGTTGTGGTATAAGTGCTCATCATAATATCTGGGGCAAGGATTTAGATGTGGGTCTATGCAGGAAATGGAATGAACCTGGCATCGAAGTAAACATCTCACCATCTCATCATGCACCGCGATCAACAACGAAAGAAAACTCAATGAATGGTGTACGGTGTATGTATGGTGTGCGATTGGAAGATGCTCTTTAAAATAGGTGCAACTAGATCGCACTTTGTCCAGAGGGGTCCTTCGAAAATATATTCAACATTCAGTAAGGTCATACGACGCGTGGTATGTTTTAACTGTCTAGTACTGTTTCGTTATGATTGGTTTACGTTGCAGCCTTCTATGTTACTGTCCGTCTAGGTTTCGTATTGTCTGTGCAATTCATCTATTGTATGTCTTGTCTTGTAATGTAAACTAAATTCGGAAAGCGTCAAAAAAGCATTGACTGATGCTGTATTAAAAACGTTAACAGCAATTTGTTACCTACATTTCGGATCATACAAGACTGATCAGAAAAATTTGGGCAGTTGAAACTTTTATCATGTGTCATGAATTGGTTTTACAAGACAGAAGACCTAGCCTCTAACAACTCTGAAAGAGAATTCATTTTATAATCGTATCAGCAGCATCATCGACATCTCTAGACCAAACTCAAAGACCATCCCAGCCATACAATCTAATCAAAGGTCAGCTATTTATAAAAAGAAGCTTTATCAAGACTTGCAATTAGAATTAATTTGAGTGATTAATTATTTTCCATTCTTAAGCGGATTATTGGCGACTTGAAAAATTATTAGAAACGCAACACTTGACCTAGCTGTGACACAAGAATAAACACAATTTAACACATCCACGTCACAAACTAACGCCTGAAAAAATTAAGTCAGTCTTCCATTGAATTATTCGCCCAATAAGAACTCGAGTATCTGTAGTTCGTATCTTTTAAATATAATTGCCCACAATTGAAATGTTTTCTGTTCAAGTATCTGAGAGAGTTGCGATTGCGCGCAGAAATCCCACCCGAACGACCGACACGACAACAGCATTTGAATAAGTCTCGGGCATTGTTGCCTATTCCATAGGGTGCTGTTATAGACCAATTACTAATTATAAGTGAGTGTTGAACTTTTCACCTTTTATGCTGCTCAACGATTCAGCTAAAGTGATTTATTGGACAGCTAGACGAATGCACAATTCGTGATGCACCGACGGTAAGTGTGGTGGTTATAGGGTGATGATTGATAGAGCAGCCAATGTTTATCTCTTTGGCAACACTTTTGATTTCATTACTATCAAACAGTATGAGTGTGGGAAAAGTTTGGTGAGCATTGTGGTCTTGGATCGGCCTTGGAGTGATGGTAGGATTTTTAGATGGGAAAATAATTGCACTGTTTGTTTGTTCTTCTTATAAGTGGCTTTGTTTTGCTTACACGCGATGATCTGGCAAATCATCTGACAATTTCAACTCAGTCCTTCAGATTCGGCATAAAATTTGGAGCTCCCGCCATCTGGGACTGGGATGATTAGGGTCTTAAATAGGATCTCCTTAGTAGTTCGAGTGAGGGCTTTACTACCAAATTGCCTTCTTAGCTCAAAGAAACAGCGGTTGGCAAGAGAAATTCTTCGTTTGATTTCTGACGAGATGTTGTTGTCAGAGTTAAAAGCGGAGCCGAGGTAGACAAAGTCCCGTAATACCTCAAAGTTATATCTGTCAATGGTGACGTTCTGTCCAATTCATCATTTACTGCTAAACCCATTTTTGCCGCTTCCTTCTCTATACTAGCAAACATTTCTACCAATGATGTCACTATCGTCGGCGTATGCTAGTAGTTGCGCCGATTTTGGGAAAATTGTGCCTCTGGGAGTTTTGCACAATCCTCTCAAGAATCAAATTGAAGAAGTCACGTGACAGCGCATCGCCTTGCCCAAATCCTTTTTTGATATCGAATGTGTCGGTGAGGTCGTTTCCGACCCTGATGGTGCAGCGAGAATTCTCCATCGTCATCCTACACAAACGGACGAGTTTGGGCGGTATAACAAAATTAGACATGGCTCTGTATAGTTAGTCTCTATAAATGCTGTCGTTGGGGCTTTGAAATTGATGAATAGGTGGAGGGTATCGATTTGGACTTTTTTTTTTTTTTTAAAAAAACCGCTGATATGTGGAGATTTGAATAGTTGTGGACTTTCCTGGCCTAAAACCCCACTGATAAGGGCCGATCAGGTTGTTGGTAAACGGTTTCAGGCCTTCACATATTACGGCAGATAGGATCTTGTAGGCGATGTTAAGGAGACTTATGCCTCTGTAGTTGGCGCAGTTCAGGGGGTCTCCATTTTTGCTGAGGTTCTATTCTTCAGGCATACTTTCATCCGACCAGATGTGGATTATGAGTTTGTGGATGTTACTTACAAAGTCATCTCCACCGGGTTTATAAAGCTTCGCTTCTACTCTGCCTATAGAGCTCAATGACAGCTCTCGTCTTTATCACCTTGTAGGCCTCTTTTTGGCTGCGAGCATCATTTCTCATCAAACCAAGGGTTTCATGCTGGTGGGAGCGAGCAGCCTAGCCCATCAGTTGCGGCTGATCTAATGGTTTGTTGACATCATTGCTATTGTTCTTCGTCATTTGGTGCTGGGTGTATGGTATTAATCGAGAGTTTAAGTGATACGAGTTGCGCAAAGGCATTGGCGGTCTCAGTCTTTCGATAGTAAATCTATTCTCAGTATTTCTGGCTTGTTGTGACGTGGTGGATATCCGCATCCTTACCTTACAACCAGGTAGTGGTCCGAGTCGATGTTAGTCCCTCGGAATGTTCGGACATCCGGATGCGTGCCTCTTTTCTATCGCAATGTGATCAATTTGGTTGATTGTTCGTTGGATCTGGAGACCGCCATGTCTCCTTATGGATATCGAGATGAGGAAACCGTGTGGGTCTATAGTGGCATTTCGTTCCATAGTGAAGTCAATTAGCCTAAGTCCGTTAACAGACGTGTTATCGTGTAGGCTGTCCTTTCCGATAGTACTGCTAAAGAAGTCTTCTCTTCCTACCTTTGCGTTAAAATCTCCCAGCACGATTTTAACATCGTACTTCGGTAGTCACTCATAGGTTTTGTCAAGGAAACAGTCATAGAAGCAGTCTTTCGCTTTATAATCTTTTTCCTTAGTCGAGTCGTGAGTGAATATAAGGCTTATGTTGGCGAATTTGGCCTTGATGCGGATTGTTACAATGCGTTCGCTAATGTCTTAGAAACATAAGACTTCTTGCCTAAGGGTGGCATTATAGCAAATCCGCATCCGAATAGTCGCTGTTTCTGCTCACTATAACACGATCCATAGTATATGTCACAGTTTTTCACCCTCTTTTTGCCCGACGCAACGCATCGTTTTTCCTGGATGGCAGTAATGTCTGCTTTATAGCAGTTTATGGTTTCCGCTAGTTGTTCGCCTTCACCTTTCCTGTTTAATGCTCTCACAATCCAGATGCAGATACGAACGTCGTTGTCCTTTTTTCGTTTAGCAGGGTCGTCAACAATAATATCAGTGCTTTCCGTTGCTTCGTATGAATGTTTTTTTTTCATGGGTGGGTAGTTAACCCAAAGCACAACCCCCAACCTGGAGGGCCAGTTCCAATTTATTAGATAGGACATGGGGCCATCAATATCCAGTACGGGATTGAGCGCTGCCGTTGACCTTTCGGTTCATCCGCCACCATCTCTGTTTAAGGGGCCTGACTTACCATTGAAATTCCTAGATAACCTGTTGTCCGAATATGTCGAAGCAGCTTATCTAGGTTCGCCTGGGACAGTAGGCAGGGTATTCCGTACCAGCCTGACCAGGCTGTTTATAGTGTTGCTGTTTTTCGTCTTGTTAACAACACTCGCACTTATCGTTTAGCAAGTCAAATCCGGTTGGATGAGACCCGTACCCGATGGTTACCACTTGAAGGTAAAAATTAGCACATTTGATGTGTAGGCGGAGTTACAACCACTGGGCATTGCCAAGATTAAGCCAATCTGAGTCTACCATCGTTCTACGCCATCCAACCAACGGAAATTTTGCTTCCTCCATCGAGGATGTTAGGTACTAATTGAGGCTCGTTATTGAGGCCCAGGTGCAGCTGCAGGAAGAAAATAATGAGAAAAAGTGTGGCTTCTAAGTTCTTGGACGGATTACATACGCCGCTTCTACAGTACAGGTAATGTAAACACAATTTCCATCATCTGGGAACCTCCAATACTAAATTGTTTGCATTATTATCGTACCGTCCTACTTTTGCTAAACTCCTTTTAAATGGGTATTCTCCAAGATGCAGGAATCCTTTAGAGAAAGTTATTTTCTAAGGTAAACAATGCACCCCTCACCTGACAATGAACCTACATATATACCAAGAAGGAATAAGGTACCGAAAAAAAAACACTCACATTATGCAAAGGTCTTCAGGTGACATAAATCTTTATGGGGAAAAAATTGGAGCCTCCATGAACGTATTGTTATTACGTTATCAATTTACCGCAACACATTACAATGCAAATGGCTTCCATTATGATTGAACGAATGCACCCTTCCCAACAATACTCATGGACAGGATGCCGTGTGCGAAGCAATCACTTTTACAAACACAATTCCTCGTGTCATATATTACCCACACAATTAGGGCGCCCTATCCCCGGCGTTAGATGATCCGCCTTATAAATCAGTTTGTTTAATCAATTAGACATCGTTTTGGTTACCCAGCAGAAAATCAATTTTACCATTCCTTCAGTCAAGGTATGCAGAGGGTAGGATAAGACTCTGATGTTGTTGTATTATACAAAACATATCCTTTCCATTCAAGGAACTCTGGAGTGCATAAGATGCAAGACGTCGACGAGGTGAGGAAAGTATAAATAAAGAAATGCACCCATTCCCGGCAACCATCCACAAGCTCTGAGACCATTCCGGGGAAGGTAGTCAAACATAAAGTTCGCACCTTTAATGTGTGTCAGATTCAGTGGGTACTTGTCGCCAGATTAGCCTTTTCTGTTTGTCGGGTGCCAACTAGGTCGGAGGTATTATAAAGTCGTTAAGAAGCTGGATGGAGTGTGTGTGCTTTGGGTGATGGCTTTTCATTTTAAATTTCCTTCATCACCTGGGTCTTCCTCAAGCAGGATGTGAAAAATCAACAACTTTAGGCACTTCCTGTATGCCGGGGAAAGTAGGTACATGCTAGAACAGAAATAATAGCAGTTGGACATTTAAGGGTGTAATTGCAACTCACATTTTTGGTGGTTCGGATGGGTTGTTTTTTTAAGAGGTGTATTCTCAATCTGTTGCCAGTGTCTATCCTCAAAGGGATGATATTACCGTGATTAAGGATATACTTTTATTTATTTATTTAAGCTTAGTACAAGCTTAACTTAAGACTAAATTAACCTAATTAAAATTATTTATTAGAAAAAGGGTTAAGGAGTATTGGAAAATGAGGTGGACATGAGGGAGTTTCGTAGAGCAAGTTTGCTACAGTGAAACTCAAAGGAGTTGTGCCCATTAGCCAGGCGCAGTATTCTAGTCATTGGTTCGTTGTTGCTGTAGTTGGTTCGGTGGAAGTTTAGTCGGAAGAGGGGAACAGATCTTAGATTTCGGGAATTGGTGTTGGGGGATATAATTTCTAGCAGAGCGGGGCAATCAATATTTCCTGCTAGAAGCTGATGTCCAAATAGAATGTCGGCTATTTCACGACGCTTTTGAAGCGATTGAGGGTTTATCAATTTCAAACGATCCTCGTAGGGTGGTAAATTAAAACTATCTACCCAGGGGAGACCGCGTAGTGCAAAACGGATGAATCTGCGTTGGACACTCTCAATACGGATGGAATGGGTATTGTGATAAGGTGACCATACTTGGCTAGCATATTCAAGGATAGGTCTAACAAATGTGGAAAAGAGAGATTTTGTAACATAGGAGCTCGAGAATTCCTTAGACCAGCGACTGATGGGAGACGCTTACGGGAGTATGTCATGGTCTGACATTTCAAGACATTGAGCTCCAGGAAGTTTTTTTGGCACCAGGTTGAAAAGTTGTTTAAATCTCTTTGAAGTGGGTAAGAGTGAGCGGAGGAGGAAATGTGCCTATCATGTCATCGGCATAAACAGATAAATATGAGTTTTCAATGATACAGTCAACGTCATTGATAGACCCCTAACCCCCTTCGGGTTAGGGGTCAGAATATACCCGAGGTAAGGCATGCCTGTCGTAGAAGGCGACTAAAATCCACTCCCCGTATACCGAGTGTAAAGCGTATACATACAACAAAAATGCAATGAGTACAGCGAAAAGATTTAATACCCCAGGTGGGAATTCAGTTTCACTGGAAAATCCACCCTCTACGGAGGTCGGCTCTACGGATTCTGGGGAGAGCCAATTATTGCAAATGTGTAACCCTTTCGGGAAAAGTTCAAGGGTAACGAGGTCACCTACATCAGGATCTCAAAAAAATATATGTGTCTCAAGGAGCTCGACAACACAAGTGTCAGCCCACGAAAAACGAGACTCAATGAAAAATAAGATCCTAAAGGAAGAAAACGACGTTCTTCGAACAAGGCTTAACAATGTCGAACTGCTCTGCGAAGCGCTTCGTAAAGAAATTCTCCATCTAAAGGAAGAAAATATGACTCTGAAGAGTTCATTTAAAATACCTAATGAGTCAAAACCAAGTTCAAACGGCCCCGTGAATTCGGAATACCACACGGATGAAGAAGAACTCAGTCGCGAAACTGACTGGATCTTAAAGAAAAGACCAGTAAAAAAGAGGAAAGCTGTATCCTCTCCTGAAATAATAAACCGCGACAAAGAGATTATTAATAAAGCGAAACAGCTAAAACAACGTCCCCCACCGCCAATTAATGTGATCGGTATTGACGACTTTAACAAGTTGCATACCTTGATATTTCATTATCGGGCTACCAAGTAACTTCGTTAAGAAAAAATACATGGGAAGTCTGCGTTAAAGACCCTGAAAGTTACCGTCTATTATCTCACAAGCTTAATACCGATAAAATAGAATGGTATTCCTTTGAAAATAAATCTGAAAGGCCTTTACGCGTTGTAGCTAGAGGGTTACATGCGTCGTGCTTCAAGGATGACGATCTGAAAACAGGCAATATAAAGTCATAGATGCCGTTAACATTGTCAGGCGAGACCAAACGCAAAAAGATGGCGAAGGAAATGTGATAAAACGCGGTCTACCTTTATTTATACTCACTTTCGATAGAACAGAAAGTTTGAACAAAATTTATGAAATAAAAACAAAACTTAATATTGTTGTAAAAATAGAGCCTATGCGTAAGGATTCCAAACTAGTTCCCCAGTGCAAGCGCTGACAAGGATACAATCATACGCAAAGCTATTGTCAAAAAGAACCGCGGTTTGTAAAATGTGCCGGCAATCACCTGACGGTAGATTGTATGTCAGATAAGAAAGCTCTTGCTATCTGCATTAACTGTAAAGGCAATCATCCGGCAAATTATCGCGGCTGCGAAGTAGCTAAAGAGTTGCAAAAAAGACGGACGAAATTTAATAGTATTAATTCACAGAAATTAAATTTAAACAAGCAACAGCCTAAAATTCCGATTAAAAATATGTCGAAGAAAAAGCAGGCCATAATCGAAGAACCTAAATGTCCACAAACTACGCGGCCATCAGATATCCATTCGGATCTTGTACATCCAAAACCAAATGTACAAACGTATGCTCAAGCTACAGTATCCAATAACGCCCAAAAAAATATCTCACCTGACCCAGTTTCAAATGTATTTTCGATTATTCTTTCAAAACTTGAGGAACAAAGCAAAACGAATAAACTTATTTTTGACAGGCTCGTTAAGCTCGAAAATAGTATTCGCAATAGAAGTACCCCACCTTTAACATGAATAGATTGCTTAAAATTCTTACTTGGAATGCCAATGGACTTTGGCAAAAACTTGGAGAACTTGAATTATTTATGCAGGAAAAAGACATAGACATCTGTTTAATATCCGAAACTCACGCAAAGAGTAATTCGAACTTAAAAATTAAAGGTTACCTCGACTATCATGCTCTACATCCATCTAATAAGGCTAGAGGTGGAGCCTCACTATATATAAAAGAGTGTATCGAACATTCGATTGATCTTAAACTAGAAATCGAAACAATGCAAGTTAGCTCTATACAAGTCAAAAGCAGACAATCCTTTCTGAAGATATCGTCTATTTACTGCCCACCACGATGCAAGGTTGAGAAAATTGTCTTTGAAAACTTGCTTAATACCCTTGGACAACGTTTTGTCATCGGAGGGGACTTTAATGCAAAACATACATTCTGGGGATCTAGATGCATATCACAAAAAGGTAGGATGCTTTATGATGTAGGTAGAAAGTACAATACCGAATTTCATTCTACGGGAAAACCAACTTACTGGCCAACTGATGCTAGAAAAATACCGGATTTGATCGATTTTTTCATTGTAAAAGGTCTGTCGTCCAATCGAATCAAAGTTGAAGAATGCTTTGATCTTTCCTCTGATCATTCTCCAGTCATTTTAACAATGAGCGAGTCACTGATTATAAATGAAAAACCACCCAGATTAACAAACGGGAAAACCAACTGGGAAGGTTTCAAAAACGGTATTGAAAATAATATCCGACTGGGTGTATCGCTTAGAACCCCATTGGAACTCGAAGTCGCTGTTGACTCATTTATCAATACCATCCAAAAAGCAGCATGGAATAATACTCCTCAACAGAACAAAATAGTGAGCTATAGTAAAATTAAGTACCCCCGTGAAATACAAGATTTAGTAAGACAAAAAAGAAAAGCTCGTAAAAGATGGCACCAAACTCGTGCCCCGCAAGATAAAACACATCTCAATCGGTTGAGTAATTTGCTATCAAATTCGATTAAAAAATTTAAAAACCATTCAGTAGAAACTTATCTGCAAAGCCTAACCGCTGGACAGGAATCGAATTATTCGCTCTGGAAAGCAATTAGAGTCATAAAACGGCCAAAAATCGCTGTGCCGCCGATTAGGGTAACTCAAGACGTTTGGGCAAAGAGCGATAAGGAAAAAGCTGACGTTTTTGCCTCACATCTTGAGGAAACATTTAAGCCATTTGATGGTCCGGCGCAAAATGAAAACATTAATATATTCGAGAGTACAACCGATAATAACATAGTAAGATATGCAAGTATTGCCGAGCTTAAACGGGAAATACAGAAACTAAAGCCTAAAAAAGCTCCGGGTTATGACCTGATTACAGGGGAACTTCTTAAAATGTTGCCTCGTAAAGCATTAACTAAGCTTCTTTTTATTATAAACGCAGCAATCAGATTAGAATACATACCAAGACAGTGGAAAGTCGCGGAAGTGATTATGGTTCTAAAACCAGGAAAATCGCCGAATGAAATAAAATCTTACAGGCCTATTTCACTTCTTCCAATAATTTCAAAAGTTTTTGAACGGATATTACTCGGTCGCTTACACCCCATAATTGAACAGAAACGTCTTTTACCTGACCATCCATTTGGGTTTAGAAGTAAACATTCAACGGTGGACCAAGTACATCGAATTATTTCGAAAATTTGTTCAGCCGTATTTCTTGACGTGTCGCAAGCTTTTGACAAGGTGTGGCACAAAGGCCTTACTTATAAACTAAGTCAAGTTCTGCCAGAACAATTATATAAAATCCTCGTGTCGTATCTTGAGCATAGACTCTTCCGTGTGAAACTGGGAAGCGAATATTCCGAGTTCAAAGAAATAATGGCAGGTGTACCGCAAGGAAGCGTCCTTGGACCAATCCTGTACCTCCTATTCACTCGTCATATCCCACAAACAAACGATACAATAGTTGCAACGTTTGCTGACGATACTGCTATACTAGCATTTGGCACAACAATAGAGGAAAAAAAATTGATAGACAAAATAAATATCAACGGACCAAGATGGCTACCATGAGGCACTCCGAATGTGGCAAAAAAGGGGTCCGATACAGAACATCTAAACAGAACTTTGTATTGGCGTTCAAAAAGATGGGATTTAATCCAAGCAATAAAGCTCGGTTGAAAACCTAGTGCTTAAAGTTTAAAAAGAATGATTTCATGGGAAATTTTATCGAAAGCTTTACTAAAGTCAGTGGCAGTAACATCGACTTCGTTGCTATTCTCTAATGCGCACAGAGTGTTAGATACAAATTCTATTAGGTTGGTGGTTGTAGACCTACCTTTAAGAAATCCGTGTTGGTTAGGAGAAAAGATAAACTCGCCAGAGTTTGTTTCTTGTGTTACGAAGTGATCGTAACTCTTTGGTGAACCAAGGTAGTGAATTGGAAGAATTCTTCTGTACCATAAGTGGGACTGATTGATTATAACAGTTAAAAATTTTGGAGTAGAACATGGTTACAGCAGTATCAATAGAAATGCTCGGGTTTTCAAAAACATCATTGAAGTGATAAGGAATACAGAAAAGGAAAACCAATTTTATTCAACCAACATGCGCTTCACTCAAAGTTAAGGGTTCTTCTTCTGCGTCTACCATCTGGTAGACGCAGAATCAAAGATTCTGGGGGCTTGGTGCTTGTGCCCATTTGCTCTTTATATCGTAACCATCTGAGACGTCAATCTTAGACTACATTCGTAGAGTGTTGATCAGGTCTATGCAGCTGAACAGCGGATGAATCTCCATCTATAGAGAGTTTGTGAACGCGGCTAATGGTTTTTCAAAGTATTTCTTATGTAGAACCTATCAAAGGTTTCTTTATCCGCTTTTATAGTGTTCATCTTTTAGTGATATAGACAGTTTTATCACTAAAAGATGAACCCTATAAAAGGGGATAAGGATGATCACTGATAAGGCTCTTGCATTTTCTACAGCTAACACTAGAGTTTACACATGTAAGGATGCAGATTCAACGTGGGTAAGCTGAGTTAGGTGAAGAGTTATAAAAGACGTGGATACAGTATCGCTACATTACTATCGAATCAGCCGAATATGTATGCGGATAAAAAGATTCAAAATTGCAGATGCTCCAAAGCAAATCGGAAAAAGCGTAGAAAGAGTACTGATCCAAAAGATGGGAATTGCAGCCGCTCAGCTTACGGATATGAAATGAGTTGGCTTCAAAGTTGGAATCCAAGCTATACAAAATATTGATGGCAACCTATTGAAAGTCGGAATAGATATCAATTCGAGAGAGGTGTTGAAAAACATGCCTCTCGAAATAGCCTAGTCCTTAGCAAACTGCCTCCAATTGTGTACTACAAGTTGGTCGATTTTTTTCCTTCTGAGCACCACTTAAGACGAGGTCTTCCTCTACTGCGAGCCGGAGTATTGGTGTCTATTTGTTCTACATGCCCTAGCCATCTTAAACGTCCACTGCGGAGTTTTTTGACTAGGGGCATGTCGCTGTATATCTCGTATAGTTTTTGGTTGAATCTTCGTCTCCATAGCCAATCAACGCAAACGGAACCTAAGATTTTTCGAAGAATTTTTCTCTCGAATCGACCAACGATTTCTTCACCCGCTTTTGATACGGTCCGTGCTTCAGCGCCGTAAAGCAGGACTGGGTTGATCAGGGTCTTATATAGGATCTTCTTAGTAGTTGGAGTGAGGGCTTTACTACTAAATTGCCTTCTTAGCCCGAATAAACAGCGGTTGGCAAGGACTTGTTGTCAGAGTTAACAGCGGAGCCGAGGAAGGAAAAGTCCGTACCACCTCAAAATTATATCTGTCAATGAAGACGAGAGCTGCCATTGAACTCTATAGGGAAAGAAGAAGGGAAGAACACCGGCTTTTCAAAAAGAAGAAAAAAGAGCAAGAAAAGCGCGCGATCGAGGATATAGAGAGGTGCCCCTCTAGGAATGATGTTCAAAAGTTTCACCAAAGTTTAAACGTCAAAGCCAACGACACAAGGCTCGAACAGAATCCTGTCAAAATGAACAAGAAAACACCTTATCTTGAGACACAGTCGATGCTGAGGATATGGAAGAACCACTTCTGCGGACTGTTAACCTGCGATGACGTACAACATTTCGCTGTCAGGCAGAACGAACCATTCAGTATTGGCAACGACAGCAAAAACTGCCAACCACCCGACCTAAGTGAAGTGAGGATAACAATATCTAAACTCAAGCGTAATAAGGCCGCCGGAAATTACGGCCTTCCCGCTGAGCTTTATAAAGCTGGCGGAGATGACTTGTTAAGTAACATCCACCAACTCATAAGCCAAATCTGGTCGGATGAAAGCATGCCTAAAGAATGGAACCTCATCATCGTTTGGCAGGTCCACATGAAAGGAGATCCCAGCTGCGCCAAATACAGAGGCATACTTCTCCTCAACATCGCCTACAAGATCCTATCTGCCGTAATATGTGAACGCCTGAAACCGTTTACCAAGAACCTGGTCGGCCCTTATCAGTGTGGTTTTAGGCCAGAAAAGTTCACAACCGAAATTTTCACACTTCGGCAGATCCTGGAAAAAACCCAAGAAGTCCAAATCGATACCAATCACCTATTTATCGATTTCAAAGCCGCATAAGACAGGATTTATAGAGACGAACTATACAGAGCCATGTCTGTCCGTTTGTGTAGGATTACAATGGAGAATTCTCGCTGCCTTATAGGAATTTTTAGTAAAATCAGGCCCCTTTTATGGAGATGGTGGCTGATGAACCAGAAGGCCAACGGGGCGCTCAATTCCCTAGTGGATACTGACAGCCTGACGTCCCAGTATTATAGGGCTATCTAAGAAATATGAACTGACCCTCCAAATTGGACGTTAACCACCAAACTATTGCTACGAAGCCACTAAGAGGCTCGGACTGGACTGAGTTCTTTGTCGACGAACATGATGAACGCAAAAATGATAACGACGTTCGTATCTGCACCTACAATGTTAGAACGCTCAACAGACTAGATACAGTCGAACAACTACCAAAAACTATAAGCTGGTACAAAGCAGACAACAATCCAGAAGTACAGCGTTTCGGGCTTTTCAATTCGAGACATAGTTTATACAACACCTGGTGATACGAATAGGTCTCATTAAAACATCATCTCCAAGTTGTTCCACCTTCATTAAATCGCCCAAGCAAGGAGTGTCCAAACCCGGCAATAGAACATACCCATCTCGCCCAAAAGTTCCAAAATTATAAATCGCAAACAATCTTGTAAGCCTGGTTAACAGATTTACAAACACCACTCCGCTTTCAATTCCCCGACAAATGAATAAATAAATCATTCGTCTGCAGCCTCGATCCGTGAAGGCACCATCCAGTCTATACCTACACACGTGCCTTCCAGAGGAACACAGCCTCGCCTTATTTCGTGCGTGAATGATTGCAGCAACCAACAGCGAAAAAATTTAATCTCTCAGCAGCTTCCTCGTCGAATGATTTGAATTTTGACACTCCTCTGTGGTGCCTGCTTGATGCCGTTATAGATATTAGATAATAATGTCAAAAACGTCTCGGAGCGCCCCAAAAAAGGAGAACCGTCTTCCTTGAGTGTATTCCTGTTTTTTTTTTTTTTTGCTTTTCATTGTGTGAACATGCATATAAAGGAGGATGCCAAGCCATGCACACAAGTCTTTAGCACGTTCATGTGATTTCCCATTCCACTTTTGCCACCTGGGCTGTGTGCCATATTACAATTGAAGAAATCGCCAAGATTAAGGTTGCTCCATCGATGATACGACATTTTATTGCCAAATTAAGGTGTAAGCCGAATGCAGCCAAAAAGCCATTTAATAGAAACATACGAAGGCGGGTGCCCTCTCTCTCTCTGCAGCGTGTCTCATGTCAGATTGTTTGTCATGCTTCCCTGTTGTGCCGAAGTTAAAAAAAAATTACGAAGGCACCTACAATGGAACACAATGGAGAAAGCTCACTGCGCTGCACCTCCTCACTGTGCAGTGGCAAGCCCATTTGATTGCAGTCGCACAGACGATGGAGTTTTAGGGTCTCTTTTCGTTTTTTATTCCCTCATCAGTCATCAGAAATGGAAGGATGTACCTTCGGATACGTGAAACCTACTTCACGGGTGCCACCGCAGATTAAATCGTTTGAAGGGAAAATTTGTCATTTGTCATGCTTGCATGAGACGATGAAAGTGAGTGAGCGAGTGTGTGTGAGTGAGTTTTGGGTGAGCGCAGTGTCGAAGGTTTTGAGGTATCGGTGGAGGTCTATAATTGAAATTAATCTCCGATTGCCCTTTTTTCTAGTGTATCTCAGGCACCTTCCTCAAGCTTGAGGAAGTGAAAGTGTACCCCGGTGACATTTTGACAAATCACGTGAAATCGGAGATCTAGCGCTACAGGGACAACCCCGTAGATACTAGTAGAACTGTCCAAGATGCAACGGGTGGTTAAGGGCCGATGTTGAATGTGAACCATACCTAAACGTCAAGTTTTTTCTGCATTTCATTTCATATTTCTCAATTTCAGACTAACACAATCCATGGAAAGATACACAATCGAGCAACGCGTTAAAGCTATTCAGGCTTATTATGAAAATGGGCGTTCAAATGGGCATATCGTGCACTTCGTGATTTTTTCGGTCAATTTAATCGTCCAAATGTGCGTACAATCGGAAAAACGTGCAAAAAATTGAGCAAACCGGGTCTGTAGGAGACGTGAAAACACCAGTGCATGCTCTTGACCATTTCAAGCGTTAGAATGGTGGCAAGAAATGGCAACAGTGGATGATAAATTTCATCATCATCTTCAGTGATGAGGCACATTTTCACCTCAGTGGATTCGTCAAGAAGCAGAATTGCCGCATTTGGGCGAATGATAATCCAAGAGTGATTTTCGAAAAACCAATGCACCCACAAAGAGTCGGGGTTTATGGGCTGGCGCCATCATTAGGCCGTATTTTTTCAAAATGAGGTTGGTCAGGCAGTTACTGTGAATGGTGTTCGCTATCGTGAGATGATAACGAACTTTTTATGGCCCGAATTGGAAGATATGGATGTGGACGATATGTGGTTTCAACAGGACGGTGCCACTTGCCACACAGCTAACAAAACAATGGCTCTTTTGCACGTGGTGGCGATGTCAATTGGCCGCCAAGATCATATGATTTGACACCGTTGGACTTCTTTCTTTGGGGTTATTTGAAAGAAAAGGTTTACGTCGATAAGCCAGCAACTATTCAAGAGCTAAAGGATGAGTTAATTCGGTACAATAACGGCATAGAGCCTCAATTATGCCTCAGCGTCAGGTAGCGCCCAACGTGTCCTTTGCCCAAATGGCAGCTGGATCGGGTAAGCCCCAGACATTCAATATGCCTAAGGTTGCTGAAAAAGCACCAGAAGCTGATTTGGACCTGAAGAGGGTCTTGCTGTCATTGGATAGCAAGATCGATCGGTTCCAAAAACAACTGAACGAGCAAGCAGCCCGAATAGATCATATCTCTTCGATGTTTGCCAAGTCTAGCGCGCCATGAACATGATGGCTACGCTCGACGAGGTAAACTTTAAGATCTTAGCTTTGAATGTTAATTCGCTAGTCAGGGTCGAGAGGAGAACCGTCCTTTCCAATCTGTTGAAAAACCAACTCCCGGATGTACTTTTGGTCAGCGAAACTAAGCTAAACCAGAGACACAAATTGGGATACAGTAACTATCATGTAGTGAGAAGAGACCGACCCCACTCCTCCCAAGGGGGTGGGGTCTCTGTCTTATTACGCAAAGGCTTACGCCATAAAGTCATATATAGCGGGGAAGTAAGTAGGTTCCGGGTGCTGGAAGCATGCATCGTATGCATTCCTCTCCACAGTGGGAGGAGAATGTATGTGGTGTCGCTTTATGCTCCTGAAGCAACTCAACAAACACAATTTATAGCAGAGCTCGAGACACTTTTTCGTTGCCTACAGCTTCATTTGGCTGGAGATCTTAACGCTAAGCATGCGGCTTGGGGAAACACAATCGCGAACACTAGAGGCCGACTGCTTCAAATTTGGAGGGAACAAAATACGATTGAGTACAAACTTAGTTTGTACGCGACGGATATCCCGTCTTTCCCGAGAGGAAACTCTTTCATGGACTTAGCGCTTATGGACAACAGACTAGAACTGACAAATAACGAACACGCGCGGAACTGTGTGCGAGCATTCGATTACGATAGTGACCACCTCGGAATCGATGCCGTATTCAGGATCCCAAACGAGCAAACTCAACTGGAGGAGTTCGACCAGGTGCGTTCTTTCGAAATGGCCGCGCTTCGCCAGAGTTGTAAAGCGAGAATTACGTTTGAGCGAAATCAACCCTCCGACAAACCGAAACCTTACGAACGACGAAATCGACCAACATTTATTAAAAATTAATGAGGTCACTAAAAGGTCAATGGATCGAGTTATCCCCAAGGTAACTAGTTCTGACGACCAGACGGAGAAGTATCGAACGCCAACAATCGATGCACTCCATAAACACAAAAGCAGACTGGTCTCGAGGCTTAAACGGCTGCGGAGGCAATTTACTGACAGACAAGACCCGGAGGTTCGGACATTGAAGTCGTTGATCAAAAACCCCAAACAGTTAATCACGGAGAATTACAGACAATCTGTAAGTTTGTACTGGGGCAAGAAAATTCGGGCTATAAAAACCAGTAGCCCGGATATGTTCCCGCAAATAAATAAAATTTTCAGGCGAAAGGATCATAACGACATTCCATGTGTCCGAATTTCCCAAACGACAGAGAATAGACAGACACTCACGGCTGTTGGTATAAGTCCGGAAAGTGTTGACTCTAACGACGGTTTTTTCACGATCGAAGATCCTCAGAAGAAGGCGAATTCGATAGGCGCTGTCTTCGAGACCGTGTATACGGTGAACAATCCTGTTCGCCCAAATCGCGATATTGAGGAGAGAGCCTTTTTGAATCACTTTTATCTACGTACCGAACTTCAAGCTTGGCGATCTGAGAATCACGGTTTTACCGTATACAATGACGATAACCCTTCAAATGGCATAGTCGCCAATAGCCTAATGCTGTTCGTGCAAAAAGATGAACTCCTGGACATCTTTGTATCACTGAAGAATAAAAAGTCGGCGGGAGAGGACGGGGTCCCAAACGTCGTGTTGAGACACCTGCCAATAGAGGCATTCGATATTTTCACCACGCTGTTTAACAATGCACTGAATAATGCACATTATCCGGTGCACTGGAAAACGGCGGTGGTACATCCTATCCCCAAAAAGGACAAGGACAGAACAAACCCTGCAAATCTTCGGTCAATAAGCCTTCTGCCGAATGTAAGCAAGGTATTCGAGAAGATAGTCAATAGGGCTCTGCTTGAGTGGGTCGAGGAAAATAAAATTATCCCGGAAAATCAGTTTGGTTTTCGAGCGAGGCATGACACTATTCATGCCGCGTCGAAACTAGTCTCCGACATCCAATGGAATAAAGCCAAAGGACAATGCACAGGGGCCTGTCTGGTTGACTTTGAGAAGGCCTTCGACACCGTATGGTTAGAAGGGCTTTTCTACAAGCTAACCAGACTTGGCATGCGTAAACCCATGCTATATATGATTTATGAAATGCTTATGGGAAAAAAGTTCGTTGTCAAATGTGGCAACGTAACTTCGAGTAAAGTCTTTGAAATTAAAAACGGTTTACAACAGGGGGCGGTGAACTCCCCGATATTGTTTAACATTTATACAAGTGATCTTGTAGGTTCCCTTAGTCACGCTTTAGCGTATGCAGATGATCTGGTGGCGTACAGATCAGGTCCAAAAATCGGAGTCATCAACATTCTTTTGCAACTTGACTTCGATCACATCAAGGGATATTGCGACGATTGGAAATTGAGGATCAATTTCCAAAAAACCGAAACAATTCTGTTCAGGACCCCAGTGCAGAGGGCTTCTTACGATACCAGAAAAAACTGGAAAAAATTGTGCGTCATTGGACAGCATGGATGGCCGTTGGCGCTGAGAACTGAAGTCAAATACCTTGGCATCTGGCTTGACAAGTTTCTGTATTTTAATAAAAATGTGGATGCTTGTCTGGCTAGGGCAAGGGGGGCTTATGCTCTGACAAGAAGATTGTTTCAAAGCAGTCAACTTGATTCAAGGGTAAAAGTCATTTGCTACATGGCCCTCATAAGGCCAATCATCGCCTACGGTTGTCCTGTGTGGTTCAATGTTTCACCATCCTACATGGAAAAGATACGGCTGGTTGAGAGGCGTTGTCTCCGATCCTGCTTAGGATTGTACCGAACGCCGGACTCCGAGTACATAAAATATTATCGCAACTAGGTTCTTTACAATGGGGCCCAGCTGAACAGAATCGACAATTTCCTAATTAAGGTGACTCGAAGGCACGCTGCAAGGGCGATGGCTAGCGACAACAGCCTGATCTTTGGTGCTTATTACCCCAATGATACATACATGGAGAGTACGCTCGTGTCTGGCTTTATTCCACCAGAGGCATTTATTTATATCGATTCGTTAGGGTTGGTACAGGACAGGAACGGTATCCCGGTTTTATACCACCGCTACCGTGACAAGCGGCTTATCCACGACGGGTATGTCGACAATGCTCCGGAGCTCCTCCGCTTTAGCACCTCGGTATCGGATCGCGATAGGACCGATGCTGAAAGGCAGAGAACGGAATTTTGGTGGCTACATGAGGGAAGTGATTCTGCACTTCCTCAGGACTTTGCGGACTTTTAGTCCACCCTTTAATTTTAAAAGAAAATAAAATTTTGAAAAAAGGTCTGGGGCGGGGTATGCGCACCATATTGGCGTACAATATGGTGGAATACATGCAGCCTGGGGGCCAAAAGTCTCGATCGGGATGGCGACCCCTCGGGGCATTTGTAATGAGTGCTCGCCACCCCGATTATAATTTAGTTAGGTGTAAGTAGTTTTAAGTAGCCTTAAGTAGTATTAAGTAGTATTAAGTAGTCTTAAGTTAGTTTTAATCTAGATTAAGCTTTTTTATATAAAACAAAAAATGTCACTTCACAAAGTTTTTTTTAAATTTTTCTTTGAAAAAAAAAAGATCTACATAATAAAATGAAAAAAATAAAAAAAAAAAAAACGACAAAAGCTGAAAAGCAAATTAAAACGTTAATTTAAGCTTAGAGCGCCCGCTTAGGGCCGATAAGTTAGTTTAAGAAAAAATGTTAATTATAAGTTAGATTGAATCATTTTTGTCTAGTTTTAAGATAGTATTTTAAGTTAATAAAAAATGAATTTACAAGTAATGCCTCAGCGTCATCGAAAATTTGGACCATCGGATGGAGGTGTGCCGCCGAGGTCGCGGCTGCCATTTGGCCGCTATTTTGTTCCATACATAATTGAACCATACCAATATAATCATAATAAAAAGAAATGACATTAATTTCCTAAATAATTTGTGTTTTATTCAAAATCAACATCGGCCCTTAAAATTTAACCACCCTTTCTCCAATTTGCCAAATTGAAAGAAACCCCCCAAGAGGAGGTATTCTCTCATAGATTGACAAAGACTACGTCATTGAAACGGTTTATCTATTCCAAACTCACATAAACTAATCCAAAGAGCAATCAAACGGAATTATTCGCATTTGCATACAACTACACGATTTGCACTCGGTGCAACTACACCGCAACGAGGTATCTTCTGTGCTGTTGGGTTGCTCGCATTGTTATCGATTGATTGATCTGTGCAATCGTCGATCGATGACTGTTCCCGCACAGAACAGGAAATGGATCGATCGTATAGGATAATCGAAGAAGAATAATCGCTATGCAAACAATAAACAAACTGCCGCTACATTGACGGCGGCATAGTATGGGTAGTGGTATGGAGACGAAGCCGATCAAGTTTGGTGACCCCTGGAGTTTATAGGCTGTATAAGTAAAAGTTTCAAAAAGCTTTGGGGCAATCTATAAGTTAATTTGAACCCTAGGGGATCGCTCACGAAAATATCGAGAATTCCTTGCAGTACGGAATTAGCTTTCCGAATGATTGGTTTATCCATAAAATCTGATATCTGTGTCCTGATAATTTAAGTTCCATGATGGGAAACGCAATCCCTGCTATTTACGTAAGTCGTAAGTAGTACGCACATACATCTTATAGAACCATCAAATTATTATCAAAAATCTATTAATTAAGACCAGTGGCGGCTATATAATCCAGCTATACAAACGGCTGTGTTGGATGTGCCCCTAAATAACTTTCTGTCAGGAATGAACCAGGACCTCAACCAACATGTCTCTCCAATTAGCCCGGTCCTTAACTAATTGCCTCCAGTTGCGCACTCCAAGTTGTTTGAGGTCGGTTTCTATTCGTGCGCGCCACTTAAGGCGAGGTCTTCCTCCACTGCGTCCGACGTCTGGCTGGGAATAGAAGACGAGCGAGCCGGAGTATTGGTTTCCATTCGTTCTACATGTCTAAGCCAAAAACTCAAATTGCGGAGTTTTTTTGGGCTAGGGGTAAGTCGCTGTACAGTTTTTCGTTGAATCTTTGTCTCCCGTCAAATCGACGAAAGATTTCTTCATCCACTTTTGATACGGTCCATGCATCGGTGTCATCGGTGTAGAGAAGGTCTGGGATGATCAGGGTCTTATATAGGATCTCCTTAGTAGTTCGAGTCAATGGCAAAACGTGCCAAATATCCAAATAACTCTGGCCTTTCCGCAATGACTTCTGTAGAAGCTGCCTGGACGAGTAAGTGGAGGAGAGTACATTTGGGAGACTACTTCATAAATAATCTAAGTGATCTGGCTAATATCAGCGTCAGAAACCTCCTACGCTACATAGTTAGCTCTGAATGGATCAATTAGGCGTACAGGGTAGTCGAAGGATTCACCTGGTAAAACAACGGACCTTTTTGGTCTAAGTGTGAACGCGCATCGCATGCAGCCATTTCAACCTAACCTATGCTAGTAGTTGCACCGATTTATGGAAGATTGTGCCTCTAGTTTTGGCTCGGGAATTTCGCAAAATCCTCTCAAGAATCAGATTAGAGAAGTCACAAGACAGTGCCTGAATCCTTTTTTCGTATAGAATTTGTCGGAGTGGTCGGCTTCGACACTGATGGAGCAGCGAGAAATTCCCATCGTTATCCTGCCCAGACGGACAAGAATGGGCGGTATATCAAAACTAGACATGGCTCTGTATAGTTCGTGTCTATAATATCTGTCGTATGCGGCTTTGAAATCAATCAATAGGTGATGGGTATCTATTTTGACTCCTTGGGATTTTTTTAGGATCTGTCGAAGTGTTCAGATTTGATCAGTGGCGGACTTTCCTGGCCTAAAACCACACAGATAAGGCCGATCAGGTAGTTGGTAAACGGTTTCAGGCATTTAAATATTACTCCAGATAGGATCTTGTAGGCGATGTTGAGGATACTTATTTATGGCTCTATATTTGGCGCAGTTCAGAGGCTCTCCGTTTTTGGGCATCGGGCTGAGGTTCCACTCTTCAGGCATTCTTTCAGCAGACCAAATTTGGCTCATGAGTTGGTGGATGTTACATACCAAGTCATCTCTGTCGGCCTTATAAAGCTCCACGGGAAGACCGTCATTTTAGGCGGCCTTCATAAGCTTGAGTTAAGATACTGCTATCCTCACTTTACTTAGGTCGGGTGGTTGGCAGTTTTTGCTATCGTTGCCATAATTGAGTGGTTCGTTCTGCCTGACAGCGGAACGTTGTTCGTCATCGCCGTTTAACAGTCTGCAGAAGTGGTTCTTCCATATCCTCAGCATCGACTGCGTCTCAACTACGATATTTCCTTGTTCATCTCGACAGGATTCTGTTCGAGCCTTGAATCCTTGGCTTTGACGTTTTGCACTTTGGTAAGTTATGCGAACATCGTTCCTGGAGTAGCACCTCTCTATATCCTCGATCGCGCCCTTTTCTTGCTCTTTTTTCTTCTTTCTGAAAAGCCGGTTTTCTTACCTTCTTCTCTGCCTATAGAGCTCAATGGCAGGTCTCATCTTCACCTGCAGCTTAGCCTTGTAGGCCTCGTTCTTGGCTGCGAGCATCTGTCGGCATTCCTCATCAAACAAGGGGTTGAGGGGTGGGTGTGAGAACTCCAGCACATCACTTGCAGCTGATCTAATGGCTTGCTGGCATCGTTGCCATTGTTCTTCGACATTAGATGCTGGTGGTGTGTTGTGAGTCGAGAGGTTAAGGGATACGAGTTGAGCAAAAGTCTTGGCGGTCTCTGGCGATTGCAGTCGTTCGACAATAATTTTTTTCACAGTATTTCTGGTTTGTTGTGTCGTGGTTGATATCCGCATCCTTACCTTGGCTGCAACAAGGTAGTGGTCCAAGTCGATGTTAGCCCCTCGGAATGTTCGGACATCCAAAATACTGCTTGCGTGCCTCTTGTCTATCGCAATGTGATCAATTGGGTTGACTGCTCTTTGATCTGGAGACCGCCATGTCTCCTTATGGATATCGAGGTGATGAAACCGTGTGCTGTCTATCATGGCATTTCGTACCGCAGCGAAGTCAATTAGCCTGAGTCCGTGTAGGCTATATTTTCCGACAATTATGCTAAAGATGTCTTCTCTTCCTACATTTACGTTAAAATCTCCTATCACGACTTTAACATCGTACTTCGGCAGTCGCTCACGTTTTGTCAAGGAGCTCGTAGAAGCAATCCTTAGTTATACCATATTTTTCCTTCGTCGGTGCGTGAGCGCATATAAGGCCTATGTTGGCGAATTTGGCCTTGATGCGGATTGTTACAATGCGTTCGCTAATGTCTTGGAAACATAAGACTTCTTGCCTAATTCTGGCACTTATAACAAATCCGCATCCGAATAGTCGTCTTTTCTGCTTACTATAACACGGTCCATAGTAGATATCACAGTTTTTCATCCTCTTTTTGCCCGGCCCATCCCATCGTATTTCCTTGATAGCAGTAATGTCTGCTTTGTAGCAGTTTAGGGTTTTCGCTAATTGTTCGCCTGCACCTCTCCTGTTTAATGTTCTCCCATTCCAGGTGCGTTGTCCTTTTTTCGTTTAGCAGGGTCGTCAACAATAATATCAGTCTTTTCCGAGGCTATTGGTTGCTGCGTAACAATGCTTTTTTTCCATGGGTGGGTAGTTAACCTAAAGCACAGCCCCTAACCTGAAGGTCCAGTTCCAATTTATTAGAAACCCCTAGGACACGGGTCCATCAGTATCCACTACAGGATTGAGCGCTGCCGTTTACCTTTCGGTTCATCCGCCACCATCTCTGTTCAAGGGGCCTGACTTAACCTTGAAATTCCTAGATAACCTGTTGTCCGAATATGTCGAAGCAGCTCATCTAGGTTCGCCTGGGACGGCAGACCGGGTATTCATTCCGCGCCATTCTGACCAGGGTGATTATGGTGTTGCTGTTTTACGTCTTGTAATCAACACTCGCACTTATCGTTTAGTAAATCAAATCCGGTTGGATGAGACCAGTACCCGATGGAAACCACTTGGTGGCAAAAAATAAGCACATTTGATGTGTAATCAGAGTTGCAACCACTGGGCATTAAAAAGTTAAAGCCAATCAGAGTCTACCCTCATTCTACAACACCCAACCAATTAAAATCAAGTATCGATATTAATAAAATTTGTAAATTTTATATATAAATTGCTGGTGATGTCACAGGTCATACCAACAGTTATTCATAGAGAGATCTAAAATCGTCTCAGTGGTTCGTTTCGAGTACTTATAGCACGTCATCCACTCAAAAGGCGCAAGCAAAATAATTAATCGAAAATTATTAATTATAATTTAGAAAGTAGTCTGAGTATTCTGGAATGTCGACACTGTTGAATCCCAACAAATGCACATCAACATGTCAAAATAAAATAAAGTTTAGCCCTCTAGTACATACCCCAATAATCGCAATACCATTCCCAGTGCCATCTCTCTGTCAATCGTTTATTGTTGTCATCATTCCTTGTACTCCAGCGATGCTGTTGTAATCGATCAACATGAGCAAGACAATAAATCCAACTGATTCCTCATTTCCTTTTATCGATAACAATGGAAATTCGCACAAACAAGAGAAGAGACAATGGCACCAACCACCCGCCCGGCTCTCCCCACCACATCGCTGCATTGTTTTTATTGCATTTGGACAAATTGAACCGTTATTGCCCCCACATATCGACCGCCTTGTGTCCCCGACGGACGAAGGAAACCTTATAACCTACAAAACGCCGCGCGCCTCCTTACAGCTGTGCTGTGCGCCGCAAATAATTAAACTTTTTGTACATCTGTCCAAGTGGCATTGCGCATGCGCACGTACGACTTACTCGTGTATAGAGAAGAAGAGGTCGGAGTATTCCAAGAGTTAGGTGAGTTTCATCAGCACAGTGCGCAGATTGGAAAATTGCTACTCCTTCCTCTAACTCAGACGATTTACGAGTGAAACTATTCTTCTCTCGTTTCGGGGATGGGTGACTGGTGGATCAGCGGCAGAAGATCTCTTCCCATTTGATGATGGGATGATGGGATCTTCGATGAGGATTTTGCAGAGATTGCGTGGGAAACGAAAGCCGCGGGGATTTTCCTAGTATTTTTCCCCCGCCATTTTTTTTTCGGGTGATTTTCCAATCGGCCCCCACTGAACACCCCCGATGGCTGTGCTGACAAATGAGTCAATAAATTTGGCATCAGTTAAATTGTCGACTTCAATTTTACTGCAGCTGTGGCGGCGGTGATGGTGTGGATCTTCGTGAATTTGCATTGATTGGGTTCCGATGTGACCGAGAGTCTTGGGTTTGCATTTCGTCATGGAAGCTGTGGGGGGATGTGATGTGGAGGTATAGACTTGTGGTATAGTGGAATTACTTACGAGTTTATGACCTAGTGCTGGTGGAGTCAAGTTTCGTTAAACAAATTTAAGCTCCATCACGTTTGGACACACCTTTAGGCTTAGGAAGTCGAAAAAGGTCAATCGTTGATTTCAGGAGGGAAGGCTAAGGGGTGGGGCACTTGAGATGTAACAAAAAGAGGGGAGTTTTGCAGGTACTATATTGATAACACCACTCTGTTGAACACCGATGATTATGATGTTATGAACTAGTCATCTAGTGCAAGCCGTCTGGCACCTGCGATCATTTGGTATTTGAAGCAAAGTTTCGGTCATTCTAGATGGGTTGGTGCGACTTCGATAATTTGGTAATCGACCATAAGTAAGTAAGTAAAAGTCTTATCGGAGCTATCCTAGAGAAAGTTCCCTAATACCTCAAAGTTGTAGCTGTCAATAGTGACGTTCTCTCCAATTTGTCAAATTTTGCCGCTTCTAACGGGTGATTTTTTAAGAGTTAAGTTTTTCAGGTTGGCAGCACTGGTTAGTAAAAACATCCAAACGTCATCTGTTAAAGTGAAACGTTTTCAGTATACTCTGCCATTTAATCATAGAAAGACTTACAAACGAGCAACGATTGCAAATTATTGAAATTTATTATCAAAATTCGTGCTCTGTGAAAAATGTGCACCGTCTGTTACGACAATATTATGGTCGTCATAAGCGACCTGGTGAATCAACAATTCGTGCTGTTATCATCAAATTTCGCACCAAATTTACTTTGTTGGACATTGCGTACCGAAGACAATATTGAAGTCGTAGCGTCCAATGTTAATGAAGATCGTGAAATGTCAATTCGTCGCCGTTCTCAGCGATTGGGCATGTGTTACTCAATCACATGTAAACATTTTCTTGTCCATTTGGGTTTGAAAGCCTATAAAATTCAACTTGTGCAAGAATTGAAGCCGAGTGACGTACTACAACGTCTAATTTTTGGTGAATGGTGAATGGTGAACAGCTCCATGAAATCCGCCGTTTTATCGAAAAATTTTATCCAGCGATGAGGCTCATTTCTGGCTCAACGGATACGTAAATAAGCAAAACTGTCGCATCTGGAATGATGAACAGCCACATCCCATACAAAAATTACCGATGCATCCCGAAAAAACGACAGTTTGGTGTGGCTTATGGGCTGATGGCATCTTCGGTGCATTTTTCTTCAAAGACGACCGTGGAAGAAACGTTACCGTCAACGGCGAACGATATCGATCCAATTGGCTGAGTTGATCTTGGCTGACATGTGGTTTCATCAAGCCTGTGCCACATGCCACACAGCTCGTGAAACAATGGAAATGTTGAAGGATGAATTTGGTCAGCAGCTTATGTCTCGAAATGGCCCTGTGAGTTGGCCGCCAAGATTATGCGATTTAACGCCTCTTGATTATTTCTTGTGGGGTTATGTAAAGTCGTTAGTCTATGTGGACAAGTCGAACATGATTGAAGCCTTACAGGATGACATAACACGCGTAATTTGTATAATACAGGCCGAAATGCTGGAAAACGTGACGCAAAATTGGACCTTTCGAATGGACCATTTGAAACGGAGCCACGGACAAAATTCACATGAAGTTGTCTTTAAAAAGTAAATGGCAAAGGCCTATTTATCGATTACAATAAAAATTTTTAATATTTGATGCAAATTTGAGTGTTTTATTCTATTTTTAAAAAACCACGCTTAAAAAATCACCCTTAGCAATCTCTATCTACATCTCATTGAGTCTGACAGATTATTTCGATATCCGCGTATGCAAGAAGTTGAATAGATTTATTGAAGATTGTGCCTCTGGTGTTTGCTTGAGAGTTTTGCACATCCTCCTAAAGAATAATGTTCATCCCTAAATTTGTTTTTCTGGAATCGAACGTTTCGAATACCCTGATGGAACGCACTCCAAGTTGGTTGAGGTCGGTTTCTACTTGTGCGCGCCACTTAAAGCGAGGTCTTCCTCCACTGCGTCCGACATCTGGATGGGAATCGAAGACTCTGGAAGCCGGAATATTGGTATCTATTCGTTCTTCATGTCCTAGCCATCTTAAACGTCCAATGCGGAGATTTTTGACCAGGGGTATGTCGCTGTACAGGCCCAGGTTCATCCCGGACTGTAGCGTCACTTAAGTAAGGTATGTCGCTGTACAGCTCCTATAGTTCGTGGTTGAATCTTCGTCTCCATAGCCCGTCAACGCAAACGGGACCGAAGATTTTTCGAAGAATTTTTCTCTCGAGTCGACCAAGGATTTCTTCATCCGCTATTGATACGGTCCATGCTTCAGCGCCGTAGAGGATGGTCAGGGTCTTATATAGGATCTCCTTAGTAGTTCGAGTGAGGGCTTTACTACTAAATTGCCTTCTTAGCCCGAAGAAACAGCGATTCGCAAGAGTAGTTCTTCGTTTGATTTCTGACGAGATGTTGTTGTCAGATTTAACAGCGGAGCCGAGGTAGACCCGTACTACCTCAAAGTTATATCTGTCAATGGTGACGTTCTGTCCAATTCGTCGATGTTGTGTGTCCTCTCGTGTTGGCAGCATATACTCAGTGTTACCCTCTTTTACTGCTAAATCCATTTTTGTCCGCTTCCTTCTCTGTACTAGCAAACGTGGCTTTGACATCACGTTGAGTCCCACCAATGATGTTAATATCGTCGGCGTATGCTAGAAATTGCACCGATTTTTGGAAAATTGTGCCTCTGGTGTTGGCTCGGGAGTTTTGCACAATCCTCTCAAGAATCAAATTGAAGAAGTCACGTGACAGCGCATCGCCTTGCCTAAATCCTTTTTTGAGGTCGTTTCCGACCCTGATGGAGCAGCGAGAATTCTCCATCATCATCCTACACAAACGGACGAGTTTTGGCGGTTTACCAAAACTAGACATGGCTCTGCATAGTTCGTCTCTATAAATGCTGTCGTATGCTTTGATATCTATAAATAGTTGGTAATGGGTATCGATTTTGGACTTCTTAGGATTTTTCAAGGATCTGCCAAAAGTGTTCAAATTTGTGGACTTTTCTGGAATAAAACTTATAATGGCCGCTCAGGTTATTCGTCTCCAAAAGAACTTTCATAAGCGGCTTTGAAATCGATGAATAGATGGTGGGTATCGATTTTGGACTTCTTGGGTTTTTTCTAGGATCTGGCAATGTGTGCAAATTTTTGGACTTTTCTGGCCTAAAACTTATAATGGCCGATCAGGTTCGTTTAAAAAAACTTCATAAGCGGCTTTGAAATCGATGAATAGATGGTGGGTATCGATTTTGAACTTCTTGGGATTTTTCTAGGATCTGGCAATGTGTGCAAATTTTCTGGACTAAAACTTATAATGGCCTATCAGGTTGTTCCCCTAAAAAAAACTTTTATAAGCGGTTTTGAAATCGAAGAATTTGTGATGGGTATCGATTTTCGACTTCTTGGGTTTTTTCTAGGATCTGGCAATGTGTGCAAATTTTTGGACTTTTCTGGCCTAAAACTTATAATGGCCGATCAGGTTCGTTTAAAAAAAAACTTTATAAGGGGCTTTGAAATCGATAAATAGATGGTGGGTATCGATTTTGGACTTCTTGGGATTTTTCCCGGATTTGGCAAAGTGTGCAAATTTTTGGACTTTTCTGGACTAAAACTTATAATGGCCGCTCAGGTTGTTCGTCTCAAAAATGCTTTCATAAGCTGCTTTGAAATCGATGAATAGATGGTGGGATTTTTTACTTTTACTAAAACTCTTAATGGCCGCTCAGGTTGTTAATCACAAAAAAAGGCTTTGAAATCGAATGGGTCTCTAGATTAGCACCACCGCGATTGGCATAGAGTTATATTATGCAAATGAATACCAAAATTAGTTATGAAACCGCGGCAAAACTGGCATAAAATGTATTGTCATACTTTGACAAGGTGTGCCACAAATCCCTTACTTATAAACTAAGTCAAGTTCTGCCAGAACAATTATATAAAATCCTCGTGTCGTATCTTGAGCATAGACTCTTCCGTGTGAAACTTGGAAGCGAATATTCCGAGTTCAAAGAAATAATGGCAGGTGTACCGCAAGGAAGCGTCCTTGGACCAAACCTGTACCTCCTATTCACTCGTGATATCCCACAAACAAACGATACAATAGTTGTAACGTTTGCTGACGATACTGCTATACTGCAGTTGGCACAACAATAGAGGAAACAAATATCAAATTACAAAACGCTCTTAACGAGGTTAATGAATGGACTAAATCCTTGCGGATTGCACTTAATGAGAGCAAATCGATCCATGTAGATTTTTCGTATAAACGGACAAACAATTTGCCTGTATTTCTAAATACGGTTCGAGTCCCGTTTGCAAATGAAGCGAAATATCTCGGTATGACACTCGATGCAAAATTAAAATGGAAGTCGCATGTAAAAAAGAAATGCGAAGAACTTAAGAATAAATACAGAGAACTGTACTGGTTGCTCGGAAAATATTCGAAGCTTAACCTTGATAACAAGCTGCTATTATACAAGCAAGTGCTAAAACCAGTTTGGACATATGGTATACAACTATGGGGTTGTACCAGTGAAACGAATCTAAACATTTTACAAACTTTTGAAAACAAAATGTTAAGATCATTCGTCAATGCGCCGTGGTACGTAAGGAACGAAGATCTACGCAGAGATCTGGGTATTCCCGCGGTTAAAGATGAAACAAAAAATTTTGCACGAATAAATAAAAAACGTTTATTAGGACACGTTAACACAGCAGTCCTCCAAATTCTTGACGAAACAAATATATTGCGGCGTCTTCAAAGAACTAAACCCTTAGATTTGGCCCGATAATAACAAACCGCGCTATAAATTGCGGAAAAAGCAGGAACTCTCAAAGGAAAGTTGCCTGCCAAACATATTATATACTCGTGATCAAAAAATTGCTAGATAAGTCGAATACTTAGTTGCAATAGAAATACAAAATGGGTGGTGGTTTTAGTGAGTAAAAATCTCACACTACTTTGGGCACGTGTTCATCGTGTCTATGAAGATTTCCACCAGCCCACGGAAAAAAAAAATACTTTGATCGAGTCTCGATAAGACGTCCGGAAGCATTGGCAAATTTTTCGCACCACAGCTCACAGGTCACCCATGTTTTATTCGAAGCTCATGGGTTATAGGGACTACCATGTCTTGGAGCAGAAAATTGGGTTGCAGAATATCGTAACATCATGGTGATGGCAATCCCCGAGGTGCCTGAACTGTATTAAGGGTCGACATCGAGGAACATTGGGTTATAATGGTAGAGAACGTTGAACGTTGGTTAAGTTTGGATCTGGGTTAGTCTCTTATAACCCAGATCCAAACTTAGCTGCGTAGGTCCAGTCTTTGTGCCCGGGATTTGAAAGTCTAATGCATACGCACATCAGCCTAGAACATTCAAAGACCGTTATACTTAATTACTTGGCGCTACAGTGCGGAATGAACCTAGGCCTCAACCAGCATGCCTCTCCAATTATGCTGGTTCTTAACTAACTGCCTCCAGTTGCGCACTTCAAGTAAGTTAAGGTTGGTTTCTACTTTTGCGCGCCACTTAAGGCTAGGCCTTTCTCTATTGCGTAGGACTTCTGGCTCGAAATCGCTAGCTCCACATGTCCTAGCCATTTTAAACGTCCAATTCGGATTTTTTGACAGGGTCAAGACGCTGCACAGCTCGTATAGCTCGTTAGTTGAAACTTTGTCTCTATAACCCATCCTATGGGACCGCAAACGGGACAGAAGATTTTTAAAAGAATTTTTCTCTAAAAACGACCAAGGATTTCTTCATCAACTTTTGATACGTCCCATGCTTCAACGCCGTAGAGCAGGACTGGGATAATCAGGGTCTTATATAGAATCTCTTTAGTAACTCGAGTGACGGCTTTACCACTAAATTGCCTTCTTAGTCCAAGGAAACAGCGGTTGGCAAGAGTAATTCATCTTTTCTTTCTGACGAGAAGTTGTTGTCAGAGTTAATAGCGAAGCCGAGGTAGATAAATCCCGCACTACCTCAAAGTTGTATCTGTCAATGATGACTTTATGTCCAATTTCATTTTCCAGAACCCTAAGCTCCTTCGATATTTGTGTCCTTAGTCTGGTTAAGTCTGTGCTACTTTCAATGTCGCTGCAGAACATATGCCTGGAAATTCGTTTGGCACCTTCTTTAGCTATTTTAAACAAAAGTTTGCCAAATTTATATAGACCCCAGTTAGAATCCCTTAAGATGAAGTACAAATCAAAAAATGCATTTAGGAACTGTGTCATTATTTACAACATCACGTACAAAGTATCTATTTGCCAAAATAATTGATATCTCAAGGAGTAGGTCTTACCAAACAATCATTCCGGAAGTTAAGAATCGAATTTCTGTGTAAAGATAAAATTAAATATTTCATATAAGCCCCACCAATGCAATTACCTATCAGCATAACGTCCAGAGACATAATTAAGCCCATAAATCATAGTCAGTTAGTATTCACCTCAAAAGCTACAACACGTATGCTGCATGTAATAACTCGAAAGTGTATGTAGACGATTGTAATCTCAACGGGTAGGGTAATTATATTTTCTTTTAAAAAAAAACAACATTACCTCTGCTTTTAGATACTCAAATACTCGTAATCATTCATAAATACGACCTTGGCCTTAGCGCATTCTTCCGCATGAATAGACATCTATTCTCGGCATCTCAAACAGAAATATTGTACTTGCCTCGTAAAAGATAGATTTTATTGCTAGATGCTTCATCGCGTTCTAATCCGCAGACCTCGCCCATATTTTTTTTCGTTACGACGTATAGCCTCTGTGTGATGGTGAATTATGAAATAATTGGCCGCACAGAATTAGGCAAATCTAGTCATGGCCAACCCACCTTGAATGTGGTACGTGCACCACCACCATCCGGTCGTGCGATGACACCTCAAAACGGAACGCATCTCTATCCAGATTGACAGCCCGGATAAGCGGCAAAGAAAATCTAATCACGACTTGTTTTCGAGTGTAATCACCACAAAAAGACGTCTAATTAGAGATTAGCAATGTTTTTGCCTCCTTACAAGGTCACCCTGTGCGGTATGAAGAGCGTCTGTGCGCGTATACGTCAAAGATGATGCATCATCATCATCATCACCTCACCATCACCACTCATCTGTCTGTCTATAGCGATGAACTAAAGTCTTCGTCGGTTTTTCACTGTTTTTCTTTATCCGTTCGTTTTTTTTAAACAAACGAGCCGATGACTTAACAAAACACCTGAAGAGTCTCTGGTCCAACGCCATCAAAGCTGTGGTCAATTGTCAAGATAAAACAAAACAAAAAAGCTGATTGGCCCATCTTCCGGGTGTATGCTACCTGTCAATCAATCGAGATTGAACGAGTGCCTACAGAATGGATACTTAATCTAACGAGTTAATTCGTTCTGCAACGAGTGAACCACAGGTAGAAACTTTGCTACCTAGCTAACACATACCGTTAGCTAGCTAATTACGCTGTTGCCAAAAAATAAGTAATTGCCACCATTTTAGGAAGTTGCACATCACTGTCATGTGTCATGCCACATATGAGCATGTTAAGATGGGGGGATCCACTAACCACCATCGCATCGGTTTGGTCACGTTTTTGACCCACAAAACTGCCGACTGGTATGGGGTATTCGCTTGTTTTTTGACACATTAACACAGTAACTCGCTGGTATGGGAAATTTAATGGAAATTGGTGCGTTGACAGTGACAGGTCACTGGGTAGACGTCGAAATTACTGTGGGTGATGTTCACGAAGTCTATGCTGTCATTTTAATGCAATTAAATAGCGATTAGGGTTTTTTACGGGAAAGGTGTAATTGTACCGCACTCATACGGTTTTTAGCTGTCACTGGTGGGGAGGACTTTGAACTCAATCGAGCAAGTGAATTATCGTGTATGGCGTAAAATTGTCACATTAATGGTCAGAATTGAAAAGTTTTCGGCGTTCACGCTTTCTTTGAAAGTGGATGATCTTGGAAGACGTGCAAATTATTGTCATGGTTGAGAAATGTGGATCTAGTTTTGACACATTTGTCGGACTAATTCAGTTGCGTGGAAAATTGAAGCAAAGGCTTTGAGAATGGGACAAGCACCGATTAGGACCATCGAAGTTGAGTTTCGGTTTAATAATCTTGGCCAGCGTTGGTCTTTATTATAATAAGAGGTCAGAGTGATGGAGGCGGAAATTTCAAACAATGGGCTGTTTAGTATCCTGATGGCAATGGGACCAATTTATGTAGGAACTCAAGAGGGGCGGCAAAGTTGCAGTAATGCCTCCCTACTCAACGTCATTTTTTTACCTCCAAGTGGTAACCATCGGGTACTGGACTAATCCAACCGGATTTGACTTGCAAAGCAATAAGTGCGAGTGTTGATAACAAGCCGAAAAAAAGCAACACTATAAACACCCTGGTGCGAATGGCACGGAATGAATACCCGGCCTGCCATCCCAGACGAACCTAGATGAGCTGCTTTGACATATTCGGAAAACAGGTTATCTAAGGATCACAAGGGTAGGTCAACTCTTTGAACAGAGATGGTGGTGTATGAACCGAAAGGCCAACGGCAGCGCTCAATCCAGTAGTGGATACTGATGGCCCCGGGTCCTAGGGGTATTTAATAAATTGGAACTGGCCCTCCAGGTTGGGGTTGTTCTTTTGGGTCAACTACCAACCCATGGAAAAAACTGTTTGTAACGAAGCAGCCAATAGCCTCGGGAAAAACTGATCTTATTGTTGACGACCCTGCTAAACGAAAAGAGGACAACGACGTTCGTAAGTGCACCTGGAATGTGAGAACATTAAACAGGAGAGGTGCAGGCGAACAACTAGCGGAAGCCCTAAACTGCTACAAAGCAGACATTACTGCCATCCAGGAAATACGATGGGATGGGCCGGGCAAAAAGAGGATGAAAAACTGTGCCATCTACTATGAACCGTGTTATAGTGAGCAGAAACAGCGAATATTTGGATGTGGATTTGTTATAGGTGCCAGACTTAGGCAAGAAGTCTTATGTTTTAATGACATTAGCGAACGCATTGTAACAATCCGCATCAAGGCCAAATTCGCCAACATAAGCCTTAGATGTGCTCATGCTCCGACGGAGGAAAAAGATGATACAAGTAAGGATTGCTTCTACGAGCTCCTCGACAAAACCTATGAGCGACTACCAAAGTACGATGTTAAAATCGTGCTGGGAGATTTTAACGCAAAGGTAGGAAAAGAAGACATCTTTAGCAGTATTGTCGGAAAATATAGCCTACACGACAACACGTCTGGTAACGGACTAAGGCTTATTGACTTCGCTACAGAACGAAATGCCACTATAGCCAGCACACGGTTTCCTCACCTCTATATCCATAAGGGGACATGGCGGTCTCCAGATCAACGAACAATCAACCAAATTGATCACATTGCGATAGACAATAGATACGCATCCAGTATTTTGGATGTCCGACATTCCGAGGGGCTAACATCGACTCGGACCACTACCTTGTTGCATCCAAGGTAAGGATGCAACAAGGTCAGAATCAAACGAAGAATTACTCTTGCTAACCGCGGTTTCTTCGGGCTAAGAAGGCAATTTAGTAGTAAAGCCCTCACTCGAACTACTAAGGGGATCCTATATAAGACCCTGATCATCCCAGTCCTGCTCTACGGCGCTGAAGCATTAGAGAGAAAAATTCTTCGAAAGATCTTGGTCCCGTTTGCGTTGACGTGCTATGGAGACGAAGATTCAACTCAACCAAAAACTATACGAGCTGGTCAAAAAACTCCGCATTGGACGTTTAAGATGGCTCCGGCTCGCAGAGTCTTCGATTTCCAGCCAAACGTCGGACGTAGTAGAGGAAGACCTCACCTTAAGTGGCGCGCATAAGTAGAAACCGACCTCAACCAACTTGGAGTGCGCAACTGGAGACAGTTAGCTAAGGACTGGGCTAATTGGAGAGCCATGTTGGTTAAGCCAAGGCTCATTCCGGACTGTAGCACCAATTCAGAAAGTAAGTAAGGAACGTTTCTCGAAAGAAGCACTGATTTTGAAAGTAAAATTTGATGACTAGTACACTATGAGGCTATATGAAATGAAATATCTAGCATTAACGGCCTATTCAGGGCCTCAAATCTAGCTACTCTGTCCAATATTATATTTCGGCCACAAAGAATGGGGCATCCAGTTAAAAGTCGATTACGAACGTCAAATTTATACAAAACAATAAATTTGACAGATGTTGGTTAAACAGCATGACCGCTCCAACCTAACAATTTCCCGTTCGTAATCGGCGTTAAACTGGAGTTCTCATTATTTGTGCCAAAAGTAAACCAACGCACACACAAAGTAAAGGAGAAGCTAGATTTGAGGACCTGTTTGCATCGTTAATGCCAGATATTTGCTTTTGTTTCCCTTTAGTTCCTTTCAAGCTGTGATTTGTCTCGTAATTGATTGTAGGGCCGATTGGCGTCCAAACATGCAGCAAGGATTTCACTTTATTTTTCTCATCTTGCTCCAAATCATTTCTTCCAAACATAAAACTTTTGAAAAATTTGACTGACTCTCTAAGCATGTTTCAAGGTATCAACCTCTCAATAGTGGATGTAAACTCTTTCTATATATAACTCAGAACCACCATTAAACATTTTCTAACTCATGATCAACCAGGAAGACACACCAAGTAATTTGTACAAAAAAAAAGTACTCAACTTCCTACCTACCATCTTGAATGTAAGATCCACAGATCTACACCCATACACACCACCTTTACCGAAGCCATCTGTTAACCGATAATTAATTGCCGAACAATCAATTAAAACCAAAAGTGAAATACAACCTCCAACCCGCGGGCGCATAACTCACGTCAACTTCACTTTCCTGAACCGCTCACATCGAGCTCATCTTCACTTTTACTCCATCACTGCTTCATCAGCTCCAGCGTGCATCTCCTTTGATTGATTTCCCAAAGAAAATGAAAAATCGTCACGATACTCACCCGAAAAAAAGAGGAACGCAACAACTCCGCACAAGAAGGTATGAGTTAGATGTACCTAGTCGATATGGGATGGGATCACCTTCGAGGGCCTGTGAGAAGAAGCGCATCGCACCGCCTTCAGACATTTACATGCACCGCTCGGATATACAAATCGCTGGCACTTAAACAAGAAAGGATCGTCGTCAGACGATGCGCTATACCTTGTAACGCTTTGTGCACTTTAGCATTCAGAGAGCAGTCGTGTCATCATCACACTAATGCCAACCGTAAGCCACCACAACATGCCAGACATGTCGAACTCGTCGACAGTTTTTCTATCGATTTTTCCCAAATTTCCAAATGCCAAATGGAGTCGGTTAAAGGTTTGATTTGGCGCTGAACTCGCGATAGATCGCAATGAAACGCGAATTCGTGATCGTACTCTGCCGGAGGAGGAGGATGGGAATGAAGCTGGAGAGATCTTCAGCCAAAAATCGAGATGCTGCCAAATTGACTTATGAAGTGCTGTTGGGTACGTACTCGTCGTGGAAGCTAACTAATGGTGTTTACAATCGCAGAACTAGTGTTGGCGCGATCAATAGATCACCGCGCTGTGTGGAAGGTTGACATTTTTCGCGGCAATGGGGTTAATGTTTACTGTGACGTGTCATACTCGAAGAGACCGTAGAGTGGCTTCAATGCCACGTGATGGCGGTTAAGGCATTCGAATTTTTAAAGATCATAATGGTGGCGGATCTGTTGTTCTGGGAGTTGGTGACTGGGTTTTGTATTCTTTAGATTGGGCTAAGGTATATGAATGGTAGGTAAGGCCTTGAGTTGGAATTGTGGAATTATAGACCGAGAGAGTTTCCATAATCAGCACTACTACTTTTTGACACTCCAAAAATGAAATGTCAACGCACAAAAGGAGCCACGACTTACATTCACGAATATTTGGTAGCAAGCCTCAAAAGAAATCTTCAGGTGTACAATGGTGATCGTAAGAGATATAACGACACATGGGAGACCTGGCTGTTTGTAGTCCAAATGAAAAGCATTCCGTCTATTGCTCACTTGCACTCCAACTGACTTATTTAAAAATCGGATAGTAAGCTGTCTAAAATGAAACAGCAAAATGCCAGGATAGTTGAATAAAGAAGTTGGCACAAGTGAGCCGAAAGTCACTACCCAACTTGCTATTATACTTGCAACCTTGCGAGTTGAGTACCAGCCCTCTTAACTTCTGAAATACGAGTTCCATTGGTCATAATAAAATTGTAAACACTTCGGATTAACTTCACTTCAACGAACGTGCATCTCCAATTAGCCCGGTCTCTAGTTGCGGACTTCAAGTTGGTCGAGGTAGGTTTCTTCTTGTACCCTCCACTTAATGCGAGGTTTTCCTCGGCACATCAAATAAAGACCGACATACTTGACAGGAATTACTTCGGTCTTAATAATAATGACATGCTACAGAGCAGTTTTTGGGTCACTGGTGTTGACCTTGGCAATCCATGAAAAACTATCTATTTCCTATAATGTTGCACGGAGCGTGGCGGTCTTGAGTCAGCTGACATACTGCGTTCGACATAAGGCTAGGAATCTCAGTCCAAATTTACACAAAGCACAACGTCCAACGTGCAGTGCCTGCTCAAATTTATCAGATACCCATAGGGTATAGCACAGCCGTTGACTTTTCGGATCATTCACCACCATCTTTATTCAAGGAGCCCTGACTAAGACTATACGGTATGTTGTCTGAATATGTCAGAGTTAATTTAGATTGTTGACTTCGTCTAACTTAAAAGGGACTGTAAACGTCACTGTTGATTTCATCGTGGAAATTCATCCGCTACCATCTGGGGAAGCTTTAAGGCGCAGATTTATGCTCTGACTATATGTTGCCTGACTCCGAAGTCTATCATCAAGTCGTGCACTGTAGACTATGGTGACAGTGACCGCGAACTATGAGTGCTACATGTACGGCAAAAAAGATCTGTATTCGACGTTTAGGATGGTTAGGACATAAGGTATAGGACAAACCCCGGCGCTAATGTTAAGTTTGATGGTAATCGCAGTAAAGAAATACTTCGACATTAGTGGAGCGCCTAAGTTAAAACCAGCCTCTACTAAGCCATTTTCAGCAATGACTTCTGTAGAAGCTGCTTATACGAGGAAGAGGAGAAAAGTATTACTCACCTTCAACTCTCAGAAAAAATGAACCTTCATCTGGGAGACTACTTCTTCGATAGTCTTGGTGAGCTGAACAATGTCAAAAACCTCCTAAGCTACATAGATTAGGTTAGGTTAGGTTTACGGGTTGGTGGAGTGGAGGTTCCTCTATTCCGCCACACTTAGGTCCATGTGGACCCATTGTGATACCATTGGTGGGATTTCGTCCTTCCTTATCGTTACTATGGGTTACTCCCCTCTATCCAGCCATCCTGATGTTTGTAAAAATGAGGTGTATCCTCGTGTGTTTCTTCATCACCGCAGCCTCTACAGATATCGTCATCCTTGAGATTTAGTTTCATTGTATGGGTTCTGAGAAAGTTGTGACCAGTGAGAGCCCCTACCAGTTTAGATAAGGAGATTCTGTCGTACCGCAAAAGTTTTTTGGTCCGGTTCCCGTTGTATTCTGGCCAGAGCTTCCGAGATATTTTGCAGGTAGTCAATGACTTCCACCTGGTATTGGCTTTCATTCGGGTCTTGTATTCCACTCGTTCTCTGAGGTTGCAGAGTGGTGTTTCGACCATTTGTACTGCCTGGTCATGATCTGTAGCAGTTCGTCGGCCAACTCGTTGCCGTCTATGTCCCTGTGACCAGGAACCCATTTCGAAAGCAGATACTGCTTTTATAGCCGCTTGGCTGTCAATGAATATGGTGATATCATTGCGTGGTATTTCCATTATTGACACCAAATGAGCCGCTTCAGCAATTGCTAGCATGATCAGGAAGCCTGATTGATTTGTGTATTACTAATTCCTCTGAGAATATGCAAGCACCTATTCCACAGTCCATATTTGATCCATCTGTGAAGATGAATATCGATTTCCTTTTTGTGGGTTCATTCTTGTCCTATTCTACATAGTTAGCTCTGAATGGTTCAGTTAGGCGAGCTAATATAGGGAAGTCGACGGATCCACGTGGTAACACAACGGACATTTATGGCCTAAGTTTGCACTTGCATCGCGTGACGCCACTACAACCTAACATAACTTAAGTCTGGCTAATTGACTAATTTAGCTAATTTAGCTTAGGACCCGGCTAATGGTTCATCAAAGAAATTCATCAAACAGCCTTATAAAGCTTCGATATTGCTATTATTTTCAGGTTAACTAAAGTTTTCGGCTTGCTACTTTATACATAGCTAGACAGGAACGTCATTATCATTGCAGCCTTGATAAGCTTCTATTTGGAAATTGGTGTTTAGGTCAGATTGATGATAGTTAAGAATTCTAGAAACTTGTTTTTTTTTCGAAATTCTAGGCTTCAATTGTGATCTTCAACCTTTGTTCCTTGTTTGTCGTGATATTCTTAAATTATTAGGATAGACCAGTTCAACTGCTGCAAAATAAACTCAGGAGGACACGCTTAAACTCTAATCATATACCTGGGCTTAGCCATCTATACCGATTGCTGGCGATACCACCAGATGATATCACCAACTTGATTGCAATTAAAACAGTCCCTGCTGTTAAAATAAAGTCCAAGATTGTGAAGCATTGTCAGAAAGAGCTAAAGGTTCTTGGCGTCCAACATAAAGTTCAGCTCTGTGAACCTGTGAAACATCCAAGGGAATGTGGCCCGAGCATGATAAAGGCAGAACCCACAAGATTCTTCGAAGAAACTAGACGGCGTTTATATATGATGACCTTTGTAGAGCCTGCGGTGATGAAGACATACACGAGGATACCCTAAACTTTCTGTGTCATTGCCTTAGTAAACTAAGAAAAATAACTTAAGGAAAATATTTTTCCCATACCTCACGAATCTATCCGAAATCCAACATCTGGATGGCTTGAAAGTTACTTTTTATGGAGTATTGGGTGTCAGAACATTCAGAGGGGCTACCACCGACATGGACCTTGTTGCCAAGTTAAGAATGCGGATATTCACCGCACGCAACACGACGTGCCAAATGCTGTACAAAGATCCATTGTCGAAATACTCCAAAAGCAAGAGACCGCCAAGACCGTCGAAAAGTGGACTTGGGGGTCCATTAACATTATATCATCAGCATATAATATCGAAGAACAATGGCAACGATGCCAACAAGCCATTAGATCGGCCGCAACTGATGTGCTAGGTTTCTCGCGGCCACCAGAAAGAAACCCCTGGTTTGATGAAAAATTCCGACATATGCCATAAGCCAAGAACGAAGCCTACAAGGGTAAGCTGCAGGTATAGACGAGAGCTGCCATTGAGCTCTATAGGCAGAGAAGAGGGGAAGAACACTGGTTTTTCAGAAAGAAGAAAAAAAGCAAGAAAAGCACGCGATCGGGGATATAGAGAAGTTCCACTCCAGGAACGATGAACGTTTAAACAAAGTGTAAAACGTCAAAGCCAAGGATACAAGGCTCGAAGAGACTCCTGTCGGGATGAACAAGGAAATATCGTAGTTGAGACACAGTCGATGCTGAGGATATGGAAGAACCACTTCTGCAGATTGTTAACTTGCGATGACGAACCATTTAATATTGGCAACGACAGCGAAAACTGCCAACCACCCGACCTTAGTGAAGTGGCTTTATCTAAACTCAAGCTTATGAAGGCCTTCTAAAATGACGGAGCTTTATAAGGCCGACAGAGATGACCTGGTATGTAACATCCACCAACTCATGAGCCAAATTTGGTCTGCTGAAAGAATGCCTGAACAGTGGAACCTCAGCCCGATGCCCAAAAACGGAGAGCCTCTGAACTGCGCCAAATATAGAGCCATAAATAAGTATCCTCAACATCGCCTACAAGATCCTATCTGGAGAAATATGTAAATGCCT
Source organism: Rhingia campestris (assembly GCA_932526625.1). NCBI lineage: Eukaryota > Metazoa > Arthropoda > Insecta > Diptera > Syrphidae > Rhingia > Rhingia campestris. Next base: position 42,983,426 of record OW052185.1, read on the forward strand.
GAAACCGTTTACCAACTACCTGATCGGCCTTATCTGTGTGGTTTTAGGCCAGGAAAGTCCACAATCGATCAAATTTTCACACTTCGGCAGATCCTGGAAAAAACACAAGAACTCCAAATCGATACCCACCACCTATTTATCGATTTCAAAGCCGCATACGACAGCATTTATATAGACGAACTATACAGAGCCATGTCTAGTTTTGGTATACCGCCCAAACTCGTACGTTTGTGTAGGATGACGATGGAGAATTCTTGCTGCACCATCAGGGTCGGAAACGACCTCACCGACACATTCGATACCAAAAAAGGATTTAGGCAAGGCGATGTGCTGTCATGTGACTTTTTCAATTTGATTCTTGAGAGGATTATGCAAAACTCCCTAGCCAACACCAGAGGCACAAGCTTCCATAAATCGGCGCAACTACTAACATACGCCGACGATATTGACATCATTTTTCGGACTCAACGTGATGTCATTGCCACGTTTGAAAGTATAGAGAAGGAAGCGAAAAAATGGGCTTAGGAGTAAATAAGGGGCAAGACCAAGTTATGCTTTCAACACGAAAGTACACACAACATCGAAGAAACAGACAGAAGGTCACCATTGACAGATACAACATTGATGTAGGACGGGAGTTTGACTATTGATTTTGACAAGAACACCTCGTCAGAAATTAAACGAAGAATTACTCTTGCCAACCGCTGTTTCTTCGGGCTAAGATGGCAATTCAGCAATAAAGCACTCACTCGAATTACTAAGGAAATCCTATATAAGACCCTGTCATCTCAGTCCTGCTCTATCGCGCAGAAGCATGTAGCGTATCAAGTGGATGAAGCAATCTTGGTCGATTTGAGGGAAAAATTCTTCAAAAAATCTTCTGTCCTTCTGTCTTGTAGACAAAGATTCAACTAACGAGCTATACGATCTGTGCAGCATAGCCCTACCTAAAAACTCCGAATTGGACTTTTAAAATGGCTAAGACATGTAGAGCGAGCGATTTTCAGCCAGACGTCCCACGCAGTAGAGGAAGGCTTTGCCTTAAGTTTCACGCACAAGAAGAAACCAACTTCATCTAATTTGAAGTGCGCAACTGGGGGCAGTTAGCTGGTGATTTTATGGTGAGGTTTCTTGGTAAAGCCTTTAGACACTTTAAGTAAAGTCGACGACTGACTCGTTATCGTAAATGTGGTTGAAAGATCTTTTTACTGGGAACATCAATCATGAAATCGGCTAGGTTGTCTTGACGACTTTCGACGCGGTGATAGCCAAGTCAATCTTCGCCATACCAACCGGTGTATCTTAGATCATGCCAATCGAACTTGCTGTGAAGAATAAACTTTGGAAAGCCTTAGAGTCTAAAGTTAAGTGGGTTTATTATATTTCAGGGTTTATTTAATTGTTTAGTAAAACTAAGAACAGCCAGTTAGACAATATTTTCCCAGTCTCTGTAACTTGTAGAGACAGTGGTCTGAAATGGTTACGTAGTCTTCTGACGAATAAAAAAAAAGAACATGATAAACCTTCTGATAAACCTGCTTCTTAACTTACCTAACCTATATTGACTTTATTTACCCTTTGATTCTTTTTTTGTGTAGTTTTTATAACGAGCCAAATATTTTTCGAGCGGTGGGTGCTAATGGTATAGCCAGAACTCCTCCATCCGATGAAATGAGCAAAGCAACAGAGAATGAGCCACGCATACCTCGCCTATATTGACAATGCATACATATGCTAAGGTAGAGCCAAAAAAAAAATTGAAATATTGGAATATTCAGGCCTTTAGCCACTCTATTACCGGTAGTACTTTGCTGGCAGATACAGCAGATTCAAAAAATCCGCAAGCATCTTGGAGATCTGTTTCAGCGTGATAGGTTCGTCTTATATGAGGGATATACAAACAGACAGTAAACATGATACAATATTTTCACAATTTAGCTTAGAAAAGTTTTGGAGCCTCCCATTCCCCAAATATGTTCTTACGGTACCATACCATACCATAAATGGATATCAAAGCTTTCTATGGCTTACAAACAGTTGGTATAGATGTGTACCTAGTAGTTAGAACAAGGCCTGACACTACAGTTCAGGTTGAACCTTAGCCCTAACCAAAATTTCCCTCAAATTAGACCAAATGAGACTACATGAAAGAAAAAAGTTTCAAAGCATTATAAACCCATTTTTCAAAGACCCATATATCTTCAACAGCTAACTCAGCTTTCGAGAACTGAAATAAAATTTAATGACTCGCATCATAGCATGATTCACTCAGGTAAATCGCATGAAGTTCCTACCTCCACCCAGCAGGGAGTTCTATCCTGCTCAACAAAGTAACAAATATTCACAGCTTTACCATGTTTTTCACATCATTCCAATCCGCGTAACTCGATCTTTACTACAATGACCTCCCTAATGGGACTGTGTTCCTTCTACTCGACGTCGCCATATGCTATTTGTAATGCCATTCGGTTGGCAATTTTATTAATTAACCAACGAGTCGCATCCGCCCATTTTTTCCCTAGGAAAACTCTTCTCCACAGCTAGGTGGCTTTGCCCTCACCACTTGGTCATAAATTCATAGACGATGATGACAGAAATAACCGCTTTGCCAAAAATGGACTCCAGCAGCAAGCACTTCGTGCCAGAACCTTAAATGCAATCATCGCACGAATATACGCTCGCGAGCGAATACGAATGCGAATTTAAAAGCAAAAAACAATCTCAAATGTATAATCGAACCTTTTGCGGTCTTCGGTTGATGATGCCGCTCGGAAGTCCTCCGCAACTAACGCAATTTACGGTTATTGCGATTCGCCATTTGTGTCCCGCATATGTATGCGGCTATCTACCTAGATACGTATGCGACTGGGACGCCACATGGATTACAATTGTAAAGTCTTTAAGTCGATTGATAACGACGCCATTGCCGCCATCACCCGCAGAACCAAGCGCTCTGTACGATCATGTTCACGATCACTTGTGATATTTGCTTTGGCTAAATGAATCGCTTATTACTGTTACACGCGGGTGAGTGAGCATCCTCCTCCTCCATCTAGGAGCAGCAATTTGCCTTTGATTTCGATTAAATTTCTGTTTTAACGGTTCTCTCGCCTTTCGCACGCCCATGATCGTACATTAGCCGTCCGGTGATTTGATTGTGCGCGCCATGATCGGTCGATCACTAGTGCGGCAACAACAAATACTACGGGTACACGGTTGCCTTGAGATTCATTGTTTTACAAGCAACGGTTCGGACCGTGATGATGATTGCTACGCTCGCGCATAGGATGGATAACATTTCGTGAGCCACATGTTAACACGAAGCGATGGGGAGCACTCGTGCATCCTGCGTACCGTGCTTACTCATCCCAACATCATCATCGTCACTCGAACGGTGCGGTGTACCCAGAGACCCGGACTTTTTGATAGAGCCATATACAGAGCTTATCGAAAATGGGTAACAAAAAATTTGCCTATACCATGAGTAGTAGGAGTGGGAAAACTGGTTGCTGTGCCAGGCACTTGCACCGGCAGTGCATCATGCGCAGTGCCGGTTTTACGGCCCTAGGAAGGCTATTAATAAACCAATAAAGGCGCAGATTAATCTTAATGGATTTCGATCCAAAAACGGATGCTTCCATGTTGATGTTGATGTTGTGGCTGCCGCATAAATGCTTCAAAGTGTTTACATAATATTCGTGGCGGTGCGATTCGATGGAGGAAATAACTCTCGGTCGATGCCGATCAATTTGGTTCGGAGGAATCAATTCGTTTTTCCGTCGGTCGATGATCCATCAGGAACAGTCGGTTTGACAAGTTGGAGGCCTAATAGTGAAAGCGATATTTTTTAGAGGGGGCCATAGAGTCAGTTAGATTATACCCGCGACCGGTTAAGCAGCTCCGGGTCTTCCAGAAGTATTCCATTTTTAAAATACACACTCAGGCATAGTATATATGTGAAAAAGAGTTAAAGGCCTTGAGATTGATGGGTGACAACACTGGTGGTTTAATAGGTGAAATGCCAAACAGAAGGTTTGGGGTCGAACTTTGTTTTGACTGACCTTCTCAGCTTGATGAAAATTTAGCCTTTGGATTTGGCATACAATTATAGGTCCCGTGTATTTGGTGTGAACCCCGTATGAAAAGTTTTTCCGGCAGCAGAGAGTGTCCTAGCACCAAAGCACCTTTTACGTTTCCAAGGTGGCAGATAAATAGTTCTCAAGATGGAATCAATAGTGGCAACTACAGTCCCAGGTAGGATGTACTAAGCGTACAACTTGCTTGAGTTAGTAAGGGATTTTGAACATTGATGGTGGCGGATGACCCGAAAGGTTGACGGCAGCGTTCAATCCCAGTGTGGATACTAATAATTCCGAATTGGTCATCCAGTTTGGGGGCTGTGCCATCAGGGTAACCCTACCTCGTGAAAAAAGTACATAGTTATGAGGGAGACAACAGTAGGGTTATTTTGTCTCAAGGAAGAATTTAATAACATCCTGAAAATCGTATTTTGGGATTTCAATGATAAAATCTAAAAGAAAAACATTTCCCGGCTGTTTAATTGGAAAATATAGCCACTAAAAACCACAACACATAAATCCAACTAAATGGCAACTTCGTGTTATTCTGTGGATTGCAGCATTGACTTCTAATCATTAAGAAACCCAGCAACTAAACTCTCGTTGGAGTCCTGTCTCCTTTTCTCCGGAATCTAGTGGTCAACGAGCTACTTGTAAATCTAGAAAGAGGAGGATTCAAAGTAATGCGGGTGACGTGGCAGTAGCTGTATCAGGGAAATAACTTTATACCCTTAAAGAATTACTACAAAATGGTATCTCTGTACTGTCTAAATGGGCCGCCAGATGTAGTCTCGGCACGAACCCTAAATAAACCGAATTTGTCCTTTTTAGTAGGAAATACAAAGTCCCACACATTGACCCTCCCAAACTTAATGGCGTCAGTCTCAAGTTCGCAGAATTATGGTTGGTACGGTAAAAATTACCGCAACAAGGCTCACTCTCTTATCCCTTAAAATCCCATCATTCCCTCTTTTCGTTGTGGGCGCAAATCCGGCATTTGAAGGAAGTGGCGGGCAGCCATGGTTCCATCAGCCACTATTCCACGACCTTCAGATCCGCTAAGGCAACCCAAAACAGGTATAACGAGTGCGACAGAGGAGTCCACTCAAAAGACGTTTGGAGATTAGGGAGATTAGGGAGACTCACGACAGAGCAACGCCACAAAAGTGCGACAGGAGTCCACTGTAAAACGCCGTCGTCGAAGCCCAAAGGACGTGGGAAACTCGCGACGGGCAGCATCGGACAGGAGCGGTCCGAAAAGTTCGATGGGTGAGGGAGGACGATCCCTCGTCGACCCCAACACGATGATGACGGGTGGGGGAGGACGATCCCTGGAGCCTACACCCCCAACGAATCGTTTGCGCCACCGCATTATTGGCGCAAACGCAGAAAAGTACGATGGCATGGAGTAGACGTTCTCCTATTTCACCCAACGAGGGAGCAACGGAGGAGCAGCAGAGGCGTGGGGCGGACGGCCCAAAAGACACCCCTCCAACAAAGTCGCAACACGAAAAGTTGGGTTCGATGGCTAAGAGAAGACGATCTCTTTCCCCCAACGCTGGAGCAACGGAGGAGCAACAGAGGTGTTTAGGCGGACGGCCATGTGAAAACACCTCCACGAAAACACAAAACACAAAACGACACCAAAGACATGGGACAGTATATCCGACAGCTGTCAAAATGGCAAACGTCTGTCGAAGATGACAGCGAAAGGTGTCCAAACACCAGCGACACCGAAACCAAAGGCCTAGAGCCAAACAAACAAAAAAAAAAATAATGTCAGGATGGCACCCGAAGGGAAATCCCTGGCCCCAAAACCTGCACGCGGATCCACCAACATAGTTCGCGAAAATGTTGTTTTTTTGACAGTTTATCTTTTCCTCCTTCCTCAAAGCTCACTGCTTCTGAGGAAGTGCGGTGCCCTCCTTCCTTCCTTCTGGTATTCAATCTTCTCCACCATAGTTCGGGTAGTTCTTTCTTATTGGTCGCGGTCAATCAGACATAGGCATCCGGGGCAAATGTTTGATTGACAGAAAATAGTTGTCCAGGATTGACACCGGGATTTTCCTATGGAAAACCGGTGTGAATGTGAGGTGTCTGGCAGCGATAGCACGCGTTGGGGAAATACCTGACGTCGATGCGTTAAAATGCGCAGTAAGTCCAGTCACGTATGAACGTGGGTATCTCGAAACTAGTAAGCGCGAACGCACTTTCCAGCCAAAGGGCAGAAAGTGTGAGAAGTCGCAGTGGGCTTACGAGTGGAGAGTACTAAGTGTGAATGATGTGTGTGAATGGATAAACGGGATCGATTCTGGACAACGGGATCGTTAAAACAAAGAGAATCCACTTCTTGGATATCTTTCATAAGTGTTAGACGTGCCATTTTTGAGAAAGCGAATTTTCTTTTCGTGGAAAAAGTTTCGATTTGAGTTTTTCGGAAATCCTTGTGGAGAAAAATCATTTTTTTTGAAAAAAAAAGAAAAAGGATAGAAGAGGAGAAAAATACCAGGAAGGGAGTAAAGGAGAAGGACAAACAAAAAAAGCAGAAAGAACAGAAGAGCGGAGAAAGGAGGGAAAATAGGAACAGAAAAGATAAGTAGAGTTTTCTTGTTAAATCGAGTAGTGCAAAATAGTGCAATTCGTTGGTTGTTCCGCGGCCGGAAAATTCCCGAGAAAAGACGGGACACGCGACCCCTTTTTTTGAAAATTTTATAAAATTTCGGGATAAAATTCGTTCGGGGGCCATCTTCGTGGTCCGCCATTTTGATACTTTGGTATCAAGTGAAAAAAAATCGTCACAATAAAATTTAATTGGGCGCACCACCCCCATTTTGCAACGTGGGTAAAACATTCTGGTTTTATTTCACTCCATCGGTTTCGCTTTTCATTTTATTTTATTTCAGATTCGTCGGTTTCAGTTTGTTATATTTTTTTCAGGTTTCGTAATTTTTCTGAAAATTACGTGGCGTCCAAATTTCATTGTTCACTTGGAAGTCAAAGCGCTCCAAGTTTGAACTTGTCCATTCGTTCTACATGTCCTAGCCATCTTAAACGTCCAATGCGGAGATTTTTGACCACTGGTATGTCGCATATGTCGTATAGTTCGTGATTAAATCTCCATTTCCATAGCCCGTCAACGCAAATGGGACCGAAGATTTTTCGAAGAATTTTTCTCTTGAATCGACCAAGGATTTCTTCATCCGCTTTTGATACGGTCCATGCTTCAGCACCGTAGAGCAGGACTGAGATGATCAGGGTCTTATATAGGATCTCCTTAGTAGTTCGAGTGAGGGTTTTACTACTGAATTACCTTCTTAGCCCAAAAAAACAGCGGTTGGCAAGAGACATTTTTGATTTAATGTCTGACGAGGTGTTGTTGTCAGAATCAATAGTCGAACTCCCGTCCTACCTGTTGTATCTGTAAATAATTCTGTCAAAATTTTCGATGTTGTATACTTTCATGTTGACAGCATATACTTAGTCTTACCCTCAATTAATTTTAAACCCATTTTAGCCTCTTCCTTCCTAAATTAGCAAACTTGGTTATGCCATCACGTTGAGTCCGACCAATGATGTCAATATCCTTGGTGTTGTTGGCTCGGGAGTTTCGCACAATCCTCTCAAGAACGAAGTTAAAAAAGTCACATGACAGTGCATCGCCTTGACTGAATCCTTTTTTGGGATCGAATGTGTCGGTGAGGTCGTTTCCGATGCAGATGTACCATCGAGAATTCTCCATCGTCATACCGCACAGACTGACGAGTTTGGGCGGTATACCAAAACTAGACAAGGCTCCGTATAGATCGTCTCTATAAAATTATAAATGCTGTCTTATGCGACTTTAAAATCGATAATCTAGAATATGCCGAAGTTACCAGCGTCCTCATTAAATTAAGGACTAAGACTGTCTAAGACAGTTTTGGACTTTCCTGGCCTAAAACCACACTGACTAGGGCTCATCAGGTTCTTGGTAAACGAATGCACGAGCAAATTATCAAAATAAAAACCTTTTCAGGGGTCCTAGCTAGAATAATGAAAATTGACAACCATGTCGATATAATAAGGAGAGTCTACACAATGAAACGTGCTAGCACCCAACTCATAGCAAATTGTGTAATATAGAAAGAGTAAGGTTAGTTAGGTTGGTTGGTTGATGAGGCAGACGGTGAGTGTCTTCCCTCATCGCACTCAGGTCAATATAGACCCATTGTGATGCCCGTTGGGGGTCCACTTGTGTGGTTGGTTCATTCATTGTCCCGTTACTGTCCATTGTTGTTAGCCTCTTTCCAGCCATCCAGTTGTTGTTGCAAACCTGAAAAGATTAGGGAGAGGGATTTCGGATAGATCCGTGAGGTCGTGGAAAAAGTATTTTCCTAAGGTTCTCATTCTTAATTGGCTGATGCCTGGGCAGTGGCACAGAAAGTGGAGGGTATCCTCGTGTATTTTTTCATCACCGCAGCCTCTACAGAGGTCATCATCTATGAGATGCATTTTCAGTAAGAATCCCAACTATAGTAGAGACAGATTTCCTGTTTCTACGAAGGAGTTTATGGGTTCTGGCTTTGTCATACTCAGGCCACATCCTTTTGGAAGTTTCACAGGTGAGAAGGGAGTTCCACCTGTTTTTGGCAGTGATCAGTGTTTTCTGTCCCACCCGAGATTTGAGGTCACATAGTGGTGGTTTGACAGACTGGTCTGCTTGGTCAATGCTGGAGGCAGATCCTTTTCTTGCCAGTTCGTCAGCAATTTCATTGCCCTGTATGCCTCTGTGTCCGGGGACCCAGCAGAGCTTAACATTATGCTGGACGCCAAGAACCTTTAGCTCTTCACGGCAACGTTTCACAAGCCGAGATTTTATTTCGACAGCAGAGATAGCTTTTATTGCAGCCTGACTGTCAATAAAGATGGTGATATCATCTGGTGGTATCTCCAGCATTGAGGCTTCTGCCAATATTTCGGCTTGGAAGACACTGCTGTGCTCAGGGAGACGAAAGGTGCTGTTTAGCTTAAGTGTTTCTGAAAACACTCCAGCTCCAACGCCTACATCCATTTTTGAACCATCAGTGTAGATGGATATGGTTTCGGGGCCCAATTCGTTCCTCTCCCACTCCTCTCTGCTTGGGAGGATGCAGGAGAATGGCCTTTGAAAGTCATGGTGAGGCAGCATGTAGTCAGAGGATACAGCTGAACCAAGATATCTGTGTAGAATTTGGGCATGTCCTCCTGAGTTCGATTTCCAGCAGTTGAGCTGGCTGATTCTTAGAGCACTTTTGGCTGCAGATTCTTGCATGTAAAGGTCTAGCGGTAGCAGGTTAAGGATGGTTTCCAGTCCCGCTGTTGGTGTGGTTTTCATTGCGCCAGTAGCGCCCACACATGCTATCATTTGTACCTTTGTCATATTTTTCAGATGGGTGACTTTATTTGTGGATTGCCACCAGACAAGCCCCCCATATGTTAATATAGGTTTCACAATGGCCGTGTACATCCATAGGATGATCTTGGGGTTCGGACCCCAGTTTTTTCCGAATATTCGGTTACATGTATAGAAAGCGACTGTGGCCTTTTTAATGCGCTCGCGCACATTTAGGTTCCAGTTGAGTTTTCTATCAAGAATGACACCCAGATACTTTGCACTATCGGCTAGAAAGAGCAAAGAGCAGTCTCTGTGGAGAGCTGGCAAAACCACCGGAACAATCCTACTACAGGAAGTTGAACTTATTCCTGAAATAGAACAATTGATAAGTTGGAAAACGGAACATCTAAATTTGTGTATCACCAAGCTTCTAACAAACAATGGCGGATTCATGAAGTACGTGCACAGATTCGGGAATGACACCTCACTCTGTCCACAAGAAGAAGACGCAGACGATGTAATTCTCTACTGCTGTCTCTACTTACGAGAATAAATACAGGCCTCCCAGACATAAACCGTATAATTGGCGATATGGAAATATGGAGCAAAGTAAACCATTTTGTTACCAGCGTCCTTATCAAATTAAGGACAACTACGCGTCTAAGACAACAGAACGCCTAAGAGGAGAAGCTATCCAGCACTGCCTGTGCGGACTATTAGTATCTTTTGAAGATCTCACATCCTACTAAAAATAACACCCACGTATTTGAAGAGTTCTGCTGGTTATCCATTTCAACTAGTAGTCTCGTTCTGCTTAAGCTTTTCGGTACTGCGCCGACTTCTTCTATTCTGAGAGGCAGTATTCCCTCTTAGTTGACTGGTGGTGGGTGGATTTCTAGTCCTTTCAGCAGCTTCTGGAAATACTGTCTAAATACATCGACGGTTCTCTGCGCGTCTGTAACTTGATTCTCATTGTTATGTCGTAGAGCCTTCGTTCGTACTTTGAAACCAGTTGCCAGTTATTTGGCTCTACGACTTCTTTGAACTGGCAAGCTGTGTGTTGACTTCTGTCACAACGTAAAATTTTCTTTTTAACCGGGATTTGCTTTGCAGTGCATAAGTGCCTATTCTGGCATCTTTTCAGGTTTGCCTGGTAACTAGCACATGTTTAACTCGGCTACCTCTATAATTATGATGCGATACTGCATTCACTGGGTGTTGTTGGAGAGTGTGGGAGCAGCAGGCTAACTCCGGTTGTCTAAGGCGACCTACGCGAAGTCTCTTTTTCCTAGCATTCTTAGCTTCTGGTCACAGTAGATGTTTGGACATCTGAATGTATATATGGACATCCAGGAAGTTCTGTGCCTAGCATATGGTACAAGTCGATTTGGTTAGCAATTTGACTACATTTGAATACCCCTAGGTTATGATAGGTTAGGTTGTAGTGGCTGCATGCGATGCGCGTGCAGACTTAAACCATAAAGGTCCGTTGTGGTACCACATGGATATGTCTACTTTCACTATATTCACTCGCCTAATTGAACCATTCAGAGCGGACTATATAGTGTAGGAGGTTTCTGACATTGATATTACCCAGCTCACCTAGATTATCAAAGAAGAAGTTTCCCAGATTGAGATTCATTTTGTCGGAGAGAGCAGTGAAGGTGATGAATACTTTTCTCCTCTTCTTCTAGAGAAGTCATTGCGAAAGAGGGCTAGTCTCTGTGCATGTAGGCATATAGGAAAGTGTCCTGTAAGGACACCGATTATGGTGTTTATGTTTGATCTTTTCATCATTGTCAAGCATATTTGACACGTTGTGCCGTTTATCCATATGCAGCTTGCTTTCTTGATCGCATCCAGCTTGCTCTGTAATTTACATTTAGCGAGGGGCATGCCTAACATTGCTACAGGCGGTAGGATATCAAGCGTAGTGCCCTATCTGGCAAGCTCATCCGCCTTGCAGTTCCATGGAATCTCGCTATGACCCGGCACCCATAAAATGAGGTGAAGGGTGAAATGCTCTGCCATCTCATTAAGAGATGGTCGGTATTCGTGGGCCTTTTTTGATTTGAGCGATTCCAGGGATTTGATTGCTGCTTGGCTATTACTGAAGATGCTATTATACTTCGTGGATATTACATTCCTTTCAGCAGGACGAGGCTTCTTTGATTGCCATAACTTCCGCCTGGAAAACGCTACAATGATCAGAAGGCGAAAAGATATACTTAGGTTAACCATTTCGGAGAAAACACCTCCACCCACTCTAGATTCTGCTTTAGACGTTTAGATGTGAATCAAGCTATTGGTTCCGATCGAATCCGAATCCGATTCAAGGCGACTGGGAATGGTTGTCATGAAGTTATGCTCAAAACTGTGTTGGGTAATGGTGTGGTCGGTATTTTTTGTAATTTTAATGTGATTTAGAATGTTTGTATGTTCACCTTGAGTTGGTGTCCATTGTGACGAGGCTCTCAGTCTCACAGCTGTACAAGCTGCTGTCTGTTAGCCGTAAATATCTAGGGGCACTAGATGTAGGATAGCATCTAGGACGGGTTGTTAAAGGTCCGCTAATACATATACAAGCTGATCTTTGAACTTTACCTAGTAGGCTGCGTTTGGTGGCTGTTTCTAAAGCCGTCCAACAGACCAAGAACTCATACAGGATTACCGAAATCCAGGATGAGATATGTGGTCATCCAGGATTATGGGGCTAATGATAGACACCGAAATCCAAAAAGAGATATGTATGTGGTTTCATACCCCATTTCTTTTGCCTTTTTACAAGAGAAGAGCTACGGCTACTTTGTGGTAGTACGGACTTTGTCTACCTCGGCTCCGCTTTTAACTCTTCATCTCGTCAAAAATTAAATGAAGAATTAAATAAAAGAGAAGAGCTACGGCTACTTTGTGGTAGTACGGACTTTGTCTACCTCGGCTCCGCTTTTAACTCTTCATCTCGTCAAAAATTAAATGAAGAATTACTCTTGCCAACCGCAGTCACTTCGGGCTAAGAAGGCAATTTAGTAGTATAGCCCTCACTCGAACTACTAAGGAGATCCTATATAAGATCCGGATCATCCATGTCCTGCTCTTCGGCGCTAAAGCATAGACCATATCAGAAATGGATAAAGAAATCCTTGGTCGATTCCCAGACAGACGGTGGACGCAGTAGAGGAAGACCTCGCCTTAAGTGGCAATCATAAGAAGAAACCGACCTCAACCAACTTGAGATGAGCAACTGAAGGCATTTAGCTAAGCAACCAGCTATTGGAGAGACATGTTGGGTGAGGTCCAGATTCATTCTGGACTGTTGTGGCACTTAACTAAGCAGGAAGGTTTAAAAGTTTAAGCAAATCCTGAATTGACTTATTCGATGCATATTTTTCGAAAATGATATTCGGAAGAAGAGCGGTTATTTGTTGTCAGCGAAGAAGAATCCTATAACAATCTGTTCAGTAGTTTTTCATTAAAATGCGTTTTATAACAACCGACACGTACCGTATACCTCCTTTTTGCTTAAAAAAATCGGTTCATTGGTTTTTTAATAAAAAAAACTTTGTTGTACACATGGAAATTCATCACATAGTGATCAGAAATTACCTCTACAAACCTCAAATTCTGTTGTGATCATTTGAAGAAAAATCCGTTCATCGTTATTTGTGTGTGATACCACCTAAGATAAGTGACATCTCCTCTAATGACCAATCAATTCGTCAAGCTCCATGCCCATTCATCATTACCATCTGCCAATAAATAACAAATAGCACCCAAGTTGACAAACTCCTGTCCTCGTACCTACTCCTTGAACAAATCCAAGCTTTCTATGCTCTTCGAGCGTTTGATTCAACACCAATTACTGAACCAATTCATTTCAATGAAGTAATCTTTTACGCCGTACCATAACCTCTATTCAAGTCATAAATCTGTGCAACAGCCCCCAGAGAATTCCCTGACCCAAACTTGCCAATATTTTTAGATTGGCTAACCTCCCCTCCCCCTCACAAGGAGGCGACCAGAAACCGCACTGCAATTGACCGATTACATCACCCAGCAACTGCATCGTTTATCTCTTGCAGCTCCACCAGAGGATTGGCTTTTTTACTTAATAAGCGCTCCCACTATTTGAGATATTTCTGAGGTTTTCATCTCGCGACGGTGATGGCACCATGGCAGCAGCACCATCTCTCGCTTCCAATTCGAATTTCAGGTTCATTGAGCGCGATCATTGTACACTCTCGTCTCGGTAGTCGTAGTCCCTCTGATACCAGCATCCAGTGCTGGAAATTGGCACACACAGCAAATTTTTATTCGCCGCGCTGATTGAATAAATTGGCCCCAAAGGTGATGACCCGCAAACAGGCACAACGGACCCATATGCCTTACTGCTATGCGGAATTCGGATGAATCCGGGAGATACATTCGGCTGAGCCGTGTCCTATGGCGCACGCATACGAGCAGCTAACAAGATCGCGCTGGTGACCGGTGTGTGGTTTTAGGTTTGCGCTTAGGTTTGGTGCCATGACCTCGCTCTGGGGTATGCTAGAAGACCAGAGCCAGGGATCATCACCAAAGTGGACTTGGATGACGGCGATTATGACGAAGATGACGAGGACCGTTGTGTTGGTCATGTGCACAACCGCAGATTTTGTTTAATCAGCATCGAAGTAGGAAGGAGCAGCATCGGATACCTCTAACGAGACAAGAATGGCACCAGTGTTCTGTTCAGGAGGGGGAGGGAGCAGTATCAGTGTACGGTATGCTCTCACCATACATGACCGTTCGGCGGCGGGAACAATTCAATTGTCCAATCACACGGGGGCCGTGGCTGTGTGCTATCTATCCGTTTGAGACGTTGGAATCAATTTTGTTAATTTGGAAAACGTGACGGAATGTTTTTGTGATTAAGCTGCGCGCAAAGAAATGCTTTATCGAGTTTTTGAGCATGCGGATAGATGGATTGTGCGACGACGCGACGGTTGGGTTCATATGAAGGTTTCCGCTTTTTTTTTTTTGATAATTGTCCAGAACGGTTTCACATACACAATGAACCGTGGAGGGAAAATTGCATTTGATTGCTTTTAATTTGAGTGCTAGGACCTATTTCAATTTCAAAGACTGATGCGGGCAAATTTAAAGTGCAGTCGCGTCGGCGCAGTGATATTTGTGCAGCCATTAGTCATGGAGGTCAATGCGATTTGTTACGTTACACATGAGTTGTTGGGTTATATTTTATCGGTACTAGATGCTAGAGGTTCTGGTTGTAAAGGTTAGATGATTGGAAAGGTTACTTCGGAATGGTGGTTTGAGACCTTGAAGGCTGTTATGGATTTATGTTGACTTGAAGTAAGAAGTAGTGACACACTACTTAAAAATGGAAAGAAACCATTCAGCATTATATTTAGGATTTAGGCGATGCAGTGGGGAAGCGTACGAATGGTCGAGAAAAAAAAATGTCGACTGGACAAATATAAAATTCATCGACTGTTCAAATCTCGACTGAAGTTTGATCGACAAAAAAAAATTGACAGTTTAAAATCGAGACCTATAAAATGTCGATTGAAAAGTTGGCGGTAAAAATGTTGACTTTTATCTAAAATAAAACAGGAATGCTCTCTTTGAATGAATAAAATAAGACTGATAATGTAAAAATTAACAGTTATCTGAGAGTGGCTTGTTGATCGGCAGTGGCAAAGTGAATTCATTTTGCCACCGTCGACCTTTTACGAGTCGATATTTTCAAAATCGACTTTATTAGAGTCGACATTTTGAATGTCGACATTATGACGGTCGAACTTTTTAAATCGACATTTTAAAAATCGGCAAATCGTACCCAACCCGATGCACTGTCATGTGACTTCTTTTACTTCATGCCAACACCTGAGGCACAGTCTTCCATAAATCTGTACAACTACTAAAGGGTCCGCCAAATAACTTTTTTTTTTTGAAAATGCTATAAAAAAAAACTACTGAATATTTTCTCAAATTTCTTTTTTATTTGAAAGTACAATCCTTCGGGTTAATAATGAAAAATAATTTGATTCAAATGGCTGCCTCGGCTGGCCATGCAGTAGCCTACACGATCGGTCCAATTTTTAAGCACATTATCGATTGTGTGCAGCTGTATTTCACCAATGGCTTCACGAATATTGTCCTTTAAAGCGTCAATTGTCTCTGGCTTGTCGGCGTAACACTTATCTTTTATGGCACCCCACAAATAATCGTCCAACGGTGTCAAATCGCTGCTCCGAGGTGGCCAAACGACATCAGCTCTGCGGCTGATAATGCGATCTTCAAAAACAGAGCGCAAAACATCGAGTGTAATTTCGGCTGTGTGGCACGTAGCGCCGTCCTGTTGAAACCAAATGTTTCCAATATCATCCTCTTCAACTTTTGTGAACAAAAATTCGTCCATTGACAGCCACTCCTTGCTCATTTTCAAAGAAAAATGTCCCAATTATGCCTCTGGACCAAAATCCGCACCAAACAGTGACTCGTTTTGGGTGTATCGGCTTTTCAATGTATGCGTGCGGATTTTCTGTGCCCCAAATGCGACAATTTTGCTTGTTTACCAAGATCAAAATGAGCTTCATCTGAAAAGATGATTTTTTTGGCAAAATCGGCATATTCTCTAAGTCGATCGCAGGCCCACTTAGCGAAACGAAAACGCATTGGATGGTCAATTGGCTTCAACTCCTGAACCAATTGGACTTTTTATGGCGTCATACCAAAGTCTTTTTGCAAAATTCGTCTCAATGATGTCTCCGAAATGTTCAATTGTTGAGAACGACGGTGAATTGATGTTGATGGCGCTTCACGCACACTTTCTGCCACAGCAGCAATATTCTCGGGTGTACGCACTGTTTTTGGCTTTTCACGCTTTGGTTTATCGATGAGGATGCCAGTTTCTTTCACTTTTTTCACAAGATAACGAACATACGGAGTTGACGGTGCTTCTCTTCTTCCAAAATCCGTACGCAATTTTCGCACACATTCTGCAACATTACCATGATTTTCAAAGTAATGTCGCAATATTTCCCAGCGTTGTTCAAGCGTATGCACAACCATATTCGTTCAGCGGAAGGATAAAACTAATTATCTGTCAAATCAGACTGAGCTTAGTATTACCATTCACGAAATAAGCACTAGATGAAAAAAAAAAAACGTTAGATGGCGGACCCGTTAGCATACGCAGACGATATTGACATCATTTGTCGGACTCAGCGTTATGCCATCAAGTTTGCTTAGTTAGAGAAGGAAGAGGCAAAAATGGGTTTAGTAGTAAATGAGGGTAAGACTAACGAAATAGTTCAGAGGAAAAACAAATTTATAACTTGTGCTTCAACGGAAAAACCCCCATAAAATTGTAATTTTTCCAAAAGCGCAAATGATTACAGCATCTAACTTAAGTGGCGCTATAGTCCGGAATGAACCTGGGCCTAAACCAACGTGCCTCTCCGATTAGTCTGGTCCTTAGCTAACTGCCTCCGCGATGATGAGTCGACTTATGCCTCTGTAGCGCGCCACTTAAGGCGAGGTCTTCCTCTACTGCGTCCGACGTCTGGCTTGGAATCGAAGACTCTGCGAGTCGGAGTATTGGTGTCCATTCTTTCTACATGTCCTAGCCATCTTAAACGTCCAATGCGGAGTTTTATGACTAGGGGTATGTCGCTGTACAGCTCGTATAGTTCGTGGTTGAATCTTCGTCTCCATAGCCCGTCAACGCAAACGGGACCGAAGAAATTTTCTCTCGAATCGACCAAGGATTTCTTCATCCGCTTGTGATACGGTCCATGCTTCAGCGCCGTAGAGCAGTACTGGGATGATCAGGATCTTATATAGGATCCCCTTAGTAGTTCGAGTGAGGGCTTTAATACTGAATTACCTTCATAGCCCGAAAAAACAGCGGTTGGCAAGAATAATTCTTCGTTTGATTTCTGACGAGATGTTGTTGTCAGAGTTAATAGCGGAGCCGAGGTAGACAAAGTCCCGTACTGTTGTGTGTCCTTTCGTGTTGGCAGCATATACTTAGTCTTACTTTCATTTACTGCTAAACCCATTTTTGCCGCTTCCTTCTCTATATTAGCAAAAGTGGCTAGGACATCACGGTGAGTCCTACCAATGATGTTAATATCGTCGGCGTATGCTAGTAGTTGCACTGATTTTTGGAAAATTGTGCCTCTGGTGTTGGCTCTTGAGTTTTGCAGAATCCTCTCAAGAATCAAATTGAAAAAGTCACATGACAGCGCATCGCCTTGCCTAAATCCTTTTTGGTATCGAATGTGTCGGTGAGGTCGTTTCCGACCCTGATGGTGCAGCGAGAATTCTTCATCGTCATCCTACACAAACGAACGAGTTTGGACGGTATACCAAAACTAGACATGGCTCTGTATAGTTCGTCTCTATAAATGCTGTCGTATGCAGCTTTGAAATCGATAAATAGGTTGTGGATATCGATTTGGACTTCTTGGGGTTTTTCCAGGATCTGCCGAAGTGTGAAAATTTGATCGATTGTGGACTTTCCTGGCCTAAAACCATGCTGATAAGGGCCGATCAGGTTGTTGGTAAACGGTTTCAGGCGTTCACATATTACGGCAGATAGAATCTTGTAGGCGATGTTGAGGAGACTTATGCCTATGTAGTTGGCGCAGCTCAGAGGGTCTCCTTTTTTGTGGATCGGGCAATCGATGCTGAGGTTCCATTCTTCAGGCATGCTTTCAACCGACCAGATTTGACTTTTGAGTTGGTGGATGTTACTTACTAAGTCATCTCCGGCAGCTTTATAAGCTCAGCGGGAATACCGTCATTTCCGGCGGCCTTATTAAGCTTGAGTTTAGATATTGCTATCCTCACTTCACTGAGGTCGGGTGGTTGGCAGTTTTCGCTGTCGTTGCCAATGCCAATATTAAATGGTTCGTTCTGCCTGACAGCGGAATGTTGTTCGTCATCGCCGTTTAACAGTCTGCAGAAGTGGTTCTTCCATATCCTCAGCATCGACTGTGTCTCAACTACGTTATTTCCTTGTTCATCTCGACAGGAGTCTCTTCGAGCCTTGTATCCTTGGCTTTGACGTTTTACACTTTGGTAAAACTTGCGAACATCGTTCCTGGAGTGGCACCTCTCTATATCCTCGATCGCACGATTTTCTTGCTCTTTTTTCTTCTTTCTAAAAAGCCGCTGTTCTTCCATTCTTCTTTGCCTATAGAGCTCAATGGCAGCTCTCGTCTTCACCTGCAGCTTAGCCTTGTAGGCCTCGTTCTTGGCTTCGAGCATCTGTCGGCATTCCTTATCAAACCAGGGGTTTCTTGCTGGTGGCCGAGAGAAACCTAGCACATCAGTTGCGGCTGATCTAATGGCTTGTTGGCATCGTTGCCATTGTTCTTCGACATTAGATGCTGGTGGTGTGTTGTGAGTCGAGAAGTTAAGGTTTACGCGTTGCGCGAAGGTCTTGGCGGTCTCTGGCGATTGCAGTCTTTTGACATCACATTTTTTTCACAGTATTTTTGTGTTTTTTTGTGGCGTGGTGGATATCCGCATCCTTACTTTGGCTACAACAAGGTAGTGGTCCGAGTCGATGTTGGCCCCTCGGAATGTTCGGACATTCAAAATACTGGATGCGTGTCTATTGTCTATCGCAATGTGATCAATTTGGTTGACTATTCGTTGATCTGGAGACCGCCATGTCCCCTTGTGGATATCGAGGTGAGGAAACCGTGTGCTGGCTATAGTGGCATTTCGTTCCGTAGCGAAGTCAATTAGCCTAAGTCCGTTACCAGACGTGTTGTCGTGTAGGCTATATTTTCCGACAGTACTGCTAAAGATGTCTTCTCTTCCTACCTTTTAATTTTATCATTTTTAATTTGACTGGGCATAATATTTCATTCAAGGCTTTTTAAATACCTCACCTTTTATATAAATGTGTACACTCCATTTCATACCAACAACAAGCCGGTTTTTTGTCAACTGCCGGTCCCAACTATTAGGAAAACTTTCAAACTTCAGCTTATGCTAATTTGACATGAAAAAAAGAAGAAATACTTTCCAAAGTAATTGAAGTTCGCTTCGAAAAGTACGTTCTCAGGAAATCAAATGGTAATCGCAAAACAAACTCTTATTAGCACCTTGATGCCACTTCAAATTGCATTTAAAAAAAACAACAAAACGTCTTTATTCAACGCCATGAAGTTGGCAAACTTTCCAGACACCTCTACATCACCCACAGCAAGTGCCTTTACAAGAAAAACGAAGCAAAATCTTAACTCAAACAAATTCCTTCGTTGCAGACAAATGTTTCCATTCTAAGGGTCTTTAGCATGTTAGACTTCCGGTATTTAGACTTTTTGCAATTTTGTAAGAGTGCTGTTTTGTTTCTTCACCCCGTGCACCGGGATGGAGGACACATACCACAACAACAAACTAAATACAAATAAAGGCGACATTTTACTGCTCACACAAAAAACGGAAATGCAAATCGATTTGCATGTCGTCGTCGATGTCGAAGTCGTTCTTTGACTGCAAATGTAGCCAAGCAATCGGGCACACAACATGGTTGTGGTGTCTCCTCCTGTGGTGGAACTCATTGCGGGCAGATAATTATTACATGTGAGTATACGTACGCAGTTCCAACGCAAGCGAACAGAAAAAAAAATTGAAGAACCCCCTCCAACCACAAGGAGTAGCAGCAGCATAAAACCTAATCCTATCCAATTGCTTCGGGATTGGGATACCAGAGAACCAGAGTCTCTTGGTGTACATGTGCTTAGGATGGTTGATTGCCAATTGGTTTGTGTCGTTGTTGTCTCTGTTTTAGGAGAAAGGGTGGAGGGTTTTTTTGCTTCTCTCATGCAAACTGCAGTCCCTCTAACAATGTATCTTTGTACTGTAAATTGTAAAATATCGGTTTAACGGTTCATTTTGTACATTGCTTCGGTTCTGTTGTTTGTGATATTGATACGTAGATACAATCATTCCGGACATTAATGGAACTAATTACAGCATCGCAAGCGGTTTACTCTTAAAATGAACGTCAGTCGCCAATTGAAGCAGGGAGGAGTTTTATGTAATTGCAGACAGATTTGTTGCACAATTCCTTGTGCAATGTAAATGTTCTTCCTGGATCCTTTGAGGTGGAAGTGATAATTTTGTGTAGTTTTCAATAGTTGTCGAGTCGTTGATGAAGGAATAATCATTTGAAAATAACGATTTCGTATCGTAAAAATGATGCGGACACCGTATACACTAGTCGGCATAAGTATTTTGACGAAATAAAAATCGTGCATTTTTGAGTTTAACTTCTAAATGGCTTGACAAGAATTCATGTTTATTTTTTCATTTTTATATATAACTAATACAAACTTAAAAATAGGCAAACAAATATTTTTTCATAGAAGTCAAAAAAGATATAAATTAATTTGTAATTTCGTGTGTTGGCATAAGTATTTTGACAAGTATATAACTCTAAGAAAAAACATTTTAAACTTAACAAAAGTAAATAAATAAAGAAGAATTTAGTAAAATATATAACCTCCTTTGGCTTCAATAACTTTTTGAAGGCGTCTCGGTACTGAATCTACTAAATTTTGAAGAATCTCTGGAGATATCTCTTCCCAAAGGGAAGTGACCTCAGAAATCGTCTCCTCTCTGGTTTTATTTAAAGAAACTGTTCTTTTGCGTTTCAAAAGAGACCAGACGTTTTCTATTATATTTAAATCTGGACTTTGAGGTGGCCAGTTCAAAGTGGCAACACCTACATCCTTCATAAATTTAGTTATCATCCGGGCTTTGTGGCATGGGGCATTGTCCTGTTGCAGGATAAATGATTCACCAATAAGCCTACCTCCGGAAGGAAAGGCATTATCATTTAGGGTTCTTAAATATTGACCTTGGTTCATCGAGCCGGTGATAGGAACCAATTCACCCAGGCCATTATACGCAACACATCCCCAGAACATGACAGAGCCTCCACCATGGCTCACATTTTGACAAACGGGGCGTCTTTTTTGCCTTTCTACCTTTGGCAATCTAACGTAAAATTTGTTTTTTGATGAGTTATACTCAAAGGAGCTTTCATCTGTCCATAGAATGCTTCTCCAGTACTCCTTTGGCTTGTGCAGATGTTCCTTTGCGAAAGACAGTCTTTTAAGCTTGTTTACCTTTGATATGTACGGCACGTCCTTAGCTTTAAATGTTTTAAAATCTCCTTCCATTAAACGTCGTCGGACAGTGCGCTCACTGATTGGATTCGTTGCCGTCAAATTCCATTGATTTGCAGCAGTTTGAGGCTTCAGGAATATATTTCTTTTAAATTCCCGTAGAAGGGTTCGGTCTTCAGTGGGCGTTGTTTTGCGCTTAGCACCTGATCTCATTAGGTTTGTGATATCATTATGCTTTTTAAACTTATTGATTTGATAGTGCACAGTTTGAGGCGACACATTAAACTCACTTGCTATGTCTTTTACTGCCGTTCCAGCGTTAAACTTCGCTACCATTGAAGATCTGACAACCAAACTCAACTCAGCCGTTTTACCCATGGTTTTTAATAAATTTTAATAAATTTTTATTTTGTTATCAACGTTTAATGTAAATTAAAGTTAACTACACAAGTTTTTTGGTTATCACGTGCTCAAAACTGTTAAAATATTTACACAAAGTTTCCGTCAAAATACTTATGCCACGTAAAAATTCTTTGTCTGCATGCGTTCTTATCAGCAGAAAGAGAATGCAAAAGGTAAACAATACAAAACTTGGCATGCATAGAGCTAAAAATAGATTCTTTGTTTCGCGCATCATTTTTGCACCGTTGTTTTAACGATACCATGCAAAGTTAGTCTCAATGGGCCTGCGCACACGAGTATGCTTCAACCGGTTGAACGTCATGTTTGTTGGTGGGACGGGTGAGGAGGGAGCACAGTTTGAGAGGCATTGGACAGCAATTTTTCACCCAAAATTAAGTGGTTGAAGAGGTTGAATCAAACAACACATGCATGCGTTTCTGACAGTTGTGGTATTAAAAAAAAATACGGCGGCTAGTTTGGTGTTAATCGAATTACACATACATATAAAATTTGGTATATTACACAAAATTCAACCGGTTGAACATATTCCCGTGTGTTTGGAAAGTAACCATAATGACTACGGTTGAAGCATACTCGTGTGCGCAGGCCCAATAGTCACAAAAAGGTTTCGTCAAAATACTTATGACGACTAGTGTATATAGAAACAAATAATTGCAGTATGTATTTTTATATTTTAGTGCTTCTAGCTGATTTTTCAAGTAATAGAAATATTGAATATTTCATTAAAAATATGCAACATTTGGGACATGTTTTGCGAAAATTATTTCAATTAAATTGTACTCGAAAGGTATACATTTATTACGGAGGAACTATCGAGCTTCTTTTTGTAACTATCGTGTGTCCCATAATTCACGGAAAATTTAAATTTTAATCCATTTAATAGTACCGAATTGCCTCGGAAAGGACTGATGTTATTGTTGACAACCCTGCTAAACAAAAAAAGGACAACGACGTTCGTATCTACACCTGGAATATGAGAAGGAGAGGTGTAGGCGAACAACTAGTGGAATGCAGCCCTAAGCAACTATAAGTTCATCCAGCAGCTATAACTGCCATCCAGGAAATACGATGGGATGGGCCAAGGAAAAAAAAGGATGAAAAACTGTTATAGATACTATGCACCCTGTTACAGTGAGCAGAAACAGCGACTATTCGGATGCAGATTTGTTATAAGTGCCAGACTTAGGCATCAAGTCTTATGATTCCAAGAACTTAGCGAACGCATTGTAACAATATGCATCACGGCCAAATTCGACAACATAAGCCTTATATGCGCTCAAGCTCTGACAGAAAAAACAGATGACATAACTAAGGACTGTTTCTACGAGCTCCTTGACAAAACGTATGAGCCACTACCGATGCACGATATTAAAATCGTGCTGGGAGATTTTAACCCAAAGGTATGAAGAGAAGAAATCTTTAGCAGTATTGTCGGAAAACATAGCCTACACGACAACACGTCTGGTAATGAACTCAGGCTAATTGACTTCGCTACGGAACGAAATGCCACTATAGCCAGCACACGGGGTCTACACCTCCATATCCATAAGGGGACGTGGCCGCCTCCAGATCAACGAACAATCAACCAAATGGATCACATCGTGATAGACAAGAGGCACGAATTTAGCATTTTGGATTTCCGAACATTCCGAGGGGCTAACATCGACTCGGTAATAATGCGGATATCCACTACGCCACAACAAACCAGAAATACTGAGAATAGATATACTATCGAAAGACTGAGACCGCCAAAGCCTTCGCGCAACTCGTATCCCTTAAACTCTCGATTAACACCATACACCCAGCACCAAATGACGAAGAACAATGTCAACGATGCCAACAAGCCATTAGATCAGCCGCAACTGATGTGCTATAATTCTCGCGGGCACCAGCAAGAAACCCCTGGTTTGATGAGGAATGCCAACAGATGCTCGCAGCCAAGAACGAGGCCTACAAGGCTAAGCTATAGGTGAAGACGAGAGCTGAAATTGAGCTCCATAGGCAGAGAAGAAGGAAGGAATATCGGCTTTTCAAAAAGTAGAAAAAAGCAAGAAAAGCGCGCGGTCGAGGATATAGAGAGATGCCACTCCAGGAAGAATTTCGCAAGTTTTACCAAAGTGGAAAACGTCGAAGCCAAGGGTACAAGGCTCGAAGAGAATCCTGTCGGGATGAACAAGAAAATATCATAGTTTAGACACAGTCGATGCTGAGTATATGGAAGAACCACTTCTGCAGACTGTTAAACGGCGATGACGACCAATATTCCGCTGTCAGACAGAACGAAACATTCCCGCCCGGCCTAAGTGAGATGAGGATAGCAATATCTAAACTCAAGCTTAATAAAGCTGCCGGAAATGACTTGGTGAAATATATCCACCAACTCATAAGCCAAATCTGATCGGATAAAGTATGCCTGAAGAATGGAACCTCAGCATCGTCTGCCCAATCCACATAAAAGGAGACCCTCTGAACTGCGCCAATTACAGAGGCATAAGTAGGGTGACCAGCTTTTCCAAAGCTAATTTCGGTACACAAAAATAGAATTTTTAAAAGTCATATCATTATTTTTTAATACATTATTAAATAGCTATGCATATATTATTTTAATGTATTATTTAAAGACATAATGTTTTAGTTATTACTTATTACTGTCACGTTTTTTAATGGTATATTTTCCATCAGATCCTATTTCTTCAAACATTTTTGGTTTCCCCTTTAAAAATTCGAAGAACTCAAGACATGACATTTTTATATTGTACCTGACGTACAGAAGGTCTTTTAAAGTTGCAATGCTAAACCGGCTTTTATCAGTTTGCCTGGTTACTGGTAAACAAAGAATGTATGCAACGATCCAAAGTATATAATTGTAAGGAATGTTTCTTTTTTAAAAATGTTGAAGAAATTCCACCCATCGTTTGACAGTTGCAACACTGTTTTCTTGCCATAATTGAATCTTTTCAACGGTTACATATTTATTTAAAAATGTAAATTTATCGAAGAGTTCAATATCACATGAGTCAACGTCAAAGCGATTCTTCAATGCAATGAACTTTGCGGAAGATTCAACATATTCCCATTTTGGTAGTTGGTAGAGAGCGGACCAAACGTGGATTGAAAGATGTTTAGTTTATAATGAATAGTCCATTTCATGTTATATTCAACGCACTCCGCTTCTATAAAAATATTAAGTACATGTCCAACTTCCATCGCCGAGACGGTGTCGCTTTCAATTAATTTACCCGTGCAGTTGAAAAGCCTATAAGATAAATTTAGTCTTATAAAAAAAATCGGGCTTTTCGATGTTCTCAGTGCAAATATCGTTCTTTAAGCTCAAGAAAAAATTCTCACCAAATTTGAGCACAAAATTTAAATTTTTAGAATCATCCAAACAGTTTTGAATTTTGTTCATGCATTTAGTATAAAATAAATCCAACGAACATTCTAAGTATCGCATCCACAGCCGAAAGTAAACCCAGGAAGCGAGTTTTGGAGTACCCAATCAATTCTCGATATTCGACGTCGACTGAATCACAATATGCCTCAAGCTTTGCCACGCGCAAAGTAAACGGGTAGAAATGGGAATATATTTTTACGACGACACATTCTACGTCATTATGGCATTTGATCACAGGTTTTTTTTAAATTCATTTTTATTTTAATTCAATTTAGAACTAACTTACATGCTCGACAAAAATTAATGAAAAACTAGCCTACTTATCTACTTACTTAACTAACTTACTGATCCTCTGCGGGCCCCTAAAATTAAACAATAACAACTTAAATCGAATGCTTTTCGGCCTATAATCTAATTTAATTATTTTAATATATATATAGAAAAAATTTAAAACTAAAACTACTTAGAAACTAATAAAAACTACCTAAAAATAACTTAAAAACTAGAACAACCACAGCAAGCTTTTTTTTGTATATTCTTTTGTATATACATATTTTTTTTCTTTTTGTAAGTCAACTATCTTTAAAAAATCTTGTAGCCACCACAACGGGTTCTCCTGTTGCCATCTACTCCGACGGTTCCAGTCAGACACACTCCTGCTGAACCGCAGGCGCTCTCCTCCGCTCTCCGTCGGAAGACGTGGTAGATTAGCGGAACCGCCGATTTATCCTGTATCAGCCCTCGACTATCCAAAAACAGGAAAGCTTCAGGCGGAATAAAGCCGCTTTAACGCGCACATTCAAAATATTCATCATTATGGTAGAAGGGCCCAAAGAAGAGACTATTGCTCGAGGTCATCGCTCTTGCCGCGTAAAACCGAATGAGTTTCATCAGAAAATTGTCTATTCTGTTTATGTTGGCCCCGTTGTATAGGACCTGTTACCTGGTTGGAATAATATTTTGTGTAGTCAGATACTGGTGTCCTGTAAAGTCCAAGGCAACTTCTCAACTCAAACACTGCCTCTCAAACACCCGTATCTTTTCCATTTGAGATGGGACGTTGAACCACACCGGGAACCCATAGGCAATCATCGGCATGATAAGGGACATGTAGCAAATCACCTCCACCCTGCTGTCAAGACGGCCGCTATAAAACCATCGTCTTGTCAGGGCAAACGCTCCCCTAGCTCTCGCCAGAGCAGCATCTACATGTCTTCCGAAATATAGATACCGACCCAGATGCCAAAGTACTTTACTACACTTTTACTCGCCAGTGGATGTCCGTTTGGTCCAACGATCACCAGCTTGCGCCAGTTCTTTCTCGTATCCCTAGAGGCCCTAGACAACGGTGTCCTAAACAGGATAGTTTTCGATTTCTGAAAGTGGATTTTCAACTTCCAGTTGTCACAATATCTCTGGATCTTGATCACAGGCTTTCTTCAGTGTGTTGTGTACTATATGTGCTGGACATCCAACTCCAAGCATCCCTGGGTACAGCTGATTCAATTTGTAGAATGTATTATCAGTACCATTACGCTCGCGATTGCCAAAATTGCCAAAAGTGCGTTGTCTCCACAGAACGCAGCAATTTTTCATTTGATACTCAATTTTTTTTCCATTGTACTATTCAGCAAGGCGACAATGTCTCACCGCTTTCAGACATTAACTCGATAATTTTTATTTTTACCCCTTCTGTTTCTGAAAAGTAGCGAACCAGAACCGGAAACATTGTTTTTTTTTTTGGTACACCGGTACACAGCGTTTAATCTATCCTATCTGCCGTAATATGTGAACGCCTGAAACCGTAAGAAGCACCGTTTGGCTTACATACATAATTTTGTAGGAAAAACCATAAATGATCCATGATTTCAGGACTATATTCCCAAACTGCCCAATTCTTTCATTTTGGAGGTCATTAAGCATACCTCCTCCTTATGAAATTGCTCCGCACGTATCCCAAACCAAGACAAAATAACACTGCCCAGCAAAAATGACGTAACAAGACGCCATAGCCTTATCAAAAGTGCCATTCTCCACTGTCCGCCGATAGGCATACTGCAGCTCTTATGCAATCGGCAATTCGCCACAATTTGCTATGCGAACGCGACGATTTAACCAATTACTCCTCCAGGCCTTGTGACAGTGAACGGACGACGACGTGTTTCCGTATTTCATGTTTCCTCCAGCAAACACTCAAACACACACTCCGACCGACCGAGCACTCTCGTTTCCATTGCAAGGCATCTTCGTCGCGATAACGCGAGTTGAGGAACCCCACCTCAGCGAATAATCCATCTTCAACGAACTACCCATCCACCACCACTGGCAACAGGGTACAGCGCGTGATTGTTCCTCTGCACTTAACATGCATGGGGCCATTCTTCAGTTCGGTCTGTGTCCACGCGCTTCCAATCCAGCGCTGGTACGATGCATGGATAGTTCGGAAAAAAGTGATCTTCTCTCCGCGTTACCACGAGCGGTTCAGTGAACTTTTTTGGCCATTGCGCCGCGCCTGATGCATCTCTGCGCGCATACGGCTCACTTACGCATCACTAGGCATCCGCATATATATGGTGTTGGTAGCTTCGAGTGCCTACGGTATTCACCCGAAACCCATCCGCGTCCGAGGCGAGCAGACAAATCACCTGTCCCGGGCTGTTCCGTGTGTGCGATCAATTGTGAGCGGTGGGGCTAGGGCTTGTCGGGCCGTCGGCGTCGCGCGCCTTATGGACGATGTGCTGAGTGAGTGTTAGATGGCTAATTTGTATGATGGTCGCGCGTTGTCGGTTATTAATTACGCTCGCTTTATATGAATATCGCACATCCGCCCACAGATTTTCTGGGAACTTCATGCCCGGCCATTATGCAACGGACATTGACGCGCTCCCATGCAGGCGACACTGCTGGACTGCGGCACGTTCTTGCCCTGCCGCAGTACGTTTGTGTTGATTGTCGAAATGCTTTGATGTGCTCTAAGCGCTAATGGTGTTGGGCCAGTGCTCTTTGCTGACTTTGACGTCTGAGATTTTGGTTGTGAGGGTTTGAAAAAGTTTTTTTTTTTTTGTTGTTGGTAGATGACACGTATGTAGATTCATGCAGACGAAGAGCGGCGTGTACCGACTTTGATTGATTACAAAAGAACGCGCTTCATTGTAATCGACGATCGATTGAATTGGGGACAGCGACCTAAACGTTTTCAGGTCGTTAGAATTGTTCTTGGATGGAATGACAGTTATTGGAGAGAAGTTTGACAAAAGATAGAAGAAGTGAACGATCGGCGGAATTTGGGTGGCTTGGATGTCGTGGAATTGTAGTATCGAACGGTTTTAGATGAAGAAGGTACAAAGTTTATAAAGTTAACCTTTAGTCCAGAGTGGGGACATTTTTTATTCCGGTGCAGGTCAATTCTAAATGATCGCCTCTATGATGGGCCATGGTATTATCAAGTATCGGGATATGACCTGAAAAATGTTCAATTCTGCAAAATGATCTTGAGATAGCTGCTTATAGAGATTTTTTAAGAAAAAACCAAGTGAGCGAAAAGATGCTACGATATAGGAAAGGTTTGATTGGTTGTTGACTAGTTTGATGAATTTTCTCAGACGAAAAATAAACTACTACTACGTTATCCGGTCTTACGTTTAATGGGTTGTTGAAGGTCAGGAGGGCTTTACTACTCAATTGCCTTCTTAGCCCGAAGAAACAGCGGTTGGCAAGCGTAGTTTTTCGTTTAATTTCTGACGAGATTTTGTTGTGAGAGTTAATAGCGGAGCCGAGTTAGACAAAGTCCCGTACTACCTTAAAGTTATATCTGTCAATGGTAACATTCTGTCCAATTCGTCGATGTTGTGATACCTCATTTACGGCTAATCCCATTTTTGGCGTTTCCCCCTCTATATTAAAAAACGTGACTATGACATCACGTTGAGTCCTACCGATGATGTCAATATCGTCAGCTTATGCTAGTAGTTGCACCGATTTTTGGAAGATTGTGTCCCTGGAGATTGTGCTCAGGAGTTTTGCACTATCCTCCCAAGAAAGAACGAATAAAGAAGTCACATGATGGTGTATCGCTTTGCCTAAATCTATTTTGGTATCGAATGTGTCGGTGAGGTCGTTTCCGACCCTGATGGAGAAGCAAGAATTATCCATTGTCATCCTACACAGACGGACGGTATACCAAAACCAGACATGGCTCTGTGTAGTTCATATTTATAAATGCTGTCGTATGCGGCTTTGAAATCGATGAATAGGTGGTGCGATCTTCCAAAGTATGAAGATTTGATCAGTTGTGGACTTTCCAGGCCTGGAACCACACTGATTAGTGCCGATCAGGATGTTGATAAACGGTTTCAGGCGTTCACATATTACGGTAGATAGGATCTTGTAGGCAATGTTGTGGAGACTTATGCCTCTGTAGTTGGCGCAGTTCAGAGTGTCCCCTTTTTTGTGGATCGGGCAAGCGATGCTTATGTTCCATTCTTCAGGCATACTTTCATCCTAACAGATTTGGCTTATGAGTTGGTGGATGCTACTTACCAAGTCATTTCCGGCGGTCTTATTAAGCTTGAGTTTAGATATTGCTATCCTCATCTCACTTAGGTCAGGCGGTTGGTAGTTTTCGCTGTCATCGTTAATATTGAATGGTTCGTTCTGCCTGACAGCGGAATGTTGTTCGTCATCGACGTTTAACAGAAGTGGTTCTCCCATATCCTCAGCATCAACTGTGTCGTAACTATGATACTATCCTCGATCACTCCTTTTTCTTGCTCTTTTTTCTTCTTTCTGAAAAGCAGATGTTCTTCCCTTCTTGCTGGTGGGCGCGAGAAAACGTAAGACTTCTTGCCTAATTCTGGCACTTAAAACAAATCCGCATCCGAATTTCGCTGTTTTGGCTGACTATAACACGATCCATAGTTTATGTCACAGTTTTTCATTCTACTTTTGCCCGGTCCATTCCATTATTTTTCCTGGATGGCAGTAATGTCTGCTTTGTAGCAGTTTAGGGCTTCCACTAGTTGTTCGCCTGCACCGCTCCTGTTTATTGTTCTCACATTATAGGGGTCGTTTATTATTATTTCGTTTAGCAGGGTCGTCAACAATAAGATCAGTTTTTCCCGAGGCTATTGTTTACTTCGTTACATACAGTTTTTTCCATGGGTTGTTAGTTTACCTAAAAGAACAACCCGTACCTGGAGGGCCAGTTCCAATTTATTAAATAACCCTAGGACCCGGGGCCATCAGTATCCACTACTGGATTGAGCGCTGCCGTTGGCCTTTCGGTTCATACGCCACCATATCTGTTCAAAGTGCTTGACCTACCCTTGTGATCCTTAGATAACCTGTTGTCCGAATATGTCGAAGCAGCTCATATAGGTTCGTCTGGGATGGCAGGCCGGGTATTCATTCCGTGCCATTCTGACTAGGGTGTTTATAGCGTTGCTTTTTTTCGGCTTGTTATCAACACTCGCACTAATTGTTTTGCAAGTCAAATCCGTTTGGATTAGTCCAGTACCCGATGGTTACCACATTGAGGTAAAAACAAGCACAGTTGATGTGTAGTCAGAGTTACAATCACTTGTGATTGACAGGTTAGAACCAATCAGAGTCTACCCTCGTTCTAGTTACAATACCCAACCACCAGGGATGGAACTAGCGGACCATAAAACAGATGCCGTTCTCATTAGCAGCCGTAAAAAAGTTGAGCGCTTAAGACTAAAGTGGGAGAGCACAGAATCGAGTCCATGCCCTACACAAAATACCTTGGGGTGCTCCTATAGACCACAGGCTTAACTTTAGAAAACACTAAAGGCACACGAGTGAGAAAACCAGCCGAGCAGTCGCCGGAATATCAAGGCTCATGCCATGCAGCAAATTAAAAAATCTACCTGCAACCATAAGCAACTCAATCCTCATGTACGCAGCCCCCATATGGGCCACGGCCACATGTACTGAGTCATACATTAGAAGGATAAACTCTGTAAACAGAAGAGCATCACTCAGAGTATGCTGGGCATACCGAACTATATCTGGGGATGCAATAAGTTTGTATACATGTCTGTCCTTTTCCTATGTCAAGAGTCTTAATGGAGCCGCCAAACTCTGGCCTCTTAATTTCGCCTCCGAAGGAATCAGGACACGTCAAAGAAATCCATAGGATGTCGTTCACTTTGGTGACGACTATCGTTACAAGACCCTCAAGGAATTATACATTGCAGCCGAAGATATTCATACCGGCCAACGCATATGCTGCGGATGCAAGAGCACCCTCCAAATGGGCAATGTGATGCCATTGGTATAAACTTCTGCAACTTGGAAAGAATACTGGTGATCGTGGCTGTTTGGTACGTATACCTCTGGCAACTACGCCACAACCTAGAAACAAAGTGTCAAGCTGTCATCCGGCGCCAAGAAAGTTGTCCCATCAACCAACCGTACTTTGGTTGCTTATTGCTGAAAGATTTAGATTTCTGGAAGTTAATTTTCAATTTGCAGTCTTCACAATATCTCTGGATTTTGTCGAAGTCCCACTTCAGAAGATTTTGAATGACCTCGACCATAGGGGCTGTTCTGTACAGGATAAAATCTTCCCATACAAGAGAGGATGAAACACCGCAACTTATCATAAGGTTAGGTTAGCTTTGGTGGGCTGTTGACGCTCAGGTGAGCAGTCAAACTCGCATAGGCCTTCGTGGGCGATATCCCTTTCTTAAAGAGATTATTGTACCTGAAGAGAATGTTATATTGGATAAGAGAATGATACTTTTGTCATTTGCGATACTCCATCTGCTTCAAATAGATAGTTACTCCATCCCGATTTGAGGCAGAACCGGACAATCTGAGCTATAGGAATCTTTGCTAGCTCCATCGTAGTGGAAGTTACCAAGGAGCTCGTTACGGCTGTTTATGTCCTCCCCCACATCTGGATCTTCGTATTTCCGGAAAAGTTGATGTGTGTGTCAGTTAGGCTGATTCTATGGGAGTGCTTACCCAACAGATTGTGACTTATTGTTGGCCAAAAGAGATCAGCCTATTCAAAGATGCTCTTATTTTTGCAAATGGCTGCCAATGTCAAATCTGTTTTGACATTTGTTTACTAGACAGCTGTAGAATACAAGTGAACAAGCCATGGAGCCATACAATCCCCAATAACGCGGAATAATCGTGTCTATTTTTTTACGTAACAATTCATTTTTAGTGTTGACGCAGCGCGAATTCCGTCCCCGATTCCCCGGCCGCCCGACACCGACTGCGCAAACACTGCGCCGTTTGGCCACCAACCTTGAAGAGTATGGACCACACGAGACGTTGCCAAGAGTGGCTGGCCCTGGAGCGCCCGTTGTGCCTAGAATATCGCCGCTGTTGCCGAGGATGTCGAGCTGTCGCCGGAAACATCGACCAGACGCCGTGCCTCGCAACTAGCCATCAGCCGGTCGCCCCTAAGGCGTCAAAGACTTGCGCATGTTCCCGTACAAAGTCCAGCCCGTGCATCAGCTGCTGCCTTTCGACCGCCAAACGCGTGTAACATACGCCCAAGCCATCCTCAATCTTGAGGACGAAGTGGACGATTTTTCGACCAAAATCATAATGAGCGATGAGGCTCATTTCCACCTCATTTCCACAAGCAAAACTATCGCTTCTGGGGCACCAAAAATCCACGAGTAATGCACGAGGAGCCGTTACACCCGCTCAAAGTTACTGCATGGTGCGCTGTTCACGCTGGAGGAGTCATCAGGCCATTTTTTTTCGGTGCGCACTATAGGGCCATGTTAACCGAGTTTCTGTAGCAATTGGACAAATTAGGACTGGAGGACATGTGGTTCCAATAGGACGGAGCAACGGCACACACTGTGCGAGCCACAACTGATATTCTGAAGGGCGAAACAACATCGGATGACTTCTTTTGGCCCACCTTGTATAAGCTCTGTTCCTGGAAGCTTGTTTGATTTGCTACCGCTTAATTCCGGCCAAAGGTCTTTGGTGTGTTTGCAAGTGTTATTGTTTTGCCACATAGGTTTTGTTACACTTTGCGTGTATCTAGTTATTGCCTGTTTTTTTTTTTAAGCGAGTAGGGTGTAACCCTACTTTCACATAAAGAGATGCAGCTGGGCGATCCTAGCCTGGCTAGCTAGTCTGCCTTCTCATTACCGGGAATGTTATTATGACCTGGCATCCTGATGATTTCGACTTTATTGCATAGAGCCTTTAGGTCAGTGCGCCAGCGTCCAACTACACGTAATTTTATTATATTGGATTAGCTTTTATGGCCGCTTGGCTATCTACGTAAATGGAGACCCCTTCAAATCCAATACTCTAGCCGATTCGGCAGCTTCGAGTATATCTAGGATCTCTGCTTGAAATACACTGCACGAGTTTGCTAGTCGAAGAGATGTGGATAAACCGATTTGATTGGAGTATACTTCAAAGCCCACTCCTATCCCTTTTAGACCCATCGGTATAGATTGCAATTTTATTGCTAGATACCACGATCATTCGTCTCTACTTGGTATTCTGATTGAGTATTTGATATCAAAATCGTGGTATGGAATGATATAGTCATTCTCATATGCTACGAGATTCAATATTGTGCTGTGACCAAAAAGTTTTGATACCGAGGTTACCTGCTTCTTTGAGACGTGATGCGCTTTTCGCTGCTGGGTCATTGATCTGTAGGTCAGTTGGTGGGAGGTTTAGAATTATTTCCAAAGCTGCTGTGGGGCTGGTACGGCTCCTGTTATGAGTAGACATGGTGTTCTTTGAACCTTTCTGAGTGCTGTCAAATGCTTCGATTTTTTCATGGAGTTCCAGCAGACTAAGCACTGGTCTGACAACAGCTGTTTAGATGGGTGGGGCCCCACTTTTACCTCAGATTCTATTCCAGCTGTAGAGTGCAATGTTTGCTTTCTTAACCCTTTCGTTGACGTTCAGGTTCCAGTTAAGCTTGCTATCGAGTGTCAACCCAAGGTATTTGGCACTTGGTGGTGGACCCCCCCAGAGTCGGTGCCGCATACTCTGTAGTTGATCTCTTGTTAGTAAAGAGGACTAGTTCGGTTTTCTTCGGATTTACACGCAAGCCGCATGGTTCTGACCACCTACTGTGTATGTTTAGGCTGATTTGCATGACAGTGCTTAGTGTCGAAGGGAATTTTCCACATGCCATGAGAACCATGAGAAAGAGAAGAAAGAACCCCCCCTGTGCGGAGTGCCTCTTGTCGTTATTATCCTTTTGGTGTAATCGCCCAGTGAGGATGAAATGCTTCGTTTTTTGAGCATGGTTATGATCCAGGTACTAATGATCGTATCTATTCCAGCTTTTTCAAGTGCTAACTCAATAGCTTCTGTTTTGACATTGTTGAAGGCTCCTTCTATGTCTAGGAAAGGCTGTGTGTATTGGAATATAATGATTTTTCTATTGTTTGGAATACCTCATGTAAGGTAGTTTCTACCGATTTGCCTTTTATATAGACCAGCACGCCTATATTATAAAGGGTCCGCCAAATAACTTTTTTTTTTTGAAAATGCTATAAAAAAAATTATTGAATATTTTCTCAAATATTTGAAAGTACAATCCTTCCGGTTAATATTGGAAAATAAAATTATTCAAATGGCTGCCTCGGCTGGACATGCAGTAGCCTACACGATCGGTCCAATTTTTAAGCACATTATCGATTGTGTGCAGCTGTATTTCAAAAATGGCTTCACGAATATTGTCCTTTAAAGCGTCAATTGTCTCTGGCTTGTCGACGTAACACTTATCTTTTACGTCACCCCACAAATAATAGTCCAACGGTGTCAAATCGCAGCTCCGAGGTGGCCAAACGACATCAGCTCTGGGGCTGATAATGCGATCTTCAAAAACAGGGCGCAAAACATCGAGTGTAGCTTCGGCTGTGTGGCACGTAGCGCCGTCCTGTTGAAACCAAATCCTCCTCTTCATTTTTTGTGAACAAAAATTCGTTCAACATGGCCTGATAACGATCGCCATTGACTGTAACGGCCACACCTTGCTCATTTTCGAAAAAAATGGCCCAATTATGCCTCTGGACCAAAATCCGCACCAAACAGTGACTCGTTTTGGGTATATCGGCTTTTCAATGTATGCGTGCGGGTTTTCTGTGCCCCAAATGCGACAATTTTGCTTGTTTACATACCCGCCAAGATCAAAATGGGCTTCATCTGAAAAGATGATTTTTTTGGCAAAATCGGCATCTTCTCTAAGTCGATCGCAGGCCCACTTAGCGAAGCGAAAACGCATTGGATGGTCAGTTGGCTTCAACTCCTGAACCAATTGGACTTTGTATGGCGTCATACCAAGGTCTTTATGCAAAATTCGTCTCAATGAAGTCTCCGAAATGTTCAATTGTTGAGAACGACGGTGAATTGATGTTGATGGCGCTTCACGCACACTTTCTGCCACAGCAGCAATATTCTCGGGTGCACGCACCATTTTTGGCTTTTCACGCTTTGGTTTATCGATGAGGATGCCAGTTTCTTTCACTTTTTTCACAAGATAACGAACATACGGAGCTGACGGTGCTTCTCTTCTTCCAAAATCCGTACGCAATTTTCGCACACATTCTGCAACATTACCATGATTTTCAAAGTAATGTCGCAATATTTTCCAGCGTTGTTCAGGCGTATACACAACCATTTTCGTTCAGCGGAAGGATAAAACTAATTATCTGTCAAATCAGAAATGAGCTAAGTGTTACCATTCACGAAATAAGAACTAGTTGAAAAAAAAAACGTTAGATGGCGGACCCGTTAGATGTCTAGTAGTCTTTCCTATTTTTTGAAGAGGAAAGAAGATAATTGGTGTATAAGCCTTTGCAGTAGTGTTTCAGCATTTCTCTGCATAAATATCCACAGCTTTAGGGCGCAAATGTCGCACATGTCGCAAATGCCAATGTACCATTGACTCCCACTGTCTCTTTTTTCTTTATTGAGTTACACCTTCGGGATTAACAGGGGACCCACTAAGTGATGTGTGATGATGGTGTTTGCTAAATTTTTACCATTGAACTAGGTGAAACCGCGGTTTATAGATCGCCATTGCGTTATGTCATTTCGGGGATAGAAATCATGGAGCTGGGTATTGTTTTACAGTATGCGATTCAGGCGAATGCTTTCAATCACCTCCTAAAACAGTCTCTTTTTTCTAAAGATCTGCAATAGGTTAGGTTAGGTTTACGGGTTGGTGGAGTAGAGGATTCTCTATTCCGCCACATTAGGTCCATGTGGACCCATTGTGATACCCTTGGTGGGATTACGTCATTCCTTATCGTTACTATGGGTTACTCCACTCTATCCAGCCATCCTGATGTTCGTAAGAACCTGTAAAGATAGGGTAATGGAATATCGGATAGCTCTTGGATGTCTTGGAAGTAGTAGCTTCCAAGTGTTCTGTTCCTCAGGTGACAGAGGAAGTGAGGTGTATCCTCGTGTGTTTCCTCATCGCCGCAGCCTCTACAGATATCGTCATCCTTGAGATTTAATTCCATTGTATGGGTTCTGAGAAAGTTGTGACCAGTTAGAGCCCATAACAGTTTAGATAAGGAGCCTCTGTCGTACCGCAGAGTTTTTTGGTTCGGTTTCCGTTGTATTCTGGCCAGAGCTTCCGAGATATTTCGCAGGTAGTCAATGACTTCCACCTGGTATTGGCTTTCATTCGGGTTTTGTATTCCACTCTTTCTCTGAGGTTACAGAGTGGTGGTTCGACCGTTTGTAGTTCCTGATCATGATCTGTAGCAGATCCATTTCTTGCCAGTTCGTCGGCCATCTCGTTGCCGTCTATTTCCCTGTGACCAGGAACCCAGCAGAGATCAGCATTATGCTGTGAGCAGAGAACCTTGAGCTCTTCGCGACAGCGGCGAACTAGCTTTGATTTAATTTCGATAGCAGACACTGCTTTTATAGCCGATTAGCTGTCAATGAATATGGTGATATCACTGTGTGGTATTTCCATTATTGACACCAAATGAGCCGCTTCAGCGATTGCTAGCACCTCAGCCTGGAACACACTACTATGATCAGGAAGCCTGATTGATTTGTGTATTACTAATTCCTCTGAGAATATGCCAGCACCTGTTCCACAGTCCATCTTTGATCCATCTGTGAAGATGAATATCGATTTCCTTTTTGTGGGTTCATTCTTGTCCCATTCGTCTCTGCTCGGAAACGAGCAGGTGAAGGGTCGATCGAAGTCTAGATAGGGAGATAGATAGTCAGAGTTTACTACGCTCCCTACGTATTTCTTTAGGACCTGCGCATGCCCAGCGAGGCTCGGGATCCAGCTGTTTGTTTGCAATAACAAAGACATCGTCGTCGAAGACGGCTTCCCCCGGTTTACCCCTGCTGACGAAAGTTTGTTTGTATTATCTGTTGCTCGTTGAAGCTTAGAATCGACGACTTTAGCGAACTAATCTCAGGGTAAAACGATGGGCAGAAGTCGTTGGCCGTGGTCGTTCTGGGTCTGCTTGGTATTTGACGGGATCCGTTTCCCGAGGCTGTTTAGTGTTTACATTCCCATACCCCTTCGGGTTAGGGGTCAGAATATACCCGAGGTAAGGCATGCCTGTCCTAGAAGGCGACTAAAATCCACTCCCCGTATACAGAGTGTAAAGCGTAAACAAACAACAAAAATGCAATGAGTACAACAAAAAGATTTAATACCCCAGGTGGCAATTCAGTTTTCACTGGAAAATCCACCCTCTACGAAGGTCGGCTCTACGGATTATGGGGAGAGCCAAATTATTGCAAATGTGTAACCCTTTCGGGAAAAGTTCAAGGCTAACGAGGTCACCTACATCTAGATCTCAAAAAAATATATGTGTCTCAAGGAGCTCGACAACACCAGAAGTGTCGGCCCACGAAAAACTAGACTCAATGTATAATAAGAGCCTAAAGGAAGAAAACGACGTTTTTCGAAAAAGGCTTAACAATGTCGAACTGCTCTGCGAAGAGCTTCGTAAAGAAATTCTCCATCTAAAGGAAGAAAATATGACTCTGAAGAGTTCATTTAAAATACCAAATGAGCCAAAACCAAGATCAAACGGCCCCGTGAATTCGGAATACCACACGGATGAAGAAGAACTCAGTCGCGAAACTGACTGGATCTTAAAGAAAAGACCAGTAAAAAAGAGGAAAGCTGTATCCTCACCTGAAATAATAAACCGCGACAAAGAGATTATTAATAAAGCGAAACAGCTAAAACAACGTCCCCCACCGCCAATTAATGTGATCGGTATTGACGACTTTAACAAGTTGCATACCTTGATGAAATCTTTGCCATTATCGAGCTACCAAGTAACTTCGCTAAGAAAACATAAATGGAAAGTCTGCGTTAAAGACCCTGAAAGTTACCGTCTATTATCTCACAAGCTTAATACCGATAAAATAGAATGGTATTCCTTTGAAAATAAATCTGAAAGGCCTTTACGCGTTGTAGCTAGAGGGTTACATGCGTCGTGCTTAAAGGATGACGATCTGAAAACAGGCAATATAAAGTCATAGATGCCGTTAACATTGTCAGGCGAGACCAAACGCAAAAAGATGGCGAAGGAAATGTGATAAAACGCGGTCTACCTTTATTTATACTCACTTTCGATAGAACAGAAAGTTTGAACAAAATTTATGAAATAAAAAAAATACTTAATATTGTTGTAAAAATAGAGCCTATGCGTAAGGATTCCAAACTAGTTCCCCAGTGCAAGCGCTGCCAAGGATACAATCATACGCAAAGCTATTGTCAAAAAGAACCGCGTCGTGTAAAATGTACCGGAAATCATCTGACGGTAGATTGTATGTCAGATAAGAAAACTCCTGCTATCTGCATTAACTGTAAAGGCAATCATCCGGCAAATTATCGCTGCTGCGAAGTAGCTAAAGAGTTGCAAAAAAGACGGACGAAATTTAATAGTATTAATTCACAGAAATTAAATTTAACCAAGCAAAAGCCTAAAATTCCGATTAAAAATATGTCGAAGACAAAGCAGGCCATAATCGAAAAACCTAAATTTTCACAAACTACGCGGCCATCAGATATCCGTTCGGATCTTCTACATCCAAAACCCAATGCACAAACGTATATATCTCACCTGACCCAGTTTCAAATGTATTTTCGATTATTCTTTCAAAACTTGAGGAACAAAGCAAAACGAATAAACTTATTTTTGACAGGCTCGTTAAGCTCGAAAATAGTATTCGCAGTAGAAGTATCCCACCTTTAACATGAATAGATTGCTTAAAATTCTTACGTGGAATGCCAATGGCCTTTGGCAAAAACTTATATCCGAAACTCACGCAAAGAGTAATTCGAACTTAAAGATTAAAGGTTACCTCGACTATCATGCTCTACATCCATCGAATAAGGCTAGAGGTGGAGCCTCACTATAAAACATAAAAAAAACTTTTATTAGGACACGTTAACAGAACAGATGGTTGGGTGTTGTAGAACGAGGGTAGACTCTGATTGGCGTTAACTTGGCAATGCCCAGTGTTGTAACTCTGACTACACATCAAATGTGCTTATTTTTACCTCCAAGTGGTAACCATCGGGTACTGGTCTCATCCAAACGGATTTGACTTGCTAAACGATAAGTGCGAGTGTTGATAACACGACGAAAAACAGCAGCACTCTAAACACCCTGGTGAGAATGGCACGGATGAATACCCGGCCTGCTGTCCCAGGCGAACCTAGATGAGCTGCACTGACATATTCGGACAACAGGTTGCCTAGGAATTTCAAGGGTTAGTCAGGCCCCTTGAACAGAGATGGTGGCGGATGAACCGAAAGGCCAACGGCAGCGCTCAATCCCTTAGCGGATACTGATGGCCCCGTGTCCTAGGGGTATATAATAAATTGGAACTGGCCCTCCAGGTTGGGGGTTGTGGTTTGGGTTAACTACCCACCCACAGAAAAAAATATGGTTACGAAGCAACCAATAGCCTCGGGAAGGGCTGATTTTATTGTTGACGACCCTGCTAAACGAAAAAAGGACAACGACGTTCGTATCTGCACCTGAAATGTGAGAACATTAAACATGGGAGGTGCAGGCGAACAACTAGCGGAAGCCCTAAACTGCTACAAAGCAGACATTACTGCCATCCAGTAAATACGATGGGATGGGCCGGGCAAAAATAGGATGAAAAACTGTGACATCTACTACGGACCGTGCTATAGTGAGCAGAAACAGCGACTATTCGGATGCGGATTTGTTATAAGTGCCAGACTTAGGCAAGAAGTCTTATGTTTCCAAGACATTAGCGAACGCATAGCAACAATCCGCATCAAGGCCAAATTCGCCAATATAAGCCTTATATGCGCTCACGCTCTGACGGAAGAAAAAGATGATATAGCTAAGGATTGCTTCTACGAGCTCCTTGACAAAACCTATGAGCGACTACCGAAGTACGATGTTAAAATCGTGCTGGGAGATTTTAACGCAAAGGTAGGAAGAGAAGACATCTTTAGAAGTATTGTCGGAAAACAGAGCCTACACGACAACACGTCTGGTAACGGACTTAGGCTAGTTGATTTCGCTACGGAACGAAATGCCACTATAGCCAGCACACGGTTTCCTCACCTCGATATCCATAAGGGGACATGGCGGTCTCCAGATCAACGAACGGTCAACCAAATTGATCACATTGCGATAGATAAGAGGCACGCATCCAGTATTTTGGATGTCCGAACATTCCGAGGAGCTAACATTGGCCAAGGTAAGAA
The DNA here is from genome assembly GCA_932526625.1 of Rhingia campestris. NCBI lineage: Eukaryota > Metazoa > Arthropoda > Insecta > Diptera > Syrphidae > Rhingia > Rhingia campestris. The sequence continues at coordinate 43,024,554 of OW052185.1, forward strand.
TGCGGATATCCACCACGCTACAACAATCCAGAAATACTGTGAAAAAATTTAATGTCGGAAGACTGCAATCGCAAGAGACCGCCAAGACCTTCGCACAACGCGTGTCCCTTAACCTCTCGATTAACACCATACCACTAGCATCGAATGTCGAAGAGCAATGGCAACGATGCCAACAGGCCATTAGATCAGCCGCAACGCTAGGTTTCTCGCGCCCACCAGCAAGAAACCCCTGGTTTGATGAGGAATGCCGACAGATGCTCGCAGCCAAAAACGAAGCCTACAACGCTAAGCTGCAGGTGAAGACGAGAGCTGCCATTGAGCTCTATAGGCAAAGAAGAAGGGAAGAACATCGGCTTTTCAGAAAGAAAAAAAAGGGCAAGAAAAGCGCGCGATCGAGGATATAGAGAGGTGCCACTCCAGGAACGATGTTCGCAAGTTTTACCAAAGTGTTAAACGTCAAAGCCAAGGCTACAAGGTTCGAACAGAATCCTGTCGAGATGAACAAGGAAATATTGTAGTTGAGACACAGTCGATGCTGAGGATATGGAAGAACCACTTCTGCAGACTGTTAAACGGCGATGACGAACAACATTCCGCTGTCAGGCCAACCACCCGACCTGAGTGAAGTGAGGATAGCAATATCTAAACTCAAGCTTAATAAGGCTGCCGGAAATGACGGCCTTCCCGCTGAGCTTTATAAGGCCGGCGGAGATGACTTGGTAAGTAACATCCACATAAGCCAAATCTGGTCGGATGAAAATATGCCTGAAGAATGGAACCTCAGCATCGTTTGCCCGATCCACAAAAAAGGAGACCCTCTGAACTGCGCCAACTACAGAGGCATAAGTCTCCTCAACATCGCCTACCAGATCCTATCTGCCGTAATATGTGAACGCCTGAAACCGTTTACCAACAACCTGATTGGCCCTTATCAGTGTGGTTTTAGGCCAGGAAAGTCCACAACCGATCAAATTTGCACACTTCGGCAGATCCTGGAAAAAACCCAAGAAGTCCAAATCGATATCCACCACTTATTTATCGATTTCAAAGCCGCATAAGACAGCATTCATAGAGACGAACTATACAGAGCCATGTCTAGTTTCGGTGTACCGCCCAAACTCGTCCGTTTGTGTAGGATGACGATGGAGAATTCTCGCTGCACCATCAGTGTCGGAAACGACCTCACCGACACTTTCGATACCAAAAAAGGATTTAGGCAAGGCGATGTGACTTCTTCAATTTGATTCTTGAGAGGGTTGTGCAAAACTCCCGAGCCAACACCAGAGGCACAATTTTCCAAAAATCGGTGCAACTACTAGCATACACTGACGATTTTGACATTATTGGTAGGTGTCATAGCCACGTTTGCTAGTATAGAGAAGGAAGCGGCGAAAATGGGTTTAGCAGTAAATGAGGGTAAGACTAAGTATATGCTGTCATCACGAAAGGACTCACAACATCGACGAATTGGACAGAACGTCACCATTGACAGATATAACTTTGAGGTAGTACGGGACTTTGTCTACCTCGGCTCCGCTATTAACTCTGACAACAACATCTCGTCAGAAATTAAACGAAGAATAACTCTTGCCAACCGCTGTTTCTTCGGGCTAAGAAGGCAACTTATTAGTAAAGCCCTCACTCGAACTACTAAGGAGATCCTATATAAGACCCTGATCATCCCAGTCCTGCTGTACGGCGCTGAAGCATGGACCGTATCAAAAGCGGATGAAGAAATGCTTGGTAGATTCGAGAGGAAAATTCTTCGAAAAATCTTCGGTCCCGTTTGCGTTGACGGGCTATGGAGACGAAGATTCAACCACGAACTATACGAGCTGTACAGCGACATACCCCTAGTCAAAAAACTCCGCATTGGATTTAAGATGGCTAGGACATGTAGAACGAATGGACGCCAATATTCCGGCTCGCAGAGTCTTCGGTTCCCAGCCAGACGTCGGACGCAGTAGAGGAAGACCTCGCCTTAAGTGGCGCGCACAAGTAGAAACCGACCTCAACCAACTTGGAGTGCGCAACTGGAGGCAGTTAGCTAAGGACCGGGCTAATTGGAGAGGCATGTTGTTTGAGGCCCAGGCTCATTCCGGACTGTAGCGCCAGTTAAGTAAGTAAGTAACAGAACAGTTCTCCAAATTCATGACGAAACAAATATATTGCGGCGTCTTCAAAGACCTAAACCCTTAGATTTGGCCCGATAATAACAAACCGCGCTATAAATTGCTTAATTGCAATAGAAATACAAATGGATGGTGGTTTTAGTGAGTAAAAATCTCACAGTACTATGGGCACGTGCTCAGCGTGTCTACAAAGATTTCCACCAGCCCACGAAAAAAAAAAAATTCCCATAACTATCCGTTTTTAACATTTTAAGGTAGTTGCCTGAACGGCAAAACCTTCAGAGTCGGTTCCAATTTATCAAATACCACTTTGACGCGAGGTCATCCGCATCCATTATTGAGCGTTGCCATTGTCGATTCGCCTCATCTGCCTCCATCTTTATACAAGTGGCCTGACTAACCCTTTCCGCCTTAACTACAAATTTAAAGGTCCCAATCAGGTTGTTGGTAAACGTATTTTACGAAGATAGGATCTAGTAAGCGATGTTTAGGTGACTTATGCCTCTGTAAATGAAGGTTGCCTTATTTGTAGATCGATGAACCTAGGCTGAGGCTCCATTCTTAAGGTATTCATACCTTCATCTTGCCAACTTTTTCTTATTAGTTGATGTTCCTATGTTCCTTACCAAATCATCTCCCTTCACCACCAACACATGGCAAGATTGAGTCGCTGTTATTCCACTCATTATGAACGATACGAGTATCTTTCCACATATTTTCACTCAAACATGCTCGAATCGAACGAGAGCGCAACTGTTCTACTGAGAGTATTTCTTTGATGGTATATGTATATGCGACTACACCATGCCCATCTAACTCTAACTTCTAACATCAGTAGGTATCCCAATCAAAAGACTGCAGTTCATCAAACCCGCAGTGTTACTCTGCTGCTGCTGGTTTGCCTTCCATTGCCAAAGCAGAACCGTATTCCAATGCTCGCCCTGCATCATTTAGTCCTTTCCACCATCATCGTCCCACACACTCAAGACGACTCAACAGCCACACACTGTTTGCTCGTTCTGTGTTTTTATGGTCATTTTCTGTTCTTTGCTTTTCGCTTTCCATTTGTCTAACAACATCTTTTGGTTTTTCTACGTTTATTTTCGTCTCCTTTGGGTTGTGATTCTTTTGGTTTTTGTTGCTGCTTCCTTCCCGGGTGCAGGTCCAAGTAGCGTTGTGGCAAAACCGGCTTTTTAAATACTCGAACACCCCCAATGCCTTCGATGGTATCCAATTCAACTGGATTTAACACTCACACAACTGCAGTTGCAGTTGGCCAAGGAGAGAGAAAGACCGATGACGACGAGGAGGAGGCTTAAGCATAATGCCGAAGTAAGGAGAACACAAAGAGTGCGAGCAAAAAAAATGTACAACTATGGCTGAGAGAGTAAAACCCTTTTGTGGTGTTGGTGCTGGTGCTGGCGAAGAAGCAGGCGATTTGGTGGTGCCCCTTGCTGATGATTGAAATCGAAACACAAATATTCGCCTACCACCTCGTATGCAGCAGTGGAGACTTTTTGTTTTGTGTTTGTGTTGATGCGTGTTGCCATTGTAGGGATTTGGGAGGTACTAGATGTACCTACCAACTCCTAAAATTAGAAAACAAAAATTATAAACTATGGTAGGTTGACGGTTGGGTTTTGTAGAAAAAGGGTAGACAGGTGTTAACTAGGCAATTGCCAGAGCAGCTTCTTTGCCTGCTACCCAGTGCTGACCATAAGATGGTGTTCAAATTGTAAGTAAATGAGAACACAGGCGTGCCTACCATCTTAGACTGACAGCCTGAACGTGGCGATCACCGGATGGCGCAAGTACATTGGCTTTTAACCCATTTGTTCTTGTTGGCAGCAAATGAGAGCGCGGTTAAATGTGTCCTTTCGTCAAGATACATATTCCTCTCCGGAGTAATTCACAAGGTGAAGTCAACGATAGCGCCAAAAGTTTTTGGAAAACATCGATTCATTAATTTGTACTCAACGTGACTGCCGGCAATTTTATGGCGTTAGAAATGTTCCAACAGCACCCGTTATTCGTGCTGTGGTGGCCAAACTTTGGAGATGTGAGATTCAAATCGTTAGCAACCGATCCTGAAACATCGACATGACGATGTTCAACACAGTTAGGTACAAGGTGGATCCATCAGCCGGTAGTCCCTAAGGCGAATTTTGGTCAAAGACTTGTGCAATTGTGCATGTTCCCGTACAAAGTCCAGTCCGTGCATCACCTACGCCCAAGCCATCCTCAATCTCTAAGACGAAGTGTACGTTTTTCGACCAAAATCGTAATGAGCGATGAGGCTCATTTCCACCCCAGCGGGTTAGTAAACAAGTAAAACTAACTGGGGCACCGAAAATCCACGAGTAATGTACGAGGAGTCATTACATTCGCTCAAAGTTACTGCATGGTGCGCTGTTCACGCTGGAGGATTCATCGGACCATTTTTTTTTTTCGAGAACGCCTCTGGTCAAACGACAACAGGGGACGGTGCATGCTATAGGGCCATGTTAACCGAGTTTTTTCTGCCGCAATTGGACGAATTAGGACTGGGTGACATGTGGTTCCAACAGGACGGAGCAACGGCACACACTGCGCGAGCCACAACTGATATTCTGAAGGGCCAAACAACATCGGATGACTTCTTCTGGCCCGCCTTGTATACTGCGTAGCACGATTCATCGGATTTTGAGGAAAAATCTGCAACTATACCCTTACAAGATCCAGTTAGTCCAACACCTCAATCCTGGTGACCCAGAAAAACGTCTAAAGTTCTGCAGAACTATTTCTTTAAAAATGATGCGGGTGCCAGCGTTATGGTAAATGGGCGCCGTTGCTTTTCCTTTTCCACTTGTGCAAGCAGACCGCAATGCTGAGCTGATTTGGTTTAGCAATAGCGATAGCTTCGCTCACTTTTCTTTTCGTTCGAAAGTTATTCCAGACTTGTAGGTTACCCTGTAGATCCTAAATACCAAGAGTTCTTGGTTTATCTAATTAATCGGAAGTGGCCCTCTAGCTTGAACGCTATGCTTTGTCGGCTAAAAGCCTCAAATAAGAAAGATCTTACTGTTGATAAGCAAGGACTAAGCTAAAATCAAATAAACGGTCTGACACATCTCGGACAAACTGCCAACAGGAATTTTGAAGAGTTTTGTGTTTCATATAAAATTTACAAAAATCCACTTTCGCTATGTATGCAACTTTGTGCCTTATTTACGGACTTTTTTTCAGATGAAAACTTAATTTTTATAAGAAAATCGCGTTTTCGTAATTTTTTTTTTAAGAAAAATCTCGTTAATCGTTCTTTTAACAAAAATCTTGGTATGTAGATTTATTTCTAAGCAAATTACTAATTTTTCATTAAAATGCTATGATTCGTGAAAGCTTAGTTAATCATTTTTACAACATCGTTTGGGCCGTTATCGACATAATCGTCTTTTAAAAAACCTTTGCATGGAAGGTACCTTTTAATTTTTGATTTAAAATTAATTTTAACTTTCCTAAATCCAAAAAAACCCCAAAGAAGAACCACCAACAACAGAAATAGTCGAAATATTGTCAAATCAACCGAGTAGATGGGCCTCCAGTGTCCAGACTCCAGACTTCAGACGGCAGACGTATATTTTTAACTCAAAACATTCTGTGTGGGATTGCTAGTCTCCCATCGGACGAGTCCTCTGGTGACGGACAGATTAATCCTCTGCGGGGTGAGGACTAAGTGGCGCGATGGTTAGTAGCGATGAACTGCCGCGCAGAAGGTCTGGGTTCGATTCCCAAACGTAGCAACACGTAAATGATTTTTCACTGGCCCTCCACTAGTGATGATCTGGCAAATCATCCGAGTAGTATCAATTGTCAAGAATAGCTTATCTCAACCTATACGTCGGAGTCGGCATAAAACAGTAGGTCCCGCCATGGTTGTGAGAAAGCTAGGCCCTTAGTACCCAAGCCTGTTGCGCCAAAAATTTGTATTTGTGTTTTTTTTTGTAGATATGCGGGGTAGGTAAGAAATGAAATACCACTCATAGACGAAATGTAGCTAGGGTAAGGTCCCCTATCAAAAAACAAACATCCCCAGACGGCAGCGGAAGAATTCTCAAGATGGAATCAACGGTGTCATATAAAAAAAGAAAGAAAGCTGAGGTTTAATTATGCAGACATTGCGTCTGAATCTAAACCTACTGTTATAACTCTCCGGGGCCCATCTTCATCAAAAAATGACAAACCTAATAATAAGTGAGCAAAGCCCCCCTCCTGCATCAATTGACAGGTTCATTCCGGACTTAAGCACCACTTAAGTGTGTATCGGGTTGTTCAATAAGAGCGCTATAAACGTTTTTTTTAAATAAAACAAAAACGGTTTTGGATATCAATGCAATTCTTTATTCCTGTGAAAGTACGTTTGATTCCATTATGTATGGAACTCGATTTCTTTTGCATGGCCACCACGGGCACGCTTGCAGAAGTCCAGACGCTGACCCCAATTTTCAATCGACGGTTTTCAAGCATAAATCGGCCGATACTGCGCAATTTCACGTTCGATATTCGTACGAAGTTCATCAATCGTCGCTGGCTTGTTGGCATAGACCATAGACTTGACGTAGCCCCACAGGAAATATTCTAACGGCGTCAAATCGCACGACCGAGGCGGCCAAGCGACTGGACCATTTCGTGAGATAACACGTTCTCCAAACTTGGTTTCCAATAAATTGATTGTGACATTCGCTGTGTGGCTTGTGGCGCCGTCCTGTTGGAAGCACATGTCCTCCAAGTCCATATCATCAAATAGGGGCCAAATATATTCGGTTTTCATTGAACGGTAGCGATTCCCATTCACAGTAACGTGCCGGTCTTGATCATCACGGAAGAAGTACGGCCCAATGACGCCGCCGGCCCATAAACCTCACCAAACCGTATTTTTTCGGGATGCAATGATGACTCATGGATTACGTGTGGATTGCTGATTGACCAATACCACATATTGTGTTTATTGACGAAGCCATTCAGCCAGAAATGAAGCTCATCGCTGAAGATGATTTTTCGATGAAAATCCGAATCATTTTTAAGTTGTTGCTTAGCTCAATTCACGAACATACGACGCTTCTGGTGGTCAAGCGGCTTCGGTTTTTGCGTCAATTTAATCTTGTAAGGATACAGGCCAAGATCTTTTCGCAAAATTCGCCACAACGACGTCACAGAGATGCCCAACGCTTGAGAACGACGTGTGAGAGACACATTTGGGCTTTCTTCAGCTGAAGCCTCAGCGGCAGCAATATTCTCGACACTACGGGCACTTCTTTGTCTCACTGGCACGGGAACATTTTGTACTGTGCCTGTGGATTAAAATTTTTCCTTTAGACGCTCAATTGTTGATCTGCTAGGACGATTATGACGACCATAAATTGGACGTAGCGCTCTTATCGTTGAAGCCACTGACTCCGAATTTCGGTAGTAAATTTTAATAATTTCGACTCGTTGGTGGCTCGTATATCTTTCCATCATGAAATGGCAAACCTTACTGAATAGAAGGGTCAAAAGAGCGGCAAGAAATATGGCGTCGTTTGCTGTCCCTGTCGCTCTACTTTTGTAGCGTCCCTGTTGAAAAACCCTGTAGTAGCTACACTGGGTATGGGTGACGACAAGACTGTCAAAAAGAGCTCAACTTAACCTCCAAATCTAAACCCTAAATCACCCTTATAGATCAAATCATCGCTTACGGTTGCTCCGTTCGGTACAATGTAGCGCCGTCATATATGAAAAAGAAACAGTTCTTTAAGAGGCGGTTTATTCGATCCTGTTGGAAACCTAAACAGGAATCCGAACTTCAGAATCCGTGTACATAAAATACTATCGCAACAACGCTTCGGAATTCTTTTGGAAATTCGAAGCCACGTTGAAAGAGCGACGGCCAGCGACAACAGCTTGATCTCCCATTCATACGTCGAGAACAACCTTTTGCCGAGCTTTATCCACCTTAAGCATCGGACGAATCTTAGCAGCGTGATGGCCTTAAATATTGGCTCACCGGAGCTCCAGAGACGCAATTGAGATGACAACCATTCATCGAGTGGTTGTTCATGTACAAGGGGGCGCAAAAGTAATCCTCCTATCAGAAAATGCTATAAATTTTGCGATTGGCCCCTAATGTCAGTTCTGTTTTGACATTTGTGTAGTAAACACATGTGAAATACACGTTAATAAACAATGTTACGCTACACTGCTCCAGAACGCGGAATATTGGTGACTTTTTATTTGAGCAATAATCGGTCGGTGACTTTGGCACAACGTGAATTTCGTCGCAGATTTCCTAGCCGTCCAACGCCTACTGGTGAAACACTGCGACGTTTAGCCGCTCGCCTCGAAGAGACTGGCACAACAGGAGATGCTGCCAGGCGTGGCAGACCCCGGAGTAGCCGTTCTGCAGAGAATATTGCTGCTGTAGCCGAAGATGTCATGGAAGCGCCGTCGACATCGACCAGACGACGTGCCATGCAAATGGGTATCAGTCGACGGTCTTTACAGCGAATTTTGGTACAGGATTTGAAGATGTTTCCGTACAAAGTCCAGACGGTGTTAGCTGCTGACCGCCAATCGCGTCTAACATACGCTCAAGCCATCCTTAATCACCACCAAGAGGAAGATGATTTTTCATCAAAAAAGATCATGAGTGATGAGGCCCATTTCCATCTTAGCGGGTACGTAAATAAGCAAAATTTACGCTTCTGGGGAACTGAAAATCCGCGTGTAACCCACGAAGAGCCATTACACCCGCTCAAAGTCACTGTATGGTGTGCTGTTTTCGCTGGAGGAGTCATCGGACCTTTTTTCTTCGAAGACGTCGCGGGCCAAACGGTTACTGTGAATGGTGAGCGCTACAGAGCAATGATCAACGAGTTCTTTTTGCCGCAACTTGATGAATTGGGATTGGAAAACATGTGGTTCCAACAGGACGGTGCAACGGCACACACTGCACGTGCCACAACCGATATGCTGAAGGATGCATTTCCCGGGCGCCTAATCTCCCGTTTTGGCGATTTGCACTGGCCAGCAAGATCGCCTGATTTGACCGCTCCAGACTTCTTTTTATGGGGCTTTTTGAAGTTGCGGGTTTATGTCAACAAGCCTCAGACTCTTGCAGCTAGAAATTCGAATTCGGAGGTTAGGTTTCTAAATTGTATCCAAACATTCCTTCATATTTAAAAAAAACAACGATTTCCCAACCCCACAGCAACACCGTCCCAATTTATTTGTATTCCGAACAAGTACTTGTCCAAAACAAAAGCAAACATCTCTTCCGTTCTTGGAGAATTCTTTCTCCGACTGCTATTGCAGCTTGCTGCTGGTACTTGTTCCAGTATGGACCCGTATCTAAGCCATAACCCATCATCGTCGAAACCGGTGTTGTTGGTCACCTTACAACAACTGTGCGCTTAATGATGATGGCGATCCTGATGATGATGATATTGATGATGATGGTCGATTATCCAGCCACCACAGCAATAGTTTGTTTGGTTTTATTCAACCTATTGCTTGTGTCTCCCCATTCGTTCTCTCTTTTTTCTCTATTCCACTTTACTTACCTACCTTACTGGTGTACATGTGTATTGAGTATACCAAAAAACGAAGACAACAAAAACAAAAAAAAAAACTCTCCACCACTATCCATTTAACACACTGCCGTTAGTCAAAGTTGCCCACAACGCTGGCTGCTACAATAGATACTTTTGTATCTGCTTTGCTCTACAGAGACTGCCGCTCTGCAACTGGTAAATCCAACACTGCTGCTGCTCGTCGCCGCCGAAGACATTTGTTGCACTACACTACGACCGCACTACTAGTTGTGCCAGCCGATTGGGGGTTAACTCAGTCGAGCTTTTCCATTCGTCGGATGTGTACGCGTTACGTTGCCTAGTGAGAGCGGTCTTGTGTTCCATTTGTTGTATCTCAGTCAGCGCTAGAGTATACGCTTCAGCTAATAGATTTTGCTTCAAGTTCTTGAATGCTAACAGATAGATAGTTTTACAAAAAAAAAAGATACTTTTGTATCTATTCTATACAAATAGCGGGAGCTAGATAAATAAATAATAGAAGAATTCTCAACGGTATTCAATTACCATACACATATATGCAAGTGATTAGATATTGTATCTAAAAGAATAAATTGTATTCAGTGGTGTTTAGATATTGTTAAGTGTAATTTTCTTTGAAAATAAAAATTCTACAGTGCGGAAAACATATGTAAACCGGTTAAAAAAAATTACAACAACAACAAAATAAATTGATCAACTCGACTTGAGTTTAGCAGTTGTGTCCGCTCTTGTTCCAAGGAGAAAGAAATTGCTTTTCCCTCTTATCCGTTCGTCCGTGGCGAAAGAATAAAAGTTAAATAAATTTTATCTGTCGAATTGTATATTCGTTGTGTGTGTCTCGTTTCACCGTTGATTCGCGTCGTCTCGAATAACGTATGAAGTGGGAGATAAATTAGCACTTAAGTGAGTTGCAGAAAAAAAAATAAATTCCCCCCTCTCCGGCCCGCAAAGAAAATATCAAATTTCGTGCCCAGATACAAAAAGTATCAAAGTATCTTATATTTTTTTTTTTGTAAGGAAAGGATTAACGGAAAGCCCAAAAGAGAGAGAGAAAGATTGTCAAATTCGGTCACCTAAATTTGTCTCCGAGTTCGCCGTTAAAGACACGATAAATCGTCTCCCAATAAATCGCCATCTGCAGCAGCTCGCACTGGATCAGTGGATGAATTCGCCTGACCAACCTCTGCAAGAGTATCTGAAAGGTAGGTTGTGGTGTGGGTCACTATATTTATTTTGTTTTAATGTTTTCCTGTTCGTTGTACAATCAAAAAAAAAATTGATTGGATAAAGGAAATATTTACACCACACAGAGGCTCTTTGTCAAGACAGGCAAATGTGGTTGACTTTATTAATTGTTAGGTATTTTGTTTAATGGCGACCGGTGTAGGAAGCCCATATATAGGGCGGGGGTCGGGGGCTTTGTGTGACAGCTCAAATTTACATACTTGTAGCGGTTTATTACGGAATGCGGGAGTGTGACGTATCGTTTCGGATATGGGCCGGGGCCCTCTTATTCAGTTGGCTTTGTATCCACATCCACATGCAAACTGGCAGAAATATTTTTTTTTCAAATTTAAATGTTATGGGAACCCGTTATATCGCCCAATTATTTTCAGAACGTTCTTCAAATGGTAAACAATAATAAAAACTTATTTCGAATCTTTAACGATGGTGGTAGTATATTTTTTTTTTTGGTTAGGTAGAGGTAATTAAAAACTCTAGGAAGGCCAAGTTGTTTTATAATTTTGCTGTGACAACAGGTTAGGAGAATTTTATTCAATAGATACTTTTATATCAAGCCACTGAATAAAATCAGAATTGATTAACTTCAGACAGATGGCTGTAGGTGGGTATGGTTATTTATTAGCTAGCGCCATAGGGAACTATGAACAATAAGTACTCTCATAGTTTTGAGGCAAACATATGTAAATAATTAAACGAGAGATAAAAGTTTAATTGCTTTTCGAATAAACCTAAAAGATACATGTTGTCAAAGGCGCTCTGTTAAGAGAGGCAACAGACGTAAAATTTGCATTCTGCTCTTATTGTTTGATTTGTGTTTCTGAAGATAAATGGATTTTATGACGCTCATAAAAAGATTTAAAAAAATTCGAGGCGTTAACCGTTTAGCCTATGGTGGGGTTTCAGTCAAGGGTCTACAAAAATAGACAACATTTGCTTTAAAAAAGGGAGCATCGCAAATTAGAAATAAGTGATTCAGTAAATTTAAACCCTTGGATAGGTGCAATGGGCGGATTGGACTCCTTAGCATAAGCTCGCTGGTTCGAATCCCGAAATTGGCAACACGTAATTTGTTTTTAAATGTCCTACCTCATGCGGTGATTTTCACAAACATCCAAAGAGTGTAAAATGCTTAGCCGTTCGAAATCAGCGTTTTCATAGAGGTCCTATTGTTCCATGTCTTCTGTGGGTGGCGTGCATCCGAAATGTCAAATTTTCAATGACTCTGGCGTATAAATCAGGCTGAATTTGATCGATGGCATGGGTTATGTTGGCTTTAAAACCCTCTTTTGATCGTGACTTTTTCGCTTAGACCTGCGACTTCAGAAAACTCCACAAGAAAAAGTCTAACGGTGTAAAATGCAAGATCTCGGTGGCCAGTTCACATCACTAATCCAGAATTTTCAATGTGGCGTGAGCTGTGTGCCAGGAAGCGCAGTCCTGTTGATACCACAAGCCGTTGGTGTCAATATCATCCAATTCAGGCCAATTAAGGCACTCGCCGTTGACGGTGATGGCCTGACCAACGTCTTTCTCAAAGAAATATGTAGCAATGACGCCGCCAGCCCCGATCTACAGCAAACAGTGGCTATTTCGGGATGCATTAGACGCTCTTGGATCTCATGTTGATTGGTATCTTCCCAAATTCAACAATTTTGTTTGTTGACATATCCATTCATCCAGAAATGGGCCTCATCGCTGAAGTTGATTTCTCGATGAAATTTAGGGTCAGTGTCCAACTGCTCTAGAACCCAATCAGCGAATACACGTCGTTGTCTATAGTGGTATACATTCAGCTCCTGGGTCAGTTGAATTTTGAACGGCTGCAGGCTCAGGTCACAACGCGAAATTCACCAAGTTGTGGTCTGCGAAAGCCGACTTATTGTGAGCGACGCGAAGTCGACTGCTTTGGATTCTCCTGTACACTTCCACGGGTAGCGGCGATGTTTTCAGCAGATCTGGCGTTTCATCGACGTACGGGTGTGGGTTTATCGTTTGAACCAGTGGACTCAAATTTATCCAACACACTGCATGATGGCGACGGACCTGGGTAGGGAACTCTGGAATAATATCATTCGAATGAAATACACAGCCTGCCTGAATGGCGCGAATTTAAAAAAAACAATGGCATTTTAACATCACATCCTGTATTTCTTATGTTGTTCTCCCCAATACACAAAATATCTTTGTAGATCATTTCCAACTGAGATTGTTTTCTTATATTTCTTACATAACTAATGGACAAGTCAAATAAAATACTGTACACAAATTACAATTAAAATAAGTTAATTAATTTGCAAGCAGTAATACTTTGCAAACACAAATTCCTCACTCAGATTCCAAAATATTAATTAACCATCTCTACCCCGACGCTTTAAAAAGAATCGATGCTCATAAATTAAGTAAATTCGCAATCATCCGCGCTCTTGAACAAAATTATTCGCAATATTTACACCAAAAATATTCGATGTAGTGAAATTAAGTCATTTAACCAATTAGTTAAGCAAGGAAAAATAAAAAAAAAATTAACAAGATTTAAATAAATATCTACCAAGTATCTCATTCCATCTTCTTCGCTGTTTTTTTTTTAATCGTTTCTCAATATCTTGTTCTTTTGATTAATTAAAATCATTAAGCAAACACACCAAAATATTGACACGCATAATTTAATCACAAACAAATATAAATACCAACAAACACCCATTAACCAATGGCAATGATCGCATACAAATAGTCATAGATACTTTGTTAATTCCGTAGGCTACCTGATAATGATGATGGGATTTTGAACATGTCAAACTGACATGATGGACAGATTAATTTCTAACCCCTAAAAGGAATAGATACATTATCTATAAAGGAGTAGATTGATGAAAACTCCCTCTCCCTGAATCAGATATTCATTAAACGGTTAAAGACCTTGGTGGAGTCTAGATTCCAACATAATTAATCACCATTCACGGTTTAGTGCTACAGAGCAGCTAGCTCTACTCTTGTTTTCTTGTCTTACAACATTTTTTCTCGAATAAATTCCAATGAAAGTGTCATTGGTCTGAACAATCATAAAACTCCACTTTTAGGTTAAAAAAATCCAACAAGATACTAAGCTAACTTCAGTCATTTTGCTGTATCTACTACATTTTACTTCCTGACTTAGTTTGAAAAAAAAAAACTAAGCCTCATAGCTAAACCATGTGCTTCACACCTGAACGAACGCCCGAGATACTTTTAATTGAGTGCAATTGCTGCCTTGGTAGCTGGCAGCACTTAAAAACCAACTCAGCTGTGAAATATGAGCGAATTAATGCTGGTCGGTATCAAAAAAATGGTCGGCGGTTGGGGTGGCGGGGTTCTATGTGTGCTTGGACCACAACACTAATTGTGCAGATATTTCTGTTTATGAATTCAAAAGTGCAGTTGTTCCAAGCTAGATGTGAGTACGTGTTAAAGTACGAGATACAACGAGAATGGGGCAGATACCGAGGAGAGATCTTTTGGTGCTTTATGGGAAATCATTGGAATGGTAGTATCTGCATGTGGCTTATAATACACTTTATGCGGGATGTGTGTAATGAGATAAAGTGCGATAATTTTGAACATTTTTTTCAATTGCTTATGTAATGAGGGCGTGGCTGCATGTGGGAATTACTTAGAGAAATACAGTGGTCAACAAATGTTTGGCGTGATGGATGGTGCGTGGTCTTTCTATAAAATGTTTTATCCTGTTCGCAGTTGACTTCTTTTTATACCCTATCCCATAGGGGTATGTTAGTTTTGATACAAAGTTTGTGGATCGACTAAGTATATGGATCGACTAAGAATCGCTAGCTGAGTCGATTAAGCAATGTCTGTCTGTCCGTCCGTCCGTCTGTACGTCACCGATTTTTAGGTTTTAAATTTTGAGCTATGATAATAAAATTTGGTATATAGGATCCTTGTCCATGCCTACAGAACAAGTGTAAACATTTTTGAAATCCGCCCAAAAGGAGGCGTGGCCTTTTTAGGAAATCTTAGATTTTAGCCAAACTGAAAGGAATTTTAAAAAAGTTTCTGAGAAACATATATAGAAAATTTGAATATCTATATTTCGCCTATACAAAATTTTTTGCCAGGCCCACTTTTTGGGGTACATTTTTAAAATATTTGAAAAAACTTTCGATCCAAGATCATTAATTATGGTAATATGAACATTTTGTCCCTAGATAATTTTAACCCACGCCCACATTTTGCCTGCGTTTTCCTACAAAAACCATTTCTATACCCTACCCCAAGGCTGATGCAATAGAAAAACGTTGTTTTTTGTCGAACCATAAAATTCTTCCGCTGCTGACTTGTGACGTTTTTTTTTTACAAAGAACCCCTTACTAAATTTGGTTCTCGAGTGAAATTTTATATATATATACAGAGCATTCCTATATCCGTCAGCTTTGGACGCTTCCGATCTGAGAAAAGTTTCTCCAAACGGACTGTGTTACAAGATGTTAAACCTATGAATATGAGGTGTCCCACTTAATGTGGCTACAAAGGTTAAAAGAAGTTAATTTCAGCTTTAGTTAGATATGTTACTTGATCTAAATTCCGGTACGCAACCCTGAGAGGATGTCAGGTTGTAATTTGTTTTCCGGAACTTGAATATAAAATTCTTTAATAGGACAAGTTCGTACAATGTGTAGCCTATGTTTAAGAAAATAATTTATATAAATGCGATGTGCGTTGTGTAGATTTTTGTAAATCATGATCGTGCATGAAAGTGTTTCCCATGTTTCTACAACAACTATAGATAATCTTAGCTAAAGTAATTAATGTATCTAGAATCTTAAAATCCCATTATTGACTATAGAAACTGCATTCCCCTTTTCCAAACTGCATCGCACATCAGTAGTATTATCTGTAAAATATCAGATAATGAATATTCCTCAGCACATGTAACATCACCCTAATTATGCAAATTATCAGCTCACACTTCAGCGCTGTTCCCACTTATTTTGAACCGATTTCCCTCCAACCTGCTGACCTATCTATCTATCTATCCCCTAGCCCAAAAGTAGAAAAATTATTTAATAGAATTAATTTCTTTTTGCACCTACTAATGGGTACACCACCGTCTCACCCTCTGTATCTCACGGATGCATCATTACTTAACCCATCGTTTCACTGCCATTATCACTCCGTCTGCGCAACAAGAGTGTATCTGCTAGCAAAAGATTCCCACTTGTCTGTTCCAGGTGTTGATTACTATCTGTTTGGGTCGGCCTTGAAAAGGTAACATAGGTAACACAAGTATCAGTGGCAAAAGACTGCGTTGAGGATGGTGTTGTCATGACCTTAAACTTGGGTTTTTGGAATCTCTTTGGTTATGGTATAGCATCCATCCAACACCACCATCATCATCATTATCATCAGCGCATGTAATTAAATTTTTGCTAAATGAATTTCGCATTGTTAAGTCGGTTTTGCAGAAAAAAAAAAAAACAAAACATAGACCCTCCGAGTCTGGTCTGGCCAAATGACAGAAACAGAGGCCAGTGACATTTTAATGGGATTTGGTTCACGATGGCTGGGTTTTGGTGGAATGCTGGTGGATAATTGCATCATTATTTTGTTTATCTGACATGTGTCCGCTGGAAGCAGGATGTTGAAGGAGTAGAATATGTTTTGTGGTGCCAGTCGGCGTGACGAAATTAAGAAACACTGAAAAGGTGCAGATACCTATTGCTTTTGTCTAACAGGGGGCATTGTTCTAAAGATTTGGCATCATTGTGTTCGCTGTTTGGTTGTGCCGCAGTTATTTACACTGCGTATCCAATACGGAACACAATTTTAGGAAATGGGGGTATATATCCCCCTAAGAATGTTAAGTACCTAAAGGTTGTTATATTGTGACCTATATTGGATTGTCGAGGTATAAATCGTTTATTTGAATTAAATCAGATGGGGTACATAATTTAGAGTCATAGGTCTATCTATACTTCATAAGCATGTTAAGTACCACAAGGTTGATACATTGAACCTATTTTGGGTTATTTAGGCATGCATCGATTATTCAAATGAAGTCAATTGGGGAACACAATTTTAAGACATGGGTCTATATATCGAGCAGAACAGTCAAACCGAACTAATCGGTTTACAGAAGGGATAAAATCGTGAGCGGATGTATTCCATCTGTCTTCTCGAAGAGCTATGTTACCCCACGCCGTACTTATGAAAAGGCTCGTTTGGATCAGAAGCTGATGATCATCGACGAGTATTGTCTACGTAACAATTGCGAGGTCTGGATAGTCAAGTATGCCCTTGCCAAGATCCGTAACGCTCTTCTCCGTCATTCGCATTGGTGTGTTGGATAAAATCCGCATTAAGCTCGATTACGTCGAATACGATTACCAACGACATATCCGTGCCCGAAAACAGTTGGTGAACATCACATAGTTCGTTGTGCGTTTCGATTCCCAGAAATATATCGACTTCTCCCTGAAGTCGCCATTCGGTGGAAGGGTAAGAACATGAAGAAGACCCAAGGTGACGCCACAGCAACTGAAGAAGAAGAAGGTTAGTAATTCTCAACAGAAAGTTGAGGAAGTTTTCTAAAATTTTATTGAAAAAAAAGGAAATTACCTACCACAAGGTTGATATATTGGACACATTTTGGATTCTCATGACATGAATAATTTACTAGAGCGTAATAAAATGTGCAAAACAATTTTAAGACATGGTTCCATTTACCCTTCCTAAAATATAAAGTACCTCACGGTTGATTTATAGGACCAATTTTGGTCTGCCAAGGCATGAATCGCTTATTGAAATGGATACTAAAAAATATCTAATCATACGAAAAGCCTATAATCTTCTTTAGAAAACCTTCAAGTAATAGTCTATATCCCATTCCATATGTTATATGAAAAACCTCAAAAAATGGGCGTGTCAGTTATTTTCCTTTGTACCAAACTTAGAGGACAGAATTGCTCAAATTAGTTGCTCAAACATTTTATTGAATTTCTTTAAACTTTATAAAATCGGACCTGTTTTGTTTTGGAATACATCCTCAAAAAGTGGGTGTGGTTCGTTTCATGGCTATACCTACAGCCTTAATACAATGTTTAGTAAAATTTAACAAAAAAGGAAGGAAGGAAGGTTATCACCACTCTTCCCGAGTAGAACGAAATTAATAATTCCCCGTTTTAATAGGTAAGCTTTTTTGTGCTGTCGGGGGTCTGTTGACTGTAGACTATACCACCTTAATACAATGTTTAGTAGAATTTAACAAACAAAAGAAGAAAGGAGGGTTATCAGCACTCTTCTCAATTAGACCGAAAAAAGGATTGGTCAGTCCGTCCTAATAGGATAGATTTTTGGGGCTGTTGGGGGTCTGTTGATGCATCAAACTTGCATAAGCCTGCGTGGCCCCTTAGCTAAACCGGTTCCTGGAAAAAATAAATATTGTTGAAGGGGTATAATTGTACTGAAAGGTGGGATTATGATGTGGTTCTCCGAAAGAGATAGTCACTCCAGCCAGATCTTTTGCAGATCTGAACCATAGGAGTGTTTTCCAGATCACGTAGATCGTAATGGTTGCCTAGAATTCATCTTCGGTTGCTGCTTATCGCAGGGCAGTGACACAGCAGGTGTGTGATATTTTCTTCTACGTCTTCCTTTTCTTATTGCTTATTATGTCATTATATCCTGGCACAGAGTTCTTAGAGATCTTAGCTTCTAGTCCAATAACACGGGATTTGATAACATTTGATGTCAGTGATTCTATGGCCGTAGGTGGAGATAATCCTCTTGTCATATGTCGAGTACGCTATCCCATTTTACAGTTTCGAGTATGGCAAGGATATCTGCTTGTTATAAACTACCAAGTCTGCTAGTCTTAGGGAAGTGGCTAACCAGATATTTTCAAAGCAAATTCCAGAGCCTATTTCGATTTCCATTTGTGATCCATCAGTAAAGATCGCAATTTCCAATCTGGATACCATATCGTTGACAACCATTCGTCCTTGCTTGGTAATCGAATGAATGATGATGATTCAGCATGCCTTCCTCATATGCGACTGGTTTAGTATTTTAGTAAAGCACTGTGGCCAAAAGGTTTTATGCGATTTTTGCTGCTGTTTCCTTGATATAAAGATAATTTGGTGTAAGGTTAAGGATCGCCTCTAAACCTGGTACTCATGAGTTTTGTTATCAGTAAGTATCACACCCATTGCACTTTGGTGCAGCATGTTATATGTTTTGCCTTTTTCGTGGCAACCATATGTAAATATTGGTCTTCCTTATGCTGTGTATAGCCATTTCGTACGTTTGAAAAAAAAAAACGCTTATGTGTGGGATGAACCTGAGCCCTGAAGAAACATGCTCCTCCAATTTATTCGAAATCCCGTGTATCTTCACTCCGAAAATAGTATTCAACCAGGTTTACATTTGAATGGCAATAATCCCTGTCTTCAACAGAAACAAAGTTCAGACAATTGTCAGATTTAATAATATTGTCAATGAGAGATGAGTCGAAAATGTCTTAAAATTGTCTGAAAATATTGTCATAAAAGTTGTTTTCAGATGACCATTTTCCACGCATTCATTTTTCAGTGTTAAGTCTGGCAATCGTCTGAGAAGAGTATTAAAATATACGCCTTCCAACTGAGGTATTCAGATATCTTGAGAACTTAAAAAGTATAAAAAATAAAATCGTCATATCGTCGATCGTGGAACTTTAAATTACCAACAGTACGCTTACTCTTGTATCTATAACCTTTTATAGATAATATCTTCCTTATGGTAATTCACTTCACTCATCATAAATGTTCATCATGTATCTATTCCAGGTGTTAAGAAAAATACAAGTTCTTGGACTTTTTATAATCTGGAGTAAGTCTTGTTACTCATTATAAACGTGGATAAAAAACTCTCTGAGTAAGAAAAGGGGTCTAAGATGCCAGTCTTTGGGTACTCCAAATAGTTTTGGCATTTTCTTACAAGGAATCATAGAAAGCACAACTTTTTCTGATCCGATTGTCCCTCATTATATGTTCACGTATAATTTTATGACACGCCCACTTTTTAGAGGCGTTTCCATATAACAAAAAAAAATAACCAACGATTTTTGTCGATCGGTTAAGATATTAAGAAATTCGGTTTGAATTTGTACATTTTATGATTTCGCGGTTAGCACGCGTTTGTTCTGCTCTTATCATGAATAGGAATTCATAATTTTATAAAAAACGATAGTTTACAATTATTTCAGACGGTTTTCGGCAGTTCTGTCATTTATTTAAAAATATGTTATCATCAATGATTTACAAATGCGTTCAAACTAACTATCATTGCATTAAATATGGTGCAAGGCACTTGTGGTATACCCAAATACTGATACAAAAAGTGTATGAGTAAAATAACAGGTCAATGATACCAACCTCCTGGTACTCCAAATTGTTTTGCCATTCTCCTATATAGAATCCTAGAAAACAAAAATATTTCTGATCAGATACTTCCTCAATATATAAATTATTTTTAAAATTAAGAAAACGATATGTTATTGATTATTTTATTTGGCTTTTGATAGTTTTGATAGAGCAGGGCCTAAAAGTATTAAGCGCTAAAATTTTCAGCAGCCATTGTTTTGAATATGCTTAAAGACAAATAAAGTGAACCCAACTAAACATACAAAAACTGCTTATGTAATACAACAGTTCATAGATACCAACCTTCTGGTACTCTTAGTTGTTTTACCAATGTCTTACAAAGAATCATAGAAAGCACAAATACTTCTGATCAGATAGTTTCTTAGTATATAATATTAAAATTTCTAAAACCCCATTTAATGATTGTTTTAGATGGTTTTTGACATAATCCTAATTTTAAAAAAAATATATTATCTTTTCACGGATCAGGTCCTAAAAGCTTTAATAGCTACACAGTAACCACAGCATTAAATGTACTCAAGGCAACCTATGGTTTACCCAAATAAACAAACAAATACCGTGTGAGCAATAAAACAGGCCTACGATACCAACCTTCTGGCACACTAAATTGTTTTGGCATTTTCTTAAAATAAAACATCGGAAAGGCAAATAGTTATAATTGGATAGTCATTCAATGGGTATTGCCCTCAATAGGAAAGGAACAAGTGGTACAACCTCTTAGAATTAATACATGTTATGACCGCCACGCCCACCTACATCCCATATTTTGCATTAGCATGCACAATTAAAAAAGGAAAGCTACACAAACATCTGACATGGTTTTCGCTGATTCTGCGAGTTAAAAAAAATCATCACCTAGTACCGAGATGCCGAACGCTAAACAATCATTAACAACCACTGCCTTGAACATAGACATAGGTAGGTAAGGTATCCTCAGATATATCTTTGCGTCAAAAGCAAAAAAAAAAAAAACTTCTCAGATCAATAAAATCTGTCAATCGTCAACATTGTATTTGAATTCTTTGCATCACTACTTCGATGCAGTGACACTCCCTCATCAAATTGCGCACGTCTACCGTGTGTTGTCATATAATAGTTGGTTTCCATTTCAAGGTACACCCTGCACTACATGACAGAGCTATACTTCTTAGGATAGGTTCGATCACCTTTAATTGCGTAATTATGCTAGAAATCCCCCTTCGATAATGGAGAGTTGTGCACGACTTTGCTTTGAATTTTCTGTTTGTTTTTTCTTCTTTGACTTTGTATCTGTATCTATCGTGTCACTCCATCGAAGTCGATGTTGATGTCGGTTAACATGAACATTTTCGATTTTTAATTTCATAATCGACAATCGTGCAGAGAAGTAGCATCTTCTGAGACTGACAAATCGTTTTGTTTGCTTTTCGCTCTTTCTGAGGAAACATTTTCATAATAACCCAACTTTGATATTCTGGAAATTTTAGGTTTCAATGCATCATGTCTTCGTCGTCATCGGGTCTTTGGTCGGTGTCTGCATCAACTCCCACGGGATGGGCTGTATCTACATTGTAAATCTTAGTTTCTAGAATTTTGATCAACAAACCGTGATTTTTCCCCTTCTGAGAAAATGAAATGTATCCAATGGATGAAATATGTAAACTAAGTGGGCCACCATTGTCCGCCTTTATGCACCAGCAGAGTGGAATGGTTATGTGTGGCCAGTGGCCCCCTCCCATCTATAGATGCGCGGTGGGATAGAAATGAAAAGGCCGTGCGGTCTATAATTTCGGGGTAATAAAATTAAACTTGTGTCATTTCCCTACGAGGGTCATCTTCGAATTGATGGGTGTCACTGGTCATTATGCTAATGTCGATTGAGTGGGAACATTTTCGTGAGATAGGTAGAAGTTGCGGTTGACAGGTGAATGTTCAGACGAACTCAAATCTGCGGGTTTAATGTGTGAAAATGGGAAATGGTTATGTGTGGATTTTAAGTGTCAATGGGATTACCATAAAGGGTCAAAGCCGGTCAACATTTGTGATAAGCTCTTAAGTGCTGTTTAGGCTTTTGAAATCGATTTTATGCTATCAAATGGAGTCCTGTTTGAGTTTTTTTGATATAGCCGCTCATGTCAAAGCCATTTAATGGTTTGTTAGAGATTCTTGTTTTGTCATTTGTTCCATGTATCTAGATATTTACATAATTTGAAAATAGAAAGAAGGACTTTAGACTTTTTCTTAATGTCGAGCAGATCTCATAGAGATTTTTCAAACAATACCCATGACAAGCATATTCCAATCTTTTCGTATGTTATAAATAACGTTGGTCTTAAATTCCAACCTTGTGGTATAATACATTTTGTTTCTACTTTGCCATACAATCTCTCGAATCAGTGGTAGTTCTAACACCAGCCCTACCACAAGGCAAACACCAAAAGATCACAAATCTAGTAAACTATAAAACTCTTAAATTTACTGAGACATAGGGGCATTTGACACACTTAGTAGTAGAGGGCTCTATCCTAAAAAAAAATACAAATTTTTGGCGCAACAGACTCGTTAGTACCCAGGGCCTAGCTTTCCCACAATCATTCATGTGTGAGTGTGTACTTCATGCACTATGACGGGAGCTAAGAAGGCTAAGTTGAGATAAACGTTTCTTGACGATTGGTACTACCCGGATGATTTATCAGACCATCACGAGAGGAGGGCCAGTGAAAAATCAAGGTGTTGCTACGGTTGGGAATCGAACACAGACCTTCTGCGCGGCAGTTCATCGCACTAACCATAGCGCCACTCTATCGTAAAAGGCATATAAAATCGTCGAAAACGACGATCGTTTTAAAAATTGCCTGAAGCTCTGAATCTGTCCGACGAGAAGAAGGTTCGAACTGCCCAGAAGAAGAAATTCGAATTTGGACGCTTTAGCCCATCTGGAGTAGCCAGAGCCTACACTGAACGCCTGAGTATGCAACTCTCCTTTGTGCATTGACCTACCACAGACGCCAACAATCAGTGGTGCCAATATCGCGACATCATAAAGTAGGTAGCCGATACCACTGTAGGGTACCAGTCACCCCCGAGAAAGAGCCCGTGGTATGATGATGAATGCATGTACAAGAGAAAGATGACAGAAGACGCACAAGAGAAAGCGCTGCAGCGCAAAACAAGGGCAGCGAGAGAAGAGTATCGAGACAGGAGAATGGACTTACGCAGCTTCCCAGCTCAAGGAGATCGAAGAGTCGCGTGATCCTTACAACATCAGGAGGTTTTATAAAAAAAACCAAGCAACTGGCTGCTGGCTACAAAACCGGAACGCTGGCATTTCCAACAGCTGCTAAATGGGCATCGTGTACAGAGAGTGATGGGGCAAGAAGAGAATCCACGTCCATTCAATGAAGAACTAGTTCCACCACCTAGTATAGAAGAAGTTGGCCTAGCTATAAAAAAAAGCTTAAGAACAACCAGGCCGCAGGTTCTGATGGCTTACCAGCGCAGCTTTTTAAATACGGTGGTGATGTTTTGGTAGGGAGCATGCACCGAATCATCAATCAAGTATGGTTGGAAGAAAACATACCCGATGACTGGACTATCAGCTCCATATGCCCCATCTACAAAAAAGGCGATCCTATGTCTTGCAAGAACTATCGAAGCATATCCCTGCTCAATGTCGCGTGCAAGATCCTATCCAACGTACTGCGTGAACGTCTAAAACCGTTCTGTACACTAATCGGAACGTACCATTGTGGCTTCCGCCCGGCAGATCAACTTTAGACCTGCGGGACTCTGATGCAAATCCTGGAAAAGACCAAGGAATTTCAAGTCGAAACTCACCACCTATTCATCGACTTCAAAGCCGCGTATGATAGCATCCATTATCAGGAGCTCTATATGGCGATGGCCGAATTCGGAATCCCGGCAAAACTGATTCAGCTGTGTCGCGTGACGCTGGAAAACACGCGCTGCAACGTGCAGTTTGGAAGTAGCTCCACCCAACTATTCCAAACATGCACCGCATTCCGACAAGGAGACGCGCTATCATGTGACCTCTTCAATCTCGTACTGGAGCAGATAGTGCGCAGGTGTTAACACGGAAGGCACTATTTTCAACAGGTCCGTCCAGGTGCTGGGCTATGTGGACGATATTGACATCATCGGTTGCTCCCAACGTGCCGTGATAAAAGCGTTGACGGCGATTGAAGAACAGGCGAAATCCGTTGGCCTTGAAGTAAATGAGGACAAGACTAAGTACATGCTATCAATAAACAAACAAACATCTGTCACCGTCTAGGACAAGACGTCACTATTGATAGCAGCAATTTTGAGGTAGTTAAGGAGTTCACCTACCTCGGAGTAAACATAAACTCCACGTATGACACCCTAGTGGAGATCCATCGAATTACCCTAGGAAACCGTTGCTACTTTGGTTTGGCGAAACAACTGGGTTCAAAACCCTTATCCTGCCAGTTCTGCTTGATGGTGCCGAGTGCTGGACGATAAGCAACAAGGGAGAGCTGATACTGGGCTCCCTCGAAAGAAAAATACTTCGGCGAATTTTTGGTCCTGTGCACGAGGAGAGCGAATGGAGGAGAAGATACAAACGCGAACTCTATGAGCTGTATCAAGATGTGGATGTAGTCCAAAAAGCCAAAAACGTCGACTACATTGGCTCGGCCGCATCGACCGAATGGACAATAAAGCTCCGGCTAAGAGGATCTTCGAATCCCAGCCCCAGGTTCGAGAAGGGAAGGAAGACCGAACCTCCATTTCAAAGACCAAGCCATCGCGGATGCCAGAGTTCTTGGTCCAGGCAAGTGGAAGCAGCGAGCCAGGGACCGTAGAGAATGGAAGGCTGCAGTGTCTCAGGCAGAGACTCTTCACGGGTCGGGAGCCCGATAAGTAAAAGTAAAGTAAGTAAGCTCTGCATCTGAGTGCCTTAACTCTATCGTAAGTGAGTATCGTTTTGCAAGTTACGGAACTAATAACATGTTTTATACAGATAGCCTGCTATAAAGTTATTGACTGGCGCTCTGCATAGAGTTCTCTATAGAACCACCTCAGTTTGCAAGTTACGGAATAAATGCGCTGTTTGTCCGACCAGAGCTCTGCCTATGAATTACGGAAGTTACGGAATGAATTACCTGATTCGTACAATCGTTTTGACGACGATCTTTTTTAAAATTGTCCGCCTGGAGCTGTCATATAAGTTCTTTATGGAGCATCCAACCCCAGCGTAAGCGATTCTCAGTTTGCAAGTTACGCAATGAATGCCCTGTTTCATACAATCGCTTTGATGATGATCGTTTTAGAAGTTGTCCGACCAGAGCTCTGCCTATGAGTTCTCTTGGGAGCGTCCTACTCTAGCGTAAACGATTCTCGTTTTGCAAGTTACGGAATGAATTCCCTGATTCGTACAATCGTTTTGACGACGATCTTTTTTTAAAATTGTCCGTCTGGAGCTGTCATATAAGTTCTCTATGAAGCATCCAACCAAAGCGTAAGCGATTATCGTTTTGCAAGTTACGGAATGAATTCCATGTTTCATACAATCGATTTGACGATGATCGTTTTAGAAGTTGTCCGACCAGAGCTCTGCCTATGAGTTCTCTTGGGAGCGTCCTACTCTAGCGTAAACGATTCTCGTTTTGCAAGTTACGGAATGAATTCCCTGATTCGTACAATCGTTTTGACGACGATCTTTTTTTAAAATTGTCCGTCTGGAGCTGTCATATAAGTTCTCTATGAAGCATCCAACCAAAGCGTAAGCGATTCTCGTTTTGCAAGTTACGGAATGAATTCCCTGTTTCATACAATCGATTTGATGATGATCGTTTTAGAAGTTGTCCGACCAGAGGTCTGCCTATGAGTTCTCTAGGGAGCGTCCTACTCTAGCGTAAACGATTCTCGTTTTGCAAGTTACGGAATAAATTCCCTGATTCGTACAATCGTTTTGACGACGATCTTTTTTAAAATTGTCCGCCTGGAGCTGTCATATAAGTTCTCTATGAAGCATCCAACCCCAGCGTAAGCGATTCTCGTTTTGCAAGCTACGGAATGAATTCCCTGTTTCATACAATCGATTTGACGATGATCGTTTTAGAAGTTGTCCGACCAGAGGTCTGCCTATGAGTTCTCTAGGGAGCGTCCTACTCTAGCGTAAACGATTCTCGTTTTGCAAGTTACGGAATGAATTCCCTGATTCGTACAATCGTTTTGACGACGATCGTTTTTAAAATTGTCCGCCTGGAGCTGTTATATAAGTTCTCTATGGAGCATCCAACCCCAACGTAAGCGTTTATCGTTTTGCAAGTTACGGAATGAATAGCCTGTTTCATACAATCGTTTTGACGATGATCGTTTTTCAAGTGCCCTGCACTAATACAATAATACAAAAAGTACAAACGGCTTTACAGGCTGATGTCATCTGGAAAAATAAAACCAACTTAAAGCCAAGCCCATACTTAAATTCTCTCCATTCATTGGATATATATATACTGTAGATAGCACGGTGTACACCTATAGATAAAATTTGATCCAAATGACTAATAGGACGAATTCAATTACTCTTCAAAATGCTAAGAAACAATCCCCAAAACGGTACATGAATGACACTTGATTCGGTCTTAACTGAAGTAAGAACCCACCTCTCCTCAAGACGAAAAAGAAAAACAATCTTTCATTGTTTTCTTTACGGGAAGGCTAAAAACAAAGTATCTTTCAGATGTAGATCCACAGTGGGTGTCAGTTGAAGTCATCAAACCGTTAGTTTTCAAGTGCCTTTTTTCATATTCCTTATAAGTATTTTCCAAAAGATTCCAAGTGATTCTAAAAAAAAATAAAAAACCCGTCTACCTTTAACTCTTTAAGATTTTATGTAAATAGATAAAAATTAAAAAAAAAAATAAAAATTTGCATAAATTCTTAAACAGTCAAGTGCACTTAGCATATGTGATGTATCTTATTAAAATTTCAATTACCAACCACCTATCCATTCATCATTTACCTACTGTTGCCAATAATTATGGTATTTCTATCTATCGGCCATTTGTAGGTGTACTTCAAGTAATGTTTGGCACGCATGATTAAAACATAGCAACACCGAATAAAACAAACACCAAAACGTAGAAAAAATGTTCAAATTAAATATTATTAAGATTTCAGTGATTAATTAACTTCATAAGTAATGATTAAATCATTTATCTACGAGTTGAAATTATTCATTGTATCTACATCAACAATTTTGTATTTCAGACGAAAACAATGAGAGGTGGAGAGTAGAGTGGGGTAAAAATACACAATTTAGGTGAAGGCGTCAGGCGGTCTTTTTCTGTATAATAAGTTTGAATTGATCAGTCAGCGCTAGCCGTGAAGGCTACCATCGTGACCCTTTCTAAACAATTGCACTTCAAAATCGAATCTATTTTTAGGAAAGATAGATTCGCCGATTTATATTAGCTATGTCATGAATAGTTGTGATGGTTAAATGATGTGAGTAGTGTCCTTAGTTGTTGGGAATAGTGGGGATAAATAGTTGGAAATTATGAGGGCATAATGGTGGGATTGGAAAATGATTGTTAGGGGTATGTGATGTACTTGAAATTTGTTTTTTTCTCGAACAAATAAGATGATGAGTAAGGATGTATCTGATAACAATAAGAAGATGCTTAGGCGTCTTTCAGGTTTCAAGACTACATTATTAGTGATGGAGGTAAAGAGTTAATTGAGATATCTAGCTACATTCACTATTTTTCTCATATTATTTCAATGGCGAGAAGTTTAACTTGCATACTTAAAAGTTTATGATCCAATATTCATCCCAATAGGCGATGTATAGGAATTGAATACCCAATATGTATTAATTTATTTTATTTGATCCCATATGTATAGACTTCGGTGCTTAAGGATAGTGATGCGATTATATGAGGACACAAGCGTTCTCACTCTAGCCTCTCACTATCAACTCCTACTCTTACCTCCACGCTGGTGACTGGTGGGTGCCTAGTACCTCGACTGGAGATGGGGTATTAAACCTCTGTGGAAGGTCGTTGGTGGCAGCAAACGAGGGAGGGGGGTGGAGTGTCCTCTCACTAAGGCACTCACTCTCAGGCGGCAGCGGAGGAATTCCCTAGATGGAGTCAACGGTGGCGCCTACAGCTCCAGTTTGATCGAACTGGTAGTGAAATCCCTATATGAGCTGCTTCGAAATATTTGAACACCAGGTCTATAGGGATTTCCAATTCTTAGCCAGGGTATTGGAAAAGAGTTGGTGGCGGAGGAGCCCTCAATGGGTCAACGGCAGCGCTCATACCCCAAAAATGGGCTACTGACATCGGTATTTTTTCCGTCCCGCTGTCCTAGGGTCAAAACAAGGGCCTGGCCCTCCAGGTTGGGGGTTGTGCTTTGGGTTAACTACCCATCCACGGAAAAAAAATATTGTTACGAAGCAACCAATAGCCTCGGAAAGGACTGATATTATTGTTGACGACCATGCTAAACGAAAAAAGGACAACGACGTTCGTATCTGCACCTGGAATGTGAGAACATTAAACAGGAGAGGTGCAGGCGAACAACTAGCGGAAGCCCTAAACTGCTACAAAGCAGACATTAGATACTGCCATCCAGGAAATACGATGGGATGGGTCGGGCAAAAAGAGGATGGAAACAGCGACTATTCGGATTTTTTATAAGTGCCAGACTTAGGCAAGAAGTCTTATGTTTCCAAGACATTAGCGAACGCATTGTAACAATACGCATAAAGGCCAAATTCGCCAACATATATGCGCTCATGCTCCGACGGAGGAAAAAGATGATATAACTACGGATTGCTTCTACGAGCTCCTCGACAAAACCTATGAGCGACTACCAAAGTACGATGTTAAAATCGTGCTGGGAGATTTTAACGCAAAGGTAGGAAGAGAAGACATCTTTAGCAGTATTATCCGAAAATATAGCCTACACGACAACACGTCTGGTAACGGACTTAAGCTAATTGACATCGCTACGGAACGAAATGCCACTATAGCCAGCACACGGTTTCCTCACCTCGATATCCACAACATGGGACATGGCGGTCTCCAGATCAACGAACAGTCAACCAAATTGATCACATTGCGATAGACAATAGGCACGCATCCAGTATTTTGGATGTCCGAACATTCCGAGGAGCTAACATCGACTCGGATCACTACCTTGTAGCAGCCAAAGTAAGGATGCGGATATCCACCACGCCACAAAAAAACAGAAATATTGTGAAAAAATTTAATGTCGAAAGACTGCAATCGCCAGAGACCGCCAAGACCTTCGCGCAACGCGTATCCCTTAAAAAACAAGGGCAACGATGCCAACAAGCCATTAGATCAGCCGCAACTGATGTGCTGGGGTTCTCGCGGCCACCAGCAAGAAACCCCTGGTTTGATGAGGAATGCCGACAGATGCTCGCAGCCAAGAACGAGGCCTACAAGGCTAAGCTGCAGGAGAAGACGAGAGCTGCCATTAAGCTCTATAGGCAAAGAAGAAGGGAAGAACATCGGGTTTTCAGAAAGAAGAAAAATGAGCAAGAAAAACGCGCGATCGAGGATATAGAGAGGTGCCACTCCAGGAACGATGTTCGCAAGTTTTACCAAAGTGTAAAACGTCAAAGCCAAGGCTACAAGGCTCGAACAGAATCCTGTCGAGATGAACAAGGAAATATCGTAGTTGAGACACAGTCTATGCTGAGGATATGGAAGAACCACTTCTGCAGACTGTTAAACGGCGATGACGAACAACATTCCGCTGTCAGGCAGAACGATCCATTCAATATTGGTAACGACAGCGAAAACTGCCAAACACACGACCAAAGTGAACTGAGGATAGCTATATCTAAACTCAAGCTTAATAAGCCCGCCAGAAATGACGGCCTTCCCGCTGAGCTATATAAAGCTGGCGGAGATGACTTGGTAAGCAACATCCACCAACTCATAAGCCAAATCTGGTCGGTTGAAAGCATGCCTGAAGAATGGAACCTCAGCATCGTATGCCCGATCCACAAAAAAGTGGACCCTCTGAACTGCGCCAACTACAGAGGCATAAGTCCACTCAACATCGCTTACAAGATCGTATCTGCCGTAATATGTGAACGCTTGAAACCGTTTACCAACAACCTGATCGGCCCTTATCTTGATTACCTCGAAATGAATGGATTAGTAAGCGATCGGTAATATGAGCTCCGAAGAAACGCTCAACTAGAGACATCTACGCTCAACTATGTAAACCAGCTATGGACATCTGCGATGAAAAATCATTGAGAATCGAAAGAATTTTCAAGGCATTCGATAGAGTTTGACACAGGACTTTGACTACAAAAGATTATGAAGGGTCTTTCATTAACAGCTTCTAATGTATGAATTTAAATAAAACAAATTGTGTTTTAGATATCATCGAATTTTTTTATTCGTTTGAAACGCCTATCGATGCCATTATATATGGAATATAACATCGTTTCAAATGTCTACCGCGGCTTCTCTGCGTGGCGCGAATCCTTTCCATGATTCTGGCGCGTAAATCAGGCTGAATTTGACCAATGGTATGGGTTATGTTGGCTCTGAGGGCCGCTTTGTTTTGTGGCTTATTCACATAGATCTGCGTCTTCAGAAAATCTCACAAGAAAAAGGCGGGGTCAAACCGCACAATCTCGGGGGGCAGTTCACATCACCTCCAACTGAGATGACCATGCTCATCCAAAATTTCAAATGTGAGTTGTGTGGTACGTCGCACCGTCTTGTTGAAACCACATGTTGTTGATGTCCAACAAGCGCTAAAGCGCTCGCCGTTGACGGTGATGGCCTGGCCAAAACCGTCGCCATCCCAAAACCTCACCAAAAAGTTACTTTTTCGGGATGCCTTTTACGCTCTTGGATATACGGATGCAGGCTCAAGTTATGACACAAAATTCACCCAGTTGTGATATGAGAAAGGTCGAGTTTCTGTGATCGACTGCCTAGGATTCTCCTACACACTCTTACGGGCAGCAGCGATGTTATTGACAGATCTGGCGTTTCGTCGATGTGCGGGTCAATAGTCCTTTCAATTGAACGATTATGGCGATCGGAGCGCGCTGAGCGTTGCCCAATCAGAATACCAATTTCAATAAAGCAATTTTATTATTTTCACGTGTTGTTGAACAATGCATGGTGATTTGTCAAAATAGACTAAATGAATGACAGCCAATTTGATAGATGTAGGTAGATCGGGAGCCCCCATTCAACACAAATGCAGTACGGAATATCAAAAACAAGAAAATAAAAGAACGAACTTCTTAATCACTTATTAAATGGAAGGAACTTCTAAGCCAATATGCAATTTACAATGATTTAAGTGCAGACCCAATAAACATCTGCAATCATCATCTCAAAATTGGTTAAAACGGTATCGGATTCGTTTATATTAAAAAAACACCAATTTAAAGTTTTCTTCTAAATACATCTGGCAATGTTGATAAAATGTACTTCATAATATAATGTCCTTAAACTCAATTAATTTAATTTAAAAAACTGTTCTTAATCATATTGCGTGCCATAGAATATACCGTTCATCTTTACCATCACGAATCATAAGTATTACCATTTTTCTGCGGCATTGCCAGATCTAAATCACATATTCATTTCATCATACAAAAAAAGCTTTTGTCAAAAACAGTCGCTTATCACAAACAACAACAAACACCAACACTTTTCTGAACTCTTTTAGATCAATCATTCTCCTAAGAAATTATGCACTCAAAGAGTTAAGAATACGTTACCACCCAGATGACAACTCCTACCTAAGTTACTCTGCCATCACGGAAGATTTCGATGGTGATGGCGAAGAAGATGTTGCTGTTGATATGCCATGTGGCTCATAAACCTAAGATATCGGTAATGCAGTATATTAGAAGCGCTGTCAAACCACCCTAAGGGTGAGGTTATTAGTTCTCAATTTAGTTCTGGAAAAACCCGGTTGTGTCCAGGTTGTGTCAAATTTTATGTCAGTTCACCTCTCTGCATCTATTTATGCCACTCGAACGATTGTTCATTCCTCTACCTACCATAACAGGATACAGGATGGAGCACGTAAATCTTAGCTGCATGTAATGTAGCAAAGTAGAAATTTTATCAAACTTGGTGAAGTAGGTATCGTGTCAATATTCGTATCAATATTGCAGTTCACCTTTCTACGTCTATTTATACTACTCGAAAACTTGTTCGGAAAATTTCTTGATCATTCTAAAAAGCTGCAATAAAGATAGTATCGCATGCTGAATTTGCCATTTGGAAAATTGGATTCTCCTATTCGAGCGATGAAGAACCGCATGATAGGTTTGGGTAAAGTCTACATCGTTTCCATCGAACTTCAAAACATGTGAATAGCAAAAATGAAATATATTTATGGAACTTCATTAATACGACTTCAAGTACTGCCTGAATGTGGCTACCATTTTACATATTAACATGGTCACACCTCCAAAGATGACAAAAAATCCAACGATAAGTCACATATAAAAAATTAACCACCTTTCTTAGCTTAAAATCAAACTTCATCCGAATTTCTCATCATTCATCAATTCCATCAATCTCGTTAGTAAAATTGTTTTCAGATAACATTGGGATTCGACGAAAATATGTATCTTTTGATAAATCCCTCGCCCGCAATCAACCAATTGACAAATAAAATAAAAAAATAACGTCTACAACCAAAAATAACTCTCAACATGTCACAAAAAAAATGATAATCCTCTTACCCAGCAATGGGTTGCAGATACTTTTGACTTTGTCTCCCCTCTGTCAAAGCACTTAATGTCTTGTCTCTCGCTTTCATTTCGCGATTGAGTCATATTTAAACCGATTACCTCAAGTCGGCTCCTTAGATAATTTCAAGCAATCAATACTCCAATATGGAACGTCACAGCACCACAAATAGAGCCTCTCCATTCGTCACCCCCCCCCCCCACAATCTCATAAATACGCAACTTAATTTCCTATTTCTCTCATACCATGTCAAAGGCCATAGAAAACCAATTAAGCGGTGAACAATATACCTCTGGCATGGGCACACAGAAACAACAAGCCCTCCTCGTCTCAGACGCTTTTTTGGCTATCAAAGGTTTTTTTTTCTTACGCAATCCTTTCGAGTGTAGACCGTATCGGTGGCAGTCTGTATAAAGCAGACAACGAAACAAAAACTTGGTATAGCACCCTAGGCGTGGACTATAAAATAAAAATCGACGTCCGACCACCTCCTCCGGCCAGGAGTAGAAGGAAGTGAACTAAAGCCATCGAAACTTTCTGAAGATGCAAAGCCAAAAGCAAAACAAAAAATTCAACTCCGAAATCTCAGGTAAAAGTGGCTTTGTGTGGTCGTGCCTGGTCTCGTTCACAAGATGTGAGTGGAATTGATCATCAAGAGCAAATTTCTGGAGCAAACGAATTTGATTAATACCCAAAGATACACATATACGAGCGCAAGTACGACTACGAACGTGTAGATACTCGTATGAAATACAAATGCTTGCTCTCCACTGGAGGTTACTCTGAAGTGCTCTTACGTATGCGCGCCTTTGCCGCTTTCGACAACGTTGGCGGTGGCTGTCTTCAAAAATTTGTAAATCGTATGCAACCGGTCCGAACCGATGAACGGACGTACGACGGTTATACGAGTACATTAACCGCTTTTGGTAAAAAAAAAGTATACTACCGATGAAGTCGATAGATAAGCGGATTTCGATACTCATACTCGTGCATACGGTCTGTTAGCACGGAAATTGATGAATACAAGCGAGATGAGATGCGGCAAGTCAGAGGTTAGTTGTGTGGGTCAATGGGGCAGTTAGCTTGCCAAATTGGCTTTGCCGCTCGCTATAAGGGAAGTCATTTCGAAAATTAGCTTTCCATTCGTTTTGTGGTTGGGGGAGAGATAAATCCTGTGACGACTTGAATTGAATTGTTATAGACTTGTGGAATAAGGTATGCTAATGGAACACCAGCTATTGCCATTTGGTGACCTTTTTTTTGTAGCTTCGAGGTATTAAAAATCATATAGTTGAGGTTATAAGGTTAAAATCATAGCCTCTTGGATTTTATGCTCTGGACCTGAGCATCCACCAATATACCTCCTCGTTTAGCCTGGTTGTTAACTAACTGAATCCCCTAGAACAATTTTTGTTGGTAGAAGTCGTTTTCTTGACTTAAAGACGAGGTCTAACATCTGGGTACGGAAAGTGGAAAGCGGATTTTTTTAAACCCAGTATCAGACGTTTGGGGCGCGGTTAGTGGTTAGTGCGTTGGACTTCTAGCGCATGGTCCAAGTTTTTTCACTGCTCCACCTCTTGCAAAAGTCTGCCAAACATCCAAGAGTAACAATGTCATGAAAAGCTTCTTAAATTTGACGTCCAGATAAGGGGTTATGGAGGTCCCCTTCTTCGTGGCAAAAAATAATAACTTCACACACCTAAATGAAAGGAGAATCTAGGTTTGAGGTTCTGTATGGGCCGTAAATGGCGGATATTTCTTTTTTATCTGTCGTTGAACAGCTCGCAAAGGTTCGTGGTAGAATCGTCGTCCTCATAGCCCATATAACAAATGATACGCTTATAAGGGAGAATCTAGTTTTGAGGTTCTGTATGGACCGTAAATGGCGGATATTTCTTTTTTATCTGTCGTTGAACAGCTCGCAAAGGTTCGTGGTAGAATCGTCATCCTCATAGCCCATATAAAGAGCTGCACCTATTGCACCGAAAAATTATCTCTTGTTCTTCGATAAGAAAAGTATTATTTCTGGTTGTTTTATTCGGATTAATAACAGGGCCGCAACTTTTAGCCCACGTGCTCACAGTACGGAGAGGATATTCTGTGATCTTACCCATCAAGGAAATAAATTCCCTGAAGACTACTATACTTCGTGCATATAAGCCCTCCCTTAATCATATCGCGATGTAGTGGGACCAGCAATTTATTCCTGATAAAAAGCAATAGCATAGGACAGATGAGTCCACCCTGTGGTGTGCCTCTGGCAACGTATCTTGTTAGGCTGCTTTCTAGTGTCTAATAAAGGATTCTTGATCTTAGAATGGATAGAATCCAAGACCTACAATATCCCTCTATACCAGTTAATGCTTGTTTGAGCTTTTTTGAAGCTTCTTGTTGGTGTAGTCAGTGATCTAAATGATTTGAGTAGCTTATGCTATAAAGAACTGCTTATTGCAACATAGCCATTTTAATTCGGAAAGAAACTAGGGGTCCCTCCATCTCACACACAGATAATATGAAAGGTTGTAAGAAAAACTTAGACCCTGCGCCCTAAATTATTGGGAAAAATTGTATTCGATTGGTTTGGATTTTTTGATCTAAATTTGTAGCTCTTATAGCCTCATGGGGTGCGGTTTTTGTCGTTCTGCATGCATATATTATTCAATGAGGACTGATTGGAGTCTTTGTAATAAATAGGTAGCCTTTATAGCCTAATGGGGTGCGCTTTTTGACATTCTGCCTTGAAGGCGTGCATTCTATGATGATGGCAGCAAAGATCTGCTTCATAAATAGAAGAGAGATGAGATAGAAATGTTTAGCTAATTATGTCTAGTCTTTGTCTTCCTGCCTTTGGTATAAAAACGTCTCCACGGGGCTGAAAAAAAGTTTCTTAAAATAAATAGATTAAACACAAGGCTCGATTAATTTGACACATCCACTAACAGGTTACTTACTTACTTACTTACTTAAGTGGCGCTACAGTCCGGAATGAACCTGGGCCTCAACCAACAGTTGCGCACTCCAAGTTGGTTGAGGTCGGTTTCCACTTGTGCGCGCCACTTAAGGCGAGGTCTTCCTCTACTGCGTCCGACGTCTGGCTGGGAATCGAAGACTCTGCGAGTCGGAGTATTGGTGTCCATTCGTTCTACATGTCCTAGCCATCTTAAACGTCCAATGCGGAGTTTTTTGACCAGGGGCATGTCGCTGTACAGCTCGCATAGTTCTTGGTTGAATCTTCATCTCCATAGCCCGTCAACGCAAACGGGACCGAAGATTTTTCGAAGAATTTTTCTCTCGAATCTACCAAGGATTTCTTCATCCGCTTTTGATACGGTCCATGCTTCAGCGCCGTAGAGCAGGACTGGGATGATCAGGGTTTTATATAGGATCTGCTTAGTAGTTCGAGTGAGGGCTTTACTACTAAATTGCCTTCTTAGCTCGAAGAAACAGCGGTTGGCAAGAGTAATTCTTCGTTTAATTTCTGACGAGATGTTGTTGTCAGAGTTAATAGCGGAGCCGAGGTAGACAAAGTGCCGTACTACCTCAAAGTTATATCTTTCAATGGTGACGTTCTGTCCAATTCGTCGATGTTGTGAGTCCTTTCGTGATGACAGCATATACTTAGGCTTACTCTCATTTACTGCCAAACCCATTTTCCCCGCTTCCTTCTCT
This sequence comes from Rhingia campestris, assembly GCA_932526625.1. Taxonomy (NCBI): domain Eukaryota; kingdom Metazoa; phylum Arthropoda; class Insecta; order Diptera; family Syrphidae; genus Rhingia; species Rhingia campestris. Next base: position 43,061,342 of record OW052185.1, read on the forward strand.
ATACTAGCAAACGTGGTCATGACATCACGTTGAGTCCTATCAATGATGTCAATATCGTCAGCGTATGCTAGTAGTTGCACCGACTTTTGGAAAATTGTGCCTCTGGTGTTGGCTTTGGAGTTTTGCACAATCCTCTCAAGCATCAGATTAAAGAAGTCACATCACAGCGCATCGCCTTGCCTAAATCCTTTTTTGGTATCGAATGTGTCGGTGAGGTCGTTTCCGACCATGATGGAGCAGCGAGAATTCTCTAGCGTCATCCTACACAAACGGACGAGTTTGGGCGGTATACCAAACCTAGACATGGCTATGTACAGTTCGTCTCTATAAATGCTGTCATATGCGGCTTTGAAATCGATGAATAGGTGGTGGGTATCGATTTGGACTTCTTGAGTTTTTTCCAGGATCTGCCGAAGTGTGAAAATTTGATCGGTTGTGGACTTTCCTGGCCTAAAACCTCACTGATAAGGGCCAATCAGGTTGTTGGTAAACGGTTTCAGGCGTTCACATATTACGGCAGATAGGATCTTGTAGGCGATGTTGAGGAGACTTATGCCTCTGTAGTTGGCGCAGTTCAGAGGGTCTCCTTTTTTGTGGATCGGGCAAACGATGCTGAGATTCCATTCTTCAGCCATGCTTTCAACCGACCAGATTTGGCTTATGAGTTGGTGGATGTTGCTTACCAAGTCATCTCCGCCAGCTTTATAAACCTCAGCGGGAAGGCCGTCATTTCCGGCGGCCTTATTAAGCTTGAGTTTAGATATAGCTATCCTCACTTCACTTAGGTCGGGTGTTTGGCAGTTTTCGCTGTCGTTGCCAATCAGTTGCGGCTGATCTAATGGCTTGTTGGCATCGTTGCCATTGTTCTTCGACATTAGATGCTGGTGGTATGTTGTGAGTCGAGAGGTTAAGGGATACGCGTTCCGCGAAGGTCTTGGCGGTCTCTGGCGATTGCAGTCTTTCGACATTAAATTTTTTCACAGTATTTCTGTTTTTTTTTGTGGCGTGGTGGACATCCGCATCCTTACTTTGGCTACAACAAGGTAGTGGTCCGAGTCGATGTTGGCCCCTCGGAATTTTCGGACATCCAAAATACTGGATGCGTGCGTCTTTTCTATCGCAATGTGATCAATTTGGTTGACTGTTCGTTGATCTGGAGACCGCCATGTCCCCTTATGGATATCGAGGTGAGGAAACCGTGTGCTGGCTATAGTGGCATTTCGTTCCGTAGCGAAATCAATTAGCCTAAGTCTGTTACCAGACGTGTTCTCGTGTAGGCTATGTTTTCCGACAATACTTCTAAAAATGTCTTCTCTTCCTACCTTTGCGTTAAAATCTCCCAGCACGATTTTAACATAGTCTTCGGTAGTCGCTCATAGGTTTTGTCAAGGAGCTCGTAGAAGCAATCCTTAGCTATATCATCTTTTTCTTCCGTCAGAGCGTGAGCGCATATAAGGCTTATATTGGCGAATTTGGCCTTGATGCGGATTGTTGCTATGCGTTCGCTAATGTCTTGGAAACATAAGACTTCTTGCCTAAGTCTGGCACTTATAACAAATCCGCATCCGAATAGTCGCTGTTTCTGCTCACTATAACACGGTCCGTAGTAGATGTCACAGTTGTTTATCCTCTTTTTGCCCGGCCCATCCCATCGTATTTCCTGGATGGCAGTAATGTCTGCTTTGTAGCAGTTTAGGGCTTCTGCTAGTTGTTCGCCTGCACCTCTCCTGTTTAATGTTCTCACATTCCAGGTGCAGATACGACCACAGACCACTAGCAGGTTCTATGCCAATATTCCCCTTTAAGACTCTGACCTCTGGAAATTTTTAAATTATTGCTTATATCCGTTTTTAAATTTCTTTAACTCGTGCATCTATTCATTAACAAACGTCTTAAAAGGCCTTTTTGTACACAAGTCTCGATTAACAACTTAGACTACTCTGAGTTCTCAAAATCTCTAACTAATGAACCCATTTACACACATAAGCTCCTACTTTAACCAACAACAAAATACCTCCTCATGACTAATTTAATTTGTCTCTTCTTTCATTCCAGGTATGTGCTGTCATCTTCTAAAGCCGCTCGATAAATTGTCCAAGATGAATGAAATGTCTGTTAATTTTGAATTTAAGTGTCGACTAAATTTTGCAATCAAAATTTTGACCGAAATCGCTAATTTAATGTCGACGGCAATTCAAAGTATAGGTAGGTGGTTACCTCACTCTGACCCAACTTCAACGTGCATTTGTGTGGTAATAATTGCACACAAAACCAAAAGATACAAAATTAGCATTAACAAAAAAAAATCTAAGTCTTATTTGACAGAATAAAAATAAAAAGCCCGACGTCATGTATGACTCCGACCCGTCGATTCGCAATTTATTTAGAACTCCAAAGCTTATGTGCGCCAGCGCAACGCGCCGCCAAAAGGTTAATACCACCTGAAGGTGTGATTGTATCTTAATAAAAAAAAACATGTTTTAGTGCTCGAACAATCTATTTTTAAAAATAAATTGTTGTTCTCTTTTATTTGCGATTTATATACATTTATGCAAATTTAATGCAAAACTCGATTTTCTAACGTTTGGATTTATTTTGTGCAGATACTAACGACTTGAATCGTTTAATTTGATTAGCATACCTTTTAAGGGGTGGTAGTCAGCTACTACCCTAAAATTGTTTTATATGTGCTAATTGATGGATTTTTGACTTTCTTTTTTTTAAGAATTAAATCGTATATGGTGTGCTCGTGGGGCTTAAGAACCGGAGAGAGTCTTGCATGTAAATAATTTCCTTATAAGGAAAATCATGAATTTAAATTTATTTTTGAAAAAGTGAAAATTTGAGGTCAAAAGTAAGTCCGGGAATGTAGGTTAGAAGAATTTTTTTATTTAATTTGCGCATTCTTTGCAAAGATGGAGATAACTTACACTTGTGAAATTGACCCTCCTTCCACATGGTTATGGTCTTTATCCATATTAAATTAAAGTGGAACAACAGATTGAATTAAAAGATCTCTGGGATGTGAAGAAAAAAGTGATAAAGAGAAATGTTATGTCGTATCTTTTATTGCGGTTGGTAGTCGTTTTTTTTTTGCCATTTGATGAAGAAGTGGACTGGTTTGAAAATTGGGATATCGTGCTTGGAATGGCTGAAGCATAAAATTGTATCTACAGAGTGTGGTTTTGTTTTGACAATTTGTACAGTTTTGCAATCAAGTTTATGGAAATTAGATGAAAAAGATGACCAGAATTGATATCTGCTTTGACATTTATTTCTTGTTTTCATTAGCAAATCAAATATGAACCACGTTTTCAATTCAATTCAAATCCTATCATTCTGTCTGTGGTGTCTTATGTTCTAATTGATTTGTATTCCTGGTTACAGATTTAATTCCGCTTTAATCTTGTTTCAAATTGACAATCATTGCAAGTTGGTTGTGTGTCTTAAAAGATCCCAAATCGACTGATTATTTATCATACGGCATGGCATTATTTATTTATTTATTTATTTATTTATTTATTTATATATCTACCAGGTAAAACCTTTACAGATTGATTTAATAACTTAATTATACTTATTATATAATATTACATTCATGCATTAATTTGATAAATAAAAATTCAACAAAATTCAATATTAATTTAAGAATATTTGGCTTTTAAAATTTCAAGTGCAATTTTTTTTAAGCAATCGCGATTTAAAGTTAAATCTAGGTCAATTGTTACTACCGAATTGTATAAATTTACGCAACGCGTAATGGTTTCAGCTGATCCATAGTTTGTCCTATGTAAAGGTGAAATAAATAAACTTGGTTCTCTTAGATACCTCAAAGGAGCATTAAAAGGTAACGAAGAAAGCAACTCTTCACAATTTACGTGGTTATTAACCACATCACTAAGGAATACTAATGATAGCATTTTTCTTCGAACAAAAAGAGTTTGGAGATTAATTAGTAAGCAACGAGATCTATATGGTGGTAACTCATCGTTTCTGTTAAACCTTCGTAAGGCAAAACGAGTGAACGATTTTTGTATTCTCTCGATTCTGTTAGAGTGAACATCGTAAGCAGGATCCCAAATTACACAACAATATTCCACTAAAGAACGAACTAAAGAACAATAAAGTGCTTTTAGAGTATAAGGATCTTGAAAATCTGTGGTATTTCGTTTGATGAACGCCAACATTGAGTAAGACTTGCAAATAATGTAATCAATGTGCAGTTTAAAACTCAGTTGATTATCGAGCAGTATTCCTAAATCTTTAACTTCTGTTACACGTGTAAAAATAACATGATTCGCAGTGTATTGGTATTGTAAAGGGGTTCGCGATCTATATACTGATAATACATTACATTTGGGCAGGTTAAGTTGTAATTGATTTGCCTTACACCAGCGCTCGAGAATAGATATTTCATTTTGAAAAAGAATACAATCCCTATTATTAGATATCTTCATAAATATCTTAATATCATCTGCGTATAAAAGACATTTACTGATTGATAGAAGTGACGGGATTTCGTTAACAAACAAAGTAAACAACAACGGTCCTAGGTGACTACCCTGTGGTACTCCAGAAGTCGCAGTAAATACTTCTGAGTAGAAGTTGTCAACTTTAACCAACAATTTCCTATCTGCTAGATATGAGTTTAACCACTGAAGTATTTTAGAATGAAAACCAAGTTTTGCCAATTTTCGTTTTAAGATATAATGGTTAATTCTGTCAAAAGCCTTTGAAAAATCAGTGTACAAAACATCAACTTGTGCACCACTTTCGATTGTATCCAGGCAAAATTTCGTAAAAATTGTTAAATTTGTGGTTGTTGATCTACCTTTAACAAAACCATGCTGCATTGGTGATATATGCTGCTTAATATCATTATAAATTATTTCTTTTACAATTTTTTCAAAAAGTTTAGGAATACATGAAAGTTTTGTAATGGGTCTGTAATTTTCAATCAGATGCCTTGCGCCTTTTTTATGATTGGGTGAAATATATGCGATTTTCCATTGATCTAAGAATATTCCAGTTGATAAGGAAGTGTTGAATATTTTTGTTATAGGAATAACTAACGACTTAGCACATTTTTTGAGTACGATCGGATGTAAGGTGTCTAAACCTGGGCTTTTACTAGCGTCAACATTTAACAATGCCTCCAAGATATCGTTTTCCGAAATTTCTAAATGTCCAATATCAGTGATTTGGTTAACATTACAGAAATTCGGTGGGTTTGAAATACTAGACGTCAGAAAGTTTTCTGAAAAATATTTGGCAAAAAGTTCACAAGTAGACTTACCACCCTGAGATGCTTCTGTCTGATATTCCATTGCACTTGGATACCCAGATACCTTACGTTTTGAATTGTAAAAGGACCAGAATGATTTACTGTTACTTTTAATTGTTGATTCAATAGATATTATATAACTGCGGTATAGAAATCTGTTTAAAAAATCAAACTCTTTCCTTAAACGAAGAAAATTCTGTCTGTCACTAGTAGAATTTGATTTTTTCATTTTTTTAAATGATTTAGATTTAATATTTTTTAAATTTTTGAGACGCGCGTTAAACCATGGCAGTTTGGGAGTTGCTTTCTTTTTTACTATAGGTACAAATATCTTTAGCGTATCAAAGAGAATTTTGAGAAAATGATTGTACATTTCGCCTAGATTTAAGTTTAAAAAGCGATTATGCCAGTTAATTGAATTTAAAGCATTATTTAAGCCTTCAAAATTAGCTCTTTTAAAATTTAATACGGGTATATTGCAATTATTATTTACATTTATATATTCATAGGACTTCAGGTAAATAATTATAGCTTTATGATGAATTGAATTGCGTAATAATGAAAAATCGTCTCTATCTACATAAAATTTATAATCATTTGTTATAAATACGAGATCAAGTATTCGATTTAAATCATTTTTTATATTATTTATTTGAAAGAGAGATAAAGAGCAAATTGAATCAACTACTAACGACTCGATTTCAGTTTTTACATTAAATGGTGTTAATAATTTATCATTTCCTGTCTCTCTCCAATCAATACTTCCTACGTTAAAATCACCTAATACAATTGGATACTGATTAAAGTTTAAATTTTTACATACATGATCAATATTCATGATATATGGTTCATATGCAGAAAAAGAACTGCCAGATGGAATATATGATAAGATAATAAATACATTTTTATGTGCAATAGCATCAGCAACGTAAACACAAATTTGTTCAATCTCATCAGAATTATTTGGAAGAATGATTTCCTTACTCGACAGTGATGAATGAATCGCCAGCAGTACTCCTCCACCTTTTGTGTAGCCAGTTGATAAAGGCCGATCGTGTCTGTATACAACATAATGTGAGTCCAATAATTCCGATGATAAGAAATTAGAATTGAGCCAAGTTTCGGTGATAGCTATGACATCATATTCATGTGTAGAAGCACCAATGTAAAGTTGGTTTGTTTTTGTACGCATACCGCTGGCATTGTGATAGTAAACGGAGAAATAGTGGGATGGAGAATGCAAAACAGATGATGGTGATGATGATGACGATGATAAACAGCTATACATTCTCTGTGGCGTCAGTGAACCAGCTGACTGTGTTGTTATTCCGCTGGTAGTGAAACCGCTAACTTTTCGTTTTTTGGAAGCGATTTAAATTCTCTTACATGCACATTGAGAGGCCAGTTGTTTGCATTTAGAGCTTCATGCATGGTAGTCGAGGGTACCGCTAGCTTAAAATTGACAAAATTAAGAGAGCATAGGTCCGCACCTCTTTTGATGAGTGGTATACATGTTAATTGCTCTGATGGAGTGTTAAGCTTCTGTGATGTGTAGTTGATTATTGCTGCTGCGGTTGTTGTCGGTGAGAATCGAGAGAGATGAAGCCAAGTGTATGAGGGCATTACATCAATTCCTTCAAACGCATTAATATTATTGCCGGTGATGCGCTTTTGAAGCGGTTTGTCGCTCTTGGTTTCAATAAATGAGCGAGTTGTTGTGTTATTGTTAGAAGTCGATGACAGTGGGTGTAAGGAATTATCCGGGGCACTGGTGGTAATCTTTATAGCGGTCGGCTTGGGTGGAGGTTGCGGAGGGGAACAAACAACAGCGGAGAAAGAGGGCTTGTTAGAAGAGCAAAGCATAGACTCAACGGAATCAAGTGATTTAGTTAAACTTGAACCATTTGCACTAATTTCACTGGGTAGGAAAACAGTATCACTCTCCTCGATGGCATTGTTTTTGTTTAAAACAGCTGTTTTTTGTTTATCATTAGCGGGTATAGCAACAGCGGCTAGTAATTTTCTAATATCTAAGTGAAGAGCGTCGATATCACTTATTTTTGATGTTAAAACGTCAATAGCCGACACAAGGTTATTAACCCGAAAAAAGAGATTTTTTATTGGGTATTTCTCACACTCGTTACAACGATATACAAACTCCGAACCTTTTTTTAGCAATTGTTTGCATATTTCTTCGGTAGCATTCGCACACAATTTATGAACGAAGTTATTGCAAAAGAACGAGCATTTAATACCGTCATTAAGGATGGGGTTTAAGCATTTTAAGCACTTTTTTTCGTCTTTAGACATTTTGATTATAATATATAATACTCTTAGAGAACTCAAGGAAAAACTCAACCGTACACTATGAAAGCTAGATCGCGAGTAAAATACTTGTCTCCTGTAGTTGCATTCAAAAATTGACTGACACGAATGGCATTTTACCAATTTTCAAATTGGGATTCGTGTAATCGACAAAAGACTCAATCTGATTTTTCTGTCATAAATATCATTTGTGAGTGCGTAGCTATATAGGACCTCTAGTTTAGGGCCAACCCCGAACAGTAAATTTAAGAGCCCTCTCATGACAGTATTATAGTCATTGTTACACTGTTTAGAAAATCGGCATGCAATTTTGTTATGCCATTTGCTGATGGTCAATTACATAGATATCAGCTTGATAAGCTATCTCGAAAATGATGGATCGAGCTATGCCCAACACATCAGTTTCCACATCTGGTCAGGTACAGCAAAACTGACATTGCAAAAGAGTGCGATAAAACTGATAGGAGACTCAATTATAGCGAACTTTCTTATCTCTATCGAACACCGTACTGTTTTACTATTTTTTATACATCAAATAGTTAAAGAAAATTGCGTGTTGGATTTCCCCCTTCAGTAATTCAAAATCAAAACTGGTCGTAAATACGTAAATTCTATTTTGAAATTTGTGAAATATACTTCAACAAGAAACAATAGAATGACAACGCTTTACTTAATAAATGTTCGAGTAGAATTAACATTTGCAGCCATCTCAAAAAATATGTAGCACCTTCCGATAGGGTTATGAATTTTGCTACTTGATGAATTTTTTTCATCAAATTGTTCCTAAACCAAACAAAATGAATCTGGAAATCTTTACCAAAGTCTGCATTTATTTTCGAATACATTTTTCAGTCATTAAGAACCAGCACATATCGGTACTGCTTCTAGAAGTTCAAAATTTTCGCATAATCGCATGGCATAATTTTACCAAAAATAAGTTCTGTTTTGGCTTTCAAAGCTAAAATCGTAATCCTTTCGCATATACATTCAAGCTACCCACATACAAGTCCATTAACCCGTGGCTACAATTCAAAATGGAGACCCGGTCAATTTTAAAATACTGCGTCCTTTAGATCTAAAATTTCAAGCATTTGAGGACGAATTTTACAAAAAAATTAATTTGGTGTAGACTTTTAAAGCTGAAATCGTTTGCTTGTCTTCATATTACTTAAAGACTATAAGGTCCCCATATATAAGGCCATTAGCCCGAGACTATAATCAGAAATCGAGACCATGACTGATTTTCAGATTACACATCCCGAAACTCCAATTTTTTTTTTGCATTTTAGGACTTATTTCATAGTGTGCAAATTGTTTAGCTTCTGACTTAAATCAAAAATAGTTACCATTTGACCTTCTTAGATACTACATCCTAACTCCAAATTTTCGAGTTGTGGCCAAATCTCATTGAAAATTCATTTGGTATGGACTTTCAACGGTGAAAGGGTTGCTTAACCACATAGACGACTTTAAATAATCGCCACGTTAAAATAATCTAACGTCCTCAAATCACGCTATCCTTAAGGCAAGGCCGGTCCAATTCTATGTTTGTATACAACACTCTCTTTCATGAGTTTTATATGCATTTTGTTTGAATATGCTAATCCAAACTATTTTTACGCATTTTTAGAACTCTGCGCCGGGCGCCATTTCGATTTAATTTGTTTTTTTTTTCTGTAAGATGTACGCCTCATTGGAGACAGCCAAACAATCTATCGACATCGAACTAGTTTAAGCTCCTAATCAGCAAAATTTCGAATAAAACGATGATCGCCAGACTTCAATTATTGAATCTTGAAAAAATGTAAGCTAAGATCCTTGTGCAATGTCCTCTATAAAGTTAATAAATGGAGACCAGGGTTTTGCACCCATTAACGGGTCGATGAACTTCCTTCCTTAATATTGGGATCTATAGCGCTGATATTTTAAATTGTGCGGACTCTGCCTATATTATCATGTCCAAAGCCTAAAAGAAATTCGTCATGAGAATTGAGATGAATCATTTGGTAGCTAACATATTTTTCTTTATTTTCTGCACGATTAGCAGTTTAGAATAAAAAGACGGCGTCAGGTATCAGATTAACAATAACCCAACGAATAAAATTTATTTGTGGTATAAACTGTATACAGCCTCAATTAAGCTTTCGAAAATATTTGTGTTAAGCCATCGATTCAATAGCCCTTCGAGCTTACTGCACAAGACACATGTTCAATATTTTTCTTCAGCAAAAAATAAAAAAAAAACAATTTTCTACATGTAGAAAAATCAGCATAGGTAGGAGTTCTGTAGGTTGCCTCAAAATCAAGGCCACAAGAAATTTTACAAGAAAATATCCCTTCCGGCTAGGATGCACAAAGGTTTCCAATATCTTCTACTTCCTGGACCAAGCGCTTCACTATATTTCTGCGCATGCGTTTTTGCCATCAGAAGAAAATGTTTCGATAGTTTCGATAACGCCTCTAGATTGATGGCGTTTTAAAAAGTATCAATAAACATTCCACTCCGCAATCTTACCGAAGCAACAACTTCCGATTGAAGGTTGCATTAAAGCAATAATCTGCTATTGTTACGCCATAGATTTAATTAGCTTAGAAATGAAGGCATTATGGAAGCAATAGCAACTTTGTTTTATAGCTTGCAATGTGGGAGCACGTTGGTTCGAGGTTCTTGTGTTTCCTTAGGGAAGCCCTTTCGAAACTAATTTCAAGTTTGTTTCTTGAAACATCATTTGTTCAATAGCTAGTATGGTCTAGTGAAAAGATTACGGGACTGTCAGGGGAAAAACCAGCATTCGCCTTCCAATAAGACCGCAGTTTAGATAGATTGGCCGCATTGTAGGCACAATTCTTCAGAAAATCTTCTGTCTCGATTGTGATGACGAGCTATGGAGATGAAGATTAAAAACTTTATAGATTGGTCCAAAAATTCCAGATTGGACGTTCAAAATGGCTAGGACATGTAGAGCGAATGAACCCTTATACTCCGGGTCGCAGAGTCTTCGATACATATCCAGAGGCAGTTAGCTAGGGACCAAGGTAGTTATGGAGGCATTTAAGTAGAGGCCCATGTTCATTTCGGACTGTAAGTAGAATTGTTGGGACCCAAGGTATAGATTTTTCTCACAACAATTCATGATTTTGTGTGTACGTCTTACACGATGGATTATACCGAACCGGAATGGCGGACTTAAGGGGACTAACAACCCTCCACATTTATACAAAAAAGTGGCAATTCGCAGCTCAGCAAGTTTGACACAAGCGGAAGAATTAAACATTAGTGAACATCTTAAACTAATTGACCTTCTATCCGAGCTTCCAGAACTTGACATGATCTGTGCGGTTACAGACCGCTTACCAAAGACACTATGCTTCGACAAAAGATTCTCAACGGAGATCACAACCAGAGAAGCATGGTGTAGCAACAACCCACCAAACTGCCTAAACGGCCTAAAGTGGTATACGGATGGTTCTAAAATGGACTCAGGGGTAGGAGCTGGCATACATGGACCAAATAAAAACATCTCAATACCTATGGGAAAAACCCTAGTGTATTCCAAGCTTAGCTCTATGCCATAAAATAATGCGCAAACCTAATACACAACTCAGGTATTAAAGGCGCAAACATCCATATATTCACGGACAGTCAAGCAGCTATAAAAGCCCTTAGCTCACACATCATTGACTCCAAATCAGTACTACACTGCTTCAACTCCCTCCAAACACTCAGTTCCAGGAACAAAACCAGACTATGGTGGGTCCCCGGACATAAGGGAGTTGAAGGTAACGAAAAAGCTGATGAACTAGCAAGAAAAGGTTCGGAAACCCCCTTCATTGCACCTGAACCCTCCTGTGCAATCCCCAAATCAGCCATAAATTTGGTCATAAAAAACTGGGAACAAAACAAATGTGTTTCATACTGGGGAAACATCCCAGGCTAAGACAGGCAAAAATAGCTATTCAGCCCTTCAAATCAGATGCCAATAAGATACTAAATCTTCGCAGGCACGATATCAAAAACTTAGGAGGCTACCTAACTGGTCATCACGGTCTGCGATATCACCTAAACAAAATGCGTCTAGTCGACTCACCGGAGTGCAGACTATGTCTAGAAAAGACGAAACAGCCGAGCATATCATATGTGAATGCCCGGCCCTTTACGGTATGAGAAGGGAATCTTTCTTCAGGGAATTTTTAAGTCCCGAAGAACTGAGGAAATCGTTGGCTGAAAGTATTATCAGCTACGTTAGGAAAGTAGAAGCGCTACTAACCTAAAAAACATCTGACAGCAAGCACAATAGATCTTTTAGGTCGATGTGTATATTACTGCTAAGGCAGGTCAGAATTAAAAAAAAAAAAAAAAGAATTCTTAACAGATTGCATGAGTTGGACAATTTGTCAGAATATAGTGTAACGAGGGCCAGTGGAAAATTAAATATATAAGGTGGCGCAAAAGTAATCCTCCTATCAGAAAATGCTATAAATTTTGCGATTGGCCCCTAATGTCAGTACTGTTTTGACATTTGTGTAGTAAACACATGCGAAATACACGTTAATAAACAATGTTACGCTACACTGCTCCAGAACGCGGAATATTGGTGACTATTTCAGTTTTTCATTTTTTTTTAAATTACAGCCAAAAAACATCGGAAGGTTATTTTTGCGCCACCTTGTATGATACCACAGAACTTCTTAATAATTTTAAATATTTGTTTTTAAAGTGCGCCAGATAATTTTTCATGAGGTGTCTTAAATTCGCAGCACAAAGCGTTTTAATAATTTTAATTATCGTTTTTTAAGAGCTCCAAATGTTTTTTTTTTTTCTTTGAAGCAGCGCAACTGGCTTAGTTCGAATTATATAATGTTCCACATACTGGGAATTAGTTTAGAAAAATCCTATAATTTTTTGGTTATCTATGTCATTATAGAAAGGCTGTCAAAATGTTAGACCTTTCGGACCACTTTCTTACCCACCTAACCATATTCCAGGTTCAAAACAATAATTCCACTGTTCTTTCAGATGTCGTATATTTTTACCTGCCAATATTTCTACCTCACCATCACCGACTCTTCTTCGTACACAAATCTCTCCATACAAAATTATGATTCTGTGTTTCTTTTGTGCAATTCAATTAATGTTTGCACAGCAAAATACACTCGATAGGACCTCATCACTGTCGAATTAATAGTTCGGCGCTGTTTGAGTGTTGCAATTTGAACTTTACCTACCACCTTTTTTTAAATTCCAACATAAATTGTCTGATCTTACAATAACCAAGTGAATAAATATCTATATGGGTACCAAATGAAAGCATGATTCAACTACTAAGCTATGGCTGTGTACATGTTGGGTTTAAGCCATGAGCGTCAGTGACGTAGTAACGGGTGATTTTTTAAGAGGTTTAGAACTTTTTTAAAAAAAAAAACACAAAAAATTCGAAAAAATGAATGAAATATTTATTTGAATCGATAGTTTGAACCTTGCAATTTAATGTTTAAAGATAATTTCATGCAAATGTTGACCGCGGCTGCGTCTCAGGTAGCCCATCCGCTGAGTCCAATTTTGGCATACTCTTTCACACATATCGGCCGGTATCTCACGAATGAATGCATGGATGTTGGCTTCCAGTGCGTCAATCGAAGCGGGCTTGTCCCTATAGACATTAGCCTTGACATATCCCCACAAAAAATAATCTAATGGTGTCAAATCGCACGATCTAGGCGGCCAATTGACCGGCCCGAAACGTGAAATTAACTATTCACCAAACTCGCCTCGCAATTGCGCCATTGTTTCGCGTGCTGTGTGGCATGTGGCACCGTCTTGTTGAAACCACATATCATGCAAGTCAAGAACTTCCATTTCGGGCAAAAAAAAGTTTGTTATCATCGCTCGGTAGCGTTCACCATTGACAGTAACGCTGCGATTCGCATCATCTTTGAAGAAATATGGCCCAATAATGCCGCCGGCCCATAAACCGCACCAAACAGTGGCTTTTTCGGGATGCATTGGTAGCTGTTGCAATGCTTCTGGCTGATCTTCACTCCAAATGCGGCAATTTTGCTTATTTACGTACCCATTCAACCAAAAATGAGCCTCATCGCTGAACACAATTTTTCGATAAAAAAGCGGATCCTCGGCCAGCTTTCCAAGAGCCCATTCACCAAAAATTCGGCGTTGTGGTAGGTCGGCTGGCTTTAGTTCTTGCACCAGCTGTATCTTAAAAGGCTTTACGCCCAAATCCTTCCGCAAAATTTTCCACGTAGTGCTGTAACAAAGGCCTAACTGCTGGGAACGGCGCCGAATTGACATTTCGCGGTCTTCTGTCACACTAGCTGATACGGCCGCAATATTTTCTTCACTACGCACAGTACGTAAACGTGTTGGTGGTTTAATGTCCAACAAAGTAAATTTGGTGCGAAATTTGGTCACAATCTTCCGAATAGACTGCTCAGAAGGTCGAGAATGCCGATCATAAAATGGAAGCAGCGCGCGATGAACATTTCGAATCGAGCACGAATTTTGATAGTAAAATTCAATAATTTGCAAGCGTTATTCATTTGTAAGACGATCCATGGTTAAATTGCAAACCAAACTGAAGCTGTTTGACAGTGACACAAGGTACTAAACACACGTCAGCTGTCAAAACCAGTGTTGCCAAAACCAAACCAGCTAAAAAATCACCCGTTATATGCGATTGACTTCATTGCATGATATCTGTGTAGTTGTATGATGCATTAAAGCGCTTTGAATATAGTGGACATCTCAACGTCCACTCTCTAAAAGTCTTCACAAAACCACTCTCCCCAGCTGCCTACGACAACTCACAATCATTCCAAATTCCTATCAAAAATCCAGACAGACGTCCCCTCTGCAATCCCTCTCCTCCTACAAACTCCCAACTAAGTTACATTCAAGTTGAGAAAATAAAAAAACCTCCAGTCATCTAAATTACCTTCATCACATCCTTGATGTCACCATTAGACATTCCAGCAAAAAAAAAAAAAAACAAACATCGATGATAAAAAAAAACATATGAGAGGCTACAATCCGCTATGCGGATCGTTGAATACCCTATCCCATCCTATCTGTAAAACTAAAATCCCCAAAAAGTGGACATGGCTAAAAACACGATGTGGATAAAATAAAGAAAATGACATGGTGACAACAAATTCTTCAGACTGCTTATAAAAAACTTTTACGGTTCTACAAAAGACAAGATTTTCTGCTGCATATGTTATGGGGTAGTGTATAAAAATGGTTTTTATATAAAAACGCCCCCAAAAAGTGGGCGTGGGTTAAAATGGTATATGGACGAAATGTTCATATTAATAATGTTAATGATTCTGCATCAAAATTTTTTTTGAAAAATTTAAAATTTGACCGAAAACAGTTTTTCATTTAAAACGCCCCCAAAAAGTGGGCGTGGCAAAAAACTTTATACGGACGAAATATAGATATTCATATTGTCTAAATATGTTGTTCAGAAACTTTTTTAAAATTAATTACGGTTTGGTCAAAAACTGAGTTTTTCTTAAAAGGGGGCGTGGCAGTGGGCGGATTTCAAAAATTTTTACACTTGTTCTGTAGGCAGAGACGAGGATCCTATATATCAAATTTCATTATCCTAGCTCAAAATTTAAGGCCTAAAAATCGGTGACGTACAGACGGACGGACGGACGGACGGACGGACGGACGGACGGACAGACAGACATGGCTTAATCGACTCAGCTAGCGATTCTGAGTCGATCCATATACTTTGAGGTATATGTAGCAAAATTATTTCTCTATGTTACAAACTAAGTATCAAAACTAATATACCCCTATGGGATAGGGTATAATGAAATCCTCTCACTCGCCATCAGTTGTCCTTCCATCAAATCCTGCACACCAAAAAAATATCCACTTACAACTTTATTACAATTTTATTTATAGCCCGCACAGACCAAGTCAACCTTTTAATCGGCGAAACCTTTCTCAATCGTGATTCGTGACACACGGACGTCTCATTAGGTGAATGTGCGGCCCTTTTTCACCAAGGAACGCATTAAAAATGAAAAAAAAAATCAATTTAATTCCCTATCTCGGCTCTTAATTGATTTTCTTTGAATCACAAGCGCTAAAGCCGGTCTGTTTGATGCAAAAAAACCTCATCCCAGGGCCGTCTAATGAGATGCGTGTGCAGAAAAAGGACCTTCTGAACGAAAATCGATTAGGAAATGATTTATTTATAACCACACGAATAAATTGCGCAAAACTTTTCACGACCCATTTTGATGGCTGAGGTATGCTGAAGCTGTCGCTGGCTCTATGCAAGCCTTGAGGTAATTATTGCTGAGCTGAGCTGTTAATCTGCAATTTACTACGCCATTACGATAGAAGAGAAAAATTATTTAATTGGCAGTGACGTTTGATGTATGCAAAGGAAGAGACAGACCTGGGGGCTCTTGGGGCACTTGTTCATGCCAATGGGATTCTATTGTTATTTTGAGGTGAAACTATTTTTAACTCAGGCACTTATGCCGTTTGTGATGACGGAACTGAGATGTGCTGGCTTCGGTTTTATGCCGGAATAACAATGAGCCATTCTGATGATCATTTCGAACGGCCCATGATGACGATGATGAAGTGGACATGGACACCTGGGCTTTGAGAGATATTAGTTGAATATTATTGACAGGCATTGTGTTTGTTCCTTTTGACGGATGTTTTTTGTTTTTTATTGAATTTTTAATTATGGATGGTGTAATGATGACATCAGGTCATGAATGGTTGTAATTGCATGCTTTAAGGAGTAATTGGAGTTCTGAAGGTAATCCATGGAGATGAGTTGGTTTGAATTGCGATGACACTGACAGGTGGAATGTGTGTTTACTAATTGAGAGTCATGCCTTTTGGAGGTCATACAGACGTTTGTTAGGGCATCATTGCTCTATGTGAGTGCATGATGGTGCAATGTTCATGCCTAAGAGTAACTGCCTCAAAAGTCACATCACAGGGAAGTGTCATCAACTTCCTAATCTCGATTGAAGTCTTAAATTGGGTGGATTAAAAAAATTATGTACTTAGTGTCAGTTTTTCAATTCGAGATCATCATCAGGATTAAGCGCATGCTGTCTCGAGAAACAGGAGTTCACTCAGAGTTAAGCGAACAGCTTTGGTGAGTTAAATTTAGATTAAGTGGTCTGGTTGACTCAGAGTCTGTGCATTAGCCTTGTGGTTAGTGCATTAGATTACTAAGCTTGGGCTCCCTTAGTGACAGCACCTTAGTCAATGCTCCACCTCTTGCGAAAGCCTGATAAACATCCAAGAGTAACACTGTCATGTGAAGCTTCTCAAATTTTCTGTTCGGATTCTGCGTTAAACAGAAGGTCCTTTTGTGAAAAATTGGAACAATAACTTCACACACACAAATGAAGGGAAAAGCTAGGTTTGAGAACGTGTATGGGCTTATAATGAGTTAACTCAGTGCCGAAAAAACGGGTCTAGGTATTATTACTTTTGACAGACCAATTCTTACCAACTGTAGCTAAGTCTTAATAAAAAAAAAACTTACTAAGCCACTTAACTTTCGCCAATGGGGTTAATCCTGAAAAGACCGAACTTATGATGTTCACTGAATTAGACAAGCGCCACATTCTTGGAACCTTCAACAATCGACGCAATCAGGGCATAAAAATGTAAAGTATTTGGCAATAATTTCAGACAGAAAGCCTAATTGGAAACTGAATGTCCTCCATAGAAGACTCAACAAAGCAGCAACTGAATGTAACTTAATCTTCGGCAGAAAGTGGATACCTAACCCCCAAATAATTCTGTGAATTGCTACTTATGGCAATCGTGCGATGAATATTTCTCAGTCCATTAGAATGAAAACGACCCCCGCTGATACGTGATTCGGCTCCACATGGATTTGAACGACTGAATATGTCCACAGTTCCATAAATCGAAAGAACAGCTTTGGGTCAGATGTATCATTTCAACAACATGTAACCTCTATTAACTACGGTAACTTTCTGATCTAAGAGCTATTTTACACCAGCCCAGCTTCTTCTTCTGTATGAAGCCTATGTACGACCTGATCTTAAATACGAATAAGAGCTCAGCCCCCCCAAACATACACTGAACTTACTGGACTCTATCCAAATCCGCCTTATAGAGAATTATTCCCTTACTTCAAAGCTGTAACCTTTGGCACAGGGAAGACTTGTAGGAGATCTGTCCCATTATTGCGGATATTACAACGGCAGATGTTTCGAGAAGTTTAGATAAATCATCCCTAGAATCATACTTGATTCGCAGTGTACCGAAGCTATTTTGTTGTGCAAAAAATAGATTGAAATTCACAAAGGGATATCACATAAAAAAAACAGAATAAAGATCGTGTGTGGAGAAAGTTGTGTACAGAGAAGAGTCGGTGATGGTGAGGTAGAAATGGTGGCTGGTAAAAATGTACGTACGTCTGATAGAAAAGTGAGATGAATGCAAAACATGGGGTGTTGTCAATTAAAACAAAAAAGGTTCTATATTTGGAGCCAGATGCATAATAAGCAACAATCCGAAATGTACATCATCTCGGAGGGTGGGCATTTGACCAATATATTTTTTTTAAGTTAATGTTTTTTTTTATTCGGATCATGGCTGCCTTATTCTACATGAGGATAGAATTATGAATTGAATAACATTCTGTGGCATAGTTTAGCACTTGATGGATATCCTTAACTTGTTTAAAACACTTCAAAATCTGTCAGTAATGGAGTGGGTCAATTTTGTAATATTGGTAATTAATACGACATAGTCCCCTCTCATACGACGTTTTTTGTTTATCTTTGAAACGAGTGTTTCATGAAGCTTGCAAGCTATCCAAGTAAAACGACGATATGGTTTGATTTGCAACAAAAGATATAAAAAATCTTAATAACTGCATGCAAACTTGTTGAATGCCGACATCCGATGACATCAATTAGATTAGTGCAACCCCCACTGATGAGTCTCACCCCTAACCCACTTAAATCCCTCTCCCCAGACAGATTCACCACATTTCACCCAGCTAAGCATTCCTAACCAAGTAAGTATTTACGTATCTATGACGCCTACCAATTCCCGGAACTACAATCCAAGGGAGGATTTCTCCATCACGATGTTTATTTAATCGATTAGAGGTATAACACTCAAGTGAGTTCCGCTCCCTGAACCATTTAGGTCATGCACAACACAAACCCTAAGTCTTCTAATTGAACAATTATCGTGATCACCAGATTGTCTGCTGTATACAAAAAGGCGTGTGGATCGAAATTATTATTAAATCACCGACTTTTCATACCTAGATACATACAACTCAAGTGTGAGGAAAAAGAATTTCGCGTGAAACCAAAAAAAAAAAAAAAAAATAAGCGAAACCCCTTGGAACGGCAGTAAAAGAAAAAAAAAAAAGAAATTTCCATGCAAATAGTAAATGGTCGTGCCCTGATAAGCGGCACAATTTTCGGTAGCATGCGAGAGTATATATAAAGTTATGCGCCACCGAAATCGGTTTCACACATTAATCACAAAATCATGAAAGTATCTTTGTGGCAAGAAAACTTCTGCAGCGCTATTTGCACGAAGTTGTTTATCACTTCTGAACACAATAATGAGGTGATTATTTAATATGCAGAGGTTGTTATAACTTTTCTGTATCTATGACATGAAGCCGATCTCGAAATGTATCTTTTTCTATACGTACCCAAGAAATGGCATTTTTGCCAAGTCCCTGACTGCATTAAATTATGAAAAAGTCCCCGGGGATGTCATAAACCTTTCGTTGGCCTTGGTAGCCTATTCGCGACCATTGTTTGCCGTCGCATGAATAAATATTTTTTTTACAAAGTGCAACCACCAAAAAGTCAAAAGTACTTCAGATACACAAAGTTCTATTTTTCATATTCCCATGGCGGTTTTAGCTGCTGCAACCATCCCCGAGACCCAATAACCATGGCAGCAACCGCAGTAAACACAAAGATGCACACACATTTACAAGCAGATACTTTGCATTATCCGAAATCATTTCACATAAAATTATGAATGCCACCGGATAGATACATGTGTTTGCTTACACATGTGTATGCTGGTGTCTTGCGATAAGTGCACAATGCCACAGACAATGCGCTTCTCTGTACAGGCTGTGGATGCATGAGTTCATGAAGTTTTTTTTATTTTTGTTCATTGTAATTCTGTTCATTTTTCATGAATATTTATGAGAAAGAAGCAACAGCGACATAATTTGTGAGATTTAAACGAAGAATGCTAAACAGAAGATAGATTCTATGTAACACGCGGTGGCAGGCATTGGAGTAGAGACACCTTCAGCGAGCAGGGCTCCTCACCTCATCCTCCTCGAGGAACGTTTTGTGTTATGTATTACATTGTGAAAAAGTACTCGTGTTAATGACACATTAAATTTAATTCCGACCATCACCCGAGTACCCTCATTTATGACAAAAGATGCATTCGCATCTATACTTGTATCTAATGCATGCGCATATATTTTTTTTATTCTGCAGCGATGATCATTCTGTTTTAGATACACCAGGCATCACGAAGGTCTGTGTGGTGGCAGAGGGCGAAATAACTCCTGTGCATATAGCAGAAATTAAGTGCCGCAACACCATGCAAGAGCAGTGTATCTGTGAGTGATGTAAGTTGAGTTAAAGAGGCCTTGACTCAAGGGTTTCACATTCGAGAAAAGAAATGTTGCTCCGTCATGGCTGTCTTTTTGGAGAATATGTTGGTGGTTTAGTGGGGAATGTCGTCTTCAGAGGGGAGACATCAACATTAAAGGTGACTTAAAGCCTTGAATGGTGGTTGGGGAAGGATTAGATAGTTACTTTTGAAATAGGTACTTGTATATAAAAATAAAATTGATTTCCGAAACACTGGATCTTTGGGGATAATGACCCTATTTGGATAAGGTTATAACACCTTTCTGAAGTAAGATATTGAAGCATAGCTGTTATTGGTTTGCAGTTTTTTGTAATACCGATTACGGCGTTATTTAAAATATAAGTTTTATAAATAATAGCGCAAATGAAATCTGAACTTCAGTTAAAATTCAGACTGTTTCTGTTATTCATATTTTTAGTTTCTGGAATGCGTAAAATTGGTTGGCCGATATGTTTTTACCTTTCAACTATTTTTCAAACTTTTTGTATCTAAAGGGTGTTTTTTTTAAGAGGTATGGAACTTCGAATTGAAATAAAACAAAGAAAATCGTTTCAATGTCCATCAATTTGGCTTTATTGGAAGGATAATTTTATGCCATTAATGTGTAAATATGATTTCGGGCATGTGGCTGCCGCGGCTGGTTCGAATAAAGCCAAGTCTAGAGGTTCAATTTTCAACCACTTTTTCGAGCATTTGGGGCTGTATGTCGGCAATAACGCCACGAATGTTGGCTTCCAAGTCCCCTAACGTTTCTGGTTTGTTGGCGTAGACGAGCGACTTCACATATCCCTAAAGAAACTAATTCAATGGTGTCAAATCACACGATCTTGGTGGCCAATTGACAGGTCCATTCCGCGAAATTATGCGCTCATCGAATGTTTCCTTCAATAAATCGATTGTGACGTGCGCCTTGTGGCATGTAGCGCCGTCTTGTTGGAACCACATCTCATCCACATTCATGCCATCCAATTCGGGAACAAAATAGTTGGTTCTATACTGGTCTCCATTAACGGTAACTGACTCTCCAGCATCATTTCGGAAGAAGTATGGCAGAATGACTCCACCAGCCCATAGAGCACACCAATCAGTCAGTTTTTGTGGAGGTAATGGCGTCTCAAGGGTCTCATGTGGATTCTCTTCACTCCAAATGCGGCAATTTTGCTTGTTGACGTAGCCATTCAACAAATAATGAACCTCATCACTGAAAAAAATTTTGCGATGAAAATCAACATCGAGATCAATCTCATTTTCGGCTGATACACCAAAATCACGACGCATTGCATGGTCTCGAGGCTTTCAATTCTTGCATAAGCTGGATCTTGTAAGGTCGTAAGCCAAGATCTTTGCGCAAAATCTTCCATAAAAAGTATGGACAAAGCTCCAATTGCTGTGCACGGTGGCGAATCGATTCATCCGGGTCCTGTTCAATACTTTGCTCTACAGCGGCAATTGTTTTTTCGGTGCGCACTGTTCGACGTTTCTGTGGATGCGTATTATCACATAGAGTAGTGATAAGCGAAGTGCGAAAACGATCCATGGTTAACCGAATTAATTGCTCTGATGGACGAGTATGTCGACCATAAAATGGATGGAGCTTGCTGTAAACTTCGCGAACTGAACGATTATTTTCGGTATAAATTTGCACGATCTGCAAGCCTTCTTCATTTCTCAACCTGTTCATGATGAAATGGCAAACCATACTGAACATAAATGACATTAGAGTTGCCCGATTTGACCACAAGATGTCAGTTTTATCTCTATTCGAAAAACCAACCTCTAAAAAAACACCCAATATTATATAAAAAAGGTATTAAAGCTATGATTTCCTTAAGTCTAAAAGTCTAATAATATTATGTAAGCGGTAATTTTTAGCATATATGATTTAAAAAAAATTAAATTAGCTATTCGAAATCTATATAAATAAAAATCAAATGGTGTTTGCTGAGAATCGCATCACTTGAGAACGGCTGCACCGATTTGGCTAATTTGTTTTGTAAATGTTTGCCATAACCCAACTTAGGCTTTTGTGGAATGAAAAATTAACCACGCCTACTTTTTTTGGCCTATCTAAAATCGGATAACGGCTGCACCAATTTGGCTAATTTAATTTTTAAATGTTCGTAATTTAAGTTTTTAGACAAACAAAATCGACCCCGCCTTTGATATATCTAAAATCTATGAACTCCTTGACCGATTTGGTTAATTTTTTTAAAATGATTTTAACAGTCCATAAAAGCTTTTTACGAAAAGAAAACTTGTCCACGCCAACTTCTACTCTCACTTTTTTTAAATCCTCGGGTTAGTTCAAGTATCCGGGAAAATCTCTTTTGTGTGAACACTCAATACCATAATTTTCAATACGAACAAGGGATATCCAATTCTTTTTCATGTTCTTCGTTATTGTATTCAAGAAGTTTCAAATTTAAACCGTTTGCAATAATTTAATTTTTGTATGCACTCTCCAAGTTTTAAGAATCCGGCCATTGCCACGCCCACTTTTTAGAAAAACGTCATTTTTGTTCAATCGGTTAAGAATTTTTAAAAAGTATCTGAAAGAGATATTTAAACAATCCCAATATCTATATTTCGTCCATATATACATTTTTTTGTCTTCTCCCTTTTTTAGGGGCGTTTTTAGTAAAAAAATTGTCAAAAAAATGTCATTGGTGATGTTAAAATAAAAATTTCGTTTGTAGTTCATATTCCCACGACCACTACTTGGATGCGTTTTTTGACAAAACCTGCCCATAGAAAAACGTGTTTTTTGTCGAACCAAAAATGATTTAGATACTAAAGGGTCCGCCAAATAACTTTATTTTTTTGAAAATGCTATAAAAAAAAACTACTGAATATTTTCTCAAATTTTTTTTATTTATTTGAAAGTACAATCCTTCCGGTTAATAATGGAAAATAATTTCATTCAAATGGCTGCCTCGGCTGGCCATGCAGTAGCCTACACGATCGGTCCAATTTTTAAGCACATTATCGATTGTGTGCAGCTGTATTTCTCCAATGGCTTCACGAATATTATCCTTTAAAGCGTCAATTGTCTCTGGCTTGTCGGCGAAACACTTATCTTTTACGGCACCCCACAAATAATAGTCCAACGGTGTCAAATCGCAGCTCCGAGGTGGCCAAACGACATCAGCTCTGCGGCTGATAATGCGATCTTCAAATCAGGGCGCAAAACATCGAGTGTAGCTTCGGCTGTGTGGCACGTAGCGCCGTCCTGTTGAAACCAAATGTTGCCAATATTTTCCTCTTAAATTTTTGTGAACAAAAACTCGTTCAACATGGCCCGATAACGATCGCCATTGACTGTAACGGCCACTTCTTGCTCATTTTCGAAGAAAAATGGCCCAATTATGCCTCTGGACCAAAATCCGCACCAAACAGTGACTCGTTTTGGGTGTATCGGCTTTCCAATGTATGCGTGCGGGTTTTCTGTTCCCCAAATGCGACAATTTTGCTTGTTTACATACCCGCCAAGATCAAAATGAGCTTCATCTGAAAAGATAATTTTTTTGGCAAAATCGGCATCTTCTCTAAGTCGATCGCAGTCCCACTTAGCGAAGCGAAACCGCATTGGACGGTCAGTTGGCTTCAACTCCTGAACCAATTGGACTTTGTATGGCGTCATACCAAGGTCTTTATGCAAAATTCGTCTCAATGATGTCTCCGAAATGTTCAATTGTTGAGAACGATGGTGAATTGATGTTGATGGCGCTTCACGCACACTTTCTGCCACAGCAGCAATATTCTCGGGTGTACGCACTGTTTTTGGCTTTTCACGCTTTGGTTTATCGATGAGGATGCCAGCTTCTTTCACTTTTTTCACAAGATAACGAACATACGGAGCTGACGTTGTTTTTGGCCATTATAAACGGTTTGGAAAAAAACAACGTTAAAAGGGGGTGTAGCAGTGGGCGGATTTCAAAAAATGTTTACACTTGTTCTGCTGGAAGCAACAAAGAGAATGTGTACCAAATTTCATCCTTCTAGCTCAAAATTTAAGGCCCAAAAACTGGTGACATACGGACGGACAGACATGGCTAAATCGACTCAGCTAGTGATTCTAAGTCAATCCATATACTTTGAAGTATATCTAGCTAAACTATTTCTCTATGTCACAAACTATGTATCACAACTAATATCCTAATATCCTAATTTTTAAAAAGTTTCTGAACAACCTATTTGGACAATCTTAATATCTATATTTCGTACATATAAAGTTTTTTTGCCACGCTCACTTTTTGGGGGCGTTTTCAATAAAAAACTTTTTTTCGGTCAAATTTCCAAATTTAGGAAAAAAAAATTCGATACAGAATCGTTGGTAATATTAATATGGACATTACGTCTATTGACCATTTTAACCCACGCTCACTTATGGAAAAAACCTAGTCCTTTGTAGAACCGTAAAAGTGCTTTATAAGCTGTCTGAACAATTTGTTGTGACAATGCCATTTCTATATTTAATGCTCATTGTGTTTTAAGCCATGATGGGATGGGATATGGTATTCAACGATCCGCATAGCGGATTGTAGCCTTCTCATATGTTTTTCTTTTTAAATTAGTGTTCACACAGAAGTAGTATATATTACTCGATAAGTGATAGTCTCGTGACTGATGCCACTCAAAAGCTCTTTTGACAAACGTTTCGATGAAATTTTGGTATGATGTTGATTCAGTTTCGACTCAAGCTCGTTTTTCAAATCACGATTTGTTCTTAAGTCTTCGGCATACGAATTTACTTTAAAATAATATCAATGACGTTAATTAAATCATGGTGGCCAATTTAACCATTACATCAAGATAAACCTTCCTTAATATTTCCATTGCATCGCCCTCTTGATACCACATGTCTTCGAATTCGAAAATTTTAACAATTCGAAAGCAGAAAAATGGTCCAATTGCTCCTCCGCTCCACCTCAAAATTTGCTCCAAGCAGTTGCTTGTGGTGTATCCATTGGAAGTTGATAGATTTTCAGCTCCCAAAATACAACAATTCTGGTTCTTGACATATCCAGCATGTTTGAAATTCGTCTAATCTTCCGAAAAACACCATTCATTCAATTTTTGCTGTAGGATCTAATCAGCGAACGTTTGGTGTGCTGCGAATTCTATGCTTTGTAAAAGTGTCAATTATTGAGAACGTGTCAATAAATTTTGAATTGCAACTATTGGCCACAATGTGTGACTGATCCTCACAATCACATACAGGACTCTTCTCGTTTAATCAAACCACTGTACGATGAGAAGGTTTGTAATGGGGATTGAAAAACTAAATCATACTTACTTCACAAAATATTCAGCATCTGGAGAGTGGTTTGTGTAATTTGTTTACACTTGACAGCTGTCAAACAACAACGTTGTAGGACAGATTCAAAATATGCGCTAAATGGGACATCTTATAGTATATAACCAAATTTGTATTCATAGTATAATAATTCAATATAATTTTTTTTTGTATTTATATTTATTTATTTTTTAATTTAAATTATTTTAAAAGTAAAAAAACACATTTTTGCATAGATTTGCATAACATCTATGGAAATAATTTTACAATTTATAACCGTAATCATCATTTTACACTTAATTTTAATAATAGGACTTTGAAAAAATATAAGCTTGTTGTTTTTTTTTTATTTATAACTCATATTAAAGGACTTTTAATACAATACCCAAAAAATATTTTAAAAAAATCGACAATTATTTTAGTTCTTATTTTTTTTTTAAAATCAAAAAAAATACTTTTTGGTTATTTATTGTCTTAAAAATTACTTATACATAGTGTGTCTTTCTAATCTTTGTTTAAGCATTTACCATAAATTCATGTAAGTCCCAAGGTAGCGGTGATGTCCTTAATGTCTTTAAATCGATACGATTTCTAAAAAAAAAAATTATTTGACATTTAAGTAGACAATATTAACGGGCTTTCACAACGCATACATCAAATATTGGAAAATTATCCTTTTTGCTTTACATATATATTTTTTTTAATATTTTTTTATAATTTCCGCGCAATCAATGCGGACATTAAGGAAATTCGGGATAAGATGGAAGCAGATACCGATGCACATTGGTTTTAAATGCCTGCAAGTTACAATGGAAAGGAAAACAGTGTTTGGTAGAGCATTCCACATTCGTGTTGATCGGTTTATGTACGAATCTCTATATTTCAGCGTTCGTCCGAAGATAGGCTTGAGGGAAAACTGATTTGCATGCATAGCGTAACGAGTATTGTGGCTGAATTCTTGAATGGGGGGAATGCTGTTGGCTATATCATAAAATAGCGATATAACAATGTAAGGCAGGAGATATTTCGACGATGTTCTAGCGAAACTAAGAAGTTCGCTAATCTAATGTCTCATATAAGTTTTTTCGCACGCGTTTGAATCCTATCTAGGAGGTGCAATGTTGTTTTTGGTGCACTCGACCAGACGTGGGCGTTGAACTCAAGTTTAGGGCGTATAAACGCTTTATATATTGTGACCAGATCAGAACGGGTGAAATATTTCTGACATTGATTAAGGAAACCTAGACATTTCGCTGCGTTTTTAGCGACTTGGAATATGTGGTCGTTCCAACGTAAGTCGTTACCAACATACCTAGCATGGAAAGTTTTTCGGTTTCTTCGATGTCAGTGCTTCATTTATGGATAATGGCTCTATTTTGGTTTCGGTTTACTAAAAGAAGACAACATTTTGTTTTGGAAGCATTGAATTCTAGTCTGTTGAATTTTTCCCAATTGCTGATGCTGTTTAGGTCGGAATTCAATGAGCATAACATATTTGTCGTTGGAGTCCACGTTTGAAGATGAGGGACGTGGACCTAAAAACGAATATGAGAAACTGAGAGCACTGTCATCAGCGAAGAAATAAATTGGATTAGAAGTTGCAGACAGGAAATCATTTATAATAATGAAAAAAAAAGATTCGGAGACAAAACTGAACCTTGAGGGACACCAGCATTTATTTGGTGAGTTGTAGACTTGAAACTGTCTAAAACAACTTGAATTGATCGTTTCAATAGATAATTTCTAATCAATAGAAGAAGTTTCCCATCGATTCCAAATGCACGCATTTTCGACAAAAGGGCTTGATGCCAAACCCTGTCAAATGCCTTTGAAATATCAAACGCAACGATCTTGCTTTCGCCACCATGGCGGATTGATTGGTTCCAGTTTTCTGTGAGATATGTCATCAAATCATCAGTAGACCTGTTGCTGCGAAAATTGTACTGCCATTGAGAAGTTTTCGTGTTTTGAGATATTTCATAAGCTGACGATTTATCAGCGTTTCCATGACCTTGGAAAGAAGGGACGTAAGTGCAATTCGTCGGTAGTTGGAGAGAGAAGAAGACTCGCCTTTTTTTGGTACAGGCTGTACAATGCTGTTTTCCATCTACTCGGAAAGAGTCCTGATGAGTAGGATAGATAGAAAAGCTTACGCAATGGTTTGCTATCGTAGAAGAACGCCTCTTTAAAATAATGGGGGATGCACCATCTATACCAGCGGATTTGTGAATGTCAAGATCAAATAAAACTCTTGCAACTGTACGAGTACGAAAGTGAATTTTTCCCATAGAATGATCTACGTTCTCAAGTTCAGGAGGAGACTGGGTACAATCTGGCAATGTAGAATTGGCTGCAAGCAGATTGGCTTTGCCTAAAGAGCTGACAGCTGGAATGTCATTGTGAATGAGCTTCGGAACTGATGTCAGACCGAATTCTTTATATTTTTGACAAATGACCAAAAGTTTTTACTACCTCTGGGACATTGTAGAATTGTTGCATACATTTTTGGTCGTAGAGGAATTCGACACGTTTTAAATGGGAATTACATTCCTTTCTGGCTTATTTGAAATTTGTTCGGCTTTCCTCTGTTGGATTTATTTATTTATTTCAGCTACAGATATATGCATCACAGCTGACAATTACAAATATTAAATAATCTCAATAAGAACTTAAGTTTCTAACAATACTTTTTTTAATGTGGATTGATTCATATTGAAATCGATGAAGTTGTAGTTTTTATTAAAGTCTTTCAACAGTTTATTACAGATGTACTTGACGTATAAAAAAAGACAGGATTTCTCGTGAATCTAAGTCGAGTATTAATACTCAGAGTACTTAAACAATATTGGGAATGAATTGATCCGGACAACAATTTAAATAGGAACACAACATTATTTACTTCTCTTCTTTTTTGAAGCGTAGACATATTTAATAGTTTTAAACGATTGGCATATGGTGGAAGAAGGTAGGTACCATCCCATGGGAGTTGACGTAGGGCAAATAACAGGAAACCCTTTTGGACACTTTCAATTTTGTTGAAATATTGTTGACGGCAACAGCATACTTACAACACCAGACGCAACAGCAATATTCCAGAATAGGTCGAACAAGAGTACAGTATAACATTTTTCTAACGTAACGATCGTTAAATTCTCTTGAGAACCGCATTATAAGACCAAGGCGGCTCCTTGCTTTGGATGTTATAGTGTCGATATGATGATAACATGACAGCTTGGAGTCAAATTATACGCCTAAGTCTTTAAAAGTATGAACTCTTTCTAAAATTTCATCCTCAATGAAATAAGTTTTAGTAATTTCAAATCTTTTACGAGAAAAAGTCATAACTTTACATTTTTGGTGTTTAGCTGCATACCGTTAATGGAGCACCATTTAAACATATTGTCAATATCTTCTTGGAAAAATAGATAACCATTTATGTTGTTGTATCCATAAAAAATGTTACAGTCGTCAGCAAACATTAAAATTTTTGAGTAACGGATACATTTACATAGATCATTTATAAATAGATTAAACAAGATCGGACCAATATGACTTCCTTGAGGAACACCAGATAGTATTGAAGAATTAAGCCAAGTTTCACTGAGAAGTATTACATCATATGTTCCTTCAATTGAAATGATGTAAAAGTTCCGTAATTTCGATTTCATTCCTCCAACGTTTTAGTAATACATTAACAGTTTTTTGGGTCTTTATTGTAACTCTCTACAGACATGGATTCCACTATATAATCAGGAGCAAATATTTTAAAAGAAGATATACGCAATACGCCGTTCGTATGCAAAATTTAACTTAATAACTTTGACAGGCATATTTTGGATAGAGATTCTTTTTTTGATATATTCCATTAGAATTTCGCAGGTTGTATCAGGTTTTAGACGTGATAGAAAAATGAATTTCTACGGAGGTACAGCAACCAGCTCGTCCGAAACACCCTCATCCATAATGGAAGCTATTGGGTCGACGCGATGTGAGCCACCTGTTGTATCGCCACAAGAAACATTTTGATTTTCTATCAGTGCAGGATATAAAGGAGAACGATTTTGGACTTCTGAAGGTGCAGGAGATGCCACATCCGCTTCCATATGTGGGATTACTGATTTTCTTACAATACTTGCAAAGCTAGGACTTTTGGTCATGTATAACCTAAAGTTTGTCTCTCTTAACCTAACAGCTTCTTTACAGCTCAAGTCATACCACCCTTTTTCCTTTGGTTTGATACTCTTTATTCTTTTGGTAATAAATGATCTCAAGGAGAATTATGTTTGTCACTATCGAGGAAACATAGTGACCAGTTAAAATTCCTAAAAAAAAAACTGTTTAATGCTTCCCAATTGGCTTTCTCGTATTGCCATACAGTCTTTTTAGGAATTTGTTCTTAAACTGTGTGGCTGGAGTACTAGTCCAAAATAATGCAAATAATAGTTCGTCAATTCCTTAGATAAAATACAAAAATAAGCTCTTATCAGAAATTCATTAGAGGTCACGGAATTACATTACATATATATTAAAAATATTGTCATTGTACAGGGTGGCGCACCAATTGTGCTGCAATAAGAAATTCAAATAACTTTTTTTTTAATCGATGTATTTCATTTATTTTTAACTTTTTCTTACAAAGAGAAAGATATTGTTTTCGTGAAAATTTTCGACCTCGAGATTTTGATTGATTCTAACATTACGATGGTAGCGGAGCCTAAAAAATTGGTTTTTGGAATTCCGTCCGTCGGTCCGTCGGTCCGTCTGTCCGTCTGTCCGTGATGGTCTCCCCAGCCTAAACGGCTAGACCGATTTTCTTCAAACTTCGTATACAAGCTAGTTTTAGTGATAATTCTAGGCCATTTTTTTTGTTTGCTTTTAGCCATGTTAATAATGGTACCTGCCATATAAAAATTACACATAACCTCAATTTTCTCGAAAACGGCTCTAACGATTTTGATTAAACTTTATATATACTATAACCATATTAGCTTCAACAAAACTGCATACCCAGTTTTTTCGAGAAAATCCATATAACGGATTTTGTCATTTAGGCCATATAAGGAAAATTGATAATTTCTCGCAAACTATTATGTCAAATTGAATGAAATTCAATATATATACTACTATTACAGCTTGAAGCAATTCCACATAATTAGTTTTAGCCCAACTATCACTAAACGGAATTTTCAGTTTTGGCCAATAACGGAAAATCATTATTATTCACATTGACATCGATTTCTTCAAATATCGGAGTAAACGTTCGTATGAACTCATTTCGACATTATTTATATCATTAATCAAAATGCGTACTATTTGATCTAACGCCTAACTCGCTGTGAAAGAGAAAGTTGCGTACGACCCAGTCGTGCACCCACCACTCGTTTTTTATTGGTTAGAAAATTAAATTTTATTTTAAATAGTTAGTTGTTTTTAAAGATTATAGATCGCAAATGACCTCCACGCTCTCCCACGCATATGCGGCACCTGATCAAAAAATTATTCATTGCGGCCTGAAAAGTTGAAGTTGGGATCGCCTCAATTATTGTCGTTATGGACTGCTTTAATTCAGTTAAATTCCTGGGCTTCGTTTTATACACCTCTTGCTTGACATAACCCCATAAAAAGAAGTCTGGTGCAGTCAGGTCAGGTGACCTTGGGGGCCAGCGAAGAGTGGAGTTCCTAGAAATTAATTTGTTTGCGAATTTTTTGTTTAGCTCCGCCATAACTGGTCTGGCTATATGTGCAGTTGCTCCATCTTACTGAAACCAAACGCTGTTGAATGGTATACGTCTTCGGCGCAGTTATGGGTAAAAAAACTCCTTCAACATCTTTAAATAACGGTCCCCATTGACAGTAACGGTTACACCATTTTCTTCAAAGAAGTACGGCCCGACAATACACCT
This sequence comes from Rhingia campestris, assembly GCA_932526625.1. Lineage (NCBI taxonomy): Eukaryota > Metazoa > Arthropoda > Insecta > Diptera > Syrphidae > Rhingia > Rhingia campestris. The sequence goes on from OW052185.1 coordinate 43,092,847, forward strand.
TGATGAAACCACACAGTGACTCGTTCTGGGTGCAGTTCCGTCTCATGGAGCATTTCTGGATTAGACTCTTTCCATATACGGCAATTTTGCTTGTTTACGTTGCCGTTAAGATCAAAATGGGCCTCATCAGACATGAACAAACAATTGATCAATGTGTTGTCTTCTTCGGCCATTAATATCATTTTTTGGCAAAATTCCAGGCGAACAGGCAAATCCTGAGGGTTTAACTTGCTAGTAATTTGGACTTTGTACGGAAACAAGTTTAAATCGTCATGAAGTATCCGTTGTAATGACCGTCTACTAACTCCAATTTGCCCCGATAAGTTTCGGGTCGAAACGCTCGGATTGGCCTGTATTGCAGATGCTACTGCTGCGATTGTATCCTGAACCCGAACATTAGCATCTCGATGGTACGGCCTTCGTGCGATGCTTCCAGATTCGGCAAACATGTTTACAAACCTCATAATGGTCCATCTACTCGGGGGATTACCGCCAAACTCCCGCCTAAATTCCCTTTGGACGGAAATGACGGACTGCAAAACATGGTACCGTTGCACTATCCAAATTCTTTTCTCCGTATCCCAAGCATCCATTTTTATAAATCTAAATCGTAACGTACAAAATAAAAATAAAATAAGCCGATTACTCATACAGAAAAAAAGTTCTTACGTTTTATTTTTGTAGCACGATTCGTGCGCCACCCTGTATGTTAGCAAAATGTTATATTGTCAGTGAGACATATTGACGACATAAAATCATTTGTATTTGCTGTTGAACCTCTATTTTTTTTTAATTGGTCAATAAACCTTAAATTGTAGTGGAATGGTACCATGGTTGGGTATCCCTTAGTCTACATGCAAAGTTAAGTTACAAATAAAAGCACAATTTCGTCATTTGAACTGAACCCACATCGACATGCAATGATATTTCTGTGACGAAAATACCCACTAATTTCATAAATTTTTACACTCATTACATTAACTAATACGAACCATCATACAAATGACCCTTTATGCACACCAACTCGCAATTAAGTTCACCCAATAAATCATTAATAGTGAAACTTTTAAAATTATTTTTTTTTTGTCAATTTGCCTTAATGTTACCTAAAAACCCACTTTCTGTACCCAAAGAGTTTTCACATTTTACATAACATACCAAAACCCTAAACCTATGGCTAATTCACTTTTCAATTAAAGTGAAAACGGCCATTAGCATGACTTGCAGTGACTATAGCTGACCGCTATATAAGCGCAATTTAATGCCACTTACCTACCACCGTGTAAGGCACGTTAAATCAAAAAGGCTGTAATTTAATGATAGATCTTCTCTACGCACGTCAAACAAATATACCTCGAGTTGGACGAGTTTATTTTTTTTTTTTTAATTTTTTGCCAATAAAACTTATGAAACATGACGAATTCGCATTTACATATGTGTAACACATGATCCCATAAAAAAAGTTTTTTATACCCTATCCCATAGGGGTATATTAGTTTTGATACATAGTTTGTAACATAGAGAAATAATTTGGCTACATATACCTCGAAGTATATGGATCGACTCAGAAAAAACTCTTGATGCACAATCATTGGTAGTATTAATATGAACATTTCGTCAATAGACCATTTTAACCCACGCCCTCTTTTTGGGGGCGTTTTCCTACAAAAACCATTTGTTGTTGTTTTTTGTCAAACCATAAAGCCCACATTTTGAGGATACTATTTTAAAGAATATGCCTGAAGAATGGAACCTCAGCATCGTTTGCCCGATCCACAAAAAAGGAGACCCTCTGAACTGCGCCAACTACAGAGGCATAAGTCTCCTCAACATCGCATACAAGATCCTATCTGCCGTAATATGTGAACGCCTGCAACCGTTTACCAACAACCTGATTGGCCCTTATCAGTGTGGTTTTAGGCCAGGAAAGTCCACAACCGATCAAATTTTCACACTTCGGCAGATCCTGGAAAAAACTCAAGAAGTCCAAATCGATACCCACCACCTATTCATCGATTTCAAAGCCGCATATGACAGCATTTCTAGAGACGAACTGTACAGAGCCATGTCTAGTTTTGGTATACCGCCCAAACTCGTCCGTTTGTGTAGGATGACGATGGAGAATTCTCGGTGCTCCATCAGGGTCGGAAACGACCTCACCGACACATTCGATACCAAAAAAGGATTTAGGCAAGGCGATGCGCTGTCATGTGACTTCTTTAATCTGATTCTTGAGAGAATTGTGCAAAACTCCAAAGCCAACACCAGAGGCACAATTTTCCAAAAGTCGGTGCAACTACTAGCATACGCTGACGATATTGACATCATTGGTAGGACTCAACGTGATGTCATAGCCACGTTTGCTAGTATAGAGAAGGAAGCGGCGAAAATGGGTTTAGCAGTAAATGAGGGTAAGACTAAGTATATGCTGTCAACACGAAAGGACACACAACATCGACGAATTGGACAGAACGTCACCATTGACAGATATAACTTTGAGGTAGTACGGGACTTTGTCTACCTCGGCTCCGCTATTAACTCTGACAACAACATCTCGTCAGAAATTAAACGAAGAATTACTCTTGCCAACCGCTGTTTCTTCGGGCTAAGAAGGCAATTTAGTAGTAAAGCCCTCACTCGAACTACTAAGGAGATCTTATATAAGACCCTGATCATCCCAGTCCTGCTCTACGGCGCTGAAGCATGGACCGTATCAAAAGCGGATGAAGAAATCCTTGGTCGATTCGAGCGGAAAATTCTTCGGAAAATCTTCGGTTCCGTTTGCGTTGACGGGCTATGGAGACGAAGATTCAACCACGAACTATACGAGCTGTACAGCGACATACCCCTAGTCAAAAAAAAACTCCGCATTGGACGTCTAAGATGGCTAGGACATGTAGAAAGAATGGACACCAATACTCCGGCTCGCAGAGTCTTCGATTCCCAGCCAGACGTCGGACGCAGTAGAGGAAGACCTCGCCTTAAGTGGCGCGCACAAGTGGAAACCGACCTCAACCAACTTGGAGTGCGCAACTGGAGGCAGTTAGCTAAGGACCGGGCTAATTGGAGAGGCATGTTGGTTGAGGCCCAGGTTCATTCCGGACTGTAGCGCCACTTAAGTAAGTAAGTATTTTAAAGATGGGATGGGATAGGGTATTCAACGATCTGCACAGCGGATTGTAGCCTTCTCATATGTTTTTTATTTATTTTTTAAATTATAAACAAACGCAAATGTTTAAAAGTCATTAACCATCACTGCCCGGGGACTGGAACTTGAAATGACCGACCGGTGATCGGAGGGCTCTCTTATGTTCTTTTGGTAATAGAATCCAAAATTAGAGTACAATGCCTTAAGAAGGAAGGATGCGCAATAAACTTGGCTTAATTGAGCGTTCCATAATGGTGGGGTTGTTGGTTGGTAGCTTAGAGGAATATTAAGATATTTGTTATGACAGGCAGCACAACAATAGAGAAACGCGAGCTTAAAGAGCAATAGTTATCGTTTTGACTTCTTGAAGCTGATTACAAATTATTTTTCTTAAATAAGATACACAAACACCAGTGAGTGAACTCTTAAGTACACAAAGCTTAATGAGCAATAAGATTTGTCTTGTTGGCCTGAAGCATAATAGGTTGAGTGGTGAATGTCACTTAGAAGAAAGAACATAGGTGGGGTCAAATGGTCAAATATAGATGAGGTTTTTGAAAGAAAGTGTCCCATCTTTTGAAAGGCTTTGTTACTTAAAGTACTACCTATAGCAGTTCACATAAATTTATCAACTTAATGACGTATTTAATCTTGAAAATGTAAGATTTGTGAATGCTTGAGATAAAAAATATCAACTTCGTGGTAATTACCATTAACCTGGTAATTTTAGACTTTTTGTCAAGTCTAAGTTAATTTAACATCTAAATATATGAGAAGGCTATAATTCGCTGTGCTAATCATTTAATACCCTATCCCATCCTTGAAATTAATATCCCACAATTGTGGGCTTTATTGCAATGAAATATAGAAAATGACGTTGTCACAACATATTGTTCAGACAGTTTATCAAAATCTGAGGAAAAAATCCCCAGCATATTGAAGCCAGAGAAAAAAAATGGAAGAAAGGAAAGAAAAAACAACAACAAAATGTTTGTATAACACAAAAAAAAGCGCTAGTTGTCATCCTCTCCGTTCATTCAATTGTACAATTCGACTCTCCCCAAAACCAAGACCTCAGTGCTCCAAGTGGTGGCTCGCCATGCACGGGATTACAAGTTCAATCCCCGGTTAGGGAATAAGATCTTTCAACAATTATACAGAGAACTGAACGTTCAAATAGCATCACTATTAGAAGGAATCTGATGAGGACACTTGGTAATGTCCGAAATATTTATAATTCCAACCAAATAGTGTTGTTGTACAAAAGTTGTTGTTGCAATTTCAATCATTCAATCTTTTATTGTTCGACAAAAAACAACGTTTTTCCCCTGCATATACTATTGGGTAGGGTATACAAATACCCTAAAAGTTTGTTCGAATATTTTAAAATTGTACCTACAGTTTTGTATGGAAATTCTTGAAATATGTTGTTCAGATACTTGTTCAAAATTCCTTACGGCTTGGCCAAAAATTACGTTTTTCTACAAAGGAGGCATGGCAGTGGTCGGATTTCAAAAAATGTTACACTTGTTCTGCTGGGAGCAACACGTGTACCAAATTTCATAATTCCAACTCAAAATTTAAGGCCCAAAAACTGATGACGTACGGACGGAGGCCAGACATTGCTTAATCGATTCTGAGTCGATCAATATACTTTAAGGTATATCTATTTTATCTAGAACTATATCTATGTTATTTGTCTATGTTAAAACTAATAGACCCCTATGGGATAGGATATAAAAAAGGCTTGGAAAAGTTTTGACCCTGGTACCAGCTGTGAAAACTGCCTTCATTCCAATAACCCTTTTTTGTGTGTGGCGTTACTTACTTAAGTGGCGCTTCAGTCCGGAATGAACCTGGGCCTCAACCAACATGCCTCTCCAATTAGCCCGGTCCTTAGCTAACTGCCTCCAGTTGCGCACTCCAAGTTGGTTGAGGTCGGTTTCCACTTGTGCGCGCCACTTAAGGTGAGGTCTTTCTCTACTGCGTCCGACGTCTGGCTGGGAATCGAAGACTCTGCGAGCCGGAGTATTGGTGTCCATTCTTTCTACATGTCCTAGCCATCTTAGACGTCCAATGCGGAGTTTTTTTTTGACTAGGGGTATGTCGCTGTACAGCTCGTATAGTTCGTGGTTGAATCTTCGTCTCCATAGCCCGTCAACGCAAACGGAACCGAAGATTTTCCGAAGAATTTTCCGCTCGAATCGACCAAGGATTTCTTCATCCGCTTTTGATACGGTCCATGCTTCAGCGCCGTAGAGCAGGACTGGGATGATCAGGGTCTTATATAGGATCTCCTTAGTAGTTCGAGTGAGGGCTTTACTACTAAATTGCCTTCTTAGCCCGAAGAAACAGCGATTGGCAAGAGTAATTCTTCGTTTGATTTCTGAAGAGATGTTGTTGTCAGAGTTAATAGCGGAGCCGAGGTAGACAAAGTCCCCTCAAAATTATACCGGTAGACATGGCTCTGTATAGTTCGTCTCTTTAAATGCTGTCGTATGCGGCTTTGAAATCGAAAAATAGGTGGTGGGTATCGATTTGGACTTCTTGGGTTTTTTTTCAGCATCTGCCGAAGTGTGAAAATTTGATCGATTGTGGACTTTCCTGGCCTAAAACCACACTGATAAGGGCCCATCAGATTGTTGGTAAACGGTTTCAGGCGTTCACATATTACGGCAGATATGATCTTATAGGCGATGTTGAGCAGACTTATGCCTCTGTAGTTGGCGCAGTTCAGAGGGTCTCCTTTTTTGTGGATCGGGCAAACGATGCTGAGGTTCCATTCTTCAGGCATGCTTTCATCCGACCAGATTTGGCTTATGAGTTGGTGGATGCTACTTACCAAGTAACATCCACAGTCTGAAACTATATTCTGGTTTATATATAGAAAAGCGTTTTATCTCCTTCTCTCACAGCCTAAGCCCTATAAACACCTAAATATTTGTCTTCCTTTCGTTACACTTTTTCGTTTCATAAAATCCAATTCACACCGTGCTGAAAAAAATTCACTTCGGGAAATAAATCCCATTACCCATGTTGTCACCAATATTCCAATTCACTAAATAATATTCGAAATGTAACAGTTCGTTACAAATTTTTTTAATTTTTATTTTTTTTTTAAGTTTTTTTGACAGAAAGTGAATCTCTCTACCAAGATTGTGCGTTTCCCTTTTCAAAGTCATTACGTGCCTCAAAAGCCTTCTTGGAACAAAAATCGAAATCTACCAATTCGTTACTTATACTTTTTCTTCTTAAAAAAAAACCCCAGATGGGAAGAATTGAGTGGTTCCAAGAAAGTGAATCTCAAAGCCCATGTGTTTTCCCTTTCCACGAACGATCCTTTACAAAACCCTTGCGTGTGGGCAACACAGTCTGTCCACTTCACGCAAGGGGCATTTCGACGCGAAGCGTCCTTTTTCAACAAAATTTTCACATTCATGACATGACATTCTAAAACCTGGGGCTGGCGCTGAAGACCCCTCATGTAACAGAGTGCCCTACACTGTCTGTCCATATGTTGTATGGTTTGCGCATGCGTGCACCCAGACACGGGATCGCATTGTCGGAGAGAACGCATCCTCTTTCATGGTAATACATATTTTATTTTTATTTATTGCAATTTCTTTGTGGTTCTGATTCAGCCTCTTGTGGCTTCTCATAAAGACCTCTCTGGCCGCAGACATAATTATGCAGAATAGCGAGGATTATTACGAGCCAAGTACTTGTAATGGATAAGAGGTGCAAAAAGAGAAACAAAACCCCTCCAGCAAGCGTATGCACTACATATGCGCCTTTGGCTTGCGGTGACCACTTGGATGACGACGAATACGACTTCGACGACGATGATGATGATGATGATGATGATGGTGGGGTTGTCGCGCTAGGGTTCTTCTCTTCACAACGATTCTATAGATATGCACATGCGCAACAGCAGCAGCAGCTTCGGCACGGATGTAGTAGGTTACATACTACCTGCGTTTTTCATGAGCAGCATAATTATTATGAGCATTGACAGCTGATGTCGTCTTGTCCAAGGTTATGGCGGGCTTATGTTGGACGTAGGTATAGTGTGTGCTGTTCACTTTTTGTTGTGGTCTTCGTGGTGCGGCTACTTCTTATGGGGTACTTGCAGGCGTATCAGTTGTTTTTGTTTGCCTCTCGGTCTTTGTCATAGGCCCGATATATACTCTATAACATGCCATGGAGCACACACACACATCCACATCTCTATGCCTGTATGCGTGTGAGTGGTGTAATATTAAATTACACCACGATTGAGAATTAACTTGAACGGGAGACACACAACAAAAAGACTTAATAGAGTGACCAGGCTTGTTCGGTGTGTGTATGGGTCTCTTGTGGAGCTTGGGAATATTGGGTTTCCATTATCATCGAGTTTTGTGTAAATTATAGGAATAACTTTGAAAAAAAAAAAAACAGAAACCGCTGCATTATGTATTTTTAAATGTGGGTAGATTACATTAAACTATAGATAGACCTGAATAATTTATGATGTGGTCTTGTAGTTAACGTCTGGCTAAGGTTTTCTTTTTGTTTCTGTTTGTGGTTATATATTGCGGATAGTAGGCGAAAATAAAACTGGAACAGCGAGTGAGTTATCGTAGGTCATTGAGGGGCTATTAGATCATTTTTGGACGATTGGATTCTATTTTGAAATTCAAGTGAAATATTTCAATTCTGGTCACACCAAGTTATAGGAGGTATTTTCGAATCTTTGGTTCCTTATTCGTTGTAGTTCTTGATGAAAGGGGTCTCAAGTCAAAGTACAATAAGAAGTAGATACATAGGCAGTAGATGCGTATTCATATTATGCTAACCAAGCTATTTACGGGAGTGATGCCAAATTATTAGATGAAAATAAATAAATCGCTAAAAATTCAAAGTCATTTCGTGAGTAAGGAGAAACGTTGAACATTTTGTTTCAGCGCAGAAACCTACGCCTTATGTATCTTTACAGAATGATTTTGGCCCATCTATAGTGTGTTACTAAGAAGTGCAGCTTCAGATAACATATTTCTTGTTGATTTATATCAAAGATTATGAATTCTATACAGATGACGCCTTGAGAACAAAAAACAGAATCTTTTGCTCAATAGCTTCTTGGTATGGGCGGGCGGTGTGCATGAAAACACATGAAAAACAAGAACAAACATATGAGACGGCTACAATCCACTATGCGGATCGTTGAATACCCTATCCCATCCTATCTGTAAAACTAAAATCCCCAAAAAGTGGACATGGCTAAGCACACGATGTGGATAAAATAAAGAAAATGTCATGGTGACAACAAATTCATCAGACTGCTTATAAAAAACTTTTACGGTTCTACAAAAGACAAGGTTTTCTCCTGCATATGTTATGGGGTAGTGTATAAAAATGGTTTTTATATAAAAACGCCCCCAAAAAATGGGCGTGGGTTAAAATATATATAAATCGACTCAGCTATCGATTCTGAGTCGAGCCATATACTTTGAGGTATATGTAGCTAAATTATTTCTCTATGTTACAAACTATGTATCAAAACTAATATACCCCTATGGGATAGGGTATAAAAACATATGGCGGGCTGTACCAGTACGACCCGCCATAGAACAATTTTTCTTATATGGAGTGCGTCATCTGTATAGAATTCATAATCTATGTTTATACAAGGTGGCGCAAAAATAACCTTCCGATCTTTTTTGGCTGTAATTTAAAAAAAAAATGAAGAACTTTGATTCTTCTTGTGGATTATTTTTATTTGGTCTTTTAATTTTTTTTACATCAAGTCGAGAATATAATGCCATGTAAATGGCCGCCGCCACAGTTGATTGTCATTTGAGCCCTTTTTATGGCATTTTCCATCACTTTGGCCAAAACTTCCGGCGACAGGTCCTCACATTCTTGACGGATATTGTCTTTAAGAGCTGCAAGAGTCTGAGGCTTGTTGACATAAAACCGCGACTTCAAAAAGCCCCACAAAAAGAAGTCTGGAGCGGTCAAATCAGGCGATCTTGCTGGCCAGTGCAAATTGCCAAAACGGGAGATAAGGCGCCCGGGAAATGCATCCTTCAGCATATCGGTTGTGGCACGTGCAGTGTGTGCCGTTGCACCGTCCTGTTGGAACCACATGTTTTCCAATCCCAATTCATCAAGTTGCGGCAAAAAGAACTCGTTGATCATTGCTCTGTAGCGCTCACCATTCACAGTAACCGTTTGGCCCGCGACGTCTTCGAAGAAAAAAGGTCCGATGACTCCTCCAGCGAAAACAGCACACCATACAGTGACTTTGAGCGGGTGTAATGGCTCTTCGTGGGTTACACGCGGATTTTCAGTGCCCCAGAAGCGTAAATTTTGCTTATTTACGTACCCGCTAAGATGGAAATGGGCCTCATCACTCATGATTATTTTTGATGAAAAATCATCTTCCTCTTGGTGGTGATTAAGGAGCAGCTAACAGCTGACGCACCGTCTGGGCTTTGTACGGAAACATCTTCAAATCTTGTACCAAAATTCGCTGTAAAGACCGTCGACTGATACCCATTTGCGTGGCACGTCGTCTGGTCGATGTCGACGGCGCTTCCATGACATCTTCGGCTACAGCAGCAATATTCTCTGCAGAACGGCTACTCCGGGGTCTGCCACGCCTGGCAGCATCTCGTGTTGTGCCAGTCTCTTCGAGGCGAGCGGCTAAACGTTGCAGTGTTTCACCAGTAGGCGTTGGACGGCAAGGAAATCTGCGACGAAATTTACGTTGTGCCAAAGTCACCGACCGATTATTGCTCAAATAAATAGTCACCAATATTACGCGTTCTGGAGCAGTGTAGCGTAACATTGTTTATTCACGTGTATTTCGCATGTGTTTACTACACAAATGTCAAAACAGAACTGACATTAGGGGCCAATCGCAAAATTTATAGCATTTTCTGATAGGAGGATTACTTTTGCGTCACCTTGCATGTATGAATTTGTAAGGCAAGCATTCTTTCGTTACTTCCTTAAGTGGCCCAAAGCCTAGTGTAAATTTATGCCTAAATCAATTCCCCTCTTTCATTAGCCCGATCTTTAGGTAACTGATTCCAATTTCACACTTTCATTTGGTTGAGGTTGGTTTCTGATGGTTCACCCCGCTTAAGGCCATGTCTTCCCCCACTGCGCCTATTACTCGTCTCCAAAGACTCTACCGTCCGAAGTATTAGTTTCGGGATGCATATCAAAACTAGGCATAGCTCTATAAAGTTTGTCCCTATAAACACTATCGCATGGCTTTCGATGATGAGGTGATGGACATCACTTAAATGGACGATAAGTTTTGGTAATATGGTTTCGGACATTCACATATTACGGCAGCCATGATCCTGTAAGTAATAAAGAGGAGACTTATGGCAGATCAAAGGGTCTCCTTTTATGTGAGCAAGGTTGAGGTTATTTTCTTCAGACAAACTATTATCTGACCAAATTTTACTAACGAGCATGTCCGCACCATGTTGGTACAGATTTTTATAGATTAGCGGGAAGGCCTTAATTGTTGGCTGCCTTGTTAAGCCTAAATTTAGATATTGGTAACCTCACATTATTTAAGTCGAGTGGAATGTTATTTTCACTGTAGTGATCCAAAAATGGATCGTTCTGCCGGACAGCAAAATATTACAGGGTGTTCCGTTTAACACTCTCCAGAAGTGGTACTTTTTCTCCGCACCGACTGTGACTATCACCGCAGCGGACAGTCACAGTGAAGTCAGTAATCCTTAATGCACTGCCAGGTGTGGTCTTGAGTACCCACAATCCTTCTCGGCAATCGTACCTTGGCGTTGCAGTCAGGATTTTAAGATCCTGAGAATCGGTCATAAGTTTTGTCGAAGAGCTCGTAGAAACATCCTTACTGATGTAATTTTTGTCCCGTTCGCATTTGCTAATGTCTTCGAAGCATAAGAATTCTCTCTGACAGTTAATATAAATTAGAATATGAGTTCTGCTCACTGTAACATGGACCATTGTAAATGTCACTAGGCCAATGTTTTCTTTACAAGAGATCAGGTTTCAGAATATTCGCTACATGTCAGTTGAGGGCTTTCCATCTTTTGCACGGTTTATCTCGGCGAATTTCCTGGAAGACAGTAAAGCCTAGATGTAGCAGCATAGGTAATCCACTAGTTGTTCTCTTATAGCTGGTGAGTGCGAAAAACCATCGCGTAGCCATTGTTCTTCGACATTAGATGCTGGTGGTATATGATGTTGATGGACTTGGCGGCCTCTTGCGATTGCAGTCTGTCAACATTACATTTTTTCATAGTTTTCCTAATTTGTAGTCCTTGGCATAAACAAGATAGTGGTCCCAGTCGATGTTATCCCCTTGCCTCGGAATATTCTGACATCCAAGTACTCCAATATATTTGATTGACCGATTGTTGATCTGGAGACCGCCATTTCCCCTTATAAATATCCCGGGGAGGAAACCGTGTGCTAGCTATAGTGGCATTTCGTTCCGCAGCGAAGTCAATTAGCCTAAGTGTTGTCGTGTAGGCTGTGTTTTTCGAGAATACTTCTCTTCCTATACCTTTGCTTTAAAATCTCCCAGCACGATTTTAACATCGTGCTTCGGTAGTTGTTCATAAGTTTTGTCAAGGAGCTCGTAGAAGCATATTTTTCCTGCGTCGGAGCGTGAGCGCATATGCGCGGAGGAAAAATATGCTTCTTCGAGCTCCTTGACAAAACTAATGAGCAACTACCGATGTTGAGAATTTAGCCTTGATGGGTATTGTTACAATGCGTTCGCTAATGTATTGGAAACATAAGGCTTCTTGCCTATGTCTGGCACTTATAACAATTTCACATCTATATAGTCGCTGTTTCTGCTCACTATAACACTTGGCGTAGAAGTTACAGTTTTTCATCCTCTTTTTGTCCGGCCCATCCCATCGTATTTTCTCGATGGCAGTAATGTCTGCTTTGTAGCAGCTTCGGGCTTCCGCTAGTTGTTCCAGGTGCAGATACGAACGTTGTTGTCTTTTTTCGTTTAGCAGGGTCGTTGCACGATTGTGTATCTTTCCATGGTTCAAATTGAGTTAGTCTGAAATTGAGAAATGTCAAATGGAATGCAGAAAATAACTTGACGTTTATGTGAGGTTCACATTGAACATCGGCCCTTAACATTTAACCACCCGTTATTACAAAATGTCTCTCTGTATTCTCTAAATGGGCCGCCAGATGTGGACTCAGCTCGTGCCAGTTTCAAGTTCGCAGAATCAGCAGAATACCTGGTTCTGGTTTTGGATAAGAAACTGAACTGGAAAGTGTAGGCATTTTTTTGTACACTACTGTAAGTGTTCTCGTATAACACATACTTAAGATTGTCAGAAGTAAATATTAACCGAAAGTAAGAAACTATTGTCATAAGAAACTATTGTCATATCGTATGATGCTCACACTATCTCATTTCTTTTACATATGCGTACCGCTTCATATGAAAGTATAAATACAACCCGTCATGTCAATTTTCGTTCTTCTCAATAAACTGTTGTAAGTAGCACACCTCGTCTCAAGTTGTTTCATTTGACTCGCTCGCCTATCCTACAAAAGCTAACATCCAAAAACGCGTTAAGAAAGCCACCCTAGCCTTATGCTCTTGTAAAAAAGCAATCGGAAAGAAATAGGGTATGCAACCGAATATCTCTTTCTGGCTTCACGTGCCTATCATCAGACCAATACTCTTGTATAGTGTCTTAGTATCGTGGACGGCTTTAGAAACAGCCTCCAACAGCAACCTACTAGGTAAAGTTCAATGATCAGCTTGCATATGCATTATCGGAGCTCTAAGAACAACCCCCTCCGTAACCCTAGATGCTATCCTTCATCTAGTGCCCCTAGATATCTACGGCAAACTGACCGCAGCTTGTGCAGCTGTGAGGCTGAGAGCCTCGTCACAGTGTACACCAACCAACCAAAGATTCTGACAGATACAGAAAACACCGACCACACCACTGTCATACTCAGTTTGGAGCATAACTTCAGGACAACCATTCCCAGTCGCCTTGAATGAGAGTTGGATACGATCGGAACCAATAGCTCGATTCACATCTATACGGATGGGTCTAAAACGTAGTCTGGAGTGGGTGGAGGTGTTTTCTCCAAGATGCTTAGTCTAAGGATATCTTTTCGCCTTCATCATGCCAATTAAAGAAGCCTTGTCCTGGCTGAAAAAGAATGTATTATTCACGAAGTATATTAACATGACAGCCAAGCGGCAATCAGAATCCTGGAAACTATTTCTTTCAAATCGAAAATAGCCTACGAATGCCGACTATCTTTTAATGAAAAATGCATAGCGTGCAGCCACTGCAACCCAACCTAACCTGCACAATTCGTTTCACCGAGACAGAATAATTTTTACTTTTCGAGTTTCCTCTGATAGGCCTGCTGAAAGAAATGAATGTTGATGAAGGATATTATGATACTTATGTGGGATTATGATATCCTGCTCCCGATGTCCAAAAGACTCCTTTGCAGAAGTGGACGATCTGCACCATAGGGATTTTTCGAGTTCTTAGTAGATGGTTCTCTTTACGGCGATTACAGATGTATGCTTCTCATATCCCTTAATTGATTTGAATGACGGATTAAATACATGTCAACTATCGTCGGTAATGTAGTCCAACGGGTGTGTTGACAAATAATTATTTTTAAAGCTGTTTTGACATTTTACTCAAATTTTAATAACCTATTCTCTTCGACTTGAACTTTAACTCTGAAAATATTTGTCTTTGGACTACAACTTCATTTTGAGTGTTAGGTATTAATTTTACAGGTGAAAGGTTGGTATTTCACGTTTATGACAATAATATAACCTGACAAGTTCAAATGTTCACGGGAACTTTCCCATTACTTTGTTTCACAGAAAATGAACATCTCTCAACGACTAGGTCATGTTGTGGCACAAGGTAATCGTTTAAATGGTACAATCTTGACACTTGACACTTTAAAAATATACATGATGGGTATAAAGTCTGCATGGATTTCGGTTTTTTTTTTAAATCTTTCATACCAAATACAGTTTTTGCAAGAAGCTCGTATCTGCCTTGTGATTTTACGCTCCATTGTGGCATAGAAATTCCAAGAGTCTCACAATAAATCCTCTTTGAGCTGCATGCACCGTCAGTTCTATAAAAAAAAATTGCATACACAGTGTATGCATGATTACTCTACAAGAAAGCACCCCAAAAAAAAAGGACTTCAAATCGACTTCAATTTGCCGGAGTACAGCACACAGGGATTTTTTTTTAAGGAACGTATGAAAAAGAATAATGACTCCACAGGGATCTGGATCTACCAACAAAAAAAAAAGCCAAAAACATATAACAAACAAAATTTAATATTTTTTCCCGCTTTTGTTGGTCCTTCTGCAACAAACAACGTCGCCTTCCTTGCAAAAAATATAAAAGAGCTAAGCAAAAAAAAAAAAAAAAAACAGGAGTCATCAGAAACCCCTAAGGGGGTAGTTATATAGTTCGTTTTCTGAATGACTCTTGTGGCATGCAATTGCATTTGTATGCAGAACTTGAAGAGGGAATTCTTCGCCCTGCAGCGCCCGAGGGCTTTTGTGAGTGGTTTTACTCTTGTAGCTCTCCACACAGCATTTCAACAAATTGAAAAATCCCTCAAGACTCGGTAAGGCATGTCCACCCCGCTCAGTGTGTTCCCTATCGCTTTGATTATAATTATTATTTCAGATTTTTTTTCAGCGAAAATAACAGCAGTAAGCCATACAGTTCCTAAGACATGTCGACAAATGAATGGGTGGTAACCCCGTCATGGGAATTTGTAATTATACACATCCTTAGGGATTCCCGTGTATGCGAAGGGATTTGTGAAATTCCAACAAGATATATCTACCGCCCCCTCTGACAATGGATGTTGAAATCCGAGTTGGACTCATTTCTGGAGCGCATCATACATATGTGGTTTTCTGGAATAGTTCCCTCCCAAACAAATGGAGAAAATCTCATTAAAGGACTCCGGAGAGCCAGGGTCTTGGATTTTGTGCAAACTTCTATTAATAAATGGCGCTGATGATACCTCAAGGTCTCCTCTTTGGCCGTGCGTTTTATTGGCTAAAAATAGCACAGAGACATACATTTAGCTGAACCTTTTGTACCGGCTGGACATAGCCGATTACGAGATGCTAGCGCTGATGATGACGACGACGACGACGATGAAGCTGAAGCTGAACCCAAAGATGACGACGATGAAGACCACGACTGCGGTACACAACGATGCTGATGGTGATGGTGATGATGACGACGATGAGGATGAGAAATCGCTTACGATTGCTGTGTCCGGTTGTGCTTAGGTTGTTTGTTTTGTTGTTCATTTGTTGCTTTTAATGGTGGATTCTGTCAAATTATGCGTTGGCTAGACATGTCTAGTGGGTTTCTAGTATCTGATAACTACCTCCTGAAGTGCCAGTAAATTATACATGTATCTACGTGCGGCTATATACCTTCTGTCTGTTTTGTTAAATGTTAAGCGATTATCTCTTCGTACATGTCATTTGGGTGAGATGGCAATAATTTATTACAATTTTATAATTTATTTTGTTTTTTTTTTCGTGTGATGTTGGATGATTTTCTTTTTCAAGCTGATCGATGTGTACATTGTTGAATCAGTAAATTTGAAAAGTATAGTAGTCGATGTGTCAGTGGTGTGGAGGGAATTATTCGTAAGGGGTCGCATGTTAGGTATTTCAAATATTTGGGTCGGGTTTGTTTACTCTAGGTTAACTTTAACCAATGGTTATCTCCGCTGTGTTTAAATGTAAATAACCATTAACCAGGAGTTTAAAAAAAACTGACCATAATGGGCATCTTCTAATCTTATGATTACCATAAGCATAATAGTGCTTACACACCGAACCATAAACTGAGTTTTTGGCAAAAAGTTTACGTAAACCACTGGATGCTTTCACACCGACTCTGAACAGGTTTCGTTTGACATTTCAATCAGCTGTGAATTGTGATACTAGCTGCAAAATTTGTGTGTGAAAAAAATTGTAATTGAATAATAAATGAATTCTAATGTAATCAAGCTAATATTAGCATTTGAAGTTCAAAATTAAACAAATCTAAAGATTTTGACAACAGTTTTTTACTCTCAAGCTCGCCGCTTGTTTTGTTTTTATTTGTTTTGACAGCGAGTTCATCAGCTGTTTTGTGGGACGTGTGGAACACGTGGAGAATGTATAAAAATGTGTTTTCTTTCCAACAACCTGCAACTAGATGACGTCTGCGAAGTGATTATGAGAAGGTTACGTCGTAACCTACTAGGTTTTGAGAACTGACAATGTATGGGAAAACTCGGTTTTCGATGAAGGTTTCAGGTGTTTTTGCGAAAACTCAGTTTATGGTTCGGTGTGAATGCACTATAAAGATTTTTAACACATTTACTGACGATTTATCTATTACACAAGGTATTCGCAGAAAAACTGTAGAATTTATAAACTTTTTAAAAAACAGCAGCATTGACGTTGCTTTGGTTACAGAGACTTGGCTCAAACAAGGTTTTAATTTATCAACACATCAATACAAATGCTACCGAAATATAAGAGTCGATAGGACTGGTGGCGGTGTTGCGATTCTTATCAAAAGATAAATTCAGCATTCGCTCCTGCCTGTTGTCAGAACACGTTACGTGGAAAATGTGGGGGTTGAATTAAAACTAAGAAATCAAAAGGTTGTTAAGGTTTTTTGCGTATACTTTCCAGGACATAGCGCTAGCGATGAGAAGAAAATTAGCTTTAAAAACGATTTAAGAAGGCTTTTCACTTTAAACGGCGATTTCGTAATTGGTGGAGACCTCAATTCCAGACATAGGAATTGGGGTTGTGTTCGAGCAAATGCTTGGGGAAACCTACTTGCTGATTTTTCTGTTATATTGCCAATCTCTGTTTTGTTTCCTCCTGGTCCAACTTACGTTCCAGCCAGTTCTCGTGGTAGTCCTTCCGTCCTTCCGTCAATTGTCTTATAACAAATCCAGTATCACTTAATGAACTTAGCTCCGATCATAATCCGGTTTTCTGTCATCTCATGTCGTCAAGGGAAATAAAAGTGCAATATGTCCAGGATTTAAAAAAATGCTAACTGACCACGTTTTCGTTCAGAGATTAAATCAAAACTTAGAAATATCACCCTGAATATTGACGACATTTTAACTAAGGAAGACCTCGACTGCCTTGTAAATGATTTTTACGGATCACGTTCTTAGCGCGGTGGATGCTAGTATCCCAACTATTCCTAAAAAGTTTTACTGTTTTAAACTGCCCCCTCAAATGTTATCTCTAACAAAACTGCATAATATATGTAGACGAGATTGGCAAAGGTACCGACAACCTGTATTCCGGCATCAAATGTCATACCTTACAAATTTTAAAACACAGAAATATAGAATGGAACACTAAACTCAATATACTGGACAAAAAAGGTAAACCCTTCTGGAACATCGTTAAATTACTTACTTACTTAAGTGGAGCTACAGTCCGGGATGAACCTGGGCCTCAACCAACATGCCTCTCCAATTAGCCCGGTCCTTAGCTAACTGCCTCCAGTTGCGCACTCCAAGTTGGTTGAGGTCGGTTTCTACTTGTGCGCGCCACTTAAGGCGAGGTCTTCCTCTACTGCGTCCGACGTCTGGCTGGGAATCGAAGACTCTGCGAGCCGGAGTATTGGTGTCCATTCGTTCTACATGTCCTAGCCATCTTAAACGTCCAATGCGGAGTTTTTTGACTTGGGGTATGTCGCTGTACAGCTCGTATTGTTCTTGGTTGAATCTTCGTCTCCATAGCCCGTCAACGCAAACGGGACCGATGATTTTTCGAAGAATTTTCCTCTCAAATCTACCAAGGATTTCTTCATCCGCTTTTGATACGGTCCATGCTTCAGCGCCGTAGAGCAGGACTGGGATGATCAGGGTCTTATATAGGATCTCCTTAGTAGTTCGAGTGAGGGCTTTACTACTAAATTGCCTTCTTCGCCCGAAGAAACAGCGGTTGGCAAGAGTAATTCTTCGTTTAATTTCTGACGAGATGTTGTTGTCAGAGTTAATAGCGGAGCCGAGGTAGACAACGTCCCGTGCTACCTCAAAGTTATATCTGTCAATGGTGACGTTCTGTCCAATTCGTCGATGTTGTGAGTCCTTTCGTGATGACAGCATATACTTAGTCTTACCATCATTTACTGCTAAACCCATTTTCGCCGCTTCCTTCTCTATACTAGCAAACGTGGCTATGACATCACGTTGATTCCTACCAATGATGTCAATATCGTCAGCGTATGCTAGTAGTTGCACCGATTTTTGGAGAATTGTGCCTCTGGTGTTGGCTCGGGAGTTTTGCACAATCCTCTCAAGAATCAAATTGAAAAAGTCACATGACAGCGCATCGCCTTGCCTAAATCCTTTTTTGGTATCGAATGTGTCGGTGAGGTAGTTTCCGACCCTGATGGAGCAGCGAGAATTCTCTATCGTCATCCTACACATACGGACGAGTTTGGGCGGTATACCAAAACTAGACATGGCTCTGTACAGTTCGTCTCTATAAATGCTGTCATATGCGGCTTTGAAATCGATGAATAGGTGGTGGGTATCGATTTGGACTTCTTGAGTTTTTTCCAGGATCTGCCGAAGTGTGAAAATTTGATCGGTTGTGGACTTTCCTGGCCTAAAACCACACTGATAAGGGCCAATCAGGTTGTTGGTAAACGGTTTCAGGCGTTCACATATTGCGGCAGATAGGATCTTGTAGGCGATGTTGAGGATACTTATGTTGGCGCAGTTCAGAGGGTCTCCTTTTTTGTGGATCGGGAAAACGATGCTGAGGTTCCATTCTTCAGGCATGCTTTCATCCGACCAGATTTGGCTTATGAGTTGGTGGATGTTACTTACCAAGTCATCTCCGCCGGCCTTATAGAGCTCAGCGGGAAGGCCGTCATTTCCGGCAGCCTTATTAAGCTTGAGTTTAGATATTGCTATCCTCACTTCACTCAGGTCGTGTGGTTGGCAGTTTAGATTTTTTTTAATTTTTATACGAAAATCCCCAACACTATACACAGCTTCGTATCTGCACTTGGAATGTCAAAACACAAAACAAGGTGCTGGCAAACAACCAGCGGAAGCCCAAATCTGCTATAAAGCAGACATTACTTCCATCCAGGATATCCGATAGAATGGGATAGGGGTGGCAAAAAGGGATGACAAACTGTAACATCTGCTACGGACCGTGATATAGTGAGCAGAAACAGCGACTATTTGGATGTGGTTTTGTTATAAGTGCCAGACTTAGGCAAGAAGTCTTATGCTTTCAAGACATTAGCGAAAGCAAACAATAGCCTTACATGCACTTAAAAAAGATGATATTGCGTAAGAATGATTCTACGAGCTCCTTGACAAAACCTATGAGCAACTACCGAAGTATGATTTTAAAATCCTGCTGGGAGATTTTAACGCAAAGTTGGGAAGAAAAGACATCTTTAGCAGTATTGTCGGAAAAAAAGCCTACACGACAACACGTCTGGCTACGGACTTAGACGTATAGACTTCGCTAAGGATCGAAATGCTACTATAGCCATCACACGGTTTCCTCACTTCGATATCCATAAGGCACACATCCAGTATTTTGGATGTCCGAACATTCCGAATGTCGAAGAACAATAGCAACGATGCCAGCAATCCATTAGATCAGCTGCAACTGATGTGTTTGGTTTCTCGAGCCCACCAGCAAGAAACCCCTGGTTTGATGAGGAATGCCGACAGATGCTCGTAGTCAAGAACGAGGCCTTCAAGGCTAAGCTGCAGGTGAAGACGAGAGCTGCTATTGAGGTCTATAGGCAGAGAAGAAGGGAAGAACACCGGCTTTTCAGAAAGAAGAAAAAAGAGCAAGAAAAGCGCGCTATCGAGGATATAGAGAGGTGCCACTCCAGAAACAATGTTCGAAAGTGCAAGTTTTACGAAAGTGTATAGCAATTCTATAAATCAAATTGCATCAGTCAAGCTCCAAATTTAAGGACCAGATGGACGGACGGTCAAACAGATATGGTTCAATCGATTTTGAGGCGATCGATATACATTTATATTAAGGTATATCTGTAGAAATTATTTCTCTTATCATAATGTGAAAACTAATACACACCTATTTGGTAGGGGGTATAAGAACTGGGCATGGCAGTGAGCAGATTTTGAAAGAGGGTACAGTTATTTGTGTATCAAATTCAGTCAAGATTAAGGTTAATGAACCAAAAACTGGTGACAAATGGAGGTACGTATAAAGATGATGTAGCGCAGCTAACTTATTTCTATGTAGCTAAATATCTCATACTAAAATGTTTTCGAATTTTTCCTTTGAACTCGAAATTTTAATCAAACCTAACATAACGATGATGGAAAAGATTGAATAAGTGAGTCCAGCTATTCTGTCCATCTGTCTATTGGCCTGTTGAGCTGTGAAAAAATCTACAAACCTATTTTTTAGCCATTAGTTCATATAATAAATTTTTTAAATTGGCTTAAATTTTGAAAATCTTCAGTATCTTGCTATTTATATTGTCTATTTGTATATAGATCCTAGTCTACGTACATGTCTTCAATGTTGTGCATTATTACCTTACGTTGGGCACCTTCTTCTAATAGATCTTAGCATTATTATATGTCTCCATCATGAGCCATTTGGACCTCACGTTGGGCGCATACAATTGAAAATAAATAAAGGTTACTATTGACATTTATAACATACCTACATTTTTAGCCTTCAGTGGGTTTTGAGTGTTGGGCAATAGGGAAAAATACTGTTTTCTGTCACTTTTTAAAATTCAGTAAATTAGTTGTTCTTAGAATCATATATTCATACAATTTCTTTTAGTTAAAATATAAAATATTTATAAAACAATTGAAAACATAAAAATAAATTCATTAAAATGAAAAATATCAAAACAAGATTCTCATTTAAGCACATTACTACCTCCTCATAATTATCTCTCACTTTGTGGAAATGTCAAAAGAAATGCTGACAAACAAGATACTTCAGTTCCGCCATGCGCAACCGACTACAGTCTTTATTTCTGGTTTTGTATTCACCTTTTTTCACAATCATACCGCCATACCGGAGTATACTTACTTTTGTTAGTAATTTTTGTTTTTGCCTTCCAGTGAAATTTCACTTGGAACATCATTTTTGTTGATGTTGTTAATTTGTATCTACCGCCGAGTGCATATGAGCAAACAGAACAAACATCACTATCATCATCACAAAATCGTAAATTATAAAAAAAAAAAATTAAAATTCTATAGAACTCATGGCGCATTACGTACTCATATTTTTATGCTTCTTCTGCAACGAGTGTGAAAATGAGGTTATTAGTAACAAGGCCGCTGTAAGAGACTCGACTCTGCCTTATGGTGTGGTTCCATATGGCGTTGGTGGGTTAGCCACTTTGTATTTTATTTTTTGTATGAAGTGTCTTATGAAAATGTGAAGCGAAAGCAAAACACAATAGTAGATCTAGTTTATCAAATCTAGATTGGGTTCTTGTTCTCTTCAAGCTGTGCCTTAAATGGGGGAAACCATTTCACTTTTTATATTCTGGCTACTTGTGGTAGACAATTTGCGATTTGTATCTTCACATGAGTGCATGTGAATAAAGCTTAATTTGATTGAAGCGAAAAAGAAAGTGCGTCAAGGGTATTAAATAGACCGGAGGTACTGGCCATAAAAATCTGAACAACTAAAGTAGGCTATCATATTAGAAGTTGGGTATATGTAGATTCTTATAATCTAGTGTCTAGTACCTGGTACTTGTCGAGAAGAAGTGTTTTAAATATTTCTAAGATGGTTCAGATTGATTAGTTGGGTGGCGACCCCCCCCCCAAGTAATTTGATTAAACATACTTCTTACTACGTAAAGTGAATGTTTTTGTAGAAGTGCTAGATAGTGCTTCTATTTAGTCTCGAAAGATATTAAAACTTCATCAATTTAAAAATTATTCTATTTCAATCGTTTTACTTTTTTTCGGAGTTCGAATACACTTAGCATCAAGATCAATATTCCAAAAGTCAACTAAAATACAAATGCATAACAAAGTAATCAGAAAAAAATTGTTTGCCAAAAAATCCGGGCTTTTTTGGACTAAAAATGCAACTTTTGCATTTGGTACTCACGTTGGGCGCCATTGTTGGAATTCTTTTAATCCAAAACTCTAGTGGTTTACGTTTTATAATAGATAAATATAAAAATACAAGCGTTTCATGTAAACCATCTATTAATTCAAACAGATCGATTTTCTCGGTCATATATAAATGATGTTCCATTGAAAGCATGTGATATGCTCTGGCAATTATCTGCTCGCTCGTGAATGCTGCTTGTATAAAGCACACCGCGATACAAATCTGATATTGTGATATCTTAGTATTTTAAATTATATTGTGCTTCGTTATATGAGTAATATCTAATATCTATCAACCAAACATGCCGAACAACTAAACTCCATTTTGATGAAAATAAATAGCATGTTCGGACTGTCACGAACTCGGTATGATGCATTTAAGATCGTGAAGAGGTGCGTTTCGGAGACTTAATTTATACCATCAATGCTTGAGTACTGGGGATTTCTTTACTTTTATCATTGAAAACGGTATTTTTCAGTTAATAGAAAGGTATGGCGGTGTGTTGATGTCATTAACATTGCTAAAATAATCCTCACTAAAAATATATTTATAGGCCCCATGTTGGGCGCCATTTCCTAAGATCACTGACCTATTGCAAAGGGCTATTTTTTGAGGATGCAAGGTATTTAGTAAAAACAGTTATTCTACAGTACACATCCATCGATAAATATTTCATAAGAAAACCTGTACGGTTTTTACTTTGGATTCCAATATTTTATGTTACAAACATGCCTATTTTGTCATGAGCATGGCTTAGACAAGACATTTTCTCGTTTAGGAAATAATGACGTTATTTTCTTGTGAATATTGATGAAGGAATACAGTAGTGAATCTCCCATTAATCCTTTTCAGTAGATACTACTTGTTTTGTCTAGAGCTATACGTCGGAAAGGTTTCACGATACGTGATTGCTGTAGTGCAGAATCTTTGTGAAGGTCAAGAGGATAGTAAAGTTTTTTAAATAACTGGATATTACAATAACTTCTAAAAATAGATTCTTGTGTACTAATATCTTAATGAAGGCCTTAATCTATGCATATTCTGTTAATATATCTTATATTACCTATATATCTATAATATCGTGCGTTTTGGCCTCAGATTGTACCCTTACTTCTAAAAGATTCTAGTGTCTTATGTGTTTACAATATCATCCATTTGGACCTCACGTAGGGTGCTTTCGTCTATTAGATCCTAGTGTACTTACATGGCTTCAATATCCTGCAGTTGGATCTCATGTTGGGCGCCTTCTTCAACTAGATCCTAATGTACTTACATGACTGCAATATCATTCATTTTGTACATTAGGATCTCAAGTTGAGTTCCATCTATAGCTATATCCTAATGTACTTAAATGTCTTCAATATCGTGAAGTTCGGCGCCTTCTTCAGCTAGATCCTAATGTACTTAAATGACTCCAATTTAATGCATTTGAACCCTACGTTGGACGCCTTCTCCTAATAGATCCTTGTTTACTTACATGTCTTCAATATCTCACATTATGCGCCTTTTCCTTAGATCCATAAGTGATTACATGTCTTTAATATTGTTCATTAATACCTCACCTTAATACCTCACCTTAATACCGCACCTTCTTTTAATAGATCTTGTTGTACTTATATGCTTCCATCATCAGTCATTTGGCCCTCACGTTGGGCGCCCTATTACAAATAATTTGTAAGGTCAAGTTAACTTTATAAAATTTCCGTTTTCAACTGAAATGTTAATTAAATGTAGAAAGTCGTCGACAGTTTCATTTGTTTCGTTACTAAGGACGATATATTTTCTAAAAATTGATAAAATTAAAAACTAGAACTAAATTTTAAGCGCCGCGATTGCATCTTCAGCGCATTATGGAGCTCTCAACGATCTTGAAGACCAATAACTTCAGGAGGCTGTTTTTCTTTTTCCGCGAGGTCATACATTTAAAACTTAGGTTGGGGCCTTGTTAAAAGTAATTTTTCAAGTCATAATAACTTTATGTTCATTTTCATCTTTATTGCGTTTTTTTTTACAATTATGAAACCATATCTTGCATTAAGACCTTACGTTGGGCGCCATTTTGAGAATATTTTGTATGGCCAAACTAAGTTTAATAATTCTTTTTGCATTTTCATGGTTTACAAATCCTTACACTCCCAAGCTATAAATCAAAGCCCATCGGCTTTATCCCATGATAATGTAAAAATAAATAATTTCATTATTTCTGACACCAACGTGACTAAATCCTTAGCACAACTGCCACTTGTCTTTTTTAAAGAGGTTATTCACGAAGACGACAATCCATTCCAATCGCTGTCACATCGCACAAACTCCTCATTATTTCACCTTCGCGCCAGTTCTCACTGAATCTCAACTCACCGCCATCAGATCCTGCCGTTCATCGCTCTACACATATCTATCCATCGACAAACCAAAGATGAAGAAGAGAAAATCTAACATCATCCAATTTAATACGCACGGGAAGGACTGCTCCACTTTGTTCCATGAAAACCGAACTCCATTAACCTACAACCGACTAACTACCAACCAAAACGTTTTGCTGATATCGATAGCTATTTTCCCATGGGAATCAGGTTATCCATGGCAAAAATAATCACTGGACTCCATCAGGCCAACAAACACACATATATACACATTCACTGCACACATCCTCACGTTCAGATCGTTTGCTTTCCTTCAATAAACGTTCCGATTATCTCATAATTCAAGTTTTCAATAAATGTCTCACTGTGGTGCGCACAGAAAACAGTCTCCCGAGGAGGTTAACCGAATAGGTTATCCATACATGTATAGGCTTTCTATCATCATCATCATCATCTTCATCAATCTGTGAAGTAGAACATCTCCAAGACCATTCAGTTCTATTCATAGATACATACCTACCGCTTTGCTAACGAATATAAAATATGAAAAAAAAAAAGTTTTTATTTTACTCAAATTGCAATCCGCAATATACCGATAAAGATTGCATTTCACCTCTCATCAGAGATACTTTTATATGCGCGGTGTACAACTCTAGAGCGCTGGAGAGGGGAGCGGTGGTAAAGAGGAAAAAAAAAACGCCAATAATACTCTCGAGTACTCGGTAACGAGGTGAATAATGTTATTAATTACCAAGCCTTACCGCCGGCCGCCCGCACAATTTGGAGACGCCTCTCCCCATCGTTTTACACATTCACACGTAATGCGTTATCGAATCTCTGTTTGCGGAAAGACGTATCCATGTTTGCTTCGTACTTAAGTGAGATATTTGGGTCAACGAAATTACGTTATCTAACAAAAGATACAAAAGTACTCGACACTCGACACTCTTTAACTGTCTCGAAGTTGTAGCTTTTATATGCGCAAAATAAATCCGCTTTCGAAAGTCCATCTAATTGGTTTCGAAAACCCGCTTTAGAACTTTTTTTTTGTATAAATATCGCCTCCCCCCCTTACACCACAAAGAAGATATTCTCAAAGTATACGCGCACTGTTAACCGAAATGACAAACAATAAGAGAAAAGTATCTGCTGGTGTAAAAATCCAACGTTTTCTGCTACAATTTCTTTTCACCAGGTCGGCC
This sequence comes from Rhingia campestris, assembly GCA_932526625.1. Lineage (NCBI taxonomy): Eukaryota > Metazoa > Arthropoda > Insecta > Diptera > Syrphidae > Rhingia > Rhingia campestris. Next base: position 43,118,761 of record OW052185.1, read on the forward strand.
TTCAAATTGGCTACTTGTAGCAATCACCCCACACACATTTGCGGCTTATTAGCGCAGAGCAGGGGCTTATGATATTTCTTTTATTTTTGCTAAGCAGACTACAGACTACTGGTCTTCTGGTGAACTGATTTCAATCCAATCTGGGTCAGAGTGTTGTATGAGATACTTTTTTTGTTTGTGCCCGCAGCCCACGTATAAATTCTTCAACCGGTCAAGTAGAATTCTTGCAACGGCCAACGCGCGCATACCAAAAAGATTGCCGGCTTGCCTGAAATACCCTTGCTGGTCTGGTGGATTAAATTGTTCTTTCACGATGTCTTGAGTCGTGTCGTGTGTGTCATGTCACATACAGTCGGCTTAAATCCAATTAACTTATGGTTAATGTCAATGATTTGTGAAGTGCATTGGCTTAACCTTTCCACAGGCATGCAGCGAGCCTGCCGTCTGCACATCTTTCTTGGTGTAAGCTTGCTTATTTTTTTGGTTACTTTGCATTTTATATCTGAGATGATATAACTTTTTGACCTTTTTCGCGAGTGTGGATCTTTTTGTTTTTTGGTTGCGTTAGAGGCTTGTTTGGTGATGCTGGTGGGCATCTTAATGCTAAATGTTAAAGATCGTTTAAGCACTGCCATAAGGTCATGATTTCTATAATTTACGTTTAATTGCTGCAATCTGCCTTTTCTGTTGTGTTAATGTTTTTTTTTTTTAATTTCAGGTGAGGTAACTAATGTGGCGGATGGCGGTGCAAAACGGCGCTGGATGTATTGACATGTTATGTGTGTTATGAAAGAGGTCTTGGTATCAAAACGTTATATAAGTAATGGTTAGAAGATGGTTGGTTAATCGCAAAGATCATATGGATGGAGAAAGTACCATAGATCGGTGAAGATCTGCATCTTTTGGCATAATGAATCTTTGATTTAAAAAAAATTGACCGTTTAGAAACAAGGGTAATCTCATGTTAAAAATAGTATCTTGCAATCTCCTTTCCAAAAAGCAAAAAAAAAAGTTTCAGAGGTTCGCTTGAAGTAAACATTTTCGAAACACATTGTAGAGATAAACTGGCGCAACCATTTGGAATAGGGAGAGACTTAAACTTGATCTAAAAAATCCACCCGAGGACTGACTGACGTCTGTCATTAAGGAATTGCACCTAGTCATTGGATAAACATTTTTTTGTATTTGTAAAAACAGTGACGATAAAGGATAATAACTATAAGATATGTTAATACTACATATATCTATGACATTAAAATGTTATATAAAAAAAAAACATTCTTTAACCTAAGACACATATAAAGATCCATAGAACCACATTTTCTTATTTTAAATAAAAATGTAATGCTAGAAAATTTGCGGCCGAAAATGTACTCTTGTAGATTAGCACTCATCAAAACATGCTTACAATACAATGAAGAATGATACATGACGAGACTAGAAAATTCAGTAAAATATTATCTACTGGACCGAATGTGGATTCCTGTGGAATCTCATACTTTATAGTACAATTACTATTATTTTTTTACCAATGACTTGTCTGTTTGCAGTCATATATCACCTGTGAAAGTCCATTTAAAATGCTTCCCTTTGTTATTTCAAAACTCCAGATTTTTGCTCTAAACACTCATTCCCGTCTTAATAAACGATGTTTAGCTATGCGTAGACTTATTTTAACATTGTGTACATGCATTTCTGATGGGGGAAACAGTTATTATATATCTGTGAAATACTACCAGTATACTTGAAACTTGTTCACCAAATCCTATATTAAAATAAAAAAAATGTATAAAATGTCCGCCTGACCATTACCCAATATTCATTTTTTCGCGCCTGAACCTTCTCAATTGGATGACTTTCATAGCCTCCTGAACGTCCATTGTTACCTTTCGAACCTACATCACTAGCGAAATTTTATACCTCACCGACTCTTCTTCATACCCAACACTCGATCATCACCCTGTGTTTTCTAATACCCCTTTCTTGGTTAATTGTTTCGATTTTTTTGCAAAACACTTAAAAAAATGAGGGCCAAGAATCATCGGGTGACAACTTTTGTGACGGGTGACAACTTTTGCGCCACCTTGTATCTTAAACCTTAAAGAAATGCTAGCTGATTCGATTTAGACATGTCCGTCAGTATATCTTTTTGTTACCGATTTTTGGTCCTTAATTTTAAGCTAGAACGATGAAATTTGGTATATAAAATTTTTTAATTTTGCTCCTACAAACCAGAACAAAGTAAGCATTTTCAAAATTCGCCAACTTTTGAGAAAAACCTTGTTTTTGGTCAAACCGTTAATTTTGAAAAAGTGTCTACGCAAGATATTTAGACATTCTCAGAGCACAGCGGATTTTAGCCTCCTCATATGTTTTTTAATGTTGCTGTGATTGAAAAGAACAACAGAATTCCGAAAATCTAAATATAATCATGTTACTGGCTGCGCAGAACCATGCATTGTCAAGAATTTGTTTCTATCATCGTTGCAACCTCATGGTAGTATCCATTGATGGATGATTTTTGGAGATGATTCGAGGGATTTTAAATTTTATGAAAATGCATTTTTTTTGTTTCAAGATCCAATAAGCCATTGTTGAGCCATGGCTGTCTAACTTCATGTAAATAACGAAAAATCGTGTTTTTCCCCAACGGCTTTTCATTTCAAAAATACATATATCTACGCACACGCGCATAAAACAAAGATGAAGCTAGGTTTTTAGCCCTGTGTGACCCGTTAGTACCTTATATTTAAATTTGTTTAGCCTTCTAGGTGCACCAAAATGGTCTGTCCGTTGTCTGTTATCGATGTCAAAAATATATCATCACATACACAAATGAATAGAGATGGCAGACCCTGTATATGCCATACATATCTCATATTCATATTTTTAGCCCTTTAGAACCATCGGTATTGTATATACCTTATGTGTCAGTTACCCAGGACCCTTTTTCTCTATCAAATAAACATAGATACCAGTGGAGTGAGTGAATATTTTTATGAAGGCAAGTCAAACCAGATTTTTCAATGCTCTAGCCCTTTCTCTTGGAATTTTTTCTTTGAGTTAGTTTAAGACCAGTTAGTTTATGTGCCCTCGAAACCCTAAATCTAAATAAATCAGTTACCATAAGCTGTGATGTTGAATGGATGCAACATGCCACCATGCTATACAGAATGATAAGTACTGAAATCAGCTTTACAAAAAATGTTGCTCAGATACTTTCAAAAGGGTTCTTTGCAAAGACACTAAAACATGCCTGTGAAAGTTTTTTTTTTTACAATTACGAATCCATATCTTGCATTAAGACCTTACGTTGGGCGCCATTTTGAGAATATTTTTTATGGCCAAACTAAGTTTAATAATTCTTTTTGCATTTTCATGGTTTACAAATCCTTACACTCCCAAGCTATAAATCAAAGCCCATCGGCTTTATCCCATGATAATGTAAAAATAAATAATTTCATCATTTCTGACACCAACGTGACTAAATCCTTAGCACAACTGCCACTTGTCTTTTTAAAGAGGTTATTCACGAAGACGACAATCCATTCCAATCGCTGTCACATCGCACAAACTCCTCATTATTTTACCTTCGCGCCAGTTCTCACTGATAAGTAATGATAAGTAAGATGGATTTAGCTGGCGATGCTAGTTTTTTTCTTCTGACCACAAATGAAATCCATTGCCTCGGTGACTCTATTCTTTATCTCGTTAGTATCTATGTAGCCATCCGGATATTAGCTATTGCAAACTTTTAATGAACGAAAAGAACGTTTTCACAAAAATTAGCAAGTTCATGGAAACTGAGACCTAGCCATTGCCACAGGTTATTTCTGTCTATATATTGATGCAATCTCCACAAAGGTCATAATCTGTAGAACGCATTTTTTTGGATTTTTTTTTATAGATATTTAGTTTTGTATGACAAGAATTCCCCACCCCCCTATAACCGGAAGGATTTTCTAAGTCATTTGTAGCTTTTTTTTCTTTGGACAGCAGAGCTTAAAATATTTACGGACATTTTTTAATGAATGCGATATTTTGCGAATCAAGCCTTAATTATCTCCTAAGAGTGAGATATTATTTTCGTTAAATCGTATTTTACGACATTTTTGTTCTTGGTCGCGTCTACAGTTCAGATAACTGGGGCTAGATTCGGCCAAAGCTAATTGAATCTTAATGTTGCCTCAAGTTTATTTTATCCGTTTTTTACTCGATCGGCTTAGCTAAGGTGAAGACTTTCTTAACTGGGCTTTGCTTCCCACCAGTTTCGAAACTCAAGACCTGCCTGTTTGATTTCTTAGCTATCTTCTATCTACTTTCAATTTGAAGACATTCTATAGATTTAAATTATTTTTATCTCTTTTTCTATTGCACAATAAAGTAAGAAGGACTTTAGTTTAGTTTTAAACAAACATTGGAAAGTAATACATTTCCCGCAAGATATTCACAATAATCCCAAATCTAAAAAAAAGATACTGGACTAACATTGGACTTTTCGAATGCTCTGAAAAATTAGTTACAAATACAAAGTTTTGGCGCAACAGGCTTGTTAGTACCCAGGGCCTAGCTTTCTCACAACCATTCGTTGCGTGTGTACTTCTCGCACGATGGCGGGACCTCCTGTTTTAAGCCGACTCCGAACGGCCAAGTTGAGATAAGCTATTCTTGACAATTGATACTACTCGGATGATTTGTCAGATCATCACGAGAGAAGGGCCACTGAAAAATCATTTAGGTGTTGCTATACGTTTGGCAATCGAACCCAGACTAATAAGTCGCACTATCGCGCCACTGAGCCCTCCCGAAAAATGAGTTACTATATCAAATATAGCATTACAAATGGCATACGAGGTCTATCTTATTTTTCGTATAATGCCATCTATCGGCACGAGAAGCAATCAATTTGAAAAAAGGTTACTTTGTACAAATTCAGGGTCTTTTGTAAAATTTAAGGTACGCCATTTAGTAACGAAAGCTTCAATAAGTGCACAGAAATGAGCTGCTGTTACTCGAATGATGTGGTCTGAGATAATTTTTTTTTTTCATAATAATGAGTATGTTCTTTGTGATAAGCTTCAGTTGCTGCTTTAGAGGAACTAGCATTCCGGGCTTGAACAGTTTCAGAAAAAAATTGCTCTTTATACGTATTAACTGGATCTAAAGTCGGTTCTAAAGTCGGATCTAAAGTCGGAGCTCTACAGATTCGTCAGATTCTACTAACTTTTCTAGATTTTATTACTCTGTGTTCAAAGTGAATTCAAGCCAAATGAAGTTGATTCGACTCTCCAAGTTCTTTGTATTTGCTTAAGCTCGTTAAGCTACAATTAAACAACAGACACTTTCATCTCCCAATCTTGGTACCTATTGTCTTATGGTGTGTCATATAAAAAAGTAAAATAATCCATACTGCTACGAAGGTCTCTATCTACCCTACAAAAGTAACTTTCCAAGCACTACATCCATATATTAAAACGTTTGAACAGAAAAATGAAAGCATAGTCTTAGCGCTGCGCTGTAGGCACTACTTTTTCAGATTTCTGATAGTAGTTAGTTTTCCCAGACCTGTAACTTACATTAAAATTAGATACAGAACGTTATTAACTTTCTCAACATTCTGAACAGATATACTTAGTTAAACCTAAGGCTTCGAAAGCTCTTGTCTTGGCTACAATTTTATTAAACCTACACTGTTACCGCACCTTTCAGCTGATGAACTATTTGGAAATATATTCATAATGGGACAGCAGACAGACATCATTTATTTAGTCAACATTTCATTGTCCATTCGATTATGAAGTCATAGATAGTCTTCAAAAATGGCCGTGACCGTAGTGCTTCATCGAAGTACTCCTTTTCTGGCCTTTTTATGATGCACCTGGCAACTTAACATTTTGCAACGCTAATACCGAGCCTACATAGAGCTTACTATATAACCTTCCGTCTAACGAAAGGACCCTCAAATCCTATTAAAAGCAGGTAAAGTATAGGCCTAAACAATGACCTAGCTGATGCAGGAGAATATTGAGTAGAAGCCTGCTTATTGGGAGTTCAATTCGATTGTATCTTTATTTATCTATATCTATAATTACCTAAGGTGTATTGGCGTGCTATTAAGCATGCTGACCTAAATGAAATCCCGAAAGCAACAACACCTTATGTTTATTTTCGAATACAAAAGTCTAAAAAACATCCAAAAGTATAAAACTATCTGAGAAGCTTCTAAATCTAAATTCAGCATCGGCGTTAAGGTGGAGGTCGCATTCTTTGGTGGTAAGACGATCTTTAGCTTCATCCTGCTATTTTTGTTATAGCATTAGAAGGTTGTTCGAAAAAAACTTCAGGAATCTCGTCAAGGTTCACAAGCTTGTCTTGGTTTAGGAACTTAGTCGACGGTGTAATCTTTGAAAGCTTCAGAGTTCCTCCATGGATGTACATGGTGGCGCAAAAATAACCTTCCGATGTTTTTTGGCTGTAATTTAAAAAAAAATGAAAAACTTTGATTCTTCTTGTGGATTATTTTTATTTGGTCTTTTAATTTTTTTACATCAAGTCGAGAATATGATGTCATTTAAATGGCCGCCGCCACAGTTGATTGTCATTTGAGCCCTTTTTATGGCATTTTCCATCACTTTGGCCAAAACTTCCGGTGATAGGTCCTCACATTCTTGACGGATATTGTCTTTAAGAGCTGCAAGAGTCTGAGGCTTGTTGACATAAACCCGCGACTTCAAAAAGCCCCACAAAAAGAAGTCTGGAGCGGTCAAATCAGGCGATCTTGCTGGCCAGTGCAAATCGCCAAAACGGGAGATTAGGCGCCCGGGAAATGCATCCTTCAGCATATCGGTTGTGGCACGTGCAGTGTGTGCCGCTGCACCGTCCTGTTGGAACCACATGTTTTCCAATCCCAATTCATCAAGTTGCGCAAAAAGAACTCGTTGATCATTGCTCTGTAGCGCTCACCATTCACAGTAACCGTTGGCCCGCTACGTCTTCGAAGAAAAAAGGTTCGATGACTCCTCCAGCGAAAACAGCACACCATACAGTGACTTTGAGCGGGTGTAATGGCTCTTCGTGGGTTACATGCGGATTTTCAGTGCCCCAGAAGCGTAAATTTTGCTTATTTACGTACCCGCTAAGATGGAAATGGGCCTCATCACTCATGATTATTTTTGATGAAAAATCATCTTCCTCTTGGTGGTGATTAAGGATGGCTTGAGCGTATGTTAGACGCGATTGGCGGTCAGCAGCTAACAGCTGATGCACCGTCTGGACTTTGTACGGAAACATCTTCAAATCCTGTACCAAAATTCGCTGTTATTACCGTCGACTGATACCCATTTGCGTGGCACGTCGTCTGGTCGATGTCGACGGCGCTTCCATGACATCTTCGGCTACAGCAGCAATATTCTCTGCAGAACGGCTACTCCGGGGTCTGCCACGCCTGGCAGCATTGCGTGTTGTGCCAGTCTCTTCGAGGCGAGCGGCTAAACGTCGCAGTGTTTCACCAGTAGGCGTTGGACGGCTAGGAAATCTGCGACGAAATTCACGTTGTGCCAAAGTCACAGACCGATTATTGCTCAAATAAATAGTCACCAATATTCCGCGTTCTGGAGCAGTGTAGCGTAACATTGTTTATTAACGTGTATTTCGCATGTGTTTCCTACACAAATGTCAAAACAGAACTGACATTAGGGGCCAATCGCAAAATTTATAGCATTTTCTGATAGGAGGATTAATTTTGCGCCACCTTGTATTTAAGAATTTGTTGCTTAAAAATGTCCATTTATGTTTGGGATATGAGCAGCATAAGTTGTTCAACATAGTGACGAAATCTTCACTCCATCTCTTGAGTTGATCTTCCCCTGTAACCATTCGGCAGTCATCATAGATTCTAAATGGAGGTTCATTGTAGCTTTGTGCCCATTTATAATTGGGAGCTAAGCACCTATCGAATATTATGTTGTTGAACATGGTGATGAAATCTTCACTCCAACTATAGAGTTGATCTTCCCATGTAACCAAGCGGGAGTCATTATAGCTTCTAACTGGAGGTTCATTGCAGCTTTGTGCCTATTTGAGCACCTTTTTAACAGCATAGACAGTCCTACTGTATTTGCTCTAAGGTGATTTGAATATATTATTTCAATTATTGCAAGATCACAAAAAACAAAGAACTGGACCAGGAATGGACTCTTGCGGAACTCGTTTTAGTCATATTTTTATTCCTTTAAAATGCCAAAAACTTCCCTATGCAGTTATCTTACATCGTGTGGAGTCTGAAGAAATTTACCACAGAAATGCTCCAAGAGGTACATCATCCTAAATACTCTATCAAGCTCAACGCCCTGTCACCAAATTTGATAAAAAACAAGCTTTAAAAAAACAAACCAAATGCCAGCTAATATCCGCCATCCATTCCATTTCCCAAAGGAAAACCCCCACCCAATCAACCCGCAACTAACTCATGTCAACTATTAAGGTTACATCGCCAAGTTGACATTCACTATCTGGTCTATGCCGCAGCAAGGCACATTTGAATCAGAGAATTTTCCATTAAACATCAATCTGTCAGTGAATAATTTATTTACTGCATCTTCAGTGCAAATACCAAGCATCTGCAGACCGCAGGCATCCTTATCGCCTCAACCAACTTCGTACATCTCTAACCAAAGTACGGGCATTAACATAAATTTCATCGAAATCCACAACATGCCAGCCAAAACCAGCCAACAGCGGCCCCCATGACCCACTGACAATATGTCAAACCGCGCAGTCAAAGATCATCGTTCCTGAGCAGTAACTGGGGATATTGGGGAGAGAGGACAACATCAACTGTCTCTCTCTCACATCCTGATGATGGTTCACGAAAGCAAATATGCAAATTGGCCCTCAAACGAATAAAACGCCACCCAAACAAGCTGCAGCCAATAAATCTAGGCAACCCAGCGCGGCAATATATGCGATACGACATTACCAAGCGAAAAACGCTGTTAAGAGGCAACCAGCAGTAACTGCTGCTGCAGCATCCATTCCTTTACAAATGGAATCTAATTACTTAACCGTTAGTTTAACTTGTAATTACACGAGTTCAGCTGCCATAGAAGAAGTCGAAGTCGGACGACAGAACCATCGACGAGTCTCAGACATAATCTCGCTGTAGCAGCAACAGAACCACGACAACGACGACAGTAGCCGACTTGGAATGACTGGCAACATGCCACTTAGATACCCGCGTCTACCATTCAGTCCACTATGGATACGCGACGACTATACTATGCATTAGATACAGATACATATTGTTAGTGACTCTGTAGATGTGTTTGGTGGATCTAACATGAGAGCGGCATTTTGTGTAAGCCCACCGCACCGGAAGAAGATGGAGATTCCAACAACCACTGCTGCTGCTTTTCAATTGCATGCAACACGAAGATGCAGCGAGCTGCACAAATTTCTTGGACGTGAGCCCGATTTAGTGACTTATTTACTGTAGCCCACGTTAGATACATCATAACTCGGTCTATAGGACCGCGGTAGTTAGCCGGCTCGCGCAATGCAGTTTGCTCCTCGAATGTGGACCACATGATTATAGTTAGTAGCGTCCTAACACCAATACTATGTATCTGCAGATATATGCTGATGATAAATCTATGCAACCAATGTATCTGTATGCATCCATGTATCTATTATGGTGAAACAAATAATCATCGCGCGAGCAAATGCGCACCACGAGACCGCAACAAATCTGGTATTGTATGCGCGATTAGCGGTCTCCTCGCGGTAGCACAATGTTGCATTTAATCGTTAGATAGTTGCATTCGAGCATGTGGAAACACACACACACACACATACAAATAGAGCAACAGCTGTAAGATGACTTCGATGGATTGGATGGCTCTTTGAATGCCTGGGATGCCGTGTCGGCTAAAATTGGGTCGCAAACACGAGATGTAGCGCACAGCTGTAACATGAAGCTTTAGCAGTTTTTTCGTCCGCATAAGTCGGCCGGAGAGTTATGGCCATGGTTTCAATGGCGATATGGTAATATGATGAGGATAGTTGGGCTTGGAGGCGTTTGCAGATACACATTGTTGTCTGTATGGAAAACAAAAGATTTCATTGATTAAATCGCCGCGCGCCGGCCGAATGGATGAGTGGCTTTCTATTTTGTCCGCCCATTAACGTGAACGTGTATAGATACGTCAAAGTGAGAGTTCACGCATGAAAATCGACGGAGATTTGTTGTGAAGGTGCTAATTTATTGGGGTGATGGGGCGTTGAGATTTGATTCATACTTTCATTTGTTATTGTCGTCAATATTGATGGCATTTGGTGGGAAAGACGAAAGATGTACGTTGAGCGGGTTCTATAGTTACGGAAGAATGATGATTAATGGTATCTATGGGTTCAGCCAGATGGGTAATATTATGCCATCACACTGACATCAATTCAGAGACCACTGACTTTAGCTATAGATACAATTTTTCAGTTAGAAATGCTTTCTTTAGATATCTATGAATGTTTAGATTGATGGGATGTTGTGATAGTTGTATGTATTTCATGTGGGACAGCCTGTAGAACTAATACGAACCTAATTTCACACTCAACAAAATGTATCTGCATTTAAAACGTTAAAAAATCACAATAATGCAGCATGTTACTCACGTAGAAGGGTTTTTCCCTTTGTGACGCTAATGTAACATGGTACACAAGGGTGACAGAAATGGTTTTACCTTAATAAGCTTCTTAACTTTGTCATATTAATAGTTGGTCCCGTTTGTGACACTAATGTAACATGCTACACACGGATGACAGAAATCTGGTCAATGGTAACACATAGTTACCAGATTTACAATTGTAAGTAACCCATCACATTGGAATCATTTCAAAACCCATTAACATCATCTTCGAGCGATAGATATGGCTCTCAAGTGAGGTCTAGATATCTATCGATGTTTAGATTGATGGAATATTCTGACATTTGTATCTATTTTATATTGCATAGGCTATATAACATATTGGCAACTTACTTCATATTCAAAAAAACGTATCTGTACTTAAAAAATCACATTAAAAAAACAATAAGACTGCACTTAAGCTTAATGGGTATTCCCAAGCCCATACAAGGAAGTGGATATCTTTCTATCTCTGCGTGCAAAATCCAACCGCCAACTGCGTAGGTTACATCAAATAAATCGATTTATTTGTCTCACATCAAGATCGCCGAAGTGATCAATTGATCGTGCCTCTGGGTACCTATCCCAGTGAAAGCAATCCTCCACCAGTAGCGACAGGTAATGGTGGGTGTTTATTATTCCATCGAACGATCAAAACACTTGGCTATGTTTCTGTTGTTGTACTCGTATACCTATGGCATGCACTCAATTACCTGAATCCGTCATGCTTTCCAACAAACAAACAAAACGTACTCGTACGTCTGCCAAATAATCACAGCGCAATTTCATTCATTCACCAAATCCATTATGTATCTCACATCCGAAATCCGAGTGCCTGTGTACAGCTATGTAAACTAATTGCGTTCAATTATGAAAGACCATTTTGGTCAACAAGTGACAGAGGGAAAAAATAAAAAAAAAACGGAGGGAGAAAAAAAGCGCTTAATACACAAATAAAATTGAAAGTCGAAAAGAATTCAATTTCTCGAATTCCGGCAGCGTCTCGTCCGGAACTCGGTGTGCATTTATCGAAATTATATCATGTCTTGGATGCCCGACGAGTGGGGTTAGATATTTTGTTCCGCTCGCATTGCATAGGTGAAGGAGATAGTTGTGAAAATTTCTCACGATGTGGCATTTTGTTTGCATTTGTTGGCATTTTTTTATTTTCATTTTTTTCTTTGCTATTTTCCGCCGGAAATTTATGCGAATGCAGGGAAATTTTGTTTGCGCTGGTGGTTGAGTTTGTCTCGGATTGTTGATGGGTGTTTAAAAGATTGAAGTCAAATGTTTTTCTATTTGTATGCATTAGATACTTTATTGTTAAATTTGTTTTTCTTTTTTTTTAAATTGTAGGTTATTGGTTACTTGAAATGGGGCTATATTATGGCATGTCCTGTTTGTGACACTAATGTAAAATGGCACACAGAAAGAATTGGTTTAATTTACTGAATGGGTTTGTTAATGCCTATTAGTTTATTTCTTGTACTGTTATGTTCCCATCTCAATTTTGTCAAAAAGGAGGGTTTTCCTTCCAAATTTTGCCAAAAGGAATTTTTTTTTCTCCAAAAGGAGGGCGAAAGGATGATCGATCAATAAATTTAGCCGATCTGGTGTCTACTTGACATCATCGCCATTGTTCTTGGACAATATGATGGAATGGTATGGATCGAAAGATTGAGGGATTACGTGGTTTGCAAAGATGTGGTCGGTTTCTTGCGGATGACTCTGTCAACATTAAAACGATTAGAAAATGAAGGGCCTACACGAGGCGATACGTGTAGTAGTAGGTCGTGTCATATAGGCGTCCTTTCCCATAATACTACTAAAAATGTTATATCTTCCTGCATTTGCTGAACATATCCCAGCAAAATTTTAAAATCGTACTTTGGTAGTCGCTCATAAGTTTGTCCAGGAGCTGATAGAAATAGTCCGAAGCTGTTTCTACCAGCCATCTCATGTCATATCATTTATTCGTTCGGCAAATAAAGCTTATATTGGCAAATGTGTTCCTTATACGCATTGTTACAACACGTTTGCTAATGTATTCAAGCCATACGACTTTTTGCTATCCTTATACAATATTCCACATCCGAAAAGTTCTTATTTATGCTCAGCATAACACGGACTTAGTAAGTGTGACAGTTTTTCTTCCTTTTTTGCTCGGCCAATCCAATCTTATTTCTTGGATGGCAGTAATGTCTGTTTAGTTGCAGCTTAACGCGTCCGATAGTTGTTTAGCTGCACGTCTTCTGTTTAATGTTCTCACATTTCAGGGGTAGATACGAACGTCGTTGTCCTATTTACATTTACCATGGTCGTGTAATCAGTCCTTTCCATGTTTTCCGTTATTGAATAGCTAACCCAACCTACAAGCTGTAGAGCAAACTCAAATTTATCAGATACTCATAGATATAGGTCCGTCAGTATCCACTACGATGTTGAGTTGGTATATAAATTTTAAGACTTTGTTTGATTAGCTATAATAGCACAGCACTATTCACAATTAAATTGCTGTTATCATTTTTTGATATAAATAAATAAATAGATAGGAATATGGATTAAAAATAACAGACTTTTTTAGTTTCTTTATTTTTTCAGTTTCGGTAAGGCTTCGATAAAGAAGTCTTATAGAAGTCACGTGGAGTGCGGCAAATGCGTTTCCACAAGGCTTCATAAAGTTAATATTTCTAAAAGCGAAGCGAAATTGCTAGTTGGCTTTGGTACCAGTGGTCGACTTACTTACCCTTTTATGTTTGTCTGTCTGTCACTGATTTTTAGGCCTTAAATTATGAGCTAGGATAGTGAAATTTGGTAATTTATGGCCGTTGTTCGCTCCCATATAACAATTTTATAATAAGTGTAGCGAATTGCACTGGGCTACAGATAGTTACAGAGTTCAAGGTATATAACAACCTTGTAATATATGAAATGAATATGTAGACCCCTGTAGCAACTGATCGCAGTGAAAAGTAGCCCTTGTATGGTGAAGTATATGCCGATATTCTTGCGAAACATGCAGGATGACTGGGTCTAGGTGATACATTGCCGTAGATATCACACACATTCTGAGTGAATGTGGAGATTCTAAATAGACAGAGCTGGGTATATGTGTCCTCCCTGACGACGCGACGGCGCGGGCGGAAGAATTCCTTATAGTTTGGATCAATGGTGGTTTCTACATGCCCAGTTAGGCTAAAAGAGCTGCTCTGACATATTTTTATGAAATGTCATGTATGATTTTGATTTGGGGATTTTATTGAAAGATTTTGGCTTTGTAGTTATCGTGCGAATGCACCAAAAAGGCCACAACAGCTTTCTATATCGGATGTATACGGCTAGTGTATAATACCAGTGTTAAGTTATGAAGGACTGTAGGAATCTGTAGGGCTCTGGTAGCAATCCAGAAATAATGTAACCCATCTTATCATGTAAACTTGACAAAGATACAAAAGAGAGCATGTGTGGGCACAACTAGTGTAATGAGAACCACACAAACAGAGGGACTGAAAGCGATCTACAACCTGTTACCCTAACATCTTTTAATGCAAGAATATGGAACAAGAAGTCCTGTAAGTCCTTCAGGAGGGCACGTATAACTCTATCTTCTGACTACACCTGTATCTTTCCAAGCGGAGAAGATTGGGAGAGGAACGAACTTAGCACTGAACACATCTATCTAACGATATTGAGATCAATGATATGTAGTGATATTTCTATCTATTTCATATGGGAAAGCCTGTGGAACAAATAAGAACCTAATTTTTTACTCAACAAAATGTATCTGCATTTCAAAAAAATAAAAAAATCACATTATTACAACATGCTAGTAAAGAGGTATAAAACTGTAAGTGGGCGCATCTGATGCAACGAAAATTTACTATGTGGAGTACTGATATTGATACCCCAGTGTGCACATTGCCATGCCAGCATCAAGCAACAGCATAGCCGATGCATACGAGCGACGAAAATTCCTTTTCACACTTACCGCCAGCATCTGAGACGGCTACTCTTAAAAATTCTGTCGATAAAATCGAATTATGTATTTTACATCGATTTTATGGACGCTCGCTGAATATTTATCAAAATTCTGTCGATAAAATCGATTTATTTTAAATCGATTTTATGAACACTTGCATTCAACTCTTAATTATGTCGATAAAATCGAGTTATTTTAAATCGATTTTATGAACGCTCGCTGAAAATGTTAAAAATTATGTCAATAAAATCGATTTTATGAACACGCATAAATCGATTTTATGAACACTCGCATTCAACTCTTAAAAATTCTGTCGATAAAATCGAATTATTTGAAATCGATTTTATGAACGCTCTCTGAAAATATTAAAAAAATATGTCGATAAAATCGAATTATTTGAAATCGATTTTATGAACGCTCGCTGAAAATTTTAAAAATTATGTCGATAAAATCGAGTTATTTTAAATCGATTTTATGAACACACGCATAAATCGATTTTATGAACACTCGCATTCATCTCTTAAAAATTCTGTCGATAAAATTATGGACGCTCGCTGAATATTTATCAAAATTCTGTCGATAAAATCGAGTTACTTTAAATCGATTTTATCAACACACGAATAAATCGATTTTATGAACACTCGCATTCAACTTTTAATTTTGTCGATAAAATCGAGTTATTTTAAAACGATTTTATGAACACACGCATAAATCGATTTTATGAACACTCGCATTCATCTCTTAAAAATTCTGTCGATAAAATCGAATTATGTATTTTACATCGATTTTATGGACGCTCGCTG
Source organism: Rhingia campestris (assembly GCA_932526625.1). Taxonomy (NCBI): domain Eukaryota; kingdom Metazoa; phylum Arthropoda; class Insecta; order Diptera; family Syrphidae; genus Rhingia; species Rhingia campestris. Next base: position 43,134,219 of record OW052185.1, read on the forward strand.
AATATTTATCAAAATTCTGTCGATAAAATCGATTTAATGAACACACGCATAAATCGATTTTATGAACACTCGCATTCAACTCTTAATTATGTCGATAAAATCGAGTTATTTTAAATCGATTTTATGAACGCTCGCTGAAAATGTTAAAAATTATGTCGATAAAATCGATTTTATGAACACGCATAAATCGATTTTATGAACACTCGCATTCAACTCTTAAAAATTCTGTCGATAAAATCGAATTATGTATTTTACATCGATTTTATGGACGCTCGCTGAATATTTATCAAAATTCTGTCGATAAAATCGATTTAATGAACACACGCATAAATCGATTTTATGAACACTCGCATTCAACTCTTAATTATGTCGATAAAATCGAGTTATTTTAAATCGATTTTATGAACGCTCGCTGAAAATGTTAAAAATTATGTCGATAAAATCGATTTTATGAACACGCATAAATCGATTTTATGAACACTCGCATTCAACTCTTAAAAATTCTGTCGATAAAATCGAATTATGTATTGTAAATCGATTTTATGGACGCTCGCTGAATATTTATCAAAAATCTGTCGATAAAATCGAGTTACTTTAAATCGATTTTATGAACACACGCATAAATCGATTTTATGAACACTCGCATTCAACTCTTGATTATGTCTATAAAATCGAGTTATTTTAAATCGATTTTATGAACGCTCGCTGAAAATGTTAAAAATTATGTCGATAAAATCGATTTTATGAACACGCATAAATCGATTTTATGAACACTCGCATTCAACTCTTAAAAATTCTGTCGATAAAATCGAATTATGTATTTTACATCGATTTTATGGACGCTCGCTGAATATTTATCAAAATTCTGTCGATAAAATCGATTTATTTTAAATCGATTTAATGAACACACGCATAAATCGATATTATGAACACTCGCATTCAACTCTTAATTATGTCGATAAAATCGAGTTATTTTAAATCGATTTTATGAACGCTCGCTGAAAATGTTAAAAATTATGTCGATAAAATCGATTTTATGAACACGCATAAATCGATTTTATGAACACTCGCATTCAACTCTTAAAAATTCTGTCGATAAAATCGAATTATGTATTGTAAATCGATTTTATGGACGCTCGCTGAGTATTTATCAAAATTATGTCGATAAAATCGAGTTACTTTAAATCCATTTTATGAACACACGCATAAATCGATTTTATGAACACTCGCATTCATCTCTTAAAAATTCTGTCGATAAAATTATGGACGCTCGCTGAATATTTATCAAAATTCTGTCGATAAAATCGAGTTACTTTAAATCGATTTTATCAACACACGCATAAATCGATTTTATGAACACTCGCATTCAACTTTTAATTTTGGTGATAAAATCGAGTTATTTTGAAACGATTTTATGAACACACGCATAAATCGATTTTATGAACACTCGCATACATCTCTTAAAAATTCTGTCGATAAAATCGAATTATGTATTTTACATCGATTTTATGGACGCTCGCTGAATATTTATCAAAATTCTGTCGATAAAATCGATTTATTTTAAATCGATTTAATGAACACACGCATAAATCGATATTATGAACACTCGCATTCAACTCTTAATTATGTCGATAAAATCGAGTTATTTTAAATCGATTTTATGAACGCTCGCTGAAAATGTTAAAAATTATGTCGATAAAATCGATTTTATGAACACGCATAAATCGATTTTATGAACACTCGCATTCAACTCTTAAAAATTCTGTCGATAAAATCGAATTATGTATTGTAAATCGATTTTATGGACGCTCGCTGAGTATTTATCAAAATTATGTCGATAAAATCGAGTTACTTTAAATCCATTTTATGAACACACGCATAAATCGATTTTATGAACACTCGCATTCATCTCTTAAAAATTCTGTCGATAAAATTATGGACGCTCGCTGAATATTTATCAAAATTCTGTCGATAAAATCGAGTTACTTTAAATCGATTTTATCAACACACGCATAAATCGATTTTATGAACACTCGCATACATCTCTTAAAAATTCTGTCGATAAAATCGAATTATGTATTTTACATCGATTTTATGGACGCTCGCTGAATATTTATCAAAATTCTGTCGATAAAATCGATTTATTTTAAATCGATTTTATGAACACACGCATAAATTGATTTTATGAACACTCGCATTCAACTCTTAATTATGTCGATAAAATCGAGTTATTTTAAATCGATTTTATGAACGCTCGCTGAAAATGTTAAAAATTATGTCGATAAAATCGATTTTATGAACACGCATAAATCGATTTTATGAACACTCGCATTCAACTCTTAAAAATTCTGTCGATAAAATCGAATTATGTATTGTAAATCGATTTTATGGACGCTCGCTGAATATTTATCAAAATTCTGTCGATAAAATCGAGTTACTTTAAATCGATTTTATGAACACACGTATAAATCGATTTTATGAACACTCGCATTCAACTCTTGATTATGTCGATAAAATCCAGTTATTTTAAATCGATTTTATGAACACACGCATAAATCGATTTTATGAACACTCGCATTCATCTCTTAAAAATTCTGTCGATAAAATCGAATTATGTATTTTACATCGATTTTATGGACGCTCGCTGAATATTTATCAAAATTCTGTCGATAAAATCGATTTTATAAACACACGCATAAATCGATTTTATGAACACTCGCATTCAACTCTTAACAATTCTGTCGATAAAATCGAACATTTTTAGCTGTGATGCGTACTCTATGTAGTTATATACCTCTTTGATGCTAGCCATGTAGAAGGTTTGTCCTTCACACCGAACCCAAATCGATCAATACCGATGATTCAAAAATGGACATAGGCGACAGTGTTTTCCGAAGCACTAAACCTAAACGGCACTTTTCGTCTCCTTGAGGATAGCAGCGTCTTCTAAGCGGAGATATTGGCAGTAGCAGATTCAGCCAAAACGACCTCACTACTGGCGATACCGACAGGTGATATCACAATTTTTTATTGATAGCTATCTCTTCTGTCGAAATAAAATTAAGCTTGTTAAGCTTGTCGCGAAGAACTGAAAGTGCGAAGATACAATGGATTAAGAAAAAGGGATCATGTATGCCGTCTTTTTAGGTCAGTTGAACAGGAATTCTTTTTTTTTTTTAATTTTTAAGTGCAATATAAGAAATTTTCTCTAAATTTAATAAAAATACATTTAACACTTAATAACGTTATATTCATTGAAAAAGGCTTGGTCCTATATATGAGAGACTTTCACACATTTTGTTGCATCTACTACGACGATATAAATCCATAACGCATCTTAATCAAATCTGCAATAAAGTAATCGTTGCGATCAAATATTATTCAACGACTTAAACCGCACTAAATTTTCACGTAAGCCGAACTTTATTGCTTCGAAGGTACAATTTACTGAAAACCAGCAAAGGGGTCAAGTTGATCAGGTTACATAAGAAGTGTGAAAATTGGCACATCGTTTGGTTCGGTTTTTGTATATATCTGCCAAAAATTGTAAAAAAAATAAAAATCGGAAAAATAATTGCGTTCTTGGTCACAAGGGATTTCGAAATTTTAACCAACGTAGGTACGAATATTGATTAAAAAAAAAAACTTTAGACTTCCAAGAATATATTCGTTCGGAATATATGTCGGAGAAATATGATTTTATTTAGATTTTTCCTTAGTTCTTACAATCTCGTAGTAAGGCATTGCATATAGCCATTTATCTAAGCCTGAAGCCATGTGCTTGAATTAAAATCGACAGAGGCTATAGAGTCATCAACAATGGCAGTGTTCGGTGGCGTGGTTATTTTTAAGATGCAAAGTAAGTTGCTGAATTGATTAACTTAACTTCGGGAGAACGGTTTGTCCCGCTTATACAATTTATTAATTTTTTTTAGCTAAATTTAATGAAATGACTAAAATTTTGGCTTATTAGCTCACAAAATTCAGGTAATTCATTTTTTAAAAATAATTTCTGGCATATGTCCACCACGACTGCGCCTTATATCCCGTCGGTCCAACTTTTCACCACTTTTTGGAGCATACCCGAATTTATTTCGTCAATAGTGTGTCGAATGTTGGATTTTGGATATTAGCATAGACCGGAGATTTGACTGGGGGTAGTCCAAAGGTGTCAAATCAAATGAACGAGGTGGCCAGTCCACAGGTCCATTTCTTGAAATGATTCGGCCCCAAACGTTTGGAGCAACAAAGTCATGGTTGGACGCGATGTATGGCATGTTGCGCAGTTTTGTAAGAGCAATTTCTCCTCCAAATAATTTCCTTTGACATTACTTACTTACTTACTTACTTACTTACTTAAGTGGCGCTACAGTCCGGAATGAACCAGGGCCTCAACCAACATGCCTCTCCAATTAGCCCGGTCCTTACCTAACTGCCTCCAGTTGCGCACTCCAAGTTGGTTGAGGTCGGTTTCCACTTGTACGCGCCACTTAAGGCGAGGTCTTCCTCTACTGCGTCCGACGTCTGGCTGTACAGCTCGTATAGTTCTTGGTTGAATCTTCGTCTCCATAGCCCGTCAACACAAATGGGACCGAAGATTTTTCGAAGAATTTTCCTCTCGAATCTACCAAGGATTTCTTCATCCGCTTTTGATACGGTCCATGCTTCATGCTTTGACATTAGGAATGATAAAAAATCACAAATCAACTGTCTGTAGCGTTCGCCATTTACCCTAACGTTTGCACCGGTTACGGATTTAAAGACAAATGGGCCAATGACGACTTCGGCATGTAAACCGCACCAAATAGTGATTTTTTCGGGATGTAATGGAGTCTCAACAGTCTCATGAGGATTGTGCTTACTTAAGTAGTGCTATACTCCGGAATGCACCTGGTCCTCAACCAACATGCCTCTCCACTTAGCCCGGTCCATAGCTAATTGCCTCCAGTTGCGCACTCTAAGTTTGTTGAGGTCGGTTTCTAATTGTGAGCGCCACTTAAGACGAGGTCTTCCTCCACTGCGTATGGCTGGGAATCGAAGGCTCTGTGAGCCGGAGTATTGGTGTCCATACGTTCTACATATCTTAGCCATCTGAAACGACCAATGCGGAGTTTTTTTTTACTATGGTCGTATCGCTGTACAGCTCTTATAGTTCTTGGTTGAATTTTCGTCTACATAGCCCGTCAACGCAAACGGGACTGAAGAATTTTCCTCTCAAATGCTTCAGCGCCGAAGAGCAGGACTGGGATGATCAGGGCCTTATATAGGATCACCTTAGTAGTTCGACTGAGGGCTGTATTACTAAATTGCCTTCTTAGCCTGAGGAAGGAGCAGAGGTAGACAAAGTTCCGTACTGGGTGGTGATGTTCTGTCCAATTCGTCGATGTTGTGTGACCTTTCATGTTGACAACATATTCTTAATCTTACCCTCGCTTCCTTCTCTGTACTAGCAAACGTGGCTATGACATCAAGTTGAGTCCGACCAATGATATCAATATTGTCGGCGTATGCTAGTAGTTGCACCAATTTTTGGAAGATTGTTCCTCTGGTGTTGGCTCTGGAGTTTTGCATAATCCTCTTAAGAATCAGAATAAAGAAGTCACATGACAGTGCCTCGAATGTGTCGGTGAAGCCGTTTCCGACCCTGATGGAGCAGCGAGAATTCTCCATCGTCATCATACACAGACGACGACAGACGGCGTTATACTAAAACTAGACATGTTTCTGTATAGTTCGGATCTATAAATGCTTTCGTATGCGGCTTGACGGACTCACTGGCGCGTTGGTTAGCGCGATGAACTGGGTTCGATTCCCAGCCATAGCAACACCTAAATGATTTTTCACTGGCCCTCCCCTCGTGATGATCTGACAAATCATCCAAGTAGTATCAATTGTCAAGAAATGTTTATCTAAACATAGCCGTTCGGGGTCCCGCAATCGTGCAACAAGTACACACGCACACATTAATGGTTGTGAGAATGATCGGTCCTGAGTGCTAACGAACCAATTGCCACAAAAATTTATATTTTGGACACTTTGCTGCTTCTGTTGGACAATTCGGCTATGGGATGATGGACTAAGATCGTACAAAATCGATATATTTGGATCTGCGGATACACTCTCGTCTGTAGGAGCGTTTGCTGCTTCTGTCGGACAGTTCGTGTACGCCATGATCAATGAAAGTCGTGTAAAGTATATTTTTTGCGAAGTTTGTCAATAAGTCGCAAACGGTACGTTCAGTTCGTCGTCCATGAAGCCCAAAAATAGTACGTAATTCTCGTTTCACGAATAGAACTGTTCAAAGAAGATTTTCAAAATTACGTAAATCGAGCGATTACCTATACATGATAAATTATCAAAGAACACGTAATACAAAAGCCCACGGCAATTTGACAGTTGAATTCCATGGACGACAGTTAACTTCATCATAAGAAGTGACAAAAAAGAACACCCATTATAACCAAAATTATCCGTTTCCCATTTTCCAACTTATATAACTCGTCATCACTTAACTTCGTCAAACATAAACTTTATACCAGTCTAATCGCAATTTGTTTACATATTCATAGACGCAACTTTCTGCCTACTTCCCAGTCAATTACACTCACAAATGCCTGCCGACACTCTTTGCTTATTCTGCCAAACAAACAATCTCAAACTTTTTGTGTGTATCTTTCACGACTGCATGCATAACCCAATCTTACGCAATTCGCTAAATATCTAAAATCGGATGTTATCATTGTTTTGGACAACAAAATTCTTATTTATTTGCATTCTGTCCGCAGGCTGGCGGTATTCTTTTCTGACGTATATGCAAAGTTGACCTACATTTGCATGTAAATTTCGGTTAGCATGTTGACTTTTTTTCCACAAGAAAACCACACAAAAACAAACGGAACATCAGACGTTCATATAAATAAATGGACAGTCATACAGCTACAAGATGAAAAAAAAAATTCTTCCAATAATCGTTGACCATAACTCGTTGTACATGCAAAATGTCTGCTTTCCAGATACATATATCACTCAAAAAAATATTACCCTTCAATGTGTCATATTACAGGTACCTACATTGGCAAGCAAGTCCTTTGTTGTAATAGCTCTATACTGCCCAGACAAAGACAAAGGAGCCTCAATCGAACAGGCACTATGAATAAATCAATTTGCTGATCATGTGGAAATACTTGTATCTAGTATCTTTTCTGTTATTTTTTTGTTGTTGGCATTCCTCAGCTGTCGTAGGTAACACGTGTTTGGTCTTCCGCACAATCGCCACCACCCACCCGATGGTGATTTTTTTTTTCTTTAAATGACATCAAGCCAAGCAGCAGGCTTTGATCAATCTGCACCTATTCACCTATGGAACGTTGCTCTCGTATCTAATGCAATATTGAATGCCTTGAGGTTGGTACACTGGCGGCCAAAACGAGTGAAAAAGAGATATTCTCTTGTAGATCGTAAATACATTACACCTTCGCACAAACCGCTGACGATATACGACCGGCTTTACAGTAAACGCGCGCGACATGCTTTGCTGCTTGTGCCGACGAGTCTTGGTTGGTTGTATCTAACAGTATGGTAGTGTGTCCAGGTCCACTGTGAACTGTACTTTTCTATATATATATACAATGGATATTCTTATTTGTATCTATATGGGGATTTTTTTGTTAATTGAAATACCGTTAAATATATCGCGTGCTGGTTGTTTGAATTTGTTGAACTATAACAAAATGGATGATGTAGCTAATCTGCCGCCAACACTTTTATAATGCAAATGAAGTTATTTTCGTATGAGCGCTTTATTTTATTAAATTAATCAAAAAAATAAAATAAAATATGTGGTACACTGAAAGAAATATTTACATCGATTTTATTTAAAAAGAAAAATTCATATACCGAATAAATCTCGGAATAAATAGATAATTACATGTCGAAATCGAAAGAAATGTCAGTTGTTTTTGTTTTTACAAAATTTAAATATAATGGATTACATTTTCATTTTAAGAGATAATTTTAATTTAAGCGTAGTTTGGACTAATATTGTTCATACCGCCAGGTAGTGCAATATATCTTCCCCTTGATTGAGGTTATACAGGCTGCATACGGAGCAATATCATTTCAAAGAAGTCTTTAAGTCAATTCGATCATTTCGGTGCGAATTTTAAAGTTGAGACGCATTTTCGCAATTGAGAATCTGCTGTTGTAATAATTATCTGGTCCAAGGAAATGTTCAAGCTGCCTGAAAATTAATCTTTTCGATGATGATTGAGATCGATCAAGGTAACATTGGTATAGTCCATCATCTACATTATTTCCAGAGAGAGTCCAAGGTGAGTTGGTTTCGTCGTTAGTATCATACCAATCCTTAAAAGGTGATTAACCACGGGAGAAAGCAACTTACAAAGTTAGTTTTCTAAGAATTATGCTGGGTCTCCGAAATACATTACCAATATAATATAAAATTTTAAATATATCTTTAATCTGCTCTAAATATTTATAGCCATAAACTTCATTTGCATAGCAAAAGCAGCTATTTACCGTAGCGTTCAACACTTTAAACTAAGAGACGGGATCGACGTAACTACCTGAAATACCAGAACGTAATTATTGCAGCGTTAGCTGTGGCTGTTTTATTTTTTTATGAGGACTGATGCTCATGTTACAGCTGAATCAAGATGTCTGAACTAGTTAGAATTTAATGTACAGGTTCCCCCTCACACCTACCCATATGATTTTCATTTTGGAAAATCGTAAGATCCCATTTGTCGAAATAATATTTTAGTCTATAGTTTGACTCCCCCGCCATAATTTATACCACCTGGTAAACTTTTGCAGAAATCATCGATATACAGTGAAAAGAGAACTGGACTTAGGATACATTCTTGTGGCACGCCATTATTTGTTGGAAACCATTCAGCACAAATGAGGAGGTATTTGAAAGAAATTGGTCATAAACTCTTTTTTATTTTATAATTGCTATCAATGCATCTGATCAGGCGACAATATAATTCTGATATTCCTCTAAAGTTTTCAGGTAGACTTGATTTTTTTCAAAGATAGCACACCTGGTAATATCATGTCAACGAAAATGTGATTGAAAAGATGAAGGAGTTATTTAAAAAAAAAAAAAACATGTAGAATTGAAGGGGTATACCATCAGATATCTTATTCTGTTTCATTATTTTAAGACATGTTATCAGTTTCAACAGTTCGTTCCTCGATTCAAGATACTTTCTTGGTCGGGGTCTGACAATAAAAGTTTTTAAAAATAAGTTGCGGGGACTTCAGCATAAATTAGTAAAGGGATTTTATTTTTACATTCGCTAAGGAGTCGGCCCAGAAATACTTCAAGTTAGCAGTAAAGCTGTTGCCTTGCAACTATTGTTAAACACATCTGCTTTTATTTTTTATTTCTATAAAACATTGAAAGCTTCGTTGTTAGTTTCTCTGAATAGTTTCAAATATTTGAAATATTTTTCATAGGCGCATGCACTCATCATCGTGCCAGCACATGGAAAAGTGGTAAATCTTTGCATGCGGGTAAACCGTTACTGCAGATTACTTAACTACTTTAGAGATAGCCTCTATTTTTTGCAAGGTGGGCAACAGTTGATTTAGAGTGCCATCTTAAATATTTATTAAACTGTGTTTGTGTTTGTTATGTTATCTTATTTTATTTCGATAGAAATCTCGATAGAAAGATGTTTCGAAAATTTAGCTGTAGTTACACTAAAATCACGTACAACATTGAGTCATTCGCCAATTAAAAGACCAAAAAGCAAAAACCCTTGTCGGCATGTGAATATTGAATAACTTTATAAAAAAAATCAAAAAAATAAATTGCCATACCATGAGTTATTCTTATTTAGTTTGGTCCTTAACAATTTATTTGGACTAGATTCTGAATTCAACATCAATCAAGTGGCCGGCAAACAAAATGTTTCCTTTTTTTCATCATTTTTCCATCACTTTTTTGAACATTTTGGGCGGTAGCGATGATTTCGGCACGAATGTTTGCCTTGAGCTCGTCAATAGTTCAAAGCTTACTGGCACACGCTTTAATTTCACTTTTTTCACACATTTTGGATCAAGCATAACAGGCCAACCTTCTCCGATATCGATTCCCGATCTATTTGGAGCAAATTTCGGCCCAAACAATTACCTTTTGACCATGCGATGGTGTTTGATGGGTCTCGTGTGGATTATCTGTTTCCCAAATGCGACCGTTTTGCTGATAACGGCTCTAGAAAGGTGGAATGGGCTCGTCGGTCAACGAAATTTGCTTTTCAAAATCAGGTTCAATGTCAACCATTCGAGGGACAGTTTAGACTTTTTCTTCATTTTTTCATCACTTTTTTTTAACATTTTGTGCGGTAGCAATGATTTCGGCACGAATGGTTGCCTTGAGCTTATCAATAGTCAGAAGCTTGCTGGCATACGCTTTGCTTTTCAAATAACTCTACAGAATGAAGTCCAGATAGTCAAATCTTGGGATCTGGGTGGCCATTTTTTGACATTGTTTGATTTTCAGTTTTGTATGGCGCACCATCTTATTGAAACCAGTAAACGTGCAGACCTTTTTCACAGATCAGACTTAATGAGCCAAGATCTACCGATATCGATTCCCAATCGATGTTTCGCCAAATGACCTAATGATGAGTTTGGCGCAAATTTCGGCCCAAACAGTCACCATTTGGTCAAGCGATGGTGATTCATGTGTCTAGTGTGGATTCTCTGTTCCCCAAATGCGACAGTTTTGCTGGAATAGGCTTCGTCGATTATCGAAATTTGCTTTTCAAAATCAGGTTCAATGTCAACCTTTCGAGGAACCGTTTAGACGGTCTGTTGACAATATTCTTTGATTCAATTGCAATTTATACAAAATTAAATGCAAATCTTCCCTAAAAAATGCTCCGCAATGTGGTTCCACTGAAAATACACTTCTTCCTAGACGTTAAAATTTAGTGACTGCATCCTTTGCCTCCGTCGCTTCGGAGTGTTATCGCATACAAAGTTTACGATGTCAAATTTCGCCTAGGCCTGTAATAATGTATTTGCTGATGTTATGGAAGCATAAGGCTTAAGTCTATCGCTTATAATAAATCCACATCCGAATGGTAGTTGAGTCTGCTCATTACGAAAGTTCTTCATGATCCTTTTGCCCGGGTCCATCCCATCGTATTTCCTGGATGGTTGTAATGTCACCTTTAAAGATCCACTATTTGTTAAGCTGCATCATTTTTGTTTAGCGATCTAACATCCCCACAAACGTCTTTGTTATTGAAAATTTTACAAAACTATAATCCATACAAAAGAGTTGATGTACGAACTGATGTTAGGGGTGGTATAGCTTACTTGGGCAAGTTCACTTTCAATGCCACTATTGTCAAATTTCAAAACTTTTTATTATGCATAATTAAAAAAGGCGTATACTTTTCAGATATTATGCAGTTTTCTTTCAGAATTTGGCTGTAAATAAAAAAATATTATTTTTGTAAAGCAACGTTTTTTTCAGGTATTTTTAGTTTTCAGACATTTGATGATACCACTAGATTAGTCATTTAAAAGTTATTTATTTAGCCTAGTATGCACAAGTGCATATGTTGTATTTTATAGTTCAATAAATTATTGTTTCTATTACAAAAAAAACTGTAAAAAATGTTAATTTAAAGGAATATTCTCGACACACAATAAATCACTATCTGAGGACCTCCCACATAAAGCTAGACAAAATTCTTACCATGTACTGGTATAGTCCGCATCGCGAAAAATTTGCATTTCCATTCGACTGAACAAGTTTAAATATTTTTTTTTTTTAAACCAGCTACCGATGCGGATCGGTGGCAAAGGCGTTTAATAAAAAAAAAACAAAGAAACAAATCCATCCATCTAACTAGCTATCTCGGAACTTGAATCAGAGTATTTTTGTTATTCCTTTGACCGTTTATCTATTCCCCAAACTTTTTTGCACAACAGTTCTACCAAGCGACCATACGAAACTCATATTAAGGCTCGTGCGCTCCGGTCAGATATCTATCTCCAGTCTGAATGGTGGTTTCGAGTGGCGGATAAGCGCAATTTAATTGTACCACCACCGAATGTGATATGTTCCTTTGTCTGGACTCATACTTCTTTGCAGCACATGGACCATTGTTGTCAATTGTGTATTTTGTGTAGACAACAATAACGGATGGCTTGTATTAAACCAAACAAAAAAGTATCTATGCGTCATTGACATGTAAATAAAATGTATAAACTCGACTTGAAGAATGCAGATATGTGTATGGTGGGTGTAAGTATTGTCGAGTGAGATAATTTTCATTTCGTATATGTACATGTGGAAAAATGTGCATGCTAAGAAGTTTATTTATTCATTGGAAATGGATTTGTTTTTTTTTTTCAGTTTTGTCAATTGGAGATAGTTTATGCGTCAACATATCTCAACAATAATTGTTCAACTTGATGTTAAGTGGATAACTGGGTGTGAAAGTAAACATAAGTGATTCTCCGTGTATCTACTCGCCTTTGTAATACAAAATTGTCTGTTGAACGTGTTTATTGCCACTTATTACTGAACTATCGGCATTCGAGGGTCTCGCTATCGAATTGTGATTTCCCCCAGGGTTGGATGTAAGTAAGACATCAACACATGTAAATCCGTCTTCATTCGCTTGCATCAATAAACCGCGAGGAGTAACATTCCATTAAAGCATTGTCCGACTGAGTGAGTAATAAACTTGATTTTAATGGTTAAATGAAAATAAATCCACCAATGAGTGCGTGTATCTTCGTATAGATACAAAATGTTTCTGACACATTTAATCACAATTCTCTGCACAGTTTTACTGTTAAGTGGTCTTCAAACCATTGCGACAAAGCGTTTCTGTGAACTAGAGGTAGGTACCCACTATATAATACACCATCGCATCGATAATACGACGACATCGCGACGTATACGTAACATCATATAATGTGAGTCACTATACAATGTTCTGTATCGTTTGTTTTTTTTTTTTTTTATTATGGTGTCCGATGTTGTTTTTCATTTCATTTCTGTTGAACGAATCGTATAAAACTCGTTAAACGGGAGAACGACACCGTTAGTTTGCCAAAATGACATTGACCATAAAAATGGGCGCAATCAACTAAATGAGATAATGCCAACAAATATACGGCTGTGTGTGTCTTCATAGATAGGAAATCTTGACGGCAGTATTTAGAATTGGAGTTCGTTGAAATTGTTTTGTTTTGTATCTTTGTATCTATTGGGGATGTTAATTAGCAGATACATGAAGGCCTTGAGTACAGGCGTCGCATGCATTGACCTTTTTGTATAATTAATGCATCTCCAGTTTGGAGCGAATGAATTCGTTCGGCAAAAGCGGATACATTTTGAGTGATCGATTCCTATATTGATGGAAACAGTTCTTCTCTGTTTGGACTGGTCGGTGTGTGAGGTGTGATTGTGTGTGAGGTTTAGTGCAATTTGTTGACATTATTTTTGTTGCTGTTGTTATAGTTTGATGTGATCTTTGGAGTGTTTTGTACGTACAAGTAGATGGAATGTAAATGTTTCACCTTAATGATGGTAATGAGAATCGACCGCTATGGGAACCTTTTTTTTTTTTTGAGATGTTCGTTGTACTTACACAGTAAAAGGTCTTGCTATCCATTTCAAGATGCATCGTTGTTGCCAATTAACTTGTCAGTTATTTGGATTTACTCGTTTATGTCAATTTAACGTACTTATCGGTGATTGGAATGGCAGTCACGTAGTGAGTGATTTAATTTTAAATCAAACGGGTAAGCAAAACATGGGATTGATGGCATTTGCATGAAAAATTGGAGAGGAATAAGGGATCGAAAGAAGAAATAGCTCTTAACTGTAATTTTCTAGGAAAGTTAATTTATAATTTATTTATTTATAATTTTTCAATTCAATTTTTTTAATTTTTTTTCAATTTAGAAAAAATTTGTTATGTAATATCTTTGTCATCAGAAATTGGAAATTGTTTTAAGCTTTTTCAAATTACCTTATTAAATGTTTCTTATGATATAGAGATTTGCGAATAAATATTAATAAAAAAAATGATTCTGGAAATAAATTCTGTTTTTCCTGAGTTTGTGTTTCTTGGTTAAAAGTTTTCTTCTCCAAAGTTATGTTTGGTATTTTTAATGACAACGAATAGCATTAGAATAACTGTACCATCATTTGTATTTAACTCTTGTATTATTCGATAATTTGCAAAAAAAAACGAACTTCTATATGAAAGAGTTGATGTACAAACTGTTTGTATCCGGTACAAATTTTAGCTTGTAAACATGTTAAAGAAAATATTGCTATCCGATTTTTTGACATTTTTGAGAAACTTATGATTTTGATAATAGTTTGACATATCACTATTAATTTAAAATTTTTTTTGAGTTCATTTAACGATAGATAATAATATTTTATCTTTGCTTTTCAAATTCATTGCAAACCAAACTATTTTTGTAAAAGTAACGGTAAAGCTCTATTAGGATTTCTTAAATATTCTAAAATATAAATATATTTTAATCCTAGTTTTTATAAGACTTTTATCAGTATAATCTTCTTCTTAAGTCTTGAATAGTTAACCCTATCAAGAGCGGATGAATTTGATCGAAAAATGCTTCGGTCCCATTTGGGTTGAAGGCCTTAGAGATGAAGATTTAACCATAAACTTTATGAGCGCTACTGTGGCTTAGACTGTTAAAAAAATCCGCATTGAGTGGTTAAGATGGCTTCAGTAAGTAAGTACATCTCTTGTGACCTACAGTCGTAATTCACTAGAAAAAATGTTTGCATATGCTTGAGAGTTTTTTTTCCCCACTTAAATTGGCTTCTATCAGAACCCAAGCTCTTACAGTCTTTTCTCGTAACTAGAACCACCCCAAGAATGCTTCTTCATGGTGGCAACTTAGGTCAAGAACTATCTGTTAATGAGAATTACCTTTTAGGATAATGTGTACAAATTGGTAAAGTCCATAATTTTCATCGAAATTGACAAAATGAATATGAATTTCGATATTCTTAACTACCTTATCTATGCAGAAATTAAAAACTTAAAATCAAAATTTAAGAATTTAAAAAGCCACGCTGAGATGTGACGTCTGTGACTCGGTTGCGTTCGATTCCCAGTTGCTTTTAGCGATAATCTGACTTATTATCTATGTAATTTCGTTCGGAATTCCCATAAACAATAGATGCTAACTAGACTAACTTAGAGATTCTGCAGACTCTGTAAAGAACTAAGGAGCTTGAGCAGAATCTATATTCTGGTACTACGCGAGTCAGGAGCCCTTAAGACATGACCCCCTTATGACAGTATCGTGGTAGCTGTGGTTACCCGAATACGCCGGAACGTATGGCATTCTGAAGTCTATAGAGTGATAGACTTTGAAATATTACCCCATGGGGCTTAATTCCCAAAAAAGTAAACAGTTCCCGCGGGGTTTATTTCTTTTTCGAAATGAAAATAAGACCGGAGGTTGTTAATGCCTTTGGTTGTATGGCTTATTTCATTTGCATGCATCCAAACTAGCACGAAACTCAAATCCAACAGTGAGCCCTAGCAGGGGGTTGCGGGCTACATGCCTTCCCTAGTGATATTTAAACTTTGCATGCACCCAAACTCGCACTCGGATATAGGCAAAGTACGAACCCCCCTGCTTGGGCCAACTGTTGGATTTGGGATGGGTGCGAAATTGGATGTATGCAAAATTTGAATACCTTGTGGGGCCATGCTGTCGCCCTGCAACACTCTGCTTGGGCTCACTATTGGGTGTGGGTTGCGTGTGAGATTAGCTGTTTGCGAAATTTCTTTGTATTCACGTCTTTTTTTAAAAAAAAATTTGGGTTTATAATTAGCTTTCTTTGAGAGTTTTGAATAGAATGCCAATTTCAAATGCTATGTGTCCTGTACTGGGGTGTTAACCAACACTTTTCTTTGGCTCTGATTATGTGGATAGGCCCACCGTAAAGTCTAGGTGTTTACGTTTAGCATACTTTACATTTTCTACCATATGGAGCCATATTGCGATGGAAATAAAGTAAATATTAAATGCTTCTTTGTCGTAGAAATATAACACCCCATACTACTTAACCCATTGAGGAGCTAGGTTTGAGCCCCTGAATGTATTCTTATTATGTGTTCCCTGTTAGACAGAGTCTAGAAGTGACGCCTACTGTAGGTCTAATATAAAATCGACATCAATTCAGATCTGGCTTTAGCTAAATCGTTTTTGGTGCCTTAGTACGTGGCACCGTTGTGTCATCTAAGACTGATTTCATTCCCCGCTCTAGAATGAGTTTGGATATCACCATATGCTCCAGGAGTACCAAGTGCACAAACACAAACAATTGTTAAACTAATCTACCATCTTCTGTAAGGTTGAGGGATATCACAAGACTGCTGTTAAAGTATATGAGACTGATTTTCATGACTTGATAGCCACCCGGCTGTTTGTGAAAATAAAACTTTTGTAGATATTAAAACCTACTCACGGTCGTGAGTTCTTTGATCCTCATAATATCCATTGATTAGAAAACAATATACATAAACATGAAGAAAAAAAGTAAGCAAGGATTACCCTTGCATAGGTTTTATCAACATGCACTTCTGATTATTTTGAAGGCCATCGGTACAAATAAATTTTTCAAGTCCTTTTTTCCTCTCCACCCAGAATAATCACCCAACAATAATGACCTACAAACTTCTTCCGAAATTTAACTTGAATAGAGTGTAATCAATGTATTCTCTTCATAACTGTTTATATAGTGTCATCCAGTTCGGTTTCTCTCATTTCATAGGTCAAACGAACAAAACAAACCCAACTCAGTTCGCAGGTGAACTCTTTTATATTGAATCTCCATTTCATGTGTTTTCGATACCCAATCACGTATTTCTCTTTTCATCGCGTACATTAATCAAAATCAATTCGTTTTCCATTTCTAAATTCATCCTAACCTATGTGTGTCATGAGAATTCTTTGCCAAAAAGCCGAACTCTCCCATTAATCGTGTATGCCCTCACTTGACCTCTTGTTTCTCTTTCATTAATTTCTTACCGATCCCAAACTCTTATCAAAACAAGAGAAAAACCATTTCATTCTATCAATCAGAAGGTATTTGTAAGATTCTAACCACTTAGCAAACAAATCGGATCCATCCGACTCTGCAATTAAAAGACTTTCGTTCGACATTCTTAGCTGAAAGTACATCCATTCCGACACTCATCAAGAGCCACTTAAAAGGCATTAAAACACCTGTCATGCACAGCGACGTGAAGATGACGAAGACGTCGAAGACAACAACGATCATGATGATGACGACGACTACGACGAATTCTATTTAAATTCACCAGAGCCGCAGGAGTGTCAATATTTGATCAACTTAATGCAACTTATTTATGTTGCAACATGAACTTCTTGAGTCTCGCTCACCGAGGCTATCGTGGTAGTAATTGCTTTATGCCATTTCGTTGGACTTCCAACTTGGCCAAGTGGTGCCCGGTCTACTCCTTTTTTTGTGCGCTCAAGTCTCGTGTGTCCACAAATTCCTTTCATTTACACCATATTCGTATGTTAATGGCCACCTATTTGGTTTGCAGCTCACACTCAGCTATGAGAGATACCCACAACAGCAGCAGGCAGGCCACTAGCAGCGGCAGCAGCTAGCTCATTGGCATGCATGCTAAATCGTCTATAAAGGACATTTCCGTCCCTTTGGGTATCGCTATGGGTATGGGTATATTGAGTACATCGATCGCGTCGCGCCGTAGTGCGGTTGCATGAAGGAGGGCCATCAATAAATATATGCACTGGCACTCGTTGGCTACTGATTTTCACTCTTGGCCATGGCTAAGACACTTTGTTAGGTGTATACAAGAGAGCGGGCGCTCGCTCGTTCTAGGTGCCAGTCCTGGTGTCAGTACATAGAGATATGGGTTTGTTAACGAAGTTCTGTTCTTTTCTGTTTTCTGTTGGTTTTTTTTTTGTTGCGCTCTCAGCCTTTGAGGGCCTTTAAGGGGTTATCGATCTGCGCGTTAAAGGTAGGAGGCTGGCTATATGAGATCGTGTTGTGTGCAGAGTAGACATTGCGGAGGAGCGACAACGTTCGCTTTGGCAAATAACCACAAAAGAAATTCTAGAGCTGCCAGTGTGCTGTGTATCTCACATTTGCATTTTATGGTTTGTGCAAATATTTGTATCTGTGTGTTTAATTTTTTTTTTTTTAGCTCATGGCTTTCAGGTGTTACATTCCTTGATGGCTTAGTGGTTCTTTTGCTGGAAAATCAGCTGCACTCGATTTACAAAAATTGTATTTTCTTTCGCTTCATCTACGAGTGTGTGTTCCGAGTATCTAAAGTCATTTAGAGATGATAGTTTGTTGGGAGTCTGTGGTGAAGGATTTACCCGTGTGCGGTAAGTGGTTCGCCTCTTGCGCTTTGAGTGTCGAGTACAATTTTCGCTCTCAATATGGGATTCTGGGAAATTGTCATGTAATGATATTTTATTCGCTCGCTGTTCTATGGCTTGGCGAAGTCTTATTTAACAGAGAGTCCTTGTCTTGTGGTTTATTTATGGTCAAGGGTGGTAGTATGTACTTGTACGAATGCGAGAATAAAGTGTTGCAATTTATTCGAGATAGAATTGTACTATTAATCGTGTAGTTTAAGTGATAAGGGAAGTCCTTGGAAATGTATTTTACAAGATTGGATAAAATAAAAAATGTAATTTTTTAGTTAGTTTTGAGAATGTAGAAGGTTTTTGTTTTATGTTAAAAAGGTCTCTAATTTAATTTCATTTTTATTTCTTTTGCAGATTGCGACCAAACATTGCTAAGAAATTATTAATTTTTTTATAAATAAAAGGTGAGTTAATGTTAAATTTTTCAAATCCTAAAAATATTTGGTATATGGGGAGCCTCTCACTGTTTGTGTTAATAAACCCTGACATTCTCCGGCTTACTAAGGCGTCCAACGTGAAGTTTCTTTTTGTTGGCATCATTCTCAGGATGAATGTGTGTACATTCAGGATGTGTGCCTCGCATCTATGATTTTTCTTTATGGATTCGAAGTCATGGGAACCTAGTGCTGCTGTGCTTTCCAGCTAACCCGCCGAAGATGTTTCAATTACCGATTTTCTAATTGAAGTCCCCGTGTATAATTTTCACATCGTATTTTTGGACAGGCTCCTTTGTCCTCCTTGATAGGGTATTCAGTCTCATCGGTAGGGGCGTGTGCATATAGAAGACTGATATTGCGCAAAGCGTTGCTCTGATGATCGCCTACGAACGGGCTTAAAGTCGATTATTCTTGACCTAAGTCGGCTCCCCACAACGAATCCGCATCCTAATGTGTGTAGCCTTGGTTAAAAGCTGTAATAAATGTCGCATGTTTCTCGTTTGTGTAGTCCTGATCCTTTGTAACTTATTTTCTATATCCAGGTAATGTGTGCCTTGTGCCGCGCGAGGACAGATTCACGTTTTTTTAAGTAGCACCCGTGGTGTACAGCGTTCTTTCTTTCCATGTGCATACTCATAAGTTGTCTTCCTTGGACGTTCCAGGTCTGATTGATATTTGAGGGGATCTGTTATCGGAGGCTGTTATCTCTCTCCTAAGAAGCTATTTTTTACGTGGTACGGAAGTTACTCATATAGCACAACCCCTAACCTAGAGGGCCATTTCCAATTTATTAGATACCCCTAGGACACGAAGTATCCATTACGGGATTGAACGCTCCGATTGTCTTTTTGGCTCATCATCCACCATATCTCTTCAAGGGGTCTGACTTACACTTGAGATTCCTAAGTTTCAGTTTTCCGAATATGTCGAAGCAGCTTATTTCGTTTATACACTTTGTTCATCCTATCTGGGACTGTAGGCGCCACCTATGACTTCAAGTTCTTCTTCTACTGCCGCCAAGACTTTAGACAGGATTGAGACTAATAGTACTGCCAAGGCATTCAGTGGTCACCACGGGAAGGCTGAGAGTCGGAGTTGGTAGGCACCAGCTAGGTGAAAACTCAAGGTTTCATATAGCATTTCGTTCGCATGGCCTATTATTTGGTCGAGCATGCTTACCGCATGTCAATTACTGAGGAGTCGAAGTCGCTCGGTAATAGTTAGCCAATATGGTATAAGGTATGGTTCATTGGACAACCTTACCGCTGATCGTTCAATAGTGAGCTTGAAGAAAGAAAATTAATAACAAAGCTGTTATCGGCTTAAAAGATCCCTAAGAACATCAGAACACCATTACTTAGAAAACATGAAAAAATGTCAGAATCTTTAAATGTTCTGCGGGACCCAATAGCAGGATTGACTCTTTTTTCGAATGGTCAGATATTTTTCAAAATTTGATCTCTCTGACTGGCAGTTTAATAACTTAAGCAGGTCAGTGGATATTTTGGATGTTGTGATATAGACCTGCGCTTTCTGATCGTTCCACGTAAGAAGTATTTCTTGTCCATATCGGTATGAAATTCGTATGTTTTATTCCACTTGCACTCTTTTTGAATCGTCAGGCTTAAGTTGTTCCTACATAACGAAGTGTCACTATGCGTTTCATCTCATGCCCAAAGCAAAATACTTGTTATCTACTACTCCCAGTGATTCTATCCAAAAGATTCCAATTTTTTTGAAGAAGGCTTTCAATTCGAAGTGTTATCGAAGCTATAGCTTCACGTACATTAGCGAATACATATAATAAAAATCATGATAAAAACTCCACATAGAATTTCTTCAACAAGTAGTTTTATAAAGCCCAAATATGCTACTGCCAAAACGATGTGAAAATGCACAAGCATTACAAAGGCCCTAAACAGGCATCACGGAATTAGAAACTTCGGCCTTATCGAGATGATTTGTTAAAAAAATGGGATCCTTGATTTTATGTAAATGGATTTCATGAAAAGGGTGAATAAACCTCTACCACTTTATGCCTACACAATAAATAGGTACCTGCCTTTAAAACCAAGAGCAACACTTCAAACTGTATTCCGCACCCTTTTTATGAGACTTGTCATTTGAATCTAATTGATAACGTAGATCCACCTCAAACTCACGATCGAAAACAAACAAAAAAAGATCACCATAGACGTTTGTAATTACGGCTTTAACCACCATCTAAGATGGCATCTATTTCCTCTTAAAAGACCTAAATTGATTATGCGCCATAAAATAGGTTTCCATAAAAATTTAAATATCAACCCATGTTTTTTGTGTGACAAATGAACTTACAGACCCCATTTCGGCCTTATGTGACAGTAATCTCTTCCAAGAATCTAATGCTACGTCCCCCCCCATTTACAATATTCAACTGTCACCCAACCCAACAATAAATCACCTGAAGCTCCAAAAAAGGTTCAATGACAACCAACAAAACTAGATGACCATTCCGAGTCGATGTAATTTACGTCTGACCAGTGACCACCCATGGTATAATTCCGTTGCCATTGCATCTAGATACAAAAAAAAATCATTTAATTCTACTCATCACCAGCGGGCGTTCCAAAACATCTAAGCTCATCGCTGGGAACACTTATCAACTTAATTAGACTCAATTAGACAACGTTTCAGGCGCACAAAGGCTGCGGTGTTTGGTTCTAAAGAAAAGCACACACACACACACGTGCGTTCCCCCCCGTAGAGGGTGTTCATTTGTATCTAACAGATGAAAGAACATTTTTTATAAACCTCTTCATGGAGAATGCGACCATCATAGTAATGAGTAATTAACACCTGCGCTGCGTAGTGCTGTCTTCTTTTTCAGATAAAAAGAGAGAAAGAAAGAGGAAGAGGGGGAAGAATTCTATGCAAATGAATGTGACAATGCGAGTCGCAATGACTGCTAAAGAAATGAAGAGCGGATTCTTGGTAATTAGAGAAAATGAATGGATGGGGGTAGGCAAACAAAAGTCATTACGTCTTGTTTGCGCACGCGTGCGTTGATGTGCTTTCTTTTTCATTGTCATACTGACAGTGACGGCACAACAATGAGTGAATAAGGGAAACTAATGAAATGCCCTGAAGTATGCCTTGTTGCGGTACAAGTCGAACGAAATGTTCTGGGTGGGTAGTCGGAAAAAAGTTCAGTCTTCCTTAACCTATTTTAAAAAAGTGTGTTGAGACCAGAGTAACTAACGAACTGTCAATGTTTTAAAAATGCATTGGTGCCTTAGACAGGGTTTGACGCTTGTAACCTAAACAGGTTACAAGGATCAAGACGTCTTGCGTACATCAAAGATCGGACTATCTTGACCTCAATGGATGACATCTTATGATGTCCACATCTGTCATTTATTTTCGATCAATAAATGACAGATTTTGCCACAATATAAAAGGACTTTTAAGGATACTGTACCAAGAAAATCGTTCGGTCTTCTAGTAATGCAAAGATGTATTTGATAAGACCTAAAGCTTGTAATGAAAATAGAACCCAGGGATCAACACGGCTATGGTTAAGCATTGGTGTCAAACTTTAAAGATCGGATTATCTAGGTTATTAAGTATCAGCCTGCGCTTCTCCAGGTGCGACTTATTTTCTTCTTTTTATTGATCATGGTGTGCTTACTAGAACCCATATTTCGATCGAGGGATGGCAGGTTCGGCAACAATCTGGAAGAAGTTTTGCACTGTCAGCCTATTAGCACTACAAAGTGTCTTTGCTAAACCTGAGTCTTGTTACAGAAATTGGTCCAAAATATAGAGACGGCTTTACTTATTCATACTGAACTTCAGGACTATCTAACATACTATCTAACGGACTAATTGTTAGCCCTGAATATCTTCCTTAATTCTGTGGATTTCCTGGCGTACTCATTATAACCAGGTTTGAGGACACTGTGTAAAGACTGTTATCGAAAACAAAAGTCCTATCAGCCTCTGGTCTTTCGATCTAAAAAATAAAGGAGTTTGTGATTTCGTATTCATGTTAAACTTCAGAGGATGTACAATCTCGCCAATTATCCGTGCACCCCTGAAGCTATTGCTTCCTTCTGTGAGTGTCCTCATCATAAGGTGTTCACAAAAACCAGGTTTGAGGACACAGTGCAAAGATTATTATCGAATACAAAAGCACCTCCTAGCTCTGCGAAATTCCTTCGACAAGACTTGACTGAAAAAAGTTCCTGGGTAAATCGGGGTCTTTTGAGGATATTTTTCAAATATTCTTATCGAACAGCTAAGCCCTGTCAGCCGCCTAACCCAACAAAGTCTCTTCGACAAGACTTGAGGCTGGTTACTGAAGAAGTCCAGTGTAAATCGGAGTCATTTGGGCTATGTTGCGTTATTATCAATGCGCCTTTCAAGATTACATACACCTTCTTTCGATGTATGACGTTTTCTGCTACAAGCTGTCAGAAGGTTTGAGGACACTCTAAGCACTTTCAGGGGTTTAGCAATAGTGTAGTCGGCAAGACCTATAGATGGTAAACAAAAGAGTTTATAGGAATAAAAAAAAAAATCTGATCAGACATAGACTTTGAACATTGGACTCTCTCTCTGTGTATGGTCCTGTCTACGCACTTTCAAAATGACACACACCTTTGGTCAAGGAAAAACGGTTTCCGCTCTGAAAGGAGGACAATGTGTTAAAGAATATACCACACCAAATTACTGAGAGTTTTCTAGTTCTGCCTTCTGCAAGACCTGAGACTTGTTACCGCAAAGGGTCCAAGGAATAAATGCGGCGGTTACGTTTAGGCGTTTGTGTTAAACTTTCACGCATGGTCTAGCAAATTATGCGCCTCTCTAAATGGCACGATCCTTCATCTTTCTTTTGATCGGCGCTGGTGCTATTGTAGTATCACTGTTTCTGAAGCCTTCGCAGGTTTTCTTTAATTTGTTCAGGATTCGCTTTAGCCAGGAAATGAATGTTGAACCATATTTACAGATAGTTCACTGTCGAACGGATTTCAGAAGGTAAGGTCTTGTGTTGGGTATTCCTGTTTCGTCAGTGAGGGGCTTTATTTAAAGACGAACAGGTAGTTTGAAGTTCCTCAATCTATTTTAGACTATTATTCCAGCAATACACAAACAAAATTCATTTCAGCAGCTTGAAGACCTTGTTTATTATTTAAACAAAATATGTGGAACAACAAGCTGATAACGTCAAGGACTTTTTTTTTAACCATTTTTGGATGTGTGAACGAATGACGGGAACAGTGGTCTTATGATGAATCTTAAAAATCAGATTTTTTAGAATCGGATCAGAATAGTCCGATCCCGATTAAACAAAAAAGCTTTCTGCTGGGTTTTGACAATACCGCATACCCTTTAACCAGACCTTTCTATCTAGAGGACTCTAGCAAGATATACTGATTGCATTGCAATGATTCATTGCACCGCTGTTATTATTTCGACTTGTCAGGCGTGGTCGCCGACTTATCATTGTTTGAGGCGTACAGATGTCAATATTGTAGTTAGGGTATGAACACATGCAATATTTAAATAAACGATACAACGAAATAAATCGTTAGGTAATTCGTCGACATTGTAGTAGTCTAAAGGTGGCGTGTGGAAAAAGAAATGGGCCATGTGAGGACTCTTTTCGACAGTCTCTTCCCATATGGTAGTAAGGACGATTATAGAAAACCGGAGGTGTATGTTTTATCATGGTACAATCATGGAGAATCATACTATCGACTGTTATATTTGTGACAATAATGGTGAATTTTTTAATGTCAATGGTAGTGGATCGAAATTTATGACCACTCTACCCTAGTTACTTGTCTATATTGTGACCGGGTAAACCTGGGGCTCATTGAAGAGTCCTCTTCGATTAGCCCGATCCTTAGTTAACTTAGTTAACATTCTTGGTGCGCCCTACTGCGCCAACTGTTAAATAGGTGGGTGGGATGAATTATAAATAATTGGAACAGGATACTCCATCTCTTATTGAAACTGAGTTACAGCAACATGTAACAAGAATAGTGCTAAAGTGACGAAGGATTGTGAATCAGCTCAGAGAGCCTTAAAGCTAGATTCTCACTTAGTTGTTTGTGCGATGTTAAATTTATGGCTCAACGAGTGTACTGTATTTTAACGTCGATTCGGAAGGGAAAAAAGTTTCTTATGTCAATTGTCTAGGTCTGGATTTTTCATCGGATTGAAAACTAAAAATTTGTCATGATCGGCCAATACAGGGACTCAAACCTAGCTTCTCCATTCATTGGTTTTCCAATTTTGCCAAAAAGAATGGAGTCTCCATATATATTAAGACCAAGTCCAAACGGAAGATTTGAGAAGCTTCCCATGACAGTTTTATAAATTCTATTGCATGTTTGTCAACATTAGAAATAGGTAAAGCAGTGAAAAAAATGTAGTTGCAGAGCTTAGTCGTCCAGCGCAATAAATACTAAGCCCCTGCACCCACGTCAAATAACGGTGATTAAAAAAAAAACAATTAAGGGTTAGAAAAAACCCTCGTTAGGATAATGCATTAGACATTGATCCACGATAAGATCGATTGACTGCCTATAATAAAATCTAAACCATTATATTGTGGTAGCTCGTTCAACTTCAGATATACTCCTCATCCAAATAAAATTTTCTAGAGTCCACCAAAAACATCATAACCTTAGCTTAACATTTAGGATAATTCTCAATATCCCGACCGTAATCTATTTAAGGGTCTCGTTGGAAATAATTGCCTGAATCCAAGTTAGTTTCTGATTACAAGTGTAAATTTATATTTATTGCCTCGAACTTCGAGAAAGTATCTAATGAACATGTGAAGACCATGAAGCCTTCTATATAACATGCCTGTCGAGCGATAGACACATATCTGCCATGACAGACTCTAGTCCCTGTTTGTTGATCGGAATGTTTGGACATTTCAACTACTGGAGGTAAATTTTTCTCCGTAATGTACTACACTGGCCATCATTTTTAATTATTACTTCCTAAGGTATACATTCCAGTAGAATAATATTAAACATTATCATGTTGAGTGCAATGCCAGACTGTGGTTCTATTCCAAACTATACCCTTGAAGACAGTACATTATTACCCCCCGGTAGGAAATCATCGGTCACATATTTTACAATTTATCTGCAGTGCGGATCGCGATCCTTTTTTATTTTCAAGTATTACCAGTTCGCAACTGGACTCTTTTATATATTTTGTTTGGTTTTGATTTTTCTTCACCCAAACTACTTCAAATATCACTTTGTCCAACCACCGTTGACATTAAAACATTAAAAGCGTGTTAATCTAATTAAAATTCTCAAAGTCTGTAAACCTTGAAAAAAATTTGTTAATTCAACATTAGCAGGCCTGCGTGAATATTTATGAAAACAAAAATGTTTGCACCAATTCATGAATAGCTCAATTGATTAGCACTCCAAATACCAACGAACAAAAATTGGTTCTTCAAACGTCATCATAATTTATTCTTCAAGGTTGCCACTCAAACCCCACACCAAACAAGTTCGCAATTCAACTCTTTCGTTTTTTCACAAATTATCTCAGAAAAAGAAAAAAAACAAATTCAGATTAATGCAATCCCAACAGCTAATCATTCGTTTAATGCATATCATCTAACAAAATAAAGAAAAAAATCATTTACTAGCCAAAAAGATTGGTTACTCTATGCAGCAGCAGGTTTAAGCCGTTAGACTTGTCTCTCGTTAAATAATTTAGTAACGCTGCAGGTTTTGTAGCACGTTCCATAGACCAAAACCAACAGCCAGCTGTTTGGATACGAAAATCACCTATAAGATACGAAAAACAAATCAAAGCCAGCACGGTGTTCGTTTTGCAGATTAATTCATTAAAAATTTTTGAAAAAAAAAAAAAATTGTTTCACTAAATCCGGTCCGAAAGTGGGCGCACGTGAAGCACACATAGGACTAGGAGTTACGGTATAGCTACGTACCACTCTACAGTAGACAGCCAGACAGATTGATCATGCAACTTTGGTGCAATTCATAATATTTCAGGTGATTTTGTGGGGCGAGTTGCACGCAGAATTGGAGCAGACAAAAGCGACTCAAGAGGCATACCAACTGGTCAGTGGAATCCGCCATTCAGTTGGGTGTGACTGACACGGAACATGACACTTAAGAATTTTATTAGCGAAATTTATTGCCTTCGATTCGGGGATTTACGAAGAAAAAAAAAGATCAACTGCAGGCAATGAACGATTGCCAATCAAATCAGTTGCGCTCGACTACAAAGTGGGACACATCATCTGAGGTATGAATAGAGAAAGATATTCCAACGGAAATGGACAAGATCAAAAATCACTGTCAGGAGGTTCGTTCGAGAATTAATTAATTTTTTTTTCCCAACTAGGTGGGGTGCCTACGAATTGCTGAAAGATTCTCATCGAATTGGTTAATGAATTTATGGTAATTCATCGGTCAGATACACAACAAAAATAAATAGATACAAAAGGCAGATTTCTCATGCGTTGATGGATAACATTCGAATGTGGAACATGACACCAACGGCTCAACTGATGATGGGCTGAGATTTGTTTTGTTGTTGTTTTGTCTTATGTGGGTGAATGAACTTGGAATTGGCTAGTATATGGTGGACGCTTGCATAAGCGATTAGGCGGTGGTATTGGATTAATGCCCAGGCTTACACAACAGGTGTGGCGTTTGTGATAGTTTTGACTTTTTTATCTGTTTTTAGACCTCTTTTAGGCGTGTAGTTTAGAAAAATAAATAAACTGAAAGCATATTCTGTTTATGCCATTGCTCTCTGGGATTTTAAAGTGCCATTTCTGTTAGATCAGAATGGTGATCAGAAGATTATATAGATTATGGCAATCTATGTAGATATTGTGGCAATTGTGTGCCATACTTAACTTAGGTTCATAACTGAATTTACAACGCATTTGAGTTAGGATAAACAGGCGTTCAATAAATTGGTTACCTATTATTCTAAAGGTCCTGTAGTAAGAGAGATGCAAATCCTACCTCTGAGTTGACGAATAAAAAAAGAACAGCGTGACATCTTCTCATTCTTGAACAGAACCATTTACTAGACAAGGTCACTCGAAATATCCCCTAGAATTGGCGTAAGAAAAAACCAAAGTTTTTCCAATCAACCCTTGCAGCCAGACACTGCTAAAGTACCTGATAATGTATCTGGATGTCAGTTGGTTAATTCTAAAAAAAAAAAAATTGACTCCATTCTAGGATGAAGGAAGGTAGTTTTCACATCTACGGAGTTTCACCTTTCGTTTGTTCCCTATTTCACAAAATTAGTTCCTGAAATAACGCCGAGAATCACAAAAAAACGTGTATCCAATAAGTAAATACAATGGTATGGAGCAATGTAGTGATGAAACAGGCCTAAAAAGTACTCCAAGTCCTTCGCGATCAGCTAAGTTTCCAATTTTATTGAGATTATCTGCCTGAGACCGCCTTAAGCTCCATCACACTAAATCTCTAAGAGCGTGTTAGCGAAGGATAAGTCGGCCGACCAGGCTTAAGAAAAATGTCCATCCTTAATTTATACCCACTTGTGGTCTCTTTTGGGAGACATGATAGACAAGCCAATTAAAATGGAAATCGCTGATGGTCTTCTAATACTTCGAGTAAATACTTCGGTAAGACTGTTTCTCAGTCAGCTACTCATGTGGAGAAGTACCAATCTTGGCAATTTCATATGTTCGGAGAGCTGAAGCTATGGCACACCTCAAGGAGGAATTCTGTCCCCTTTGTTTTGGAATCAAGTAGTAAATGGACTACTACACAATCTATGGTTGCAAGGAGGTTACATATGTCTTGCGTAGTGGCCATTAAGGACTTTCAATTCTCCAAAAACATGCAGTCTCTCTGTGGACTATAAATAAGGTCAGCTGTGGTCATAGTGAATACTTTAGAAAATTCAACTCTTCAGTCATAAAGCACCATTTTGTGCCAAAACACGGCCTAGCCTTTTTCATTTTTCTTGCACAATGACTGGAGTTTATATTTTATGTCAAATCTGAAGTTGTACTGATTTTAAGATCAGTTGATACAATTTGGATGAGTTGTCAGATTATAACGAGATATGCGTACCCTTTCTAACTGTACGAGATCAGAATGGTACCCAAACTTCTGTATGTTCTCATCATGGTAATAGGCTATAGGTAAAGACGTAAATTAGGTTTAAGGGGCTTCCCATATTTAAGATCGTATATAATCAATTAGATATGGCATTAGGCCACAACTTTCTTTCCTCATCGGGCCTGAAAATAAGTTCCTCAACAACTGTCGATGCACCCAAACGACTGAACGGTTTGGGTGTTAGGAGCTTATTTCGCGACGCACCATGATCTTCAGTCACTGATTAGAGATATTAGAGCAAAAAGACTGAAACGAGCTCTGCTTGAAGGAAAATAGTTTTCAAATGTTATTTGAAAAAATGGCTGTATTCAGTCCTACAAGGATATTTCTTAGACTGACTCATGATTGGTTTTTGGTATTATCTTCGAAATGCTAAAAATGGGCATTTGTACCTTCGAATAATGACAGCTTTCCAAGTGACAATTCTATTATGTTCGAGCAAAACGAGGACATCGCTATGCCTAAGTCTCCTATATTTTGGATCCAGTCCATGCAACTGGGTATTTTGTTTGAGCAACGCAAAAGACATTTTCTAGGATGTTCGAGTAAAACTAAAAAGTTCGCAACAGGAGATATTTCGAAGATGTTCGTGCGAAAATAGAGAGTTTGGTTATAGGAAGTGTTCTTGTAATGGGTCATAACGTTTGATCATTGTTTAATGCAATGTACGAGCAAAACAAAAGAGTTCGCTATGCATGCCTTCTACATTTTATTTTTCGTATGCGTTCTGTCCATCCAATTGACTTGTTTAAGTATTGATATTTGAAGTAGCGATGTAAAAATGCAAAGAAGAAAGCATTTCCATGATGTTCGAGTGAAACTAAAAAGTTCGCTACGGAAAGATCTCCCATTAGCTCCGTAGCACCCTTTTTTATGTAACTAGCTACTTCATTTGATTATCTGTTGTTAATGTAGCGATAGAACAAACCGAAACGGGGGATATTTGTTTGATGTTCGTACAAAAAAAAGTCAGTTCGCTACCCTTTGTCTCCTATAAGTCTTTTTGCACGTTTTTCGATCCCGTTCATGCAACTTGCTATATTATTAGAGCATTGGTTGCTAATACAATAAATAAACAAAAGTAAGGGAGAGATATTTCTACGATGTTCGAGGGAAACAAAAAAGTTCGCTACTCCTATCAATGGATTGAGCACGCGTTTCGATCTTGTGCATGCAACTTAATAATTTATTTTAGCATTGGTTGGTAATCTAGAGATATAGAGATAGAGATAGAGAATACTGTGCATATTGAACTGAAATAACGAAATATTTGGAAAATCTAGTTTCTCCCTTCATTTTTAGGCGCGAAGTTATTATTCCTCCCACAAATAAGAGGGCCTCCTGTATAACGGCGAATCCGAACTGCAAATTTGAGAAGCTTCTCATGACAGTGTTACACTTGGATGTTTCTCAGACTTTCACAAAAGGTTGGGTAGTGAAAAAAACGTAGGTGTTCTCACTTTCGTGATTTGAACCAGGTACCCGCACTAAATAGTCCAACGCACTAACCACTAGGCTACTGCACCCACAAAAATTAAACATCCACGATGTTCAAGCAATACTAAAGATTTCGCTAAGTTCCTATACGATTTTTAAAGGCGTTGGGCTTGGGAGTATATTCAGATCAGCCAACAAATGTGTGGCTTTGAGGTCAAATCAAATATTTATAACATTAATTGAAAAATCATAAGCATTACTTAGATCTTTTTAGCAAATTCGAACATATGATCATTCTATTATAGGGATGTTCTTAAGAGCGATTTTCGATGAGCAGTGATAGCAGAGAGCAACATATGAAAAGAGCAGCTATAAGTAGCAGCGATTTGATCACTGTTTAGAGAGCAGCACACCTGCTCATGCTTCTGCTATGTGCTTTCAGTGATTCAGTGTGTGAGCATGAGCAAGAGCAGTGAGCACTTGAGCTTTGAGCAGTGAGCAGTGAGCAGTTTGCAAACTGTGCTTTGTTTTGAACACAAGAACGATTAATGAAAAACAGAGAAAACATGCTCATAGAATTAGAATATCTTCTTCTTCATTCACTCGATTGCTCACTCGATGTTTTGCCCTCTTCGGCTATAGGTGTGTAAGTGTTTTATGGATGTGTAATGTGTATCTGTAATTTGAATACATTTTCGATTCGTTGAATATATGTATGTATATGGTGAAACAGAAAAAAAGAACAGTGAGCAACTGAGCATGCATTCTGATGAGCAATCGCAACTGCTCACTGCTCAGTGCAGAGAGCAGTGTGATTGATAGCAGCTATCGCAAGAGCAGTCTCACCCCTATTCTATTACTTTTTTAATTTCTTTGACCAACTTGGTGTAGGTTTTGTTAGTCATCACTTCAATTACAGATGGCAGCATTATGCTGCATTGGTCGTTGTAAGTCCACATCCGGGATTGATGTTTTGAGCAAAAATTCTTCACATGATTGTAATAGTCGATACCACTTTCATTTTTACGAACAGTAAAATGATAATCACATCCCATATCTCGCATAATATAAACAGTCCTTCACTATAAAAGATTAACCCCAAAACATAGCTTAAACATGACTAGTATCTTTCTAGATATTGAACATACTTACAACCCTCTGGGCCATTCACATCTCATATATTATTTATATTCACTTAAATCTACATAAACCTCTGCCAACTATTTATTACCATGAGAATCTATAATTAATTGTCCATCCATCTTCCACAGTGAAAATTTCACATATTTAAACAGAACCGGCACATAAGCTGTCCCCTGTGGCACTCCATCATCATTCTCAGCCCCTTACGCCATTCCAACTCTGTTATCAACGAATTTCTCTTCATCTACAACCACATCTTAATGAATTTCCCAATTACTATTCTCTTTGCATAGTTTCCACGAAAATAAAAGTTCTTCTGTCGTCGACACGCAACATACGCGCCAACAAAACAAACACCTAGGAAAATGTATCTCATTTCACTGTCGACTGGCGTACATTTGTTCTAGGAGTATCTATTGTGAACATTATGTAAGAAAAAAAATCCAAGCTCACTCAATTTGTAGATGAGACCAAGCAGAAACTTGGAGAACAGAAAAAATTCTAACTGTCACTTCAGAAAACCTAACAAGCCGTGCCAAGATGATCATGATGTTGATGCGAACGGTGATGATGATGACGAACAGAGTGCGGGCAGTCATTGTGTTGGCTGTTCCTTTCTATTTACGTCTCAGAACGCAAACGCAAATGATGAACATTATATTCCATCTGACGGATGTACAGTACTTTTGCTCTCATGGGTTATTCTAGGGGTATCTGTAAAACGTTTTAGATACTTTTGCCTATGCCTGTGTCGCAAGTTGCACTCTTCGTCTTCGATGCAATCTACGACGGAAGAAAGATTTTCTTCGCTAGCCAACCATGAGATGGCGGTTAATAGAAGTGGAAGGGGACTTTACAGTGCGAAGATGGTGGGCTGCTAACTATATTCAGATACTTTATTTCAATTACAGAGTTTTTCTCTAAGTGATGTCTGGGAATTTTTTGTTTTCTTTCGCAAATTATATACGAAGCCTGCTCGCATAGGCAGTGTGTGATGCTTCAGTTCCCAGTTCCAACGAGTGGTGCAAAAATTACCCATTTGCTCTTAGGGGGGCGCGTGCAATTTGCATAAACGCTGGCGGATGGGAAATTACGGAAAGTCAATTCATTAGACGCCTTCCACGGCTTGAAGGAGTGATCGCTGCGAACAGAATCGTGAATAAGTCGTTCTATCCCAGCCATATAGTCAAGTCGCTCAATTTCAATTACCGACTAGAGGCGGTTGGATTGTTTGCCGTTAGATGGTGGATGCCGCAGATACTTGTGCGATTTAGTTATAACGCTTCGCGAACCAAGAAAATGTGTATATGTGAGTGACAATTTGTTCAGGAACCCACATCGGTCATCATATGTCTTCGAATTTAGAGGAAATATCCATCCCAATGTCAGCGGGGGGAGTTTGCCTAGCCATGGGAACGACGATCGGTTGGTAAATGAAGACACTTGGGAGGGTTCATCAATTGAGCTTCGATGGAACGTTGAGTGTCCCGCAAGCAGAGCGAAGATGTGTTTTGGTGGGAACAAAGATGTTTAACGGTTTGAGTTGTTATCGCGGGCACTGGATGAGATTGTCGAAACAGGAAATTTGTTTTACTTAGTCGGTCTTGATGAGATTGACATGGTATACGCCAATTGGTAACTCCGATAAGGTAGCTGGTCATACTGGTGACTCCGAAGGCTAAAAATTCGTTGACAATACATCTTCAACGACCTAAATGGACTTTTTGGAGGGTTCATAAATTCCAGAATAAATCCAAACTCGGAATAGAAAAGCTTTAACATTGGGGATACCCACGGTTTTTTTACCTTTGAATGTATGGATGGTACGTCTTTGGCATTTTCCTTTTTTTAGGAATAATTTAGGTTCGTGTAAATTTGTCGCAACTGTGGAGATCTTTACATCGATCGATAAAGAAAATAAACTGCAAAGAATGGATGCAAGTTCGGGTACATTTTTTGTACAATATGCTCAGGATGCGTCTTATTTTCGAGGTCGAAATTTATGTTCACCTTTGGTGTGACCCTTTTTCCTTAATTTGGAGTTGAGTAACATACACTCAAGTAACATACACGCGAGTAACATACACTCAAGTCATCCCGAATCTCGATAACGATGAAGACAACTTTTAATCGAAAATCATCATGAGCGACAAAGCCCCATTACGCTGGAGGCGTCATCGACCCTTATTTTTCAAAAAATTCAAATACTGCAATTCTAACTCGCCCAATCTCTCGTTGGTGATAGGAACTGGCCGGCAAGTTCGCTAATTTAACTGTTCCAGAATTTTTGTTTTAAATTCAAGCTTTTAAAGCCCTTAAAGTGATAACTCGTCAAGGATGCGAAGACCTATCGCCGAAAGTGCTGGCAAGAATATTGGAAAAAACCATAAATCGGGTCCGTATGGTCATCAATTCTGACGGCGGTCGCTTAGCTGATATAATTTTCGCGACTTAATGAAAAAAACTTTGACATCAAATAAATAAAATCCAAAAGCAGAACCAGGTTATAACTTATGCCCCACCTTGTAAATAAATTAATTTTTACAAAATTTCCCAAACTCCGCTTATTGGATTTCTTTCTTCATCAAATTGAAGAAAAAAAATCACCTACATGTTTAGAAACTAATTAATCAAACTCATTTTAGTCAAGTGTTAATGAAGACATAACCCAAACACCATAATTGCAAAATCAAACACCATGAAAACAAAAGAGTTGATCTACGAACTGGTCAAGTCATTTCTAACACCTAATCCAATTTCAACGTCAAAATGAATTTATTAAAAAAAAACTGACATTCTATCACCACAACATCACACTCAAAATAATTTGTTATTCGGTACAAAAAAAAATACCGCTGCAATTATCGAATAATTTATTGGTACACGCATGTATTTATTTCTTCTTAATTCACCATCCACGGCAGCTCACTTGCAGTTAGAGTTTTTTTTTTTAATTTTTTATTTGTTACTTTCAAAATTATAAGACAGCCTTGAGAGAGCTCCAAGTCAATCTGAATCTCAATCGCGTATCAAGTGGCAAACAGATTTGTTTGCAATAACTCCTCAACATGGTGTTTCGGTCGTTTTGTGTACCGCGGCAATGCAATTGAAATTGAAGTCATAAATCAAGGCAAACAATTTTAATTGGTAATATAATTATCCATACTCGCAACTATCTTGGTAGTAAGCTAGTTAACACTAGATGAATGTGTATATGGTGGTATGAAGTGTGCCTAGATGGTGACCGCGTGCAGTGCTAATAGTTCTTCCTTGAATGAAAATGAGATAAACTGTTAGATACTCGAACGATTAAGATAAATGACTTGCAGTTGATGTTGGTGCAAAATGCAAAATTTGAAGTGCCAATGCCACGAATATCTTTGCTGGGTTAATTTATGCTGAAGAATTGAATTGAAGGTATGCCTCGTTTCGAGTTGAGATTCTAAATTAAATTGGAAACGAGTACGACATACGACATACGAGATACCTACTCTGAAGTAACCTCGTGTGTTGATAGGTTTTGCATGAGACATTAGTACTTTCGTATTGTGATTGAAGGACTTTTTTTTGTAGCAAATTGAATATGCTGTCTGAAATTTATTGGGTTGAGTATTTTTAGTTTCATGTTGGGTATAATGCGACAGTTTTAACAAAATGTGTGTTCCTTTGGGTGGTTTTCTATAATCCGCTTTAAAATAAAATCTATGCTAGTGAAAGTCGAGCCAGTCACCATTGCCTATGTGCATTGTGCACACTATTAGTCACTTGGTATATTTATTCAATGGACAAGTTTAGTGTCAGATACTCAATCAATCAATATCCCTACTACAAAATATTACAACAGTGTGTTACTGAGAGCTATATGAACACTTTCGGCTACAACATAATTTAAGTAATGAACCGATTTGTATTCTGTTGTACTGGCAGCGAATTGACTTAAACTGTTGCGTTTAAGGTAAATCCCCTCTTTTTTTCATAAAGTAATACAGTAACCTTCGTGCAACGCGTATCTCTTAACCTCTCAACTCACAACACACCATCAGCATCTAATGTCGAAGAACAATGGCAACGATGCCAACAAGCCATTAGATCAGCCGCAACTGATGTGCTAGGTTTCTCGCTGCCACCAGCAAGAGACCCCTGGTTTGATAAGGAATACTGACAGATGCTCGCAGCCAAGAACGAGGCCTACAAGGCTAAGCTGCAGGTGAAGACGAGAGCTGCCATTGAGCTCTATAGGCAAAGAAGAAGGGAAGAACATCGGCTTTTCAGAAAGAAGAAAAAAGAGCAAGAAAAGCGCGCGATCGAGGATATAGAGAGGTGCCACTCCAGGAACGATGTTCGCAAGTTTTACCAAAGTGTAAAACGTCAAAGCCAAGAATACAAGGCTAGAAAAGAATCATGTCGAGATGAACAAGGAAATATCGTAGTTGAGACACAGTCGATGCTGAGGATATGGAAGAACCACTTCTGCAGACTGTTAAATGGCGATGACGAACAACATTCCGCTGTCAGGCAGAACGAACCATTTAATATTGGCAACGACAGCGAAAACTGCCAACCACCCGACCTTAGTGAAGTGAAGATAGCAATATCTTAACTCAAGCTTAATAAGGCCGCCGGAAATGACAGCCTTCCCGGTGAGCTTTATTAAGCTGGCGGAGAAGACTTGGTAAGTAACATCCACCAACTCATGCCTGAAGAATGGAACCTCAGCATCGTTTGCCCGATCCATAAAAAAGGAGACCCTCTGAGCTGCACCAACTACAGAGGCATAAGTCTGCTCAACATCGCCTACAAGATCCTATCTGCCGTAATATGTGAATGCCTGAAACCGTTTACCAACAACCTGATCGGCCCTTATCAGTGTGGTTTTAGGTCGGGAAAGTCCACAATCGATCAAATTTTGACACTTCGGCAGATCCTGGAAAAAACCCAAGAAGTCCAAATCGATACCCACCACCTATTTATCGATTTCAAAGCCGCATACGACAGCATTTATAGAGACGAACTGTACAGAGCCATATCTAGTTTTGGTATACCGCCCAAACTCGTCCGTTTGTGTAGGATGACGATGGAGAATTCTCGGTGCTCCATCAGGGTCGGAAACGACCTCACCGACACATTCGATACCAAAAAAGGATTTAGGCAAGGCGATGCGCTGTCATGTGACTTCTTTAATCTGATTCTTGAGAGTATTGTGCAAAACTCCCGAGCCAACACCAGAGGCACAATCTTCCAAAAATCGGTGCAACTACTAGCATACGCCGACGATATTGACATCATTGGTAGGACTCAACGTGATGTCATAGCCACGTTTGCTAGTATAGGGAAGGAAGCGGCAAAAATGGGCTTAGCAGTAAATGAGGGTAAGACTAATTATATGCTGTCAACACGAAAGGACACATAACATCGACGAATTGGACAGAACATCACCATTGACAGATATAATTTTGAGGTAGTACGGGACTTTGTCTACCTCTGCTCCGCTATTAACTCTAAACGAAGAATTACTCATTCCAACCGCTGTTTCTTCGGGCTAAGAAGGCAATTCAGTAGTAAAGCCGTCACTCGAACTACTAAGGAGATCCTATATAAGACCCTGATTATCCCAGTCCTGCTCTGCGGCGCTGAAGCGTGGACCGTATCAAAAGCGGATGAAGAAATCTTCGGTCGATTCGAGAGAAAAAATCTTCGGTCCCGTTTGCGTTAACGGGCTATGGAGACGAAGATTCAACCACGAACTATACGAGCTGTACAGCGACATACCCCTAGTCAAAAAACTCCGCATTGGACGTTTAAGATGGCTAGGACATGTAGAAGAATGGACACCAATACTCCGGCTCGCAGAGTCTTCGATTCCCAGCCAGACGTTGGACGCAGTAGAGGAAGACCTCGTTTTAAGTGGCGCGCACAAGTAGAAACCCACCTCAAGCAACTTGGAGTGTGCAACTGGAGGAAGTTAGCTAAGGACGGGCTAATTGGAGAGGCATGTTGGTTGAGGCCCAGGTTCATCCCGGACTGAAGCGCCACATGATTCAGTAAGTAACTGGATCGTTTGGACTATTGTCCCAGATTGTTTTCACAATAATTTTTGTTGCACGAGTGTGGGACTTAACATTTTAAGCCGAATTTGTATGGCTGTGGGATAAGCTTTCTATGAAAATAACGATTTTTCAGATCATTGCGGGAATACGATCAGTGAAATTAATTTGGGTGTTGCAACGCTTGCACTAACCACTACACCGCAGAGCCCTCATACCCTAGGGTATTTGAATATGATGTTTGGTGGGTATGTCAGATATAGTAAAACTGACCGATTGAATTCATATTCAAAAATATATATATGTGCTGTCATTATTTATATTCGATTCATGGCTTACTAGTCGAGGACCGTGGTAAAATATTTAGGTGTTCATTAGGACAAGTTTCTGTATTACAATGAGCACATAAATATTCAATTAGACAAGGCAAGAGCGGCATTCATGTCGCTAAAAAGCCTGTTTTATTCCAACTATCTTAGATCCGATGTGAAGATCATTTGTTACCAAGCATTCGTTCGTCCAATTCTGACTTATGCGAGTCCAGTGTGGTGGAACATTAACCCATCGTATATGGAAAAACTTCGAGTGTTCGAGCGCAAATGTCTTAGAGCTTGCACACAGATGTATAGGAGTGCACATTCCGATTATAGCCATTACGTCTCAAACAAAAGACTTCTGGATGCTTCCGGTGTGTCCAGAATTGACAATGTCATTCTAGATCATGTAAGGAATCACTTTGTTCGTTCGGCAAGTGTAAGCGAAAACGAATTAATCTCTGGATTATTCTATCCGAATCCTGGGTATTTCAGAAATGCCTTGGAAAGTGGATACATTCCGCCAGAAACATTTCTGTTTCTGGATGCATATGGCTACCTATGGGATTCAACGAACGTTCCAATAATATACCATGCTGCAAGAAGAGCAACAGATAAAAGGATCCTTTATGAGCCTTTTGAGTCCGGGGACGGGAATACTGATCAAATTAGATACTGCATTAGCATAC
The DNA here is from genome assembly GCA_932526625.1 of Rhingia campestris. Taxonomy (NCBI): domain Eukaryota; kingdom Metazoa; phylum Arthropoda; class Insecta; order Diptera; family Syrphidae; genus Rhingia; species Rhingia campestris. The sequence goes on from OW052185.1 coordinate 43,172,935, forward strand.
CTGAAAGCGACAAAAGTAACACTAACAGGTTAAATAGAGACCGATACTGGTGGCTAGACTGGGCTGAAGCCGATACTTAGGTTAAGTAAAACTAGGCCCTGACATGTGATCTCTGATCTAACGATGACTTGTTAGTCGATGGAATAGAGATCACATGACAGGGCCTAGATAGGTTTAGATAGGTTAAGTTAGTCATGTAGGTTTTAGTTTTATATAAAAAAAATGGCGACTGTCTTCTAATAGGTTTTGATTCACATTTTCCTATTTTCAAAAAAAAAAAAAATGCATGGCTTACTCAATAGATGGCGCTATAGTTTAGTTTTAAAAATTAAATAAATATTAATAGATACGGCCAAGTTGTCAAATATGTTTAAATGTTAGGTATCCTTGAAACCTGAACAACATCAGATGTCATAAAAACCGTTATGATTAAGGCTTCTCGTGATGATCTGACAAATCATCCGAGTAGTATCAATTGTCAAGAATAGCTTATCTCAACTTAGCCGTTAGGAGTCGGTATAAAACAGGAGGTCCCGCCATCGTGCAAGAAGTACACACGCACACATGAATGGTTGTGAGAAAGCTAGGCCCTGGGTACTAACGAGCCTGTTGCGCCAAAAATTTGTATTTTTTTTTTTGAATAAAATGTTTGTTCAACTCTTATAGTGGTTATTACGTTGAACTTCAAAGATCGTTTCTGGTTCCAATCCTGAATGTAACAACACCTATGTTTATTTTAGTACTCCACCTCTTGGGAAAGTGTGCAAAATATCTATGAGTATAAAAGTTATCAAAATCTTCTTTAATTTTCCGTTTGGAGTCGGCTTCAAAGAGGAGGTGCCACTCTTAGCTCGCAAATGAATGGAGAAGCTAGATTTGAAGCCCTATATTATGCTAGATATTTAATTTTTATTAAAAAAAAAACACTTTTTGAACCAAATACTCAACTTTCCTGCACTATGGTGAAATCTTAATTTTTTGCTAAGTTCGATAATATTTTCGATTAGCTTTTAGTGATAATACATAATATTCAAAAATTCCCACTTTTTTTAAAAATTCAAATATCCCAATCGATGATCCGTGAACCAATTGACAATATAGAATTGAAGACCTTCACTCACAACTTTTGTTTGTTTGTTTGTTGTCTAACTAATAAAATAACTTTTATCTTAAACTAATGGCAAAATTGTAGTTTTTCTTCAAGAAACAGTACGCCATGCTGTTTATACAGTAAGTAACACACAAATCGATCCTTATAACTGTATCTTCTTACTATAAATGACAAAATTATAAACTTTTATTGTGAAAAATCTCTTAATATCATCATTTTCTTTCTTTCCAGGTTTGTGATTTTTATGGAGTAAATTCCTGACTTCAGGTAATTCTAATTAAAAGTCTTGAGATTTGTGGGTACATTCTACGTATTATAACGAACACAAGAAAATCTAGATACACCAACTAAGAGCATTTGTAATGCATTATCTCATTGTCATTATACGGAGGCGACTTATAGCTATCGCAATTGTATAGTTTGATTGCGAAAGCGAAAAGTCGCCTCTTTTAAGTGATGTTATATACATATCCATCAGTCTCGGAGAAGATGGTTATCAGTTATGAATCAAGCGGTGCATTATCGATTATTAACCATTCTAAATCGATATCGATAAAGTCGCTAGATTAGATTTTTCAAGTGATATGCGCGTAAATCCACAATTATTTGTACTTTCGATGGTGATCATCCGAAATTTTTCATGATTCTGGCACATAAATCAGCCTGAATTTGACTGATGGCATGGGCAATGTTGATTTTGCGGCCATTGTGGTTTATGGCTTACTCGCGTAAACCTTCGACGTTAAAAAACCCTACAAGATAAAGTCCAACGGGTTCAAATCGCTCGATCTCGTTGGCCATTTAACCTCACCTCAACGTGATATGATTATTCCCTTAAATCGCAGAATTTCCAATGTGGATTAAGCTGTGTGGCACGTAGCGCCGTCCTGCTGAAACCACATGTTGTTAATGTCCATATCATCCAATTCAGGCCAAAAGAAGTTGGTAATCATCGACATATAGTGTTTGTTATTGAAGGTGATGGCCTGGCCAACGTGGTTCTTAAATATGACTCCACCAACCCAAAATCCACACCAAACAGTTACTTTTTCGGGATGCACTGCACACTCTTGGATCTCATGTGGATTGGCTCCATTAAAAATTTGACATTCACCCAGAAATGGTCCTCACCTTTTAAGATGGTTTTTCGATGAAAATTAGGGTCAGTTTCCAACTGCTCCAGAGCCCATTCAACGAACACACTTCGTAGTCTGTTGTCGTTTACCTTCAGCCCCTGGGTTAGTTGAATTTTGTACTGGTATGGGCTCAAGTCAGGACGCAAAAAATTCGCCAAAATTCTACTGCAGACACTCCCGGACTGCGGCAATGGCTTATCGTTTACTGAACCAGTGGACTCAAATGTATCCACCACACCGCGAATAATGCTCTCGGTAGGACGGTTATGGAGACCGTGAAATGAGCGAAGCGAGCCGAACGTTCCCGAACACAACACCTATTTTAATAAAATAACGAATGCTATGTGATGGCAAAACAGATTTAATAAATGACAACCTTTTTGACAGATGTAGCTTCAACAATATGGCCTCTATCAACGGTCAAAGCTCGGAAGTTTCTATTGGTAGACCCTTTGGAAAACGTGCGTTCCATTTTGTAAGACCCAAATAGAGTGTTCTATGACATACCATTATTGTAAGCCACCAGAGCATCGATTTTTATCACAAGTTCTAGTATTAATATTAAGTGTCAAAAAAATGATTATTAGCGATCGTTAATGATCAACACAACCTTAATAAACTGAGGGATTTTCTTATGATAGAAAATCATATCTTCAACTTCTGATACCGCAAATTGGAGAATATTTTTAAAATTACCTACCAATTAGTGCGATCCCGAAAGTGATTGTCAATAACCTAAGTGTTCCAGAAAATTTGTAGTGATCGGCAGTGATCATTTTTTACATCGGTATTATAGCTATAGCTTGTGTTTTTGAACATAGTTTCAAATTGAACTGCGTGAAATAGACACAATTAGTTAAGGACAAGTTTAATTTGAAAGGCATCTTGGTAAAGATCAACTTTATCTTTGAATGGAGACCTGCTAATGTAACTATAAGTAAACTGTGGCTGACAAAGAGTTTATACCTTGAACGTGTACCAAGTCAATTTTTATTTTTGGAAATGCTTACTGATCAGTGGTCAGGAAATGACCATCAATTACTGCGATTTTTCCAAAGAGATGGAGTAATCCACTTGATCAATAGATTGAATGATCAGAACCCAGCCACTAGAGGGCCATCGAGCTGGTTCGCATGTAGTGTTTGCCATTTGGTCTCCCGCCTGTAACTGCACACATAGCTGCTTGATTTCGATGATCACCATAGAAAGACTCCATTTTTTCAAAAATGCAGTATTTTTTGGTCTTATTAAAAAAAACAAACAAGGAAAAGAAGATCTCCTAACCTGATCGACAACATACCATCAAGGTGCAATAAATTCAATAATATTTCCCACCAGCGTCCATCAAAGTCAAACGATCCCACCTAACTGTATCCAAGCCCACGTTTAAAATGCCGAAACAAAAAAAGAAGATACTCGTAAAACGTCTCCCTAACATCATTCAAACATGCAATGCGCCTGGCCACCATTCTTTGGACATCTGCCCCAGAACATCGAGGACTCCATTAAAGCACAAGTCAACCAAAACACAATCCAACCGCTAATAGTACCCGCAGGCTGCACTAGCGCGCATCTAAAACAACCCAAAAGACATTATCACGACCGCATTGTCATTCAGATGAACCCTGAATAAATGTATCTACACTCCACAGGCATGCAAGTCGAGATAAATTTCAATTTTGTAGCGATTATCATCGCGTTTTAGATGCGTGATCAATGTAGGCTGGCCGCGTTAAACCGGATTAAGTCACGGCTACACGGTCAATACGTTTAAGAGCTCGCATGTAGCCGGCCACTCCGGCGCGGCGACGACCACGATCAACAGAGGCGCATGTATCTTTTCGGCTTGAAGTGACCTAATTTTTGGTCAAGCCGAATGTAATTTTTTTTCCACCCGCGTGCCGATTCTAGAACGATTCCGGTTCGATTTTAGAGCAGAATTTTATGTTATTCCAATCGATTTGAGTTGAAATATGGACAACTGACAGATGGACGCAGACGCAGTGGTCACTCTGTGCGCCGCCGATCCGCGCAGCGTGTGAGAGATGAATTGCAAATTAAAAGATATAAATTCGGCCAACTGTCAGATGGCAGGGGGTTGGGCACATGTACGCAATGTGGGTGAAATGTCGGACACTCATCGAAAAAAAAAAATACAAAAATACCGTCTTCATGAAAGTGGAACACATTACAGTGCTGGAAGTGGAATCGATTCGTGAGCAATCAATTTTTGACATGACAATAGCTGTCAGTGGTTTTTTGTTTTAATGTGGAACAATTTTTTAAGTGTTTTTTCTTTTGTTGATGTTTCTGTTCTCTTTTTTCGGAGGTAAGCCTTCAGACAATGCGACCATGTGTAACATTTAGTGTTGATGAACTTTTAAATAATTGTCGGTACCGTTAGCGAGGCGAGCCACACATGGAGAGTTCAGTGCATAACAAATCGATTTGGAGTGATAATTGATTTTTGGTAATATTTTGTTGTTCTCGTTTGGGTCCGACTAATAGAACGAAAATCGAAAACTGTCAATTAGGTGTTAAGAGGTTTCTGGCTTGGGGTAGGCTTATGACATAACAAGTGAAGGGAGTTGTGGGGTGTCGTTTTTTTTGTAGAATATTATATAACTGACCAAAAACATACGTTTTTAGCCGGTGAGTTCAGTCGATCGTTTATGATCTCCGCGATCATCCATTATCAATAATCACATTTAGATCAGAAGTTTTTAGTCAGTGATTTGAAGAGATCATTCACGATTATCAATAATCACGTTTAGATCAAAAGTGAGATCGTCTAAATATCGCCGTTGATCACGATGTATACGACCATATCAGAAGTGAATACTACCTTCTCAATTAGGCGTCCTAATATTTGTTCAGAAGCGGCAACTAATTGCTATTGATTGATATTGTTAAAAGTGAGCTTTAGAAAAGATAAGGTGTTTAGAGATCTTACTTAATATTTTGTGAAGCTCGGTAAAATAGCTTTTCATGTTTGGTTTATCATGATCGTTTCAGATCATAAGAGCATTTTAATATTCAAGTAGAACTGAAAGCATAGTTTCCAATCTTTCCAACACAGGACACTCGATATTTTCGGAAAAGTCTACTTGATTAACATGACTCGTCAGATGATCTTCAAAAGACATAATTTTATTTACGGCAATGATCCACCATTATCTAATGTTTAACGGATTATAGACGTGTTTAACTTATACACAATTACATTTGAAATAACTCTTGCATTCCGTCACGTATGATAAAAAATACTTTATTTTAAAGTGGCGCCCAACGTGAGGCTTTCTAAGATATAGTTTCTACGGTATAGTTTTCTATACACTTAAGATGTCTTACATCAACTTAAATATATACAATACGTTATTGGCTTTGTAGCTCTACCATTTTCTTATAAATACTTGTTTGTAAGGCAGTGCCCAAAATGAGGCTTTCTGACAAAAAAAAAACTCAAAATAACTGAACGCTTCATTAATGTTTTCGCATATTAAGAGAAATAGTTTAGTTAGATGACCCATGAACTAAGTTTTTTTTATATTTATATTCATGTGTCTACAGGTGAATTTTGAACAGCAGACTTGATATAATTTTCAGTATAGAGAGTTTTTTTGTACCTAGGGCCCACTGAGCACTAGTAATATTTCACTTTTATATATTCATATGTTCGATAAAACCGCATGATTCCTCCATTTCTTAAGTGTATTTTTAAGTGGCGCCCAACTTGAGGCTTTGTAAAATAAAAAGAGGTCTCTTAAGATGGCTTTTTTCTACAGGAACAGTGCTTAACTGAAAGTAAATTCGCCCAATCCGTCATTTATTCTTAGATTTTTTTTATTTATGTAAAGTGGCGCTCAACGTGAATCTTCTTGAAAAAACAAATCTATTACTCTAAATATCTGTAAGGTATAATGCTGAATTAAAAAAAAAAACTTTTATACACTAACTACACGTATTCTGTAGCATATTAAACTGAATAGCCTTTATCGAGGAAACTGATACTTGTAGAATATTTATGGCTCCACATTCTCTTGCATCTATGTGGTTTTAAGTTGCGCCCAAGATTATGAATGTTTACTAGAAGATCCTACGAAGTGACAACAAAGTTTTGTTTAATATATCTATATCTTTACTTTGTCTTAAATTTCTTCACAAATTCATAGCAAATTAGGATTTTTGAGTGGCGCCCGACACGGGGCTTTCTGTATTATTCCAAGAAGAACTGTCAAAATCGGTGCAAGTAAGAACTAATGTTTATCTTTCAAAGAAACCTCATCGCAATATGAAGTATCTCAAACCATAGCACCACATTCTTTATCGCATCTATCGTGTTAATCCTTTTTTTACCGCACGGAAATCTCGCAACATTCGGTTACGGTACCACTCCACCTTAAAGGGAATTCCATCCACTTTTGTCTCAATTCCCAAACCAAGTCAATATGCAATTCATTCACCTCCTCCTTTAATCGAATACTGTTCCACTGTCCTACCCATTGGATGAACCGATGTTATTCTGTGTGTCATCACGTATCGGGTGGTTCTCGCATATATAGCTCTTCCCATCCCTGTATGAATAAATTTCCATAAAAAAATAAATTCCAAAAAAAAAATACATAAATAAATATATTCATTCTTGTTAGGACACTTGTTATTTTCAAACGGTTCTTCAGTTTGTTTTTGTTATTCTTGTAGCACATAACTCCACGCGAACCACGGAAGTACCCCACACCAGATCAATATGGCACCCAAGAGTAGATACAAAAAAAAAATAAAGATAGATAGACAGCAACACGAAGAATAATAATAAATGTTCGTCGAACGAAAGGAACATAGAATGACACTGCAACTCAACCAAAATAGGAACAGCCACACACAGCAATGCTTTAACACCATAAAAGAGCGACAGACGAGTCCTATCCGCTCATCGGTCTGCCCATTTGCGGTGCAACCACCACTACATGCATACACACACTCGAATATATCAAATCCACGGGGAGACAAGTAATTTTTCATAAAAATGGTTGTAAATTCTAATCTAACCATAAATAGATAAACAATTCCCTTAGAGTTATAGATACCTGTACTTTGTCTGTCTCTGTGAGTATGTATATGTGACCAAACGATTGGCATATACACACAAAGGATGATTCGCTTATGCAACATGTGGTGGCATGCCATTGGCATGACTATGCCCAAATAAAGTGTTACTAAGCCAGGGAACGGTTTTTTGATCGCCCTTTGCTCGTTTGGAGCTCATAGAGACATTCGTGACAGAGAAATGGAATTGCACATTTCCGCTGAATAAATAATCCGTCACCCAGAATGGGGATCGCCAGGTACATTGCTACACACCCGAAAGGTATCTAGATACTAGCTTGATATCTAGATACTCGCTGGATATCTATATATGATTAACATAGAAAAATGGTTAACAAGGGTATGTTCTTAAGCTTCAGAGCTGACGACCATGGGGATGGTGATGATGACAATGATGCACCGTGAGACTTATCATGTGGTGTCCTCGTATCACATGAGTATCTATTGACAGAGAATAAGTTTCTCATTGATATTTGTGTCAATGAGCTGAAAGGTCACTCTGTTTTGGTGGAAAAATCACGAAGTCACTTTACAAATATCTGCTACCATCATGTTGACCTTAATAATGAACGAATCATGCTTACATTGCCGGGTAATTAGAGTGCCATAGAATATAGTGGTGGAGGAGTCTCCTCATGTCATGTTTATCCTTGCAAGGGAATGTGGTTTATTTTTGTCTTCGTTTTAATCGAGGGTATTCATGATATGTTTCCTCGATTATTTATTGCTTTGTTCGAAAGAGGAGGGATACATGCTCAATTAAGATTGCTTGAAGGAACTTTGTCGAAAAGTGCTCTTGTCAAAGCTGGGTTATGCATTCGTGATGATGAGGCATTCTTTTGTTTTTATAAAATATAATAAAGAGGTTAATATACCCCGTTTACTAAGAAATAAAAACCATGATTACAGAATCTCTCGTTGGGCGCCATTTTGAATTATTTTTTTTTAGTGAAAAAGGGTGTCAATCGGAAATTATATTAGGCTCACACTGATACTCTACAGCCATCGAAATGATCTACAAATGCAAATATTCAGATCCATTATGACAGCAAGGATTTTTTACCATATGCTATTGAATGAATGAGAGAGAAGCAACCCAGACATACTTGTAAAAGTAAAACATTGTCAAAGACTAGGATATTGGATAGATATACGGTTTTTACAGAAATATTCACATTCGGCGTCATTGTAGTAGATGTAGAGGTAAATGATTTTTCATTTACCTCTATATCTACTACAATGACGCCGAGTTTACCAAAAGAATTCACATTCCAATTATTTTTTGGTATCGGTGAGATCATTGACGACTCTGATGTAGCAGTAAGAAATATCCTTCAACAGCCTTTACAGACTGACAATCAGCAATATCGAGGTATCGACTGTAGCGGAAAATTATCCGATTTTTACTAATCGAAGGATTTCAGATTCGAGGTATTCTTCCGAAAAGCTGTTCGGAATAATTCTCCGACATTTTGTAATGCATCCCGGCGAATTGCGTTAAAATGCGTTCAGGTGCATTTTTCGTGCAATTTTTGGCAGCTAAGTGCCATTCATTTTCCGATATCCTCCGACAGAAATTCTTTGCGGAATTTATCTACGAATTTTAGTGAAGTGAAGCACGTCTGAGTATTTTTATTTTGATGACACATACCTCGAATGGAATTTGAACCTCCGTCGAAGTATGCGTTGCGGAAAATTATCCGCTCCGACGGATACCTCGATAGGGCTGAATATTTTGGGATATTCCAAATGTAGATATGACTCTTTGTAGTTCGTATCTACAAATGCCGTATAAGCAGCAGTATAAGCAGCTTTAAAATCGATAAACAAATGATAGGTGTTGATTCAGAGTTCTTGAGATTTTTCCATGGCCTGGGCTGAGTAGTAGGATTTGTTTAGTTTTTGCACTTTCCTGGATTAAAGGCGTTCACATATTACGACAGACAGACAGGACCCTGTAGAAGGTCCAATCCTGATCCATTGCCCTCAATTTAGGCATGCCGTCAACCTTTTAAGATGCTTACTTACTTCTCCAGCAATTAACTCAAATAATGGGTCTTCTCTCTTTCGAATCAAACAAAAGAAGCTGAGATTTCGTTCTTCAGTTAAACAATTATCAGGCTCGTTGGACTCTGAGTATGCTCCTTTGGATGTGGTTGCTGTAGCTAAGTGCGTTGGAATACTAAGCAGCGTATCTCTGGTTCAAATCCCGAAATTGACAACACCTAAGTTTTTTAACCGCTTCGCATACAAATGGATGGAGAAGCTAGGCTTAAGCTTAAGTGCCAGATATTTAATTCTAAGAAATTTCCTGTGACTCCATAGGAAGACCAGCATTCTGGCAAAAAGGGCTGCGAAGGGTAAACTTTAGATTTGCATATTACTATCGGGTAGGGTGGATGGTAGTTTTCGCAGTCTTCGCCAAATTGGAATGTTATGCCGGTTATTCCAGAAATGGTTGCTGCACATTCTCATCTCTAACTGCGACCCAACTTAGAGTTTTGCCTGGTCATCTCGATAGATCAGTTCGAGCCTAGGTATCCAATTATACAAAAGTTATAGATACCCACCTAAAGTTCCGATAGACTTTAAAGTTCAACTTACTCCTAAGAACATCCTGTCTTTAGTGCATATTCGTGCAAGACCCTTCAACCCTCCATTCCACACTAGTAGCGCATAATCGACAATACAATCGACATGACATTTTTTCACACATCATCACATATTGTACATCGCAATCTCGATATTCGTGTTTTATATTTCCACCAAGAACAGTTATCCCTTTCTTGTTCTAAAATATAGTGAGGAGCACGAATTTCTTTCTTCACGTTCGCCTAGGAGTAACCACGATTGGTTCTCCTGGTATTGTAAAAATTGTCCCACCATCAACGAGGAAGTAGAAATGCGGATGATTTATCGATTATCATACCAGCAGATACTTGTATCTATCGCCTCTCCGTGATTCAATCTAAAGTGCTAAATATGTCATTAGTCATCCAATTAAGCCATTAATTCTATAAGTATCTATGATGACAAGTACTTCCGGGTCTACGCCCTGCGATAACCGTGCGGAATGTGAAAAATAAAAATAAGAAATAATGAAATTAGCGATCAATTAAAATTATTGCAAAAAAAAGCGATCCGTAAACCGTATTAGGGGGTTTAATTAATCGGATTATATATTTATTGAATTGTAGGTACTGGCGGCGTCGATAAATCCACAGATTGGGTGTATTGTCTCACAAGAAAGCAAGAGCGTTCTGTAATCAAAATTGATTGTGTCATTTTGAAAAGCGAGCGTTATATTCATCTGATAATGGTAAGCTCGCTTCAGTGTCAAGCTGGCAATGGTCACATAAATCGAGAGCGAGAGCACGTCATTGACAATTCACAAAAAAAAAGTGAGTGGTTTTTGTTAAGAGGGGAATTGTTTGATTTTGTGGAAGGAGAGCAACATATAAAGCGTATCTATGAAGGTTGCCATTGACAGTGATGGACCTAAATGTAGGTCTTTAAAAGTTCTTAAAATTTTACTTTATTGTGTATTTATATAATCCACACATTTTCATAGAAAAACCATGAAGAGCCTATGTGAGAATCCTAAAGTGGTGGGATATTTAACCTAACAGTATTACTTGGAATTTCAACTAGTATTTTAAGATCTGACACAGGTATCTCTACCAAGGCGCCCAAACAGTCTAAGAATCGTACTTTTATGAAAAATAACTGGTGCTCATATTAAGCTGGAAAACGGAGCAGGAGATGTTCTACCAATAATTTTGTGAAACTTTTAATAAATCTGATAGAGATATTAAAGGCTGGTTCAGTTCGGAACTTCATCTGACTAGTTCATCCGATTTTTAGTTTCCTTGTTGTACATACGTGTGCACGATCCTAGAAGCGTTTTTGAAGTTAAACTTTTTTTGTTGCGGTGTGAATTGGATTTTATGAAACGAAAAAGTGTAACGAAAAAGAGATAACTATAAATGAATTTATAGGGTTTAGGCTGTGAGAAAATGAGATAAAACGCGTTTCTTTACAGTTTGCTTATCCATCTTCTCCTCTCTGTGCTATGGTTCGTAGCTTCCACACTACTCTACCGTCACTTTGTTTTTTTTTATAAACTTTTCTCAGGTGAGGCGAACCTATAACGCTCCACGACCGCCGTGATGCTTGTAGATGTTTATTGACTCTTCTAATGAATAGTTGTAGATTATAAATTATTGGAAAAACGTCTTCTGGTATTTCGTTCAATGGTTTGCTTTTCTGTAACAAAACGAATTTTGGTATTTTGTTGTTCGTGTCGTTGTTAGATGGACAGTGTGCCTGTTAGCTGAAACTGTGTGTTTTGTTGGTCATTGAAATGCAACGAATCTAGGGATGATTAAAATATCTGTAATTAAGACACAGAGATCTCCTCCGAGTTTTCGCGGATTTAAGCGGATTATACGTCTTAGGATAGAATTCAGTTAATTCAGCGTATGTTTAGAGTAATACTTAGTGATGACTTATAGCCCATAGTAGTAGTTTATGACGGATTACACCTTAGCAAGGTTAGGTTTCATGGCTTAGCATTTCCGGTAGTCAAATTATAGGACAGTCTGTGGTAGTTATTATATTCCGCGTAGATCTTAGCAGTTAATAACTTTTCTGATAATCAATTGTCAGAAAATGTACCGAGTCGAGTTTCTCATGTAAGGGAATATCTAATGGTTTCTGTGTTCAAGATGTTGAGAACACCTTCCATATCTAGAAAGCAGCCAACGTATAATCTTTATATGGGAAATGTACCGAGTCGAGTTTCTCATGTAAGGGAGTAATGGTTTCTGTGTTCAAGATGTTGAGAGCACCTTCCATATCTAGAAAGGCAGCCAACGTATAATCTTTATATGAGAATTCTAAATCAATCTTCAAAAAAGGCGATCCCATGTCTTGCACCCATTACCAAGGCGTATCCCCGCTAAATGTCGCATACAAGATCCTATCCAACGTACTTTGTGAAGTTATTAAGACTCTCTGCAGTAAAGTTATCAGCACATAGCAGTATGGCTTCCGGCTCGTTAGATCGACCATAGGCCAAATGTTGACAAACTAAGTGTCCTTTAAAAGCCAAAACAAATTTCAAGTCGAGACACATTATCGTTTCATCGACTTCAAGACCGCGTATGATAGCATAGGGGTCCAGCCAAAAGAATTTTCGAATACTAGCCTTCAGGTTCAAGTCGACAAGGAATACCGAAACTCGGATTTAAGGATCAATCGATCACGGATGCAAGAGCGCTTTGACTGAATAACTGGCAGCAACGTACCCATGATCGAAGAGGATGGAAGGTTCCCTTATCTCAAGTAGATACTCTCAACTGTTCGGGAGCCAGTTTAAGCCAGTTTAAGTTTAAGTCTAAGATGTTGGGAGGACCTTTCAAATTTAGAAATCTAAATCGTTCTACTTGATCTTCCCTTTACATAGTGTGTGTGTAAGGCGCTACTAAATAAAACAGTGGTATCGACATTGTAAGTGGGTGCAGTGCCCTAGTACTTACTGCCTTGGACTACAAAGCGCGGGGTCCCTGGTTCAAATTCCGAAAGTGACAACACCTAAGTTGTTTCCCCTGCTCCACCTCTTACAAAATTCTGACATAAATCCAAGAGTAACACTGTCATGAGAAGCTTCTCAAATTGTCCGTTCGTATTAGGCGTTTAGCAGGATGTCCTATTCTTTGTGGCACACACAAACAAAGGGAGAAACTACGTTTGATGCCCTGTATGTGCAGTTTATGCCCAATATTTCGTGTTTCATTTCAAGTTACTGATTATGCAAAGGCTGAGCTGAGACAGATGTGCCTTACAATTTGGCAATAGACCATAGTTCGCCAAGGCCATGAATGGAATCAAAGCCAACAACCTTAACAGATATTTTGGTACCACCCAAACAATGCTTCAAGAATCTTGACCTCTACCTTTACCTAGTTCTCCATCGTTAACTTACCATCAGAATTGCTGCGGTCGACAATTGATATTTTTAGGTCCTCGCTTGAAGCTTCATGGACTGCTTCTCACCAACGTTCTTTCTCTAGCAGAGGGGTTTGCCATGTCCCGGTTTTCCATTTTTTTCAAGGAACTCAGTAAGCAACAACGGCTTGTATAAAATTTGTCTCGATTTTTCTATTTTCCGTGACGAGACTATATCCTTCAGAAGTCTATCCTTCGTCTCGAAGTCTTTTGTCGAACTGTTAGTGATATGTTAGAAGATATACCAGCCTAGAACCCTCCATGTAAACCAAATAACTAGATAGATCCACACTGGTTGGATATCTGTGGGATCTTATTTCATGAAAGTGGAGTACACACTACGTGACACTTCTACTTTCGCGAGTTGGACATTTATGGACACCTAGGTAGGTAGGTAGAGGTGGTGGTTCAGTATCATCCCAGGTAACACTGATGTGCCTTTTTGTTACCACGATTTGTGTGACCTTTTTTATAATTACTGTTGAGGGTGTGATACAATCTGCATCTAGATCCAGGTTGTGGAGTTTAGAAAATGGATAAGATCTTGTATCCTTTTACCTGAGATGTCGCTTAGGTCGTCAAAGAGTGGTTGGTCGAATGCACGCAATCTGGCTGTTGCTAGTGCCGAATGAAATGGGAGAAGGTTTCTTTCTCATTTGCGTTTCCGCGACATTGGGGGTTGTATGTGATCCCTAATTTGGCCGCATGGTCTTCAATTGGCTAGTGCCCCGTGAACTATGCCGTAGTTCTTGCGATATCGTTTGTTCTGTTCTTGTCGTAGGTAGGCCATATCTTCCTCTATATGACACAATTTGTTAACCTTCTCCATTTGAAGTCGGCCTTCCTCAAAAAGTATGAGTGGAATTATCCCTTAACCGCACCTAGCGGGGTGAGAGCAAGTGAGAGCTGAGGCTTGCCTGGCCAGGTCGTCTGCGCGCTCGTTTCCTACAATGTCACTGTGTCTTGAGACCCAAAGAAGTGTGACCCTGAAGCGTTCTCTCAGTCAGGCACTCTGTGGACACCTGTAGTTAACAATCTTTTAAGCTGTATCCATCTGTCCCGACCTTGTCTTTAAGTTACATAATTGTGGTATGAAAGATGGATCGGTTTGTTTAAAGCTGCTGGCTGGTGGTTATTTTTTTTAGCAGCAGTTTCATTACCCTGTATACCCTTGGGTTCAGGACCTTCGGGTGTTCGGGCTAGCTTTGATTCCATTCCGACTTAATTAAAGCCTGACTATCATTGGATGGACAAGTTGCGATGATAAAGAATCTGGAAGGTTATAGTGATTTTAACCTCGCCGATAAAAAATAGGAAATTGCGAATATTGCTCTGAATTTATTCAAGACTGACGTTAAAACTTTTAAAAAATTAAACCGAGCACCAGGCTTACCTTCTGAAAAAAAGTGTTTTTCGCAAGGCACTACTCATTTTCAATAAAAAAAATATCCCTGGTATGTAGTTTGTATGTTATTTCTTCCGATTTCATTACGTCCACCCACAAGTTGTATCTTTAACACTAATAGGACGTCCTGTGTAGCTAAAGCTTCGCACTCCCTTTAAAATGTTTATCGCTATTAAATCTAAAGTTAGCTTTATTGTCAGTAACGCAGTAGGTACCAGATTGTCAGAAATTTCTCAAGACTCATTCAACCCTCATATATCCTTTTGACAGCAAAAAAAAAACGCTCACTGGATATGCAAGGAAAACGAAATATAAAAAACCTCCATCAGTCTATTGTTGCATTTCTATTATGCAACTTTATGCGTGCGGAGGTGTCTCTGGCACTGCAAACACCAAACACACACGTCTAGATACATTGTACAGATACGTGCATACTATATGGTCTGATCCATGTTGTAACAGCAAAGATCGAAAAGGTTACTGGCGCATATAGTGCACCAGACTGCTGCATATGTACGAGTACCTACTCCAAAGTATATTTTGCGCGATTTGTATCTCAAGCTTATGCAAAACTAACGCCGACCTGGTTGATAATATCTCCTCCTGATGCTAGAGACAGCTGTATATGCAGGGTATCTCATATTTGGGGTGCCCATTGTGTATGGGGGGACGTCATTTATTTAATATGAGAAACTTCCGTCGCTACACAACGGTAAGTTTAACGTGTTCACTGTTCAATGCCTATAGATAGCACCATTTCCACGCTATGTAAGCGCGAATCAGCCAGCGGAAGTGTGGACGGTTTTTTTTTTTTAATTTTTTTGGGAAGTATTTATCATATTGTCCTCACGCACCAACTACAAGAGATACAACAATAAAACTACGTGTACACGGTTAGAAGGAAAAGATACAAAGTCTGTACTCGAAAAAAAAAGAAATATAAACACCTGGGCTTAGAATTGCTTGGTTGCCTACTGTTTTGTTTGCTGTGGCTGTGTGTGACCAATATCGGAATAGACCTTTGACGTAGTGCCGTCCATTTAGTTCGTCCACCTGGACTATTGTGTCTAACGCCTTATTACCCAACATGCACGCAGGTCACACGTTCCAAAAAAAAATTAAAAAAAGAGGGTTGCCTTTGTTGTGAATAACTAATCACAGACAAGGTAGATACTTTTTGCTGCGTACATGTATCTATTTGGTAAAAGGCGCAGATTTGTCGGCCGATAGTCATATTGATTTCTTTCTGGAATTCAATTTTAACATTTTTTTCATTAGATACTTTGGTTTCGAAAGGAGAAATCGAATAAAATTTGATGGCAAGTCATATGGTGCTCAATCGAGCGGAAATATTAAGTCGTTTGAGAACGTGTATCTTTTGGCATAATCCCTTTCGTGACAGACAGATATTTTTTACTGGGGAAATTATACAAGTGTACGGATTATGTAAATGGGAAAAATACTTTTTTAATAGAGTTCTACGACAAGTGTTGTCATATAAGAAAAAAATGTTTTCCGACAACGACAAATGTAGGTATAGTGATTGGGACATGGGTATAGGCGGATACTTTAAGTGTTATGTGATCCTGGTATGGAAGTAATGTTTGATGTGAAAATGCTTTTACCACACTAATTTGTAATAACAGCTTTAGATACATCATGTGCAGCAGTAACATGACGTTTTGAGAAGTGCATTGGGTATAGCTATTCGATTTTAGGGAAGTTCAAGTGTATGGTGTATGGTTTGACAGACTATAAATATGTGTGTATAATAGGCTCTACTTAGACAGGCAAAAGATATTTAATGACGATAAATATATACACCCTTGGTGATCTGCCATCACTTAAAGAGGTTCCCCAATTTCAATTGTGTAGCCCCTTAATAATGAAAAGTTTCGAAAATGACTGGAGTTTAGGGTTCCAGGCGGTCAAATGGAAGGCACATAGCTGATGCCTACCAACTCCTACTTTTGCCATCCACGTGATGGCCACTGGATAACTAGATGACCGGATGTGTAGAAAGTTTGAAGTCCTTTGTAAAGTGGTAGCAGCAGCGGATGCGATCTGAGGAGTACGTCCCTCTATTCCTTTCTTCAGACGTCAACTGTAGGTGGAATCAAAGGTGGCGTCTGTAGTTCCAAATAGAATGTACGAAGTGAACAACATTCATAAGATGCTCTCTCATTTTTGAACTACTGATCCTCTAGAAATTTCAAGGATTTTTCCGACAATCCGAAGAGAATTGCTGGCGAAGGAGACGAAAAGCCAACGGCAGTGCTTATTTCCGTAGTGAAATGGAATTACCTATCCATGTTGTATCTTCAGGATAACTTTCTTATTATCAAGTTACGTTATCATCTAGTTGTGAAGGATTCATTAGCATCGAATATCCCGGTTTGCTATTCATATCTATCGAAATTAATTAAAGCTGCTACCACGGAAGAAATACAGCTGCTACTAATGGCTGCATATGTAAGGATGCCACGGCGACGAAGCCAACGGAGTCTCTCAGGATTTAAATGAAAAAAAATGGAGAAGGAAACATCTTTGTTTTCAGGAAACGACAACTGAAAATGACTTCCGACATCCGACATCCACAACAACCTGGTGATCATGTCCCAACTAACAATTTTTTTCTATAAGGTACAAATATTTAATTCCCACAAACAATTATTTCTATAGGCCTTATATAGTACTTCTGCACGGAGGTTGAGCATTTTGGCAGTCGATTGTTTGGGTAGAAGCTTGTTTAAGACATTATGCAGGAAAATTCACAAGCATTACCGAAATTATGATGGCGTAACTTCTGTAAGGTTGTTTTTAAGCTTCCGGAGATGTGTGTACATGTACCATGAGTTATTTCTTTAAGGCTTATTAGAAGTATTTAAAGAAGTTTTATAGGAGTAAATAGCTTCCTAAAAGTGGGCCAAATGTTTTTCCATAAGACTTCCTACAAGTAATATTGCTGGAGGGGAAATAGCTTCGATAGTACTTTATCGAAGCGAAATTGTTAGTTGGGGTGCTCACAAAAGCAAGGCGCTTTACCAGTATTATGGATTTGTATACATTCAGGGATGAAAGCGTCAAATCTGGAAACATTTTCTAGTCACGACAAAATTTAGACCTTGACGGTCCAACGAGATAAAGTTCCAATGGTACAGAAAAAGAGACTTTCCGTTAGCCGCTTTAATGGTTCACATAGGCAAACGAATATTGGGAAAAATCCACAGATCCACGTAATAACATAACCGACCTTTTCTATCCTAAGTGTGCAGGCGCATCACGTGCAGCCACTATAACCTAACCTTATCTAATTTAGTCGTCTTGAGGTAGAGCAAAAAGCCAGAAGGTACAAAAGCAAAGCGAATGAGGATTCCACCTAAAATATCCACCTAATAATGACATGGCTACCAGGCACCTCCATGAAAATGCCCGCAGTATGATAAAGTTTGCAAATGCCGAAAATAGGTGATAAATAAATAGGTATCAAGGTGCTACCAAACCCTGATGGCGCGAAAAGAGTATCGAGCCAGAGGTATAAGCCGTCTAGCTTAGTAAAATTCGCCAATACTATAATAAACCTAATCAACTCATAACTCCCAAATTTGGTACACAGCTTCTAAAAAATAGCGGTGGCAATAAAAGCACAGAGGCTCGAGGATTTAAAAGCTGGTAAATGGGCAAGAGTTAAAGGTCAAGAGACCCGCCCAACTGCGGTTACCGAATATCCAGTGAAGAAGAAGTCAGTCCAACTATCAAAAAGCTCAATAATTACAACGCCGTGGTACGGATTAAATGCCTTAAAGCTGCGTGCCTAGGATTGAAGAGGATGGAAGTCTGGCAGCCTCTAGCAGTGGCAATGAAAGTTCGACGATTGTCTTTTTTTAGCTATAGACCCTCGACCTATCGACAGCCCATTGATTAAAGAATGTGTGGAAGATCTGCCTTATTTCTGATATAGACCCTCAACATGTCGGGATTCCCTCAAGTATAGATTCTATAGTATTACATGTACATGGAATATTGCATAAAGGGCTTAATGATAAAACGATCCAATGAGGCTAGATGAAAAAATCCTCCAATGTAAGGTTTATTAGGTTGTCGTCTTTCTGGTGAGGTATATCCATAAGCTTGGGTGGCTCTTAAAAATCGAAAAATCGTTCAGCGGATCTCAAGAAGGATACATGGAAACATTGGTATCTATATTCTAAGAGAAATCCAGAATTGGATTTTATGAAACGAAAAAGTGTAACGAAAAAGATACCAATCGCTTTCTCTCTCTCTGTCTCTGTTTATTACTGTATCCGTATAGTGTACAAACCATCGATCTTATGCAAAAAATCCGTTCAGTGGTTTTACCATAATGCTGATCAAAAAATATTGAAATATTGATCTAATCCGAAATTCTTTCGTAGATATTTCCATGCAAGAATCTAAATGTTGTTTCAAAAAGTGATTTTCTGTTTTGTTAAAATTCGTTCAATGTTTATTAACTGTTTTTCACTCTAGTCTTTCAGAAAGTACACCAGGCGGTTTGAACAAGAATCGAATCAAGGCTTATTGAAAGTGAGGACATGCAAATTTATTGCATGAAAAGACTACTGCTGTTTAAAACATGCTTAAATGCTGCTACAGAACCTGGGCTGCAACCAACATACCTCTCCGATGACCTAATTTGAGAGTAGGTTTGTTTTTATCTACCTTGTTCCTAGAAACCTCTTAAAGTTCATGGCTATGTCTTTACCTCAACGCAAACGGCACTAATTACTTTATGAAATGATTTTTTTCTCAAATAACCATTTTCTTTTTCCTCGATTTGGAAGTCTGGTTATTGTCGAAAATGCTAGACCTGAAATGCTTTCATGTATATGCTAAGCTAGGTGATCGGCTATGAGTCCAGAGTGGGTGCTTCATCGCGGATATTTAGGTGATCACGAAATCACTTTTAGACTTGTGACATTTGAATGACTCTTGCAAGGCATTCAGTTCCAAGACAACTACAGTCCAACAAACAAAGACAAGAACAACAGAACACCAAAAGCCTTTATATTTCGGAACAACCATATAAAGAAGGCAACTCTAGGTGCTAGTAATACCAGACTTATCTACTTACCAACTTACTTAAGTGGCGCTACAGTCCGGGATGAACCTAGGCCTCAACCAATATGCCTCGCCAATTAGCCCGGTCCTTAGCTAACTGCCTCCAGTTACGCACTCCAAGTTGTTTGAGGTCGGTTTCTACTTGTGCGCCCCACTTAAGGCGAGGTCTTCCTCTACTGCGTCCGACGTCTGGCTGGGAATCGAAGACTCTGCGAGCCGGAGTATTGGTGTCCATTAGTATTGATGATTGTTTAGATGAATGAATAGCTTATCCCAAAAGAACCTAAAACACGACGATATAAAGGATTTCTTCATTTGCATCCTTTAGAGCTTTATAAGCGTATTGATGCAAACCTATAACGCTCTCATCTCTGTTGTAACTTTTCTTCCATATTCTTCCATATGGCTTGAGATCGTTCATTGCTATGAAATATGTTCCCAGGTGGTCCATTCCATGATTTGCTTATTCTATACCTATACCCAATCAACACATGAACGAAAAACCAAAGAATGCCGACCACCTTATTATATCACGCCAACTTGCTTGGCCTTTCAAAGGTCCACAATTTACTGCATGTCCATCATCTGAAACCTAAAAAAAAACTTCCCCACGAATGGCAAATTCTAACCCATCGACATAAATTAGGGTAACGACTCATAAATCGCTGTAAACTATGTCACAAGCTCAGGTACATTTCGAAAAACCTACGAAACATGCAATCTTTTCGGAACAAAAAAAAAAGTAAAACCACTCTACGCCTCCTCTTACCGTTTTTTGTTATTTTTGTTGTTGCTTTTGTTATTATCCCAAGATTGGATGGAATTTTTCATCATTTGTTCGCAAGAACAGGAAAAATAAACCGAAACATGAAAAGTGTTACAAGTGGGATTCGATAGAACCTGAAATCCCAGCAAAGCCTACTCACACGCATCCCACACAAGACAGAACACCACTCTCGGTTAATTTTAGACTTTGACAAGTCAGGCAACGGGTCCACGAAACCAGTCAACCTTTCGATTTCGCCAGCAATTACACGTCATGTGTACCGTTTTCAATTGTCAGGCTTATTTTTATTTTTTTTGACAAATTAGCCTGAACGTACATCCATCCATATGTTTGGTCGGACTCTCGGCATGTTTTGTATACCCCACTGACCTAAAGAATGCCAGAAATAGACAGAAAAACAGGAAATCTGGTTTTTGAGGGCGACCTCTCGAGAAGCGTCCCCTGGAACATCAGACCATCCATACGTGTATCTACTGTGGGTAATTTGTGTATCTGTAATTTCATTGGACGTCTTCATCTCTGTCCAAATGTCGGAAAAGTAATTTCGGGCAATTTGGTTGCGACTTTTGTGTACCTACTTCCTGTAATTGAGGTTTAACCTAGATTCCAGCTTTGCTGAGGGCGGGTCTACTTTCGCAAATTGAACTCATAACGGCTATCAGCGGAACATTGTTATTGCGAATATTAATGCGAGCAATTGTTCGAGTAATGGTGGCAATTAATTGTAGCCGCCGATTGACCTTAAACACCATTTAATGGGCGCTGGCGCTGCAGTAGCTAGAGTGAGGAAGTGTAGAAAGCTATTGACTTGTGAACAGAGGCAAGCAATTGAGAGTCGATTTGAGGTAATCAATTGATTTTCCTTTTTTTTTCATTTTAAAGCGACGTTATGATGTAAGATGTTGGAGGCAATCACTTCCTCGTTGTAATGACTTTCACTGCATATAACTTAATAAAATTCAGTAAGAAGTGAGATACGATACACACACAGACATGTGTGTAAAATGTGTGGTGATAGTAAAACCGCAGGATATTCACATAATTTGTGGTTTGTCAAACGAGTAACATGATATTTTGGAGAATGCTCCGAGGGACATACAAAGCAAACTTTTGGCATGATAAATATTTTGCTGGATGAGAATTTTAAAATATTCCGCTCCGAGGTGTGATTAGTTTCGAGGAGTGGTCTAAAGATACGCAATTTCCAACCTTTTAACCCTCAGGCAACTTTCATTTGTAATCTTTTTGTGTCTAAAAAAAAACAAACACATTTTTGGCGCAACAGGTTTTTTAGTAGCCAGGACCTAACTTTCTGCAACCATTTATGTGTGCGTGTGACTTCTTGCACGATGGCGGGACCTCCTTTTTTATGCCGAATCCGAATGGCGAAGTTGGAATGGCTATTCGGATGATTTTTCAGATCATCACGACAGGAGGGCCAGTGAAAATCATTTTGTTGTTGCTACGGCTGGGAATCGAATCCAAACCGAATCTACGCGGCAGTTCATTTCACTAACCATCGCGCCACTGAGCCCTTTTGTAATATTTTTGCTCGAATTTGACATTTTTCGCAGTTTTAGGAGCCTGTGATTTGTAATTATATGCCAGCCATGATATATTAAAAATCTGCCACCGATATATAGAAATGTTAACCCATTCATTGTATCTATCTAAATTTATGTCAACAGTTTTGGACGGAAAGCACGACATGGCTAATCATATTCCATAGGACTTTACATTTTTTATTGCAAAATAATTCAAAAACAGGACTACAGTGGCCTTATGGAAAATTATAGGCGCGGATTCCCTGGTTAAAATTCCGAAAGAAACAACGCCTACATTTTGTTTACTGCGCCACACCTTGCGAAAGTCAGACCATGATTGAATTATTAAACTGTGATGAGAAGCCTTTCAAATTTTCCAATCGGAGCCATAGTTAAACAGGACCTGTCATTCTTTGTGGTTAAAATATAACATTCGGAAGTTTGTGCCAGATATTTTTTGAAGTAAAAGTTCTTTTGGGTCGTCGTGAATTGTATTTTATGAAACGAAAAAGTGTAACGAAAAAGGTACTTATAGGGTTTAGGCTGTGAGAGCGTCCTCTTTTTTGTGTTATGGTTCGTAGCGTCCCTACTTCTCCACCGTCGCATACAGGCCCATTCACTGAGTACTGACTCTGCATACCATGTAGAATAGTCTCCATGCTGTATACCAGTACAGTTTCACTTCTACCGCGTGTTAACTCACTTTTTTTTTGTAATTTCAAGACAATATTAGCTATTGGCTGGTATCTTGAAAGGCACTGAACATTTGAGCTCATCCGTCACCATGAAGTGTGAAACTGCAGGCAACCTACTATTTTACTCTTTTTCGAAGATTCTAGGATCCAAGCAATGGATCGGTCTGTGATTCCTGACTCAAATGAAAAATTTTTCATGACCATCAAAATAAATAAAAGTGGCGTTACAGTCCGGAATTACTGGTGTATCTACGCCTCTACGGAACTTGATTATTTGATGTAGTGGTGAGCCAACACCCTTACAAGATTTGCTTTGTTATGGGACCCACAGATTCTACTTGTTGAAACCTTCCAGGCAAGGCTATTAACTTTCATTTTGGACAATTCGCAAAGATTTTTAAAGCAACAGACCTTAAGATGAAGCTTTGCTTTAGGTGTAGAGTCGTCTTTTGCTCATTTGAAGAATTAAAATAAGTGCACATTTATAATGTTTATGCTTTAGTTTCGGCTTCCCCCACTTTTCAATTGTTTCTCGAAAGTTTGAATATCCATATAGACCTCAACAATAAACCCTTAAAAATGTTTAAGAGGTCCTAAGTATTAATAAATAATTCTTTGAAATTCATCAAAGCAAATTTCCCCTATAGTATCCACCAACCTATCTTATGATGGCTTGGCTTCATCATCTGAAAAATACAGCTACCGCACTTTCAATCTGTCGGTTTTTTTTTTGATCAGACATTCAAGACTAGCAGTAAAAGCAAAGGACTTAAGCTGCTTCCTGGTGTATACTGACTTTTGTTAGCAGCCTTTTGGTAATTCCATGGGAATTTGTCTCTGTCTATACTTACTCCTACATATCTACCAATCTTTATGTAACATCCTCCCTCGTACCTCTGAAAAAAATTCAAGACTGGAGCAAGTCAGTTTTTCGTCAATCAGAAATTCAAGGATAGTAGTAAAAAGTAAAAGACTCAAGATGATTCCTGATTTACACCGACTTTTATTAGCCGGTTTGGTAATTCTGGGAAACTTACTCAGTCTACTCCATATTCCTACATACCTATCATTATTTATGTAGATTTCTGTAAGTTGTCGTTGCTTTGGCGCAGCCTTCTCTCTTGATCCTCTGAAAAGATTTGCTTATTACGTGCAGGTGTAGGCTGTTCATTTGTGCCAAAACTGGAACATCTTTCACTCAAGGAAAAGTACTAACGCCTAATATTTCCGATTGTAACCTCGCTGCCCCCTAATCCCTATACCGTAACTATCCAGATATCATTTCATTACAAGTTCCACACCATTCGATGGAATTAGTACAACCCCCACATAAATCCAGCTTTGACCCAATACACAGAGCAAAACCTCTCACAAAATCTTAGTGTTCAGCCTTAAACCTCCAACATGCAACCACAAGATCGCATTGTGTCGTCTCTAGAGAAACAACAATTTAATCTCTCACCACCTGCTCACGATAAAATATCAAATTCATACATAGCCCCAGTGCAGGGACCGCAAAAAGATACAAGCACCACAATATGAAACGCACATCCAGAGCCAAAACCAAAAACCCCAACACACAAGACCTCATGGATATTTATTTACCTGATGTTAATTCGAACACGATCCTCATAACTTCCATTGGATTCTTGAATCCTGTCAACGATCATGCCAAGAGTTGTCTTTGAAGATTTTTTTTCTCTCTCCCTCTGTTTGTTTATTCTGTATCTTTGGCCGCTTAAGAGACTCGTATACGTATCTTTTCTAGCCCACCAATAGCTATAGCACTAGCAGAGTTTATAACAAGCACCGCAAGTCCACCAGGCCAGCAAACCCAACATAACCATCCCATCGACGCAGATGGTCTCTCACGACTTGTTCAGGTTTCCATTTCAGTTGTGTCATTTCTGTGTTTCCTTTTTGCTGCCTCCATCCACTTGCTATGCACACATCGTATCCCTGCATTCGTATTCGTATATCGTATCCTGTCCTGGGGCCTGGCTTGGATTTCCTTCCGCACAAGCAGGTCCGCTGCAGTCAATCCCGCACCGCTCTTGCCGCGCTGTAAAAATTTATGCGCATATTGTTTTTACAAGTGCCGAGAGTAATCGAGACGAGAGTGATATAAAAATGGTAATATACAGGATTAATGTCTACCAATGTTGGTATTACTGCTATAAATATGACTTTATTGATGTATGTATGCGGTTGGAGGTCGGAGTCCCCACACAGGATGTCCGAAAGAAAATAAAGGGTTCCGCTGGCTCACGCTCGGTTTTGTGTCGGCAAAAGTTCTTTCACGTTTTTCGCGTTGCCCTGGAAAAAGGAGACCCTTTCGGGTGGCACGAGCTAAATCTGTCCAGGGCCATGCCGAACTATACTCCTGATGGTGCGCGCGCCGCCGCCACCACCTCCTGCTGCGTGTGTGTGATGTCCAAATAGAGGAGTCACGAATTTCATGCATACACCGGTTGCCAATTAAAATTTTCCAAATCTAGCTAAATTTGGATCGACACTCGGGCGATGCGCAGTGAGTGTGTGTGTGTGTGCGCGCACTGGTCAAAAGGATTCGCGAGTTACAATTGAAATTCTATTGCACTATAAATCCAATTAGCGTTGGACTTAAAGCCGCACACGTTTGACATTGAAAGACGCTTAAGTCCACCAACGTCTTTGGTGGAATCGGTTTGTGTATGTCGGCTAAGGTAGTGCTACGTTGTGTGGGTCCTTATAGCCATAGCATGGGAAGGTGGAGTGGTATTTTTCTTTGCCAATTTTGTGTATCCTTTGTGCGTGCAAGGATTTAATTAAATTAAAAAAAGACTAACACAGGTCGTTAAGTTGTGTGTATCCCTCCCTGTGGTATTTACACTCTCCCTCACCATAATTGTTTCCTTTTTTTAAAAAAAAGTGTTTCCACGCCAGTCACAGGCTTCGGTAGCAAGGGTAGTGGATTGGTGATGTCGCAGCATGCTTTGCATGCACAATTGAAGAACACAAACAAACTGGACATGGTTAGGGCGCGGTATTTGTCCAACCAGCGTTGTTCCTTTAAAGTTGTTCCGCTTAAGGCCACTTGATTTCATTGGCGCAATAGATTTCGAATTATTTCATGGAAGGGTGTCCATGAAGGAACAGCTGGTGGCGGATTTTTTTTTCTCCAGTTTGAGAGTGTCCTTTAATCAAGCGAAAGATAGACACGGTAGTGGGAGTGGATATAGTTTTTTTTAAGTTATTTACGTGAAAGGAGTGACGAGGACAATTTTATTTATATGTGATTAAGCTAAAAGGTTTTGTGTCCTTTTTTTTGTTGAAGGAAGACCGTTCTGTTTGGGTGGACGAGTTAGTGTTTGTTTTGGTTTCATCGGGAAAAGGAGCGTCGTCGTCTGTGGATTATAGTGAAAGTGAAACGTTGTTTAAAAGTGAAATTTGTTGTGTGCTTAGTGAAAGGATTCTTTTTGAAAGACGGGATAATGAGGACACAGGGAATCGAGAGATTGGAAAAATTAACTCACGTGGAAGGTGTGCGAAGTCTAAAATGAATAGGTAACTTAGGATTTAATCAGTTTTAGTGGGGTTTAATGAGAATATTTCTGCAATTAGAATTGAACAAAAAATGAAGACGCAATACATATGTCGCATCTAATTATTGAGAAACAAATTGAAAAAGTCTGATACTTTGGGAATATATCAAAAAAACGAAAAATTTTTAAATTGTAAAATAAAATCGAAAATTTTAAGTTTTATTTAAATTTACTTACAGAAATATTTTTTTATTTTACAAAAATATAGATATTTTTAAAAATAATTAATTAAAATGTAAAAAAATGCATTCTGCTAATATATATTATAACAGTACAAAAAGATATTAACAAGTAGTTTTAATATTATTTTCTACAAAGTGTTTGTAAGTAAAAAGTGCAAAGTACGCAAAAATAAGCAAAAATGCGCTTTATTAAGCGACATTGTATAATTTTGTAAGGATAAGTTTTATTAAAAATCGTGTGATGTAGAAATACCAATTGAAATAAGAAAATTTTGAATTATATGTTACTACAAAAACTTTAAAAAGATTCGAGAAAGTTTTTTTTTTTAGTTTTAATACAAATCGAGTGCATTTTCCAAATTGATTTACAACTGTGGGAAAATAATTGGTCAACAAAATTTAGGTTACTTAAGCATTAAATTTCCTTAAAAAATCAAATACTCAAAATTGTATAACCTTGGACCTCACAATTAAAATGTTTTTGTCTTAAAATCCTGTTCACAAAAATATCAAGTTCTCAGCACATTTGTAGGATTTTTTTAAATGACCTCGCATTCAGGATGCCTTTTTCTTGACTCGTTATATATTCGCACTTTATCGAAAAACAGTACAGCAAAGTACCAATAATTTTGTCTTAAATAAACCTTCGGAATCTTTAGCACATTAGTGCATTTTTTAGTTTGCTTACTATATTAAGTAAGGAGACAGAAATGTAGCGAACAATAAAATCTCTCTCAAACATCTATAAAACAGGCTGTTCATCAAAAATTGTTTCGATTGCTGCATTCAGGAATCATAAATGACAGACAGACCGTGAATAGCAGAAATATCAGGTATTAATTCTCAAAGCCAACATCATTACAATTTCAAGACATTTAAAATCAACGCACAAAGATATCTCCAAAATCCTTTAAATGCCCAAACACCATAAATGTATTCGGGACCCATTACTGGGGAAATGAAGGTCATTTAGGAATGAGGGTGAATGAGGAATGCGAATTATCCATAAACTATAAGTTTACTCCACTAGCCCGAATCAAACACTGGTTATTGTTTCCGGCGTTAACCTCAACATGTAGTGTGGCACCTAATACTCCGCTCATAGAGTCTTCAAATCTTATTCAGACGGTAGAATCAGAAGAGCACAAGTCGAAACCGACATCAAACAACTTGGAGTACGCAACTGGAGATATTTAGCTAAGGACCGGGTTAGTTAGAAATGAATGTTGGTAGAGACCCAATATCATCGAGAACTGTAGCGCCTTAGCCTAAAATTGTCAACCTCTTGATCCTCATCGGAAGCTTGGTAATTTCTTGTATTTCGAACCTAGAAGCTGTGATCTGAAAGCAGAAGGTAGAATCAGAAGAGCACAAGTCGAAACCGACATCAAACAACTTGAAGTACGCAACTGGAGATAGTTAGCTAAGGACCGTGTTAAATAGAAATGAATGTTGATAGAGACCTTATATCATCGAGAACTGTAGCCTAAAATTCCGAAACTCTTGATCCTTACCGGAGGTTCGGTAATTTTTTTATATTTCGAACGAAGGGACTGTGATCTGAAGATTTCATAGCTTGGGCATTATTATTCTTCGCCCCACAAATGGAGTCCACGTCATTCAGCTTATGCCTTATGCATGTTACAGCAGTGACATGAGATACATTTTTAGTGAGGGGTTCATCGACTTATTTTCTTGATTAAAAACGTAAATAATTCAAGAACAGAGGCGAAAGGGGGTGCCATTCCCTTTTTCATAGACCACGTAGTTGCTAGCGATTTTTTTTTTAATAAATCACTGCCTGGTCATATAGGGTCGATTTGAGATGCTTGTTTCTTGGTTAAAAACGTGAGTAATTCAAGAACAGAGGCAGAAGGAAATGACACCCTCTTTCTTAGACCACGTAGTCGTAAGCCAATTTTTTTTATTAATCATTGCTTGGACGTATAGGGGTGAACAAATAATTATAACTTTAAATAAACGTATGAAAGGACAAAAACAATACACGTATCTGATAGTGGCAAACTGAAACGTAATAGCTAAGCTAATAGGAATCTACATATAGAGACTACACGCCACTGGTCTACACCTGAATTTTGGAATAAAAACCACACCAGCAGTCGAAGATAGGTACTTCTGTCGTTCTCATAGTTCATTGAATGGTAACCTAGCTATATTTTCCATAGGGTTCCATCTAAACCTTCTTGTAGAAGGGAAATACGGAACTGATAAGATAGTCGTAAGGAATACTTCCGTTCAATCAAAGTGCTTGATGTTTCAATGGTGGTTTAGTCGGTAGTCCATCAAAACAAGTATCTTGATTATTCTTCAGTTTTTTAGTACCTGTGACCTATTCCATACTTTGATGGGTAGATTCATCTTGATTTGCTTACTGTGTTTTTCCATATCTCCCCCCTGAAGTCATTATGTTAATAAATTTGCTATTCGAAATGCTGCATTTAAAGTCTGCATTATCTGCTTTAAATGTGTAGCTTTGGTGATCGTCTTCTCTATTTAGAATAATATGGAAATATAAAGGGTCCGCCAAATAATTTTTTTTTTTTTGAAAATGCGTTAAAAAAAAAATACAAAATATTTTCTCAAATTTCTTTTTTTATTTGAAAGTACAATCCTTCCGGTTAATAATGAAAATTTCATTCAAATGGCTGCCTCGGCTGGCCATGCAGTAGCCTACACGATCGGTCCAATTTTTAAGCACATTATCGTGTAGCTGTGTTTCACCAATGGCTTCACGAATATTGTCCTTTAAAGCGTCAATTGTCTCTGGCTTGTCGGCGTAACACTTATCTTTTACGGCACCCCACAAATAATAGTCCAACGGTGTCAAACCGCAGCTCCGAGGTGGCCAAACGACATCAGCTCTGCGGCTGATAATGTGATCTTCAAAAACAGGACGCAAAACATCGAGTGTAGCTTCGGATGTGTGGCACGTACCGCAGTCCTGTTGAAACCAAATATTGCCAATATCCTCCTCTTCGATTTTTGTGAACAAAAATTCGTTCAACTTGGCCCGATAACGATCGCCATTGAGTGTAACGGCCACTCCTTGCTTATTTTCGAAGAAAAATGGCCCAATTATGCCTCTGGAAAATCCGCACCAAACAGTGACTCGTTTTGGGTGTATCGGCTTTTCAATGTATGCGTGCGGGTTTTCTGTACCCCAAATGCGACAATTTTGCTTGTTTACATACCCGTCAAGATCAAAATGAGCTTCATCTGAAAAGATGATTTTTTTTTGGCAAAATCGGCATCTTCTCTAAGTCGATCGCAGGCCCACTTAGCGAAGCGAAAACGCATTAGATGGTCAGTTGGCTTCAACTCCTGAACCAATTAGACTTTGTATGGTCTCATACCAAGGTCTTTATGTAAAATTCGACTCAATGATGTCTCCGAAATGTTCAATTGTTGAGAACGACGGTGAATTGATGTTGATGGCGCTTCACGCACAGCAGCAATATTCTCGGGTGTACGCACTGTTTTTGGCTTTTCATGCTTTGGTTTATCGATGAGTATGCCATTTTCATTCACTTTTTTCACAAGATAACGAACATACGGAGCTGACGGTGCTTCTCTTCTTCGAAAATCCGTACGCAATTTTCGCACACATTCTGCAACATTACCATGATTTTCAAAGTAATGTCTCAATATTTCCCAGCGTTGTTCAAGCGTACACACAGCAATATTCGTTCAACGGAAGGATAAAACTAATTATCTGTCAAATCAGACATGAGCTAAGTGTTACCGTTCACGAAATAAGCAATAGTTGAAAAAAAAACATTAGATGGCGGACCCGTTAGTTTATATCCTCACAAGACTCATTGATTACATTAAGCATTAGCGCTAACCGGGAAAAACAATGAAGTACAACTATCAGGCTCCAGGTAACACTATCATTTACTCTATCAGTTGTACTATGATTTCATATTAATTGTCTAGACGAATATCGTTTTGACGACCCAAGTTTTATAAAACTCATGCTTATAAACGATATCGTTTTGGTAGGTTTCAGGTAATATTATCATATTTTGTTCTGTGTGTTATATCATTTCATATTGATTTGACGATTTAACTTAAGGTTCATAAAACATATGTCTATAACCGATATTGTTCTTAACAATCGTCTCGATGACTATCGTTTTTGAAATTACGCAATAAAAACCACTCTCTTGCTAGCCGTCGTTTCTTTTCGGCAAACGACACAAGTAATAAAGTCTAGTAATAAAGTCCACACATTATTCAGGTCTGCTCTATGGCTCTAAAGCTTGAACAGTATCTAAACAAATACAATTTTTTAGCGCAACAGGCTCAATAGTACCTACCCAGGGCCTAGCTTTTTCTCACAACCATGCATGTGTACGTGTGTATTTCTTGCTGGACCTCCGAATTAAATAAGCTTTTCTCGACAATTGATACTACTCGTGTGATTTCTCAGATCATCACCAGAACTGTATCTTAAGCCAATAGAAAATCTTTGTCTGTTTTGAGCTAACAATTTATGTGTCTCGTTTGTGTTGACTGTCTATTGAGTCGAAAGTTTAACCATGCATTTTACGAGCTATAAAGTGTCATAACCCTGGTGAAAACCCACTGCATTTGACGTTTAAGGTAGCTGGGACATGTAGAACGAATTGCTACCAGGCCGGAGTGTTTATTCTCAGACGTTTGACGCCATAGAGAAAGACGGTAGAAACTGAGTTAAAATTGGCTCCAGCCAACTTGAAGTTCGCAACTGGAGACAGTTAGCTAGGAACCCTGCTAATTGAAGAGACATATTGGTTGAAGCCCATGTTCACCACGAACTGTATCACCATTTATCTTATTGAATGCACTCGTAGCCTGCATATTAGTTCATTTCCTATGGAGGATTTTATTCTACCAATTTCATTAGACACAACACCAGCTTTTGGTTGCAGCCCCTTAAAATTAGCCCTACTGTCACCTAGTTTGAGTATTGACAAACCTTTTAATACCATGGACGCTTTGTTGGTGGTATATCTTGTGATAGCACTTGAACTGTGGAGTCTGTCTTACTATATCAGGTGATCTAAGATGACCAACGTAAAGTTAGTTCATTTCTGCCATTCCCAGCTTCTTTGGTATGATTTAAATCTCACATTCTTGCACATAATTTTTGAAGTGAAAATACTTGTGGGGCGGTGTTAATTGGATTTCATGAAACGAAAAAGTGTAACGAAAAAGAGATAAAAAAAATTAGACCGTAGAAGTGCTACGAGGTTGAAGTGAAACTGTAACGAAGTTTCTCAAATAACTCTAGTCCTTCCTTATCAAACTATTGACTTCTCATACCCTATCTCATAGAGGTATATTAGTTTTTAAACAAAGTTTGTAACATAGAGAAATAATTTAGCTACATATACCTCAAAGTATGTGAATTGACTCAGAATCGCTAGCTGAGTCGATTAAGCCATGTCTGTCTGTCCGTCCGTCCATCTGTACGTCACCGATTTTTAGGACTTACATTTTGAGCTAGGATAATGAAATTTGGTAGAATCATCTATGTGATATATAACCTTATGGTTCTATTATTGACCAGACCGCTCAAATAACTGGACTTGTGAATTTTCTTCTTTTTAATGTGAACATTGACGCAATGATCGTCATCTAGATGTCTTGGAAGTTTTTCACCATTGTATTTACTTCAACTGGAACGTTGATGATCTGGCCATATATTCCATATTGTCCATGTCCATGCCGTAATCGTCGTATTTGCATGAATAGAATTCTTGGTGATATAAGTTTTTCTGATACCAAGTCTAGGTGGGGCAGATGATGGGGTATTTGAGGATAAAAGAAGCCATTATACATTGACAATGTTGGGACAGAGGTGGTGTTACGTGATCGGAAGCAAGTATTGCAAACTTTCATTTGTTCTCTATTCATAGTCGGTGCAATTGTGTTCAAAATGTCATCTTACTGAAGCGCCGGAACTCTTAAATCCTCTTTAAACCACAATCGATCACAAATAGAGCAAGGAAAGCCAAAAGAGTTATTTTTAAATTTTTTATCGAATTCTTTATAAATATTCTTAAATCGAATGAAGTGTTTGTTAGGTAGGCTAGTACTAACTGTAAATTCTGGGATGTCATTTCCCCTTATTGACGGTTCTGGGATGTCTTTAGCGACACATGAAATATTCAGGGTCGCCGATACATTAAAATCATTGAAGGATTTATCGGTTGTTCGACTTCCATTACCAGTGAAGCGTTCGGAAGTTCTTGGACGATGACAGCCCTCTTCCTTGCCACAGCCACAACCACAATTCCACACTATGACTAAACCAACAAAACTCACAACAGAGCGCTCTCTAATGCTTGCGCTCTCGCATGTTGTTGTTGTTGTTCCGTGTTCTTCTTCTACTGTTCGAACATTTGTTCTGTCCGCCGCGCCCCCCTCCTTTCTCATTTAATTTTCGGATGTGTATTGTGCTTTGTCCTTTGGGTTCACACTTAAAGTGCTCTCTCATCCTTACGCTCTTGCTTGTTGGTTGCCTGCCGTTGTCCCACCAAGTTAGCTTTCCCCTACCCATGACTTTTCGAGTCGTTACATGTGTGTTTGGATTTACCCCGACGAGCCCAAAGAAGTTTCACTTCAAAAATATCGGTTCTCGGCTGATCACAGAAATCAAGCAGCGTCGGGCGCGGTTATTATTTAAATGAAATTCGCATGGGAACACTGGTGTTGTTGGCATCTTCCTTTTAAATATTTATAAAACACCCAATAATACTTCACCCAAAACTATATCGATAAAAACGTTTAAAATTTTGTTTCGGGTGAAATTTTTATTCTTGAAAATTAGTTTGGACGTTTTCACCGACTTGCGAATCCGATTCCGAGCTAATGCTTCAACTGATTTTTATAATCGACCACTATAAATGCATTTATAGGGTTTATAATGTGACAGAATGAGAAAAAAAACGCTTAACGTTTCACTTTTAACGGGTGTGAAATCTCGATTTTATTTATCATAACGAAGGTCTAGAGGACCCTTGTCGCCTGCCATCAGACGATCTAATACGTCCAACGTCTTTATATATGCAATTTCCCCTCATATGATAGCCAAGCTCTTAATAATTAAACTACAATGAACCAATGATCAGAATTGATGTCTGTCCCTACCAAAGTAGTATCTTCTTCGCAATCTAGGCCTAATAAGTACCTTTACTGTTACTGAAATCGTCGATTTTTAGATCAAGAAACGATTTTTTGAGGTAATCGACATATTCATATGAAATCCACTCGGTTGCTCAAAAACTGTCAAACCTAAGCAGTGTCCTCAATCGACCTCCATATCTGCTATATTAATGTCCTACTGTATATCTGCAAACGCTATCAACGACATTCCTTTCAATCCACTCATGGACATGTCATATGTTTCACCTTCAGATACACCCCTTTCCAAATTGTCCCTAGAGACAACTTAACCACCAAAGCAAATACAAAAAAGCAAAAAAAAAAAATACGAATCTCCTACTCCATATCGCACAATTCATAACAACGCGTGTCCGCTTTCAAAACAGCATCACCCGGTTGTCGCGTCATATACGTGTAATATTTGACCGCCCACTGGTACCAGATTTCCATTTCGTCGACTCCGCTTACCGCCACAGACACACCCAACTTTTCGGTGTCTGGAGCGAAAATAATTTTAATTTATGATTAATTGCCCAACAACTGGACTCCCCCCATATAGCTCACATTACCACAATCAAGGACAACATGAAACTGCAATAACTCCTGCAGGCTGCCCCCTCCCCCCATACAAACATGGTTTCGAATTAAAACAATCGCCGAGTCAAATCAGAGAAAAATGTATCTCCTCCGTTTCATGGTTCAAATGGTCAACGCGCAAATTTGCCAAACGACACACAAAACACAAGTCGCTAGCGCTGCAGATTGCAGAAATTGTGTCAATCGCGTGAAATGCGGTCCCCAAACCAAGCTTATGTCCGCTGGACCCATACCAGCCAAGATTCTGTGTTAGTTTCACCCGGCGAGCAAGTTAAACTTGTTTTGGTCATTCGAGAAGGGAGATTGTGCGATGCAGATACTGTATCTATTGTTTGCTTAAATACCTCAACGAACAAAAAATAAAGAAAGCAACATATTGACAACTGAAAGTGTCAAACTGCAATCGAGTGCACAGGTCATCTTCGTCTTGTTTAACCACCTCATTTGGCATTCAGTTGGATCGTGTTGCGCTTGCGACTACTCATACGCGTGACGTCACTGTCATGGTCATTACCGTCACAGGCAGGCTGTTGAATGATTTAAAACGCGATAATTGCCATCGAGCGGTACCTAGCGTTAAATTTAAAACGCATACATGAACATATCGGTGGTGAATGCGTGTCGCATGTGAGTAGATACAGCTTCGGGTGGATGGGTTACCAAGTCATGAGGTGGATTAGTTGGAAATTACAACACCAGCGAACTTGACTTGGTTATCGGCTGCCGCGGGAGGATTTTGCGTATTCCTTGTGGCAATTTCGCAAATGAAAGTGGGTCACGATATGTGTTTGTTGGATATTCTTTTTTTTTTAAATAAAATTAATGGATTTTTCTGAATAATGTTTATGAAACGATTTTTTTTTTCTTGAGTCGTTTTATTGAATTTTGCTTAATGTCCTTTTTTTGTTTTCTTCTTCCAGGTAATGTACACTAATCATCGGGCAATTTGCGGACAACATTTATTAGTGAGTATGTCTGGAGATTTTCATAATGTGGCCATTAATGTGCGTGCAAGTCGATAAAGTCGTAAAATTCACATGAATATGTCGAACGCTGTTAAGACCCTTGCTTGCGTGCGAATTCGATTTTAATGGATAAAATTAGTTGTGGATAGGTGTAGGCAGCTATAAAACTGAGTCTTTATTGCATCGCAAATTTTATGATGATGAAAGGGAGTTTAGTCATCCTGTGTTGAAGGAAAGTGGTATTGGTGATTGGTGGTGGCGTGCAAATTTATTCAACAATCGCTTGGATATAACACCGAAAATATTAGGCTTTCTGAGTATTTAGGTAGGAACACTTGATGATGTTTGAAAAAGGATGGAAGGTCATACGTATAAATTTGTATAAAAATAAGAATTTAGAAAGTCACTCTGGCAGACTTTCTAAATTCTTATTTTTATACAAATTGCGTACTCGCTTGGATTTGTGCGGAGTAGAAACATATTGAAGTATCCCGATTCACTCCTCCCTTCATCAAAAATCGCTCAAAATAATCGTTTCTAAGCGGTTTTTTCATGTTATGGACTACTAAAATGAAAAGTTTAATTTAATAATTTTCAACGAGAGACGATCTTAATCTCCGCCTAACATTCATCTTACTATTCATCGTCGGGTATGAACAACAAACACAATATTCACATTCGGCATTTATTGCCCCCGATATGTTTATAGTGATTGTCTTTTCATATGTCACGACATTCCTATCAACAAGTAGAAACATTTTCGTACTTTCTTTTCAAATCGCGAAAATTTCTACCACAGCAGCCAATTGTCACCGACTCTTCTCCGTTCGCTAACATCACCATACTGCGTAACTGATGTCCTTTTGTTCACTTTAAGAATATTAGTCCACATAAAGCAGTGTTATCTATTTACTTAATTACGGTCCGCCCCGGGTGGCAGAAGAACTCGCGTTCTCTCGCACGGTAGTCCAACTCGCTATCCACTAGGCTGTACTCTGGAACATGAAAGACGAGTAAGTACAACGAAGTACTTGAATCGTGTTGACTCATTCTCCGGTAGGTTCCCGATCTTTTTACCTTTTTACCGATCTTTTAACCTAAGCTTTTTCAAGCCTTCATTCGTAAGCTCTATATATGCTCGGCTTGGGTTAACTTCGTGCGAAGTTCTACCGAAACATCTTAACGCATGGTACATGTACATGTACATTGTACACACATCTCTGGAAGCTTAAAAACAACCTTGCAAAAGTTACTTACTTACTAAAGTGGCGCTACAGTCCGGGATGAACCTGGGCCTCAACCAACATGCCTCTCCAATTAGCCCGGCCCTTAGCTAACTGCCTCCAGTTGCGCACTCCAAGTTGGTTGAGGTCGGTTTCTACTTGTGCGCGCCACTTAAGGCGAGGTCTTCCTCTACGTCGTCCAACGTCTGGCTGGGAATCGAAGACTCTGCGAGCCGGAGTATTGGTGCCCATTCTTTCTACATGTCCTAGCCATCTTAAACGTCCAATGCGGAGTTTTTTGACTAGGGGTATGTCGCTGTACAGCTCGTATAGTTCTTGGTTGAATCTTCGTCTCCATAGCCCGTCAACGCAAACGGGACCGAAGATTTTTCGAAGAATTTTCCTCTCGAATCTACCAAGGATTTCTTCATCCGCTTTTGATACGGTCCATGCTCCAGCGCCGTAGAGCAGGACTGGGATGATCAGGGTCTTATATAGGATCTCCTTAGTAGTTCGAGTGAGGGCTTTACTACTAAATTGCCTTCTTAGCCCGAAGAAGCAGAGGTTGGTAAGAGTAATTCTTCGTTTAATTTCTGACGAGATGTTGTTGTCAGAGCTAATAGCGGAGCCGAGGTAGACAAAGTCCCGTACTACCTCAAAGTTATATCTGTCAATGGTGACGTTCTGTCCAATTCGTCGATGTTGTGAGTCCTTTCGTGTTGACAGCACATACTTTGTCTTACCCTCATTTACTATTAAACCCATTTTTTCCGCTTCTTTCTCTATACTTGCAAACGTGGCTATGACATCACGTGGAGTCCTACCAATGATGTCAATATCGTCGGCGTATGCTAGTAGTTGCACCGATTTTTGAAAAATTGTGCCTCTGGTGTTGCAAAAGTTACGCCATCATAATTTCGGTTATGCTTGTGAATTTTCCTGCATAATGTCT
Source organism: Rhingia campestris (assembly GCA_932526625.1). Taxonomy (NCBI): domain Eukaryota; kingdom Metazoa; phylum Arthropoda; class Insecta; order Diptera; family Syrphidae; genus Rhingia; species Rhingia campestris. The sequence goes on from OW052185.1 coordinate 43,210,504, forward strand.
TAAACAAGCTTCTACCCAAACAATCGACTGCCAAAATGCTCAACCTCCGCGCACAAGTTCTATATAAGGCCTATAGAAATAATTGCTTGTGGAAATTAAATTGTTGTGCCTTATAGAAGAATAATTGCTATTTGGGAAGTTTGGGGCGTAGGTATGTACGCTTAATATTTTGAGGCCAGATCAGAAGAGGTGAAGTATTTCTTGCATCGGTTAAGGAAACCGAGACAATTTAGAGGTTTCAAATATGTGGTTGTTCCAACGAAGTTCGTTACTAGGACACCTACCGAGCCTGGAAAGTTTTTCGGTTTCGACGATGCAAGTGTTTCGCTTGGATTAAATAAGACAGCATTGCGTTTTGGAAGCAAATTTAATGAACTTTGTCGTTTTTGTTCCAAATCAGAAGGTGAAGGGCGTGAATTCGAGAACGAATATGAAAAGCTGATGGTACTGTCATCATCGAAGGAATGGATTGAATTAGAAGTTGCAGACAAAAGATTATAAATAAAAAATGAGAAAGAGAGCCTACGGACATGGAATCTTGATTGGGTGTAGGTGTTTTCTCCGAGATGCTTAACCTAAGTATATCCTTTCACCTTTCTGATTGTAGCATAGCGTTTTTCAGGCAGAAATCATGCCAATTAAAGAAGCCTTGTCCTTCACTGACTGCCAAGCTCCAATCAAATCCCTGGAATCCATCTCGTTCAAATCGAAATTAGACCACCAATGCAGGCTATCTCTTAATGAGATGGCAGTTCATTTTACCATTCACCTCTTTTGGATGCCAGGCCATAGAGACATACCAGGGAGCTATAAGGCGGATGAGGTTGCCAGACCGTTTACTACCCTTGACATTCTACCGAGAGTAGTTATGTTAGGTATGCCCCTGGCTACATGTAAATTGCAGATCAAACTAGATGCAATCAAGAAAACAGATCTCAGATGGATAAACGGCACAACGTGTCAAATATACAGGAAAATCTGGCAAATTATAATCAGGGGCGCTCCATCTGCGTGACAATGCTGAACAGGTCAAACATCAACACCTTACAGGTGTCCTTACGGGACACTGCCCTATAGGTCTACAGTACACGTAAAAAAAGTGGACCTGACTTCTGTAGAAGCTGTTTGTACGAAGAAGAGGAGGAAATTATTCCTCAACTTCTCTGCTCTTGTCCAGCTCTCTTCGACAAAGGAAAACCATATCTGGGAAGCTATTACTTTGATACTCTAGGTGATCTGGCTAATATTAATGTCAGAATCCTGCTACCCTACATAGTCAGCTCTGAATGGTTCAATTAGACGTACGAAGATAGGGAAAGTTGACAATTCTACGTGGTACCACAATGGACCTTTAAGTGGGCATCGCGTGTAGCCACTGCCACCTAATCTAACCTAGCCATATATCCATAGAATTATATTGGGGTTTCGATGCCAGTTTTTTCCGAAGATTCGGCTTTATGTATAGAAAGTTATCCATGCCTTAGGTAAGCTTAAGGGACAAGTACTACCTCTACCATATTATCTGTTATTTCTATATAAATACTGCTTCGAATGACTTCTGTATACGTTACTCATTGGAATGTGAATCACAACCTGAGAAATAGGTTTCCAAAAGATGTCCAATCTCCGTTGTAGAGCTTGAGATAACCTAGATCCAAATTAAAGTCCCTTTCTTCAAAAAGCAATGGCAATGAAAAGTCATTTTCCTGTTGCAATCATATTTTTTTTCTTCCCAGAACTCCATAAGCATGCCTTCCCCTAAGGCAGCTTGTGCTTAGGTAGCTTTCTAAAAAGTTATGAACAAAAATGTGGGATTCATTCACCCCTCCCCTCGTACAACTGATAAACTTCCAAGAAACGATATACCGAAAACAAACTCTCCAAATTCGTATGTAAAATACTTATAGATACAATGTATCTGTAACTGATATCTCTAACCCCACAGCTATAATTTCTATAAAAATCCCCTCTCCACCAGAGCTAGCAATCACAGGGTTGGGAAAACCTTGCTGCTGATTTGGAAAACATGTCCAACATGTGATTAGGAAACTCATCAACACGTAGAGAATTTAATTAGCTGCGCAACTATGCTGACAAACCCCATAGAACCTATATTCTAACCCACTCTCCAAGTAGATTCTAATCAATGCAACGTATCCAGGTATCACATTCTCCGAATAACCATTACACTGCTTTTGCTGTGTTGCTGTTGCTATTTGCTACATCTGATCCACAACGTGAGATAACGTCAGTCGCATCCAACTGACCCCTGGTGGTGCTGGTGGCAGTTCGTCGTCGTCGTCAAGAGACACAACAACTTTCTTCGCCTTGTTGTTGTTGCTGTCATCGTCGTGTGGTTAGAACGATTCCATGTTACTACAACAACAGTTGGCTGTCATCTTCATCATCTAATCACATGCTGGTCATCTAACACTACACCATGCCAACTTTTTCTAACAGTAGAGGTAGCACGTTTCAATTATGAATCCATAAAAGTAATTATCCGCTACCATGTAACTGTGCGCGGTGGATACACGGATTACGGATTGCGGATCGCGCTGAATACACGATCGCAGATGTGAGGTTGGGTAAAAATACGTTTCAACTTTATTGCCCGAACGTGGTGGTGTGGCATGTGTGGCGCGCAGCCATTTTTCTAACCGTTTCAGTCCAGACTTGCCAGTTGCCACAAAAAAAAAAAAAATCTGCTTCTTCTTCTTCTTGAAAATTAATTTATGCAAAAATTCAATTAGAGGCGCATTTTCTACCTTTCCCAAGGCGATGTACACCACAAGGTCTAGGTACACATCACTCGGTAGTTAGATGTTTCATTGAACTCCGGACGGGGGTTCGATGGCTCTTCTAAGCCATCCACCACCAGTTCCAGCATCACCGCACCACCCACTCCTCTGTGGCCGTATCTCTTCCTTGTTTGACGCCCGCATAAAAATAAATGGAATGGCAGTAACCCGACAGTTTCCATTCAATTGTCTTGGCTATGTATGTGTGTGGATTTTCCTTTCGCTTTTCCCGCTCTGTTTCTCCCTGTTCTGTTGTTGTTATTGGCCATGGCTGCCGTACTTCTATTCTGAAAGGTAAACAACCGCGAAATGATTCTCTCGATCGCGCGGTAACAAGGTACGCAGCAGACAAAACAAAAAGCTAAAAGAATGGTCTTCCTGTTCCGATGTGTTCGCGTAGATAGGACTCCGCCAATAGATAGATACAACTGCGAATACCACCAGTACCTACCTATGCCTACCTAGTATACCTACTTCACGTCTTCTTCGGTCGGTGGACTTGACGTTGAAATTGAGAGTGGCAGTGAGTGGTTCAGTTTGGTTTGGCTGCTTCGAAGGCGGATGGGAATGGAAGGGAAATCGTGGATAATTTGTTGCACTCCTACACGAATTTTATGTACGGACATTAGGCACTTGAAAAGGAGAAAACAAAAAATCGAAAGAGAACACTTGGATTTGGTTGGCGATAGAGGAATCTTTTGCGAGTCTAAGATGGAATTGTGCGCCTTGACCTGACATTGACTTGTAGTTCTATTGATAAATCTGCGATAGTCTACGTCTCTATGGTGGAATCAGAACCTTGGATCTTAAGGGTTCTAGGAAGTAACACAAGACAAGTCGTTTATTACACAGCAGCAGACAGTATTGTGGAGGACTTGAAGCCGAACCGACCAGGGATTGAGGTGATCAAATACTCAAGTCACGCGTCGTTTGTGTGACTGTGGTTCTGGTTGGTGATACTTAGCTTGAAGATGTTGTCGGCTATCGGTTATACCCTTTTTGTTAAAACCATTTTTGGAAACTTTAGCTCTTGCAAGCGTTTTTCAAACGTCGTCGGAATATTTGCAATTGTGAGGTTCCAAAATCATGCTCGCACAGCATTTTCTTTTTGATACTCTGACTATACCCCCAAAGATTCACACCTATCACCTGATTGACATTTTGAATAAACTTGGCTTTCCCAGATCGGTTCCTACTCTTGTGACAGATATTCCGAAGGAATAGTCTTCACCACACAAAGGATACAAAGAAGATACATGCTAACCCCTTACACCATCGATTTACAAGAACTATGGCCGTCCTTTACGATTTTAATAACTAAAAGTTCACCTTACTACATCTATAAAAAAAGGGAGCTAAAAGGCGTTCACTGGTTTCTAAACGGAACATCCTTATACCTCCTAACAGACATTCCAAAGAAAAATTAAGAAATCTAACCCCTACACCGTTGAGTTTCAAGAGAGTTCGATGAAGGTGTACAAAGGTTCAAAGAGGGTTTACGCTCAGGCTACACTTTATTAACATCATAGCGACAATCAACTATTCTCTTGCCACCATTAGGCGCCATCTATTGGATGTTTTATGCGCCACATAATGTGCGGTTATACTATCGCTACACAGCACTATTGTGTGTGATTGTATCCACGAAATGTCATGTCCCGTCCATAGAAAATTTCCCAATCGTCAGCCATTAAATCGTCGACTATTGGAGAACTAGCTTCAATGGTGGGTCACAACGTTTTTCGGATATTGCCTTTCGCGATCAGGAATAATGCTAACAAACTTTCTGCAAAACTAGCGGACAATTGGAAATAACTTAAAGATCATTGTGGAACCATGTGTGTTGCCAGTTTAATGACACCTGCAAGTATGCCTAACCATCTCTTCCAAATTTTGTCAAAACGAAGGGTTTCCTTCCAAATTTTGCCAAAAGGTTGTTTTTTTCTCCTTAAGGAAGGTGAAAGGAGGATCTACCAATAGCTTCTAAATAGTTAACCTCTCGGGATTTCCAGACGTACTTCTTCTCTCTCGCAATGTAATCAATTTGGTTCACCGTTTGTTAATCTGGAGACCGCCATGTCCCTTTTTGGATATCGAGGAGATACGGGCGATTTTTTAAGCGTAATTTTTTTTTTAGAAATCGAATAAAACCCTCAAATTTGCATCAAATATTCAAAATTTGTATTGTAATCGATAAATAGGCCTTTGCCATTTACCTTTTAAAGACAACTTCATGTAAATGTTGTCCGCGGCTCCGTTTCAAATGGTCCATTCGGAAGGTCCAACTCAGCCAACTGGGGCAAAAAAAAAGTCGCGTATCATGGTTCGATATCGTTCGCCGTTGACGGTAACGTTTTTTCCACGATCGTCTTTGAAGAAAAATGGACCGATGATGCCACCAGCCCATAAACCACACCAAACTGTCGTTTTTGAGGAATGCAACGATAATTCTTGTATGGCATGTGGCTGTTCATCACTCCAGATGCGAGAGTTTTGCTAATTTACGTATCCGTTGAGCCAGAAATGAGCCTCATCGCTGAACACTATTTTTCGATAAAACAACTGATTTTCATGGAGCTGTTCTAAGGCCCATTCACCAAACATTTTTCACAGAGCACGAATTTTGATAATAAATTTCAATAATTTGCAATCGTTGCTCGTTTGTCTTTCCATGATTAAATGGCAGAGGATACTGAAAACTTTTTACTTTGACAGATGACGTTTGGACGCCAGTGCTGCCAACCTGAAAAACTTAACTCCTAAAAAATCACCCGTTAGTACGTGGTGTCTTGCAGCCTGTGCTTTCCGACAATAATGCTTAAAATGTTGTATCTTTCTACATTCGTTTAAAAATTTCCCAGCCCAATTTTAAAATCCTACTTTGGTAGTCGCTCATAACTTAGCCCAGGAGCTGGTGGAGTCAGTCCTAAGCAATGTCATCATAGTTTCTTCTTCGTAGAGTGAGCGCAAATAAGACTTATATTGGCAAATGTGGCCTTTATACACATTGTAACAATAAATTTTTCTAATGGCTTCAAGCCATACGACTTCTTGCTATCCTTATAACAAATCTACATCTGAAAAGTCCTTATTTCTGCTCAGCATAACTGTGACATAGTGTGAATTATCTAGAATTTGTTGAACGCCCATAAATGGATTTTCCCCATTAAGAGAACACCGTTGAGCTACGAATAGGTATCCCATGCCGCTACTACTTAGCAATTGACTAGACCTATCTGTGCACCTGGGAAACTTGTTTTCGTATAAAAAAATCTTTTAAACGCCTAGAATCACCTGTGGAAGGTATTCGATTTTTCATGTGGATCATAAAATTTTATAATCCATTGGGGCATAAACTCGATTTAAATCAATTTTAAACCTAGAAGTGGGTTACCTCCAATAATTTGATCAATACTGTGGATTCGATTTCTGAATCTAAGTTAATCACGTCTAAAGTTGTAAGGTCTTGAGGTCTTGAAGAACGGAACATTCTTAAGTGAGTAGTTTCAAGTACATCCTTAGAATCTCAGTGTTTTGATTTTACTAACCCTGCACTAGTCTGCACCGAATTCGTGTCTGGATATATTGATCTTCCTAGGGCTGATTATGGGCATGGTGATTTATCTCGTCAAAGTACGATCATGTGTAGGTAAAGTAGAAATAAAATTAAGAAAGAGACAAGCGATTGAACTCAGTATCCAGCGCTTCAGCATTTCACCAATCGACTGAACAAATCGCTGTACTAGCTAGTATTCGGATCAAAATAGATGAAACGCTCTTCCACCCATGTGGATCATGCGATCGCATTTGTCCAGTGGTTCCACAATCTTCCATTTGGGCTTTGGATTAAATTGGTTAATTTGGCTAGACGCGATGTGCGTGCATACTTAAACTGAAAATGGCCGTTGTGAAATTGAGCCTTAGTAAACCATTACGAGGTAACTATAAAGCGGGGAAGGTTTCTGACATTAATTTAAGCCAGGTCACCTAGATTGTCAAAGAAATAGTCTCCTAGGTGGAGTTTTCCTTTGTGGAGATCTGTGGAGCTGGAAAAGAGTTGAAACGATTAGGAATGCACTCCTCCTCTTCATCGCCCAAGCAACTTCTGCAAAATCCATTGCTTTGGAGGCCTAGTCTTTTTGCATGTGTCCTGGAAGGACCCATTTGAGCTTGTATTTGAAGAAAATCCCAATGGCCTAGAGTTCCCAGGAAGATTAGAACTTTTGCGATGCTCAGTCCATCATCTTGAATGAGATATCTCTTACTCAGTTCTTTCTGAACTGCTTCGAATTTGAGAGATCTTGTGGTTCTTCATTGCGTGTACTGCTTGGGATTAAAACCCGCTTTGGTCAGTGCTACCCAGTTTTTTTTAGAATCAGATTTGGTACCGGACAACCACAATCAATTGAACATCTTCTTCGGTCTCGTACGGTCTTCTTCGCATTGATAGCCTATAGGACTTATTAATTGGACCTGGTTCTCATCTACTATGCCTCTTCAGTTGGTCATGTATTTACAAATACAAATTTTTGGTGCAGTAGGGTTAGCACACAAGGCCTAAATTGTTTCTCACATCCATTTGTTTGGGTTTGATATTCTTGCATGATGACGGGCTCTTCAATTTTATGCCGAATCCGAATAGATAAGTTAAAATAAGCTTTTTCAATGAGAATTTGTTAGATTATAGTCTGATCTTTTGATAAATTCATCCAGTAGGTACGAATCAAAGCCTTTGCAGGCTAAAAATATTGCACGGTGGGACCTACAATTCTATCCTTAATCCAAATATATCAGTTGAAATAGAATAGATAACATTATTAGATCATGATGTGGTCCTTTGATAACGAATTCCAATACGCACCACCTATATTTTGGTCTTCCTCATCGAATACCTTATTGGCTTAAAATATTGCACGATGGTGGGACCAAAAATTGTATCCCGAATTTGAATGGATGAATTGAGATAAGTTTTTCATAAGATAAGATAAGTTTGGCATTGATTAGACCATGACCTGGTCTTTAGATAACATCGCACCATTTAAATTGTGGTTCCTTCCAAGTGAGAACATAAGACTAGGAACATTGGTATCTATTTACTAACTTATGAGGTTGATATTCAGCTCGTTTAGTTTGCAAATTGTTTCCTCCAATGCCTGTTATAAGACTTTTTCTTCATTCGGTTGTTGGTAAGTTCCATGTTTTAGCTTGGTAAAGTTGAGCTGTGGTGATCAAAGGATATCGTTAGTGATTGGAGCTTAGTCCTACTATTTTCTTTTAATTTAATTCGTATTCTGCGATATTGGGGATATGTCAATCTCTTTTATTTAATCAATTTGTTGCTACTATCACTAGTCTATTCTTTGTAAGTCTTTTAAATCATAGACCAAGGCATTAGCCTATGCACCAATTTCGCAGCTACTGTAGTTTGAGAGGTCAAAGGCAGGCAAAACGAATCTTGATATTCTGATTTGGGTGCATGCATGTATATATCTCAAAACATTCGAATTTTCTATTTAAATGAAGGTATCAAAGGGTTTTCGCGTTCCCGGCTCTTTTTGATTCCCGGGCATCGGGAACGATTATTTAATATTCCCGGGAATTCCCGGGTAGTCGGGAATGAGTTATTTAGAAAAAAAAACTCTCGTTTTTCAGTAGTTTCTTTTTATTATACAAATTTATGAGTCGAAGAAATAAGACTTTAAGAATACCAAAGCATTCAAGGACCTATCGGACAGCCTGATTCTTGCTTTGGTCACAAAGCTTCCAGCGATTGAATACACCCTCTCGCTTTCTGCATATGTTGGTTTCACTGTTGAGAGGGATTTGTATAACAGATCCAAATTAGGTATCGGAAGATGCTGGAACAAGTCTGACAGCGTTGTTGATAGCTTCATTCAACTGCATTTCGAAAGATGTAGGATTATCAGACGATTCTTGCAACATGAGAGTATCTTCTTCACTTGATTCAATTTTGTTAGAAAACAAGCGCGTAAATATATTTTCTGCATATTTAAAAAGGCTTGTTTTCGAAGCATTTGGCAAGTCATTTGATGTAACGGGTGATCCAAGTAGAGATACTTTTTTCAATAGCCTTTTTTGACAGATCACGTGTGAGTCGTGTCATGCTGTCATGTTATTTTTGTTTAGTATTGTTTGGCATTTCATAATGGAAAGACTTACGCGTGAACAACTTTTACAAATTGTTCAACTTTATTATGCAAATTCACGTTCTGTGAGGAATGTGTTTCGTGCACTTCGCTCAACTTATGGTCAACATAATCGGCCTACTGAGCGTACTATTCGCAACACCATCACCCATTTTGAGACCCAGCATTCATTATTGGATAATATTCGACCGAATAGACCACGTCCAGCACGCTGTGAAGAAAATATAGCGGCCGTAGCTGAGAGTGTACACGAAGACCGTAGAGAGTCGATTCGGCGCCGGTCGCAGCAACTCGGACCATGATAACCGCCCAACATTTGATAGACATAATCTTCAAAAAATAAATGCCAAAGAATGTTCTTTCAAATAATAAAAAGGGAGTTTGAAGTCTTCGGATTGCATCCAGTAGAACTGAAATAATAGCATCGCATGTAAGAATTGTTGGGTCTTTTCTGCTCAGTGCTTTCACCGCTAATTTAACAGGATCACATATTTATACCATATTCTGCAACTCTTCTTCATTTTTTTCATTCAAGTTCCAGTTGTAGTTCAAATCGACGAGAGCTTTCTTAATACTATTTTTTACCAACAAGAATCTTTCTGAAATAGTAACTAAACTATTCCAGCGAGTTTTTACATCTAACAGGAACTGCATTTCTTGTCCTTTTTCTTGTTTAATGAATTGTTGAAGTAGAGTATTATTTAACTGGACTTTTTCGAAACATTTTTACGATTTTTCGGACCGCGTTTAGCAAATAGAATAAATCTGGACGAAGGGTAACTTCAAGGTCATCTTCATCGTCAATAATATGAAATGAAAGCTCATAGTCTTCAGTGTCAAAATCGTTGTCCTCCGCGTCTGATTCAATTTCAATTTGAATTGTATTTTTGCCGGGTTATTTTTTATAAATCACATCCGTAACAGCTAAATGCACGGCGTGATTGATGCAAAGCAACGTTTCTGACCGACTTTCTCTCCCAATCTTCTTCATTACAGATGCCCCATCAGATGTTGTAGCTACAATGTGGTTTTCGTTATTCAAATCGAATTCGTTAAGATGTTTTGCAACTATATCCTTAACTTCAGTTGCACCACATTTACCAGGAATAAACACCAGTCCTAAGGAAAATACCCTTCCATCAGTAGAGTGTAGGTTGATGTTCAGATAACGCCTATTTCTTAAGCTGGTCCATTCATCCAACGTTATACTGAACCGTTCTTCAATGTTTATTAAACTGTGCAGTTGTATTTTTATGTCAGTTTTTATTTTATTTTTTATTTTTTAAAACTCTATAATGAGTTCCATAACCTTGCCTTCGCTTTTCGGTAAATCTAGTTTTTGCTTAAAAGATTCGCGAATGAATTCACTGGTGTGATAGCGCGGATTGATATGCCGTCTTGAACAGCCAAACGAGCTATAACTTCGGAAATGTTACGAGTAGGCTGGAAAAAACCACTGATATTTTGCTGCTCAATTTTAGGTCGTTTTGCTTGCCACGCATTTTTGGTAATCGTAGAATCATTGTCAGTTTCTATAATAGAAGCGCTTGGTTGTGGATTATTTTTTTCGGCATCTAACTGTGATATTCTTAGCTTATATACTTTTTCTAAGTGTTTAACTAAACCACCAGTCGGTCCTCATCGCACGTCTAACCGTAGACACCAAGGTCGTACGTTTGTCCATCACCTGGGTTAGATTTGGGAGAAAATTCAACATTTCAATGATGTAACTGCGCCCATTTTTTATTGCCAACGTTGTAGTACTTAAGATTCAGTTAATCCTTAGGGGATTAATCCTTTTAAAATAAAATACCTCCAGGTGGTCATTGATAAGTCACATCTTTCAAGACAACATTTCAATTGAATTACCTTGTGCATGTCTCTAAGGTCCGATTTCCTTCCTACCAGAAGTCACCTTATAAAAAGTCATTCTTCCAATATTACATGACTAGCCATCTACCTATTTTTAGGCACAATACTCTCCAGAGTCCACCTCAAACCGATGATTTCATTTAAGTATTCACTTTTCCTATCCCCAGTTCGTGACACCTAACCATTCAAAGCTACTTCTCCACATGTTCCTTATATGACCAACCCTCCACTTATATGTCCAAATGACATGCAAAATAACCCCCTCGACTATCCCCATCATCTTGGCAGGTATTAAACGTTAAATTGACATGCAAATTTAATACTTCACAAGCTTAATGGCGAACTCTTTGACGATATGTAAGTCATCAGGCATCTCGTCTAAACTTCACGTACGATTAATTCTTAACGCTCTTGTGCGCTGATTACACTTGATTTGCGGTAATGACGTAGCGTTTAGCATTTTGAACCTCTCACCCATAGATGGCACTCTTCCGCGGGATCACAAAGCGTCGCTCATCTTGTGGGTCAAAAAGGAAAAGGGCACTTAGCCAAATTGATATTGCCTCAGTACTAACCACTACCACACTGACGTGCTCCTTTGCTAATTTAATTTTAGACATTTCGACCTGTTGATGGGGGATATTACCCGTTATTACCCGCACTCCCAACACATCTGCGTCGGGGTTGTTAGACAGGACTATTGCGGCGCCATATTAAGCAAAACATAACTGTCAGGGGACAGGTGCATCTGATCATCGTTTTGCACACTTAAAGGTGCAAGGTAATCTGCAGTAAGCACTTTTAACGGATCACTAAGTTGGATTATTAAGAAAAACGATCACATGAACCGGGAAAAGTGATCATGATATGGCCTCAACGAAGCCGGGTAGCTGCGATGATTATTTAATGGTCAGTCACAGTTAAATCGATCAGCGGAGCGCAGTTAATCATGAACTAGTTATTAGAATGGAGATGCAATCGAGTGGCAGGCTTGGAGAGTTTGTGTATCTGAAGGTGATGATATGAAAAGAGATCGTTTAGATTGTTTTTTTTTTTTATATGGCAAGGAGATGTTGATGGGTAGATTGGTTTTCCATTTGTTGGATGGTGTCGCTTTTTAATGTATAGGTGATGTTTAGAAATGTCAATGACTATGTTGTACATATTTATTTTAAACATATAAGTGATCATTTAATATTATGAAGTGATAAAAAAGTAATTTGAAGATCACTCATAAATTCTTACATATATAATCGCTTGTTAAATTTTTTTTCTTTTTATAGAATCGCTTGAATTAGGTGATTAGATACAAAATGGGTTAAAAAAACAACTTATACAAAGTTTTCTTTTATGCGACGTTAAAAATTTTATTAGAAACCCCTTTTTGTAATGTAAGTTAAAATTGAAATTGTTGAGAAAACTATCCTCAAAAGTTTTTAAATTAATTTTGTTTGTCATTATGTAAATATTGAATTAAAAAAATAAAATATTTTTATTTAATTTTGTTCTTTACAATCATCAATCAAGTAGCCACGTCTATTGACGAAAGCAAAATGTGTCTTTATCATGCATTTTCCATCACTTTTTTGAGCATCCCAGGCGGTATAGCGTTGATTCGGCACCTATGTTTGCCTAAAGATGGCCAATGATCTGGGACTTGCTGGTGTACACTTTGCTTTTTAAATACCTCACAAAAAGATGTCCAGATGGGTCAAATCTGGGGATCTGGAGAGCTAAAGGGCCATTTTTGGATAGCACATGTCCAAACAGGAAACGTTCTTACAGAAACTGCATTATTTGATCTGCAGAGTGGAATGGGGTACCGCTATCGATTCCCATCGACTGTTTCGCTTTCTCTTTAAAAAAAATGGCGCAAGATGGAGTTAGCGATGATGTTTAAAATTATTTTATTGTGTGTCTTCTCTGTTCTCAGATCCTTTTGCGTGGTATTTGATTGTATAAAAAAAAGTAGCAGCTGCTATAAGCCTTCAGTCCGAAGATCTGAACAGGTTATTCTTCTACATTGCTTTGGCGGAAACTTCTTAACAAATGTCATATTTACACACATCCGCAGAAACTTTATAGAAACCTTACAGAGGATATACCATCTTCTATAAAGATTGTGGATTTTTTTTTTTAATTTGCGTGCACTCAAGGGGTTATGAATACACTTTATATGTTTTAACACAGTGCGGGCGTTAAGGATATTCGGGATAAGAAGAAAGGAGATACCGATGTACATTGGTTTTAAATGTCTGTAAGTTAAATTTGGAAGGAAAAACAGAGTTTGGTAGAGCATTCCACATTCGTTTTGTTCGTTTTATGTACGAATCTCTGTATTTCAGCGGTCGTCCGAAGATAGGCTTAAGGATAAACTGATTTGCATTCATAGCGTAACGTGTATTGCTGAATTATTGAATAAGAGGAATGCAGCTGGCTATTTCATTTAAACATTGGTTGTTAAAATAGCGATAAAACAAGGTAAGGCAGGAGATATTTGACGATGTTCGAGCGAAACTAAGGAGTTCGCTCTTCTTATGTCTCCTATAAGTTTTTTTCACACGCGTTTCAATCCTATCTAGTAGGTGCAATTTTGGTGTACCTGACCATAGGTGGGCGTTGAATTCAAGTTTAGGGCGTATAAGCGCTTTATATAATGTGGCCAGATCAGACGGGGTGAGATATTTCTTACATCGATTAAGAAAACCTAGACATTTCGCTGCTTTTTTAGCCGCTTCGAATATGTGGTCGTTCCAACGTAAGTCGTTACTAACACACTTACCTAGCATGGAAAGCTTTTCGGTTTCTTCGACATAAGTGTCATTCATGGATAATGGCTGTAGATTTTGATTTCGCTTTAATGACAGAAGGCAACATTGTGTTTTGGAAGTATTGAATTCCACTCTGTTGGATTTACCCCATTTGATAATGCTGTCAAGGTCGCTTAACATATTTTGACGTTTTGAGTCCACGGACCACGTTCGAAGATGAGGGACGAGGACCTAAAAACGAATATTAAAATCTGAGGGTATTGTCACCAGCGAAGAAATGAATTGGATTAGAAGTTGCAGACAGGAGATCATTTAGAAAAATGAGAAAAAGATTCGTAGACAAAACTGAACCTTGAGGGACACCAGCATTTATTTGGTGAGTTGCAGACTTGAAGCCGTGCAAAACAACTTAAATTTTAATGTTTCGAAAGATAATTTCTAATCCATAGAAGAAGTTTTTCATCGATTCGAAATCCATGCATTTTCCTGTCAAATATCAAGTGCAACAATTTTGCTTTCTCCACCATGGTGGATTAATTGTTTCCACTTTTCGGTGAGATATGTCATCAAAAACTATATTGCCGGTCATTGAGAAGTTTTCGTGTTTCGAGATATTTCATAAGCTGACGATTTATCAGCGTTTCCATGACCATGGAAAGAAGGGACATAAGTGCAATTGGTCAGTAGTTGGAGAGAGAAGAAGACTCGCCTGTTTTTGGTACAGGCTGGACAAATACTGTTTCCATCTACTCGGAAAGAATCCTGATGAGTAGGATAGATAGAAAAGCGCTACGCAGTGGTTTTGCTAGAGTGGAAGAACACCTCTTCAGAATAATGGGGGATATACCATCTAGACCAGCGGATTTGTAAATGTCAAGATCGAATACAACTCTTGCAACTGTACGAGTACGAAAGTGATTTTGTCCCATAGAATGATCTACGTTCTCAAGTACGGGAGGAGACTGGGCACAATATGGCAATTTAGAATTGACTGCGAATTGCGCAGCTGCAGATTGGCTTTATCTAAAAAGCTGGAATGTCATTGTGAAAAACAGAGTTTGGTAGAGCATTCCACATTCGTCTTGTTCGTTTTATGTACGAATCTATGTATTTCAGCGGTCGTCCGAAGATAGGCTTGAGGAAAAACTGATTTGCATTCATAGCGTAACGTGTATTGCTGAATTATTGAATAAGAGGAATGCAGCTGGCTATTTCATTTAAACATTGGTTGTTAAAATAGCGGCAAAACAAGGTAAGGCAGGAGATATTTCGACGATGTTCGAGCGAAACAAATGAGTTCGCTATTCTTATGTCTCCTATATGGCAATTTAGAATTGACTTCGAATTCCGCAGCTGCAGATTGGCTTTATCTAAAAAGCTGGAATGTCATTGTGAATGTGAACTAATGATGAGGCCGAATTTTTTATATTTTAAACAAATGACCAAAAGTGTTTACTACCTCTGGGACATAGTAAAATTTTTGCCTCAGCTTTTGGTCATAGAGGAATTTGACACACTTTAAATTTGCATTACAGACATTTCTGGCTTGTTTGAACTTTGCAATTATGAAAGTTATTAGACTGGCTCAACTTCTGTGCACAACTACTATAAAAGCTCAATAGAAGTAATAGCTTTTGGAAATTAGATATTCGAACCTTAAAGTAGAAAAAATGTTAGTTGGGCAATTTGTCTTGGAAAGAAGCATCGCCGTATGATGTGCTCCAATATAACTTTGGCTAATAATATCAAAAACGTAGTGAGTGAGGAAGTAGGTAACATCCATCTATACCAATCTTGTTTTTTAAACATATTTTTGTAATTTGTTTTTGTTTCAATCCGCGGTAGTTTGACGTTGTTGTCAAGCTGATAACAACATCCTTATAACCAGTTCGATTTGACTATAATTCAGAATGTATGTATGTTTTTTAAGAACTGTTAGTAATCTTCGATTCTAAGCTTTCTTCATAAAAATTCGAATTACGAATTAACGTAATGTTTTCCAATATATCTTCAAACAATTAAATCAATCACTTCCGCCTAAAATGTTAATACCTACAATTTTCACAGAACCTTGTTAATAATAGACATTGCTGTAGACGCACGCTAACAGATACATTTGATAACCTTTGACTAATTATATGCTCCCAGCGCAACTCGCAATAATTTTCCTCTAACAGTGATAAGATCTCTCCTATTAACGACTTTTTTTAATTTCCATTTTTAAAAAAACAAAACAATTGGCAAAATCACACACTGGCAACCTTGACAGTTCCATTTGCACGAGATTATGTCACTGCCAAAGTGATTCCAAATCAGCTGATCAAAAAAAAATTGATGTTGCTCATCACTGCCTTGCGCATCGAGTATCTTGTCGTGTCTACTCATCGATACTCGAAATCAATTTAATTACACACCACCGATATGGTTTCGAAACATCAATCAAAAACACTAGTCGCTTCCCCGCCCCCATATTAACAGTTTTGTCATTGAAATGTCAGTGCAGCAACAACAACGTCTACGGGTACACTATGATTATGATAGCCTTGCGAGTGAGTGGGACGAGTGAGCTGATGTGATGCCTTGACATTGGACGATTGGACCATCAATCGGCCCGAAGAATTGATTGATTGAATCACGTTTATGTTTAAACGCATTTTTGAGTTACGCAACATAGACCGAGATGATGATGTAGCATGATTCGAAATTGATGTTTTGATTTCTTTTAATTGATGCTGGTGGTGGTCTCGGTTTGTGTATGCTGTATCTTTTCGGTCCTGTAGCTGACACAGGCAAATGTTACGCCTCCCAATATCTCGATGGGTTAAGTGATGTGATTTTTGGTTTGAAAAATGACGACTTGAGGTTGAAAAATACAATCGTAGATACATGGCTAAGTTGAGATTGAAATTTATCTGATTAATGTAATTTCTTGGGCAAATGGAATCGTGTGGATTGTGTTGTTGGCCATGGGGGTATTGATTGGGAAGAGTTCCAATGTATATCATCGCATTTCAGGAAAAAATTTGCAAAGATAGATAACTCCCTGTCTAATTGTCTCCAGTTTCTCATCGCATGTTGATTAAGGTCGAGTTATACACCACTACCACGTTAATCATCTGTTGGGAAATGAACTACTTGGCGGCTTTCATGTCCTAGCCATTGCCTTAGTCGCTGTACCTATGAAGTAGAAGATTTAGTAATACTTGCGATAGAAAAATTGTTTAAACAGGGAAATTATTTGTTTGTGGGTGCCATAATGGACACTTTATTATGAGCGAAAATATACGGCCTTGAGTTAACCACCAGAAGATCGATCTTGCGGTATTCACAAAATAATAAAAAAAAAGATGGCTAAAGATGCAAGAAAAAGCCCAATTTGAGCAGCAGAGTTAAGAAGGTTGGGAATGCATGTAACCGAAAAAAAGTCGGTCCTTGCCACAAAAAAGTCTCTGAATGCATTTCTATATCCCATATTGCAGTGCAGTCCTGTGGCAAGCGACGGAGAGGGTAAACAGTTGGAAGCAAATGAAAAATCTAGAAAGACTAGAGTGTATAAGGACAACCAGTGTTATGAAAACGACCTCATTTGCTGAATTGAATGTGACCCTACTGGTCCTAAACCTATACATGCAGGAATTGGCGCTGCCAAAGCGCCTTGAGAACCAGCCAAAGATAAAACTGGATCCCGATTATATCCCCTTATAGGCTGTTATTGTCAGAGATGCTATTCTTGTTACTTTAAGCAGTCGAACACCCCTCTGCAACCTCAGATAACATTTTGAACCCAAGATCCGACTGCAACCTAATATCAGGTGGTTTATCACCAAAACTTTGGTCATAGTTCGACAGTAACTGGACCCCAAATTTGTGCGGTATGACAGTACCTAGCTGTCTAAGTTGATAGGGGCCAGCATGTGTCATAATTTCTTTAGAAATCACACAGTAAAAGTAAATAGCAAGGGTGACGATAACAATAACCCTGAAGACGGACAAGCTTACACCTTTGTCTCTCAACCAATACCCAATGTAGCGTTGATTTCTTTTCCATTTTGAAAGAACGTGTGTCGCCCGCAAGGCCGATTTAAATTAAACTTGCCGTGTGTTGAGCATTGGTGATGGTATCACTCGTGTATATGGCTTGAATAACATCCAAGCAGATGAGATGGTTGAATTCTCTTCCCGATTGAAGGGTATGGTCTGGAATTTGGAATCCGATAACGTTGATTGTGTCGTCTTCGGTGACGCCAAGCTGATCAGGGTGATATTGTCAAGCGTACCAGTGCTATCGTCGAAGTTCCAGTCTGTGATGAACTATTGGGTCGTGTTGTCGATGCTTTGGGTAACGCTATTGAGGGTAAGGGTGCTATCAACACCAAGAGTCGTTTCCGTGTGGGAATCAAGGCTCCCGGTATCATTCCACGTGTGTCTGCGCGCGAACCTATGCAGACTGGCATTAAGGCCGTCGACTCTTTAGTGCCCATCGATCGTGAACAACGTGAATTGATCATTATTGACAGGCAGACTGGAAAAACCGCTTTGGCTAT
Organism: Rhingia campestris; assembly: GCA_932526625.1. Classification (NCBI taxonomy): domain Eukaryota; kingdom Metazoa; phylum Arthropoda; class Insecta; order Diptera; family Syrphidae; genus Rhingia; species Rhingia campestris. Next base: position 43,228,659 of record OW052185.1, read on the forward strand.
AGACACCATCATCAACCAGAAGCTTTTCAACTACGGTCAGGATGAGAGCAAGCAATTGTACTGCATCTACGTCGGCATCGGTCAGAAGCGTTCGACTGTAGCCGATGACTCATTCCGATGCCATGAGATACTCCGTCATTGTGTCTGCTACCGCCTCCAATGCTGAACCTCTCCAATACCTGGCCCCATATTCTGAATTAGCCGTGGGCGAGCATTTTCGTGACAAGGGCTAAGCACGCCTTGATCATCTATGACGATTTGTCCAAGCAGGCTGTTACCGTCAAATGTCTCTGTTGCTGCGTTGTCCACCAGGTCGTGAGGCCTACCCTGGTGATGTGTTCTACTTACATTCACGTCTGTTGGAACTTGCCACCAAGATGTCCCCAGCCATGGGTGGTGGTTCATTGACTGCCTTGTCCACCTACATTCCAACCAAAGTCATCTCAATCACTGACGGTCAGATCTTCTTGGAAACTGAATTGTTCTACAAGGGTATCTGAGCAGCAATTAACGTCGTGTTGGTCTGTCTGTATTGCGTGTCGGTTCAGCTGCCCAGACCATGGCCATGAAGCAGGTCACTAGTTCTATAAAGTTGGGGTTGGCCCAATACCGTGGGGTTGCCGTCTTCGCCCAGTTCGGTTCTGATTTGGAGGCTGCCACCAAACAGTTGTTGAACCGTTGTGTTCGTCTTACCGAACTCTTGAAGGAAGGTCAATACGTGTCAATGGCCATTGAAGATCAAGTTGCTGTAATCTACTGCGGTGTCCGTGGTCATTTGGACAAAATGGATCCTGCCAAGATCATCAAGTTCGAGAAGGATCGAAAAATTGTTGTTAGATCAGAATTATTTGAGATCACGTGGATCTTGAGGATTATTACAGCCACTCTTTCAAAAACACCATAAGCTGGTTATAACACCGCAGACGATTTTCTATGTTTTAAAGGTTAATCTTCATTTTATTCGATAGAGCTGGAATGGTACAGCCATATAGCTCCTGCGTAAGTCATTATGTTACATGATACGATAATTTCCATTCTATCAAGCGAAATATGTCTTAAATTCTAACTTAGCTTTGGGCCAATTTGTCTGGTAACCTAGAACTAGGACCGCTACCATCTTAGGTTTGATCTTTTGATTTCACATTTCGTTGGAATATACTGACAAGATGCTAAAAGATTAACAGGTATACCCTGTAAAAATTGGTATTGTAGTTCCATATATGCCAAGGTCGTCAATCACCCTGTAATGTCCCTTTACAAAGGCTCAGTCTACGTGCAAACTCGTAAGAAAATTCAAAAATGGGGTTCCACCTAAGCTTGATGGCACTTTACGAAGCAAACCATCTGAGGTGTCTTCTGGTTAGAAAGCTCCACCTATTCTAAGACTGAAACGGAATGTACTTACATATGTTGTTGGTTTCATAGGCCATCAGCAAAAAATTGTATATACGGCTTAGCACGGCGGTTATCAAAGGAACATATTGCCGGAGTGATGGCTTGGTCTGGAAAAGAGAACCTACATCAAGTCACTCGAGCGTAAGTCATGAAGCCGCTGTCTTAAGTCAACCGGTCCGCTTTAAACCTTGCTTCAGCTTCAATTGCCAATACACCTTTCATATGTAAATGTTTACAATTTTTGTTCTGAGTGTGAGGGATCAGCACTGAACGGAAAGTGTGGACTCAATACGCCTTATTCTAACCAAGACTGGTTGGGTTGAGTTAGGTGATGGTGGGTGCACTGTTGCAAGTGAACGTTTAGACCAGAAGGGTTCGTTGTCATTCCACATGGATCTATCATCTTTCCCCGAATAAATCTGCCTATAACAACGAGCCCGGCTTTCAATGAAGCGGTAGTGAAAACCGATGTTAATGTCTATCAGGTCGCCCATGGTGTCAAAGAAGTTATCTCCCAGGTAAAATTTCTATTTGCTATTGAAGTTTGAACGTTTACAGAGCTCAAAGCGTTAAATTGTTAAGAAGGTGGGTGCTGAGTCAAGTGGTCGCGAGATAAAAACCTTTCATGAAGTTTCCCCGGATGAAGATATCAAAAAACAGGTTCCAAAATCAATATCTTCCCCACCACCAAAGATGAGTATTTAACCATAGAGGCATGACCTTACCCTTTACCATGTAACAGCTAGCTTCGTTTGGACTAGGTTTCCCTAAAGTCATTTCATGTGTAAGGAAAGGTCCTGTGGATCAGAGGAGTAAGTGACCTACTTTCGGTAGGGACAGGGCGTCTACGAACGAGGAGCAAACTCGAAGCCCAACAAACAGTAAGGTTTGAGAGCGGTATGTGGGGTTCCACTTGCATCTCTTAACCAGAGGCTCGTAGTTTTACCATTCTTGGTAGATACATGGCGTGCGAAATCTAAGCACGAGAGCCAATTGTACTCTTAAGACCTAAGAACATTGTGAGGGCTCTCTTACGGCTGAGCTCTACACGGCTTACTTGCGGCAAGGGCCTCTATGTCGCTAGTTGCGGTTAAGGGACAAATCTACTTACACTTCCTGAAGAAGGCCGTCTCCAAATGGAGAAGGTTAACAAATTTCGTCATATCAAATTACTGCAATAGTCACTAGGCACTGGTCAATTGCATCCCAATTGCGGCCAGACTAGGGATCCCACACAACCCCCAATGCCGCAGTTGTGGGAACACAAATCAGAGAGAAACACTCTCACATTTCACCTGCAAATTTCCGGCACTAGCAAGAGCCAGATATCATGCGAAGTCCAACTATACTTCGACAACCTTAGCGATATCTCGGGTAAAAGGATACAAGATCTTATCCGTTTTCTAAACCTCACAGGATCTAGAGACCACCTGTATCACATCCACAACAGTCATAATAAAGGTCACTCGAGTCATGGTAACAAAAAGGCACACATGTGCTACTTGGTTTCAGGCTGTACCGCCACCTCGACCTACCTTCATAGGGCACCCAACAGCCGGATGTCGTTCCTGGGTTGAGAATGAAGTGTGTGGTTCTCCTTAAAACTCTTAACCAGGCTCTAGATGAGAATAAAGGTCTTTACTGTTGCTCTTGACACAAATACGCATTCAGTAGCCTTTGGTTTTCCCAAACTCTAAAGTAACCAAGACCACTAAGATTGTTTTAATGCTTTGAGATATCAGCCCTGTTGGCGGGAAAAGGACGCTTCAATTGCACATACATCTGCCTTGTACCTGGAAGACAGAATTAGTCCGGCAGTTGCTAGGTATATCTAGATACTTTGTTACCGACTCACATTGATTTACTTTGATTTAGGTGCACTGCAGTTATTGTTTGTCTTAGAGTGGTATTTGACCTGGAAGACAGAATTAGTCCGGCAGTTGCTAGGTATATCTAGATACTTTGTTACCGACTCACATTGATTTACTTTGATTTAGGTGCACTGCAGTTATTGTTTGTCTTAGAGTGATATTTGATATGTCGGACTTCCATGCTAATGTGCAGGTTATTCGATCTCAATATACCGCTTAAGCTGCTACCTGGGGACGCTCCCGATGAAAGAGCTAATTTGCCTCCATACTGCAAACCAAGTACTGGCTTTAACCTAGAAAACAATCCCCTCGTTCTGATAGGAACTACTGGATATAGCCTACAATCCTACAAAGGAGTCTGTCTTCGGATTCACAGAACGCTCTTTAATAGTCCAGGAGAACTGATATTTATGTATTCTTGAAGTTCGATGGAGCTTTGTAGAAAAAAAATAATAAGAAGAGCGAATTAATTACCTTCAACTGAGTTCCTCTAAGTTCTCCCGCACTGCCACCCGCAGATTAACACTTAAAAATGCAGAAATCTCCTCACCTATCCACCTCGATCAGCATTAATTCCTTCCACACGCACACATCTGCCAACTCCTTTGTTACCTCTCGAACAAAGAATGCAAAAGGCTGTTAAAAGTTCCAGGAAAACTTACAATGTAAGGCCCTAATTTCATATTCACCACAGCAAACCCTGTTTGGCTTTCATCTCGTTAACAAAGGAAACGCACAAAGCCCACAATTTATGCACTCCCTACGGGACTTTTAGTCCCCGCGTGTATAATCACAGCCTAAAAAGATAAAACAACGTGTGGGCAGATCCTTCCTTGTGCTGAAAATGAAAACGAAGATGAATTTCGAAATTGCGTTCGCCAAGAGTTATTACCCACATGCACCCACTTTTCTGACTCACTTACCCAATTGTGGAGCGCTACGGCATGCTGGTGTCATGCTGTTGCAGATGATATGACAAAGAGACCTGAGACCGTCGTCGCACTGACAAAGGGTCTAACTTATTCCTGTCGTCACTATTGTGTAACGTATACGTCTGTCTACCGATAGCACTGCGCTACGCCCTAATTTTAAGGCACCACACCAAAGAAACCAAAAGGAGTACACCACCTTCTTGTGTATGCACCTACGGAGCATGAATTACACAGCAAATCCGTTTTTTTTTTTTGTTCATTCCGTTGATTGACAAGACAGCTCTAGGTATGACTGCACCCTTGTAGAGTGCGGTTTTTTTTTAACGATTAAAAGTGCTGAATTTTTTTATAGGTGATTTATTGTCTTACGAATGAGGAGTTGAGTGAAAGATTGATTCCCGGGGGAGTCTTGAGACGCCCATGATATAATCATAAAGAGGGAAAACAAACAGATGGCTGACGTGGATTTGGATGAACTCATCGGTTTAGAGGCTTTAAGTTGAATTGAATCACCAGTTGGAAGAAGGGAATAAGTCTTAAAAATTTCCGAAATGACATTTTGATGCAAATGTCATCAATATACGTAGACGCATAAATATGTATCTCATGCGATGCAAAACATTGAGAACCTTATTGTATCCATGTGTCAAAAATTTGAGAACTGTCGAATAAAGAAGTTATTCAGGTTTTTCCGTTTTCCCAAAAGTAAGGTCAGATTGATGTATTCCCTTCTTCCAACTGGTGATTCAATTGGAATATTGTTTTTATTTAATTGGTCCTCTTTCTGGCTCTGAAGTTAGTCTTAAGCTAACATCCAGTTACGTATTCAAATTTGGTAAAGGTGTACTTGATTCCTATAGGGCCCATAGACTACGCATGCCTGCATGTACAATCACAAGCATGTAAAATCACGTTGACTTAACAATGTGTACTGTACAGTACTCATTTATATGTTGATGATTGGAGTCGTCATTATTTTTATGTTTTAATGATTTTTCCTCATAACTGCGCACTTTCGCATTCTCACCACACACTCCTCATGCATACACAAACAAGGAAGTATCAAAATAATCAGAAATTATTGCAGAATGCAATGCGCAGTCAGGCATATGTGGAGTGTGGACCCTATTGGGTTGTGCTTGATAGGTACCTTTGTAAATTAATACTAAAGAGAAACTCGTTACAGCCTAATTGTTTGTTAAAGCATGCACAATCGCATAGTCAACACAATTCACTCTCAGTTTGCATGCGGAATGCACTGCACGGTCAGACATGTGTAGTATATGGACCCTATTAGGTGGTTCTTGATAGGTACCTTTGTAAATTAATACTAAAGAGAAACTCGTTACAGCCTAATTGTTTTTTAAAGCATGCACAATCGCATAGTCAACACAATTCACTCTCAGTTTGCATGTGGAACGCACTGTGGACACTATTGGGTGGTGCACTCTCAGTTTGCATGCGGAATGCACTGCGCAGTCAGGCATGTATAGTATGTGGACCCTGTTGGGTGGTGCTAGATAGGACATGGGTAGCTTTGTATATTTCTACTAAAGAGATAGTCGTTACAGTCCAGTTTTTTTCGGAAAAGCGGATTATCTACGCTTTCAAGATAATTCTTTAGAAAATCTTCGATTCCGTTTGTGTTGATGGGCCATTCAACTACACATTCATCTTGAGTTTCCAATGCGCAGTTTTTTGACGAGGGTATATGGCTTTATAACCTGGTGAAAAAAACTGCTCACTGGAAGCTCAAAATGGCGGAAATATGTAGAACTAATCTAAAATTTCAGAGCCTACTCCGATTTCGAGCTGAATTTCACATTTGGGTATGTTGGGTATGCACCCAAAAAATAAAAATACAACTTTTTGGCGCAACAGGCTCAGTACCTAGGGACGAGCTTTCTCAGAACCATTCATGTGTGCGTGTGTACTATTTGCACGATGGTGGGACCTCCTGTTTTATGCCGATTCTGAACGGCTAAGTTGAGAAAAGCTTTTCTTGACAATTGATACTACTCGGATGATTTTTCATCGCACTAACCATCGCGCCACTGAGGGTATGCAATGCACCCATCCTTAAGTCTCTTAAACAATTTACTGTGGCCTGAGTGTGAAGCTAGCTAAAACAGAACTTGTGCGTTTTCAAAGCCAAGTACGTACAGTATAGCAGGAACGTACCTAACCTGATGACAGTTCTTATGTACAAAAAAGCCGGAGGTCCTAAGTGAGTCTTTAATCCAAACATTTTACAGTGGCTGTCGTTAGACCGAATCTTTCCTACCGCAAAATCGTATGCAGATTTCAAGGTACTAGAAAAATTTCAACGAGTCTCAAGTTTACGCAAGGAAGGTCTTACTTTGGTTATGATGGATTTGATATTTTTCCAAGTTGCATGGTCAGCGGGCCGAGATTCAGCAGATGCTGGCGGCACCTCTTTACAACCCGGGAAGTGTGTGTTAATTAGGATACACAGAGATTCGGATGAGGTCTCTGCCCAGCTACCATCCGACTTTCTTATTAAGGACGGGTTTGAATGGTCCTTCGCTAAGTTTTTGCTCAGTCTGGAGGAGTCTTTAAGGGTATTAATGGATTCGCAGTATTCCTGCCAAGATTCTTTCTTGGCGCTACGAATAGCCGCTTTGTATATTCTGAGGCAATCTTTATAGGGCTGCCAAAAATTGTATTTATGGCAGATGTTAAAGATGACCCTGGTCATATTCCTAAGTTTACTAAGGTCCTCACACCACCAGGGAGGTAGTTTTTTCTTACCGAAACTGGCTGGACACGAGACCTTGAAAGCAGTACTCATTACATTCTCAAAGGTAACGATAGCTGCATTCAGTTCGTCTGTCGAAGTGAACTTAGATTTTGATATTACTTGAAGTGTAGATTTAACTATTTGGTCAAACTTTAGCCAGTTGATTCTTTTGGGATTTCTAAAGGGGATTGGTGCATCAATCCGAATATTGACATCAAAGAGTATCCAGCTGTGATCAGAGAAGGATTTCAGGTTGGATACTCTCCAGTTATGCACCTTTAGGTTGTCGTTGTTTGTGGCTAAAACTCACCGTGCTCGGGAATATGAAGGTTGGGGTACAACCCTTGTTGACAGGTTGTTATGAATTATAAAATCTAAAAGAGACTCACCTCGTTCATTGGTCTCTGAGCTGCCCCACAGGGTATGCCTGGCATTGGCATCGCAGCCCAGAATCAAGTGGGTCTTCTTTTTTGATAACGTGGCTGTGAGAAACTCCACCTCCTTCGGCATTCTGGTTCAGTGCCATATAGGCCGAAGCAGCATACAGACACTCCTGCTTACCAGTTTCAATCCGTATAACAGCTAGGTCGTTGCAGCTAAGGTTGGGACAAAAGAAAGCTTTGATGTGTTTTAATTAACTAAAATACAGGATCTAGGCTTACCGTTATGTTTGTCGATGTTGTAGAATATGTTGTAGTCCTTGTCATTGAGCCCTTTGATAGTGGAACCTCCCACCCAGGGTTCTTGAATTGGGCTGATGTCGATGTCTTCCTCTCTCAGAAAGTCTAGGAGGTTTTCACTAGCGCACCTAGAGTGCTGCAGGTTAATCTGCAGAACTCTGAGCATCTCGTGTGGATGTGGCATCTAGTCGCAGGACTTCCAACAATTTGTTGGCGTCATCGACTTCGTCCGGGTCTTCACCTGGACGCGCTGACCTGAATACTTTGAGTTTGGCATGTCTGATGCCAAACCTCAATCTGTTGTCGGCCTTCTCTAGGGCTTCTAGAGACTCCTCGTTGATGAGTAGGAGGAAGGGCTTAGTGTGTGGGGTTGATGTCTCTACCTTAAGGACGGACCAGTCAGTCATGGGAATTCCGGGGTTATGCAGCTGTAGGACCTGGATCAGTTTGACCCTGTCTAAGTGCATATTGGGTAGCCAAATGCGGGCTCGCGGTCGCCAAGGAATGTCATCGGCTGGAACGAGCTTCAAACTAAAACCCGTCCAGTTGTTCCGAATCTTGGCAACACAGTTTTCGAGGAAATCCCTCGAAAATTTTTCCGCACCCCTTACCACTTACCACCCTAATACCCCTTACCACTTCTTCGGAATCGAAGCATGGCAGAGGGCCACCCGGATTGTCCAGCAGAAAGTCCATAACCATCTCAGACAGCTTGGCCTCAATCTCACCCCAAGCGTCCGCCACCTTGCTACAATTTGTCGGCTGCTCGTCGATAATTGCAACTTCCAGGTCGTCTCTTACGACCCGGTTCTTGGAGCGCTTCGGTTTGGGTTTGACTTTGGCCTCCGCATGCTTAGATGAGTTGCTGGAAGCTGAAAACTTCCCCCGCTTTGAGGCATTAGTTGGCTCATCATGAGACCTACTGCGCTTCGCGGTTTCAGACTCTAGCCGCTTTTCCTTGAGTTTGTTGTGGTCTTCAACAATCTTAAGGTACATGTGTTTGTCGCTGTCTTTGCTATGTACAATACCAGCCGCTTCATTCTTGGCTATCTTACCGAGAATGAAGCAGGCTCTACTGTACTGACTTTTGGTGATGTTCGATACACTTGGTTGTTGGCCATCACAAGCGACCTTAGCCGGAATCGTTTTGGTGTTTAATAACTTAGACGATGCCGATGTGCTGACTGCACATATTCCAACGCCTAAGTCGGTTATTGTATGCAAGACGTTAGACGAAGCGAGTGTACTAACTATACACTGCCCATCGCCTGCGTTTTGTTGGGTGTTAATTGGCTGAGACTCCGCGAGTGAACTAACTATACAATGCGCGTCGCCTGAAGAGGTCTCTAGAGATACCACAGGCGGCGTGGGAATACTGCTTGTATCCTTCACAACGCCTGTAGCCATCTCTTGAGAGGAGGCTAGTAATATGCTTGGCAGGTAACTTTCCTTTGAGAGTTCCTGCTTTTTCCGCAATTAATAGCGCGTTTTGTTATTATCGGGCCAAATCTAAGGGTTTAGTTCTTTGAAGACGCTGCAATATATTTGTTTCGTCAAGAATTTGGAGGACTGTTGTGTTAACGTGTCCTAATAAACGTTTTTTATGTTTTCGTGCAAATTTTTTTGTTTCATCTTTAACCGCGGGAATACCCAGATCTCTGCGTAGATCTTCGTTCCTTACGTACCACGGCGCATTGACTAATGATCTTAACATTATGTTTTCAAAAGTTTGTAAAATGTTTAGATTCGTTTCACTGGTACAACCCCATAGTTGTATACCATATGTCCAAATCGATTTTAGCACTTGCTTGTAACGGGTGATTTTTTAGCTGGTTTGGTTTTGGCAACACTGGTTTTGACAGCTGACGTGTGTTTAGTACCTTGTGTCACTGTCAAACAGCTTCAGTTTGGTTTGCAATTTAACCAGGGATCGTCTTACAAATGAACAACGCTTGCAAATTATTGAATTTTACTATCAAAATTCGTGCTCGGTTCGAAATGTTCATCGCGCGCTGCTTCCATATTATGATCGGCATTCTCGACTTTCTGAGCAGTCTATTCGGAAGATTGTGACCAAATTTCGCACCAAATTTACTTTGTTGGACATTAAACCACCAACACGTTTACGTACTGTGCGTAGTGAAGAAAATATTGCGGCCGTATCAGCTAGTGTGACAGAAGACCGCGAAATGTCGATTCGGCGCCGTTCCCAGCAGTTAGGCCTTTGTTACAGCACTACGTGGAAAATTTTGCGGAAGGATTTGGGCGTAAAGCCTTTTAAGATACAGCTGGTGCAAGAACTAAAGCCAGCCGACCTACCACAACGCCGAATTTTTGGTGAATGGGCTCTTGGAAAGCTGGCCGAGGATCCGCTTTTTTATCGAAAAATTGTGTTCAGCGATGAGGCTCATTTTTGGTTGAATGGGTACGTAAATAAGCAAAATTGCCGCATTTGGAGTGAAGATCAGCCAGAATCATTGCAACAGCTACCAATGCATCCCGAAAAAGCCACTGTTTGGTGCGGTTTATGGGCCGGCGGCATTATTGGGCCATATTTCTTCAAAGATGATGCGAATCGCAGCGTTACTGTCAATGGTGAACGCTACCGAGCGATGATAACAAACTTTTTTTTGCCCGAAATGGAAGTTCTTGACTTGCATGATATGTGGTTTCAACAAGACGGTGCCACATGCCACACAGCACGCGACACAATGGCGCAATTGCGAGGCGAGTTTGGTGAACAGTTAATTTCACGTTTCGGGCCGGTCAATTGGCCGCCTAGATCGTGCGATTTGACACCATTAGATTATTTTTTGTGGGGGTATGTCAAGGCTAATGTCTATAGGGACAAGCCCGCTTCGATTGACGCACTGGAAGCCAACATCCATGCATTCATTCGTGAGATACCGGCCGATATGTGTGAAAGAGTATGCCAAAATTGGACTCAGCGGGTGGGCTACCTGAGACGCAGCCGCGGTCAACATTTGCATGAAATTATCTTTAAACATTAAATTGCAAGGTTCAAACTATCGATTCAAATAAATATTTCATTCATTTTTTCGAATTTTTTGTGTTTTTTTTTTTTTTAAATTTCTAAACCTCTAAAAAAATCACCCGTTATAATAGCAGCTTGTTATCAAGGTTAAGCTTCGAATATTTTCCGAGCAACCAGTACAGTTCTCTGTATTTATTCTTAAGTTCTTCGCATTTCTTTTTTACATGCGACTTCCATTTTAATTTTGCATCGAGTGTCATACCGCGATATTTCGCTTCATTTGCAAACGGGACTCGAACCGTATTTAGAAATACAGGCAAATTGTTTATCCGTTTATACGAAAAATCTACATGGATCGATTTGCTCTCATTAATTGCAATCCGCCAGGATTTAATCCATCCAAAGTTGTTTATTTATCTCTGAATTAACTCTAGTTTCTAAAATTAACTGAGCGTCGATCCTAAAACTAAAATGATCTCACAGTTAGCCGCTTTTTCAATCTTCCTAACTACTGCAGCGTCTCCAAGCTGAAGAAATATTTCTTTAGTATTAACAGGGATGTTATAGTAAAATTTATCCAGAACATACATTAAGGTAAACCCCAGCTCGTAGGAACTCAAATCATCCCCCATTTTGTATGATTTTTTTCCGGCAAAAGGATTCCACCGTCTAACCTTTTGTCATACCACTCGATTACAACATCTGCACACCATCTGGTTTACACAACCAACAGCACAATCAAACAACAATAAAGCATCATCTCGACTAAATGCTGCAAGCTTACATAACCTCACAAAAGCGCCCCATCAAATTCACTTTTAAAACCGATTTAAGGCATCAATTATGTTTCGTCTAACCTCTGTTAAATAGCTCCTCATCATGTAACATCACTTTTTTGTATGGTCTTCCCCCATATTAATTGAATAATAGTTGCCATCCGCAATGAGCGTAATGCCCAGCGCAAACTTCCTTCCAAACCATAGGCTAATCGATCAAAACCAACAACAACAACACAAGTTAGATACTCGTTCGCATGCAATACGGAATTCGAATCTCAAATTGAATTTGAAACTGAAACCCCAGCATATAGAAGTCAGTCCTACCCAGGCGAGGGGCACCTTTTTCTAATCACAATAACCTGTGTTCTGTATTAAGCTGTGCTTACGTAGAAGCCAATGGAGTCCGCTTTCGCCTAAATGATTTATCTTCTCTAAGTCGAGTGTACAATTTTTGTTTTTCCCTCATTTATTCGACGCCCAGGAGCGATTTCTGATTGCAACAATTGTTCAATGGCCGGACTATTATACGACGACCTCTGGTAGGTAGTGTGGTGCTGCAATAGGTGGCTTTGGTTGTCTGGTTATAGGCACGCGAGGAACAGTCAATTTCCCTTTCAATTATGATTTATACGTTAATCTGGCAGCAAAACAAAAACAACAACAACAAAAAGGGCTACCCAAGAACAGACGGCACATTTCACTTAAGTGCTTTCACTTTTACTAAGCTGGATGAGGTTGATATGAACCAACCGGAGACTTGTAAATGTTTTCAGATTGCAACATCAATCAATATTAATGAAAGGGGAAATATGCTGTTATCGTTTGAGCATTGTAATCGATCAATAGATTTGTTTTATTATTTGCTGCATTCCATTGTAAAAATTATGATTAAATGTTTTTTTTTGTGTTTCGACCTACCATTTTGAAAATTTGTAGCTTTTTAAAATATTTTCTTAGATTGAGCTTAGTTAAGTGTATTACATCGGTTTTGTATGTTAAGGGAAGTAAGATTGTATCAGAGATGGATTCCCAGAGCCCAGAATGCGACTTCCTCATAGCATCCCTGGATTTTGCAAATCTGCGAACTTTATAAAAAAAATATTTCTTTAGACTGAGCTTAGTTAAGTGTATTATACAAGTTTTGTATGTTAAGGGAAGTAAGGCAGTATCAGAGATGGATCCCCAGAGCCCACAATGCGACTTCCTCATAGCATCCCTGGATTTTGCAAATCTGCGAACTTTATAAAAAAAAAATATTTCCTTGGACTGAGCTTAGTTAAGTGTATTATACAAGTTTTGTATGTTAAGGGAAGTAAGGCAGTATCAGAGATGGATCCCCAGAGCCCCCAATGCGACTTCCTCATAGCTTCCCTGGATTCTGCAAATCTGCGAACTTTATAAAAAAAAATATTTCCTTAGACTGAGCTTAGTTAAGTGTATTATATAAGTTTTGTATGTTAAGGGAAGTAAGGCAGTATCAGAGATGGATCCCCAGAGCCCCCAATGCGACTTCCTCATAGCATCCCTGGATTTTGCAAATCTGCGAACTTTATAAAAAAAAATATTTCCTTAGATTGAGCTTAGTTAAGTGTATTACATAAGTTTTGTATGTTAAGGGAAGTAAGGCAGTATCAGAGATGGATCCCCAGAGCCCCTAATGCGACTTTTTCATAGCATCCCTGGATTTTGCAAATCTGCGACTTTCAAAAAAAAATATTTTCTTAGACTGACTGGTAAGCGTACTACATAGAAAAGTATTTAACTTAAATATAGTATAGCACACCCAGAGATGGATCTCCAGAGTCCTCAATGCAACTTCCTCATACCATCGCTGGATTTTGAAAATTTGTAGATTTTTAAAATATTTTCTAAGACTGAGTTTAGGTAGGTGTATTAGATGAGTTTTGTAAATTTAAGGAAGGAAGGCAGTATCAGAGATGAAACTCCAGAGCCTCCAATGCGGCTTCCTCATAACATCCCTGGATTTTGCAAAACTGCTACTTTTCAAAAAAAAAAAAAAAATGTTTCTTTAACTGTGCTTAGGTAAGCTGTAGTATGCAGATTTTTTACCTTAAATAGAGAATAGCACTGCCAGAGATGGATGTCCAGAGTCCTCAGTGCATCTTCCTCATATCATCCCTGGATTTAGCAAATATTTTGCATTTTTTAAATATTTTTTAGGTAAGCACATAAATTGTTTTGTAAATTAAAAGAAGGAAAGCAGTGTTAGAAATGGATCTCCAGGGCCAATATATTAAATAAAAATGCTTTGCTACTTTCAATGACATCCTTGGCCAAAATAAAATAAAACATCCAGCGACTTCTGACGACTGTAGATTTTTGCTCAAAAAGACCAAAGATTGCATCATCCGCTTTTGATAATCTCTGTGAATTATTATTGGAGTGATCACGGTCATAGGATAGGTTGGTGAGTTTGATCAGGTAGGTGTAGGTGTACGTCTTACCCATTTTGTACCCATTTTGATGTCCGTTTTGAGTCCACGTGTTAAGATGTTGTTACAAACCAGAAAAGGTTAGAGAAAGGGATTTCGGATAGATCAGTGAGGTCATAGAACAAATATGTTGCACTTGAAGTACTTTTCTTAATTGACTTAGGTCTGGACAGTGACACAGAAAATGGAGGGTATCCTCATATATTTCTTCACCATCGCAGTCTCTACAAAGGTCATCATCTATAGCATGCATTTTCAGTTTGTGGCTTTTGAGGAAGTTGTGTCCAATAAGTACCCTTACATGTGTCGAAACAGATTTCCTGTTTCTTTAAAGAAGTTGATTGGTTCTGGCTTTGTCATACTCGGGCCCGATCCTCTCCGATGTTTCACATTTGGTGGTAGTTCCACCTACTTTTGGCAATATTCAGTGTTTTTTGAGGTCACATATTGGCGGTTTGACAGACTGGCCTGCCTGGTCAATGCTGGTGGTAGATCCTTTCCACTCCAGTTCATTAGGAATTTCATTGCCCTGTATGACTCTGTGTCCAAGGACCCAGCAGAGCTTAAGATTATGTTGGACGCTAAGAACCTTCAGCATTCACGATAACGCTTTACAAACATGGACCTTATTTCGACAGCAAAGATTGCCAGCACTGAGGTCGCGATCCTCTCCGATGTTTCACATTTGGTGGTAGTTCCACCTACTTTTGGCAATGTTCAGTGTTTTTTGAGGTCACATATTGGCGGTTTGACAGACTGGCCTGCCTGGTCAATGCTGGTGGTAGATCCTTTCAACTCCAGTTCATTAGGAATTTCATTGCCCTGTATGACTCTGTGTCCAAGGACCCAGCAGAGCTTAACATTATCTTGGACGCTAAGAACCTTCAGCTCTTTACGATAACGCTTTACAAACATGGACTTTATTTCGACAGCAAAGATTGCTTTAACTACTGGTGATATCACCAGCACTGAGGTCGCTTTGGCTACCTCTGTTACTGCTAATATCTCAGCCTGGAAGACACCTGCTTTGCTCAGGGAGATGAAAAGGGCTTTTCAGCTTTAGTGTTTCGAAGAACACTCCCGCCTACGTTCATTTTGAAACACGGGATAGATTAATTTGGTTTCAGTTTACCCAGTTTGATTCGTTCCCACTCCTGTCTAAATGGAATAATTCAGGAGAATTTTGTTTGAAAGTCAGTAATCAGGACCTAAAAAGGATCGCAGTTAGGGCTTTATCAAGAATAATTCTCTGTTTGTTTTCTAACGATACATCGTTTCCAGAATTAAAAGCCGAGGTATACATTGTCCCTTACTAAGTGACGTTCTGTCAAGTTGTGACGTTCTGTCAAGCTGTGACGTTCTGTCAAGCTGTGATGTTCTGTCATATACATCAATAATTTGTAATTCTCCTTCTGACAGGATACATCTAACAGCTAAATCAATTTTATCCGCTTCCTTCTCTATACTCAAAGCAGCGAGGGTTAGTGCGCAGAAGTTCTGAGTTCATTTCCCAGCCGTTGCAACACCTAAACGATTTTTTACTGGCCCTGTTCTCGCGATGATCTGACAGCTCATCAATTTTAAAGAAAAGCTTATCTCAACTTAGCCGTTCGGATTCGGCATAATCAGAAGGTCCTGCCATAGTTCACGAAGAACATACGAATTATGTTAAGAAAGTCACACTACAATGCATCACCTTGTCTAAATTCTGCTTTTGTGATCTAATGTTCCGGTAAAGTCGATGCCGACTGTTATGAAGCTGCGATAATTCTCCTTCGTCATCCTGCACAATCGGATCAGAACTAGACATGGCTCGGTTTAGTTCGTCTCTATAAATGCTACCCAATGCTATCGATTTGGACTTTTTTTTTTTGGTTTTTCCAGGATCTGTCGAAGTTTGAAGATTTAGTCAAAATGTAAACTTTTCTGTCATAAAATCAGTAATGGTCGGTCAGATTGTTGGTAACTGGTCATCTTATGGGGTATGTTGGTAAGATTTTTGTCTTGTTATTGAAGTTTGAAGATTCCCTTTTCGTGAATCGGACAAACTCGGCACGAAGGTAGTCATTTCCACAGCTTTCAGTTTAGGTATGGTTATGCTTACTAGATTAAGGTCGGTTGGTTAATCGTTTTTCGTAGTCGTGGCAAGTTTCGAATGGTTCCTTCACTAAAGCTAAACAGTCTGTAGAAGTGCTCTGGACAGCAACCCAAATTGTCGATACTATTCTTTTCGGGGGTCTTAAACCTGGTTTTAACGACTTCTGTTATCAAGTATTTTTCATGATCTTTCTCCTTCTTTCTGAAAAGCGAGTGTTTATCCTATCAATGGACATTTCCTGTAAGTCTCTTCTTTGATTGCAGTGTTGACTTGTCGGCCTCATTTTTGGATTCGCGAATCCGTCGGTATTTTTCATCAAACCAGGGGTTGTTTGCTGGTGAGCGGCAGAAACTTAGCAGAAGTCGCAATTGGTCTTCGATGTTAGATTCTGCAACATCTAGATGGACTTCTTCGGGTGAAGTATTCCAACGTTGTATTTCCTTAGAGTATAACATGTATAAATTCCTCGTACTAAAATTGCTGGTGCTCTAATTTCGTGAATTTAAGGTCCTTTTTATACCCTATCCCATAGGGGTATATTAGTTTTGATACATAGTTTGTAAAATAGAGAAATAATTTTGCTACATATACCTCAAAGTATATGGATCGACTCAGAATCGCTAGCTGAGTCGAATTAGCCACGTCTGTCTGTTCGTCACCGATTTTTGGGCCTTAAATTTTGAGCTAGGATAATGAAATTTGGTATAAAGGATCCTTGTCCGAGTCACCAGAACAAGTGTAAAAAATTTTAAAATCCGCCCACTGCCACGCCCCCTTTTTAGGAAAACGTTTTTTTTTTGCCAAACCGTAAAGAATTTTAAAAAAGTATCCGAGCAGCATATTTAGAGAATCGAATTATCTATATTTTTAAGTTGCTGACGATCGATAGCACAACCTTAAGTGGTGTTTTTAATCAATTTTTATAAGTGTTCTCATTTATTACGAGTTTTTGTAATCGCTGGTCCTTCAAAGTAAATGGCAGTGACAGCGTTTTATCATTCATCAATGCAATGAGGTACCTAATTCATCTGGAATGCACAAACAAACACACCTTTGTTGTCTGGAATTCTACATCCGGCATATTTTCCATTTTTATAGGTCTTATGACTGACATTGTCTAAATATATTGTTCAAACCCTTTTTCAAAATAATATTAAAAATCTTTGCCTCAATTAAAAAAAAATATTCAGATACAATTACCCTCTATCATTTGCACCAAAATGAAGTAATCAATCATTTTTTTGTTAATACCAAAATCCCCCATTAAATAAAAAAAAAACATACACGCGTCTTAAGATCGCAACAGAAATTCGCAGAATAAAAGTATCTCACCCCCATCAGTTTACCATTAAATTCAATGACCTCAGCAGATTTATTTTTCAATTAATGTATCTATTCGATCTCATGTCGAAAAATTCGTTACACCAGTTGCCAAAGACTACTTAATCTCTGTTCATCGTCTCATATAGACAGAAAAAAAAATTAATCTGATTATAATTAAACTCTTTACTTTCGATGATGATGATGGCGGCTCCCACAAAATACACACATGCCCCTGCCACCATTTGCCGTCATCATTACTATATTGGTACAAGAGATTGAGATTGGATTGAGATTCGCTTTCTTACGTAAGGGGGCTATTTTCGTTTTCAATTGAAGAAGATCTTTTGACCTTAATACGGTACACCTATTACTCCATACAAACCGTATTGCGGAAGATCAAGGTACGTGAAAGAAATTATCCACCTTTACAACAGATCAATGGATTAACGTTCGGTAATTGGATTGTTTGCAGTTTAATCCGAAAAAATACAGATTTTGGGGTACAAACATGTAATCATCTCTTTTAAGCCACTCAAACGAAAGAAATCATTCAAGAAAAGAAATCAAAATAAGGGGTGTATTCAATCTCAAATTTAGGTACAGCGTTTTTTTTGTATCTTATTTTTTTAATACAGAAGCTTCAAAAGCTCGGGATTAAGATTAATCTCAGATTTAGATCCGCTGTATCACCAAGAACATCGATTTTTTCGTATATTAGTTTCCTAATACAGAAGTGTTCACATACCACTGTATATCTACTCTTGCGGTCTCAGATAGATATCGTAACCAGTGCACCATGGTAAGAGCGAAAAGAGAAAGGTAATTTCTAATAAAATTTTATATTACCAGACAATCCATCACTTACTCTTTTCTGTCTTAAAATGTTCAAATATGAACTAAAATATTTGCCAGCCAATTTGTCTCGCAAGGATAATGAATCCAAGCCAATAGGAGTATTGAAACTCAGATAGAATTCCATTGAACATCAAGCTGAAATATCTACTTTTTGCGTACGTAATTTTCTTAATCCAGAACCTATAAAAAATTTAAATTTCAATGACACCTGAAAATGTATATCTACTCCCAAATAGATACGATATCCAACTAGAACAAAAAACTATAACTGGTTGCGGTCAATTCCAACCTTCCATTACTGTCTTTAATTATTCAGACTTGCATTCCATAGATTGTCTATTCAAGGTACTAATTCGGTAACTTCTAAACGATTATCGTTTACGATAGTATAGGATACTTGCTAAGTGCGTAGAGTGTCATTTTAATATTGTATGTGTAACATGTATTCAAATTACACGCCACGTACCCAGAACGTCTCCTTCACTGCCGTCAACGATAATCGTTTTGAAAGTTAAGGAATGAGTTCCCAGGAAAAGCCTATAGATAAAGGTTGTGCATATGAGGCTAGTTTTCCTTGCATCCCATTAAAAATAGAAAATAATTGAGAGCATCCACTATTTGTCGAATACCCTATTCCATCTCAATTTAAATATGAAAGTCCCTACAAAGTGGGCGTGTCATACATTTTTTTAAACACAAAATATAAGAAGATACGGATATTTATTAATTATGTTCTTCAGACACTTTTTCAAGTTTTGTTCTCACCTCTTTCGCACTCCTTGAATTCAGGATCGACTGCTTTTCTTTGAAAGTTGACAAGATTAACTCCATTCGCCAGCTTATAACGGGTGATTTTTTAGCTGGTTTGGTTTTGGCAACACTGGTTTTGACAGCTGACGTGTGTTTAGTACCTTGTGTCACCATCAAACAGCTTCAGTTTGGTTTGCAATTTAACCATGGATCGTCTTACAAATGAACAACGCTTGCAAATTATTGAATTTTACTATCAAAATTCGTGCTCGGTTCGAAATGTTCATCGCGCGCTGCTTCCATTTTATGATCGGCATTCTCGACCTTCTGAGCAGTCTATTCGGAAGATTGTGACCAAATTTCGCACCAAATTTACTTCGTTGGACATTAAACCATCAACACGTTTACGTACTGTGCGTAGTGAAGAAAATATTGCGGCCGTATCAGCTAGTGTGACAGAAGACCGCGAAATGTCGATTCGGCGCCGTTCCCAGCAGTTAGGCCTTTGTTACAGCACTACGTGGAAAATTTTGCGGAAGGATTTGGGCGTAAAGCCTTTTAAGATACAGCTGGTGCAAGAACTAAAGCCAGCCGACCTACCACAACGCCGAATTTTTGGTGAATGGGCTCTTGGAAAGCTGGCCGAGGATCCGCTTTTTTATCGAAAAATTGTGTTCAGCGATGAGGCTCATTTTTGGTTGAATGGGTACGTAAATAAGCAAAATTGCCGCATTTGGAGTGAAGATCAGCCGGAAACATTGCAACAGCTACCAATGCATCCCGAAAAAGCCACTGTTTGGTGCGGTTTATGGGCCGGCGGCATTATTGGGCCATATTTCTTCAAAGATGATGCGAATCGCAGCGTTACTGTCAATGGTGAACGCTACCGAGCGATGATAACAAACTTTTTTTTGCCCGAAATGGAAGTTCTTGACTTGCATGATATGTGGTTTCAACAAGACGGTGCCACATGCCACACAGCACGCGAAACAATGGCGCAATTGCGAGGCGAGTTTGGTGAACAGTTAATTTCACGTTTCGGGCCGGTCGATTGGCCGCCTAGATCGTGCGATTTGACACCATTAGATTATTTTTTGTGGGGGTATGTCAAGGCTAATGTCTATAGGGACAAGCCCGCTTCGATTGACGCACTGGAAGCCAACATCCATGCATTCATTCGTGAGATACCGGCCGATATGTGTGAAAGAGTATGCCAAAATTGGACTCAGCGGATGGGCTACCTGAGACGCAGCCGCGGTCAACATTTGCATGAAATTATCTTTAAACATTAAAAAAATTTTAAACCTCTTAAAAAATCACCCGTTATTAGTAGAGAACGACACTGATAGTCGTAATGGTCTGGAATAGGTAAACTGAAGTATTTTTGAAAGCAAATAAGGCGCCTGGAGGGGCAATGCTTAAAAAGCTCAGAATTCTTGGGCTTGATTCCCCCTCTTAGCAAGACTAATTACTGTCTTTCAATAATTCTTGTCACATCTTGATCTGACAAATTATTCCACAAGTTTTCGTCATCATGCAAGAAGCACTTGTAAACACATGAATGGTTATGAAAAAAATTAGACCCTGGTTTCTTAAAGAAACAAGTTGCTCCAAAAGATTGTATTTTTCTATTTGGGTGTGGCTTAAGCGAATTTTAAAAATGCATACACTTGTACTGCATTTTTTCACCAAAATCTATCTCAAAAAATCAAGTTCTAAAAATACCGAAATCGAGGCCGGTATAGATATGATCCAGACGGACGAAAAGGTGACATAGCCTGATCGATTCAGTAATCTGATTCAAAAATACTTTGCAACTTTCCCTACCAAAGCATTCGTGATTTCAAAATATCATTTTGGATGCGGTATATAATGGTATACCCCGCAATTTAAGCACGAAAAACACACGCACATTACATTACATATAATGTGGATATTGCGCTGAAAATGATTTGACTGATTCTTAAGAAAAAGACAAAACAATTGTTGTCTCAAAAAAGACACTTGATTGGGTGCCCATAAGGTGGTGCCCTGAGTCCTATATTGTTTTGTTTTTTTAAGAACACTAAAGTATGACATCAACGAACTCACTCACTGGCGAAAAACCGTCGAATGCTTAAAAAACCGATCGCTTATTAGTTTGTCACTTTAGTTGAAAATATTAAGGACAGCCATTTTGATTCTACACACTTAAGTTATTTGTGGAACATTAATTTAGCTCCATGCAAGATTTATATTGGTGCAAGGTTTATACTGGTGTCCAAAACTAGAACTAAACTAGGGAGATGTATATACGTTGCAATGCCCTTGGGGTGGGAATCAATCTCCTGATGATTCAACAACTTTTGGTTCTCTGATGGGAAAATGTCAACCAAAACTTTCAATGATGCCACAAACTCATTTATCAACTACTCGAAGAGTTATTCTTATTTATTTAAAGTTTGTTACCCTACGACTTAATATCTAAGACCTCCAAAGCCCTGAGAACTAATTTTAGAAAATGTGGTCTTTGAAAGAAACTGATTTAGTGAGATGGCTTGATTCATCGTTAATCATTTCATGCTACCCTATCTGTGCAAATTTTGAGCGTTCTTGAGCAAAGATATTTATGAGTGACTAGCATTTCTCCAGCACACTTATAAAGGGTGATCCAAGTAGAGATACTTTTTTCAATAGCTTTTTTTCCAGATCACGTGTGAGTCGTGTCATGCTGTCATGTTATTTTTGTTTAGTATTGTTTGGCATTTCATAATGGAAAGACTTACGCGTGAACAACGTTTACAAATTGTTCAACTTTATTATGAAAATTCACGTTCTGTGAGGAATGTGTTTCGTGCACTTCGCTCAACTTATGGTCAACATAATCGGCCTACTGAGCGTACTATTCGCAAAACCATCACCCATTTTGAGACCCAGCATTCATTATTGGATAATATTCGACCGAATAGACCACGTCCAACAAGCTGTGAAGAAAATATAGCGGCCGTAGCTGAGAGTGTGTAAATTATGCCGGTGCGAACGTAACCGTCAATGGCGACCGTTATCGTGCCATGATAACCGACTATTTGATGCCTGAAATTGAAGCTCTTGATCTCGGCGACATTTGGTTTCAGCAAGACGGCGCGACTTCCCACACATCGCATCAATCAATGGACTTATTGAGAGAACATTTCGGTGAGCACATAATTTCACGTTTTGGGCCGGTCGATTGGCCACCAAGATCGTGTGATATCACACCGTTAGACTTTTTCCTGTGGGGATATGTAAAGTCAAAAGCTTATGCCGACAAACCCGCTTCGATTCTGGCCTTGGAGGAAAACATCACGCATGTCATTCGCCAGTTACCAGTCGAAATGCTCGAACGAGTGATCGAAAATTGGACTCAACGGATGGACCATCTGCGACGTAGCAACGGCCAACATTTGATAGACATAATCTTCAAAAAATAAATGCCAAAGAATGTTCTTTCAAATGATAATAAACATTCTCCATTAAATTAGAATTTTCTGTGTTTTTTTCTTTAAAAAAGGAGGGAACCTCGAAATGGATCACCCATTATCTGATTCGATCTTCTGCATAACGAGATTCGAGTATTCCCTGACGAGATTAGTTAAAGTGACTGATAGCACTTTATCAGTACTTCTAGACCTGATTTCATTCACTCTATCACATAGATCTTAGAGGTTTCCCTATCCACTGTATTTTTTGTTTCGCTTTACAAATCGCATAGGCTTCAAAAACAGTAGGCTCTTAACTAAAGCGTTTTCCTGTTAGAAGAACCCAGATAAGGAAGATAAATCGTTATCACTTAATGCAGCTTATGGAGAAGGTATATGCATAAAGGTCAAGTCTTGATGTTCTTAAATTGCAGCGACATTTCTAAGTTTCAAAATACGAAAAAAGTTTACCCCCTCTTATGTAATCTCAATATAAAAAGCTTTTATAAGGCTTAAGGCCTAACTTGAGTTCAGCGCTTATGTTTGGTCGGTGTACCACAAAACGAAATTGCACGGGAATCCAACGCATGCATTAAATACTTATGGGAGGCATAATCTTTGAGAACCCTATAGTTTCGATCGAACACTGTTGAAATCGTTTTGATTTTTCGCTACTTATAGAAGATATTATCATTGCGAACTCCGAAGTTTCGCTTGAACTTCTACCCACTTATGTACAATAAATATAAAAAGCCACTATTGGCCTCTACATTAAGTTCAACGCCTATGTTTGGTCGGTGACTAATTTAAATTTGCACCTTCTAGACGATATTCGAATGCGTGCAAAAAACAAACTTATGGAATGCATAAGCATTACAAACCTGCTATTTTCGCTCGAACATTGTTGAAATGTGTCCTACCTTGCTGTGATATATCGCTACATATGGAAGACATAAGCATTGCGAACTAAATAGTTTCGCGCAAACTTTTAAGATATGTGTCCTGATCAACTTCTTAGACCAATTTAAATCCAGCTTTGGTTAAATTTGTTTTGTAACTTAGTAGGTTGCACCTTTTAGACGAGATTTGAATGCGTGCGAAAAATACATGTGGGAGTCATAAGCATTGCGTGCTCCCTAGTTTCGCTCCAACTTCCTAGATATGTGTCCTGATCAACATTTTAAACAATTTTAAATACAACCATTAAGGCATATAGCAAAAGTCATAGAATAGATGGTAAAAACTATAACAGCCATTTTTAAAAGCAGTTTAAATATCCGAAAGGATGCTAATAAGCATGGCAGATAAAAGATTCCTTTTCAGTTCAGGCTTCTTCCTACCATCTATAAAGCATACAAAACCAAACCACCATGGATCTTCAAATTTTCTCATCATCCCTGTAAGAGATAACCGAAAGTTTATGGTTATTTTCACGTTTGATGAGACCTTTCCCAGGTATAGCCGCATGTCTGATATGTTGTTTGAGTTTTATGAATCTGAAAATTTAAGTTTATTTTAACGTAACACCGGTTTTTTATCTGAATGGGTTTACAGGACTTGGCATATCATCGTTATCCTATCGATTATCAATAGCCCACATCATTCCAAATACATAGAAACGGAGAGTAAATCTTGAAGTACATCCAGACAACATTATTTCTTATTATATACCGCAATCCTAGTTTTTTAAGGTCCCGTCTAGAACTGCTATAGCAACTTAAGGTAAGATCCACCCTATCTTGATGTCCCGCTGGAGTTCTGATATTCTTCCCGTATTTCAAACCATCCCTTTGTGACTAAAATGTAACTTCTTAAAAAGGAACTTCACCTCCCTGTGTTCGTCTGTTTAGTGAAGGGTTTCGCTTTCAATTCTAACCCGAATCCATAAACTCATTTTAAAAACAAAATGTCACTAGGTATTCGTCAATAAGAAATGCCAAATTCGGATAAAGATTCTGTGAATTAAATCGAACACAAAAAAGTCACTCCTTAAACCTTTAGTTCGGACACCATCCATGGATCAAGTCTTCACTACACACAGTATATTTTTTTTTATTTCCATGTCTATTAATAATACGCCCGTTAAGTGGAATAACACCCTCAAGGTATTTATAACTTCGCGTGTTACATAACAAAAATTGGATAAGCCACGTTTTAGGCTCTGTTAAGGCTGATCAATGTCGAATATCTTTTTTTTTTGTTGGTGTTTCATCATTTCATCTGAATTGACAATTTTTACGATTTTTGCCAATTCTACACAAAAGTTCATGGTGGTCCTACCATTTTCTTAAAACTATCTACGCAACTCACCACTATGATGAAAAAGGTTAATCAACTTTCTGCCCAGTAAGCAAAGTCATGCCCTTCTATTACAGGTATCTATACCAGACGTTCAAATGTCTTAGCACCTTACAAGGTGACCACAGGTGGCCAAACTTGCCATGTAATAACAGCTTTCAAAATTGTTTAACCGGAAATTAAGCGACATGCCTATATATAAAAGAGTTGAGCCACGAACTTACACAATTCCAGACGTACTTTTTGATGTAGATTCCTAGATCAGATACATTTTCAATCACTTTTCGTTGCAGGCTATCAGAAACGTTGTGTGTCGTAACGTGAAGAAGATGCATCCTTTGTAGATTCTCTCCTCTATAACAAATTTAGTACTCACGTTTCAATTTTCCCAAGGGTGTGTGTTCACATGAAAATAAACGCAGTCGACAAGAATCAACGAAGAACAATTGAACCGGTACCATAGGGGGAGCTCTAACCACTCATCAAATACGGAACTGGCAATCACTTTGAAAACCCAGCGCTAGGTAGTCTTCGACGACGACCACGAATGATCCACCTAATCCACGTCCTCATAAGGTCAACTCCATTAAGTGTGATTATGGAAAATTATCTCTATCGATACTCGTGTTGGGCGAGTCATCATTTTTTTTGTGGAAGTAGATCACAGGAAGGCAAAGCAAACCAATGCATATGCATTGTCTTTCCGTATAGCAAAATGAATACCAATTCTGGCCTCTCTATCTCTGGTATGGGAGTTGGAGTTGTTGATGAGTATCAATGCCAGGCCATTGCAGCGCTTTACAGACTCGCATGTGCGGGGCATATCAGTATGGGGCCATTGGAACTGCTGGTGCGGTGGCTTATTATGTGTGCGATGAACTTTTACCAAAGGTATATCCATTCGATACCGGCACCAGAGTACAAGATACTTACTCACTGTCTTCCATGGGTCCGTCGCCGTTGCAGTCGTCGCGGTCGTCGCCACCACCGCAATTGGACATTAGAACGGGTGTAGTGCACGTAATCCGCTTTCGGTGTTGCGCTAGGGTATCTTCGCCTGCGCTGTAGTGCATTGCACTTGAGATTCTCAGAGTGCTGCACTACACACCGGTCGGCTGGTGAAGTGAGCGTGTAGTACTAGCACCAGCGACATTGGTAATGAATTTTAAAATTGCATTAGACCTTCATTTCGTATGCATTACACAAATACACACATACCAAGCGTGGATGCGGTAAGAACCGCCGGCCGTACCGAGGGGGAGGTTATAGTTATAGATATTGCGATACTGCACTGCGGATATTGCAGTTTTGCAGATACACGTATTGGTGGTAGGTATGCGAATGTCAGTGAGTATGAAGCCATTCACCCTGGAGGCAGTTTTGTCGTTGGCATAGTAGCAAAAGAGTTTTTTTTTTTTGTCTTGGGAGTATTTTCTGAGCTCCTGCTGGATGGCTTGAGTTAGCCGACTGTGAGTGGGCAATTTTGCTTTTCGTACAACATAATTACAATAAATTAGTTTCGCGTGCTAGCAGTAAACTTGCAAACAAAATGACTTAATGAAATGAGGATTTTTTGTTTGTATCTCCCTATCCAACTAACTGCTTTCTAGACCCAAACAAACCAGGCCCTGGTTATACTACTTTTTTCGTGTATCATCTTGTGGACTTGAATAACAGTTTTCTTGTGGGTTGACTGGATGGTAAATGTTGTCTTCGTGGGAACTGTTGAGAGATGTACCTTCAGATCTCCTTCGAAACGACCCAGTTTGCATGATTGCATGCATCAATCGTTAGTCATGCCAATACCAATTTAGACATTTCAAAGTCTATCTGCGCAACAGTTACGCATTAGAATTTGTCGCATAACATTGGTATGCACAACCCACGTCAAGATACTCGTGATGTGCATATTTTGTTCGTTCATTTTTATTCATGGCAATGTGACAATTTTTCTTCTTTTTTTTTAGTAATTAAATTCACGATACCTAGGCAAATTAATTTACAAAGCAATTAATATTTGCATACATGAATGATGGCGATAATGAATTACACCAACAAATTGGTTAACAGATTCATACTCCAGTGGAGGTAGACTATTGCCGCCAGATAGCTAATGTTATGTCGGGTCATATGAACAAATTGTTTGCTTTCGATTAAATTTTTAATGAACAAGTTCAATGGCATTTGAATAATGAGGAAAACATATTTTTTCACATACCTAGGTTGGAATTGTAGAATTGTACGAGTTATGTCTGCGGTTATGGTAAAATTTTATTTCTTTTTCTATTTTAAAGTGGCCACACATAGGCCTCAGTATACCTATATTTTTTTTCATATTTTTTAAGGTAATGCAATGAGTAATTATTTTTTTAGCTAATTTGTGTATTTTTCTTTTTATTTGCAGGTATGTTAAAGCCGAACATAAAATTTGCAGGCTTGTAGATACAATTTCTCACATTTTACCACACACGAAGTTCGTTGGTATGTAGTTAAATTTTGTTTTAAATATAAAAATACTTATAACAGACATTTTTGTGAAACGTATCAGTTGTCATTGACGACCATTTTATATGTTCCCTGAGGACAGAAAAAATACTCATTCGAGCTATGACAAAGAGATATCTGGAGGTTAAAAAAACATCCTCTCCAGCAGTTTAAATTTATTTACAAAACAATCAATTTTTCTTGGATTTATGTTCACTACAATCCAAAATTCCAGAAAATGTTCTGATCGTAGTCTATTAGGACAAATTTAAGGCCCGCATAAGCCAGTGTTTTAGATTCGCAGAGAAATAAAATTTATTTACTAAAACTTACTTACTTACTCAAGTGGAGCTACAGTCCGGAATGAACATGGGCCTCAACCAACATGCCTCTACAATAAGCCCTGTCCTTAGATAACTGCCTCCAGTTGCGCAATACCCCCTCAGGATCTGTTTCTTTTTTTTAAGCCCCATGGGGCTTAATTCCGGGAGGGTTCTTGCACTGCACCATGCGCGTCACTTTCTACTTTCGTTCTACGTGCAGTGTAAGGGGGTTATCCCGCGGAATTAAACCCCGCGTGACCAAATTCTCGAAAAAATGAAATAGCCCCCACATTGCTTATTTCTTTTTCGAAATGGAAAGAAGCCCCTCCACAAATAAAGCATTAACACCGACAGCTGTTATTACCATTTCAAATCGACATTCTATTCAAAAGAAAGCTAATTCTAAACCCAAACATTTTGGGGAAAAAAACTTAAATACAAAGAAATTTGGCATACACCCAATCTCGCAAGTAACCCAAATCCAACAGTTGGCCCAAGCAGGGGGGGTCATACTTTGCATACATTCGAGTGCATACTTTGGGTTGCATGCGAGTTTGGGTGCCTGCAAAGGAAATAAGCGCCACAAGTAAAAGGCACAGCCGCGTGACATATTTCCATTTTTTGGGTATCATGCACCTGGGGCTTACTTGCGCCTGGGTTTACTGCACCGTGGGCTTTATAAAGCCCGGCGGGAAGGTCGTGGTTTCCGGCAGTCTTCTTAACCTTGAGTTAATCCTCACTTCACTTAGGTCGGGTGGTTGGCAGTTTTCGCTGTCATTGCCAGTATTGAATGGTTCGTTCCGCCTGACAGCGGTGTTGGCCGTCACCACCGTTTACTAGTCTGCATAATTAGTTCTTCCTTATCCTCAGCTACGATATTTTATTGTTCATCTCGGCAGGATTCTATTCGAGCGTTATATCACTGGCTTTGACGTTTTACATTTTAGTAAAACTTTCGAACATCATATCTGGAGTGGTACCTCTCTATATCCTCGATCGGCCGCTTTTCTTGCTTTTTTTTCTTTTTCCCAAAAGCCGGTGTTCTTCCCTTCTAGACCTCAATGGCAGTTCACCTGCAGCTTAGCCTCGTACTTGGCTTCGAGCATCTGTCGTCATTCTTCATCTAACCAAGGGTTTCTTTCTGGTGGGCGTGATAGTCCTAGTGGCGGCTAATCTAATGGCTGGTTGGCATCGTTTCCATTGTTCTTCGACACTCTATGCTGGTGGTATGGTGTTAATCAAGAGGTTAAGGGATACGCGTTCTTCAAATGCCTTGGCGGTCTCTTGCGATTGCAGTCTTTCGGCATTCAATTGTTTGCACAGTATTTCTGGTTTGTTGTGGCGTGGTGGATATCAGCATTCTTACATTGGCTGCAACAAGGTAGTGGTTCGAGTAGATGTTAGCCCCACGGAATGCTCGGTCATCGAAAATACTGGATGCGTACATCTTCTATCGTGATCAATTCGATTGACCGATTGTTGATCTGGAGACTGCCATTTCCCATGTGGTGTTTCGTTCCGTAGCAAAGTCCTTTGCCAGTCGCGTTGTCGTGTAGGATATGTTTTCCGACAATACTGCTAAAGATGTCTTCCCTTCCTACCTTTTCGTTAAAATCTACCAGCACGATTTTAACTCGTATAGTCGCTCATACGTTTTGTCAAGGATCTCGTAGAAGCAATCTTTTGCTAAATCATTTTTTGTTCTGCGTCGGGTTGGCGAATTTCGTCTTGATGCGAATTGTTACAACGTGTTCGCTAATATCTTGGAAACATGAGATTTATTGCCTAAGTCTGGCACTTATAACAGATCCGCCTCCGAATAGTCGCTGCTTCTGCTCACTATAACACGTTGCGTAGTAGATGTGACAGTTTTTCATCCTCTTTTTGCCCGGCCCAATCCATCGTATTTCCTGGATGGCAGTAATATCTGCTTTTTATCAGCTTAGGGCTTCCGATAGTTGTTTGCCTGCACCTCTTCTGTTTAATGTTCTCACATTCCAGGTGCAGATATGAACGTCGTTGTCCTTTTTTTCATTTAGAGGTGGGTCTTCATCAGTAAAATCAGTCCTTTCCGAGGCTATTAGTTGCTTCGTAACAATACTTTCTTTTCCATGACTGGGTAGCACAACACCTAACCTGAAGGGGCAGTTCCAATTTATTAGATACCCCCTAGGACACGGGGCATCAATATCCACTACTGGATTGAGCGCTGCCGTTGATATTTCATCCTCCACCATCTCTGTTCAAGGGCCCTGACTTAAGTTTCCTTACTGAACTGTCATCCGAATATGTCGAAGCAGCTCATCTAGGTTCGTCTGAGCACATCAAGCCTGATATTCCGTGCCAAGCATTCTGACCAGGATGTTTAAAGTGTTACTGTTTTTCAGCAAACACTTATTAGTTTAGCAAGTCAAGTCCGGATGTATGAGAGCAGTATCCGATGGTTACCACTTGGAGGTAAAATAAGCACGATTTATGTGTAGTCAAGGTTATAAAGACTGGGCTTCGCCAAGTTAAAGCCAGTCGGAGTTTGCCCTCGTGCTACCACATCCAACCATCGCCATATGTGAGGTATTTTTGTTTAATTTGGTCCTTAACAATTTATTTTAACTAGTTTTTGAATGCAACATCAATCAAGTGGCCTCCTCTAAATAAAAGTTCACCTTGATGGCATACACTTTGCTTTTCAAATAACAGGACAAAAAGAAATCCGGATGAGTGAAATATGGATATCAGTGTGGGCAATTGAAGTTTTTTTTTAAAGCAGACTTCCAGGGAACTTTGAAGCTGCACTGTAGTATGGGGCACCGTTCAGTCCTTTTCACACATTTGTTTGCAGACATAATGACTTCGACTTTTCTGTATAAAAATGGCCCAATAATGGTTTTATCAAGAACGCGCCGTTCCAAAAATCCATTTTTTGCTCATGCAATGGTGTTTTATGTATCTCGTGTGGATTCTCCGTTCCCCAAATGCCAAAATTTTGCTTTCTAATGCCCAGTTTTTCGTGCTGAGTTAACCTAGAGTTTACTAAACCCGGAATAAATTTAATCCAGAGTTAACTCACGAAGTAGTTTTTCAGTGCAGGATTAAATTTGACTCTATGTTTGACTATGTTTTATCGATTTTGCTGTCAAAAAATTATCGAAATGTATAAAATCTACAACAGCTCAGTTGTCAGCTGTTTGGTTCCTTTTTCCCCAAACAAATGAAAATCCTTTTGTCGCGATCTTACAAGTCTTTTTCTTCTTAAAACAGCCGGACTCAATATTTAAAACATTTTCGAGTCGCTGGGATCTGAATCTGAATATATCGTACACGTATTTAGTTTCTAAAAAATTGATAAAATGTCCACACAAATGGAATTGAAAATAATTGTTTGTTTGGTATTTTATCATCTGTGAAAAAAATCTGAACATGTAATCCCACCAAACTTGCTGGGTTAACTCGAAGTTAACTCTGGATTTGAAGTTAACTCTGGATTTGAATTGACCTACTTTCCAGAGTTAACTTGAGTTGAATTTCAAAACTAAGATGATATCGCACTGAAAAACCGGACCACAGACACTCAGCATTTTCTTTCAAAACCCTTTTGATCTTCCTACTAAGGCGTTATGATCTTCTGACGGTCCACTTTCATGGTAGATACTTTATCACTACCAAAGCCTGGAAAAAATTACCTCTCCATCCCATGTATGTATGTCTTTCATCATGTATGTTACTCCATTGCAGCGGTTCAAAACTAGGAAATATTCAAAATGTGCAACCTCCATTTGCTGTTTAATTGTTGTACATGGCTTAAGCAAGATCTATCAGCTGACTCTAATGGACTGCGCAGCTGAAGCTATTCAGAGTCATTACAATCCATTCACCAAGCAGATTTTCTTAGACTTGTCTTAATTAGAAGAGCACTTAGCTTCATGTATTGCACATATGGTAGTCATACTTAATCTGTTTTTCATAGCTAGTGGATTTCTCACCACATAACTGATGCACTTTATCGAAAGAATGTGTGCGGTTTTTTGTTATAACATCTGTGGATATAGCGTATAGTGGTGTAGCCTATAAAGCTGTAGAAACCTTTTCAAATGCCATCGTTACAGATTTTGAAATTATCGACTGACAAATGACAGAAAAATTGCTTATATTGGATGATCTTGTATCTGAATAAAAGGCAAATGTTTGCTTTGTATTGATTGGAGTGGCACACCTTCAAGAAACCACTGAACAGATTTTGAAAAGATTGCAAACTTTAAAGCGGTTTAAGATTTTTTATGTTTTTGTTGCAATATTTGTAAAATTTAATGCAGAATTAGTTGAAATAAAATAAATAAAATAAAAAAATAAAAAGTGCATACGAAAACAAAGAAGTAGCTTTATGTGCCTTCCTTGACATAGCGGGTGCTTTTGACAACACTGGATATGACTCCATATCAAATGCTTTGACTCATAGAAGAATAGATCACGCCACCATCAAATGGATCAAAGCGATGCTTGAAAGTCGGAAAATAACTGCTTCATCAGCACTGACCTCAGTATCAGTAACAGCTGTTAAAGGCTGCCCTCAGGGAGGAGTACTCTCACCCCTACTATGGTCTCTGGTTATCGATAACCTACTTCAAGACCTAAGTAATGCAGGTTTCGATATAATTGGATACGCCGATGACCTAGTCATCATAATAAAGGGCAAAGAACCAAACGAGGTTACAACACGTTTGCAAAACGCCCTTAAGATAGTCATAGACTGGTGTAAGAAAGAAAGTCTCTCTAGCCAGCAAGGCTACCATCGTCCCTTTTACAAAAAAGGAGGAAATTAAATCTTACCCAAATTTCATTTAATGGTACATACATTGAGTATTCCAACGAAGTAAAATATCTTGGAGTGATCCTCGATAAAAAACTAAGCTGGAACTCCCACATCACCAACAAAATTCAAAAAGCAAACAAAGCTTTCTGGGCTTGCCGAAGCATGTATTGTAAAACCTGGGGAATCTCTCCAAAGACCACACACTGGATCTACACGTTCATGGTCAGGCCCATTATAACATACGCTTCAATAGTATGGTGGAACAAAGTCACCCAAAAAACAACTTTAAATAAATTAAACAAGGTACAACGGCTTGCCTGTCTGGGCATTACCGGAGCTATGCGTACCTGTCCCATAGAAACCTTAATAGGACTAACACCCCTCCACATTTATATTGCAGCTCAGCAAGTTTGACACAAGCGGAAGAGTTAAACATTAGTGAACACCTTAAACTAATTGAACTTCTATCCGAACTTCCAGAACTTGACATGATCTGTGCGGTTACAGACCGCTTACCAAAGACACTATGCTTCGACAAAAGATTCTTAGCGGAGATCACAACCAGAGAAGCAAGGTGTAGCAACAACCCACCAAACTGCCTAAACGGCCTAAAGTGGTATAAGGATGGTTCTAAAATGGACTCACGGGTAGGAGCTGGCATACATGGACCAAATAAAAACATCTCAATACCTATTAGAAAAAACCCTAGTGTATTCCAAGCTGAGCT
Organism: Rhingia campestris; assembly: GCA_932526625.1. Lineage (NCBI taxonomy): Eukaryota > Metazoa > Arthropoda > Insecta > Diptera > Syrphidae > Rhingia > Rhingia campestris. The sequence goes on from OW052185.1 coordinate 43,261,627, forward strand.
CCATGCCATAAAAGAATGCGCAAACCTAATACACAACTCAGGTATTAAAGGCGCAAACATCCATATATTCACGGACAGTCAAGCAGCTATAAAAGCCCTTAGCTCACACATCATTGACTCCAAATCAGTACTACACTGCTTCAACTCGCTCCAAACACTCAGTTCCAGGAACAAAACCAGACTATGGTGGGTTCCCGGACATAAGGGAGTTGAAGGTAACGAAAAAGCTGATGAACTAGCTAGAAAAGATTCGGAAACCCCCTTCATTGGACCTGAACCCTTCTGTGCAATCCCCAAATCAGCCATAAATCTGGTCATAAAAAACTGGGAACAAAACAAATGTTTTTCATACTGGGGAAACATCCCAGGCCTAAGACAGCCCAAAAGAGCTATTCAGCCCTTCAAATCAGATGCCAATAAGATACTAAATCTTCGCAGGCACAATATCAAAAACTTAGTAGGCTACCTAACTGGTCATCACGGTCTGCGATATCACCTAAATAAAATGCATCTAGTCGACTCACCGGAGTGCAGACTATGTCTAGAAGAAGACCAATAAGATACTAAATCTTCGCAGGCACGATATCAAAAACTTAGTAGGCTACCTAACTGGTCATCACGGTCTGCGATATCACCTAAATAAAATGCATCTAGTCGACTCACCGGAGTGCAGACTATGTCTAGAAGAAGACGAAACAGCCGAGCATATCATATGTGAATGCCCGGCCCTTTACGGTATGAGAAGGGAATCTTTCTTCAGGGAATTTTTAAGTCCCGAAGAACTGAGGAAATCTTCGGCTGAAAGTATTATCAGATACATTAGGAAAGTAGAAGCGCTACTAACCATCTTACGGCAAGCACAATAGATCTTTTAGGCCGATGTGTATATTACTGCTTAGGCAAGTCAGAATTTAAAAAAAAATTGAAATCTTATTACTACGGAACATGAATTGGATTTTATGAAACGAAAAATTGTAACGAAAAAGAGTGAAAAAATCCACAGCTGGTTCTGGGGTGCTGTGGCTCTTTGATCGTGTGTATTGGATGGGTTTATTTACTTTTATTGCAGTCAATACGTACTTTGGTGTTCAAAAAAGAGGATCTGTTCTCGGAAGGGCGGGGCTGGCTTGTCATTAAACCTTAGTGTGCGGTGTTGTCTCGTCGCGTTTACGGTTTCGTGTTGACATGTTGGTTGAAGAGTGAGGAAGATGGTAGACGTGGAAAGTATGGTGGGGTGTAGTAGCAAAATGTATAGAACTACATTGAGTACACTTCAAAGCTAAACATTTTGTAGTCGTTTCTGCCGCGGGCAGTAACTGAGAAGGGGAATTTTCGTCGTTCGTTATGCGTTCGTTATGCTCGTGTTTGATGCTGGGTTACAAATGTGAACGTTGGGTATCAATATCAGTACCCCACATAGCAAATTTTCATTGTATGAGATACGTACTCTATGAAGTTCGTTCTATACTCTTTGGTAGTAGGTACAATCTCTGTTAATAAGTAAATTTGGGTACATGCCATTGTGAGGGAGCAAGATCCAATTATGTAACTCATCGGTGAGCCCAGGAACACCAATATACTTAGTTGTAAGGAATCCAACCAATGTTGCTAGATATATGGATGCGACATTTGGTAGCACGTTCTGAAAAAGATTCTGTTCTCGGGAAGGTTTGTGGATATGTGGCTAAAATGGTTATTTTCCTTTGAATGTTGAAATGACTGCTAATCGATGGTACTGGCTTTCCTTTGGTCTGTCATAAATGTGTTTTGGCGTCGGGTGGTTTTTGACAAGGAGTGTATCTGACATCTGGAGTCTCTAATCAAAGCTTAAATGCAACGAGGTAATTTTGATTGAGTTTTCGATGTACATGTGGTTAGTTATAATGAAGATGTATTTTTGGAATTGGAGTGCTGCCTCCAGGAAGGACGGTGTTTTACATAGGACGCCTTTAAAAAAAAAAAAAGAGATGCTATCGGAAACGCCTCTGAGTTTGTGGTTGTAAATACAAATGACGGTACTTTGGACAGATTGTATGAGAGAGGCTGCAAGATGAAGATGAAAATTGGGATGTGGTCTGATTTTTTTTTCGGATGGGATGACGTAGTTAGATTTGATGATGTATTCAGTTCTATTACGATACTTTTGGCAAAGATTGCCTTTTGAATGTTTGTTTTTCTCGAGGATACCTTTGACGGTTTTATAGAAATGTTTCAGTCTTTCCGACAAATGGAGCTCGTAGCTTTGGTTGAATTTTTTGAGTTCTTTACAATGAAGAGAGCATCATATGTCCACACTGGAGTTCTTGCAGAAGGGACTAATAGCAGTATATTTCAGATTATCTTGTTGAAGTGAAACTTTTGTTGGGATGTTGTGAAATGGATTTTATGAAACGAAGAAGTGTAACGAAAAAAAAAATATTTCTTCTCGTCTGATCACCGAAATCAAAAAGTGTCGGGTGCGGTTAATAGTTAAATGGAGCACCACATGGGTCGACCACGTGTTGTTGGTTTATTTGTAGGAGAATAAGCCTCCTCACACTAGAATGAAATCGGTTTTTTAGGCGAGGGGACTCAGGTGCTGCTTATTTTGTCCAATCATATGGACTGATGGACATACTATGCATCGAGGTAAATTTCAGTCATCGACCGAGAAGCTTCTGGAAGAGTTCTCAGACCTTTTGCACACATTTCTGTCAATGATTTGACGACATTTAAGGGAGCTGCTAATTTTGTCCAATCATATGTACTGATGGACATACCTACTATGCATCGAGGTACATTTTCGTCATCGATGGAGAAGCTTTTTTAGGAGTTCTCAGACCTTTTGCACAAATTTTGAATTTTCTGCTGATTTTGTCCAATCATATGTACTGATTGACATACCTACTATGCATCGAGGTAAATTTCAGTCATCGATCGAGAAGCTTCTGGCAGAGTTCTCAGACCTTTTGCACACATTTCTGTCAATGATTTGACGACATTTAAGGGAGCTGCTAATTTTGTCCAATCATATGTACTGATGGACATACCTACTATGCATCGAGGTACGTTTTAGTCATCAATCGAGAAGCTTCTGTAAGAGTTCTCAGACCTTTTGCACAAATTTTGGATTTTCTGCTGATTTTGTCCAATCATATGTACTGATGGACATACTATGCATAGAGGTACATTTCAGTCATCGATCCAGAAGCTTCTGGAAGAGTTCTCAGACCTTTTGCACACATTTCTGTCAATGATTTGACGACATTAAAGGGAGCTGCTAATTTTATCCAATCATATGTACTGATGGACATACCTACTATGCATCGAGGTACATTTTAGTCATCGATCGAGAAGCTTTTGTAAGAGTTCTCAGACCTTTTGCACAAATTTTGAATTTTCTGCTGATTTTGTCCAATCATATGTACTGATGGACATACTATGCATCGAGGTACATTTCAGTCATCGATCGAGAAGCTTCTGAAAGAGTTCTCAGACCTTTTGTACACATATCTGTCAATGATTTGACGACATTTAAGGGAGCTGCTGATTTTGTCCAATCATATTCATAATATGCTGCAGTAGACAAAATAAATGTTCCTGATGTTTATTCACAGACATTGCTTTGGTTGTGTAAACACCAATGCACTCTCTTTTCCCAGAAGTAACGACCCATGAAACCATCCTCTTGACAATGGCCTTCTAAAGAATACTCAAAGAATGCCTCCAACCTAGTGCTTCCTCAAGACACCATCCCCACTATGGTCTGGTCATAAAATACTTCTCCCAACAATACCTCGTCCTATTCCAATTTATGTCACAAGAAAGGGTCTACGTGATTCTCAGCTTCTATTCAAAAAAAAAAATAATTCCACCATTTACATGCAAACGTGCTCCGACATCATCCCTGCAGGCCCAGCCGCATATTAGATTGTGTCAAAGGAAATATGAAATTTCCCTTTTATCCGGGAGCAGCCGCCCAAGACAAACATTCCTTGTCGATGCATGGACTTAATAAGTGAGTCTGGGTTGCCGGCCGGCTGCCTTTGTGGCATCCTCTCCTCTTTCCCAGGTTTGTTTATGACCGAAATGAAAAGGAAAAGGAACTTTTAATCAGAGATTTTTGTTCCGCTCCAGTGTCTATGCAGCGCTGTGGCTGGGTCGACCGCCAACCGACCGCAGTCATGGGCTATTGGTCTGCTAAATGTTCACATGCCTGCAGATCCCCCTCTCCCAATCGACATGTAACAAGAAATCGTTTCAATTGACAAAAACGAACTACGAGTGTGCTGGTACTCGCATCTAGGTACTTGTATATCGATTGGATTAATGCTGAATCAGAATGCACTTGTGCACTTGAAACAACTAAGTCGTCGTCGTCATCGGTCGGTTCGACGTGGTTGTTGTCGTTGTCGTTGGGTTGGAATTGGAGCCTCATTTTAATGGGCTCTTCACCCCCTTTTTTCGCAAAATCCATGTCATCAAATGAAGAGCCTCACTGAGTTCCATGTTGTGAGATTTTTTTTTTTTTATTTTCTTAAGCGACACATCTACCTTACCTACTCGTGGTTGCAACAGTGTCTTCTTGTGGTTGTGCACTAAATTGCATTTGGAATACTGAAGTCTCGATTGGGTTTTGATTTTGCCTTAGATCGGGGTCAATTGTTTTGGTTTTGTGCTATGGCTGCACAATGCTGTCGATGAAAAGTGAATTCCATTATAACTACTCTCTCGGGGTATGGTGGAGAAAGTACTTTTTTTGCATCTTCTTCTAGCTTCGGTAGTGCTTCTGAATAAGCCTGGTGGGGCTGGGTAAGTCTTTAAGTTTTCTTTTTTTTTTTTTGGTTTATTAAGACCAAACGTATTGAGTTTATGAGTCCAAGACCATTCGTGCAATAAATGTGCCTTTTTTGCGTCCACGAATGGGGAGAAGACGGCTTGCTGCAATAAAAAGGGAAAATTGTATCTTATGGTGGTTGGGTTTTGGTATTTTAAGTGTACGTGCTTAATGATGGTTGCGAATTTGGGTTTTTTTTAGAGTAAAACCGAGAGTGGAAGAAGACTGGTGTATGGTATGCTGCTTTTGGCAGATAGTCGGTCTAAGTGGTAATTAAATTTCGGTAATAGTTTCCTGCGAATTAATGTGAACCGTGACTTAGTGTACCAGTTCGGCGAGTAAAGTGTGAAAGTGAGAAAATAAAAATATAATTGAGAGTAAATGAGATTAGGTGGAGTTTATGATCTTTCCAAGACTCTCTACTGTGATAGATATTTTGGGTTTGGGTTTTTTTTTTGTAGCGTTGCACTTTTCGCGATATGCTGATCATTCGCTGTAGGGTCTACAAAAAAACAATTAAAACGATTTAAAGCACTTTAAGAGATTTTTATATTTTTAGTTTTCTCCAATCACTAAATTAAAAGCAAAAAATACCTAAACAAATCAAGCATTTAGTGATATGCAATAACAACTACAGTTGCAGCAAAAAAAAACCTTTTTTTCATGAAATTAAAGGCTTTATTTCACAAGACCGTTGTGGCTATATTATAGAAGCACTCTTCCCTATCGCCAAAGAACCGGGACAGTGGTTTGCCACAAGCCTTTTTGGAGGTGTATTTTCACTAGCAAATCGTTCGCTGGATAACAACATGTGCTAGTCACTTGGTGCCAGGTCCAGAGACTGTTAGGTGAATGCATAAGAACCTCTCAGCTAAGCTAAGATGGAAAACAATTTCTGTCCTATTCCCCAAAGCTGGGCGCTTTTCGGCAATTATTTCCTTCCGACGATCCAATTAATGACAGTATAGCTTTGTCACAGAGAAGCAGCTCATAGCAGATGATTCCTTGCCAATCTCACCAAGTTTTCAGGCCTGGGTTGGGCCCCTTTTGCGCCGGGTAACAGCCATTCGAAGACGACCGTTTTTTCTAGGGGTTACCGTCAGTGATACACCTCTCATCACCATTTATAACCATCTGCTTCAAAAGGTTGATCCTGTTGCGATTCAACAGCGTTTCCTAGATGGAAATATGGTCCATGAGGTATTTTTTGCGTTAACTCGAGTAGCAAACAGCTTTTTTGTTGTATCTTGGTTTTTTACAAATGGTTTTGAATGTTTTTTTGTGCAACCTTTAGCTCCTGGATTTCCATTGCAGTGCTTACATGAAGGTCAGACTCGACGTTTTCTATGATTTTATAAACGTTTTCGACCATTGACCTTCCGGAGTATGGCGAATTTTTGACATCAAAATTGTCATCTGAATTGTCGAAACCAGAACTGGACGTGATTGCCTGTTAAAGTATCATGACTATAAGAGCTTATAGCACTTATACTCTCATGCAGTCCAAAAATATTTTCGAACAACGATAGTGAACAAGCCTAACTGTAAAATAGAACAAAGAATTATGTAAGCCCCCTCAATGCAAGCTTAGCTTTCCTAATTATTTGCATATTCCAAGTTTAATTGTTGCACAAAATTTAACGCTGATTCTGAATGCAAAGTTTAAAAGGCTTTTGAAATAGGTGAGGCAGTAAAAAAGGCTGTTATTTTCAAGACCAGGGCACTAGGACACAGCAGTCACGTCCATCTCCAAACGAGACCGAAGATCTCAAATCGACCAAGGATTTCTTCATCCGTTTTTGATACGGTCCATGCTTTAGCGCCGTAGAGCAAGACTGGAATGATCTGGGTCTTATATAGGATCTCCTTAGTAGTTCGAATGAGGGCTTTATTACCGAATTGTCTTCGTAGCCACAGAATCAGGGGTTGGCAACAGTAATTACTCGTTAATAGCGGAGCCGAAGTAGATAAAGTCCCGTACTACCTCAAAGTTATATCTGTCTATAGTGATGTTCTGTCCAATTCGTCGATGTTGTGTGTCCTTTCGTGTTGACAGCATATACTTAGTCTTATCCTCATTTACTGATAAACCTTTTTGCCGCTTCCTCCACTATACCAGCCAACGTGGCTATGACAGGACGTTGACTTTTACCAATAATGTCAATATCGACGGCGTATGCTAGTAGTTGCACCGATTTTTGGAAGATTGTGCCTCTGGTGTTGGCTCGGGAGTTTTGCACAATCCTATCAAGAAACAAATTTAAGAAGTCACATGACAGTGCATCGACTTGTCGAAATCCTTTTTTTGGTATCGAATCTGTCGGTGAGGTCGTTTCCCACCCTGATGTAGCAGCGGAAATCTCCATCGTCACCTGCACAAACGGACGAGTTTGGGCGGTATATCAAAACTAGGCACGGCTCTGTATAGTTCATCTCTATAAATACTGCCTTATGCGGCCTTGAAATCGATGTATAGGTGGTGGGTATCGATTTGGGTTTCATAGGATCTGCCGAAGTGTGAAGATTTTATCAGTTGTGGACATTCCTGGCCTAAAACACACTGCTAGGAGCCGATGAGGTTGTTGGTAAACGGATTCAGGCGTTCACATATTAGGGCAAATAGGATCTTGTATGCGATGTTGGGGATACTTATTTATGCCTCTGTATTTGGTGCAGTTCAGAGGGTCTCCTTTTTTGGGCATCGGACAGAGGTTCCATTCTTCAAGCATGCTTTCATCCGACCAGATTTGGCTTATGATTTGGTCATCTGCGCCGACTTTATTAAGCTCGGCGGGAAGGCCGTCATTTCCGGCAGCTTTGTTAAGCTTTAGTTTAGATATTGCTATCCTCACTTCACTTAGGTCGGGAGGTTGGTAGTTTTTGCTGTCGTAGCCAATATCGAATGTTTCGTTCTGCCTGACAGCGGAATGTTGTTTTTCATGGGCGTTTAACAATCTGCAGAAGTGGTTCTTCCATATCCTCAGCATCGACTGTATCTCAATTACGATATTTCCTGATTCATCACGACAGGATTCTGTTCGAGCCTTGTATCCTTGGCTTTGACGTTTTTCACTTTGGTAAGTGGCACCTCTTGTGCTTTGCTTGCTCTTTTATCTTCCCTCTGAAAAGCCGGTGTTCTTCCCTTCTTCTTTGTCTATAGAGCTCAATAGCAACTCACGTCTTCACCTACAGCTTAGCCTTGTAGACTTCGTTCTACGTGCTGCAAGCATCTGTCTATATTCCCCATTAACCCTGGCGTTTCTTGCTGGTGGGCGCGAGCAACCTAGTACTGGTGATAGATTCAAGGTTCAATGTCACGATTCAACTATACAAAGGAGTAGAGGCTAATCCTTCCAAAGTATATTCTTGCTCAAATCATTCAGCCTTTGGTGGAGTAAATACCAATATTCGCATCCACGAATGTTTGATAGCCCGGATTAGAGTGGAGATAAGCTTTTGTTGAGTCTTTAAATGCCTTTATGTGAGTAAAAAATATTGACAGTTGTCAATCCAATATGCAGATCCCATTTTTAATTTAATCGTATCTTATGTAAATTTGTCCAAAATTGTTGTTCTTTTGTGGTGAAGTGTCCTAGCGGCTATTGCGTTGGACTACTACGCGCAGGATCCCTGGTTCAAATCCTGAAAGTGACAACACCTAAGTTTTTTCACTGTTCCACTTCATGCAAAACGTTGAAAAACATAAAAGAGTGCAATTTTCATGGGAATCCTCTCAAATTTTCCGTTCGGATTCGGCGTTAAACTGGAGGTCCTCTTCTTTTTGGAAAAAATAATAACTTCGGACACACAAATGAAGACAGGTTTGAGGTTCTTTATGGACCTTTAAAGCCAGATATATCATTTAATTGGTTCCTTTCAAAATTGTATTTGTAATTTGTTTCTTTAAAATGTTTTTTTAAGAACTCTTTTTACCCTTTTTTAAATAATTTTTTAAAAACAAAAATAAGAAACACATCAAAAAACTGTCAAACATTTAAGTGCGTACTTGTACACAAAAGTTCTTAACAAAAATATTCCACATCAAGGCCAAGTGCTAACCACTTCCAAGACTTACACAAAAACTTTGTAATTTTTGCCATAAAGTACGTTTAAGTACGAAAACAATTTCACACTCCACTTCGGCTAATTGCTTGAACCGAGTCACTTGTCAAAAAAAAATAATAATTTCATACGATGAGGTGATAATTGAACTACAGCCTCCATATAAAGCTAAACATGAATAATCTTCTTACAACAAGCTGACACACGTTCTAAGCGCTCGATAAAAGCCTCCAATCAACAAATCAATCTATCAATAGATACGCCACTCAAATTTCGCTTGTGCGAGTACTGGTATACAGCACAAGAGTTGTTGGCCTCTTCTAAGCCGAGGAGATGAATCTTGGCCTTGAACTTGGTCGTCTATCCGGTCATGGGATTTAAATGACGGAGTTACCTCTGTTTAGTCAATTAAACCAGTGGCTCTCATCTTTCGTTTAATTATTCGTTTGAAAGAGTATCCACCCGGTCTTGGATGAGTAACCACACGTACATCACCAGATATGCGCTACTCTTGGAATTCATTTCAAATTCTGTGCAAAGACTCGCTTGTCTCGTCGTTCATTAAACTGCCGCCAAATGTTCCTCCGGCCAAGAAGAACAATAACGACGCGACGGGACGGTGCGGTGGCTACAACAACCAACGATGATATTCCACCTTCAGAACTTGGCATGCAAAAGAGGTTTGGCAATAGCCAATGCGTGCTGTCATCATCTCGGTCTATTGTTGCACAATACCAACACACACACATCCATGTAGTAGTAAACGATCGTTATTTTCGACCACAGAGTGAATGCAAAGTGGCATTGTCGCAAATGGAATACTGATGATCCGGACTTGGGATGGGGATTTGTTTATGTGGTCATCTCTGGGTTGACAGCAGAGACTCCTTTTGGGATGCAAATAGGGGCAGAGACGATTGAATCGATACGAAACCGAATCCGAATCCCTATTTGTGCACACAGCTTGCGTTGTATGTTATAGTTTCACTTGTATCTAGGATAAGAATCATCCTTCCAGCCCAACGCTATGCGGGATGGGTTTTAAGGGTTTTGCCAACTCGAATTTATGCGAACATAAACGGAACGAGATTGCTTCTATTGCCAGACTCGAGGCGACTGAAACAGATGACACTGTACTGACATCGGCGGCTTTTTAACTAACCGAAATGTCCAAATGTGCCGCACAGAAATAGTGCGCACCGATGGACAGGACAGGGTATTCACAAAATTTAATTGAATGGAAATAATTGAGGGATTTGGAATATTTTGCATTTACAACGTTTGGGTTGGTCATAGGTGGTGCAACCGCCACAAATGCATTTTCAAATTGTTTTACATGAGGGATTCTATTTGAAGCTTAAACAGTTACTTGGTATTAAAAAATTATTTAAATTTAAATTTAAGCAATTTAAAGTTTTTAAAATTAAAATTCTTAAATTTTGTTTAAAAATTAAAAAAAAAACATTTTGGGGAGAATAAAAAGAGCGTAGATTTGTTATTTTATATAGGGATATCCAATAGGAACGGTTAGATGTGGCGGCCATATTTTTAATGCCATAACGTTATTCATTGACCATGCGATTGCGTAGCAAGTGCAAATGATAATGTTGTCTTATCGAAATGGATGTTGGTTAGTGCAATTGTTGCACGCTTTGCTTCCATTTTATGGCAGCCACGGTGTTCCTACAAAATCATGTTTCCAACGTTTGACGGATAAATTCCAAACGAACGGTTTGATAAGGAATCATCCAGCAGTCACACGTCAAAGTAACACTAGATCGGCGAAAACATATCTGCGTCTGTGTAACAGGGTAACCTGATGCAGTCGATTCCTCACCATGCACAAAACTCGGTTTTCTGCATACTTCAAGTCAAATTTTACGGAAGGGTCTCTGCCTTGCACACCTAGGAGCCCAAAGTTAATGATCATAGACAACGCCGTTTGTTTGCTTACTAGGATACGGACCGCTTTTAAGAGGACCTCCATTTTGCCTCTAAAGTCATCTTAGCTATGAGACGTATTTTTGGATTTAAACTTATACTAACAACCTATATTGCCGTACATAGGACAATGCCGACCCACACCAGTTAACTGTTTGGTTTGAATTTTGGGCCACCGGCGCCATTGGTCCGATCTTTTTCGAAAACGACGTTGCTGAGGCCATCACCGTCATTGGCGATGGCAACAGATCGATGTTTTTTTCTTGTCCTGAATTAAACGAGATGGGCATGGACGACATGTAGTTCCAGAAGAATAGCGCTACGTGCCAAACAGCGAACGGCACAATGAAAATACTTATTGAACGATTCTAAGGTATGGTGATCTCTCGCAAATTTTAGTGAATTGGTCACCAAGATCGTGTGATTTTACGCATTTAAATTTTTTCTTGCTTGGATTCCAATATTCCAATAAACAGCAATCGGCAAATGCCTTCAAAATTAAAATAACCCATGCCATAGCATTTTAACGAATCTGGAATGATCTCTTCAAGAAGTGATCATGCACACAATTTATAATCTTTCTAATGATCGACATCAGATCAACGGTCAGAATATAGAACAATCTTTTGAACCCAGCATGTGTTTTATTGGTTTCGATTATTTTTCTCGATTTCTTAAAGACGATCAAGGAGGATACAGAAGATCTGTTGATGAATGAATGATCAATGATAAAAACTTCTGCATCTTGAAAGGTTTTATTGTTTAAACCTGGGGCCTCAATCTTTTCACTATTCAATATTTTTGAATATATTCTTTTAAGGAACTGATCTTGTTTAGAACTGATCACTTTTTTTATTCACGATCTACATACTTTGTTCATACCCATGTCGGTATCTACGAAATGTATTCCTCGTGGTTGTTTTCAGTTTTCATTTTTCCTTTACTGAAAACTGATCTTGTAAAGAACTGATCAACATTTATACTTAAACATAATCAACGATCATGTCTTGATTATGTTTAAGAAATAGATGCCTTTATGAGTTGTGTTGATGGATTGAAGAAGTTATAATGCACATGATTCATAATTTTAATAAGGATCGACATATTATAATGATGAACGATGAATATTATGATCAACGATCTTAACATATAGAAAATCATATGAAGCCATCGTATGTAGCCTGTTAGTTAAAATCTTTTCTTTCCCTATAATTTAAACAGTGATCAGGCTGCATGGTCATGATCAATGATCTGACTTAAAATAGAAGTATGATCAAAGAGGAGTAATACTACCTCTCATAAATATTGATAGTTAAATATTGAAGTTTAATATTTTTAAGGTGAAATTGCAGATGATCATATCGGTTTTGGTATTTATAAGTTGGACATCGATTTTTTCGAAAGTTATATTGCAGATGATAACAAATCTTACAAAGCATACATAGATAGAGGTCTTTTGATCAGATTTCGGCACAGCACCCCACTTATATTTTCCAATGAGAAAATAGCTCTAATAACTGGTAAAATGTTTGACAATCGTTTAAGGAGGATCATAACTGTAGAAATGGAAAATAAAATCCACTTGCTGATCCAAATTATTACAGAAGATTACAGAGAAATATTTTATTCCAAATTGTCAGAAGTCATACCATTGATCGAATTTTCAAAAAAAGAGCGGAAATATTTTTTTTTAATTTCTTTAAGAGGCCAAATTTCAATAGAATACTAAGAACATTGTTTTTGTAGATGCCATTTGTCTCAAAATATGGATTTCTTTGAATATTAAAGTCGGAACTATTTCGGTCCAAATTCTTTACATTCTTCACATTTTTGACAAGCTTCCACAAAAATTGAGTTCCATATATATTCGATTTTATAACAAATGTACAATTACAACATTTTGTACCAAATTGTCATAGAGGTCTAAATTTGAATAATGGATGCAACAATACAATTTTTTATTTTAATTTAACCAAGAGAAGTATTTAACCTTTTAACTCATGTTTAACCTAATTTCCAAAGACAGATTACCTCATCAACATGTTTGAGCAATTCTTTTGAAAATTTTTGACATGTTGAACATCTCTGCAATCAATCAGGGAATTGCCATACGCATGCATATACAATTCACAACCTCGCCCCTAACTTACGTTGCGATCTCCAACTGACCTCATTTCAGCATCCTTTCTTATCCTTAAATTTTAATCTCTTTTCATTTACGTGTTCGAATCCCGTTATTTGTATTTCATAACCCACACAAAAGATAATGCCTACCCGCCAATCAGCCCACTCAAAGCTGCAAACGCATTTTTGCCTGTTGGCCAACAAAAGTTCATCAGAGTTCAACATCATCTCTGTTGCTCGTCAAAGAATCATTATGCGCCAGAAATGTATAATTTCCCCCAAAAACTCCAAGAAGACCCACTCTCATCATTATCGTCATACACAGAGAGTCGGTCAGTCCGCTGGCTGTGGCAAATAATTACCAACCAACAGCTTATAGCCTTTATGCAACCAACAAAAGAGGAATGCATTCGTTCTGTTCTTTGGCATCAAAACAACAACAAAACATCGTTAATCATTGGAATTTATTTTCGTACAGAGGTATGTGTACTAACTCAATGGAACGGAAGCGTTAAAAATGGCCAAAATGAAAATTGGCGTGATTTTTGTTTATAACGCGATATAAGGATGAGTGTGCGATAATTTTTTTGAAAATGAGTTGTAATTTATTTTTTTGAATAAAACAGACATTATGTGCTGTTGAACTTTTATTTCAGAGAAATCGATTAAGACTGCAGGTGTGAGTTGGCAGACATTACACAAATGTGTGCATTGTTCATGGAGTGAATAAGTGTGATCAGAGCCATCTATTAAACGAATTGCTAATCAATTTTATTTTTACTTTTTTAGACATATTATAAATTATTGTTAGAACCTATCGGTAAAAGTTTAACCAATCCGTATATTTTGGTTTAAAATTCGCTTCCATTTTTGTCATTTAAGCCCGATAACGCCATCTATTGCAGGCTGAATGATTAATATACTCCTATTCCCTCCGGAATACCTACTTAAATTTCAGTTTTCAAATATTCTTAACGAATAAATAGTGGAACTCGATTAGGTCCAGTGTGACTCCCTTTAGTGAGGGTAAGTTGTGTATATGTTCCAGTGGCGTTGCAGGTGTGAGTTGGCAGACATTACACAAATGTGTGCATTGTTCATGGAGTGAATAAGTGTGATCAGCGCCATCTATTAAACGAATAGCTAATCAATTTTATTTTCACTTTTCTAGACATATTATAAATTATTGTTAGTATCGGTAAAAGTTAAACCAATCCGTATATTTTGGTTTGAAATTCGCTTCCATTTTTGTCATTTAAGCCCGATAACGCCATCTATTGCAGGCTGAATGATTAATATACTCCTATTCCCTCCCGAATACCTACTAAAATTTCAGTTTTCAAATATTCTTAACGAATAAATAGTGGAACTCGATTAGGTCCACTGTGACACCCTTTAGTGAGGGTAAGCTGTGTATATGTTCCAGTAGCGTTGAGTCAATGCTATGCGAATCTAATTATCTATTAATACGATTGATATTCACTTATAACGTACCCTCTATATTCATTGATAAAGTAAAAAGTGTTCCAAGTGTGACCGATAGACAACGCACCAAACCAAACCACTGGATCTAATGGTCTACAGGAGATACCAATAACAACATTGACAACCACAAACTACACCAAAGCATTTATTCAACTAACCATTGGTTAGCTGCCTGAAATCCCCCAGAAATTGCCTGATCTGAATGGTTTTGCTAATCACTGAATAGTTGGAATAAATGGTTTCGTGCAAGTGGCCCTAAGATAGCTTATTCTAGTCATAAAAGTATGAATTGTGTCAATCTAATACTTTTGAGACTTAAATCGTATTGCACAGGCAAAACCGGGTAGATCAGCCAGAATTGTGATTTATGCACTCTCTAAATATTTGCTCAGAAAATTGTTTAAAAAAAATGTTAAATAACAAACAAATTGCGTCGGCATCCATTCTTGAAAATTTCAAACCCACGCCACTGGAATGACAAGTCTCCATTGTTCTTCTTTTGATCACTGAACGCTATCCGGCAATTCTGATAGCGGCAATAAATGTAAAGATTGGTTAAAGGAATATAAAATTTGGATTTGTTGGATATCTTGAAAATAATTTATTTCAAGTGGTCTGCTCCTCAAGTGACAGCTGTTCGGGCAGTGACGGACCAAGTAAGCTGAATCTCGGAAAATTATATAAAATAAAAAAATTGCGCAAATTTTCCTAAATTCTTTGTTCCTACAACAAAATTTCGGGATTTTAGCCTTTTCGTTATTTTGAGTTTTCTGGATTTTAGATTTTCGGGATTCTGGGTTTTTGGATTTTCGAGATAACGTTTTTCGGGAGTTTGTCCGACTCCTGTTGAAAAGTTATGTTATATCATACATGTTTGTTCATCCGGTTTCTCTCGTATTCATTGGTGGTATGTCAGATGTCACAGATTATCATTGACATCCACCTGACATAATATATTTTTCCAATCTTGTACTTAACTCTTTCTTACAGGTGGTTCGACTATTTGTTGTGCCGAATCGTAATATGTTTTAGGTCACATTTGCTTCTTAGTTCGTCGGCTTTTTTCATGTGAAAATATTTCCAAAATCATTAGGTAAGTTGGATTAAATTCTTTTGATCAATTTACCAAGTGTTGCTGTCAAAATTTGCTCGGTTAATAAGATTCCCCATATCATACACATAGTTCATACTATTTATTCCTTTTTGTTTGTTATTCATATTTTTTATTGTATTTTAATATCAACGTAATAGTAGACATAAATGCTTAAATCTAACTTTTAATTTACAATTTAACAAGTCTATCTTTTAGGCTCTTAGCAGTCGCTTTAAGTTTGTCAAGCCCCTACCCAGACTCTGTTTTTTAAGTTTGAAGTGATTCATGGATACAATTGTACAAGTCGTTCGGTTGATAAATGTCAAAGATATTCAATTTTTACATACCTACATAAAAGATGGCAGCCATTTTCCTTTGAATCACATTAGTTAGGAACTTGTCAACTCAACTTAGTTAGGAACTTGCCAACTTTGAAAACGGTTATCACTCAGACTGTAGTCGAGACCTCATGAACAATCGCTCAATAATCTCTGTGATTTGACGATTATTGGTTTAATTGAAGCAAATAAAGTGATATCGCCGACAGCGAAAACAACTATTGATCTTACGTGATGCAAGATGTACCGTCGAAATGTTGTCGTCAAACGATAATCACTTTACGGAATAAGAGCCCAGACCCAGTTGCGATAGTATTTTACGTAAATACTAGGATTCTGGCGTTCCGTGTACTCCTAGAAATATGATGAATAGTTTTATAAGGACCGTTTCGGAAATGTCATTCCCATTTAGCCAAGTATTGAACCAGTCTTCTTGTCGAAGGGTAAGAGCCCTTCGCTCTAGTCAGATAAGCATCAACATTTTTGTGATATTGAATGTATTTTTACATTACAGTCCGTAGAAACCTTACTGACTGAAGACTGGTATATGTATAAAGTTTTGTTAACCTTCACAATATTTCAAAAAAAATTATGCGAATTGTAAATAATATTAATACGAGCATATTCATACTCGCCGATAGTTCGGACACCATTCATGGTGTTGAAAGTATGCCTGAAGAATGGAACCTCAGCATCGTGTGCCCGATCCACAAAAAAGGAGACCCACTGAACTGCGCCAACTACAGAGGCATAAGTCTACTCAACATCGCTTACAAGATCCTATCTGCCGTAATATGTGAACGCTTGAAACCGTTTACCAACAACCTGATCGGCCCTTATCAGTGTGGTTTTAGGCCAGGAAAGTCCACAATCGATCAAATTTTCACACTTCGGCAGATCCTGGAAAAAACCCAAGAAGTCCAAATCGATACCCACCAGCTATTTATCGATTTCAAAGCCGCATACGACAGCATTTATAGAGACGAACTATACAGAGCCATGTCTAGTTTTGGTATACCTCCCAAACTCGTCCGTTTGTGTCGGATGACGATGGAGAATTCTCGCTTCACCATCAGGGTCGGAAACGACCTCACCGACACATTCGATACCAAAAAAGGGTTTAGGCAAGGCGATGCGCTGTCATGTGACTTTTTCAATTTGATTCTTGAGAGGATTGTGCAAAACTCCCGAGCCAACACCAGAGGCACGATTTTCCAAAAATCGGTGCAACTACTAGCATACGCCGACGATATTGACATCATTGGTATGAATCAACGTGATGTCATAGCCACGTTTGCTAGTATATAGAAGGAAGCGGCAAAAATGGGTTTAGCAGTAAATGAGGGTAAGACTAAGTATATGCTGTCAACACGAAAGGACACACAACATCGACGAATTGGACAGAAAGTCACCATTGACAGATATAACTTTGAGGTAGTACGGGACTTTGTCTACCTCGGCTCCGCTATTTACTCTGACAACAACATCTCGTCAGAAATCAAACGAAGAATTACTCTTGCCAATCGCTGTTTCTTCGGGCTAAGAAGGCAATTTAGTAGTAAAGCCCTCACTCGAACTACTAAGGAGATCCTATATAAGACCCTGATCATCCCAGTCCTGCTCTACGGCGCTGAAGCATGGACCGTATCAAAAGCGGATGAAGAAATCCTTGGTCGATTCGAGCGGAAAATTCTTCGGAAAATCTTCGGTCCCGTTTGCGTTGACGGGCTATGGAGACGAAGATTCAACCACGAACTATACGAGCTGTACAGCGACATACCCCTAGTCAAAAAACTCCGCATTGGACGTTTAAGATGGCTAGGGCATGTAGAAAGAATGGACACCAATACTCCGGCTCGCAGAGTCTTCGATTCCCAGCCAGACGTCGGACGCAGTAGAGGAAGACCTCGCCTTAAGTGGCGCGCTCAAGTAGAAACCGACCTGAACCAGTTTGGACTGCGCAACTGGAGGCAGTTAGCTAAGGACCGGGCTAATTGGAGAGGCATGTTGGTTGAGGCCCAGGTTCATCCCGGACTGTAGCGCCACTTAAGGAAGTAAGTTAAGATGGCAAATAGTTCTTGGAATTAATTTTTCTATTAAGTTTACATTTATCACTTTTAGCGTCACATATCAAAATCTTTACTGTTTTCTAGCAAACAACGCCATCTATTGAACTAGTCGAAAAACAAAATATTAAAAAAATTATATTTTCAATTAAATTATGTCAAGAAATCGTCTCATTAATATTTTATCATCTACTATTTTATGTACCTTTACTGACTTTAAACATTGGGCCCTTATACAAGGACTCTATTGACTCTAGATTCTATAAATCTACTCGATAAAAAATGGCAATTTCTTATGCCAGATATGCTTTTACCTTTTATTAAGGGGATTTAGAGAATCTAGTATTGGAGATTGAAATAACTGCATCTACGCTGCCGCATCTCTCAAAAAAAAAAAGTTTAATTTCAATTTCACTTAAAATGCTGGTCACCATTGGTCGCATTGATAGACTGTCAAACGTCTTGCTTAAATAATACATATTATGTCCACCTGTGGCGCCACATGTTCAAAATAATTTGTGTTACATATTATGAATATTCAAGGATTCAATCACATAAGATCATGAGTTCCTTTCCATCTGTGTCATTGATGTCTACCTTATCAAAACTCATCCGATGACCTCCTCTAACATCTGCTCTGTTAAAATCGTCTTCTTAACTTCAGCGTCTTCAAACCATCCCAACTGTCTACAAAGTGATCCGCTTCTGCCAAACTTTTGAATTCTCAACATGTTCCTCATTCTCTGACCTTGAAATACATGCGATCGCGCATGGGATATTTCGTCGAAATCCGATCGCAATAAATTAGAAAAGGTCTCCTTCATTTTTTTTTTCAGAAACCACCGCCATTTAAGATGAACAGATAAACCAAAAGACCGCATTTAGACGGCCTGAAACTTTGCGGATGGTATGCGATCAAATGTTTGGCCATCCAACAAGGAAAGACAAAAAAAAATTGGCGGTGCTCATCAATCAATTTGTGACAGACGAATACCTCCGCGGTGTGTATAAATTTGTCGTATAGGGATCAAGAGATAAATTTTTTTGAGAAACCTTTTCTTATAAACATTTTTTTTTTGGTTCTCAGCCTTGTAGAGCAAGGATTTTCGATGTTTAGATAGCTGAGACAAAGATGATATGAGAAAATGCTTGCTGCGCATTAGGTTTTGCGTTGCAGATATATTCAGAATGACAAATGGCAGGGGCGTAATGTTTCCCTGACTTAATGTGGGTCTTGTGTTCTTAAATTGTCACTTAGAAGTGACAGGATGTAATCACAGAGAATTTATTTTCAAGATGGTAAAGATTTTTTGTGAAAAATGATGTGTAGAACGATAAAAGATACGACAGTTACAGAAGTCGATTGGGACGTAGTATTTGGTGAAGTTAATTCGATTAATTCTTCATGAAGGTTTTTAGTGCCACGAGTTAACTATCCAGAGTTTTCCTTGGCATATTGTCCATTTAACTTTGATTTGATTCAATTTGAATTTTCTGATCTTTAATCATATTCTCTGATTGTTTTCAGTTGGCAGAAGTGAAAGCTACTTTATGGTTCAGGATATATTCTGATTAACAACTGATCTTGTCAAGAACTGCTCACATTTTTTTTTTAAATTTCATTTAAAATGTAACATTAGAAAAACAAATCGGATCCTGCAGGATCTATGTTGATCTTTTCAAAAAGTAATCATGCACAAAATTTATAATCTGACCAATGATCGACATATGATCAACGCTCATAATACACAAACTTCAACAACACAACATTCGTTTTTTAAGGTTATTTTTCTTGATTTCCTAAAGGATCGTTATACAGACGATCAACGACGATACAGAAGATCGTTTGTATAACTACCCACCAGGTATGATCAACGATTAAATCGTCTCGATCTTGAATTGTTTAAACCTGGGTATCGATCTTTTCCCTTTTCAATACTGTTGAATGCTATCTTTTAAGAAACTGATCTTCTTTAGAACTGATCACAATTTTTATTCACGATCAACCCATTTTGCTCGTACCGACTAAGTGTCCACCAAATTTATATTTCGTGGTTCTTTTCGGCTGAAAAAAGCTATATTTCATATTTTCTTAACTGAGAACTGATCTTTTCAAAAAATGATCACAATTTAGACTCACGAGCAAAACGAAATCAACGAAAATGTTTTAGAAAAACAAAGAGATACATTTATGAGTTCAAATCTAACTAAAGATCGACATATGATAATCGATCGTCATATGATCAACGATCTTAACATAGAAAATCATATGAACCCACTTTTTGTATTCTGTTGGTTAAAATATTTTCTTTTCCGATCGTTTTAAGAGTGATCATGCAAAGCGTATTAATGATCTGACTCATAATCGAGGTATGATCAACAAGCAATAATACCACTCCTAAATAATTTGCTTAATTAAAAATATGGGTATGATCTTTTTAAGAGTGGTATTGCAGATGATCACACATCTTACTTACCATTGACCCCTGATCAACATCTGATCTACGATAAAAATCACGTGTATCTTGAAAGGTTGGCTAACGTTCTTTTTCAAAAATTGTATTGCAGACCATTGCAAATTTTATAAAACTTACCTAGGATAGAGGTTTTATCAGAAGGAAAGTCATATGTTATATTTGTGAGAAGTGATCATTTAAAAAATTGAATAATATTCTCAAGATCAATGTGTGATCAGAGTTACGCAGACAATCTTGTGGTGCTTGAAAGGGTATTTCAAAAATTTGGACAAATCTTGAATTAATCTTGTCAAAAGTGAACATAGATCTTGTTATTTAGGATGGAACTATGAACATGATTAATGATCATTTTTTCAAATCCAAAAATTGAGTGTAAAGAGATATTTTTTCTACCGATCTTCTCAAGAGAGATCTTGTATGATACAAAAGTTAACCTTTGAAACAGTGATCTTACAGACGATAAAAAATATAACTCACTATAAAAGTTTTATCAACGATTATTACGGAGAAAGAAAAGGCATGTTTTGTTTTTTTTTGTTTAAAAATTATATTAGGAATATATTCGATCAGTGATCATGTTGACAGTAACAAATCATACTCAAGCTTAATGTATGCTCAAAGATCGTAACACAAAAAATTGTGTGGAATTTGAAAGCCTCTTATTGGTAAAAAATAAACAAATTTCAAAAACTACGGCCACTTTTGATCGGATCTTGTCAAAAGTGATCATTGGCATTGATCGTGTGATACGATCTTGTTTGTTAAAAAATTCGGAATTGTGTAGTTTCCGATCAATGCTTGAGAAGCTGTACATATCTTCACCCAAAAACATTAAAGTACCATACTTTATCACTTAAGATAGATCATCTGACTAACAAACCACTTCGATCTGTAGATACAGTTTTAAAGGTCTGATAAACATATCTCCGCCAATTAGATCAAGCTGTTGAAGAACTGTTGTCCTACACAGGTAAGTGGCATTTCTGTAGAGGTGTGCAGTTGCAGAGTAGATCTTCCATGTTTCTTCATTTGTGAAGGCTGATAGTTTGCTGAGCCATCTTTCTCAATGTGCAGTATCCGGTTAATATTCCGAAGAGCAACTGAGCATTTGTCATATGAGACTGAAGATTTTGATCTTCTGTTATCAATGTCGGCCCATAGAATTCAGATTATGGGCGTTTCAATAATGTTATTATTTCTTTACCAATCTAATCATTACACCGTCAATAAATGTTTTGGCGAAGGTGAAGCCTGGTATTTCTTGTTGGTCTTGGTTTTGGTGCTGGTCTATGTCCCTGGGTGCTCTCTATTCAATGATGATGAACAAATTAAGCACCTGAGCTTCTGCATACTTTTATCTTCTGTAACCAATATTGGTCGGCAGACTTTGGTTAAAAGAACTACCACTTGTCTTGTTATTTATTAGCCGATTTCAACATTACACCGTCAATGAAGGTATAAAGCGAGTATTACTTGTTGCTAAATAGCTACCGAGTACATTGAATGGAAACTCTGTGTTCACTAACTTTTGAGGCTTTTTCGGAAAGGTGGAATTAGACTTTTATTTACAAAATTAGCTTTTTTTTACTTTCATGAAATCCCGACTTTTAAAATACGAAAAATGTTATTATCCTGTGAATAAATATTCAGAAAAAACGAATATTGGATTACGTTAATTAGTGGATGTTATGTTATGCAATAATGGCTAATTTAGGCCCCTCATTCTCCAATAAACCCGTACCCAAACAAGCATTCTAAAGAGTTATAAGTTTCTACTTCTCTCGAGCTGGATATTTATATAAAGAGCATCTGTTTGCTTCCCATAAGATCGTATCTATTTGGTTTAAAGCAGTCAATTAAAAATTAAAATCTTGCTGGTAGCTATAAAATTACCCCACGCATGGCTCTGATGTTTGACGAAAACTTCAGTTTAAAAGAGCGGCTCACACAAAGACATTTCACAATTTCTGACAGACTCAGATTTATTCCTTTTTCTAAACACACGCTTCGAAATGGTTGTACGCGATTAAATTCTTTCCAATTTCGTTTATCACTCTTGATTCTCGAGAATGTCACTTCCTACCAGCTGCGGATAAAGACATAACCTGAGCAATAAAAATCCCGAACATCAAACATCACGTGCTCGTTAAAGTGAATGCCCCCAAGAACAACTTTTACATGAATCTCAATACTCCTAACGCCTAGCTAGCACCTCATAAATCCCCTCAGTTCAAATAAAGCTACAGAGCTTATCTTCCACAAACTCAAACAACAGTTTGGTTTTATTTTCCATTATTTGCTGACGGTAAACACGAGCGGTTTAACAGCTCCGAACGGTTAATCCAAATTTAATCTCCCGTCAATTAACAAGTAAATTTAAAAGTCGCTTAACAACTTTATTATAACCACCGCCACCACCGCCGCCATTATCGGACATAACGTGCATCGAAACTTCAATGAATCACTTTAGCAACTGACAGGCAGGTTTTCTGCTTGTCAAATATTATCCGCGCACACAGCTAATTGACACCTCAGTGAGACATGAAAACCGTCAAACAAATGTCTATTCCCATCTATTCCCATCTAGACTCTGGTTAAACAGAGATAAACACCCGTGGAGACTGCACCCATGAGTGACAGCACGTCGGCAGATGGGGAGCGCTGGCGTAGGAGGTTTATAGTGACGTTTCATGTAACCGTCAGTTTATTCAAATTTCAACTTATGACGAAAATGCTAAACACACTCAAGCCCATTGTCCCATTCATCATAAAGAAACACACAAAACTCGGCGGACTAATCATTGTCATTCCGGTGTGTCTACCTGTCAAGCATGCGCGGATGATTCAGCTTGGCTAACACAGAAACGGTTCGATGGTGGATTCCCATCGATACCTCTCAAGTCGTAGTACGGTGGTACCTTAGCCTTAGCTTTTGTTGTGCTAGTGTTGTGTATGTTTTTTTTCGCAAGAAAATCCAAACTTTTAACAACCTGAACCGGTCGATCGCGCGGTCTTGGTCTTGGGTTTTGGTCTTGGTCTTGGTCTCTGGGTCCTCTCTGGGCAATGATGACGAAGAGATGGTGTCGGCGGTTCGCAGCGAACGAAGAATCACTTCATTAAGAGTTTTAGTTGTCGGTTAAGAACACTTTCGATTGGATGTGCCAATTTAATATCGCGCAACGGTGATAAGTGATAAGTGGATATAAAAACAATTTTTTTAAAAAAAAAAATCTCAAAGGTGAATTGAAATATAACAATTCGAGTTAAAAGTGAAAAAAAAATAAACAGAGTAAGAAAGTTGTGTCAGAATTTATGTAAATTCAGGACGGAGATTCAATTATTTAAATTTTGTTGAACGTTACCGTCGTTTTTGGATAGTACGAGTATCTGAGGTTGATTTGTTAATAAACAACAGATTGGCAGTGAGGTGAGATCTTTAATATAATTTTTGGGAAATATTGAAAATCCGAGAAGCATGTTTTTTTTTGTAAAGTGATACATTTATAGGCCTTTTATAGAGCATGCTAATTTAGAAATATTGTGAAATGAGTAACGCAATTCTGAGAATCCAAATATGTTGATTATGTTATTGGACGTCATCTTTGTTTTATGGAATTACGTAAATTTTAGTTGATGTTTCAATAATTTTATTTATTTTGTTTTTCATTTGTCGTATTTTTTTTATTTTCAAAAATTATTTATGTGTTTCAAGTAATTTTATAAATTGATTATGAGTTTTGAAAATGCTTATGTAATCTAATGTTTTTTTTTTTTAAATTAAATTCTGACTTGCCTAAGCAGTAATATACACATCGACCTAAAAGATTTATTGTGCTTGCCGTCAGATGGTTAGCGCTTCTACTTTCCTAATGTAGCTGATAATACTTTCAGCCGAATATTTCCTCAGTTCTTCGGGACTTAAAAATTCCCTGAAGAAAGATTCCCTTCTCATACCGTAAAGGGCCGGGCATTCACATATGATATGCTCGGCTGTTTCGTCTTCTTCTAGACATAGTCTGCACTCCGGTGAGTCGACTAGATGCATTTTACTTAGGTGACCGTGATGACCAGTTAGGTAGCCTACTAAGTATTTGATATCGTGCCTGCGAAGATTTAGTATCTTATTGGCATCTGATTTGAAGGGCTGAATAGCTCTTTTGGCCTGTCTTAGGCCTGGGATGTTTCCCCAGTATGAAACACATCTGTTTTGTTCCCAGTTTTTTATGACTAGATTTATGGCTGATTTGGGGATTGCACAGAAGGGCTCAGGTTCAATGAAGGGGGTTTCCGAACCTTTTCTGGCTAGTTCATCAGCAGTTTTGTTCCTGGAACTGAGTGTTTGGAGGGAGTTGAAGCAGTGTAGTACTGATTTGGAGTCAATAATGTGTTAGCTAAGGGCTTTTATAGCTGCTTGACTGTCCGTGAATGTATGGACGTTTGCGCCTTTAATACCTGAGTTGTGTATTAGGTTTGCGCATTCTTTTATGGCACGGAGCTCAGCTTGGAATACACTAGGGTTTTTTCCCATAGGTATTGAGATGT
Source organism: Rhingia campestris (assembly GCA_932526625.1). Taxonomy (NCBI): domain Eukaryota; kingdom Metazoa; phylum Arthropoda; class Insecta; order Diptera; family Syrphidae; genus Rhingia; species Rhingia campestris. The sequence continues at coordinate 43,286,571 of OW052185.1, forward strand.
TTTTATTTGGTCCATGTATGCCAGCTCCTACCCCTGAGTCCATTTTAGAACCATCCGTATACCACTTTAGGCCGTTTAGGCAGTTTGGTGGGTTGTTGCTACACCATGCTTCTCTGGTTTTGATCTCCGTTGAGAATCTTTTGTCGAAGCATTGTGTCTTTGGTAAGCGGTCTGTAACCGCACAGATCATGTCAAGTTCTGGAAGTTCGGATAGAAGTTCAATTAGTTTTAGATGTTCACTAATGTTTAATTCTTCCGCTGATGTCAAACTTGCTGAGCTGCGAATTGCCATTTTTTTTTATATAAATGTGGAGGGGTGTGAGTCCTATTAAGGCTTCCATAGCCGCCGTGGGACAGGTACGCATAGCTCCGGTAATGCCCAGACAGGCAAGCCGTTGTACCTTGTTTAATTTATTTAAAGTTGTTTTTTGGGTGACTTTGTTCCACCATACTATTGAGCGTATGTTATAATGGGCCTGACCATGATCGTGTAGATCCAGTGTGTGGTCTTTGGAGAGATTCCCCAGGTTTTACCATACATGCTTCGGCAAGCCCAGAAAGCTTTGGTTGCTTTTTGAATTTTGTTGTTGATGTGGGAGTTCCAGCTTAGTTTTTTATCGAGGAGCACTCCAAGATATTTTACTTCGTTGGAATACTCAATGTATGTACCATTGATTGAAATTTGGGTAAGATTTAATTTCCTCCTTTTTGTAAAAGGGACGATGATAGCCTTGCTGGGGTTTATAGAGAGACTTTCTTTAATACACCAGTCTATGACTATCTTAAGGGCGTTTTGCAAACATGTTGTAACCTCGTTTGGTTCTTTGCCCTTTATTATGATGACTAGGTCATCGGCGTATCCAATTATATTGAAACCTGCATTACTTAGGTCTTGAAGTAGGTTATCGATAACCAGAGACCATAGTAGGGGTGAGAGTACTCCTCCCTGAGGGCAGCAGTTATTTTCCTAAATAAGGCGACCATAGTGGGTAGGAAAAGGTCCAAGCCCTTTTGTATAAAGAGCAGGAAAGATTCCCTCTGTCCCTGGTGCCTTGTATGGTTTAAATGAGTTGATCGCCCATTTGACCTTATCCGGAGTGAAAAGTTTGCCGGATAAACTATTAATCCTTTTCAGGTTTATAGGGGGTGAGTCATATTTTCTCAACTCTATGTTGTATTGGGTAAGTAGAGATTTATATTGGTCCCACTTACCGGTGCGTTTGGCTTTATTGAAAAGTTTTCTTACTCTTTTACGTTGCGTCTTTCTAAAAGGACAGCCACCAGATCTTTGGTAATGAAGCCTGGAATGGGAGAGAATTTTATATATTTTGCAACTAAAAGAGCTGCCCTTGGTCTAATTAGTGTCTTATAGCAAGTCTCGTTCATCAGCAAACATACAGCTTCGGTGTTTGCTGTTGAACGACTTGTTATAGGACGCGAGAGTATTACTGACAGTCCAGAAACATCAAATCGTCTCCGTAGCCAAGAATTGGGCATTTCAAGAGCTCTATACAGCGAATTCTTACTAAAGAATTCATGCTTTATGCTTACAAAGTTCAATCGACTAGAGTGTTGCTAGAGTGTTGAAATTTGGTGTATGGACTCTCTGGCCGACGAAGCAGCACAACTGTAAAGGTTTTTGAAATCCGCCCACTACCACGTCCCCTTTTAAGAAAAACTGAATATCTCTACCTATTTCTCCTATACATAAAGTTTTTGGCCACGCCCATTTTTTGGGGCGTTTTTTTTTATAAAAAGCGTTTTTATACCCTATCCCATAGGGGTATATTAGTTTTGATACATAGTTTGTAACACAGAGAAATAATTTTGCTACATATACCTCAAAGTATATGGATCGACTCAGAATCGCTAGCTGAGTCGAATTAGCCATGTCTGTCTGTCCGTCCGTCTGTCTGTTCGTCACCGATTTTTGGGCCTTGAATTTTGAGTAAGTAAGTAAGTATAATGAAATTTGGTATATAGAATCCTTGTCCGAGTCACCAGAACAAGTGTAAAACTTTTTAAAATCCGCCCACTGCCACGCCCCCTTTTTAGAAAACGTTTTTTTTTTGGCCAAACCGTAAAGAATTTTTAAAAAAGTGTCCGAGCAGCATATTTAGAGAATCGAATTATCTATATTTTGTCAGTATAAAGTTTTTTGCCACGCCAACTTTTTGGGGGCGTTTTAAAAAAAAAAAAACGTTTTTTAGTAATTTTTTAAAATTTTCGAAAAAAATTTGAATGCACAATCATTGGTAGTATTAATATAAACATTTCCTCAATAGACCATTTTAACCCACGCCCACTGTTTAGGGGCGTTTTCTTACAAAAACCATTTGTATGCCCTACCCCAAGGCATATGCAGTAGAAAAACGTTGTTTTTAATCGAACCATACATGAACCATACGTCATTTTCAATACTTTATGACCATAAAGACCACATTTTCGGGATATTCATTTTAAGGATGGGATGGGATAGGGTATTAAACGATCCGCACAGCGGATTGTAGCCTCCTCATATGTTTTTCATCTGTATTTCTTCGTTAGTCGTCAAAATTGTCGCATTTGAGGTTCAGAAAACCCACGACTAATTGTTGAGAAACAAATGCATGTACAACGCATGACTGTTTGGTGAACATTTTCAGCTGGAGGCATTATCGGACCATTCTTCTTTGATAATGCGGCTGGTTAGTCAGTATCAACTAATAGGTTTCGTTATAGTGACATAATAACCCAGTTTTAAGTGTCTAAATTACAAGGTATGGATGTGACCAACATATGATTTAAAAAAGACGTTGCCAAATGCCATACAGCCAGAGAAACAATTCAATTGCCGTATGAGTCATTTCCTAATCTTGTAATCGACCGTTTGTGCGTTCAGAATTGACCATCCAGATCATGCGATTAAACGCAATTGGGCTTTTCTTTGTGGGTTTTTGAAGTAAAAGGTCTATGAAAACAAGCTCACGACCACCAGCGCCTTGAAAGAGCACATTGGACGGTGTATGCATGAAATCCAGCCACATAGAAACTTTCATTCAAAGTACGTACTTGCCAACAACAATCCGATGTGCTATTCCATACATAAACCCAATCTGTGTACTCCATTAATCAATAAAAAATGTAAGCTGTCTAAAAATTTATATTTTCCAGCAAAATTACATTTTGCGTGAATTATGGCACACCCTTCATCGTTTTTCATAAAAAGGACACATAGAATACCAATACCCCACGTTACTGTCAAATGAATTCTTTCTTTATTTTCTCCTGATTTTTAATTGTGAATACTCCTACTTAATTAACTCAGATTCGAAACACCCACTTGGTGTTAAGTTGCGGACTTTTAATAATGTTAATAAAAAGTTCAATTTTCATAATATTCAGCTTATAACATGAACAAAAAAATGTTGATTGCTGGAACGGTGGTATCATTATCTCCAGTGGATAGGTTGTTGTCGCGTCCCCAAAACCTAATTCTTACCGAATTACATTTTTCAAATTTCACTTTCTACTTCGTAAATAGGATGCCGACCTTTGAAAAAAAAATGCTCACATCGTAACCCTGTATTCGACAGCTCTATCGCACATCAATAAAAATTAGGAAAAGTATTGGTGTTAAAACACAGCCTTGTCGCATCCCGCTTTGGATTTAAAAATCTGCCAAATTCCTAATTGACATGTCTTTTTCTGAATCCGGTGGAGAGTGATTCGCTATGCATGCATTCAAAGCCTTTTCGAAGTCCACAGACGATAGGTGAAGCGGTGATCTGTAGGCAATATCAGGGCTAGAAGAACCTTAAGCAGGGATAATCCAAGTTTTTTATCTTGACAATTATTTTTTGTAACTAGAAGACTACGCCAGCTTTGGTTTCATTTACTACGCACAATGAAATGAATCGAATTGTTGCCAAATAAAAGGGTGTTTGGAGAAGTTCTGCTGGAATTTGTATCCATTGTTTTGTTTTTAAGATGCACAGGTTGGTGTTCCGGTGCCTTATTGGAATTTATTATTTTGGGTAAATAATTTAAGCCTGGGCTAACGATTCCATGATGCTCCATGCTTTGTTAAATTTTCTCTTCATCTCCTGATCTGAGAATCATCTCAAGGCAATTTAAAACAGTTTAGGCTTTAGTTGGTCTTTGCATCACGTCCATAGTTGTGCTGTAACACCTACCAATTGAAAAGGCAAGCTGGAGTGAAACCCTGAAAGTATATAAGACTCTTACAAGACATAGAGTTGTGAGAAAATTAAATGGGCCTTAGTATGATATAAAACAGAAATTACTCGGTGAGTTATATAAATCCAAAACCTCTACTAGCAATCCTACTAGGAACTACTCGGTCAGTTATCTGAATCCCAATCCTCTACTTGGAATCCCCGACTTTAAACTTTACAAGTATTCCAAAAAAACTTACACATATTTTTGGTACCGCAGGCTAATGGCTCATTTTGCAAAACCATTCAAGTGTTCCTGTGAACTCCTGCACTATAGTGGGACCTCGAGTTTTCTGCTGAATCTAAACGTCTGAGCTTGTATAAGCATTTAATGACAATTGTTACTACTCAAATGATTTGTCAGATGATAACGAACATTCCCTGACCTCGACAATATTTAATAAAATTTAAAAAATCTGCAATAATCTTATTGTCTGTCTTACTAAAACTGACATTTGTACCTCCAGATCCTTCATATTGCATGAAAAAATAACCAAGAAGATACACTTAACATTCAGATATTCCTACTAACCCATAATTTCTTTCTAGCGTCATGTCTTGACTCTCTAACCTCACTTAAATTTGGTTAATTAATTTGTTAACCTATACCACCTCTCAAAACCCCACAACTTCCGGTGATGATTAATTCAAATATATTCCTTGTGCGGCTTATGTTCATTCATTAAAATTTGTTTTCTTATTCACGATTATTCACCCGACATTTTGTCCGCCTATCAAATGCAAATTTCCCAATGTCGCATCACTTTGTCATTAAATTCACGTGAATCTGACAGATAAACATATGTATCGCATGCCCTTTCGCCACATGAAGTATGAAATATGAAGCCTGCAGTTTAATCGGCCTATTAAGTGCGGTGATATCGCTCGCAAGGAATTCTTATACACATTTACACGCAGGCATTCCCAAAGGCATCACGATAGCCGGCGTCGCGCATAATAAGTCGACAGTCTGTGATTTCACGCGCATATTAAATTGGGTCTTGGGATCAGCTTCATGAAATAAAATAATGAAACGAATTTCGTTTTCATTGAAAATTTCATCCACATCGTGGATCTGTTGACGCCTCACCTCCAATATCGAGAGATTCGCTTTCCATTTTTAATTCGTCCGTCGTTATTCGAGGAATTCCATTTGATGAGCTTACCTGTCGTGGATGTGGTGGGGGGTTTATAAAATATCAGTTATTATTTAAATCCCTCCACATGGGCTATGGACATGACGAGGTGGCCATGAAGAAATTGACATCAATGGCATACCAAGTGTACATCTCCCTTCGATTTATCATGTGAGTGGTGTGCGTCTTCTCTGATGTGCCCATGTGCCATTCTAACAAATGATAGGTTCAATGAATTTTAATTAACCCTAGCCATACGTCACTCGGGGCCGTACAAAGGAGAAACCTTTTACGACTATATATGCCTTCGAGTCCTGTTCCTGTCCCAGACAGAGGAGTACATCCCAAATGGGCATCCAACAAACAGGAAAAGTTTGTAGTACCTTGGGTATGGAGAGTCTTTGAATTGGAATTTTCCTATCCCGCCCAAAGAACGAAATAACCCATCAAGACGTAAAGACATGCACGAAGTAGTGTGGGGATTTCTAAAGACGAACAACTTCAACTAGAATGTCAAAAGGTCATTGATTTTTTTTTTCTCGTTCGTTTCGTTTTACCTTTGAAGGTATTTTTCTTTATTTAATTTTTTTTTTACCTAACAAAAATTCGTGGAGGTTCTTGAGGCAAACCTGAGATGGATTTTCTTTTTACGTAAAAAAAAGACGAAGTGGCATTGAATAAAGTCTTTGGCCTCTTAAGGAATGCTTATGAATACGTCATTCATTAATCATCCTTTCAGATTTCTTATGCAGGCAAAGATGAGAGATAACATCGATGCTTCAATATATCCTTTAGCGACCTGCACTCCTGCAGAGCTATGAAGGTAGGAGCTTAGGGTTTTCTTCATCGAGGGGTTTCTCAGTGAATGGATTTGGATTTCTATTTATTTGACTTCCGGTTTAGAGTTGTAAGTGAATGATGCTTTTGCATTTGGTAACAAAAAATGTTTTTTTTTTAATGCAAAATTGAATTTCCTGAGATCATGGGAAAAGTATCTACGATGGTTATCTGTTGCATCTAATATCGTAAGGGAAATTTAGAGTCCAAGATTTTTTGAAATTTGTATTAAAAGATGTTGGAGATGCGAAATAACTATGTGTTTGTTAATTCTCCATCCAAGTAAACAATTGGCCATTGCTTTTGATTTTTTTTATTTTTTATTAAAAAAAAATTGTCTAAAATGCTGAAGTATTCAAAATGAACACGGTAAGCTAAATCTCCATTTTTAATCCCAAATTCGACAGCAATTTTATGACTTAGTTTGAACACTAAGTCACGGTCAATGAAATCATCAAACTTTCAGTCCGAAATTTGCTTAATATTTAAAGTTTTGAAAACAAATTGTCATAAAGTCATAACCCAAGCAACAAGATCGTCGTTTTAAGTCCGAAATTTGCGCACCTAATGATTAGCGTTTCAAAAAAAAAAGTTGGTTCATTCATGAGCCAAGCAACATATAATCATCACATACACACTGACAAATCGAAATTGCATGCTTAAATGTTCAAAAATTCGAAATTCGTGTATCAAGAACACGTACATTTCAAAACATGGTTAAGTGTTCGAAATGAGCTACGCACTGCAATTCTCAGCTGATGTTTTTTTTTATTTTTATACCCAATTCCTTATTGGTTTTGACATTAAGTTGTTAACATAGAGAAATAATTTCGACAGATATACCTTTAAGTATATGGGTCGACTCAGCATCGCTAGCTGAGTCTATCTAACCATGTCTTTGGCCTTAAATTTCCAGCCAGAGTCATGAAATTGTAAACATTTTTTTAAAGTCCGCCCGCTGCCACGCCTTTTTAGTAAAGCGTTGTTTTTGGACGAACGGTTAAGAATTTTGAAAAAGTGTCTGAAAAGCTCACTTGGACAATCTCAGTATCTATACTATAGTCCGTAGGTTTTTGCCACGCCCACTTTTTGGGGGCGTTATTCAAGAAAAACGATTTGTAAATCCTATCCCATAACATGTCCATAGAAAAACGTCGTATTTTGTTGAAGCATAAATAATTTAGATAAACCGTTTGAACAAGATTCATTCAGTTTTTAGCAATGCCTACTTTTTAGGGACATTAACAGGATAGAATGGGATAGGGTACGAATCGTACAGCGGATTGTAGCCTTCTCATATGCTTAATTACGAAATTAGCCTCCAAACTGTATGGTTGCAACGAAGCGAATCGAAAGCCTTAAGGGTCCTAAACCTCACCAAACAAGTTAAGAATAATTTCTAGTCCGCCGAACAAAAAGACTTCGGTTGTCTATTTATGCCAATGTTATGAAACGAGGTGGACGTAAAAGTACAGTAAAAGTAAAAAGTGGAAAAATCTACATGAATCCAAATTTCATATAACACGACATTCACCAGGCATCCTGATTTAGATACTAAGTCATGTAGGGCTGATAGTAACTAGCTCTACGTTCCTCACTGTCTTCTAATAAAACCCAGAGTCTACGAAATTAAGGCAGACTTTAACCATCTTCAAGTGCTTAACTTGGCGGTATGCTAAGGGTCTGTTAAGGACCACATTAATTTATAATCTATTCGACACTGAGTAAGCTTGCAGTCCCATAGTCTTTCACGTATAGCGAGTGGTCAATGGGAGGACCCTAAAACAGGGGAAAAAAACTGCCGACTTGTGGCAGTATGCTAAGGAACAATCTTACTGATGGAATATTTGTTAAGGCCCAAAAAAAGATTCGTTAAAACACAGAGAGATTAATTGACACAATAATGGGAGTGTATCTCTTACTCGATGCCTGGATCTTTAATTTCTGTTAGGTAAAGTTATAGTGGCTGCACGCTAAACGGGCGTATACTTGGACAAGGTAGATCTGTTGTGACACCACATGAATCAATCATATTTCATCAAATCGTTTACCTATCTGAACCATCCCGTGCTTCATAGGGAGAAATCTGAAAAAGAGTGAAAGCTTTTCTCCAAGCTCTCATCCAGACAGCTCTTAAAGTAGTTGAGAAGACCCACTCTTTTTTTCTGTTGTTATATTTGGCAATCGAACAAAGACCTTTCGTGTGGCAGTTCATCGCACCTTCTTGAGGGCTGTATTAATATAAAAAGCAAATAGCGCTGATTAGACTGCATTCAGCGTCAACAGCTTTTGCTCTCTCAATAGGGGAACCATGACATCGAAATCAAATAATAAAATTGCTTCAATCCAGAATTAAAATCTGCTTAAGGACCTTTGAAAACTATTTCCAGCAATCCCACTTTAGATATACAGATCTCGCTGAACAGCTGACGACCTACAAGCGAAATTACTAGCAATCCCCTTAAAATGTTGAAATATATCAAGAAAATGGACGTCTTGGTCAGTGAAGAACTATTCAAAAAATACCCTGACTTGTCAAAATACAAGGCAACTGGCTGATTTCTTACGCCTGAATATGGTAAATCTATATATATATGGTGTGAGGTATCTATTTGAACTAGAAAATGAGTTCGCTCGATGAAGTGCCTCCGAATAGACCCTAAAGAAAAATGAGAATTTATGGGTTTAAATCCTCCCAGTTGCACCTGCAATTCATTTTTTGATGAACTTCCACTAGTATTTAGTCTTGATGGGAAGGCTTTAAACTCAGCATTCTTGATCGTCGTTCAATTGTAGGTCCTTATTGGTTATGCGGAAATCTATAGAGAGTCCAGGTTTTATGCTCTTTTGGGCTTTTGTTGTCAATAGCTTGTTCTACTGAAAACTTGAAAACCACATTTTACCAACTGGATTTGCCTACATCTTAAGCATTTTCAAAGTTATATTATTGAGAAAGAACATTTGAGCAATTATGATAAATTTGTTAGCGAGGAACAATCCTTTTAGTTTCAAAATCCAAAAATGTTCAACGCCATTGCCACTTCAATTTTTATGTTCTACGATGGGACTACTAGCCGCACCTACCCTAAACAATGGGTCCGACATTCTCAGTGATCAGATCGGGATAAACTCCCTCCATCTACATAAAATGTCCTGCCCATCACATTGAAGTACACCATATTTTAAGTCACAGTACACCCTTTTGACGTAATGCTGCAATGGCTGATTTTTTCATCTTTCAGCGATTTGAAATGAATTCATCTTTCCTATTCATGACCCTGCCCGAAACCATAAAGATCTGCCATCATCAGTTTTCATGTTAAGCTTATGCAGCTTTAAAAAGTTAACTTCTTTGGATTTGAGCTTTTATATAATTATTTGACTCGGAACTTTGGGTTGTTCAAAGTCTCACAATCTGTATTACTGCTAGCTGTCATAGAAACTCGAATTTTAAAGTGGGACCCCCCCAAGGTTGCATCCTGCTGTCGATATTTTTTTTGGCTATTAGCCATGTGTTTGGGTGCAGTTTAAATTGGTTGGACTACTAAGAGAGTGGTCACTGTTTCAAATCGTAACAGCACCAAATTGTCCGAAAAATATCCAAGAGTATGTAACTGTCATCAGGAACTTCTCAAATTACCCATTCAGAATCGGCGTTAAACTGGAAGGTCATACTTATTGTGGTAAAAATAATTCTTAGCACAGTTTTGCTCATTTTCGTCAAGTTTTCCTTCACATTTGCTAACGTACGTTTGGAATTTCGACAAGCATTTATGAACAATTACAAATATACAATTTTTCTGCAATAGGTTCATTAGGACCAAGGGCGTATAGCTTTTTCTTACAACTATTCATCTATACGTGTGTGCTTCTTGAACGATGACGGGAACTGCAATTTTATGCCGAATCTGAGCGGCTAAGATGATGATTTACCAGACCATGACGAGAGGAGGGTCAGTTCTAATAGGACTGGCAATCGAATGCAGATACCATAAGCATTTGAAGACTTTCATCCATTGTCTGGATAGAAGGTGGGGTTGCACTGAAAAACGCCATGCAAATAGCCAAAGCTATGGTGTCGGAGTTCTTAGCTTTTCAAGAGATAAAATGAATCGATACAAATGTCCGTTAATTTATAAAATATTCATGCAACTTAATTTTAACTTTTATATGAAGCAATTCTCTTATAAAAAAAAAGAGACTGCAACTAGGAGTATATCCTGTTCAGTTATGTCCCCATGGACTTGGAAACATTCCTCTCAAAACAGTTCTCAAACTAAATATCGATTCCACAAAAGACCCACAATGACAAATTACCTCGAGACATTGTATTCCTAATGACAGCAATAACTTACATCTCCAATGTCAATCTGCATGACACTTTTTGCAAAGAGACACAATTTCTTTGTTCCCTCGGCCCGGATTGCATTGCATCATACGAACATCCTTCTTGTGAGCTCTACTACCCCCATGAGCTCTGATCAAATCAGTTTTTATTTTCCATAATTTCCTTGGTTACGGCTACTGTCTCCCTATCCCCGGAGACCGAATTATATCTACAGACAGAACACAAAAAAAAAAGGATTTATCGTCTTGCCTCAGATACGTGTACTAAATGTGGATTGTCCGCTACCATTCTCTTTTTTTTGTCCTCCCATTTCCTACTTACATCATGTTTTTGTTTAGTTCCTTTCGCTTGATTAAGATAAACACTCGTCTCATGTGAGGAGCCATCATCAGATAAGAGATACAAAAAGAAGAAAAAAAAAACCTTACTTCTGCGAGATAGCTCGCAGTTAAGATTCCTTTGTAGTCTAGTCTCTAGAGGACTCAGATGAGCCTATCCTCGTGTGTGTAAATTTAATAAAAATGCGTCGCGCTCTTTACAAATCCACGATTCCATCGAGTGCAAGTGAAGCGCGCGCTGGATTCCACCCCGTTTGTACGAGGAAAAACTATATAAAAATGGAAATTAGTCTCTAGCTCATCCTGAATTCTAAGCGTGATGATTGGGTACCGCATAAACATCCTTTCTATTCTCAGATTTGTGCCATCTTTTTGTAGCCTTACGCCAGCAAAAAGCTTTTAGCCACACGAATATATTACGAAAAAAAAAAAAAATTTACAACCACTATACGAGAGTGATTAGAAAAGGAAGATTTACGACCGCAGAATGGACGTCCCATCTGCCATCCCTCTCAGGACGGCCTACTAGAACGTGTAATTAAAAATCATTTAAAATTTCAATTTTGTCAGAGAATGATTTTACTGGTAAATTGCTGTGCGCTTGTACGGTGATGTGTAATTTAATGCGGTTACTGTGGTCTTATTTTGCAACTTATTTGTTACAGGAAGCAGTCGGGGCTAAGGATATTCTTCTAATGCATAGACAAGGGCTTGCAGTGATTCATGAGGCTGATGCTGAAGAAGTGGGATGATTGATTTACTACCACTTCAGATGGTTAGCGAAGAATAATGATCAGTTCTGAGAGGTACACGTTCATAGACCAATATTAAGGTTGTATCTTTTATTTTAAAATATGAAGGGTGTAGAATTTTAGGAATGGGGGAGTTCTAGAGGTGTTCTTTGGAATCTAATTAGTGAGTTTTATCCAAATTGGATTAAGGATATTAAAGTTATGCGGGATTACCATAACCAAAAGTCATTTTGATATTTTGAAGCAGTACAAATAAATGTTAACCCAATCAAATACATGTATTAAGGAATGTAATCTAATCTTGGAATGTTATTAATTTTGAGTCAAATAGCACATAAAAACACTTTTTGTTAGTATACTTATACTAATTGAGTCTATCGTTGGGCGCCATTTTTTTTATATTTGCTTTAGAATACGTTAGAAGGGCTGTAAAATTTGTATATGTACAAATTGGCACCAAGAAGCTTTTAATTTAGGTGAAAATTTATACCCTTCGAACCTATACTTACCAAACAATAACAAAATATCGCCCAATTTTAAAAGGCCTTCTTTAATCATCAGATTGGATATTTTTCTCGATCGGGGATCGACACTCTGGCGATCGGGGAAGACACCAAATGTAGGATAGCAAGCCTTCCCACTGATTTTTTTCTAAACAACCTTGTTCGCCAATATTGCACATCAGCAGTCGGAATTACTCCATCTACACCTAAATGATCCAATTGCAACGCCGAACCGATCTCGTTTGACTCAACAAGAACTACCACGCTGTCAATCATTGCAATTTTTGGAGCAGTAACATCCTGCCATCCTCGCTAAATAGCATAGCATTTGGTATATAAGTGGCTTCAAGTCCATAGGATCGATAGGAATGTGTAATGCGTTATGAAGTTAATGAACTTTCAATAGGGACTTCCGAACTTTGACAGTTGATAGCGATCATATTGCTGAACCTAATTGGCTGCCATTTATTCAGTCTGTCACCATAAACCGGCATAAAGTTTAACAATACGTAGAAGTGATATAACTATTTTAACAAAATAGGTGTTCTTTACGGGAAACGTTCCGCATGCTTCGCCCATTTTACGGTCGCCATAACCATCCTACCGAGAGGATTATTGCGAATAAATTTGAGTCCACTGGTTCAGTAAACGATAAAGCAACTCCTGTATATCGACGTAACATAAGATCTGTCGGAAACATAGTCACTGTTCGTGAGTGTGTGCAAGAGAATCCGAGGCAGTCGATTTCGCGTCGCTCACAAGAACTCGGCGGTTCTCAGCCCACAAGTTGGCGAATTTTGCGTCGTAACCGTACAAAGTTCAACTGACCTTGGCTCACAAGAACTCGGCGGTTCTCAGCCCACAAGTTGGCGAATTTTGCGTCGTAACCGTACAAAGTTCAACTGACCCAGGAGCTAAAGCGAAATGACCACAGGCAACGACGTGTGTTCGTAGAATGGTCTCTGGAGCTGTTGGAAACTCCCCATTTTTGGATGAATGCCGGTTACGTCAACAAACAGAATCGTCAAACTTGGGACGATACCAATCCACATGAGTTCCACGAGCATCCAATGCATCCCGAACAAGTCACTGTTTGGTGTGGATTTGGGCTCGCAGCGTCATCGGTCCATATTTTTTTTTTGAGAATGACTTTGGCCAACCATCAACGTCAATGGCGAGCGCTATAGGTCGATGATTACCAACTTCTTTTGGTTTGAATTGGATGATATGGACACCAACGACACGTGGCCAACCATCAACGTCAATGGCGAGCGCTATAGGTCGATGATTACCAACTTTTTTTGGCTTGAATTGGATGATATGGACACCAACGACACGTGGCTTCAACAGGATCTCTCTGTGCCACTCAGCTTACCCCACATTGGAATGTCTGCACAGGCGATTAGAGAACATGTTCAATGTGAACTTGGCCACCGTGATCGTGCGATTTGACCCCGTACGACTTTTTCTTGTGGAGTTATCTCACGTCGCAGGTGTATACGAACAAGCCATAAACCACAGCGGCCCTCAAAGCCAACAAAGCCCATTCCATCATAGAAAGTTAGCCTGTTTTAGCGCTAGAGTCATGGAAAATTTGACATTTCGGATGCGCTTCATCCAGAAAATCGCGACGGACATTGGATCGATGTTATTTTCCACATATGTATAATGGCACCAATAGGCCTTTCAAAAGAATATAAATGTCGATGATATCTCACACACACTTTGTTTTATTTAAATTTAAAGATACGAAGCGCTTATTGAAAGACTCTATACATCTTGGCAAAGAATTACTCCCCTGAGAATAACTTCATTGCTTAATTGATTGAATCAGACGTTCCCAGCTCCATAAAAGAACAGCAGAATGAATTTCTAATCGGGGGACTTTGCCTTTTCCATAATGAAGAAACTTCCACCGCACCAGCCCTCTCAAACCAATATCTCAAGACTGTCGAAAATAAAAAAAGGTTTTTTGTTGAAAAAATTTCGCAAAACATGACACTATTGTGACACAAAAAAATCACGACATTGAAGGGATGTTTCTCCCATCTACCTCTATAGCTACAACCATTCAAAAATAGAAAACATTTTCTTTAATAAAAATAACTCAGATCCTTAGAACTTTTTCCATAAAACCATTTTTACCTTTACACCGCTCAAACCCATTTAACCCTAAGAGTTTATTCTCTCCTTGTAGTATACTCCACATTCCATATCCAGGGCAGTGTGCATAAGCAAACGCTCGCTGCCAACCCCTTCATCACGGTATGCAAATATCCCACATAAAGGTATATACCCTGTATATCTACTCCTGCATTTCACATCCTGTACAGCATCGTCAACGCAAATTGCATCCGTCAAAAGTGGGCTTTTTTATTACGCCATAAACAACACCTCATGAGATGAATATACCGCGAGAGGGATAACAGGAGAAAAAAAAATACAACCCATTCACCTTCAAGGATTTTATGTGTTGGCAACTTAAAGTGCATTTTTCTATAAGGCAAAAAAAAAAGGATATCCATGTATAGAGTTACTCACAACCAGTATAATAGACAAGTCGTTACCTTGGGCTATGAATAACCATTTTGTTACCCGCACCAACAACAAAGAAGGACTCTGGCTATCTCCCTCCGTACTGTAAGATCCACCATTGTTTTTCATTGGGAGGATACAGTGTATCCTCGTTTCTTTTTTGTTGGATTCAACATGTGTCCCAATGTTAGTGTGGTCATCAGCACTAACAACCAATTGGCTGGCCCATCTATAAAATGATCGAATAGATATTCTAACCATAACGCCGGTATAGGACTGAAATTGAAATCCACAAATGCGTAGCCATGTAGCCCTCTGGCTGTGGCATTAAACTGCACATCCTTACCAAATGCATTGCACGACCAACTGCGTGCGTTGCATATGATGTCATCTATATATTAACTCCCATCGGGATAGAATTCACTTAGCCGCAGAAGAAAGCCATAAAATCGTGCCTTCGCAATGGCCATAGTCCAGCAGACGAGCCAGCCCCATCATTTCGTCAATTAAAGAAACACAATCGTAAAAGTTTGCCATTTAAGGCAATTAAAGTGTCAGGACGAGTGGGATTTGATGTAAAATGCTGAGAGATAAACTTGAGGGGCCACCAAACCTCTGAGACGTCGCCCCAGCAGAGTGGGAAATAGTAAAATTCAATTTTACCCCCAAGACTGATGTGACAGATATGACTTTTGTGGGGAGCGCAGTGCTCTCAGACTAAATGGACACTAAACGCTATAAAATTGTTGGATTTGTTCCGTAAGAATGTTAATAGTGGGGGGGCTTTGAAATTAAGTCAATCTGTCATGGGGACTATATATCTTATGATGGTGGTTTTTGAAATCTACAAGCAATGTGTATACAGCAGAACGATATGATCCGCAACGTATTAATATGGCCGACAAAAATATTTTAGGCAAGCTTTACCAGAACAACAGGTCATCACAGCGCTTATTTCAAGGTGGGCGAACTTACAATGTCAGAACCTTAGAAAAGTGTCGGTCAACAGGGACCGCGTTACAATCTGTGATCATTATAAGGCATGAGCACTTTTTTTTTAGAAGCTAAGGTTCATCTATCAACTCGTTAAAGTATCACATGTTCCTATGATTTTGGATAACCAGAACCAAAAAGATACTCCCACTAGGGGGTCTACCTCATAAACAAGCTGATTCAAGCAGTCCGCAGGCTAGTTTCTGACGGAGTGTCCCAACCACGAGGATCGTCACTCTTAGGTGACCTCCTTACCACCCAAGGTCCGGTGCCTCTCAGCTTGCCAGTACAAACACCAGCCGAGATAAATGACCGATGTACCTACATGGCAAACTTCATAAAAATCCATTCCTATCTAACGGTATGGGGGTTATCTTAGTTTATGAAATTAGATATTTGGGTTAGTTTCAGATGGCCCTTTACAGCTTTCACAGCTTATTCCCTGCGGATAACAATTAGATACACGATTTCTCGACTTATTGCATTACCGAGGATTTCTCAGTTCACCACTCGAGGATACTACTGGTAGGGGGCCCAATATTCAGGATGACTGACACAGGGGAGAAGGGCATATTTGAAATCAATCTCTAAATGGAAGCAGTTGCAAAATCCAGTAGTGGAATCCCTCAATGTGGGGTACTAGTCCCTCTACTTTTGAGCTTGTTATGACAGTACAGGAAAGTTGGCAGTTGGTTTCAACGTTTAGGAATGCAGTTTCAAGGAAATTGCAATTGTAACCCAGTTTTTTTAATCCACCACCTTAGGACGCTCTTAGTAGGGGGCCCATACCCAGGATGACGAACACAGGAGGTCAGGGCTTATTTGTACGTGAAAAATTGCGGAATTCAGTAGAGGAATCCCTCAAGATAGGTCTTATCCATTCTTATTTTGAGCTTAGTATAACAGTACTGCAAAGATGGCAGTTGGCTTCAACATAGGAACAGAAGAGGTCAGCTCAACCATTGAAGATGAAGAAAACTTGAACGCTTGACTATCTAAGTAGATGGAGACATTCTTGTGTAAAACGGCAAATACCCTAAGCAATTTGACAGATTCGAGTATACCTAGAAGCTCTGCTTGGAATGCAATATACGAGTTGATTTGTCTTAACAACGGGGTTAGCACGATAAACAGAGTAAAATCTAGAGGGTAAGCCTCCGCCGATTGCTACAGGGTGCGCCATCGTTTATTTCGCTATGTAAACATTGAATAACTTTGACATTTATCAACCGATTGACATCGTTAGATATTTGGAGAAAGGAAAATCTACACAAGATTCGTGAAACACCATTGCATGACGAAAAATTGTACGCCAAAATCATCATTGGGCCATTTTTCTTTGAAGAAGGTGAAACATTCAATGGAAATCGATACTGTATTCAAAAACTTCTCATTATAAATTGTTAAAGATCAAGTTAAATAAAAATACCCCATATATGGAAATCCGTTAATGTTTTTAAAAGTTATTCAAAATTCACATACCGACATAAAATGTGGCTCACCTAATGTTTGATCCACCTCTTGTTTGACCCATGCTTTTGCTATTTTTATGCTGGTTACCCCATCATATGACGATCATGCGTCTTTGGTTGGTACCCTGTTTTAATTATTAATGGCGAAATCATGGTAAAGGGGATGTGGTAAGACATTCCTTCTTCATATGCCACACATTTCGATATTGTGTTGTGTTCCCTGCGTCGTGTCAATTTAAAAAAAAAATATAAAAGCCACTTTGACTAATTCAATTATTTAGCGATCCAATGAAAAGAAAGTTGGTGCAAGTCTATCTCCACTTGTCTAACCTACATGAACACCTAATGAGCAACCTTTTCTTTCTCTTTTCAGAATCTACCCCAACTCTATCGAATGCAAGTAAACGGCACACCGACAGCATCTACTCCCCAGCTAGCCACTTCCTCGCATCCCGCCATCACCAACCATCAACCAAATCACTATTCGGCAGCCCCATCGTCCTCGTCATCCCCAGCCCCACCGGTACCGCCAACTGTCACTCAATGAAAAACACATTTGATTAATGTTAACTTCGCGCGAATCAAAGTGTTATCATTATTTCAGAAAGAAGCGATGGCCGCTACCGATGGCCAAATAATACTGGCAGCATCCCGTTTCGGGGACAGCATACCGGTCTACCTGCGCGACTTCTCCAAGCAGCAGCTGCCTGCTGTCGCCAAAATAGTCAAGGGTCAACATCAGAATCTGGGCGTACCAACATTATCCAATCCCTCGCTGCAGAGTACCGCACTCTTCCTTAGCGCTGGCAAGAAGTATCAAATTCTTGCGCAGCCGATTAAAATCAAAGAGGGCCGCAAGCCGACAAATGTCGGCGCCAAGGTGCTTATACCCGAAACCTATCCGGGCTACTTTGAGTTGCTCAGCGAGGATGGCCGATCGACGCGATGCATCGATTCGGTATTTGAGCTGTCGAAGCGACGCAATTTGCGCGTCCTTGTGCGCGAGACATTCCGTTGCACGCAAATGAACAAGACCATCCATGCGGGTGAACTGCTGACGACGATGAACGACAACGGCAAGTTTCTGCAGTGTCGAACGATCAAGGATGAGATTGTCAATTTGCCACTCGAAACCAAAGCTAAGTTTTCACCCATCGCCAAGGAGGACAGCATAAGTGGGGTGCATTCGGTGAAAAATTTATTACTCAAACGTATGCCAGTTATTGTTAGGTATGTTCGTTTGTATGTGGGTTTTCTTTCAAATCTAATTTTGGGTGGTCTTCTTATTCTTACAGGTTAGTCCATGGCAGTGCCCCGAAAGGCCTGAAGCAACCATTCGTCCCAGAACTGCGTCTGCTTGGCTGTGTTGAAATCGATCGGGTATTCGCTCTGCCTCTGCAGAAGGACACCGACTTAGTGCCAGTACCGCTGAATGCTAAAATCAAGCTACAGCGTTCAAAGAACATGGAGCAGCTGGAGCATTTCATTGAGTACTCCCGTTTTCTAGATAAAGCTCAGCGATTACTGTCTGATGCACGAGATCGTCTTCAAATTGTCGACATGAAACTCTCCGAGAAGGAAAAGAAGGACTCCAAGTTCAGCAGTCGAAATAAGCTGCCAATGGTGTTGACAGCCTCGTCGGCGGGTGTTCTCGAAAATGGATATGTGCTGCGAAAGAGCGCCAGCCTCGACTCGTACAGCAAACAACATATCCAGTCGACAACACAGATTGCCGATGAATACAATGAAATCGATCATATATACGATTATGTGCGCGGTCTGACACCGCTGTCAAAGGGCCTGACACGATTCGAACCGATCTGTGAGTCACCGACACTCAAGTCACAGGCGACAACCGATAGTGGCAACTATTGTAGCCTGATACGTGTTAGCAGCACAAGCAATAGCCACAACAATAACAACAACAACAACAACATTAGCACTAATAACAACAACAATTATAGCAGTCTAGAGTCGAATAAACACAACAGTAGTCATCACAGTAGCAGTAATCACCATCATCATAATCATCAATCGAATAATATCAATAATCACCATCACCATCATCATTCATCGCAACAGCAACAACAACATAATCACAACAACAGTAGCAGTAGTAATAACAGCAACAATAATCACAATCAGTCACAACACCAACATCACCACCACCAACAACAACAACAACAACAGCACCCGCAACCGCAAATCATACATTTGCAAGCCCACTACAACCACAGCCATATTCAGGAGGACATCAAGCCCGTGCCACCGCCAATTGAGACAATTCCTGGCAAGAAATTGCCAGAGAAGCGACAACGGCCAACACTACCAAAGCTCTATGTGAAGAATAACTCGTCGAGCAGTAGTCATCATTCTAAGGTTTTAAGTAATTCACCAAATTTAGTAAACGGTAATTCACCAATTAACGCTGCCATTAATGGAAAGGACTGCGGTCTGGAGCCTCAGAGTCCACTCTTTCATATTAGGTGAGTTCGTTTTTTCTTTATCTTTATTCATTCTGAGTCATAAAAATGCCATCCTAAGGCGTTGACAAACTACTTAGTGACTCCGAATCATCATTGTTCATCCTTAGTCACTCACAACCGTCATCAAGTCATCAAGTCAAGAACTGTTCAATATGTAATCCTAATTCAGTATTTCTATCCATTCTGAGTGATAAAAATGCATCCTTAGTCGTTTGTAAAATTTGAAAGGGCTTAAGACCATTAGTCACTAAAAGTCATTAAAATTCATTCTTACTGATTGGCGAGATTCCGAAAACACTCCTTGCTAACGTCATTCAATATGTATTCCTTAGATCGTAAGTTATTCAGCATTTTTAGTGACTCCGAATCATCAAAATTCATACACATTCACACGAAGTCATCATAATTCGAGGTTATTGATTGTCAAGCTTCGACAAGGCTCCTTACTTAAGTTCTTTCAATAAGGGATACGATCTTTGGTAGTTCAGCATCTTTAGTGACTCCGAATCATCAAACTACATCCTTAGGCTTTAGGAAAGTTCATTTAATATCTTTACCAAGATCCTCAACGTGTATCTCTATTTGATATTTCGTTATTTAGCATCTGAAGTCACTAAAAGTCATTAAAATTCATTCTTACTGATTGGCGAGATTCCGAAAACACTCCTTGCTAACGTCATTCAATATGTATTCCTTAGATCGTAAGTTATTCAGCATTTTTAGTGACTCCGAATCATCAAAATTCATACACATTCACACGAAGTCATCATAATTCGAGGTTATTGATTGTCAAGCTTCGACAAGGCTCCTTACTTAAGTTCTTTCAATAAGGGATACGATCTTTGGTAGTTCAGCATCTTTAGTGACTCCGAATCATCAAACTACATCCTTAGGCTTTAGGAAAGTTCATTTAATATCTTTACCAAGATCCTCAACGTGTATCTCTATTTGATATTTCGTTATTTAGCATCTGAAGTCACTAAAAGTCATCAAAATTCATTCTTACTGATTGGCGAAATTTCGAAAACACTCCTTGCTAACGTCATTCAATATGTATTCCTTAGATCGTAGGCTATTCAGCATTTTCAGTGACTCCGAATCATCAAAATTCATACACATTCACACGAAGTCATCATAATTCGAGGTTATTGATTGTCAAGCTTCGACAAGGCTCCTTACTTAAGTTCTTTCAATAAGGGATACGATCTTTGGTAGTTCAGCATCTTTAGTGACTCCGAATCATCAAACTACATCCTTAGGCTTTAGGAAAGTTCATTTAATATCTTTACCAAGATCCTCAACGTGTATCTCTATTTGATATTTCGTTATTTAGCATCTGAAGTCACTAAAAGTCATCAAAATTCATTCTTACTGATTGGCGAAATTTCGAAAACACTCCTTGCTAACGTCATTCAATATGTATTCCTTAGATCGTAGGTTATTCAGCATTTTTAGTGACTACGAATCATCAAAATTCATACTTATTCACTCGAAGTCATCATAATTCTAGATTATTGATTGTCCAGCTTCGACAAGGCTCCTTACTTAAGTTCTTTCAATAAGGGATACGATATTTGGTAGTTCAGCATCTTTAGTGACTCCGAATCATCAAACTACATCCTTAGGCTTTAGGAAAGTTCATTTAATATCTTTACCAACGTAAATCGTGTATCCTTTTTTTTGATATTTCGTTATTGAGCATCTGAATTCACTTAAAGTCGTCAGAATTCATCCTTGATCACTGGCAAACTTAGAAAACACTCCGCGATAACGTCCTTCAATATTTATTCCTTAGATCTAAGCTTATTCAGCCATTTTTAGTGACTCCGAAACTTCAAAATTCATCATCATCAAATTTCGTCATGAATCACTTGCAGTTATCAAAATTTTAGGTTGTTTATTGTCAAGCTTTTATAAAACTCCTAACTTAATATTTTCAATATTTATTCTTATTCAGCATCTCTAGCCACTCCTATCCATCAAAATCATCATTAGTAACTGGCAAACTTCAGAATAACGCTTACTTCCTTCAATATGAATGAATATGAATTAAATTATGATCTTTAGCTTTTCAGTATCTATAGCCACTCCGAGTAATAAAAATTCGTTTTTAGTCATGGTATAATTTCGATAAAGGCCCGTCAATATCTATCCCTTGCTTATAAGGCATCTTTAGTCATTCGCAGTCATCACAATCCTACGTTTGTTATAGTCAGGCTTCGATAAAACTTCTTACTAAGACTGTTGATTATGTACCCCTTAGTATCTTTGGTAATTCAGTATCCTTAGTCACTGTGAATCATCAAAATTCATCCTTACTTACTTACTTAAGTGGCGCTACAGTCCGGAATGAACCTGGGCCTCACCCAACATGCCTCTCCAATTAGCCCGGTCCTTAGCTAACTGCCTCCAGTTGCGCACTCCAAGTTGGTTGAGGTCGGTTTCCACTTGTGCGCGCCACTTAAGGCGAGGTCTTCCTCTACTGCGTCCGACGTCTGGCTGGGAATCGAAGACTCTGCGAGCCGGAGTATTGGTGTCCATTCGTTCTACATGCCCTAGCCATCTTAAACGTCCAATGCGGAGTTTTTTGACCAGGGGCATGTCGCTGTACAGCTCGTATAGTTCTTGGTTGAATCTTCGTCTCCATAGCCCGTCAACGCAAACGGGACCGAAGATTTTTCGAAGAATTTTCCTCTCGAATCTACCAAGGATTTCTTCATCCGCTTTTGATACGGTCCATGCTTCAGCGCCGTAGAGCAGGACTGGGATGATCAGGGTCTTATATAGGATCTCCTTAGTAGTTCGAGTGAGGGCTTAACTACTAAATTGCCTTCTTAGCCCGAAGAAACAGCGGTTGGCAAGAGTAATTCTTCGTTTAATTTCTGACGAGATGTTATTGTCAGAGTTTATAGCGGAGCCGAGGTAGACAAAGTCCCGTACTACCTCAAAGTTATATCTGTCAATGGTGACGTTCTGTCCAATTCGTCGATGTTGTGAGTCCTTTCGTGATGACAGCATATACTTAGTCTTACCCTCATTTACTGCTAAACCCATTTTTGCCGCTTCCTTCTCTATACTAGCAAACGTGGCTATGACATCACGTTGAGTCCTACCAATGATGTCAATATCGTCAGCGTATGCTAGTAGTTGCACCGACTTTTGGAAAATTGTGCCTCTGGTGTTGGCTTTGGAGTTTTGCACAATCCTCTCAAGAATCAAATTGAAGAAGTCACATGACAGCGCATCGCATCGCCTTGCCTAAATCCTTTTTTGGTATCGAATGTGTCGGTGAGGTCGTTTCCGACCCTGATGGAGCAGCGAGAATTCTCTATCGTCATCCTACACAAACGGACGAGTTTGGGCGGTATACCAGAACTTGACATGGCTCTGTACAGTTCGTCTCTATAAATGCTGTCATATGCGGCTTTGAAATCGATGAATAGGTGGTGGGTATCGATTTGGACTTCTTGAGTTTTTTCCAGGATCTGCCGAAGTGTGAAAATTTGATCGGTTGTGGACTTTCCTGGCCTAAAACCACACTGATAGGGGCCAATCAGGTTGTTGGTAAACGGTTTCAGGCGTTCACATATTACGGCAGATAGGATCTTGTAGGCGATGTTGAGGAGACTTATGCCTCTGTAGTTGGCGCAGTTCAGAGGGTCTCCTTTTTTGATCCTTAGACATTCGAATATTTCATTGAATCTCTAAAATCCGTCAACTAGCATTCTTTTCTATCTTTCGTTATTTAGCATCATTAATCACTCCGAGTCATCAAAATTCAAACTAAGTAATTGGCAAACTTTGAAAAAAATGTCTGCATATAATCCTTCAACAAGAAATTTGGTTGTTCAAGATACTAAGTCACTCCGAGTCATCAAAGTCATCAAAATCTATCCTTAGTTAATATCAAGTTTCGTTAAAGCCCTTGAGAATCTAAGTATCCTTAAGTAACAAGCAATCATTAAAAATTCTACGTCAGTCATTGTCAAGATTCGATAAAATTCCTTACTCAGCAACTTTAGTCACTCTTTGTCATCAAATATCATCCTTAGGCATTGTCAAATTTTGAAAACCTTTTTACCTAAAGATTTCAATTCCAATTCCTAGATTATTGAGCATCATTAAGCACTCTCAGTCATCAAAATTCATCAATAGTCATGGCCAGGCCTAAAAAAATGATAACCCTGTGAATCCTTTGACGTATTTCAGGTATTCTAAGGGTTCTGTTGGATCTGAACTTAGTATATCCCGTTGTCAGTTTCGACAATTTGTTAAAAGTCAAATGTTCGGTACAATTATTCAATTTAAGTCACCTTCAATCATAGTTAAACCTTTTTTATAAAACTCTTATGACTTTATTTTTGGATTTCGTATATTCTCTCAAAGCTACACGTTGGTAGTCATTGTAAGTCACTCTAAGTCATCCCAAGGCATTGTGAATTATCTCAATAAACGGGCCTATTTTAAACCAAGAGCCTATTGCTTTATCATTTTAATTGAATACTTCTTGCCTTAAGTCACTCCGAACTATGTTTAAAAAAAATGCATCTAGTTTACATAGATCTTACATTACATGATCATTACCTTTATTTAGACTTTCCTAATTGTCTTTTAATGTCGACCTTATTCAGTTTGAATGTTAAAAAATCGTTCAAGGTATGCCTAGTCATTCAGAGTCTTAATTATTCATATAAATAGATCGTTATCAGTTATCATGTCAGATAGTACAAAATTATTGCAAAAATATTAAGCACTACTCAATTGTCCTTAGTCAAATAAATCAAACATCTTAAATCAATTGAAGACCTTCTATGCCCCCTTATTCATTCCAAGTCACTGTATGTAATATCAAAAGGGTTTTATAATTTTATGATTTCCGAACCACTTCTGATCCTTTTAAGTCATCCCAAATCGAAAAGCATGATCTATCTATGTCCAATTTTCGATGACTTTCCAACATTTGTGGCCGTATATCGGCAATAAAGCGGCAAATGTTTTCCTCCAAGTGGTCAATCGTTTAGGTCTTATCGGCTTAGACAAGTGACTTCACATATTCCCAGAGAAAATAGTAAAGCGGTGTTAAATCGCACGATCTTGGAGGCCAATTCTTAGGACCAAAACGCGAAATTATGCGCTCACCAAACGTTTCCTTCAATAAATCAATTGTGGCACGAGCTATATGACATGTTGCGCCATCTTGTTGAAACCACAGCTCCTGCACATCATGTCATCATGTCAAAGTCAGTCATCATGGCTCTATAGCGGTCATCATTGACTGTAACGTTCTAGCCAGCATCGTAGGACTTCTCTGCGGATGCGTTTTATCATTAAGAGTAAACGTGTTGCGAAAACGTTTCATACTTATTCGAATTAATTGCTCTGATGGACGATTATGTTGACCGTAAAATGGACGTAGTGCGCGATATGTATTTCGAACAGAACCATGATTTACAAGATAAATTTCCATAATTTTAAAGCGTTGTTCAGATGTCAGTATCTTCATGTTGAAATACCAAACCAACTTTACTTACTTATTTATCGGGCTCCCGATCCGTGAAGATTATCTGCCTGAGACACTACAGCCTTCCCGAACTAATGCCAAACCAAACTAAAAATAAATCACTTGACAGCTGACAAATGGCTGTCAGTTAAAATAGTGTTGCCAACTAAAAGTTTTATACCTCTAAAAATAAACACCCTTTATATAATAGACAAAGGTACAAACTGAGGAAGAAGCTTTGTCTAAGGACCTCTACGGGCCGACAATGCAGGAATTTCATTTTCAGTTTCTATACAAACTGAGTGGATTTAGTCATTTCAAGTCATTGTTAGTCATCATCTAGTTAGGGGGAATCTCCTAATTCAAATGTGATCGTTAGTCATCTTACCATAGGTTATATTATAAAGGGTCCGCCAAATAACTTGTTTTTTTTTAAAATGCTAAAAAAAAAACTACTGAATATTTTGTCAAATTTATTTTTTTATTTGAAAGTACAATCCTTCCGGTTAATAATGGAAAATAATTTCATTCAAATGGCTGCCTCGGCTGGCCATGCAGTAGCCTACACGATCGGTCCAATTTTTAAGCACATTATCGATTGTGTGCAGCTGTATTTCTCCAATGGCTTCACGAATATTGTCCTTTAAAGCGTCAATTGTCTCTGGCTTGTCGGCGTAACACTTATCTTTTACGGAACCCCACAAATATTAGTCCAACGGTGTCAAATCGCAGCTCCGAGGTGGCCAAACGACATCAGCTCTGCGGCTGATAATGCGATCTTCAAAAACAGGGCGCAAAACATCGAGTGTAGCACGTGTGGCACGTAGCGCCGTTCTGTTGAAACCAAATGTTGCCAATATCCTCCTCTTCAATTTTTATGAACAAAAATTCGTTCAACATGGCCCGATATCGATCGCCATTGACTGTAACGGCCACACCTTGGTCATTTTCGAAGAAAAATGGCCAATTATGCCTCTGGAACAAAATCCGCACCAAACAGTGACTCGTTTTGGGTGTATCGGCTTTTCAATGTATGCGTGCGGGTTTTCTGTGCCTCAAATGCGACAATTTTGCTTGTTACATACCCGCCAAGATCAAAATGATCGGAAAAGATGATTTTTTTGGCAAAATCAGCATCTTCTCTAAGTCGATCACAGGCCCACTTAGCGAAGCGAAAACGCATTGTATGGTCAGTTGGCTTCAACTCCTGAACCAATTGGACTTTGTATGGCGTCATACCAAGGTCTTAATGCAAAAATCGTCTCAATGATGTCTCCG
This sequence comes from Rhingia campestris, assembly GCA_932526625.1. Classification (NCBI taxonomy): domain Eukaryota; kingdom Metazoa; phylum Arthropoda; class Insecta; order Diptera; family Syrphidae; genus Rhingia; species Rhingia campestris. The sequence continues at coordinate 43,312,966 of OW052185.1, forward strand.
AAATGTTCAATTGTTGAGAACGACGGTGAATTGATGTTGATGGCGCTTCACGCACACTTTCTGCCACAGCAGCAATATTCTCGGGTGTACGCACTGTTTTTGGCTTTTCACGCTTTGGTTTGCCAGTTTCTTTCACTTTTTTTCACAAGATAACGAACATACGGAGCTGACGGTGCTTCTCTTCTTCCAAAATCCGTACGCAATTTTCGCGCACATTCTGCAACATTACCATGATTTTCAAAGTAATGTCGCAATATTTCCCAGCGTTGTTCAAGCGTATACACAACCATATTCGTTCAGCGGAAGGATAAAACTAATTATCTGTCAAATCAGACATGAGCTAAGTGTTACCATTCACGAAATAGGCACTATTTGAAAAAAAAAACGTTAGATGGCGGACCCGTTAGAACTATGATACAAACCCTAAAAAATGTTTAACTATATTCATTCAAGAGAATCGTACCTTAAGTCATTGTCAGCCATTTTAAAACTAGTTAACCAACAGCGCTTTTTGTAAGTCGTCATACCAGCAGGTATTAAAAATTGTGGTACAAATCGTTGATAACTATCTATTGTAAGCACTCAACGGAATCAGGTAACATTATCCATATTTAGTCATGGTAAGTCAGCATAATTAGAATCTATAAAAAAAAAGACGCCTAAGCCCATGGATTTAAAATGCCTATTCAGGGGATAGGAATTTGCAACTAATATTGACCAACGTGCATTAGTACGGTGCTATCATTGTTTGGTAGTTCTTGAAAAGAGCATAGATCCGACTGTTATACGCATTAAAGGAGCTTCTTCTAGTATCCCCTAAAAGATGGCAGCATGCGCGAGGTTATGATCTCGAAGATATCCCAGTTTTATCACTATACTAGCATGCCTGTGGGGGTTTTCCCTCATTGACTTCCGATTTTTAATCACTTTGTCAATAATATCAATACTGGTGCTATCAATACTATATAATACGGATGTCCCAACTAACAATTTCCCTTCGATAAAGCACTATCGAAGCTATTTCCCCTCCAGCAATATGACTTGTAGGAAGTGTTATGGAAAAACATTTGGCGCATTTTTGGGAAGCTATTTACTTCTATCAGACTTGTTTAAATACTTCTAATAAGCCTTAAAGAAATAACTTTGTTCGCTTATAAAAGGCCATACAGAAGCAAATTATAGGCTTCGCAAAAAGTCATTCCCGAAAATATTTGCAAGTCTTATCGAAGTTGAAAAATAAAATTATTTTTTATTATTTTCTTTGATTATTTTCAATTTCAATCTCTTATAATTATTAAAACCCAATTCGTTATTATGAAAGTATGAAATTCAATGCAATTAATTATATAAAACTCTCATCTTACTTTGATTCGAACTCGCGTTCTCTCGCACGGTAGTCCAACACGCTATCCACTAGGCTGTACTCTCGAACATGAAAGACGAGAAAATACAACGCAGTACTTGAATCGTGTTGACTCATTCTCCGGTAGGTTCCCGATCTTTTCACCTTTTTTCCACTCTTTACACCTTGTCCCGATCTTTTCTCCTTTTTCCCGATCTTTTAACCTTAGCATTTTTAAGCCTTCATTCGTAAGCCCTATGCATGTTCTACCGAAACATCTTAACTTATGGTACATGTACACACATCTCCGGAAGCTTAAAAACAACCTTACAGAAGTTACGCCATCATAATTTCGGTTATGCTTGTGAATTTTCCGGAATAATATCTTAAACAAGCTTCTACCGAAACAATCGACTGCCAAAATGCTCAACCTCCGCGCGCAAGTACTATAGAAATAATTGCTTGTGGGAATTAAATATTTGTACCTTATAGTAGAATAATTGTTAGTTGGGGTACCACCTACGTGTTAGGAAACACCACGCGAACAGCATGGTATTTCAGGAGGAAAATCCTAATTTTTTAAGTGCTACGCTCCCTCTGAACCTCTGCATATCCATGATTGTGACTATGTTTTTGAAAGCCTTAGATAATTTTCTAAGCGCTACTCTAATAAGATGTTTTGGGTCTATCGAATGTTTGACCTTTCACTGTTAACATCACTTTTAGCTGCTCCCTTCAAAAGACTGAAAATCGGTTCCATCTGATCTGATCTTTGCTCCTATGAACCAGGAGTATCGTCTTCCCTCCAGTGCCCTGGGCTCTTGGATTAAATGATCCGATCGTTAGACGTCTTCATATGGTATCACATTGGACCTTTTATTAACTTAGCCATAGCCCCTTCAATTTATAGAGTTATATTAAAGACAGCAAACTTTTTTATATCCAGATAACCCTTGAAAGCAAGCCATATACACCATAGGAGGGGACTGCTTCTAGATAGTCCGTCATTTTTAATAAGTCGTTTCTCAAGGAGTTTTGGGTGAACCCATCCATCCATTCCACGTGCTTGAAAATCTATAAGCAGGCCAGAGGTGCCTTGTCGTTTTTAGTGCATTAAGCCCTATTTTCGTGCAGAATTTGTTTTGCTAGTACTGGACATTTCCAGATGCGGCATTGGGGCTTGTATGGGATCCCTAGTTTGGCCGCATGGTCTCCAATTGGCCAGTTCCCCGTGACTATCGCCGTAATTCTTGCGATATCTGGGCGGGTTCTATTCAGTAGGTCGTTTGTTCTATTATTGAGGTAGAAAGGCCATATCTTCCTCGATATTACACAAATTGTTAACTTTCTCTATTTGGTGTCGGCCTTCTTCAGGAAGTATGATTGGATTTGTCCCTTAACCGCACCTAGATATATAGGATATAGATCCTTTCCGCAAGACATCCGTGTAGAGCTGAACCTGCCTGGCACTGTGCCCTGGATCCCAGAGAAGTGTGACCCTGAAGCATTCGCCCAGTTCGTTCCGGCATTATTGTACCAGCTTAGAGGATATGGTAGCCGAGCTGATGGCCACTTGACTATCTATGAGGATAGCAATATTTAGCTTTTTCGTAGTGTCACGCCTCAGTAACGTGCAAGCCTCTCGAATAGCCAGTAGTTCCGCCAGGAATACGCTGGCAAAATCCGATAGGCGGTATGATACAACTCGGTGATTTCGAGTAGACTCCGGAGCCCACACCATAGTTCATCTAAGATCCGTAGGTGTAGATGACCGTGTCGAAATCTCTTACTACTTCGTTCTTCTTCCACTGAGCTCAGGTAGGAAAGCCTACGTGGAAGCCTTTCTTAAAGGCGTGTGATGTAGTCTGTTGCAAGCGTGACCATGCCGTTTGGTAACGAGTCCAGGATATTATTCTGGCCATACGGCCTTGCAGTCCATATGCAGTTTCTCCATTGTATAGGACGAGAGGCAAGAGATGCAATAGCACTGTAAAGGCATCCGTTAGCGCCGACCTCAGTGCGCCCGTGGTGCCTATACAGACTGTTCGTTGCAGCTTATTAAGTTTTGTGGGGTTGTAGCCTTTACTCAATGCGGGCCACCGCATACTAGTGAGCCGTATGTAAGAATTGGACGTATTGACCACAAGGTCAACTTTGGTTGAAGTCCCCACTTCTTTCCAAAGGTTTTGCTGCAAGCAAAGAATGCAACGCACGGCTTTCCTACTCTATGTTCGATGTTGTATTTCCAGTTAAGTTTTGGGTCAAGCATGATACCCAAATACCTAGCACTGGAAGATAGTGTCAGTGGTTGGCCATTAAGACGGGGGAGGGCGAATTCGGATATTTTGTGGTGAATAGCACCAATTCCGTTTTTCTCAGTTTTACACCGAGGCCACAACTTGCAGCTCAGGTGCTATCCTTGTCTAGAGCAGCCCCATGATTTCGCTGATTACGGGGGGGAATTTTCCTGACGCTAGTATCACCACGTCACCCGCATACGCGACAGATTTGATCCGTTCCTCGTCTTTTTTAACTAACATTTTATTCATAACCGTTAGCCAGAGTAGAGGGGAGATGACGCCACCCTGTGATATTCATCTATGGGCAAATTTGGTTAAGGGACTGTTGCCAAGTGTTGCCTGGATATTTCTTGTTCCGTGCATAGAGAGTCTATCCATTGGCTAATAGATTCCTCTATACCCAGCTCGATCAGAGATTCAAGAATAACTCCAGTGTGTATATTATTGAAAGCTCCATATATATCTAAGAGGGAGGCTAGAGTGTATACTTTATAGTGTATGGATATTGGTCCACACTCGTATTCAAGAATATTTAAGCAGTCTTGTACCCTCCTACCTTGAAATAAACTTTGTATATACAGATTTATATCAATAGATCTGTCTAAAAGCACTTACAGTTGATTTTATGGATTAACCTGCATTTTCTTTAGATGTATCTCAAACCCACCGCTTCTGATATTAAAAGTCTAATTTTACTTCTTCCATTTGCAGATACAAAAGTCTCAGCAGTTTACAACTAACTCCAGATAGTAATTCCACAACTCCGATCTCAACAACTCCCAAAGGACCCCAACAACAACAGCAACAGCAACAAGATGTCATCAAATGCAACAACACCAACAACAACAACAACAACAATACCAACAATCAGCTATTATCAAAAAGTGCAAGTACGGGTGGTGCTCGTGAAGGTACCTTAGATTCGTCGCGCAGTGGCGGCCGAACATCGGGCGATTCGAAATTACCCGAAAAGAAAACCAGACGACTGTCGCGACCGCGCAGTCTCTCCAACTTAGTTTGGGACTTGCGGCCATCCAAAGAGAAGTCAAAAAAGAAATTATACATCCATCATTTCGATCATCGCCAACAGGCGACATTGTATCTGTAGGATACATGGACATAGTTCTTAAGGTGAGTGTGATGGATGGTCCCACCATTTCATGGTCTAATTCCCGTTTCGGGCTATTTTTAGTTCCCAAGTGTTTTCTCATTTCCCCCAATGAACCTCCAAGCCGGTTCTGTGAGAGTTAAGGGGGACTCAGGTCGCAGATAAATTCAATTCTATTTTGGGGGCAAAAAAATAGGTAAAGTCATCCAAACGCGCTATACCAACACCAAACACCACAAAAACAACCACTCTTCTCGGCTGAGTGAGTGAACTCTGGGCCAGGTATTGAACCCTTGTTCAAGAGCTGTTTGCCAGTGCCTGGTTGGGCACACATTGCATAAACTCAAAGACTGGGATGCTCTTGCTGCCTTTGCTTGGCATCATCAACAACAGGTAACATCGAAGGCATGGTATAGTGGTTCTGTGTGTATATAGCGGTGGTGTTTGCACCTACGTATAAAACTGAACCTAGGACAGTCGATCCACTCCATAAAGGAGTTAAGCACGACAACAACAACAACAACAAAATCAACAAACGAAAAACAAAAATAAAAGGAAAAGTAAACCTGCCGGACGAGATTTATGCTGTTCTTGATGAAAAATAGCAAATGCTTGGTTCCCCCAGAGTGGATGGATAATACAACTGGTTACCATCATTGGAGGGTGATGGGGATCCTTCCTTTAACCCGCGAACCAGTGCTAGATTATTGTCAACGCTCGAATGTTGCTCCGCCATCGTTATGTAATTTCGGATAAATGCGTGTTCTGGGGTTCTGGTGTGATGCGGTGTTGCGTTATCTCCCCTCTCAAGGTGGTCAACCTTTTGGGCTGATTCGATGCGTTCTGGATTAAATTACTTAACAAGTGCATCCTTGAAATTGAACCCATCATTTTCGATGAGAAAGTCGATTAGCAGGTTTACAGCTGGGATGGGTTTTTCTTTTTTTAGTCGTGTAGATACTTTTGGGATGGTAGTGAGGTGATATCAGGAAATTGAATGAGAAGGAGCTGTCGATTTGTAGGATTTTTTTTTAGAGTGTTTGGATTCGTTTTTAAGGGTATGGTAGAACTTTTATTTGAGAATTTAGATTCTAAGGGAGGTTTTGCTTTTTCTATGAAAAGTCGATGCAGGGAGTAGGGGAGGCACACCAACAGTGAGACAACTCCTACCGAGAGACACTCAATTTTACTCCGAAATGACTTGTCAAAACACGTGGCCCCTGCATAATACAAGAAGTGTTACTGTGTGTTATCGTTTGGCTCACTTCTTATCGAGTTCACGTGACCGGCTGTGAGATTAAAGGTCACAAAGCACAGGAAATCTTTTTTTTTTCAATCTTCGATGAAAGACAAAAGTGATATGTATCTGGGTGATTAACGACAAGATGTATTTGTATCATTAAGTTTGGTTTGTGTACTTACTTACTTAAGTGGCGCTACAGTCCGGGATGAACCTGGGCCTCAACCAACATGCCTCTCCAATTAGCCCGGTCCTTAGCTAACTGCCTCCAGTTGCGCACTCCAAGTTGGTTGAGGTCGGTTTCTACTTGTGCGCGCCACTTAAGGCGAGGTATTCCTCTACTGCGTCCGACGTCTGGCTGGGAATCGAAGACACTGCGAGCCGGAGTATTGGTGTCCATTCTTTCTGCATGTCCTAGCCATCTTAAACGTCCAATGCGGAGTTTTTGACTAGGGGTATGTCGCTGTACAGCTCGTATAGTTCGTGGTTGAATCTTCGTCTCCATAGCCCGTCAACGCAAACGGGACCGAAGATTTTCCGAAGAATTTTTCTCAAGAAACGACCAAGGATTTCTTCATCTGCTTTTGATACGGTCCATGCTTCAGCGCCGTAGAGCAGGACTGGGATGATCAGGGTCTTATATAGGATCTCCTTAGTAGTTCGAGTGATGGTTTAACTACTGAATTACCTTCTTAGCCCAAAGAAACAGCGGTTGGCAAGAGAAATTTTTGATTTAATGTCTAACGAGATGTTGTTGTCAGAATCAATAGTCGAACTCCCGTCCTTCCTGTTGTATCTGTGAATAATTCTGTCAAAATTTTCGATGTTGTATACTTTCATGTTGACAGCATATACTTAGTCTGACCCTCAATTAATTTTAAACCCATTTTAGCCTCTTCCTTCCTAAATTAGCAAACTTGGTTATGCCATCACGTTGAGTCCGACCAATGATGTCAATATCCTTGGTGTTGTTGCCTCGGGAGTTTCGCACAATCCTCTCAAGAACGAAGTTAAAAAAGTCACATGACAGTGCATCGCCTTGCCTAAATCATTTTTTGGTATCGAATGTGTCGGTGAGGTCGTTTACGACCCTGATGGTGCAGCGAGAATTCTCCATCGTCATCCTACACAAACGGACGAGTTTGGACGGTATACCAAAACTAGACATGGCTCTGTATAGTTCGTCTCTATAAATGCTGTCGTATGCGGCTTTGAAATCGATAAATAGGTGGTGGGTATCGATTTGGACTTCTTGCGTTTTTTTCCAGGATCTGCCGAAGTGTGAAAATTTGATCGATTGTGGACTTTCCTGGCCTAAAACCACACTGATAAGGGCCGATCAGGTTGTTGGTAAACGGTTTCAAGCGTTCACATATTACGGCAGATAGGATCTTGTAAGCGATGTTGAGTAGATTTATGCCTCTGTAGTTGGCGCAGTTCAGACGGTCTCCTTTTTGTGGATCGGGCAAACGATGCTGAGATTCCATTCTTCAGGCATGCTTTCAACCGACCAGATTTGGCTTATGAGTTGGTGGATGTTGCTTACCAATTCATCTCCGCCAGCTTTAGAAAGCTCAGCTGGAAGGCCGTCATTTCCGGCGGCCTTATTAAGCTTGAGTTTAGATATAGCTATCCTCACTTCACTTAGGTCGGGTGGTTGGCAGTTTTCGCTGTCGTTGCCAATATTGAATGGATCGTTCTGCCTGACAGCGGAATGTTGTTCGTCATCGCCGTTTAACAGTCTGCAAGAACCACTTCTGCAGACCCTTATCCTCAGCATCGACGGTGTCTCAACTACGATATTTCCTTGTTCATCTCGACAGGATTCTGTTCGAGCCTTGTAGCCTTGGCTTTGACGTTTTACACTTTGGTAAAACTTGCGAACATCGTTGCTAGAGTGGCACCTCTCTATATCCTCGATCGCGCGCTTTTCATGCTCTATTTTCTTCTTTCTGAAAAGCCGATGTTCTTCCCTTCTTCTTTGCCTATAGAGCTCAATGGCAGCTCTCGTCTTAACCTGCAGCTTAGCCTTGTAGGCCTCGTTCTTGGCTGCGAGCATCTGTCGGTTGGTGTAAATATTAATAGGGCATTTAAGATGTTTCAATGTGTAGCTTTGGTGGTATCTGCTTTTTTTAATCTTTAAAGTATTTGCTAACAGTGAGACGGTTTACATTGACAAACTGTGAGATAGGGTTTCATTGTTGGTAAATTGACTGTTTTTTTTGTTATATGAGAGAAAATAGTTAGCAACATACAACTTTACAGGATCATGAATACTTTTCCATTCGGAACATTTACTGACGATGCAATGAAGACCGCCTTTGACTTAGTAAATAATGGGATGAGTCTGCGTAAAGCCAGTGAGCAATGCCATATTGCAAACGAAACTTTTCCACGTTATCTGAAGAAACTTAAAAATGACAGCTGCTCAAAAATGTCAGATAATTACTCTTTAAACCAGCTTTCTCACTGTATGTGCATGTGTCCCATCAGTGAGATAAAAGAGTTCTGCAGACTTTTTGTATCACCAATCCTATTCCATAAACAGAAAAACTGAATTTGATGTGCAAAAATTAAGGCGAAACGCAAATGGATGCATATTAGAATTTCAAAATATTTTGAAAACTTTTTAAGATACAAAAAAAAAAAAAAAAAAGTGTCTCACTGTTGGCGTGCCTCCCATACTCAAATATCGCAAGCGTGCTCCTTTTTTTTAGAACAACGATTATTTTCTGCTTCAAATATTCGGTGATACTGTTCTGTATAAAGCCTTGTTTACATTTTGAAGGCATTTTCGTTGGATCAATAATCTAGCAAGTATGTAAAGAGAAACTCTTCTTTCTGAGGACGAATTGTCTTGAGGAGAAGAAAAATGAACACCCAGTCGAGGATAGGAGTTAAAGGCTTGCTTTTATAAAGCAATGGATATCTGATATCTCCAGATCTTAAACGTCATACAGCCTTTTAGCTAATGGAAGAAATTCTGTAGTTCAATGCGTTGGGCTACTAAGCGCGGGTCCCTGCTTCAAATCCTAAAAGTAACATCACAACACTCTTCCGAAAGTCTGACAGTTTTTCAAGAGTATAAAACTGTCGTGAGAAGCTTCTCACATTCACCATTGACAGCTAGATTACTGTTTTTTAACATATTTTCTAATATGTTAATCATTAGGCGTGTCCCACTTACGAATCCCTCATACATTTTCCTCCGCTGCCTCAGGTGAGATTTTTTTTATTCATTGAAACAACATTGTAACAGAATTTGAACTAAAGGGTCCGCCAAATAACTTGTTTTTTTTTGAAAATGCTATAAAATAAAACTACTGAATATTTTCTTAAATTTCTTTTTTTATTTGAAAGTACAATCCTTCCGGTTAATAATGGAAAATAATTTCATTCCAATGGCTGCCTCGGCTGGCCATGCAGTAGCCTACACGATCGGTCCAATTTTTAAGCACATTATCGATTGTGTGCAGCTGTATTTCTCCAATGGCTTCACGAATATTGTCCTTTAAAGCGTCAATTGTCTCTGGCTTGTCGGCGTAACACTTATCTTTTACGGAACCCCACAAATATTAGTCCAACGGTGTCAAATCGCAGCTCCGAGGTGGCCAAACGACATCAGCTCTGCGGCTGATAATGCGATCTTCAAAAACAGGGCTCAAAACATCGAGTGTAGCTTCGGCTGTGTGGCACGTAGCGCCGTCCTGTTGAAACCAAATGTTGCCAATTACCTCTTCTTCAATATTTTTGAACAATAATTCTTTCAACATGGCCCGATAACGATCGCCATTGACTGTAACGGCCACTGCTTGCTCATTTTCGAAGAAAAATGGCCAATTATGCCTCTGGACCAAAATCAGCACCAAACAGTGACTCGTTTTGGGTGTATCGGCTTATCAATGTATGCGTGCGGGTTTTCTGTGCCCCAAATGCGACAATTTTGCTTGTTTACATACCCGCCAAGATCAAAATGAGCTTCATCTGAAAAGATAATTTTTTTGGCAAAATCGGCATCTTCTCTAAGTCGATCGCAGGCCCACTCAACGAAGCTAAAACGCATTGGATGGTCAGTTGACTTCAACTCTTGAACCAATTGGACTTTGTATGGCGTCATACAAAGGTCTTTATGCAAAATTCGTCTCAATGATGTCTCAATTTTTGATGTTCAATTGTTGAGAACGACGGTGAATTGATGTTGATGGCGCTTCACGCACACTTTCTGCCACAGCAGCAATATTCTCGGGTGTACATACTGTTTACACATTCTGCAACATTACAATGATTTTCAAAGTAATGTCGCAATATTTCCCAGCGTTGTTCAAGCGTATACACAACCATATTCGTTCAGCGGAAGGATAAAACTAATTATCTGTCGAATCAGACATGAGCTAAGTGTTACCATTCACGAAATAAGCACTAGTTGAAAAAAAAAACGTTAGATGACGGACCCGTTATTTCTCATAAAAAAGAATTTCCTCACTTTGCACAGTAAAGTGGAGGGTATCCTCGTGTATTTCTTTATCACCGCAGCCTCTACAGAGGTCATCATCTATGAGATGCAATTGCAGTTTTTTAGTAAGTTGTGTCCAGTAAGAATCCCATCCCCGAAACCTGTTTCCTTGAAGTAGTTTATGGGTTCTGGCTTTGTCATACTCAGGCCACATCCTTTTGTAAGTTTCACAGGTGGGAAGGGAATTCCATCTGTATTTGGCAGTAATCAGTGTTCTCTGTCCCACCCAAGATTTGAGGTCACATAGTGGTGGTTTGACAGACAGGTCTGCTTGGTCAATGCTGGAGGCAGATCCTTTTCTCGCCAGTTCGTCAGCAATTTCATTGCCCTGTATGCCTCTGTAAAGGTAGTCATCAGTGGTCACCACGTGGAGGCTTACAGTCGGATTTGAAAGGTATCTTCTATACGAAAACGTTTTGGTTTACATATGAATATGAACTTGAGCAGTCCTCTAAATTTCGACTCATGAAAGATTTAAGGCATGATGGGATGGAATAGGGATGCACTCCAAAAGAGATATTAAAAGGATACTGGAGTATTAATCACATCCAAAATTCACTGGACTTTTCCATTGCTGAAGTCGACATCGTCATTCTTGGCTTATGCCTTTATTTCACTTAGTCAAAGTAAGTCGGATGAAATACTGAAAAAGTTATTTTACATAACGTCCACCAAACCTAGGCTTATTATATTAAAATTAAAATAATTCCTTATTTCGTCAACCGTAAGCCTAATGTCGAATCCAGAATATCAATGTTCGTGCTTTTAATTTAACTGAAGAACACTACTTCATTATATGAGTAGGTACCATTTATTTTTCAGTCTCGCTAATTAGTGATAAGAGTCCCAATTGCATGGCTTTTTTTTTGGTAATTAAATGACATCTTAGGTCCAATCTTAAAATGAGCCAAAAAAAAAAACAGCACTCGTGCTTCCACAAAATTGAGGGCAAATGTTTACCTTTTTTCAGCATTTACCTTTTCCGAGATCTTTTTAATGAAGTCATTCATTTTCTTCTTGTATACTTGCAGCTTCCTCCTTCATCGCTATGAAAACGACAGACAACTTGAACGACGACTGTAATCCGAAGAAAAAAATAATAAAATCATCAGCCCACACAATTCCAAAAAAAAGGAAACCCTAACAAACAAAAACCACGACACGAAGTGCAAATTCCCTCGAGAATAATTCACCAGGTTCCATTATTTACGTGCATCCAACCGACAGAATCCAATAAGTGCTCTCGAAAACCCGGCCGGCGCTACCAGCATAACCCGCCATCAACCGAGGCAGCCTCCACCCGCTCTCCCTCTCTCTGGTAGTATTCCCAATTAAAATATAGGGCACCTCAAGTCCTATTGTGTTGTTTGCTGCTTCCGAGGGTAATTGGCGCAAAAGAAAATATCTTCATCGTCATCCTCAGCTGACAACGAATTCGTGAAAAGTGGAAAATCCCTACACAACAATCGTCCCTCTCCTTCGTCTTCTGTCACTTTTTTTTCGTAAAACCAACTGAAAATGAAAAAAATGAATATATAGATTTTTCGGAGCCATATAACATTCAGGGTTAAATTTTATTTTTTTAAATTAAATTTAAAAGAGAAAATATTTTTTTTTTATTTTTTTTGCTAAATATTTGATTTTCTTGGAACAAAATCGAAAGAAATTTTATGAATAGAAGAAAATCAATTTTTTAAAGCCGACTATATAATATTTGATTGTAACGACATTTTCTTCAAATTGAGTCTAACCGCATTTAGACTCTTTTTAGAAAGAGAGGAATTTTTTTTTTAAACTCTATAACTCTACAAAATGTTTCAATTTTTTGTTTTATTTATTTGTCGTTTTCAAAATGAGTTCGAATTTAACTCCAGTCTTTTGGGGGGACACAGAGACAGTTATTCTGACATCTGTCAACCCAAAGATTACTTCACCCCCATATCCATTCCCATGTTGTTGCATTAAATTAAAATAAACACAAAAATATCCACATAAACTTCGTTTATAATGTTTTACTTTATAAAAAAAAATAATTGTCATAAATTTAAAACAAAATGTTTTAAGAAAAAAAAATCTTTTATTTTTAATTCAAGCAAAAATATTAAAACCGAAGGATGAAAACTCTCCACGAGTTGGAAAAACATTTTTTTTTATAGGAATTAGTTAAGTTTTCAAGTCTATTTTATTGTGATTTTAATTTTATGGTTAAATAAAAAGAAAAAAAACATTTTCTCCTTAATTTTATGTACTCGATTATAATTTTTTTTTCTCTTCAGAAATGTCATATATTGTACATTTTTGAAAACATTTTGTATTCAGATAATACTGCCTTTTTTAAAAATAGTTTAGAATTTTTTTTTAATTTCTATTTTTTTTTCTAAAGTCACATATATTTGAGGTTATTTTTTTTTTTTCATTTTTGCTTATTTAAATATTTTTTAGGAATTATAAATATAAATAGTTTATTATATATAAAATAAAAAATATTTAGTGTGAACATTTAATTTGTTATCACTACATCATGATGCTCATGATTGATAGAATAGCATGAATAAAAAGTAGATTTGTAAATGTAAACAAATTACAAAAAATAAATTTGGTACATACTCCAATAAAATGTGAAAAATTTATATGACTTGTGTTTTATTTCATATTTAGTTTTTGTTCAAAAATGTTGACTTATGTTAGCAGAAACGTTAATAAATGGTGAAGTATGTCATGGAACTAAGATTTCCCATTTTTCTCCTTTGTTTTATTTATTTTTAATTATTCTATTAAATTTATAGTGTGTTTTTTTTAGAGGTATAGAACTTCGAATTGAAATAAAACAGTTTCGAATAAAGCCAAGTCTAGAGGTCCAATTTTCAACCACTTTTTCGAGCATTTGGGGCCGTATGTCTGCAATTACGCCACGAAGTTTTAAAATATCATCCCCTAAGAATATAATACGACAGCGAAAACTGCCAACCACCCGACCTGAGTGAAGTGAGGATAGCAATATCTAAACTCAAGCTTAATAAGACTGCCGGAAATGACGGCCTTCCCGCTGAGCTCTATAAGGCCGGCGGAGATGACTTGGTAAGTAACATCCACCAACTCATAAGCCAAATCTGGTCGGATGAAAATATGCCTGAAGAATGGAACCTCAGCATCGTTTGCCCGATCCACAAAAAAGGAGACCCTCTGAACTGCGCCAACTACAGAGGCATAAGTCTACTCAATATCGCTTACAAAATCCTATCTGCCGTAATATGTGAACGCTTGAAACCGTTTACCAACAACCTGATCGGCCCTTATCAGTGTGGTTTTAGGCCAGGAAAGTTCACAATCGATCAAATTTTTACACTTCAGCAGATCCTGGAAAAAACTCAAGAAGTCCAAATCGATACCCACCACCTATTTATCGATTTCAAAGCCGCATACGACAGCATTTATAAAGACGAACTGTACAGAGCCATGTCTAGTTTTGGTATACCGCCCAAACATAGAGAATTCTCGCTGCTCCATCAGGGTCGGAAACGACCTCACCGACACATTCGATACCAAAAAAGGATTTAGGCAAGGCGATGCGCTGTCATGTGACTTCTTTAATCTGATTCTTGAGAGGATTGTGCAAAACTCCAAAGCCAACACCAGAGGCACAATTCTCCAAAAGTCGGTGCAACTACTAGCATACGCTGACGATATTGACATAATTGGTAGGACTCAACGTGATGTCATAGCCACGTTTGCTAGTATAGAGAAGGAAGCGGCAAAAATGGGTTTAGCAGCAAATGAGAATAAGACTAAGTATATGCTGTCAACACGAAAGGACACACAACATCGACGAATTGGACACAACGTCACCATTGACGGATATAACTTTGAGGTAGTACGGGACTTTGTCTACCTCGGCTCCGCTATTAACTCGGACAACAACATCTCGTCAGAAATCAAACGAAGAATTACTCCTGCCAATCGCTGTTTCTTCGGGCTAAGAAGGCAATTTAGAAGTAAAGCCCTCACTCGAACTACTAAGGAGATCCTATATAAGACCCTGATCATCCCAGTCCTGCTCTACGGCGCTGAAGCATGGACCGTATCAAAAGCGGATGAAGAAATCCTTCCTCGAGAGGAAAATTCTTCGAAAAATCTTCGGTCCCGTTTGGGTTGACGGGCTATGGAGACGAAGATTCAACCACGAACTATACGAGCTGTACAGCGACATACCCCTACTCAAAAAACTCCGTATTGGACGTTTAAGATGGCTAGGACATGTAGAAAGAATGAACACCAATACTCCGGCTCGCAGAGTCTTCGATTCCCAGCCAGACGTCGGACGAAGTAGAGGAAGACCTCGCCTTAAGTGGCGCGCACAAGTAGAAACCGATCTCAACCAACTTGGAGTGCGCAACTGGAGGCAGTTAGCCAAGGACCGGGCTAATTGGAGAGGCATGTTGGTTGAGGCCCAGGTTCATCCACTTAAGTAAGTAAGAAAATAACCCAAAGAAAATGTCAAATCACACGATCTTGGTGGCCAATTGACGAAATTATGCGAAATTATGCGCTTATCGAATGGTTACTTCAATAAATCGATTGTGACGTGTGCTGTGTGGCATGTAGCGTCGTCTTGTTGGAACCACATCCTATCCACATTCATGCCATCCAATTCGGGAACAAAATATCGGTTATCATAGCTCTACACCGATCTTCATTAACGGTTACTGACTCTCCAGCATCATTTCGGAAGAAGTATGGCCCAATGACTCCACCAGCCCATAGTGTACACCAAACAGTCAGTTTTTGTAGATGTAATGGCGTCTCAAGGATCTCGTGTGGATTCTCTTCACTCCAAATGCAGCAATTTTGCTTGTTGACGTAGCCATTCAACCAAAAATGATCCTCATCACTGAACAAAATTTTGCTATGAAAATCAGCATCGAGATCAATCTCATTTTCGGCCCATAGACCAAAATCACGACGCATTGCATGGTCTGAGGACTTTAATTCTTACACAAGCTGGAACTTTTAATGTCCTCAGCCAAGATCTATCGGCAAAATCTTCCATAAAGTTGATGGACGAAGCTCCAATTGCTGTGCATGGTTACGAATCGATTCATTCGGGTCCTCTTCAACACTTTGCTCTACAGCGGCAATTCTTTCTTCGGTGCGCACTGTTCGACGTCTCTGCGGATGCGTATTATCACATAGAGTAAACGTAGTGCGAGAACGATCCATGGTAAGTCGAATTAATTGCTCTGATGGACGATTATGTCGACCATAAATTGGACGGATCTTGCCGTTAACATCGCGAACTGAACCATTATTTTCGAAATAAATTTGCAAGATTTGCAAGCGTTCTTCATTTGTCAACCTATTCATGATGAAATGGCAAACCAAACTGAACATAAATGACATTAGAGTTGCCCGATTTGGCCACAAAATATCAGTTTTATCTCTTTTCAAACAACCAACCTCTAAAAACAACACCCGTTATATGATTTTTTGGTAAGGGTTAAAAAAAGGGTAATAATAACTGACGGATTCATAAGACATTTTTCTCCTCAGACTCACCTGTGATCTGTTGATTGAGGGGAACTACATCCCCAGGAGAAGGGTTTTTTTCTGTCAAAAAAACAGTTTTCTTACCTCGCAGCATATAATATTGATGAATTCGTTTCATATCGTAAAAAGAAATCATTAGAAACATTAGATAAGGCTACAATCTGCTGTGCGAATCTTTTAATACCCTTTTCCATCTCGTAAAAGATGGCACCAAACTCGTGCCCCTCAAGATAAAACACATCTCAATCGGTTGAGTAATTTGCTATCAAATTCGATTAAAAATTTTAAGAACCAAGCAGTAGAAACTTATCTGCAAAGCCTAACCGCTGGAAAGGAATCGAATTATTCGCTCTGGAAAGCAATTAGAGTCATAAAACGGCCAAAAATCGCTGTGCCGCCAATTAGGGTAACTCAAGACGTTTGGGCAAAAAGCGATAAGGAAAAAGCTGACGTTTTTGCCTCACATCTTGAGGAAACATTTAAACCATTTGATGGTCCAGCGCAAAATGAAAACATTAATATATTCGAGAGTACAAACGATAATAACATAGTAAGATATGCAAGTATTGCCGAGCTTAAATTATGGTTCTAAAACCAGGAAAATCACCGAATGATTTCACTTCTTCCAATAATTTCAAAAGTCTTTGAACGGATGTCACTCCGTCGCTAACACCCCATAATTGAACAGAAACGTCTTTTACCTGACCATCAATTTAGAAGTAAACATTCAACGGTGGACCAAATACATCGAATTACAGATGTAATTGAAAAAGCTTTCGAAGAAAAGAATATTTGTTCAGCCGTATTTCTTGACGTGTCGCAAGCTTTTGACAAGGTGTGGCACAAAGGCCTTACTTATAAACTAATAGCGTTTTCGATTGGGATTTTTAGATTTACTCTCAGATTTCAGATTTTACCCGTCCCAATCGAACATTAAAGAGGTTACTCTGGTTTTCTGTGTGTGTTAGTGTGCCATTTGACAGCTTATTGTTTATATTTAGGCCGCAATTATAGCTATTAGCTATCAATGTAAACCATCATTTGAAATTTTCTTTTACTCATTGCGGCTTTTTTTTAAACTCAACCATTGGCGAGTTGGTGTCAAAACAAAGCTTATGAATTTTAGAACATGATTATCCAAAAATATTTTAATTTCTAATTATAGTTTTCCCCGAAAATCACTTTTTAATCATCAAACTGCGAAATGCAAACTTCAAATTGACATATTAAGTCAGATGTTAAATGTTTTTGTGTTGGTGCATGTTGGTGTAAATCTGACTTGAAATCCAGATTCTTCAAAAGTACTCTAGAGTAAAAAAAGAGTGCTTTTTGTATCCCAATCGAAAACGCTATAAGTCAAGTTCTGCCAGAACAATTATATAAAATCCTCGTGTCGTATCTTGAGCATAGACTCTTCCGTGTGAAACTTGGAAGCGAATATTCCGAGTTCAAAGAAATAATGGCAGGTGTACCGCAAGGAAGCGTCCTTGGACCAATCCTGTACCTCCTATTCACTCGTGATATCCCACAAACAAATGATACAAAAGTTGCAACGTTTGCTGGCGATACTGCTATACTACCAGTTGGCACAACAATAGAGGAAACAAATATCAAATTACAAAACGCTCTTAACGAGGTTAATGAATGGACTAAATCCTGGCGGATTGCACGTAATGAGAGCAAATCGATCCATGTAGATTTTTCGTATAAACGGACAAACAATTTGCCTGTATTTCTAAATACGGTTCGAGTCCCGTTTGCAAATGAAGCGAAATATCTCGGTATGACACTCGATGCAAAATTAAAATGGAAGTCGCATGTAAAAAAGAAATGCGAAGAACTTAAGAATAAATACAGAGAACTGTACTGGTTGCTCGGAAAATATTCGAAGCTTAACCTTGATAACAAGCTGCTATTATACAAGCAAGTGCTAAAACCGGTTTGGACATATGGTATACAACTATGGGGTTGTACCAGTGAAACGAATCTAAACATTTTACAAACTTTTGAAAACAAAATGTTAAGATCATTCGTCAATGCGCCGTGGTACGTAAGGAACGAAGATCTACGCAGAGATCTGGGTATTCCCGCGGTTAAAGATGAAACAAACAATTTTGGACACATTAACACAACAGTCCTCCAAATTCTTGACGAAACAAATATATTGCGGCGTCTTCAAAGAACTAAACCCTTAGATTTTGCCCGATAGTAACAAACCGCGCTATAAATTGCGGAAAAAGCAATAATTCTCAAAAGAAAGTTACCTGCCAAACATATTGTATACTCGTGATAAAAAAATTGCTGGATAAGTCGAATACTTAGTTGCAATAGAAATACACAATGGGTGGTGGTTTTAGTGAGTAAAAATCTCACACTACGTTGGGCACGTGCTCATTGTGTCTATGAAGAAGGCTGTGCCAGCACGACCCGCCATAGAACAATTTTTCTTATATGGAGTGCGTCATCTGTATAGAATTCATAATCTTTGCTCAATGTTATATCTGTCAATGCTGAAGTTCTGTCCAAATCGTCGATGTTGTGTGCCCTTTCGTGTTAACAGCATATACTTAGTCTTACCCCCATTTACTGCTAAACCCATTTTTGCCGCCTTCTCTTCTATACTAGCAAACGTGGCTATGACATCACGTTAGGTCCTACCAATGATGTCAATTTCGTCGGCATATGCTAGTAGTTGCACCGATTTTTGGAAGATTGTGCCTCTGTTGTAGGCTCGGGAGTTTTGCAGAATCCCCTCAAGAATCACATTAAAGAAGTCCCTTGACAGCGCATCACCTTGTCTAAATCCTTTATAGTTATCGAATTGTATCGGTGAGTTTATTTCCGACCCTGATGGAGCAGCGAGAATTCGTTATCCTGCACAGACGGAAACTTTGGGCAGCAATGACTCGGTATAGTTCGCCTCTATAAATGCAGTCGTATCGATTTGGGCTTCTTGGTTTTTTTCTAGGATCTGCCGAAATTTGATAATTCGATCGGTTGTAGACTTTCCTGGCCTAAAACCAAACTGATAAGGGCCGATCAGGTTATTTGTAAACGGTTTCAGGGGTTCACATATTACTGCAAATACGATCTTGTAAGCGATGATGAGGAGACTTATGCCTCTGTAGTTGGTGCAGTTCAGAGGGCCTCCTTTTTTGTGGATCGGACAAACGATGAGATTCCATTTTTCACGCATTTTTTCATTCGACCAGATTTGGCTTATGAGTTGGTGGATGTTACTTGCCAAGTCATCTCCGCCATTTTTATAAAGCTCATCTGGAAGGCCATCATTTCCGGTAGACTTATAAAGCTTGAGTTTAGATATTGCTATCCTCACTGCACTTAGGTCGTGTAATCGACAGTTTTCGCTGTCGTCACCAATATTGAATGTTTCGTTCTGAATGACAGCGGAATGTTCTTCGCCATCGCCGTTTAATAGTCTACAGAAGTGGTTCTTGCATATCCACAGCACCGACTGTGTCTGAATTACGATATTTCCTTGTTCATCTCGGCCGAATTCTGTTCGAGCCTTGTATCCTTGGCTTTGACGTTTTACACTTTGGCAAACATGTGAACATCAATCCAGGAGTGGCATTTCTCTATATCCTCGCGCGTTTTCTTGCTCTTTTAGCTTATTTCAGAAAAGCCGTTGCTCTTTCCTTCTTCTTTGCCTATAAACCTCAATGGCAGCTCTCGTCTTATCCTGCAGCTTAGCCTTGTAGGCAATGCTTGGACATCTAAAATACTAGATGGATCACATTGCGATGGACAAAAGTATCGCAATGTGATCAACTTGGTTGACCGTTAGTTGATCTGGAGACCGCCATGTCTCCTTATGAATATCGAAGTGAGAAAACCGTGGCATTTCGTTCCACTGCGAAGTCCACTAAGTCCGTTGCCAGATGTGTTGTCGTGTAGGCTATACAATATGCTGCTAAAGATATCTTCTCTTCCTACCTCGGTGTTAAAAGCTCCTGTTTTTAACATAGTACTTCGGTAGTCGCTCATAGGTTTTGTCAGTAGTATGAGCGCATATAAGGCTTTTGTTGGAAAATTTTAATGCGAATTGTTACAATGTGTTCGCTAATTGTTGCCTATGTCTGGCATATATAATAAAATTCTCATACGAATAGTGCAGTATATATGCGTAAGCCTTTCCTGATTCGGCCTCCAAAATCATAGCATCTGCCCCCGATTTCGGGTGCTCCTTTTAATTGTTTACTGCCTGTGGCTTTTTGTTGTACAATTTCCATCCTTTCTCTCCTATTTGGCTCAATTTGTTCGATAAAAATCATATAAACAACCTCGTTTATATGCGAGTAAGCCTAATGAACCTTGTCTCCAAGTCTGGTTGCAAGATCGTTTGTTAATTCTAGAATTAATGTCCTTGTTACCACGTTCTTTTGGCGAGGGTTGATATTGTCACAAAAAGTCATGCAAAGCTGGTATGTAACAAAGTCCCACCTCCATTGCTTATAGCAATCTGTACAACGCTCGATTTGTTTCATTCCGTCTAGCACAAGGACCATCCCAACCATGTCCCAGCCACTCTATCCAAGAACACAACCTCACCCAATAACTCACAGAAAATTAATATCCCATCCTCACATCGGTCGACAGACAAAGAACTGCGTATTCCGCCCTAGTCAAGTGTCATAAAGTCCAACCCATTAACATCAATCCGAACCCTTTACCAGACGACGCAGTACGATGCCTCTCCCCCAGGCTGGGAACACACAAAAGAGCAAAAAGAAAATCCATCGCACGTGAAACCTTTCTTCGCCTGATAATAAAATTGAAAATCATCGTCACCACCTCCTCGCCAGCGCTGAAGAGGAGTACCACTAACCGCCCGCAGGTTACAAAGACACCAACCAACCAACAAAGGTCGACCCTTACTGTATGCACATCCATATGTAAGCCAGGTAAATCGATGATCCGCCATGGTCCCCATCCATAACGAAATCATTCCGCGCAGAAACACGATCACAGACTGTGGTGGCTCCAAGGATTCGACTTCAGATTGTTTTCGGATTTTTTTTTCTGTTGTCAGGAATTTCAGCATCTGAACTCCCGATGCACTTGGGTTTTAGGCCATTATAGCAGTTCTCCGCGACGCACGCTCGCAATATTGATGAACTGACGATGACGGCGCGCAACGGTGAAGCAAACAGAATTCTGACTTCTGGCGGATTCACAGAGTAGATGTGACCAAACCGATAAAACCTGGAACTCTATGGCTCTCCATCGATGTGGCAGACTTTTCGGTTCCAATTTTGCATAGAGGAAGATATACTCGAAATGATGCCTAGCCTTTGGCGTGTAACACACTTCGAGAGTTCGCGGGAGCTGCAGAAACAACTGGATTCTGTGTCCAGTTTGTGTCGCTATCTCGGAGCCGGTATGGCACCGCGCAACAGTTTTATATGCACGACTACGAACTGCCAAGAGTGTGTGGTAAAGGTGACGCCTGTGGGTGCGAGAACCAGAAAAAATATGCATGATGTTCGCGCATAAAGTCTTGCGGACCAACGATTGAAATGCATCCGCGCACCTTGTGGTCGTCATCTTGGTCGAGTCGAGTGGTATGGCACCAAGTCCCCGAGGTGACTTTGTCTTAATCTTAATTCATTTGCTGCAACAATGATGCTGAGTCAGAATGGTGATTGCTTGAACCCAAGTCGGGTTGGAGGAACATCGAATTACGAGTGCATTAGGGAAGGTGTTAAAGATTGCGACGAGATTCTTTGGAATTGACGTAATTGGAATGTTGAGTTTGGATATGGGAGTATTGAGGTGAGTTAATTGACGGACAGCGGAGCTGTCATGGAATGATGTCAGCATAGACTTTATTGATCCAGTCTTACCTTGTGACCCGTATCTCCGTGTTAAGGTTGTGGCCATTTGTTTTTAGTCGTCCGGGTTATATCCAAATTGAAGTGAACTTCTTCTGCTGTAAGTGTGACTCAGCTGAGCCGCCTTCTGTCGTCGTGGATGTGAAGATTGTGATGTCACCTTTTTGAAGAGTCAAAAGAGTTTTAAAATTGCAAGCCTTACGGAGGGGTATGGAAGCTCTTTCTATCAGAAATCTCACCTTCAATATCTGCTAGGTTCAGAGTATTTAGTTACTAATCGTGCTAAGGGTCTTTGCCTGAGACAAGGCAGCTTTCTATCCTCTTCAATCCTTGGCACATTGTTTTCAGTCATTCAGCCCAACTCCACCCTACCATCCGCGATCGCTTGATCCTTAAGCCGAAAATTCGGTATTCCTTATCGTCTCAACCCTGGAGGCTGGAATTCGAAGATTCTCTTGTCTGGAGCATTAATGTTGATTCGTTCGATGTGGCCAAGTCTGTAATACATCCACATCTTAGTAATTCTCGGAAGGCTCGTGGGTAAATGGTCTCCTCCATTCGCTTTCCTCACATGCAAGACCAATAATTTTTCGCTCGTAAATTGCTAATATTTGACCCGCTTTACTGCTTTTTGTCCAGAACTTGGACCCGTAAAGTAGGACTGGTAGGAATAGGGTAGAGCAAGCATTAAGAGTTTCTATTTGTTTCGCTAAACCTAAGAAGCATAGGTTTCCCAGGGTCAGCCTTCGTCGTTTCACCACCAAGGTGTGATTCATCGAGTTGATCTTGACTGCTCAGAAAAGTATTGAGATGAATATCATTTGAAGGGGTTTCAACCTTTAAGTTAAAGCTGTAAAGATCGACTCTGGGTCTGTTGCGCAAAAGGTCGAAGTGGATATCTGTTAGTTGGAAAGTTACTATCATACAGCTTAAGCTTGAATGAATTACTCTGGCTCTGGTGCTGGTGTATGCGCCAGAGTCCAGAGTCAGGTTATAGGTTCATAGATAAAGTCGATGGCCGCTCACCTCATATATCCGAATGGATGACTTCAAATCTAGCATTGGCACGTATGATGTGACATGGATAAATGTTTTTGGGACCATAATCCAGGTGCGAATGGAAAGTGATAATGGTATTCTGCTTGACTAACGATACCAGCCAAGTCTTCAGTAGAAGTCGCTAATAGACGTTTGTGGTGTGGTGGAAAAAGAATGGTTTGTGATGCGTTTGTATTAATTGAGTCAGAACTAACATCTAGAAATCACTTAGTATAACAATTGAAACACATTTTTGCAGAACGTGAACCAACGATGGTAATGCGCATGATGTGGAAGAGGTTTTGGGACCTTCATGCCAAAAGAAGTTGGTAATCATCGACCTAAAGCGCTCGCCATTAACGTTGATGGCCTAGCCAACGTCTTTCTCAAAGAAATATGGACAGAAGCCGCCGCTAGCCCAAATTTCACACCAAACAGTTACCGTTTTGGAATTCATTGGACGCACTTGGATCTCTTGTGGATTGGTATCGTCCCAACTTCGAAGATTATGTTTGTTGACGCACCCATTCATCCAGAAATGAGCCTCGTCGCTAAAGATAATTTTTCGATGAAAATTAGGGTCAATTTCCAACTGCTCCTGATGCCATTCTGGGAACACACTTCGTTGTCTATGGTCGTTTGCCTTTAGCCCCTGGGCCAGTTGAATTTTGTAAGGGTGCAGGCTCATCGCTTTTCGATCACGAACGTTCATCAGGTTGTGGTTAGCGATGCAGCAGCGATTCGTAGATTGAAATTCAGCCCCTGAAATTTTTTGCGTTAACTTGCTGGTAACTTCGTGGCACACATATGGCTGCTTTTTGTATGCACCCTTATTCAAATGATTCCAAATGCTTTTTTCTAAAATTTTTAGCTCCTGTGCAATATAACCAGTGCATCGAAGCATCGAAATTACTGGAACGGAATTGACAAAACAAAATCTGCTCGTGATTGGTTGTTCCAGTATTAGAACCATAAGCTCTATTCAAATAGTAGGCAATGCGATTACATGAAATCATGAGTTTTCAACTAGCTGATGCCTACCAACTCCAACTCTTAGCCTTCCCGTGGCCACCGCTAAGTGCGTAGTACCTTTACCGTAGATAGCGTCTCAAACCCTGTGTACATTTTTGACGGCAGCAGATGAGAGCGGGGGAAGACGTGTAATCACACGAATGCATATATTTCATTCAGGCAGCAGCGGAAGAACTCCCACAGTGGCGTCTACAGTCCCAGTTAGAGTACCGAAAGGCCAACGGCAGCGCCAAGTTGTGGATACTGATAGCCCCGTGTCCTAGGGGTGTCTAATAAATTGGAACTGGCTCTCCAGGTTGGGGGTTGTGTCGTCAGGGTAACTTCTTTACTACGTAAATAGCTAGTTATGAGAAAGACTTTAGCCTCGGATAACAGATCCCCTCAAATACCAACCAGATCCGAAACTCCACGGTCAACGACCTGGAATGTACGTACGCTGTACACCCCGGGTGCTATTCAAAAACATGAATGTATCCTCGCGCGGTACATGGCAGACATTACGGTGATGAAGGAAATACGTTGGACAGGATCACGAATACACAAACGAAAACGAGCGACATCTATCACAGCTGCAACCCAAGGCTGCACATATAGGGACGCGGAATCGCTATCAAGAATAATTGACTTTAAGCCGGTTAGTGATTGCCTGGCTGTGATCCGCATCAGATCAACGTTTTGCAACAACATCCTTATATGTGCACACACCTCTACCAATGAGACTGAAGACACTACCAAGGAGGTATTTTACGACCTCCTGGAGGGAGTTTATGGAGCCTGTCCGGAAAAATAAGTTAAAATCATACTAGGGGACTTCAGTGCGAAAATCGGTATGGAAAAGGGTTAGTTGAAAAGCACAGCCTCCACGAAACGACAAACAGATAATGGCTTCTGACTAACAGACTTTGCGGCAGCATATAATACGGTTATCAGCAGCATTAGTTTCCCACGACTTCGAATCAACAAGGCAACCTGGCGATCTCCAGATCCCAAATTCAGAGCCCCACTGTCCAACGAGAAGAAGCTTCATATGGTAAAAAAAACAAAAGCTTATAGCCTAGCCACCCCGAAAAGATGTCCGTGGTATGATGATATGAAGACAGAGGAGCCACATAAAGAGCCATATTAAGGCAAAACTCGCGCCGCACGGGATGAGTACCGAACCAGGAGAAGGGAAGAAAAGAAAATCCTGTGCATGAAATAGGAGAACACTCAGGGAAATCGAAGAATCAAGAAGACCATCCAACAGTTCTACAAAAAATCAAACAACTGGCAGCTGGCCTCATAGTTATAACGCATGCTCTACGAAATAAAAATGGCAATGGACATAGAGTGATGGTGAAAGAAACCACCAAGCCTCCAGTCAACGAAGAGCTAATGATCCCTCCCAGTATATTGAAGAAGTTAGAGAAGCCATAAACAAACTTAAAAACAACAAGGCCAGCCGGTTCTGATGGATTACCAGCATAACTCTTCAAATACGGAGGTGTTGCTTTAGAAGTGTGAGTGTAACAAAGCAACAATAAAGTCTGGATGGATGGGAATATGACAGATGACTGGAGTATTATATCCATATATCCAATCTACAAAAAAGGATAGCCTTGCTCCAACTACTTCGTTAGCGCAAAGACCCATTTCCTCAGTAACCCCGTACCGCGATATGCAACCAATCCGACAGCCAAGAGAATTGAGGAACCGATCTCATTATTCGAACTTGAAACTTGTATAAACAAAGTCAAAGGTAAAACACCGGGTAGATACCGGTTTTCGTACCCAATGCTAAAAAATTTGCCGACAGAAACCAAGGCAAGACTTATAAATTTATACAATAATATCCTCGATACTGCGACTATACCACAAGTCTGGAAAACTGCCACACTGGTACCCATCCCAAAACCAAATAAGGACAGAAGTTTAGTTGAAAGTCACCGCCCAATATCTCTGACCCCCTGTATGTCTAAAATATTAGAGAAAATTGTATCCAAACGTCTGCTCTGGTTTGTCGAAAAAAAGAAACTGATCTCTCCCAATCAAGTGGCCTTCAAAGCCAACAGAGGATGTATCGATGCCCACCTTCATATTGATTACTACACCTCGAAAGCGTTATCCGCAAAAAATCACGTCTCAATTCTCTCCTTAGACTTCGAAAAAGCCTTTGACAGGATAAGCATTCACATCGTCCTGAAAAAACTAAAAGAATGGAAAGTGGGTAAAAAAATATTTGGTTATATTAGAGCTTTCTTAACCAATAGAAATTTTTACACAAAAATAAACAACCGCTATTCAAAACAACATCCTCTATATAATGGTATCCCGCAAGGATCACCTTTGTCGGTGGTCCTCTTTATTATAGCCTATGATGATATATGCATAATCCTTATGAAATACAAGCTTTTAGATTATTGTCTCTATGCGGACGATATCTACATACTTGCCAAGATCAGCGATTTAAATATTTGCCAAAATCTCTTTAAAATCGCTTTAAACGATATCCTAGATTGGGCAAGACTATCTGGAGCAAAGTTGTTAATAAATAAATGTAAATTACTTCATGTATGCCGAAAACGTAACTGTCCACAACTTACTTTAAGTATTAATAATGTACAAATTGTAAACGTTGATAGTTTAAATATACTAGGTCTTGTATTTAACAAAAAATATAACTGGACACAACTTGTCTAGATCTTAAAAAATCCCTAGCTGCGAGAACTAACATAATTAAGTATTTAGGTAGTAAAAAAAGCAGTGTTCACATTGACACCCTAACTTCAATCACAAAAATGTTAGTTTTAAGTAAAATCGACTTCGGTTTATTTATATACGGTAACTGCCCAAAGACAACTTTAAATATCATCAAGCCAACCTATCACCAAGCAGCTAGAAGAAGCATAAATGCCTTTCCTACAACCCCCATAAAGAACATTTTGGCAGAAGCAGGACTGCCAACGGTCGAAGAAAGGAGAGACACAATCACGTCGCAGCTAATCGCGAAGCTGGCATTTTCCAACAATTCGGTAATTGATAAAGACATCTTACAATCAAAAACCCACAAAATAAAAAAACGAATTCCATCCGCAATAAGTAACATTCTTTACAAAGCCACCCAGATGGATCTACCAAATAAACGATCTCACACCGTTACAACAACATATCCCCCTTGGTGCATTAAACCCGAATCAACTATAATGTCACTAGCAGATTACAAAAAAGCCAACACCAGCAATGCAACCTACCGTACACTGTTCTCTAGTATCTCATCCGACCTTAAATCGGATGGTTGGAAGCTAATATTCAGCGACGGATCTAAAACACCCGAAAATACGTCATTTGCTGTCACTCTTGAAGAGGGTACCATCTTGTGCGTTGGAATTCTACCGGAATTTGCATCCATCTTTACAGCCGAAGCATTCGCAATTTTACAAGCTATAAAAGAAGCCATGAAACGTCGAGGAAAACATATTATATGTTCCGACAGTTGTTCTGTTCTCAAAGCTGTTAACAATGCGAACAACAACACCGACCTTGTTACCGAAATCCGAAACAATCTGATAAAATCACCAAACAAGTTGAAGTTAATGTGGACCCCAGGTCATGCTTGTATCTAGGGTAATGAATATGCCGACCTTGCTGCTTACTCAGTTCAAAACGCTCCAGTATTCAGATTCAACATCTTTACCAAATCAGATATCAGAAACGCAATACAGAAAAACATTAAATCTACTCAGCTTCTTCAATGGATCTCATACCAACACCATTACAGCAAAACCAACCCCAACAGATGCCACCCACAATACCCAACCAACATCACAAAATCTAAGATATCAAATTTCATCCGACTGCGGCTTGGACATACCAATACCACTCACCAGCACCTGCTTACAAAAAACGTGCCGCCAAACTGCCCTACATGCAACGAAAGATTACACATAACACATATTTCACTAAAATTATTTAACAATAGCACCATTTACGATGTACTTAGAAATCCAAGCCCTGCAAATATCGACAAAATAAACCAATTCTTATCCATCACTAACATCTATATATAACGGGTGATTTTTAAGCTGGTTTGGTTTTGGCAACACTGGTTTTGACAGCTGACGTGTGTTTAGTACCTTGTATCACTGTCAAACAGCTTCAGTGTGGTTTGCAATTTAACCATGGATCGTCTTACAAATGAACAACGCTTGCAAATTATTGAATTTTACTATCAAAATTCGTGCTCGGTTCGAAATGTTCATCGCGCGCTGCTTCCATTTTATGATCGGCATTCTCGACCTTCTGAGCAGTCTATTCGGAAGATTGTGACCAAATTTCGCACCAAATTTACTTTGTTGGACATTAAACCACCAACACGTTTACGTACTGTGCGTAGTGAAGAAAATATTGCGGCCGTATCAGCTAGTGTGACAGAAGACCGCGAAATGTCGATTCGGCGCCGTTCCCAGCAGTTAGGCCTTTGTTACAGCACTACGTGGAAAATTTTGCGGAAGGATTTGGGCGTAAAGCCTTTTAAGATACAGCTGGTGCAAGAACTAAAACGAGCCGACCTACCACAACGCCGAATTTTTGGTGAATGGGCTCTTGGAAAGCTGGCCGAGGATCCGCTTTTTTATCGAAAAATTGTGTTCAGCGATGAGGCTCATTTTTGGTTGAATGGGTACGTAAATAAGCAAAATTGCCGCATTTGGAGTGAAGATCAGCCAGAAGCATTGCAACAGCTACCAATGCATCCCGAAAAAGCCACTGTTTGGTGCGGTTTATGGGCCGGCGGCATTATTGGGCCATATTTCTTCAAAGATGATGCGAATCGCAGCGTTACTGTCAATGGTGAACGCTACCGAGCGATGATAACAAACTTTTTTTTGCCCAAAATGGAAGTTCTTGACTTGCATGATATGTGGTTTCAACAAGACGGTGCCACATGCCACACAGCACGCGAAACAATGGCGCAATTGCGAGGCGAGTTTGGTGAACAGTTAATTTCACGTTTCGGGCCGGTCAATTGGCCGCCTAGATCGTGCGATTTGACACCATTAGATTATTTTTTGTGGGGGTATGTCAAGGCTAATATCTATAGGGACAAGCCCGCTTCGATTGACGCACTGGAAGCCAACATCCATGCATTCATTCGTGAGATACCGGCCGATATGTGTGAAAGAGTATGCCAAAATTGGACTCAGCGGATGGGCTACCTGAGACGCAGCCGCGGTCAACATTTGCATGAAATTATCTTTAAACATTAAATTGCAAGGTTCAAACTATCGATTCAAATAAATATTTCATTCATTTTTGCGAATTTTTTGTGTTTTTTTTTTTAAAAAGTTCTAAACCTCTTAAAAATCACCCGTTACTTGTCAAAATACTTATGCCAACACACGAAATTACAAATTAATTTATATCTTTTTTGACTTCTATGAAAAAATATTTGTTTGCCTATTTTTAAGTTTGTATTAGTTATATATAAAAATGAAAAAATAAACATGAATTCTTGTCAAGCCATTTAGAAGTTAAACTCAAAAATGCACGATTTTTATTTCGTCAAAATACTTATGCCGACTAGTGTATACTGGATTCCCACAATTAGATGCGCTAACTGGCGAGGATTATAATCGATGAGGACATTTCCTATCCAACATAGTATCCGCTAACCAAAACAACAGTCATTCAACCAAGACATACATGGCTAAGGCCTTTCGCTAAAAGTCGTCGAAGGTGAACAAAATCTTGAGCGATTTGAAGGAAATAGCTGATATCCCAAGGAGGCCTATTCCAGCTTAAGTGTATCAAACCTGACATGACATGGTAGATATTGAAAAACAATAAGGAAACGCAACTACTAGTCACACAAACCTGGGCTGGGTTCACCCTGTAAAAATGAAAAGTATCTATCTGGAACGCCCTCCACTCCACCCTTCCTTGTAAATATATAAAAAGAGTTTCTACCAACCTCTCAACTACTGAGATTCAATCGCTCCAGATCCCCACAAGTACGTTGACCTTCCGCGGTTCTGAGAAATGAAAATCACCGCCCAGAGATGCACACACAAATGCCCGCAGGAAACTATTTCGCCGGGATAATAAATTATATCCTTTTCAAATGGACGGAAGACGCAAAGCGGTATTCCATCAAAATAAACAACAACCCCCAAGTAGTTGGAATGCACTGCATTGCAGACCGTAGTCGCCGCCTCCCCTCCGAAGGTTAAAGGAAATCTTATATTTTCGCTCTCTATGCGAGAGTACTACCATGAGGACGATGACGAGGACGAGGTCGAGAACGAGGATGACGAAGACTACGACGAATGAATAATGAATGCATTGGCAAAATCTAATAACGCAACTATTATCATCAATCTTCAGAAACGGCCGAACGACATTCGTTCATCCATTTGACCGGGAAGCTAAGCATCACTCCCCCGATTCCCGTACTCTCCCGATCACTCTGCAATCGTATTCAAATAGAACTTCCGAGGTTAGAATTCCAGCCACAGAACGATGCTAGGCACGGAGTCATCAATTTTAGTTGTACTCGTATTTACTTAGGAACGATTGACTTGGGAGCAGGAATGGCTATAGACTAGAGCTAATCCTAATCCCATTTCGATTTTTGTTTGTGATCGGTGGGGAGAAATGGAAACACATTTGTGCGCATTGTGCGAGTTTCCGACAACGATTTATCAAAATGCGCCCAATAAACGTGAAATGAAAACCCCAACGGAATGGACAGGGGAAAATCATCACGCCGCGGAACACCATGAGTTGCGCTTCTCCATCATCAATTGACTGCAACTGATATCCTGGATGCAGCAAGGAGAACTGCAGAAACTGCAAAGTCATCACGCGCACACGGGACTGGATACTGGATATGGCGTGAGCTGAGGTGAGTTCGACAAAATGAATTGCCTAATTAATTTACTAATCAAAGTCCAGTTTTGGGATAGGGACCTAAGCCTAATGTCAGGCAGTAATTCAGAAATGTTCATCTGAAGGTACGAACACAGTCTGTTGAGCAAGAACGTTGTGAATTAGAAGGCATAAAATGTGTCCGTTTAATTTTTGGCGCAACAGGCTCGTTAGTACCCAGGGCTGAATTTTTTCACAACCATTCATGTGTGCGTGTGTAATTCTTGCACGATGGCGGGACCTCCTGTTTTAAGCCCTATCCGAAAAGTTTAGTTAAGATAAGCGTTTCTTGACAATTGACACTACTCGGATGATTTGTCAGATCATTACGAGAGGAGGGCCAGTGAAAAATCAACCCAGACCTTCTGCGAGGCAGTTCATCGCACTAACCATCGCGCCACTGTTCCCGTTTTGGCAGTCGATATTTTCACCACCCTGTTTAACAATGCACATTATCCGGTGCACTGGAAAACGGCTGTGGTACATCTTATCCCTAAAAAGGACATATACGAAACAAACCCTGCACATCAAAATACAAATTTTTGGCGCAACAGGCTCGTTAGTACCCAGGGCCTAGCTTTCTCACAACCATTCATGTGTGCGTGTGTACTTCTTGCACGATGGCGGGACCTCCTGTTTTATGCCGACTCCGAACGGCTAAGTTGAGATAAGCTATTCTTGACAATTGATACTACTCGGATGATTTGTCAGATCATCACGAGAGGAGGGCCAGTGAAAAATCATTTAGGTGTTGCTACGTCTGGGAATCGAACCCAGACCTCCTGCGCACATCGTCTGTCCATAAACCTTCTGCCGAACGTAAGCAAGGTATTCGAAAAAAAATCAATAGAGCTCTATTTAAGTACTTACTTACATAAGTGGCGCTACAGTCCGGGGTGAACCTGGGCCTCAACCAACATGTCTCTCCAATTAGCCCGGTCCTTAGCTAACTGCCTCCAGTTGCGCACTCCAAATTGGTTGAGGTCGGTTTCCACTTGTGCGCGCCACTTAAGGCGAGGTCTTCCTCTACTGCGTCCGACGTCTGGCTGGGAATCGAAGACTCTGCGAGCCGGAGTATTGATGTCCATTCGTTCTACATGTCCTAGCCATCTTTAACGTCCAATGCGGAGTTTTTTTGACAAGGGGTATGTCGCCGTACAGCTCGTATAGTTCGTGGTTGAATCTTCGTCTCCATAGCATGTCAACGCAAACGGGGACCAAAGATTTTTCGAAGAATTTTTCTCTCGAATCGACCAAGGATTTTTCTTCATCCACTTTTGATACCGTCCATGCTTCAGCGCCGTAGAGCAGGACTGGGATGATGAGGGTCTTATATAGGATCTCTTTAGTAGCTCGAGTGAGGGCTTTACTACTAAATTGCCTTCTTAGCCCGAAGAAACAGCGATTGGCAAGAGTAACTCTTCGTTTGATCTCTGATGAGGTGTTGTTGTCAGAGTTAATAGCGGAGCCGAGGTAGACAAAGCCCCGTACTACCTCAAAGTTATATCTGTCAATGGTCACGTTCTGTCCAATTCGTCGATGTTGTGTGTCCTTTCGTGTTGACAGCATATACTTAGTCTTACCCTCATTTACTGTTATACAAATTTTGCCGCTTCCTTCCCTATACTAGCAAACGTGGCTATGACATCACGTTGAGTCCTACCAATGATGTCAATATCGTCGGCGTATGCTAGTAGTTGCACCGATTTTTGGAGAATTGTGCCTCTGGTGTTGGGTCGGGAGTTTTGCACAATCCTCTCAAGAATCAAATTGAAGAAGTCACATGACAGCGCATCGCCTTGCCTAAATCCTTTTTGGTATCGAATGTGTCGGTGAGGTCGTTTCCGACCCTGATAGAGCAGCGAGAATTCTCTATCGTCATACTACACAAACGGACGAGTTTGGGCGGTATACCAAAACTAGACATGGCTCTGTACAGTTCGTCTCTATAAATGCTGTCATATGCGGCTTTGAAATCGATGAATAGGTGGTGGGTATGGATTTGGACTTCTTGAGTTTTTTCCAGGATCTGCCGAAGTGTGAAAATTTGATCGGTTGTGGACTTTCCTAGCCTAAAGCCACACTGATAAGGGCCAATCAGGTTGTTGGTAAACGGTTTCAGGAGTTCACATATTACGGCAGATATGATCTAGTAAGCGATGTTGAGTAGACTTATGCCTCTGTAGTTGGAGCAGTTCAGAGGGTCTCCTTTTTTGTTGATCGGGCAAACGACGCTGAGATTCCATTCTTCAGGCATGCTTTCAACCGACCAGATTTGGCTTATGAGTTGGTCGATGTTGCTTACCAATTCATCTCCGCCAGCTTTATATAGCTCAGCGGGAAGGCCGTCATTTCCGGTGGCCTTATTAAGCTTGAATTTAGATATTGCTATCCTCACTTCACTTAGGTCGGGTGGTTGGCAGTTTTCGCTGTCGTTGCCAATATTAAATGGTTCGTTCTGCCTGACAGCGGAATGTTGTTCGTCATCGCCGTTTAACAGTCTGCAGAAGTGGTTCTTCCATATCCTCAGCATCGACTGTGTCTCAACTACGATATTTCCTTGTTCATCTCGACAGGATTCTGTTCGAGCTTTG
This sequence comes from Rhingia campestris, assembly GCA_932526625.1. NCBI lineage: Eukaryota > Metazoa > Arthropoda > Insecta > Diptera > Syrphidae > Rhingia > Rhingia campestris. Next base: position 43,346,435 of record OW052185.1, read on the forward strand.
TATCCTTGGCTTTGACGTTTTACACTTTGGTAAGACTTGCGAACATCGTTCCTGGAATGGCACCTCTCTATATCCTCGATCGCGCGCTTTTCTTGCTCTTTTTTCTTCTTTCTGAAAAGCCGATGTTCTTCCCTTCTTCTTTCCCTATAGAGCTCAATGGCAGCTCTCGTCTTCACGTGCAGCTTAGCCTTGTAGGCCTCGTTCTTGGCTGCGAGCATTAGTCGGCATTCCTCATCAAACCAGGGGTTTCTTGCTGGTGGCCGCGAGAAACCTAGCACATCAGTTGTGGCTGATCTAATGGCTTGTTGGCATCGTTGCCATTGTTCTTCGACATTAGATGCTGGTGGTATGTTGTGAGTCGAGAGGTTAAGGGAAACGCGTTGCGCGAAGGTCTTGGCGGTCTCTGGCTTTGCTATTAAATCCGACAATGACACCTTGTCAGAAAAGTAATTAATATCTGCCCTTAACGCCGGCTACATGGACTGAAACCTAGCCCCTTCATTAAATGTGAGTGCGAAACTATATTTTTTTCAACAGAGAATGGGACCGAATGTTCAACGCCCATTTCAGCAGCTTCTCATTTTATAATGTGAAGGTTTCATGATATTTGTCAGACTTTCGCAAGAGGTGAGGCAGTGAAAAAACGTTGGTTGTTGTTACTTTCGGGATTGGAACCAGTGACCCCGCACTTGAAAACCCAAAATTTATCACAGACTGCCTCTAAGCACACAGGACTAAGCAAAATGTACTAAAACCCAGTACACTTCAACCGCTCCGCCCTCGGAACTACTATTAGGTGGTCCTACGCGGGCTGGTTAGCCTCTTTCCACACTTTGTTTCAAGGCGTATGCCGAGAGTTCTTGATTTTTCTCCTAACCTAACCTAACCTAACCGTTTGTGTTTTTTCCGTAGAACGGCTGCTCTTCGTTTTACATGAATGCTTCAAATGCTAGGTCGTTGATTGCTCGTACGTTAAAGTATCGATTGCTGGATTCCAAAGGATGTTGTAGCAGCTCCCGTAGGTATTTCCTCGTTAGGGTGGTCATTTAGTTTCTCAAGTATTTTGTGGGGCAGCCCCATGATGAACAGTTCTATTGGCATGCACTTCGCTTCATCGTACAGTCTCTTGGTACTAACGTACTTAAGTGTTGTATAGGATTGCGGTAAAGCCCGGTGCAGGAGCTTAGTATCTTCCTCTCGAATACTCCAATCCTATTCATGACGGTGGGTGAGATGGTAAACCAAATAGGATAGGCATACGTTATGACAGGCCTGATCAGCTGCTTATATAAATAAGCAACTTTGCTCTCTGGCTGAGTCCGCTTTTCATCCTTTATAGAGGGTTCACTAAGAGTATGGCAAAGTTGTCTCGCTAAGGAATTACCCTGACGTGGTCGTTAAACTTAAACTCCTTGCCGATGTTTATGCCCAGATATTTCGTTTTTTGAACGGTGAATCCATCCGGAAGGGATATTTTTATGTTCCTGCTTCTTCGTACCAATGTTGTTCTTTGTATTCGTCTTCTGACATTGATTGGTGTCCAAAGACAAATGAGCTCCGCCTTAGTGCTATTGATCTTTAACTACCCATATTGGTTAGTGGGTATAGAAGTCCTCTTTCCTGACTCACAACATTCAACTTCCTCAGCATAATTGATTCCAGAACCTTACTAACACAGCAAAGCAATGGGCCTATGTCATTCAACAGTTGAGCGACTCAGTTTCTTCGGAACTGGAACGACTTTGCTATTTTCCAAGATGATGGAAAGTATCTTTAGTTGAAACAGTAATTAAAGATAATTGTTAGAAATAGTATAGTCCATACCAAATCAGTTGGCTAACGGTCGATGGCGCAGAGAGAGGATTTAAGAGAAATTTAATATATTTTACAATAAATTTTAAGAGACCTGCGCAGTAGAATGGCCAACTGATTTGGTACGGACATGCAAGATTCGGTACCTTTTTAAGTAAAAAGTTAGAAATCCCATCATTACCAGAAGTTTTTTTTTGAGTTTGCGCAAGGAATAGTGTTGGAAACTTCCACAACTGAGGTGATGTCACTATCAGATGGGTCTTCAACAGGATTATTCGCATCAAAAGTTTTGAAGCGGTTGTTGAGGTTGGTGGTTTCAAAGACCCGCATATCGACGTCATTGATTAGGTCTGGCAGGTGCACTGGTGCAGGCTATTTTCAGCATCAGATGGATGGGTTTGTCTCCCATATTCACAACCATCACAAGTGCAAGTTGCCGCCCTTCGACTTAATCAATATCGTACGCAAGTGATCTCTAACATTAAGCTCAGTGACGACAACTGAAAATGTCGTTAACCCGCTTGAACCAACGTCCATTTGTTCAACTAACCAGTGCATGCTTACTTAAGTGGCTCTACAGTCCGGAATGAACTCAGGCATCAACCAAAATGCCTCTCCAATTAGCCCGGTCCTTAACTAACCTCCTCAAGATGTACCGTTAAAGTTGGTTAAGGTCGGTTTCAACTTGTACGCGCCACAAAAGGCAAGGTTTTCCTCTATTGCGCAAGACGTCTGTCTATGTCGCTGTACAGTTCGTGGTTGAATGTTCGTCTTCATACCAGTGCAGTGGTGTCTGAAAAATAAATAAGGTGGTAGCGAGTCACCCTTAGTTCCCAGAAGTGGGCCAGTTCTGTCGCAATATCTACCAAATTGAACAGATCAAAAGCTAATCCACCACACTGTCCCCTTTCCTCATCCAGTCTACTGTATAATACCATCAATCTCAAACGGATATTCACCAAATCCAGGAATCCTCTTCCAATTCCTCATCCTAACAGCAGTATTAACAGCCATAGAGTGGAAATCTCTTCCTGGTTTTATTTATAGTGGATGATACTCTATTAGCGGGCATGGTTCCACTTCTTCTTCGTCGTCGTCGTCGTCGTCATCATCATCATCATCATCATCGTGTCTGCTGCACTCTGCAATCCGAGTGCCAGTGGAACGGTTATATAATTTGTTTTCCGCCATAATTCATCAAGAGGCGACAAGAATATTTTACTTCTAAATTATGTCTGTTATCCTTTTCTTTCCTTTTTTCCAAGTGTACACACACTATCACTGTCATCCGCGCGAGAGAGTACACGCTCGCGCTGAAACTGTGAAATTGCATCGGATGCAAGTTGCTGAAACCGAAACCGACCACGGATGGAGAAGTTATTTTTCGGACCTAAAGGCGATTCCAGTGTTGTATTTGGTTAGTTGGGAGTCGTCTCTAAGCCTCAGTACAGGTGGTTCCACTATTCCACTATGCATCTTGTGGTAATTCGAAGTGTGCGCGCGCGTTAGAACCATTCTTCCAGCTGACATGTCCATTTGTATCTATCGTTCTACCACTCTCTGAGGTACAGTCGAGTCATGAGGATGGTACTCTATTCGATTGCACTGGCCACCAAGATTTAGCCAGTGCACTGCTTTCGACTGTAATCGCAGAGGTGTATGGAAACATTTTTTTTGGTTCCGAGCTGCACAAGAATAATGGTTGAGCAGTTTTATTAGGGCCTCGAGCTGTAATGATGATTAATTGAGTAAACGTCAGAAACGTGATGATATCGTAATGATTTACACTTTTTTTTTTATTGATCGTGGAGGTATCATAAGATACTGAGTCATGGGACAGCTTTACCATGTTAAACTCGGTTTGATGAAAGTTTCATTCAGCATGTGGAGTAATATGGGTAATTCACGAACTAATCTGGTATTGAAATACCTTCTGCCATTGAAATCTTTCATTAGATTTAAATATGCCACCAGAAACATAGTATTGACCTAAAATTTATTGGGCGCTATAGCTTTCCATCCTTAACTAAGCTTGCTCGACCTTTAAAGATAGAGGAAGCAATGTGTGGTGTTATTGGTCGTTGCATAAACCGTTGCTACAAAAACTCCAAGTGGCCGAACTTCTCGTAGATAGACTACGAACGTCGGCCTTGAACCAGGGTGAGTTTGAACCTTGGAGCGCTTATACCTCCAAGAAGACGACATTTTTTAGACGCAGAGTAATTTTTATTTTAAAAGAAAAACGCCCAGTTGAAATGTTTATTCTGACGAAAAAAAAACTTGTAATGCACCAAAATGTACGAAGAAAAAGACGGACCACCATGATGGCCCCGAATGAGTTTTCTGCCAAAAGTTTTTAAATAATTTCTAAAGTGTAGCACGGTCGCGGGATGAAGAAGGAGCAAAGAAAAATACAGATAAGCAGAGTTCAGAGTTTGAACCGAGTAGTACAATTTAAGACTTTCAACTCTACTTATTTGTTTTTTTCCTGCTCCTTCTTCATCCGTTCTTCTGATCCTTGTTGCTCGCTCCTTTTTCCCTTCTAGATGTTTTACTTTCCTTCTTGAACTTTATCTTCTTATTTTTGTTCTCCTTTTGATACAAAAAACTCAACAGAACTCCTCAAATTTTCCACGATACAAAAAAAAACTTCAATCTGCTATGATCGATATCCAAGAAATAGATTTTTTTGTTAAAACGATTCCGTTGTCCAGAATCAATCCCATTTCTCATTCAAAAACATACATTCTCACTTGTTACTCTCCACTTATAAGTCTACTTCGACGTTTTACCCGCATTCACACGTGGCAGGTCCTACTACGCATTTTCACGAATCGTCTTTTCCCGACGTGTGTTATCGCTGAACATATTTTCTCGTCAGAAATAAATAAAAAAGCGATTCTGTAGTAAAGTCTTTACTCAAACTACTAAAAAGATCATCCCAGACCTAATCCATAGCGCTGAAGTACGAACCCTAAAAGCGAATGAAGAAATCCTTATTAGTTTTGAGCCAACAATTCTTCGAAAAATCTTTGATCCCGTTTGGTTGGACGGATAAGATTCAACCCCGAACTATACGAGCGATATAGACCTGGTAAAAAAAATCCTCATTAGACGTTTAAGATGGCTGGAACATGTAGAGCGAATGGAACCCAATACTCCGGCTAGCAGAGTCTTCGATTGCCAGTCAGACGTTGGACGCATTAGAGAAAGGCATCGACTTATGAGGCGCGCACAACTAGAAACCAACCTCAATCAACATGAAGTCCGCAATTTGAGGCAGTTAGGGAAGGACCGGGTTAATAAGAGAGGCATGTTTGTTGAGGCCCAGGTTCATTCCGGACTGTAGCGACAGTTAAGTAAGTAAGTGCTATCACACACTGACACCTGTCACTCACTCATTCCATTGTAACCGTGTTGTATGAAAACTCCGGTGTCAATCCCTGACAGCTATTTTTCGTCAATTAAACATTATTCCCAGATTTCTTTGTTTTAAAGAACTAAAATAGGAGAAGAGTAAACATCTGTAGATAGGAAGGATTCAAAGCACTTTCTCAGAAGCAGAGGCCTTTAAAGATAAAGGAGAAGATGGCCCCTCAAAAGAATTTTCCGCGAATAGTTTAGTGGTTTCGAGTGCAAAAATTTGAGGTATTGGATTTGTATTCGGGTGTCATCCATTACAAAATAAAGAATACAAATTTTTGGCGCAACTAACGAGTAGCCTCGTTGGTTGGTTGGGTGCTGTAGAACGAGGGTAGACTCTGATTGGCGTTAACTTGGCAATGCCCAGTGTTGTAACTCTGACTACACATCAAATGTGCTTATTTTTACCTCCAAGTGGTAACCATCGGGTACTGGGGTCATCCAACCGGATTTGACTTGCTAAACGATAAGTGTTGATAACACGACGAAAAACAGCAACACTATAAACACCCTGGTGCGAATGGCACGGATGAATACCCGGCCTGCCCAGGCGAACCTAGATGAGCTGCTCTGACATATTCGGACAACTGGTTGTCTAGGAATTTCAAGGGTTAGTCAGGCCCCTTGAACAGAGATGGTGGCGGATGAACCGAAAGGCCAACGGCAGCGCTCAATCCCGTAGTGGATACTGATGGCCCCGTGTCCTAGGGGTATCTAATAAATTGGAACTGGCCCTCCAGGTTGGGGGTTGTGCTTTGGGTTAACTACCCACCCACAGAAAAAAATATTGTTACGAAGCAACCAATAGCCTCGGAAAGGACTGATTTTATTGTTGACGACCCTGCTAAACGAAAAAAGGACAATGACGTTCGTATCTGCACCTGGAATGTGAGAACATTAAACAGGAGAGGTGCAGGCGAACAACTAGCGGAAGCCCTAAACTGCTACAAAGCAGACATTACTGCCATCCAGGAAATACGATGGGATGGGCCGGGCAAAAAGAGGATGAAAAACTGTGACATCTACTACGGACCGTGTTATAGTGAGCAGAAACAGCGGCTATTCGGATGCGGATTTGTTATAAGTGCCAGACTTAGGCAAGAAGTCTTATGTTTCCAAGACATTAGAGAACGCATAGTAACAATCCGCATCAAGGCAAAATTTGCCAACATAAGCCTTATATGCGCTCACGCTCCGACGGAAGAAAAAGATGACATAGCTAAGGATTGCTTCTACGAGCTCCTTGACAAAACCTATGAGCGACTACCGAAGTACGATGTTAAAATCGTGCTGGGAGATTTTAACGCAAAGGTAGGAAGAGAAGACATCTTTAGAAGTATTGTGGGAAAACATAGCCTACACCACAACACGTCTGGTAACGGACTTCTTCTCGCACCCACCAGCAAGAAACCCCTGGTTTGATGAGGAATGCCGACAGATGCTCGCAGCCAAGAACGAGGCCTACAAGGCTAAGCTGCAGGTGAAGACGAGAGCTGCCATTGAGCTCTATAGGCAAAGAAGAAGTGAAGAACATCGGCTTTTCAGAAAGGAGAAAAAAGAGTAAGAAAAGCGCGCGATAGAGTATATAGAGAGGTGCCAATCCAGGAATGATGTTCGCAAGTTTTACCAAAGTGTAAAACGTCAAAGCCAAGGCTACAAGGCTCGAACAGCATCCTGTCGAGGAAATATCGTAGTTGAGACACAGTCGATGCTGAGGATATAGAAGAACCACTTCTGCAGACTGTTAAACGGCGATGACGAACAACATTCCGCTGTCAGGCAGAACAATCCATTCAATATTGGCAACGACAGGCCAGGAAAGTCCACAACCGATCAAATTTTCACACTTCGGCAGATCCTGGAAAAAACTCAAGAAGTCCAAATCGATACCCACCACCTATTCATCGATTTCAAAGCCGCATATGACAGCATTTATAGAGATGAACTGTACAGAGCCATGTCTAGATTTGGTATACCGCCCAAACTCGTCCGTTCGTGTAGGATGACGATAGAGAATTCTCGCTGCTCTATCAGGGTCGGAAACGACCTCACCGACACATTCGATACCAAAAAAGGATTTAGGCAAGGCGATGCGCTGTCATGTGACTTTTTCAATTTGATTCTTGAGAGGTTTGTGCAAAACTCCAAAGCCAACACCAGAGGCACAATTTTCCAAAAGTCGGTGCAACTACTAGCATACGCTGACGATATTGACATCATTGGTAGGACTCAACTTGATGTTATAGCCACGTTTGCTAGTATAGATAAGGAAGCGGCGAAAATGGGTTTAACAGTAAATTAGGGTAAGACTAAGTATATGCTGTCATCACGAAAGGACTCACAACATCGACGAATTGGACAGAACGTCACCATTGACAGATATAACTTTGAGGTAGTACGGGACTTTGTCTACCTCGGCTCCGCTATTAACTCTGACAACAAAATCTCGTCAGAAATTAAACGAAGAATTACTCTTGCCAACCGCTGTTTCTTCGGGCTAAGAAGGCAATTTAGTAGTAAAGCCCTCACTCGAACTACTAAGGAGATCCTATATAAGACCCTGATCATCCCAGTCCTAATCTACGGCGCTGAAGCATGGACCGTATCAAAAGCGGATGAAGAAATCCTTGGTAGATTCGAGAGGAAAATTCTTCGAAAAATCTTCGGGCCCGTTTGTGTGGACGGGCTATGGAGACGAAGATTCAACCAAGAACTATACGAGCTGTACAGCGACATGCCCCTGGTCAAAAAACTCCGCATTGGACGTTTAAGATGGCTAGGACATGTAGAACGAATGGACACCAATACTCCGGCTCGCAGAGTCTTCGATTCCCAGCCAGACGTTGGACGCAGTAGAGGAAGACCTCGCCTTAAGTGGCGCGCACAAGTAGAAACCGACCTCAACCAACTTGGAGTGCGCAACTGGAGGCAGTTAGCTAAGGACCGGGCTAATTGGAGAGGCATGTTCGTTGCACCCACTCTGTGGTTCCAGTGGCTTAGTGAATAGTGCGTTGGACTACTAAGTGCGGGGTCCCTGGTTCAAATCCCAAAAGTGATAACACCATTTTTGCACTGCTCCTGCACAGAGGCATGTTCGTTGCACCCACTCTGTGGTTCCAGTGGCTTAGTGAATAGTGCGTTGGACTACTAAGTGCGGGGTCCCTGGTTCAAATCCCAAAAGTGATAACACCATTTTTGCACTGCTCCTCCTCTTGTGAAAGTCTAAAAAACATCCAAGAGTTACACTATCATGAGAAGCTTCTTCAATTTACCGTTCGGATAAGTCATTAAGCCGAAAATCATAACTTCACACATACACTCACAAATGAAGGAACAAGCTAGGTTTGAGACCGTAAATGCCATTTGTTTCACGTTTTGGGGCGGCATTTTCAGTAAAACACTTTTTTTCGGTAAAATTTTAAGAAAATTAAAAAAAAACCTTCGATACTTTTTCAATATTAACATTAACATTTTGTCGGTAGATCATTTAAACCCACGCCCACTTTTTTGGGGCGTTTTCATACAGCTTCACAGCTTCAAACCCTTTAAATCCGCGGGACCTGATGGCATTGTACTCTGTGCTGAGCTACAGCACTCTTCTTTGGATCTCATCCTACCGTTAATGGAAGCTATCCTAAAGGGCTGCATCGAGCTGATATACATTCCCAAGGTTTGGAGGAAGGTTAAAGTAGTATTCATACCCAAATCTGGAAAAAGTTCTCACGTCAATCCGAAAGACCTGAGACCGATCAATGATGATAAATCATTCATCATTCCTAAAACCCTGGAAAGATTGATTGACATTCATCTCCGCAGTAGCTTTGATGTACATCTACTATCTGCATCCCAACATGCATACTGCAAGGGCAAATCTGTAGAAACAGCCCTACACACATTAGTACGCATTATCGAAAAGTCGTTGTGCGGCAAGGAGTATACTATGGTTGCATTCCTGGATATTGAATGTGCCTTTGACAATTTTAATTGCGGTCTTATGAGGGTCTTGGTGTCAACCCTCATAAGACTGAACTGGTCCTGCTCACTAGGAAACAAAATTCCTCACCGTCACAAAACGGATTCGAACTAGCCTCCTCAGACCATGCTAAATACCTTCGACTCATCTTTGGACAGGAAGCTTAACTAGAAGCAGATCATTCCTACATTCCTACATCATTCCTACAAGAAAACCAAAAGCATGAAATGGGAAATGAAACCTTGCATCACGCATTGGCTCTATATCTCGGATACTCGGACCGCGATACTTCTTTATGGAGTAGTAGTATGGTGTATAGCGCTAGAGATAGCTATAAACAGCAAAAAACTAGCCAAGGTACACAGAACTGCGTCTCTGTGTATCGGTGGTGCACTCCGTAAAACACCCTCAGCAGCACTAGACATTCTGTTTCACCTACTATCCCTAGATATTTTAGGGAAGCAAATGGCAGCTAACTCAGCCATACGTCTTAAAGCCATCAAACAGTGGACAAATATACAAACTGGCCACTCGAAAATTCTGAACGAACATACAAATCTTTCTGAAAACACCGACTAAACCCTCACCAAGTTAAACTTTGATAAGAGTTTCCAGGTCACAATCCCAGACAGATCGTCATGGGAGAGTAGCGAACCTGTTCAAAATTACTCGATATATCTATACCGATGGTTCTAAAATAAAAGATGGAATGGGTGCTGGTGTCTTCTCCGACACACTAAATCTCAGCCTATCTTTCCGTCTTCCTGATCATTGCAGAGTATACCAGGCGTAACTCATGGCGATGAAAGAAGCCTTATCCTGCCTGAAAGAGAATGTAATATCTGCCAAGGATATTAGCATTTTCTCAGACAGCTAAGCGGCCATCAAATCCCTGGACTCGGTCTCAACTAATTCAAAGACCACCCTAGATTGCCGCTCATATCTGCATTACCTATGATGGGTGCCTGGGCATAGTGACATTCCTGGGAACTGTAAGGCTGATGAACTCACCAGACATGGAACAACGTCATTACCAGTTGTACCCGACACAGGTCCACTGGGTATTCCTATATCCCCACATGCTAACAGCAAATCAAATTGCAGATGGAGTCTTGGCACGACGTGTCAAATAACCAAGCAAATTTGGACAAAGCTGGATTTGAGAAGATCCAAGAGTCTAATTCTGCTTGTTAGATCGAACATTAATGCAACTATAGGTGTCATCACTGGACACTGTTTAATAGGCAGACACGCAGAAAGGCTAGGCCTCCACTCAAATGACTTCTGTAGGAGCGGCATGGACGAAGAGGAAGGTGAAACAATACTTCATATCCTTTGATACTGCCCGGTCCTACCAAACAAAATCTCAAAATCACAATAAGTCTCCTCCGTTTCATTTAAAGCTCAGAATGGTTTTCTGACGGATAGGAAGGAGAATGGACAAGATCAACATTGAACCAAAAATGGTCTAAGAGTGCTGGAGAACTCGCTGGCACCTTACCTTATTTTAACGATAGGATGGGATAGGGTATTTACCAATTCGCACAGCGGATTATAGCCTTCTCATATGTTTTTATGTCGACTTCGAGTTTTTTTTTTTGGTGCCTTGGATGATTTGCTGTCCCTTCGACTTGGTTTGGTTGCTATTGTACAGTTTGACAGCTTCCTTTATAATACGTATTGACAACTGTCTTTGGACTATCACAATTGCCTCAAGGGCATCTCCTTGTGTCTTTCATGCTATAGACAGCTTTGGAGATGTCGGTGTTTGGTGATGTCGGTGTTTGGTGTCCATGCTTTTTTTTGTGGCGAGAGTGTTCTTACGTGGCCGTCCGCCTAAACACATAGACCGTACGTTGAGAGTCTCCCGCCGTCCATAGACTTCGACGATGGTGTATTTTTGTATACCGCCTGTCGCACGTTGACATTGCTTCATCATGAGTCTACGCACTCTCCCTTGGGCTGCCTGCACGTAGCTTAAACTCGTTCGACGCGCTTATTTTTGGTTGCATACTCAAGATCTGAAGATCGGATCGGGCCATGGCTGCCTACCAATTGAAATTCCGGGTTCGCGACCATAAGGGAAAGATGGATCGAATGGATTTAAAAGAATAAGAGAGTGATGCTTCTTGCGGTACATTTTACCGTAACAACGTGTGTTTGGTAAATACCCACAGACCTGGCAACTGTACCCAACTTTTACGCAGTAGTGCTATTGAGCCCTCAGGAGTTTAGGGCCGCGAGAGAAGCTCCTTTTGATAATTAAATCCTGTAGGCATCTTACAGTTCATGTAACTCCATTATTTAGATAGTTAGTTGTACCATTCGCCAATGAACTAAAAATGTTTCGGTCTACTTTCATCTTGTTGTAAAGCTACCTCGTAACCCCTTCCAAAAGAAATCGTCTGCTATCTACAAACATGCGACAAGGACACGCCATTGCTATTCGCTAAGGCAATGTTCGAAAGCCTCAATAAATTACATAATTGATGCCATAAAAATGATCGCTTTTCCATATCACTCGATGGTGGTGGTGTGTCTGTTGTGTCACGCACCTCGTATTATTGTGATTACTGGGCCTGTAGTCCTGTAATACCATGCTGCTGTGTCCCTTATAAAGTTTCAAATTAAATCTACCGGATAGTTACGTTTGCAACTACCTACGGTGAGTGGCATGTGGCCTTTACACTCATTAAATTGGCGCTCTTTACCTCTGCCTGCAAAGACTCTAGACAATTGATTTGCGGAATTTGTGTCCTTTCCTGTTTGCCAATTGCATGCACTCCAAGTATGTACAGCTCTCTAGCGTGGAGAACACCGAAAAGTCAGCCACGTACATCAGAGGCTGAGGAGTCTTAAAGGTTGGACAATCAAGAAGGCGCCATAGGCGCCGACGATAATTAATAGAGTGGCTGTAACAATTTTATGTCACGCGCTTTTTGCAATTTATTTTTCAGCGAGAATTCCATAAGGACAAGGCTCTTGGCTGTAAATAGCTGGTGAAGAGATACCAACGTATAGGTGTGTAGAAATTAGTCTAGTCGGTAATTAAGGCGTTCTGTGATGAAGGTTCGGTTTTTTTTTAAGGGTGTAGTCTATTGCATGATGTTATTCTGTTCATGCACTGGTTATGTTGACCGATGGTTAAAGAGGTCTCATTATTTGAAGGACATGGGTGTATCTTCTTATATTATGAGTTATGTTCCCAACTTCTTATAGTTCATTTGCTGTTAGTCTATGAGCGCAGCAGAAGGGCTTAGGACCTTTGAAGGGAATTTCGGAGATTTTTATAGGGGTTATCATTTACCTTTAAATCGGTCTTTACCTAGAGCCCACCGTAGTTTGGTTTTGTTCCATAACCCCTGTGTTTGGAAAGTGTTCAATCGGAAGATGATTGATTTGAAGTCAGTAGTTTGTGAGCCAATGGGATTTACAGCTACATGAAGGCCTTTGAATATATGGATATTAACGCCTTCATGTACGTGAAACCCAGCTTGATATAAATTAGGGCCATTTCCTACTATGGCAAAGCGATATATCCGTGTGAAGTTGCAAGTCTCCCATCGGACGCGTCCTGGCGGAAAGAGGATCCCTTTGCAAATATGCGGAATAGGTGTAAAATGAAATAACTCTCGTGGACAAAATTACTTAGGTGTAACGACCACTATCTGAAAACCCTCCCCAGTTGGCAGTGGAAGAATTCCCAAGATGAAGTCAACAGTCAGCCCCCTTGAACGGAAATGGTAGCGGAAGAGCTGAGAGGCCAACGTCCTCTCGAAGCAACCAAGAGCTTCAGAGAGGACAGATTTCATTGTTGACGCCTATGCTAAACAAAAAACAAAGCAGGCATAACTGCCATCTAGGTAATACGATAGGATGGACCGGACAAAAAGAGGATGAAAACATCTACCATGGACCGTGTTATAGTGAGCAGAAACAGCAACTTTTCGGATGTGGATTTGTTATAAGTGCCAGACTTAGGCAAGAAGTCCTATGCTTTCAAAACATTACCGAATGCATTGTAACAATCCGCATCAAGGGAAAATTCACCAACATAAGCCTTAAATGCGTTTTGGCTTCGACGGAGTGAAAAACTGCGCAAGACTACTTTTAAGAGCTTCTTGACAAAACTTATGAGCGTTTAACGAAGTACGATGTTCAAATCTTTAGCAATATTGTCGGAAAACACAGCCTACACGACAACACTTCTGGCAATGGACTTAGTGAATTTTGCAGCGGAACGAAATGTCACTATAGCCAGAAAACAGTTTCCTCACCTCGATATCCATGAGGGTACATGCGGTCTCCAGATCAATGGAAAGTCAATCAACTTGATCACATTGCGATGGACAAGAGGCACGCATCCAGATTTGAATGTCCGAACATGCCGAGGTGCTAACATCGACTCGGACCACAACCTTATTGCAGTCAAGGTAAGAATGTGGATATACACCACACCATAATGCATCAGAAATACTGCGAAAAAGGACTGCAATCGCAAGAGACCGCCAAAGCCTTCGTAAAACGCGTATCATTTCCAAGACCTTGTTGATGGTTCCGGGCTGAAGCTCACGGATTTCTTGGATGATATTGACCCTAAGTGCTTGAATCGTTTACGAATTGTTTACATAATATCGGTCCTCCACGGTTCCCTACAAACAAAAAGTCCAAAGGGGTCAAATCGCAGCTCCGAGGCTTCTAATTGGCATCTCCAAGACGACTGATAATACCATTTGGGAATTTGGTGCGCAAAAGATCGATTGTGACATGGGCTGTGTGGCATGGCGGGCCATCCTGCATGAACCAAAGGTCGACCAATTCATGTCTTCAATTTCAGTAAAAAATATATGAGAAGGCTTGAATAACCTATCCTATCCTACCCTAAGAATAAATGTCCTCAAAAAGTGGGCGTTGTTAAGAACTGAATGAATCTTGTTCAGACGGTTTATCTAAATCTTTTATAGTTCCAAAGAAGACGTGTTCCTATGGATATGCTATGGGTTACGCTTTACGAATCATTTTTTTTAGAATAAACCCCCAAAAAGTGGGAGTGGTTTTAAAAATGATCTATAGACGAAATATTCTCGAATTACTTTCATCGAGTTTTTTTCAAGTTTTCCTTAAATTGTACCGAAAAAGGTTTTTTTTTTAAGAAAACGCCCCCAAAAATTGGGCGTGGCTCAAAACTTAAATTCAACGACACATATATATTATGATTGTCTATATTGCTATTCAGATACATTTTCAAAATTCCTAACCTTGTGGCCAAAAACAAAAAAGGGCGTGCCAGTGGGCGGATTTTGAAAATGTTTACACTTGTTCTGCTGCGTCGGAAAGAGAATCTACCTCTACATACTAAATTTCATCAATCCAGCTTAAAATTTAAGGCCTTAAAATCGGCAACATAGATGGACGGACAGGCAGACAAGGCTAGATCGACTCATTCATACCAGCGATTCTGAGTCGATCCATTTGCTTTAAGATACATGTATCGAAATAATTTCTCTATATTACAAACTTAAGGTCAAAATTATAAAAAGTATAAAAAGTCGGTTAACATGTTAACAAAACGTTGTTCCCAGCCTCATTACTTACTTTACTTAAGTGGCGCTACAGTCCGGAATGAACCTGGGCCTCAACCAACATGCCTCTCCAATTAGCCCGGTCCTTAGCTAACTGCCTCCAGTTGCGCACTCCAAGTTGGTTGAGGTCGGTTTCTACTTGTGCGCGCCACTTAAGGCGAGGACTTCCTCTACTGCGTCCGACGTCTGGCTGGGAATCGAAGACTCTGCGAGCCGGAGTATTGGTGTCCATACGTTCTACATGTCCTAGCCATCTTAAACGTCCAATGCGGAGTTTTTTGACCAGGGGCATCTTGAATCTTCGTCTCCATAGCCCGTCAACGCAAACGGGACCGAAGATTTTTCGAAGAATTTTCCTCTCGAATCTACCAAGGATTTCTTCATCCGCTTTTGATACGGTCCATGCTTCAGCGCCGTAGAGCAGGACTGGGATGATCAGGGTCTTATATAGGATCTCTTTAGTAGCTCGAGTGAGGGCTTTACTACTAAATTGCCTTCTTAGCCCGAAGAAACAGCGGTTGGCAAGAGTAATTCTTCGTTTAATTTCTGACGAGATTTTGTTGTCAGAGTTAATAGCGGAGCCGAGGTAGACAAAGTCCCGTACTACCTCAAAGTTATATCTGTCAATGGTGACGTTCTGTCCAATTCGTCGATGTTGTGAGTCCTTTCGTGATGACAGCATATACTTAGTCTTACCCTCATTTACTGCTAAACCCATTTTCGCCGCTTCCTTCTCTATACTAGCAAACGTGGCTATGACATCACGTTGAGTCCTACCAATGATGTCAATATCGTCAGCGTATGCTAGTAGTTGCACCGACTTTTGGAAAATTGTGCCTCTGGTGTTGACTTTGGAGTTTTGCACAATTCTCTCAAGAATCAGATTAAAGAAGTCATATGACAGCGCATCGCCTTGCCTAAATCCTTTTTTGGTATCGAATGTGTCGGTGAGGTCGTTTCCGACCCTGATGGAGCAGCGAGAATTCTCCATCGTCATCCTACACAAACGGACGAGTTTGGGCGGTATACCAAAACTAGACATGGCTCTGTACAGTTCGTCTCTATAAATGCTGTCATATGCGGCTTTGAAATCGATGAATAGGTGGTGGGTATCGATTTGGACTTCTTGAGTTTTTTCTAGGATCTGCCGAAGTGTGAAAATTTGATCGGTTGTGGACTTACCTGGCCTAAAACCACACTGATAAGGGCCAATCAGGTTGTTGGTAAACGGTTTCAGGCGTTCACATATTACGGCAGATAGTATCATGTAGGCGATGTTGAGGAGACTTATGCCTCTGTAGTTGGCGCAGTTCAGAGTTCTCCTTTTTTGTGGATCGGGCAATCGATGGTTCCATTCTTCAGGCATATTTTCATCCGACCAGATTTGGCTTATGAGTTGGTGGATGTTACTTACCAAGTCATCTCCGCCGGCCTTATAGAGCTCAGCGGGAAGGCCGTCATTTCCGGCAGCCTTATTAAGCTTGAGTTTAGATATTGCTTTCCTCAATTCACTCAGGTCGGGTGGTTGGCAGTTTTCGCTGTCGTTGCCAATATTGAATGGTTCGTTCTGCCTGACAGCGGAATGTTGTTCGTCATCGCCGTTTAACAGTCTGCAGAAGTGGTTCTTCCATATCCTCAGCATCGACTGTGTCTCAACTACAATATTTCCTTGTTCATCTCGACAGGATTCTGTTCGAGCCTTGTATCGAGCCTTGGCTTTGACGTTTTACACTTTGGTAAACATCGTTCGAACATCGTTCCTGGAGTGGCACCTCTCTATATCCTCGATCGCGCGCTTTTCTTGCTCTTTTTTCTTCTTGCTGAAAAGCCGATGTTCTTCCCTTCTTCTTTGCCTATAGAGCTCAATGGCAGCTCTCGCTTAGCCCTGTAGGCCTCGTTCTTGGCTGCGAGCATCTGTCGGCATTCCTCATCAAACCAGGGGTTTCTTGCTGGTGGGCGCGAGAAACCTAGCACATCAGTTGCGGCTGATCTAATGGCCTGTTGGCATCGTTGCCATTGCTCTTCGACATTCGATGCTGGTGGTATGGTGTTAATCGAGAGGTTAAGGGATACGCGTTGTGCGAAGGTCTTGGCGGTCTCTTGCGATTGCAGTCTTCCGACATTAAATTTTTTCACAGTATTTCTGGATTGTTGTGGCGTGGTGGATATCCGCATTCTTACCTTGGCTGCTACAAGGTAGTGATCCGAGTCGATGTTAGCTCCTCGGAATGTTCGGACATCCAAAATACTGGATGCGGGCCTCTTATCTATCGCAATGTGATCAATTTGGTTGACCGTTCGTTGATCTGGAGACCGCCATGTCCCCTTATGGATATCGAGGTGAGGAAACCGTGTGCTGGCTATAGTGGCATTTCGTTCCGTAGCGAAATCAATTAGCCTAAGTCCGTTACCAGACGTGTTGTCGTGTAGGCTATGTTTTCCGACAATACTTCTAAAGATGTCTTCTCTTCCTACCTTCGCGTTAAAATCTCCCAGCACGATTTTAACATCGTACTTCGGTAGTCGCTCATAGGTTTTGTCGAGGAGCTCGTAGAAGCAATCCTTAGCTATGTCATCTTTTTCTTCCGTCGGAGCGTGAGCGCATATAAGGCTTATCTTGGCGAATTTGGCCTTGATGCGGATTGTTACTATGCGTTCGCTAATGTCTTGGAAACATAAGACGTCTTGCCTAAGTCTGGCACTTATAACAAATCCGCATCCGAATAGTCGCTGTTTCTGCTCACTATAACACGGTCCGTAGTATATGTCACAGTTTTTCATCCTCTTTTTTCCCGGCCCATCCCATCGTATTTCCTGGATGGCAGTAATGTCTGCTTTGTAGCAGTTTAGGGCTTCCGCTAGTTGTTCGCCTGCACCTCTCCTGTTTAATGTTCTCACATTCCAGGTGCAGATACTAACGTCGTTGTCCTTTTTTCGTTTAGCAGGGTCGTCAACAATAAAATCCGTCCTTTCCGAGGCTATTGGTTGCTTCGTAATAACATTGTTTTTCTGTGATTGAGTAGTTAACCCAAAGCACAACCTCCAATCTGAAGGGCTAGCTCGAATTTTTTAGATACCCCTAGGACACGGGACCATAAGTATCCACTACGGGATTGAGCGCTGCTGTTGGCCTTTGGGTTCATCCGCCACAATCTCTGTTCAAGGGGCCTGACTAACCCTGAGATTCCTAAATGACATGTGGCCCAAATATGTTAAAACTGCTTATCTAGGTTTTAACCTTGTCCATCTTAACTGGTACTGTAGACTGTAGAATCAAAGGTGGCAATTCCATCGTATGCCTCAGGCAATTAATGCTAACGGATTCAGGGACTTCGTTCTGAGAATTTAAATTTTGAGGTTTCAGACATTAAGCTTCTGAGTTTGCAGACTATCGGTTTTTGAAAAAGTGAGTATTCGTTTCATCGTTGTTCTGTAGGTTTTATTGTCAGTTACTGCATCCTAGAACAGACCTAATATCCAAATGCTTAATCGTCATTGAAAGTTCCCAATCTGACGAAAAATTCGGTTTTTGGATTCATTCTTCATTTCATTTACACAAAATTCCTTAAAAACGTTAAATTCGGATTCATGTAAGCCATTGGAGCTGTCACTTATAAAACTGATTTTCAAAAGTGGGAAACCTTGTAATTACCACAATTAAAGTCCAGATCAATCTATCCATGCCTGCATTTTTCTAACGGATTTCAATCTGGCCTCACACAGAATACCTGCAAACCTCTAACCTTTGCCATAAATTTTTTTAAAGATTCTCAAAGCAAGTATACCCACCACAACCACTCCAAGCAGATGTTCCATGATGACCTTTAACAAACAACTACCGCACCTGACCAAGTCAACTTGTATCTTACCAACGGAATTCGCAAACAATCAGCACCTTTTCACCCCGGTATCACATCATCGACTTAATGTCATCATGAAGTACCTTCCAAAGCTTTGCCATCAAATTGGCAAAATATTACGATCTCTTCCGTCAAAGATGACCGCCAGCAGCACCTGTAGTCGCGACTTTTTCAAGACCTCGCCAAACACAAAAATCCGCCAAACAACAATGTAAACGTTCAGTGGCACCACCAGCACCACCAGCAACTCCAACTGACAGCTCGCTTTGGCTCCGACAGATCGACAGGCGGCCGGGCAATAGAGAACCCCATTCCGACAGTGTGCTACACACACAAATTGTTAACATTAAAATGATGATATAATATACATGGCCTGAATTATTTATACATTGCGTGGACCGTCATGTCAGTCCGCGCACGCGCACACGGCTGTATCTCAGCGCATGTGTGTGCGTGTGTGTTTGTGTACTTATATGCAATTACTTACCAATATCAATTATACCGAAATGGTCCCCATAGATATCGATACCAGTAATAAAGAAAACTGGATACACACCGATTCCTATTCCAGATTAACCATCAATCATGGCCAAAAGGAAGAACGACGCGGAGACGGAGGACCAGGACACCGCGCAGGCCGCATCATCACCGCAAAAATGGAGTGCGGTGCCGCCGGCCGATGGCAGTCTACGTCGAGACTGTCTTTTGGTTTTGGCCTTTAAAAATAGCACACATAGGTACGCGTGTACCGTATACGAGGATACGAGATCGTATTCGCGACGTCGCGTCGATGGCCAAGTCGATCGTCGATGACGATGTTCAGAGTGCGGTATAAAAATTCGTGTGCCTTAAGGAGACCGCAACAGCAGCAACACAATGGCCCATGTATAGCATGCTAGCGGTTTTAAGAGTGCAAAGTTCTATTAACTCCTTTAACTCGTGCGTTGGTCTTTCCCTCTCTAGATCTTGGGTTTTTTTTTTTTTTTTTTGCGTCGATACGTGACGCAGGGGAAATGGGGAATTGTCATGCAATTACGACGACAAGTCAAATTAATGATAAGCAATTTTTGTGAAGCCTTAAATATGTACATTCGATATGTGTGTCCAGTGTGTGGCAGTGTCCTACCTGAGCTTGAACAGATGACAGGGTGTTTCGGCAAAAAAAAACACAAAAACGAACCGAAGGAAACATTAATTACAGTCATCTGGATATCAGGCCCTGCACAGCTACCGTGAAGGTGATGATGGGTTAGTGTAATAAATAAGGGTATCACTGACGCCTGGGCGGTACGGTAACTGGTAGGTTTAAGGCTCTGACCGATGGTTTATCTCGCGCAGGAGGAGTTGACAATTTAATTCGTTCGACTGTTTAGGGGTTCAAGCGCGCCGGCCGTGCATCCGCTATCGAAGGGCTTGAACATTATATTGTGGATATTAATGGGTATGCAATCAAAAGATCTTAATGCGCGGCCTGACTTTGTGCAAATAGAAGGTGGATATTGTAAGGACAGGGTGATGTGTGCTTTTAAATGGAAATACTCTTCAATGGAATTTTTTCTGAAGTCAGATTAGGATTTGCTAGAAGTTTTATATTGGCTAGACAAGGAGCTACTTCTCCTGCAGTGATACCCCTTAATTTGGTCTTGGAAGATTAGGGGATGTTCCTTTTTTATATTGGTTTAAGCTTTCACAGGTATTCGGCAAATCTATTGGGTTTTAGTTCTAAGGAGGTGTGGTAAAACATCCCCACACGCAAGTCTTCCTCATAGAAGTGTTTCTTGGATCAAGAATAAGGCCTCGTATACCATAAATACAAATGGGTCACAATTTATACAAGGTGGCGCAAAAATAACCTTCCGATGTTTTTTGGCTGTAATTTAAAAATAAATGTAAAACTTTGATTCTTCTTGTGGATTATTTTTATTTGGTCGAGAATATGATGTCATGTAAATGGCCGCCGCCACAGTTGATTGTCATTTGAGCCCTTTTTATGGCATTTTCCATCACTTTGGCCAAAACTTCCGGCGATAGGTCCTCACATTCTTGACGGATATTGTCTTTAAGAGCTGCAAGAGTCTGAGGCTTGTTGACATAAACCCGCGACTTCAAAAAGCCCCACAAAAAGAAGTCTGGAGCGGTCGCAAAATTTATAGCATTTTCTGATAGGAGGATTACTTTTGCGCCACCTTGTAAAAAGGAAATTGCGGGACATGCATATACAGGGTTGCCATATCGCCCCATGGGAAGTAATAAGCTCACCGTTATTGTCCCAGCACCAGTAGGTATGGGTTGATGCAATAACTAGAGCAGGAACAAATTATCAAAAGTGTAGAGACTGCTTTGAGAAGCGGCACTGGTCCTAGCCGGAATAATTAACATTGACGTCCATCCCGACCAAATGAGAAGAATCTACATGAGGAAACGTGTTACCAACCAACTCATAGCAAATTTTGCAATTCAGAAAAAGGATCGAGCAGTCAACATCCGTCATTCGACAGGAATCTGTTCACGCCTTGTATCTCTGACTTTGGCGTTTTACACTTTGGTAAAACTTGCGAACATCATTCCTGGATTGGCACCTCTCTATATACTCGATCGCGCGCTTTTCTTAATCTTTTTTCTTCTTGCTGAAAAGCCGATGTTCTTCCCTCCTTCTTTGCCTATAGAGCTCAATGGCAGCTCTCATCTTCACCTGCAGCTTAGCCTTGTAGGCCTCGTTCTTGGCTGCGAGCATCTGTCGGCATTCCTCATCAAACCAGGGGTTTCTTGCTGGTGGCCGCGAGAAACCTAGCACATCAGTTGCGGCTGATCTAAAGGCTTGTTGGCATCGTTGTCATTGTTCTTCGACACTAGATGCTTGTAGTGTGTTGTGAGTCGAGAGGTTGGCGATTGCAGTCTTTCCACATTAAATTTTTTCACAGTATTTCTGTTTTTTTTTTGTGGCGTGGTGGATATCCGCATCCTTACCTTGGCTACAACAAGGTAGTGGTCCGAGTCGATGTTGGCCCCTCGGAATGTTCGGACATCCAAAATACTGATGCGTGGCTCTTGTCTATCGCAATGTGATCAATTTGGTTGACTGTTCGATGATTTGGAGACCGCCCTTATGGATATTGAGGTGAGGAAACCATGTCCTGGCTAAAGTGGCATTTCGTTCCGCAGAGAATTCAATTAGCCTAAGTTCGTTGCCAGACGTTTTATCTATGTCTATGTTTTCCGACAAAGCACGATTTTAATATCGTACTTCGGTAGTCGCTCATAGCTTTTGTCAAGGAGCTTGTAGAAGCAGTCCTTAGTTATATCATCTTTTTCCTCTGTCAGAGCGTGAGCGCATATAAGGCTTATGTTGGCGAATTCGGGATTGATGCGGTTTCTTACAATGCGTTCGCTTTTGGAAACATAAGACTTCTTGCCTAAGTCTGGCACTTATAACAAATCCGCATCCGAATAGTTGATGTTTCTACGCACTATAACAAGGTCCGTAGTAGATGTCACAGTTTTTCATTCTCTTTTTGCCCGGCCCATCCCATCGTATTTCCAGGATGGTAGTAATGTCTGGTTTGTGGCAGCTTAGGGCTTCTGCTAGTTGTTCGCCTGCCCCTCTTCTGTTTAACGTTCTCACATTCCAGGTGAAGATACGAACGTCGTTGCCCTTTTTTCGTTTAGCAGGGTCGTCAAAAATAAGATCAGTCCTCTCCGAGGCTATTGGTTGCTTCGTAATATATGTTTTATTCCATGCGGGTGGGTAGTAAACCCAAAGCACAACCCCCAACCTGGAGAGCCATTTCCAATTTATTAGATACCCCTAGGTCACGGGGTCATCAGTATCCTCTACAGGATTGAGCGCTGCCGCCACCATTTCTGTTAAAGGGGCCTGACTTACCCTTGAGATTCCTAGATAACATGTTGTCCGAATATGTCGAAGTAGGCCGGGTATTCATTCCGTGCCATTCTGACCAGGCTTTTAATAGTGTTGCTGTTTTTCGTCTTGTTATCAACACTCGCACTTATCGTTTAGCAGGTCAAAGCCGGATGGATGAGACAAGTACTCGATAGTTAAAACTTGGAGATGAAAATCAGCACATTTGATGTGTAGTCAGAATTACAAACACTGGGCATTGCCAAGTTTAAGCCAATCAGAGTCTACCTTCGTTCTACAACACTCAACCATCAACTCGCCAGACATGAGACTAAACTACCAGTTGTTCCCGACACGGGTGCACAAGGTAATCCTATCGCTACATGCAAAAGCTTACTAGTGCAACCTCAAACCTCAAATGGAGTCTTGGCACGACACACGTGTCAAATAACCAAACAAATTTGGCCAAAGCTAGGTTTGAGCAGATCAAAGGGACTGATTTCGGTCAATAGATCATACATTAGCGCCACAATCGTCATCACTTGACGCTGTTTAAGGGGCAGGCATGCTAAAAAACTAGGTCTCTACTCAAACGACTTCTGTAGGAGCTGCATGGACGAAGAGGAAAAGGAAACAATATTTCATCTCCTTTGTAACTTCGCGGCCTTATCAAACAAAAGGAATCTCAATCTTGGAGCTAACTATTTTCAAAATCTCAGTGATTTGACAAAAACGGAAGTGACAAGGCTCCTCCGTTTCATTAAAAGCTCAGAAACGTTTTCTCACAGATAACAAGAATAATGGATAGGATCCACGTGGTACCACAATGGACCATAAATGGTCTAAGTGTGCTGGCGAACTCTCTGGCAGCCACCTATCCTATTAATTCGACTTATCTAGGAAAAGTTTATAAAAAAATGCTTTAGCGTTAATCTCCGGCCAGGGGGTTGACACGCTCTATAGCCACTTATCGGTTGTCACTAGGTAGAAAACAGTGCAAGTTGGTAGGCTCGGTTTTCATATGAACGCATTGTTATCCACCTGACCGCCATAAATAATAATTGTATCAGGTTTTTTTTAAGTCTATTTTTACAATGTTCATAGTTCAATGTCTATTCAATGTTTATGTTTCAGCGATAAATTTGAAGCTGAACTCTTGACCGACTTGAATATAACCCTATAGCTCTTAAAACTACTTGCGTCACGTTGCTATAATAATAATCATGTTGGATATATATAAGACCGATGTTGCTTTCGAGAAATGATCATTCTAAGAAAGCTTAGAAGTTAACTAAACAGTAGCTTACACATTAAGATGCACGAAGAATTCGCTGATCTAATAAAGATCAAACGAGTGGTGGATACACGACTGGGTAAACTATAAGTTTACTGCCATCCAGGAAATGGGCCGGGCAAAAAGAGGATGAAAAACTGTGACATCTACTACGGACCTTGTTATAGTGCGCAGAATCAATGAAATGACGGCCTTCCCACTGAGCTTTATAAAGCTGGCGGAGATGACTTGGTAAGTAACATCCACCAACTCATAAGCCAAATCTGTTCGGATGAAAGTATGCCTGAAGAATGGAACCCCAGCATCGTTTGTCCGATCCACAAAAAAAAGAAAACCCTCTGAACTGCGTCAACTACAGAGGCATAAGTCTCCTCAACATCGCTTAAAGATCCTATCTGCTGTAATATGTGAACGCCTGAAACCGTTTACCACACTGCCATTATCAGTGTGGTCTTAGCCCAGAAAAGTTCACATCCGATCAAATTTTCACAGGTCGGCAGATTCTGGAAAAAAACCAAGAAGTCCAAATCGATACCCACCAGCTATTTATCGATTTCAAAGCCACATACGATAGCATTTATAGAGACGAACTATACAGTGTCATGTCTAACTCGTCCCTTTGTGTAGGCTGACGATGGATAAATCTCACTGCTGAAGCACCACTTAAGTAACTAAGTAAATGCAAAAATCCGATATAGGGATTTTCCCGGAAAAAAAAACTGGGTATCCAGTTTTGTTGGAACTAATATGCTAATCGAAAATTGTGGTTATGTTAAATTTGTATATGGCAGGTACCGGTAATAAAATGGCTAAAAGTAAAACAAACAAAAAATCCTAGAATTACGAACGAAAAAAACGTAGAAACGAGGTTTGAACAAAATCGGTCAAGCAGTTTCGGCAAGAGAGACCATTACGCCCCAACATAACGAAAGACCTACGGACGGAATTCCCAAATTCCACTTTTTTAGGTTCCTCTATCATCGTAATGTTAAAATCATTAAAAATCTCGAGGTCGAAAATTTTTACGAAGAGAATACCTTTTTCTTTGTAAGAGAAAGTTAAAAAGATTGTGTGAGGCCCTTTCAAAATCAACCTTCGAACCCACCGTTCGAAGTCAGCTGAGCTGAGCGACCCAATCTGCGGCATCCAACATCCTGCTTGTTGTATTCTCTTACGGGGAAATTTATTTACCTTTCCAAATTCCCTTTTATTGGTCTTTAAACCTTCGGATCAGTGGAGGCTGAAAAATGTTGCTTCCGTCCCTCTGTTTCTTTTCTCACGCAGTAAATTCGGTTTCCCGGTAAAAGTACAACACTACATAGAATATAGGTTTGTCTAGCCTAGGAAAGGTTTATAAAAAAAATGCTTTAGCTCTTATCTGCTGCTGCCAAAACATTACACGCGTTCTCACACCCTATCTACAATTAAAGTATAAGGTACCTAGCAGTCGCCACTAGAAGGGTGTTTTTCAGAGTTTGTAGGCATAAGCTATCTGAATAGCCTTGAGTTTCCATATGATCGCATTGCTCTCCACTTGACTGCAATTAAAAATAATTGTGTCGGTTTATTTTATAAGTCACAGAAGCAATTGCAATTTGGAAAGTTCAATGTCGAAAGTATTTTTATGTCTCAGCAATGCATCTGAAGCTGAACTATTTGGTTAATAAAATCTAACCCCATTAGCACTTACAAAAAAAAACGTACGTCGCATGATTCTGTAATAATTACCTTGCATATATATAAGAACGATATCGACCTGCAAAGTTATATCAGAAAGCTTAGAAGTTGATTAAACAGTGTCTTTCGCATGAAGATGGACGAAGATTTCGGTGATTTAGTAAAAATCAAAAAAATAAATCAAAAAGAGGACGATAATCTATTTAGCGCTTACACCATTCAGCATCCTATAAGCATTCCATTGAGGATCATGCGCGCCCTCGATTACTGGCTCAACATTCCTGACGAGAAATTCAAACTGATTGCTGATATTACAGAATTGCTCACCAACTCAACCTTGGTGTTTTACAAAATCGAAGAAGACCACCGAAGGGAAACTATTGAATTCCCCAATATCATCAGCAGCAACCATTTCGCTTTATTAAATTGTTTGTCAAAAACCATACTTTTGGATAATCCAATAGCAATCCAATTATTTAGCGACACTACGAAAGCTTCAATTCGTAGTTTTGGTATGCAACTCAATTGGCAGCGATTTTTTCAAGTTCCCTCAAAGCTTGACCTGGCTATAAATACTGTGAATAAGTGGCAAGGAATTTATGTGCTTCCTTTCAAGCTGATGCAACTATTTAGTACGACAGCGATGGATTGCTCCAAACTGGTAATGTTACTTGGAATATGCTCTCAAGTTTGGGATGACTTTTGGCCATACACTGGGAAGAAACCAGAAGATCCTAGTGAGAAAGTTGAGTTGGAAACTTTAAAGGAACGAATCCCTCACATGGAAACTGAAATGCGCGGTCTCAGTTTGAAGAAAAAAACAGTTTCTCTGGAATTACAAAAAATCGTTGAATCGTTGGAAATGGAATTGCGGCAGGAAATGATCAAGCTGGGTCCCAATCCACTAATGGAGGTGGTTCTCCAACAATTTGCATCAAGGAAAATAGGCGACGAGTGAGGAGGTGATATGTGCCTTATATGGCCTGAATCTAAAAATCCGTTATATGGATTTTCTCGAAAAGTAAAATAGGAGATAAGTGAGAAGTTGATATGGTAGTATAATATTTGTTAAATCATTTTGTTTCAATTATTAAAATTTATAGAGGGTTTTATGATTTCGAGACTCTGACAAAAGTGGACGATTTTCTTCATACATTTTAGGAATGATGTTGGCAATTCAGAGACTGTGGACAAAGCTGTACATTATATCCAGTTATAGTAGACAGCTGTCTTAAAACATACATCCTCCTTAGAAAATCCTTTAAAAAATATCTAGTTGAGTAAAAAACATATGAGAGGCTACAATCCGCTATGCGGATCGTTGAATACCCTATCCCATCCCATCCTTTAAATTAATATCCTCAAAATATAGGCCTTATGGCGATGAAATACAGAAAATGACATTCTCACAATATATTGCTCAGACAGTTTCTCAAAATCTTGTGTGGTTCGACAAAAAACAACGTATTTCTATTGCTAATGCCTTGTGATGGTTTTTGTAAGAAAACGCCCCCAAAATGTGGGCGTAGGTGAAAATGATATATGGACAAAATGTTTATATTACCATTTCGGAAGTATTTGCATCAAAATTTCTTTCGAAAAATTTGGACAAAAAGCGTTTTTTACTAAAAACGCCCCCAAAAAGTGGGCGTGGCAAAAAACTTTGTATGAACGAAATATAGATATTAGGATTGTCTAAATATGCTACTCAGACACTTTTTAGAAATTCCTTACGGTTTGGCCAAAAAATAAGTTTTCCTAAAAAGGGGGCGTGGCAGTGGGCGGATTTCAAAAATTTTTACACTTGTTCTGGTGGCACGGACGAGGATCCTATATACCAAATTTCATTATCCTAACTCAAAATTTAAGGCCCAAAAACCGCTGACGAACAGACAGACGGACGGACGGACGGACAGACAGGCATGGCTAATTTGACTCAGCTAGCGATTCTGAGTCGATCCATATACTTTGAGGTATATGTAGCAAAATTATTTCTCTATGTTACAAACTAAGTATCAAAACTAATATACCCCCTATGGGATAGGGTATAAACAGCTTAAATAGATGCTTTTTGGCAGACAATAAATATTTGAAGTTAATAAGACTGGGGTAAGGCATCCAAAAGATCTAGTAAAGCCATAGGATGCCACAAAGCAGACATTACTGCCATCCAGGAAATATGAGATGACAAGTGACATCTAATAAGGCCCATTATATATTGAGCAGAATCAGTGATGGTTGGGTGTTGTAGAACGAGGGTGGACTCTGATTGGCGTTAACTTGGCAACGCCCAGTTTTGCAACTCTGAATACACATCTAATGTGCTTATCTTTACCTCCAAGTGGTAACCATCGGGTACTGGTCTCATCCAACCGGATTTGACTTGCTAAACGATAAGTGCGAGTGTTGATAACACGACGAAAAACAGCAACACTATAAACACCCTGGTGCGAATGGCACGGATGAATACCCGGCCTGCCCAGGCGAACCTAGATGAGCTGCTCTGACATATTCGGACAACAGGTTGTCTATGAATTTCAAGGGTTAGTCAGGCCCCTTGAACAGAGATGGTGGCGGATGAACCGAAAGGCCAACGGCAGCGCTCAATCCCGTAGTGGATACTGATGGCCCCGTGTCCTAGGGGTATCTAATAAATTGGAACTGGCCCTCCAGGTTGGGGGTTGTGCTTTGGGTTAACTACCCACCCACAGAAAAAAAAACATGGTTACGAAGCAACCAATAGCCTCGGAAAGGACTGATTTTATTGTTGACGACCCTGCTAAACGAAAAAAGGACAACGACGTTCGTATCTGCACCTGGAATGTGAGAACATTAAACAGGAGAGGTGCAAGCGAACAACTAGCGGAAGCCCTAAACAAAGCAGATATTACTGCCATCCAGGAAATACGATGGGATGGGCCGGGCAAAAAGAGGATGAAAAACTGTGACATCTACTATGGACCGTGTTATAGTGAGCAGAAACAGCGACTATTTGGATGCGGATTTGTTATAAGTGCCAGACTTAGGCAAGAAGTCTTATGTTTCCATAAGCGAACGCATTGTAACAATCCGCATCAAGGCCAAATTCGCCAACATAAGCCATGTATGTGCTCATGCTCCGACAGAGGAAAAAGATGATATAACTAAGGATTGCTTCTACGAGCTCCTCGACAAAGCCTATGAGCGACTACCAAAGTACGATGTTAAAATCGTGCTGGGAGATTTTAACGCAAAGGTAGGAAGAGAAGACATCTTTAGCAGTACTATCGGAAAAGGGGATAAGGCGGTCTACAGATCAACGAACAGTCAACCAAATTGATCACATTGCGATAGACAAGAGGCACACATCCAGTATTTTTGATGTCCGAACATTCCGAGGGGACCACTACCTTGTTGTAGCCATGGTAAGGATGCGGATATCCACCACGCCACAAAATAACAGAAATACTGTGAAAAAATTTAATGTCGGAAGACTGCAATCGCCAGAGACCGCCAAGATCTTCACGCAACGCGTATCCTTAACCTCACGCTTCACACCACACCACCAGCATCTAATGTCGAAGAACAATGGCAACGATGCCAACAAGCCATTAGATCAGCCGCAACTGATGTGCTAGGTTTCTCGAGGCCACCAGCCAGAAACCCCTGGTTTGATGAGGAATGCCGACAGATGCTCGCAGCCAAGAACGAGGCCTACAAGGCTAAGCTGCAGGTGAAGACGAGAGCTGCCATTGAGCTCTATAGGCAAAGAAGAAGGGCTTTTCAGCAAGAAGAAAAAAGAGCAAGAAAAGCGCGCCATCGAGGATATCGAGAGGTGCCACTCCAGGAACGATGTTCGCAAGTTTTACCAAAGTGTAAAACGTCAATGCCAAGGATACAAGGCTCGAACAGAATCCTGTCGAGATGAACAAGGAAATATCGTAGTTGAGACACAGTCGTTGCTGTGGATATGGAAGAACCACTTCTGCAGACTGTTAAACGGCGATGACGAACAACATTCCGCTGTCAGGCAGAACGATCCATTCAATATTGGCAACGACAGCGAAAACTGCCAACCACCCGACCTAAGTGAAGTGAGGATAGCTATATCTATACTCAAGCTTAATAAGGCCGCCGGAAATGACGGCCTTCCCGCTGAGCTATATAAAGCTGGCGGAGATGACTTGGTAAGCAACATCCACCAACTCATAAGCCAAATCTGGTCGGTTGAAAGCATGCCTGAAGAATGGAACCTCAGCATCGTTTGCCCGATCCACAAAAAAAAGGAGACCCTCTGAACTGCGCCAACTAAGGAGGCATAAGTCTACTCAACATCGCTTACAAGATCCTATCTGCCGTAATATGTGAACGCTTGAAACCGTTTACCAACAACCTGATCGGCCCTTATCAGTGTGGTTTTAGGCCAGGAAAATCCACAATCGATCAAATTTTCACACTTCGGCAGATCCCGGAAAAAACCCAAGAAGTCCAAATCGATACCCACCACCTATTCATCTATTTCAAAGCCGCATATGACAGCATTTATAGAAACGAATTGTACAGAGCCATGTCTAGTTTTGGTATACCGCCCAAACTCGTCCGTTTGTGTAGGATGACGATAGAGAATTCTCGCTGCTCCATCAGGGTCGGAAACGACCTCACCGACACATTCGATACCAAAAAAGGATTTAGTCAAGGTGATGCGCTGTCATGTGACTTCTTTAATCTGATTCTTGAGAGAATTGTGCAAAACTCCAAAGCCAACACCAGAGGCACAATTTTCCAAAAGTCGGTGCAACTACTAGCATACGCTGACGATATTGACATCATTGGTAGGACTCAACGTGATGTCATAGCCACGTTTGCTAGTATAGAGAAGGAAGCGGCGAAAATGGGTTTAGCAGTAAATGAGGGTAAGACTAAGTAATTGGACAGAACGTCACCCATGACAGATATAACTTTGAGGTAGTACGGGACTTTGTCTACCTCGCCTCCACTATTAACTCTGACAACAACATCTCGTCAGAAATTAAACGAAGAATTACTCTTGCCAACCGCTGTTTCTTCGGGCTAAGAAGGCAATTTAGTAGTAGAGCCCTCACTCGAACTACTAAGGAGATCCTATATAAGACCCTGATCATCCCAGTCCTGCTCTACGGCGCTGAAACATGGACCGTATCAAAAGCGGATGAAGAAATCCTTGGTAGATTCGAGAGGAAAATTCTTCGAAAAATCTTCAGTCCCGTTTGCGTTGACGGGCTATGGAGACGAAGATTCAACCAAGAACTGTACGACACTATACGACATGCCCCTGGTCAAAAAAACTCCGCATTGGACGTTTAAGATGGCTAGGACATGTAGAACGAATGGACACCAATACTCCGGTTCGCAGAGTCTTCGATTCCCAGCCAGACGTCGGACGCAGTAGAGGAAGACCTCGCCTTAAGTGGCGCGCACAAGTGGAAACCGACCTCAACCAACTTGGAGTGCGCAACTGGAGGCAGTTAGCTAAGGACCGGGCTAATTGGAGAGGCATGTTGGTTGAGGCCCAGGTTCATTCCGGACTGCAGCGCCACTTAAGTAAGTAAGTAAGTAAGAATCAGTGACTGGAGATGGGGTATTAAACCCCCTTTGGAAGGTCGTTGGTGGCAGCAAACGAGAGAGGGGGGAGGAGTGTCCTCTCATTAAGGCACTCACTCTTCAGGCGGCAGCGGAGTAATTCCCTAGATGGAGTCAACGGTGGCGCCTACAGCCCCAGTTTGATCGAACTGGTAGTGAAATCCCTATATGAGCTGCGTCGACATATTTGAACACCAGGTCTATAGGGATTTCCAATACTGAGCCAGGGTATTGGAAAAGAGTTGGTGGCGGAGGAGCCCTCAATCGGTCAACGGCAGCGCTCATATCCCAAAATGGGCTACTGACATCGGTATTTTTTTCCGGCCCGGGGTCCTAGGGTCAAAACAAGGGCCTGGCCCTCCAGGTTGGGGGCTGTGCTTTGGGTTTACTACCCATCCACGGAAAAGAAATTATGTTACGAAGCAACCAATAGCCTCGGAAAGGACTGGTTTTATTGTTGACGACCATGCTAAACGAAAAACGGACAATGACGTTCGTATCTGCACCTGGAATGTGAGAACATTAAACAGGAGAGGTGCAGGCGAACAACTAGCGGAAGCCCTAAACTGCTACAAAGCAGACATTACTGCCATCCAGGAAATACGATGGGATGGGCCGGGCAAAAAGTGGATGAAAAACTGTGACATCTACTATGGACCGTGTCATAGTGAGCAGAAACAGCGACTATTCGGATGCGGATTTGTTATAAGTGCAAGACTTAGGCAAGAAGTATTATGTTTCCATAAGCGAACGCATTGTAACAATCCGCATCAAGGCCAAATTCGCCAACATAAGCCTTATATGCGCTCATTCTCCGACGGAGGAAATAGATGATAGAACTAAGGATTGCTACCATAGTACGATGTTAAAATCGTGCTGGGAGATTTTAACGCAAAGGTAGGAAGAGAAGACGTCTCTAGCAGTACTATCGGAAAATATAGCCTACACGACAACACGTCTGGTAACGGACTAAGGCTAATTGACTTCGCTATGGAACGAAATGCCACTATAGCCGGCACGGTTTCCTCACCTCGATATCCATAAGGGGATAAGGCGGTCTACAGATCAACGAACAGTCAACCAAATTGATCACATTGCGATAGACAAGAGGCACGCATCCAGTATTTTGGATGTCCGAACATTCCGAGGGGCCAACATCGACTCGGACCACTACCTTGTTGTAGCCAAGGTAAGGATGCGGATATCCACCACGCCACAAAAAAAAAAACAGAAATACTGTGAAAATATTTGATGTCAAAAGACTGCAATCGCCAGAGACCGCCAAGACCTTCACGCAACGCGTATCCCTTAACCTCTCGACTCACAACACACCACCAACATCTAATGTCGAAGAACAATGGCAACGATGCCAACAAGCCATTAGATCAGCCGCAACTGATGTGCTAGGTTTCTCGCGGCCACCAGCAAGAAACCCTTGGTTTGATGAGGAATGCTGACAGATGCTCGCAGCCAAGAACGAGGCCTACAAGGCTAAGCTGCAGGTGAAGACGAGAGCTGCCATTGAGCTCTATAGGCAAAGAAGAAGGGAAGAACATCGGCTTTTCAGCAAGAAGAAAAAAGAGCAAGACAAGCGCGCGATCGAGGATATCGAGAGGTGCCACTCCAGGAACGATGTTTGCAAGTTTTACCAACGTGTAAAACGTCAAAGCCAAGGATACAAGGCTTGAACAGAATCCTGTCGAGATGAACAAGGAAATATCGTAGTTGAGACACAGTCGATGCTGAGGATATGGAAGAACCACTTCTGCAGGCTGTTAAAGGCGATGACGAACAACATTCCGCTGTCAGGCAGAACGAAACATTGGAAATGACGGCCTTCCCACTGAGCTTTATAAAGCTGGCGGAGATGACTTGGTAAGTAACATCCACCAACTCATAAGCCAAATCTGTTCGGATGAAAGTATGCCTGAAGAATGGAACCCCAGCATCGTTTGTCCGATCCACAAAAAAAAGAAAACCCTCTGAACTGCGTCAACTAAAGAGGCATAAGTCTCCTCGACATCGCTTAAAGATCCTATCTGCTTCAATATGTGAACGCCTGAAACCGTTTACCACACTGCCATTATCAGTGTGGTCTTAGCCCAGAAAAGTTCACATCCGATCAAATTTTCATAGGTCGGCAGATTCTGGAAAAAAAAACAAGAAGTCCAAATCGATACCCACCAGCTATTTATCGATTTCAAAGCCGCATACGACAGCATTTATAGAGACGAACTATACACTGTCATGTCTAACTCGTCCCTTTGTGTAGGATGACGATGGAGAAATCTCACTGCTGAAGCACCACTTAAGTAACTAAGTAAATGCAAAAATCCGATATAGGGATTTTCGCGGAAAAAAACTGGGTATCCAGTTTTGTTGGAACTAATATGCTAATCGCAAATTGTGGTTATGTTAAATTTGTGTATGGCAGGTATCGTTAATAAAATGGCTAAAAGTAAAACAAACAAAAAATCCTAGAATTACGAACGAAAAAAGCGTAGATACGAGGTTTGAACAAAATCGGTCAAGCAGTTTCTGCTAGAGAGACCATTACGCCCCAACATAACGAAAGACCTACGTACGGAATTCCCAAATTCCACTTTTTTAGGTTCCTCTATCATCGTAATGTTAAAATCATTAAAAATCTCGAGGTCGAAAATGTTTACTTTGTAAGAGAAAGTTAAAAAGATTGTGTGGTGCCCTTTTCAAATCAACTAAGTTGAATATCTTCTAACCCACCGTAATGCCAGCTGAGCAACCAACTCTGCAGCATCTAACCGCCTGCTTGTTGTTCTCTCTTACGGGGGAAATTTATTTGCCTTTCCAAATTCCCTTTAAACCTTCGGTTCAGTGGAGGCTGAAAAATGTTCCTTCCGTCCCTTTGTTTCTTTTCTCATGCAGTAAATTCGGTTTCCCGGTAAAAGTACAAGGTGGCGCAAAAGTAATCCTCCTATCAGAAAATGCTTTAAATTTTGCGATTGGCCCCTAATGTCAGTTCTGTTTTGACATTTGTGTAGTAAACACATGCGAAATACACGTTAATAACCAATGTTACGCTACACTGCTCCAGAACGCGGAATATTGGTGACTATTTATTTGAGCAATAATCGGTCGGTGACTTTGGCACATCGTGAATTTCGTCGCAGATTTCCTAGCCGTCCAACGCCTACTGGTGAAACACTGCAACGTTTAGCCGCTCGCCTCGAAGAGACTGGCACAACACGAGATGCTGCCAGGCGTGGCAGACCCCGGAGTAGCCGTTCTGCAGAGAATATTGCTGCTGTAGCCGAAGATGTCATGGAAGCGCCGTCGACATCGACCAGACGACGTGCCACGCAAATGGGTATCAGTCGACGGTCTTTACAGCGGATTTTGGTACAAGATTTGAAGATGTTTCCGTACAAAGTCCAATCGCGTCTAACATACGCTCAAGCCATCCTTAAACACCACCAAGAGGAAGATGATTTTTCATCAAAAATAATCATGAGTGATGAGGCCCATTTCCATCTTAGGGTACGTAAATAAGCAAAATTTACATTTCTGGGGGCACTGAAAATCCGCGTGTAACCCACGAAGAGCCATTACACCCGCTCAAAGTCACTGTATGGTGTGCTGTTTTCGCTGGAGGAGTCATCGGACCTTTTTTTTTCTTTTTTCTTCGAAGACGTCGCGGGCCAAACGGTTACTGTGAATGGTGAGCGCTACAGAGCAATGATCAACGAGTTCTTTTTGCCGCAACTTGATGAATTGGGATTGGAAAACATGTGTTTCCAACAGGACGGTGCAACGACATAAACTGCACGTGCCACAACCGATATGCTGAAGGATGCATTTCCCGGGCGCCTTATCTCCCGTTTTGGCGTTTTGCACTGGCCAGCAAGATCGCCTGATTTGACCGCTCCAGACATCTTTTTGTGGGGCTTTTTGAAGTCGCGGGTTTATGTCAACAAGCCTCAGACTCTTGCAGCTCTTAAAGACAATATCCGTCAAGAATGTGAGGACCTATCGCCGGAAGTTTTGGCCAAAGTGATGGAAAATGCCATAAAAAGTGCTCAAATGACAATCAACTGTGGCGGCGGCCATTTAC
Source organism: Rhingia campestris (assembly GCA_932526625.1). Lineage (NCBI taxonomy): Eukaryota > Metazoa > Arthropoda > Insecta > Diptera > Syrphidae > Rhingia > Rhingia campestris. The sequence goes on from OW052185.1 coordinate 43,381,603, forward strand.
ATGACATCATATTCTCGACTTGATGTAAAAAAAATTAAAAGACCAAATAAAAATAATCCACAAGAAGAATCAAAGTTTTTCATTTTTTTTTAAATTACAGCCAAAAAAACATCGGAAGGTTATTTTTGCCCCACCTTGTACAACACCACATAGAATATAGGTTTGTCTAGCCTAGGAAAGGTTTATAAAAAAAATGCTTTAGCTCTTATCTGCTGCCGCCAAAACATTACACGCGTTCTCACACCCTATCTAAAATTAAAGTATAAGGTACCTAGCAGTCGCCGCTAGAAGGGTGTTATTCCGAGTTTGTAGGCATCAGCTATCTGAATAGCCTTGAGTTTTCATATGATCGCATTGCTCTCCACTTGACTGCAATTAAAAATAATTGTGTCGATTTATTTTGTAAGTCACAGAAGCAATTGCAATTTGGAAAGTACAATGTCGAAAGTATTTTTATGTCTCAGCAATGAATCTGAAGCTGAACTATTTGGTTAATAAAATCTAACCCCAGTAGCACGTACAAAACGAGTGGTGGGTGCACGACTGGGTCGTACGCGACTTTCTCTTTCACAGCGAGTTGGGTGTTAGATCAAATAGAACGCACTTTGATTATTAATGCTTAAAATGATATGAATAATGTCGAAATATGATTATACGAACGTTTACTACGAAGGAATCGGTGTCTATGGGAATAATAATGATTTTTCGTTATAGGCCAAAACTGAAAATTCCGTTTAGTGATAGTTGGGCTAAAACTAATTATGTGAAATTGCTTCAAGTAGTAATAGTAGTATATATATTAAATTTCATTCAATTTGACATAATAGTTTGTGAGAAATTGTCAATTTTCCTTATATGGCCTATATGACAAAATCCGTTATATGGATTTTCTCGAAAAAAACTGGATATGTATGCAGTTTTGTGGGAGCTAATATGGTTATAGTATATATAAAGTTTAATCAAAATCGTTAGAGCCGTTTTCGAGAAAATTGATAGGGCAGGTACCGTTATTAACATGGCTAAAAGCAAACAAAAAAAATGGCCTAGAATTATGACTAAAATAAGCTTGGATACGAAGTTTGAAGAAAATCGGTCTAGCCGTTTAGGCTGGGGAGACCATTACGGACAGACGGACCGACGCACAGTGGGGCAGCTCATATGATGGAGTCGGAATAAACTCAAAAAATGAATTGAGTGAGATGAGTACACAAAGTTGTTTTTCCGTTATAATACATGCTTTGTCACTTAGAACGAGCTAATTGAAAGTAACACTTTAATTCTTCTTGCACCGTGTGTCTTAACAAGTAGTTCAATTGACGCGTGTTTGCGTAGCTGTAATTTTTCTTTTAATCTCGTGAAAGTTAAAAAATAATATCGAATCGATAGCTTCAAGTATGTACTTACTATGTGGATTTAGTTGTATGCAAAAACTATAAAAGCAATTTTTGTTTTTTTGTTTTTGTATATGCATTCAAATTTCAAAAAATATTAAAGATAATTTCGTAAATAGCTAAAGCAAAAGTAGATTTCCACACGTTTCCACACGGAGATATTTATTTGTCAATATAGCTTGACTTCTTGTGTATACAATACAAAATAAAACGGGTGCTCATAACGGGTGATTTTTTAAGAGGTTTAAAAATTTTTATAAAAAAAAACACAAAAAATTCGAAAAAATGAATGAAATATTTATTTGAATCGATAGTTTGAACCTTGCAATTTAATGTTTAAAGATTTCATGCAAATGTTGACCGCGGCTGCGTCTCAGGTAGCCCATCCGCTGAGTCCAATTTTGGCATACTCTTTCATACATATCGGCCAGTATCTCACGAATGAATGCATGGATGTTGGCTTCCAGTGCGTCAATCGAAGCGGGCTTGTCCCTATAGACATTAGTCTTGACATACCCCCACAAAAAATAATCTAATGGTGTCAAATCGCACGATCTAGGCGGCCAATTGACCGGCCCGAAACGTGAAATTAACTGTTCACCAAACTCGCCTCGCAATTGCGCCATTGTTTCGCGTGCTGTGTGGCATGTGGCACCGTCTTGTTGAAACCACATATCATGCAAGTCAAGAACTTCCATTTTGGGCAAAAAAAAGTTTGTTATCATCGCTCGGTAGCGTTCACCATTGACAGTAACGCTGCGATTCGCATCATCTTTGAAGAAATATGGCCCAATAATGCCGCCGGCCCATAAACCGCACCAAACAGTGGCTTTTTCGGGATGCATTGGTAGCTGTTGCAATGCTTCTGGCTGATCTTCACTCCAAATGCGGCAATTTTGCTTATTTACGTACCCATTCAACCAAAAATGAGCCTCATCGCTGAACACAATTTTTCGATAAAAAAGCGGATCCTCGGCCAGCTTTCCAAGAGCCCATTCACCAAAAATTCGGCGTTGTGGTAGGTCGGCTGGCTTTAGTTCTTGCACCAGCTGTATCTTAAAAGGCTTTACGCCCAAATCCGTCCGCAAATTTTTCCACGTAGTGCGGTAACAAAGGCCTAACTGCTGGGAACGGCGCCGAATCGACATTTCGCGGTCTTCTGTCACACTAGCTGATACGGCCGCAATATTTTCTTCACTACGCACAGTACGTAAACGTGTTGGTGGTTTAATGTCCAACAAAGTAAATTTGGTGCGAAATTTGGTCACAATCTTCCGAATAGACTGCTCAGAATGTCGAGAATGCCGATCATAAAATGGAAGCAGCGCGCGATGAACATTTCGAACCGAGCACGAATTTTGATAGTAAAATTCAATAATTTGCAAGCGTTGTTCATTTGTAAGACGATCCATGGTTAAATTGCAAACCAAACTGAAGCTGTTTGACAGTGACACAAGGTACTAAACACACGTCAGCTGTCAAAACCAGTGTTGCCAAAACCAAACCAGCTAAAAAATCACCCGTTATGTACACCATTTTTTTTAATTCAGTTTTTCCTAATCCACCACTTCAACAAATGTGGTGTATTAATTCACACATATTCTTAAAAAGTTCTTATTTTCGTGTAGGTTCCCATTCAAATGTTGTGTTTTATACAAGGATGGAGTTGTTTAACCTTATGAAGGAATCGGGGCTTCAAACCCTAGGACAAAAATTTAATTTTTTGGAGATACACCTTGAAGCCCACCACAATATAAATGTTAAAGAACCCCAGCATACAATTTCGCAATTTAGAAAAAGATTTAGAGAAAAGTGGTTAAAATCTGCTAGGAATGAAATTCGTTTTAAAAAAGAAAATGAGATTTGGTTGCATACATCAATAGCCTTCAAACTCTTGGATAAAGCAACTCCGCCGAAACAGCGAGGCGGCCGCCCAGAAAAGCCGTTTGAAGAAAGCAGCGATAGAAGCAAACGATTCAAAACAGAAGCAATGCGAAAGGAGCTGTCAACTTCGCAATAAGGATTTGCGACAAAGGTAAATCTACGAGCAGCAGGTCATCCAGTTGCATCAAAATTAGTAGAGGACCTAGTGCGTTCACCTCAGCGTGCAATTAATTATAAAAATGTGTTCCATAAAGAACAACAACGAACTCGACAGATGTCAGGGGAAGAAGCACTGTCAACCGTAGTCGAGGTCAAGCTCACAAGACACCAATATGATGTTATTAGAGCCAAAGACCCTGAAAGATTTCCTTCATACAAAGTTGTTCAAACTGCAAAAAAAACGTGCTATCCGAAAAGAGAAGACATGACTGTAACAGATACATCAGCTGAAGTGACAGTTCAAGCTTTGATGATGTGGTACCCCTCCAATTGGTTTGTGAGAGCTCAGAAGAAAAAGCTGTAATATGGCAAAATCCTAGACCTTCTTCAACCAGGTACTGCCGTCCGGTTCGGTATCTGAAAAGCTCAGAATAGATGCTCAAATTCAGAGTCTTTGCCATTCAAAAGTTAACGTTGAAGAAAAGGTTGTTGAAGTGGCACATAAACTCGCCTTTACGATGGTGGACGGAAAAGTTTGTAACGCTTTGACAGATACCGTCTCATCTCAGCGTTGTTATATCTGTGGTGCATGTTCCAAGGACTTTAATAATATTGAAGAGCTGCTGTTAAAACCCTACAATCCCAGTGCATTGCAGTTTGGCTTGTCAGTGCTGCACTGTTGGATTCGAGTTTTTGAGTGCCTTTTGCATGTGGGCTATAAGCTTCCAGTAAAAAAATGGAGAGTTCGTCAAGAGGATAAAGATGTTGTAGCATCAAATAAGTCTCGTATACAAAAAAACTTCAGAGATCGAATGGGTCTCATTGTTGATCAACCTAAGCTTGGTTTTGGGAACTCCAATGATGGCAAATCGCCCAGCGATTTTTTAGCAACGCAGATGTGGCATCTGAAATCTTGGGTGTCGATAAGACATTGATTGAAAAACTGCATGTTGTACTGGTAGCCATTTCAAGTGGCTATGATATAAATACTGAAAAGTTCAGAGTATTTGCACTGGATACTGCCAAATACTTTGTTAATATTTATCCGTGGTATTATATGCCTCCAACTGTACATAAGCTACTAATCCATCGTCTAGATGTTATTTCTGCTGCTCTTCTTCCAATAGGCCAACTCTCTGAAGAAGCGCAGGAAGCCAGGAACAAAGACTTCAAAAAATATCGAGAGAGCTTTTCAAGGAAATGTTCCCGGCAAAAATGCAATGAAGTTGTTTTTAATTTAATGTTAAGAACATCAGATCCGCTAATAACAAGCTACGGGCAATTGCCTAAAAAACAGGTTAAATCGTTTCCTAAAGAAGTTTTCGATTTAATCATTGCTCCTAATGTTTTTTGTTCTGAGAACAGCGATGAAAGTGAGATGAATCAGAATTTTTTTCAGATGAATCTGAATTTTAGTTATTTCTTGGTGTGTGTATTTACTTGTTGTAATATTAATTATAATTTGTAATTTAAAAATATGAATAACAAAAAAAATCGGACGTATTTTTTTTTTTTTTTCAATTTAAAAAAAATCATAAGTTAAACAATAAAAATAAATTTAAAAAGTCAAATATGGTCTTTCTATGCACTAATAAAAGATGGGTCTTAAAAATGATCTCCGTAAATTATTTACACTAAATGGGGATTTTATAATTGGCGGTGATTTTAATTGTAAACATAGAGATTGGGGTTGCATAAGAGCTAATGCATGGGGTAACATTATGTCTAGTTTGTCTATTACCTTACCTATTTCTGTTTTGTACCCATTTAGTCCGACATATTATTCCAGTTCTCGCAATTGTCCTTCTGTTCTTGACCTGTTCATAACAAATGTACCTAGTTTTTGTACCCAGCCAATTACGTTCAATGAACTGAGCTCAGATCATAACCCAGTTTTTTGCCAACTTCTTAAGTCAGGGCTTAGAAAAGTAGAATATGTACATGATTTAAAAAATTCTAATTGGAATCTTTTTCGGTCTGAAATAAATTCTAAACTTCGAAACATTCCAAACAATTTAGAAAATATTACATGTAAAAAGATGTCGATTCAATTGTAAACACTTTTTCAGAACAAATTTTAGGTGCTGTTGAGAAAAGTGTTCCAAAAGTTCACAAAAATGTTTTTGTTGCTAAGCTGCCTTCACACGTGTTAGAACTTATAAAAAAAAGAAATGCTTATCGAAGATATTGGCAGAGATATCGTCAGTTTTTTTTTAAATATCAAGTTTCTCTTCTAAACCATCTTATATCAAAACTTATAAACGAGCACAGAAACAAAGATTGGAATAAGAAACTAAGTTCTCTCGATAAAAACTCGAAACCATTTTGGAACATAATGAAGGTAGTAAAAAACAAAAATAGGCAACTGCCATTTCTGAAGGATTCCACCAATATCTTTTGCTCAGACCAAGACAAAGCAAATGCAAAGCATCCAACTTCACTAAAAATCATGCTATTTCATCTAACTTAGGAGATGTGAATACAAATGTTTTAGTTAATAGTGCCGTCCAAAATTTGTTACTAAACAACAACAGTACGCCCTATTCAGATGTATATATAACTACCGACGATATAGAATTTATAATAAAGGATCTAAAAATTCGAAAAGCTGGAGGTATCGACCTTATACAAAATATATATATCAAGCAACTGCCAAAATCAGGAGTTAAATTTATAACATTTATTATGAATTCATGCATTAAAATGCATTACTTTCCTAATAAATGGAAAATTGCTAAAGTAATACCAATAATAAAAGCTGGTAAGCCTCCTGAGAAAGTTGAAAGTTATAGACCAATTAGTTTGCTAAGCAGCCTTAGCAAAATTTATGAAAAAATTCTAAAAGAGAAATTATTAAAGTTTATTTCGGACCACAATCTTTACCCTAAGGAGCAATTTGGTTTTAGACGTTTTCACAGTACGTCGCATCAAGTGCTTAGGATATATAACCATATAAAAATGCATCGTTCTTGCCCATCGAACGATGCATTTTTCCACTGGAATGATCTTACTAGATATCGAAAAGGCTTTGATACCGTTTGGCATGACGGACTTATTTATAAAATGATTAATTTCAACTTTCCTATTTATATTTGTAAAATTGTCCACAGTTTCCTGTCTGGTCGTTGTTTTAAAGTGCCAGTTTAATAGTGGTGTCTCAAACTTAGTATTATTTGATTCCGGTGTCCCTCAAGGGTCAGTCCTTGGGCCTGTTCTGTATAACCTTTATACATCCGATTTTCCTGCTTTACCAAATTGTGAAGCAGCTATTTTTGCTGACGACACAGCAATTTTTTCATCAGATGTTTTTGCTCTTGACATTGAGAGTAACTTAATCAATGCGATGAAAATATTAGAAAACTATTTCAACAAATGGAAAATTAAATTAAATGAGGAAAAAATACAAGCCATCTTTTTCTCCCGAAAAAGAAAAGCTTGTTATCTTCCCAATAGACAATTACAGATAAATGGCATGAATATAAATTGGGAAGCGTCAGTTAAATATTTAGGAATATATTTAGACACCAAATTAACTTTTAGCGCTCATGTTGCCAACACATTAAAGAAAATTGCGATTGCTATCAAAATACTATACCCTTTTATAAATCGGAAGTCAATGCTCTCGAATGAAAACAAAATAATTATCCATAAAGTGATCTTCCAGACTATTCTTCTCTATGGTTGCCAAGTATGGGGAAATATTGCAATGTGCCATATTAAAAAATAACAAATATCCCAAAACAAATTATTAAAAATGATGCTCAACTTACCGTGGCATCACTCAACTTCGAATCTTCATAATAGAGCGAATGTTGAATTGGTCGTTGACAGAATCCAGAAGTTAAATCTTCGTTTTTTGGACCGCTGTAATTTTTCTGATAACCCTCTTATACAAAATTTAATTATGAATTAATTTAGATAAATAGTTAAGAACCTTTTAATAAACTCTCCCTCCTTGAGCATTTATGATTATTTATTTATTTACCTTATTATTTATTAAATTATACTTTATGTTATTAACTTATTTATTCGTTTGAATTGTTATTAATTTATTTACTTGTTTAATTGTTATTAATTTATTTATTCGTTCAATTGTTATTAATCTATTTATTCGTTTAACTGTTAAATTATTTATATGTTTATTTATTTATCTACATATTTCCATATATCTATAAATATCACTACGAACCTTATTATTATTATTAAATTATTTATTTATTTATTTATTTATATATTTATTTATTAATTTATTTATTTATTTATTTATTTATTTATTTATTTATTTTTTTTTAATTTATTTATCTAGTCAATAGTATCGCTATATTATTATTAATTATATTTATTATTATTTATATTATTATATATATTCAAATTGAAGGTTTTTTTTCGTATTTTCCTTCAGTATTATTATATTTTCCTCAATGTTAATTGCTCAATTATGTTTAAAATCATGTTTCAGAAGAAAGATACATATTATCATATCTCTGTATTGTAAAATGTGTGGTAACTAACCTATTGTAAATTTATATACGAAATAAATATCTAAAAAAAAAAAAAAAACAATAAAAATAAATTTAAAAAGTCAAATATGGTCTTTCTATGCACTAATAAAAGATTCTTACATAAAAAAATATTTTTCAGTATAGCTAGCCCATCACATGAATTGTTTCCGGTTTTTGGGGTATCTTGCCCCACTGTGCGACGGACTGACGCGACGGACGGAATTCCAAAAAACACTTTTTTAGGCTCCGCTATCATCGTAATGTTAGAATCAATGAAAATCTCGAGGTCAAAAAATTTTCACGAAAACAATATCTTTCTCTTTGTAAGAGAAAGTTAAAAACGTACGTCGCATGATTCAGTAATAATTACCTTGCATATATATAAGAACGATATCGACTCTGGAAAGTTATATCAGAAAGCTTAGAAGTTGACTAAACAGTATCTGTCGCATGAAGATGGACGAAGATTTCGCTGATTTAGTAAAAATCAAAAAAATAAATCAAAAAGAGGACGATAATCTATTTAGCGCTTACACCATTCAGCATCCTATAAGCATTCCATTGAGGATCATGCGCGCCCTCGATTACTGGCTCAACATTCCTGACGAGAAATTCAAACTGATTGCTGATATTACAGAATTGCTCACCAACTCAACCTTTGTGTCTTACAAAATCAAAAAAGACCACCAAAGGGAAACTATTGAATTCCCCAACATCATCAGCAGCAACCATTTTGCCTTAATAAATTGTTTTTCAAAAGCCATACTTTTGGATAATCCACTAGCAATGCAATTATTGAGCGACACTACCAAAGCTTCAATTCGTAGTTTTGGTATGCAACTCAATTGGCAGCGATTTTCTCAAGTTCCCTCAAAGCTTGACCTGGCTATAAATACTGTGAATAAGTGGCAAGGAATTTATGTGCTTCCTTTCAAGCTGATGCAACTATTTAGTACGACAGCGATGGATTGCTCCAAACTGGTAATGTTACTTGGAATATGCTCTCAAGTTTGGGATGACTTTTGGCCATACACTGGGAAGAAACCAGAAGATCCTAGTGAGAAAGTTGAGTTGGAAACTTTAAAGGAACGAATCCCTCACATGGAAACTGAAATGCGCGGTCTCAGTTTGAAGAAAAAAACAGTTTCTCTGGAATTACAAAAAATCGTTGAATCGTTGGAAATGGAATTGCGACAGGAAATGGTCAAGTTGGGTCCCAATCCACTAATGGAGGAGGTTCTCCAACAATTTGCATCAAGGCAAATAGGCGACGAGTGAGGAGTTGATATGGTAGTATAATATTTGTTAAATCATTTTGTTTCAATTATTAAAATTTATAGAGGGTTTTATGATTTCGGGACAAAAGTGGACGATTTTTTTCATACATTTTAGGAATGATGTTGGCAATTCAGAGACTGTGGACAAACCAGTACCTTATATCCAGTTATAGCAGACGGCTGTCTGAAAACATACATCTTCCTTAGAAAATCCTTTAAAAAATATCTAGTTGAGTAAAAAGCAGCTTAAATAGATGCATTTTGGCAGACAATAAATATTTGAAGTTGAGGCATCAAAAAGATCTAGTACTGAATGTTTAAAACAGCACAGCAACTACCGAAAGCCATAGGATGCCACAAAGCAGACATTACTGCCATCCAGGAAATATGAGATGACAAGTGACATCTAATACGGTCTATTAAATATTGAGCAGAATCAGTGACTATCAGGGCTTAGCTTTCTCACATAAGTTGAGATAAGCTATTCTTTTTTTTCCGTGGGCTGGTGGAAATCTTCATAGACACGATGAACACGTGCCCAAAGTAGTGTGTGTTTTTTACCCACTAAAACCACCACCGTTTTTGTATATGTATTGCACCTAATGCCCAGTTTCACAGTGAGAGCTTAAGCCTCACGTGGAGCTTAACTTGCGGTTTAACATAACTTTGTGTTTCACAGTGCCGGCTTAAGAGGTAACCACACTTAAATGTTGATAAAACTTAAGCCCCCAATGTTGGTGGCTTAAGTGTTGGATTAACTTCTGTCATAGGAAATTTTGATTGGTTGTTGGATATAGTAGAGAATTACTCAATGGGTGATGTCCATACTAAATTCCATACAAATTCGCAGAATATTCCCGTTTGGTGTGTAGTTTTAGGCGCGTAACTAATAAATTACCTACGAACCATTCACAATGACTTGTTATGCTTGGCTTAGCTAAGCCACACTTTTTTGATGACTGTGAAACCCAAAAAACTTAAGACCAAATTTAAGATCTGCTTTTTGCTTAGCTAAGCTACGGATTAAGCTCCCACTGTGAAACCGGGCATAAATATGCGACTTATCTACCAATTTTTTTTATCACGAGCAATTTTTTTTTTTTTTTATAATTGGCGCGCGCTAAAGGGATTATTAATACTCTTATGGTGTTGGAGCACAGCGTGGGCATTAAGGAAATAGAGGAGTAGAGAAGAGGAGATACCGATGTGCGTTGTTTTTGAATTTCTGTAAATTGTAATGGAGAGGAAAAACTGAGTTTGGTAAAGCATTCCACATTCGTGTTATTCGGTTAAGGAATGAATCTCTATATTTCATAGTACGTCCGAAGATAGGCGTTAGGGTGAACTGATTAGCATTCGTGGTACGGCGAGTATTACGGTTGAATTGTTGAAGGGGCGCAATGCAGCTGGCTATTTCGTTAGAGCATTTGTTGTTGTAATAGCGGTAAAAGAGTGAACGGCAGGAGACATTCCTACGATGTTCGAGCGAAACTATGGAGTTCGCTATGGTTGGATCTCCTATCAATTTTATCGCACGCTTTTGTATCCTATCTAGTAGGTGCAATGATGTTTTGACTGCACCTGACCATATGTGGGCGTTGAACTCAAGTTTGGGGCGTATGTACGCTTTATATATTGAGGCCAGATCAGAAGGGGCGAAGTATTTCTTACATCGATTGAGGAAACCTAGACATTTTGCTGCATTTTTGGCGATTTCGAATATGTGGTCGTTCCAACGAAGGTCGTTACTAACACACATACCGAGCATTGAAAGTTTTTCGGTTTCGACGATGCAAATGCCACTCATGGATAGTGGCTGTAATGTTTGGTTTCGCTTGGATGACAGAAGACAGCATTGCGTTTTGGAAGCATTAAATTCCACTCTATTAGATTTACCCCATTTAATTATGCTGTCAAGGTCGGAATTTAATGAACTTAACATATTTTGTCGTTTTTCTTCCACATCCGAAGGTGAGGGGCGTGAATTCGAGAACGAATATGAAAAGCTGAGGGTACTATCATCAGCGAAGGAATGGATTGGATTAGAAGTTGCAGACAATAGGTCATTAATAAAAATGAGCTGAGCCTTGGGGAACACCAGCATTTATTTGGTGAGTAGCAGACTTGAAACCGTCCAAAACTACTTGAATTGAACGTTTCGAGAGGTAGTTTCTAATTCATTAAAGAAGAGTATCATCGATACCAAAAGCACGCATTTTCGACAAAAGGGCTTGATGCCAAACCCTGTCAAATGCCTTTGAAATATCAAGTGCAACGATCTTGTTTTCGCCAAAAAGGTGGATTGATTGGTTCCACTTTTCGGTGAGATATGACATCAAATCACCAGTGGACCTGTTGCTACGAAAACCATATTGTCGGTCATTGAGGAGTTTTCGTGATTCAAGATATTTCATAAGCTGACGGTTTATCAGCGTTTCCATGACCTTAGAAAGAAGGGAGGTAAGTGCAATTGGTCGGTAGTTGGAGAGAGAAGAAGATTCTCCTTTTTTGGGGACGGGCTATCAGACGGTTTATCAGCGTTTCCATGACCTTAGAAAGAAGGGAGGTAAGTGCAATTGGTCGGTAGTTGGAGAGAGAAGAAGATTCGCCTTTTTTGGGGACGGGCTGTACAAATGCAGTTTTCCATCGACTCGGAAAGAGTCCTGATGAATAGGAAAGATGGAAAAGCTTACGCAGTGGTTTTGCCAGCGTTGAGGAACGATTTGTGTATGTCAAGATTTATGTATCTCAAGATCGATTAATACTCTTGCGACTGTACGAGTACGAAAGGGGATTGGTCCCATAGAATGTTCTACGTTCTCTAGTACAGGGGAGACTGGCCACAATCTGGCAGCGTTGAATTGGCTGCAAAATGAGCAGCGAGCAGATTGGCTTTGTCTAGAGAGGTGACAGCTGGAATGTCATTGTAAATGAGCGCTGGGATTGAAGATGAGGTCGAATTCTTAATGTTTTTTTACAAACGACCAAAAGATTTTACTACCTTTGGGACATAGTAAAATTTTTTGCTTCAACTTTTGGTCGTGGAAGAATTTGACACGCTTGATGTGGGCATTGCAGTCATTTCTGGCACGTTTGAATTTTAAACGGTTTTCCTCAGTTGGGTTGGCTTTATATGACCGAATACATAACTCTTTCACCCTAACAACCTCTTTACAGCTCGAGTCATACCACCCGTTTACCTTCGGTTTGATACTCTTTATCCGGTGAGGGATATAGGTTTTCATACCCAGGAGAATGGTGTTAGTTATTGCATCCACGTCATTATCGAGGAAGCATAATGACCATAAAGAAACCGTTTAGAGCTTCCCAGTTGGCTTTCTCGTAATGCCATACAGTTCTTTTAGGAATTTGTTCTTTAACTATGTGGTTGGAGTACGAGAAATTAGCTGATACGATACAGTGGTCTGACGTGCCTAGAGGCGATAATACATTTATGGTATATTTGTCGGGGTGAGATGTTAAAAACAAGTCCAGGGTGTTGGCGACTATCAATATCCGGAATGCGCGTTGGCTCATTTACAAGCTGAGTTAAGTTGTTTATGTCAGCAAAGATCTCGAAATACCTTCCTTCGGGTGTTGACTGTCCAGAATGTCGAAGCCACGAAGAATTGTGTACATTGAAATCGCCCGTAATGACGATTTCAGTGCGAGGGTGTAGGGAAACAATTCTTGAGATGGAGTCAGATAGCGCATCAAAATCGTTAAAAGTAGATTTTCTATCCAGGTTTGGGCTTCTATAAATGAAACAGTAGTGAATTAATTGCCTACGGACATGGAATTATGTTTGGCAGGTAACTTTCCTTTGAGAGTTCCTGCTTTTCCGCAATTTATAGAGCGGTTTGTTATAATCGAGCCAAATCCAAGGGCTCGGTTCTTTGAAGACGCAGCAATAAATTTGTTTCGGCAAGAATTTGGAGGACCGTTGTGTTAACGTGTCCTAATTTTTCAAAAGTATGTAAAATTTTTAAATTCGTTTCACTGGTACAGCCCCATATTTGTATACCATATGGCCAAATCGTTTTGAGCACTTGCTTGTATAATAGCAGCTTGTTATCAAGGTAAAGCTTCGAATATTTTCCGAGCAACCAGTACAGTTCTCTGTATTTATTTATTTTTAAGTTCTTCGCATTTCCTTTTTACATGCGACTTTCATTTTAATTTTGCATCGAGTGTCATCACGAGATATTTCGCTTCTTTTGCAAACGGGACTCGAACCGTATTTAGAAATACAGGCAAATTGTTTGTCCGTTTATTAACCTCGTTAAGAGCATCTTGTAATTTTATATTTGTTTCCTTAATTTTTGTCCCAACCAGTATACCAGTATCGTCATCAAACGTTGCAACTATTGTATCGATTGTTTGTGGGATATAACGTGTAAATAGGAGGTACAAGAGTGGTCCAAGGAAGCTTCCTTGGGGTACTCCTGACATTATTTCTTTGAACTCTGAATATTCGTTTCCAAGTTTCACACAGAAGAGCCTAAGCTCAAGATACTACAAGTGGAGTTTATATAATTTTTCAGGCAGAACTTGTCTTAATTTGTATTGAAGGCCTCTATGCCAAACCTTGTCAAAAGCTTGCGACACGTTAAGAAATACGGCTGAGCAGAATTTCTTTTCTTCGAAAGCCTTCTCAATTACATCGGTAATTCGATGTACTTGGTCCACAGTCGAATGTTTACTTCTAAACCTAAATTGATGGTCAGGTAAAAGGCGTTTCTGATCAATAATGGGGTGTAAGCGCCCGAGTAATATCTTTTCAAAAAACTTTTGAAATTATTGGAAGAAGTGAAATTGGTCTTTAAGATTTTATTTGATTCGGTGATTTTCCTGGTTAAGAACCATAATCACTTCCGCGACTTTTTTGTCTTACTAAATCTTGTAATTCTCGGGGGTACTTAATTTTACTATAGCTCACTATTTTGATTTGTTGAGGAGTATTATTCCATGCTGCTTTTTGGATGGTAAAGGCGTCAACCGCGACTTCGAGTTTCAATGGGGTTCTGAGCGATACATCCTACTTACTTACTTAAGTGGCGCTACAGTCCGGAATGAACCTGGGCCTCAACCAACATGCCTCTCCAATTAGCCCGGTTGCGCACTCCAAGTTGGTTGAGGTCGGTTTCCACTTGTGCGCGCCACTTAAGACGAGGTCTTCCTCTACTGCGTCCGACGTCTGGCTGGGAATCGAAGACTCTGCGAGCCGGAGTATTGGTGTCCATTCGTTCTACATGTCCTAGCCATCTTAAACGTCCAATGCGGAGTTTTTTGACCAGGGGCATGTCGCTGTACAGCACGTATAGTTCTTGGTTGAATCTTCGTCTCCATAGCCCGTCAACGCATACGGGACCGAAGATTTTTCGAAGAATTTTCCTCTCGAATCTACCAAGGATTTCTTCATCCGCTTTTGATACGGTCCATGCTTCAGCGCCGTAGAGCAGGACTGGGATGATCAGGGTCTTATATAGGATCTTCTTAGTAGTTCGAGTGAGGGCTTTACTACTAAATTGCCTTCTTAGCCCGAAGAAACAGCGATTGGCAAGAGTAATTCTTCGTTTGATTTCTGAAGAGATGTTGTTGTCAGAGTTAATAGCGGAGCCGAGGTAGATAAAGTCCCGTACAAACTCAAAGTTATATCTGTCAATGGTGACGTTCTGTCCAATTCGTCGATGTTGTGTGTCCTTTCGTGTTGACAGCATATACTTAGTCTTACCCTCATTTACTGCTAAACCCATTTTCGCCGCTTCCTTCTCTATACTAGCAAACGTGGCTATGACATCACGTTGAGTCCTACCAATGATGTCAATATCGTCAGCGTATGCTAGTAGTTGCACCAACTTTTGGAAAACTGTGCCTCTGGTGTTGGCTTTGGAGTTTTGCACAATTCTCTCAAGAATCAGATTAAAGAAGTCACATGACAGCGCATCGCCTTGCCTAAATCCTTTTTTGGTATCGAATGTGTCGGTGAGGTCGTTTCCGACCCTGATGGAGCAGCGAGAATTCTCTATCGTCATCCTACACAAACGGACGAGTTTGGGCGGTATACCAAAACTAGACATGGCTCTGTACAGTTCGTCTCTATAAATGCTGTCATATGCGGCTTTGAAATCGATGAATAGGTGGTGGGTATCGATTTGGACTTCTTGAGTTTTTTCCAGGATCTGCCGAAGTGTGAAAATTTGGTCGGTTGTGGACTTACCTGGCCTAAAACCACACTGATAAGGGCCAATCAGGTTGTTGGTAAACGGTTTCAGGCGTTCACATATTGAAGCAGATAGGATCTTTAAGCGATGTTGAGGAGACTTATGCCTCTGTAGTTGACGCAGTTCAGAGGGTTTTCTTTTTTTTTGTGGATCGGACAAACGATGCTGAGGTTCCATTCTTCAGGCATACTTTCATCCGAACAGATTTGGCTTATGAGTTGGTGGATGTTACTTACCAAGTCATCTCCGCCAGCTTTATAAAGCTCAGTGGGAAGGCCGTCATTTCCGGCGGCCATATTAAGCTTGAGTTTAGATATTGCTATCCTCACTTCACTTAGCTCAGGTATTTGGCAGTTTTCGCTGTCGTTGCCAATATTGAATGGTTCGTTCTGCCTGACAGCGGAATGTTGTTCGTCATCGCCGTTTAACAGTCTGCAGAAGTGGTTCTTCCATATTCCTCAGCATCGACTGTGTCTCAACTACAATATTTCCTTGTTCATCTCGACAGGATTCTGTTCGAGCCTTGTGCCCTTGGCTTTGACGTTTTACACTTTGGTAAAACTTGCGAACATCGTTCCTGGAGTGGCACCTCTCTATATCCTCGATCGCGCGCTTTTCTTGCTCTTTTTTCTTCTTTCTGAAAAGCCGATGTTCTTCCCTTCTTCTTTGCCTATGGAGCTCAATGGCAGCTCTCGTCTTCACCTTCAGCTTAGCCTTGTCGGCCTCGTTCTTGGCTGCGAGCATCTGTAGGCATTCCTCATCAAACCAGGGGTTTCTTGCTGGTGGCCGCGAGAAACCTAGCACATCAGTTGCGGCTGATCTAATGGCTTGTTGGCATGTTGCCATTGCTCTTCGACATTCGATGCTGGTGGTATGGTGTTAATCGACAGGTTAAGGGATACGCGTTGTGCGAAGGTCTTGGCGGTCTCTTGCGATTGCAGTCTTCCGACATTAAATTTTTTCACAGTATTTCTGGATTGTTGTGGCGTGGTGGATATCCGCATTCTTACCTTGGCTGCTACAAGGTAGTGATCCGAATCGATGTTAGCTCCTCGGAATGTTCGGACATCCAAAATACTGGATGCGTGCCTCTTATCTATCGCAATGTGATCAATTTGGTTGACCGTTCGTTGATCTGGAGACCGCCATGTCCCCTTATGGATATCGAGGTGAGGAAACCGTGTGCTGGCTATAGTGGCATTTCGTTCCGTAGCGAAATCAATTAGCCTAAGTCCGTTACCAGACGTGTTGTCGTGTAGGCTATGTTTTCCGACAATACTTCTAAAGATGTGTTCTCTTCCTACCTTTGCGTTAAAATCTCCCAGCACGATTTTAACATCGTACTTCGGTAGTTGCTCATAGGTTTTGTCAAGGAGCTCGTAGAAGCAATCCTTAGCTATATCATGTTTTTCTTCCGTCGGAGCGTGAGGGCATATAAGGCTTATGTTGGCGAATTTGGCCTTGATGCGGATTGTTACTATGCGTTCGCTAATGTCTTGGAAACATAAGACTTCTTGCCTAAGTCTGGCACTTATAACAAATCCGCATCCGAATAGTCGCTGTTTCTGCTCACTATAACACGGTCCGTAGTAGATGTCACAGTTTTTCATCCTCTTTTTGCCCGGCCCACCCCATCGTATTTCCTGGATGGCAGTAATATCTGCTTTGTAGCAGTTTAGGGCTTCCGCTAGTTGTTCGCCTGCACCTCTCCTGTTTAATTTTCTCACATTCCAGGTGCAGATACGAACGTCGTTGTCCTTTTTTCGTTTAGCAGGTTCGTCAACAATAAAATCAGTCCTTTCCGAGGCTATTGGTTGCTTCGTAACCATATTTTTTTCTGTGGGTGGGTAGTTAACCCAAAGCACAACCCCCAACCTGGAGGGCCAGTTCCAATTTATTAGATACCCCTAGGACACGGGGCCATCAGTATCCACTACGGGATTGAGCGCTGCCGTTGGCCTTTCGGTTCATCCGCCACCATCTCTGTTCAAGGGGCCTGACTAACCCTTGAAATTCCTAGACAACCTGTTGTCCGAATATTTCAGAGCAGCTCATCTGGATACATCCAGTCGGATATTATTTTCAATATCGTTTTTGAAATCATCCCAGTTGGTTTTCCCGTTTGTTAATCTGGGTGGTTTTTCATTTATAATGAGTGACTCGCTCGTTGTTAAAATGACTGGAGAATGATCAGATGAAAGATCAAAGTATTCTTCAACTTTGATTCTATTGGACGGCTGACCTTTTACAATGAAAAAATCGATCAAATCCGGTATTTTTCTAACATCAGTTGGCCAGTAAGTTGGTTATTTTGTCTGCTTTTGAATTGTATAGAGCTAACTTGATTTCTAATTTAAGATCAATCGAATATTCGATACACTCTTTTATATATAGTGAGGCTCCACCTCTAGCCTTGAGTTTCTGGCATTTCTGACATTGAACAGATGTCTATATCTTTCAAGTTCTCCAAGTTTTTGCCAAAAGGCATTGGCATTCCACGTTAGAATTTTAAGCAATCTATTCATGTTAAAGGTTGGGTACTTCTATTGGAAAAACTATTTTCGAGCTTAACTAGCCTGTCGAAAATAAGTTTATTCGTTTTGCTTTGTTCCTCAAATTTTGAAAGAATAATGGAAAAATACGTTTGAAACTGGGTCAGGTGAGATATATTTTTGGGCGTTATCGGATACTGTAGCTTGAGCATACGTTTGTACATTTGGTTTTGGATGTACAAGATCCGAAAGGATATCTGACGGCCGCGTAGTTTGTGAAAATTTAGATTTTTCGATTACAGCCTGCTTTGGCTTCGACATATTTTTAATCGGAAATTTAGGCTTTTGTTTGTTTAAATTTAATTTCTGTGAATTAATGCTATTAAATTTCGTCCGTCTTTTTTGCAACTATTTAGCTACTTCGCAGCCGCGATAATTTGCCTTTACAGTTAACGCAGATACCAAATTTTTCTTATCTGACATACAATCTACGGTCAGATGATTTTTGGCACATTTTACACACCGCGGTTCTTTTTGACAGTAGCTTTGCGTATGATTGTATTTTTTTTTTTTTTTTTTTTAAATTCATTTTTATTTTTCTTTAACTTATAACTAACTTACATGCTAGACAAAAATTAATAAAAACTAGCCTACTTATCTACTAACTTAACTAACTTACTTGTCCTCTGCGGAAACCCTAAATTAAATACTAACAACTTAAAAACTAATGCCTTTCGGCCTAAAATCTAATGTTATAATTTTATTTTGTTATATATATGTATTTATTTGTACCAAGAAACATTTTAAAAAAAAACTTGGTTTTGTATCTTTTTTTGATTTTATTTACTTACTTACTACTTAAAACTACTTATGAACTAATTAAAAATACTTAGAAACTAATTAAAACTACTTAAAAATAACTTAAAAACTAGAACAGCCACAGCAAGCATTTTTGTATTTTTTTTTGTTTTTTTTTGTTTTTTGTATTTTTTTTTTTTTGTATTTTTTTATATTTTTTTATATTTTTTTTTTTTTTTTTTTTTTTGTGCCACCCCGACTGTTTTACCTAACTTAACCTTAAAACCTTAGAATTACGTAAGTCGGCCATTTTTCACTTTAAAGTCAACTATCTATATCAAGTCTTGCAGCCACCACAACAGGCTCTCCTGTTGCCACCTACTCCGACGGTCCCAATCGGACACACTCCTGCTGAACCGCAGGCGCTCTCCTCCGCCCTGAGCGACTACGTCTCGGTCGTATAGGAGCCGCCTATCCACAGTTCGTCGGAAGACGTGGTAGATTAGCGGAACCGCCGATCTGTCCTGTATCAGCCCTCGACTATCCAAAAATAGGAAAGCTTCAGGCGGAATAAAGCCGCTTAAACGCGCACTTTCAAAATATTCATCATTGGGGTAGAAGGCCCCAAAGATGAGACTATTGCTCGAGGTCATCGCTCTTGCCGCGTGAAACCGAATGAGTTTCACCAGAAAATTGTCTATCCTGTTTATGTTGGCCCCGTTGTATAGGACCTGGTTGGAATAGTATTTTGTGTAGTCAGATACTGGTGTTCTGTGAAGTCCAAGGCAGCTTCTCAAACACTGCCTCTCAAACACCCGTATCTTTTCCATTTGAGATGGGGCAACGTTGAACCACACCGGGCACCCATAGGCAATCATCGGTCTGATAAGAGACATGTAGCAAATCACCTTCACCCTGCTGTCAAGACGGCTGCTATAAAACAATCGTCTTGTCAGGGCAAATGCTCCCCTAGCTCTCGCCAGAGCAGCATCTACATGTCTTCCGAAATATAGATACTGATCCAGCCAGATGCCAAGGTACTTTACTACACTTTTGCTCGCCAGTGGATGTCCGTTTGGTCCAACGATCACCAGCTTGCGCCAGTTCTTTCTCGTATCCCTAGAGGCCTTAGACAACGGTGTCCTAAACAGGATAGTTTCCGATTTCTGAAAGTTGATTTTCAACTTCCAGTCATCACAATATCTCTGGATCTTATCGAAGTCCCGCTGCAAAAGCGTTCGGATGACCTCGACAGTAGGTGCTGATCTGTACGCGATAAGATCGTCCGCATACGCAATTGCCTGAGTAAGACTACCTATCATATCGCTGGTGTAAATGCTGAAGAGAATCGGCGAGTTCACCGCTCCCTGTTGCAGACCATTTTTAATGAAAAATTCGGTGGTAGAAGTTACATTGCCACTTTTGACAACAAACGTTCTACCAGTCAACATGTCATGAAGCATATATAGTAGTGGTTTACTTATGCCAAGTCTGGTCAGCTTTAGATAGAGGCCCTCTAACCATACGGTGTCGAAAGCCTTCTCCAAATCAACCAGACATGCACCCGTGCACTGTTTTTTCGCTTTGTTCCATTGTATATCAGAGACGAGTTTGGAGGCGGCATGAATACAGTCATGTCCGGCCTTGAAACCAAACTGGTTCTCTGGTATAATATTGTTGTCCTCAGACCACTTGAACAGAGCACGATTTAGAATCTTTTCGAATACCTTGCTGATACTCGGAAGGAGACTTATCGACCGGAAATTTGCCGGATTGGAGTTGTCCTTTCCCTTTTTCGGGAGAGGATGAACCACCGCCGTCTTCCAACGCACTGGATAATATGCATTATTCAGCGCGTTGTTGAACAGCGTGGCGTAAATGTCCACAGCTTCAGGGGGTAAGTGTCGCAGTACAATGTTGGATATACCATCGACTCCTGCTGACTTCTTTTTCTTTATGGAATCGAAGATGGTCTGGAGTTCCACCTTCGAAATTAACAGGGGACTGGACCCACTTCGCTCGGCGACTATGGCGTTTGCCAAGTTTTCGTCATCGAACCGCGTGAAACCGCGGTTCTCAGATCGCCATTGCGTTATGTCATTTCTGAGGTAGAAGTGATGGAGCAGGGCATTGTTTTCCAGGATGCGGTTCGGGCGACTGCTATCATTCACCTTATACACTTCCTGAAAAACAGCCCCCACTGCCTCCACTTTCTCCTGAGGATCTTCAATAACATAGAAATCGTCGTTGTAGACGGCTTCCCCTGGATCGATTCCTGCTGTCAAAAGTATGTTTGTATTGTCAGTTGTTCGTTGGAGCTTAATACACGGAAGGTCGTTATGACCTTTCCTCCTAAAGATCTTATTAATTTGTGGAAACATACTCGGGTCGCTGGAATTTACGGCCCGAATTCTGTTATTCCAAAACAAATTAATGGACAACCGATAGTTCTCCTTGATCAATTGGTTGATGTTTTTGATCGACGCCTTCAGTGTTCTAATCTCCGGGTCACGTGGGTTTGTCAGTCGTCTGTACAAGTTTTTAAGTCTTGTCAGAAGTCCGCTTTTTTGTCTGTGCAGTGCGTCAATGGTCGCGTTTCTATACGAAGACGTTATGTCACGTTCTTTGTATTTTGGAATCGTCCTGTCCATTGTCCTTTGGATCGATTCGTCCATTTGTTGTAAGTAGTTGTCGATTTCGTTGTTTGTCAAATTTCGGTTGTTTGGTGGCAGTATGTCCCTCGAACGTAATTCTCTTGATAAGGCGTTGGTAAAGCGTGGCCAGCGCATCTTACCGTAGTTGTAAGAATGCACAGGCACATACTCCTCCAACGCCACAAGCTCGTTCGGAAGCTGTATTACGGCGGCGAGTCCGCAGTGGTCACTGTCGTACTCGATCGTCTGTAAACAGTTTCGCGGGTGTTGACCTACTTTGTCAGTAACAGTAAGTCTTGTGTCTCGCAGTAAAAGATCCAGAAAAGCACCGCTTCTCGGAAACGATGGCCTATCTGTGGCGAGAATGTCGATCCTATATTCAACATTGAAGTGGACCATCCAATTGTACAGATGATTACCCCGAGGATTTTGTATTTGATTTCCCCAATCTGCGTGTTTGGCATTTAAATCTCCAGCCAAAAGATAAAAGTTCTCCACTGAGTTCAGTCTCAGAGATTCGAAAAGTTTTCCGAGCTCTGTTGTGAAAAGTGTAGGCTGAGGTGCTTCCGGTGCGTAGGCCGCTATCACATACAGTCGCTTCCCTTGTTGGAGAGGAATGCATATGACGCAGGCTTCCAGCAACCGGAATCGGCGCACTTCACCACTATATATGACTTTATAACTAATGCCTTTTCGTATAAAGATAGCGACCCCGCCTCCTTGAGTGGAGTTGGGCCGGTCTCTTCTTACGATATTGTAATTACTATTAGTCAATTTATGCTTCTGGTTTAGCTTAGTTTCGCTAGCCATAAGCACATCGGGACTTTGGTCTTTCAACAATTGGAACAGATTAGCTCTACGTTCAATCCTAATCAGTGAATTTACATTCACAGCCAGGATCTTTAAGGGTCTCTCTGACAGCGCGCCCATTACGATCTATTTTGCATTAAGCTCGGCAACAAGGAGTAGATATAGTCTACCCTTGACGCCTGCTCCCGTAACTGGTTTTGAAGACCGGTTAGCTGGCCTTGAATGGCCCGCAACGCAGTCAACACATCCGCATCTACTGCTGGAGCCTGAGGCACGGGGGCCTGTTGGGCTTCCTTTGGTGGATGCTGTACCGTTTTACCCTTTCCTGACGCCATTTGGGCGTAGGAAATTTGGGGGTTGACGGACGTTGAGGGAGGGCGAACGGCTGGCTGATTCACCACTACCGTTTGCTTCGCTTTTTTATTGAGTTTAATTTGCTGAAACTTTGGACAGCCCCGATAGTTTGCAGGGTGCCCGCCGCCTCCGCAAAGTGCACATTTAAGCAGGGTCATATCTTCGACCCGCTCATTTCCTAGCTTACACTCTCCTACATTGTGGTTCTGTCCACACTTCACACAGCGTGACCGCATTTCGCAGTTGGCTGAGGCGTGGCCGAACCTTTGGCAACGCATGCATTGAAGCATGCTGTCGCTTCTTTTTAATTTTTCCCAGCGCACAACCTGGAAGTTGAGGACTGAGATACTCCTCAACTTATCCAGCTTGCTTTGGGGCGATAGCTGTACGAGGAACATCGGTAGTTTCCGGTTCTCCCGTCTGGCCTTCACTGTGGTGAATGGCTTTACTCCAACGACTTCGAGTTCGTCAGTCGCTACTTGGCGAAGCTCACTTAGCAGCGCCTGCGGATCCGTTGAGGAATCTATGCCCTTTAAGACAACCGTCTGGCATTTTTCTACTTTCGGAGTAAATGTGAAGAACTCCGTTGTGCTGTCTACAAGCAATTCCTTAACAATTTTATAATGCTCCACTGTTAAGCAGTGGATAGCATGCCTATCTTGACTTAATCTTTTTATAGTAAAATTATTGCCTATGGCCGACTTACATATTTCTATGGTTTCCTTAAGGTCCATTTGGAAGGTGTTGATGGGTGGCACTTTCTCTTTTTTCGGCGGCTGTGGCTGCTGCTGGTGTTCCCGCCGCTGCTGCTGCCGCTGCTCCTGTTGTTGTTGCTGCTTCTGCTGCTGTTGTTGTTGTTGTGGCTGCTGCTGTTTCTGCTTCTGATGTTGTTGTTGTTGTGGTTGCTGCTGTTTCTGCTTCTGCTGTTGTTGTTGTTGCTTAGCTTGCTGTGGCTGTTGTTGCTGGGTTTGCGGTTGCTGTTGTTGCTTCTGTGGCTGTTGCTGTGTTGGGTTTTGTTGTTTTTTTGGCTGTGTTTGCTGGGCATTGGGCTTTGCCTCAGTTTTACTACTTGTTGCCAATACCTTGTGTGGTTGTTGTTGTTGTTGCTGCATTTTTTCGTCACGGCATTTTTGTTCGTACTCGCGACGTTCTTGTTGTTTCTGCCTGAGGGCTCTAATCATTGGTTCTAATTGGGATTTAATACTGTTTATTTTGTCCTCAAGTGAACTTATTTGCTTGGTTAGAAGCTCCTCGTCTTCGTGCTCGTCATCATCATCCGTTGACAGCACCGCAAACCTGTTGCTGTCGTCGGTTGTGAATCTTCCTTCCCCCTCCTCAGACAAGTATGCTATGTCAGTAGCATCGTCTGATGGAGAAGCCAGTTGTTGTTGCATTTTGGCTGCCGCTGACGTCAAAGGCAATTCGGACGTCCCCCTCGCTTCAGCAGGCAGCGTGGCTGAAGCTGTTTTTGTACGCCGTTTCACCAAATTCGGCGTACACATAATTTTTTTTTTCCTCTTTGCCAGTCCCGTAACTGCTGGGCTATCATTAGACAACCCCGCTACTTTTCTTCTCGCTTCCATTTGGAGTTGCCTATTCTCCCAAGCGATAAAATTGGTCACTTCTCTATTGTGGAAAAATGCTGCCAATAACTCCTTGCTCGAGTGGGCCTTGAACGCCTCACCTCTCGCTTGCCCGTTGTTCGCCACTCTCACTCGGCCACGGACCACTTAACAATATAATTGTTACTTTCTTTTTATTTTTATTTTAAAAAGGAAAAAAAAAAAAAAAAAAGGAAAAAAAAAAAGCATACGCCTGGCTGGGAGTCGAACCAGGGGTAGCTCGCTTGTGAGCCTGGTGACTACACCTTCGCTCTAACACTCTTCTTGAAAAAAGTTGGCCAACTTGCCAGTTAGTCAAAATTATCTTCACTTTAAAAATAGTATAAACACTGCCGGTAACTAGACGTCTCACCACTACGGGAGTTGGTGAGCGAATGCGTATGATTGTATCCTTGGCAGCGCTTGCACTGCGGAACTAATTTGGAATCCTTACGCATAGGCTCAATTTTTACAACGTTTTGTTTTAATTTCATAAATTTTGTTCAAACTTTCTGGTCTATCGAAAGTGAGTATAAATAAAGGAAGACCGCGTTTTATTACATTTTCTTCGCCATATTTTAGATTTTTGTCTCGCTTGACAATGTTAACAGCATCTATGACTTTAAATTGCTTGCCTGTTTTTCAGATCATTTACAATGTCATCCTTTAAGCACGACGCATGTAACCCTCTAGCTACAACGCGTATAGGCCTTTCAGATTTATTTTCAAAGGAATACCATTCTATTTTATCGGTATAAAGCTTGTGAGATAATAGAAGGTAACTTTCAGGGTCTTTAACGCAGACTTCCCATGTATTTTTTCTTAGCGAAGTTACTTGGTAGCCCGATAATGGCAACGATTTCATCAAGGTATGCAACTTGTTAAAGTCGTCAATACCGATCACATTAATTGGCGGTGGGGGACGTTGTTTTAGCTGTTTCGCTTCATTAATAATCTCTTTGTCGCGGTTTATTATTTCAGGAGAGGATACAGCTTTCCTCTTTTTTACTGGTCTTTTCTTTAAGATCCAGTCAGTTTCGCGACTGAGTTCTTCTTCATCCGTGTGGTATTCCGAATTCACGGGGCCGTTTGAACTTGGTTTTGGCTCATTAGGTATTTTAAATGAACTCTTCAGAGTCATATTTTCTTCCTTTAGATGGAGAATTTCTTTACGAAGCTCTTCGCAGAGCAGTTCGACATTGTTAAGCCTTGTTCGAAGAACGTCGTTTTCTTCCTTTAGGCTCTTATTTTTCATTGAGTCTCGTTTTTCGTGGGCTGACACTTCTGATGTTGTCGAGCTCCTTGAGTCACAAATATTTTTTTGAGATCCAGATGTAGGTGACCTCGTTACCCTTGAACTTTTCCCGAAAGGGTTACACATTTACAATAATTGGCTCTCCCCAGAATCCGTTGAGCCGACCTCCGTAGAGGGTCGATTTTCCAGTGAAACTGAATTGCCACCTGGGGTATTGAATCTTTTCGTTGTACTCATTGCATTTTTGTTGTTTGTATACGCTTTACACTCGGTATACTCGGTACGACAGGCATGCCTTACCTCGGGTATATTCTGACCCCTAACCCGGAGGGGGTGTATAAGCCATTCTTGGCAATTGTCAGATCATCACGAGAGGAAGACAAGTGAATAATCATTAAGGGTTGCTACGGCTAGGAACCGAACCCAGACCTTCTGCGCGGCAATTCATCGCACTAATTTGTGCTGCTCCATTCGCTTCGAAGAGGTTATTGCTTCATCCTGATTTGCAGCAGAAATGGACGATCTGTGCTATGGGGATTGTAGCTGAGGAGTCTGTTACGACTGTTGCTGATCGCGGGCCAGTGGCACAGAAAGTGGATGATGATCTCCTCGATGCCTGGATCACCGCATTTCCTGCATATTTGGTGCGAGTCAGTTAGGTTGATTCTATGGGAGTGCTTACCCAGCATATTGTGACCTGTTATCACACTCACCGCTATAGAAATGAAAGCTCTGTTCAGAGCTATAACCTTGTTAGATTTGCTAACGCTTAATTCTAAATAAATTTTTAAAGTTTTGCCATCTAGATTTTGTTGCATTTTGCGTGTATCTAGTAATTTTATGTTTTTTGAAAGCAAGTGGGGATCTAACACTATTGACGCATAAGGAGATGCAGCTGGACGATTCTATTTTGGCTAGATCGTCTTCATTCACATTTCCTGGATTGTTACTATGTCATGGCACTCAGATAATTTGGACTTTATTCTGGTTACATAGATTCTTTAGCTCTGTGCGGCATCGTCCATCTACTCGTGATTTTATTATGTTGGATGCCAGTGCTTTTATGGCAGCTTGACTAGACGATTCGGCAGCTTTGAGTATGGCTAGGGTCTCTGCTTATAATACACTTTTTCGCATAGGGTTCGCCCGATTTCGCACTTTCGAAGTTGCTTGAGATAGAGCTGCGATTATTCTTTAAGAGTCCATCCTCTCTAAGATTGATCGCAGATGATTTATCCGTGCCGAGAAAGACGGTTCGGTGGACGAAGCAAAAATTAAAACCGAAGTGGGCCCGATATCCGGAGTTCTACCTTTAGATATTGGGATTAAGAGCACCCAATCATACAGATCCTAAGCACGGCCGAATCACATTGTGACCTTAGATAAATACATTGGAGAGAGGGTTTTGGCGTTGGATGTTTTGTGTTGGACCGTATTTAAAGCGTCGTTCGTCGATTGGAGTGAAAAATTCTTCGAAAAATCTTTGGACTAGGAGAATGGACACCAATACTCTGGCGAACAGATATAAAATTTCTGGAATTAACCACCTATACAGGGCTTTAAACCTAGCTTCTCTATTCATTTGCATGTGCGAAGTTTTATTTCTACTACGAAGAATGGGACCTTACAGTTTAAAGTCTTTTCCGAAAGGCAAATTTGAGAAGCAACTGCCTGCAGTTTCATACTCCTGTTGTAACAAAATGCGTTTGGGAATTGTGTCGTGGTGGTGACGGACAAACACAAGCGCTTTCAACCATGGCGACAACTTGGTGCATATTTCCTTAACCATATATTATGTTTGAACCGCTTTTTAAAATCTTGATGTCAGCAGATGCGGTTAAAATCGAGTCTCTACATTAAGACACCTCTTCCTTTTTCAAGACGGCACCAGAAGATTTCCTAAGATGAAGTTAATGAAGGCATCTTTAGCCCCAGTTGGGATGGATAAAGCTAACAGCTTATTTAAGCTGGTCCGACATATTTGGACAATAGGTCAACTAGAAAACATAAAAGATGGTCAGGCCCCCGAACAGAGATAGTGGCAGATGAGCCAACGGCAGCGGTCAATCTCGTATTGGATACTGTTGTCCTAGGGGTACCTAAAAAATTGAAACTGACACACTAAGTTGTGAGCTGTCCCGTCAGGGTAACTTCCGTACCACGTAAGAAAAAACATAGTTTTTTACAGAGACAATACCCTTGGATATGGGATCCCCTCAAGTAGTAACCAGAGTCGGAACGGACCACGGACTGCGTTCGAGTATGTAGTTGGAATGTACCCCGAATACCCCGAGTGCTACTCAAAAGTTTGAATTTTTCCTCGCGCTGTGAATGCCATAACATAACATACGATCAGCATCAGGAATGCGGATTAGGAAATATATGACATTTAAGCAACTATCGCCAAAGCCTGCAGATTTTTTTTTGTGCCAAGCTGGAAAGTGATTGGCCGGCTGTGAACCCACAACAGCCTTATATGTGCAGACACAGTATTGCAGGACTATCAAGGAGGAATTTTACGACCTGTCTGAAATACGATGTGAAAATCATGTTTGGACTGTGAACTGCAGCAGAGCAAAGCTTAGCCACAACATAAGCAGCACTATAGGTTTCCCTGACCTCAAATCCACAAAGCAACCTGGCGATTTACATATGGTCGAAACACCAACCAAATCGACCATGAGCGCACAGTATAATCAGAGGGGGTGAACATCGACTCCAATCGATCATGTTCTCTTTGCAGTCAAATTCAGAGCAGGGCTGTTCATATAGAAAATGCTATAAATGGAACAGAAAAGGAGACTTCACGTTGGTCGCCTTAGAGAAGCAGAGGCAATCAAAGTCTACAAGGCACAACTGAGTGAGGACTCAAGTTCCATCAATATGATCGTGGTGGCCGAATCCCCCATTGCCGGCCAACCAAACCCGAAAAGATGCCCGTGGCAGAAAAGCCAACTCAAGGCTCTACTTCGCAAAACTTAGGCGGCACAAGATGAGAATCCAGCCAGAATTAGAGAAGGGAAGACAATCGTATGTAAACCTTCCAGCTTAAGGCAAATCAACTTCTCGCGATAAGTAGAACATAAGTCAATAAAAAAAAAAAACTAAACAACTATGTTCCTACTTTGAAGCCATGCAGCTGGCTCGAAGACTGTAAGGAATATCCACCTCCAGCAGCTGCTTGAAATGGCATGAGAGTTATAGAGGAAGACACCCATCCACATCTAGCCAATGAAGAGGTACCTTCCTCAAGTATAAAATTATTAAGAGCAAGGTAGCCAGTTCTGATGGATTATAAGTGGAATCAATGAAGAGGTAAGCCTCCTCCCACTATAGAAGAATTCAACGGATCAATCAAACAGCTGACGAAAAACTAGGTAGTCGGTTCTGATGGATTATAAGTGGAACTCAATGAATAGTTAAACCTCCTCCCAGTATAGAATAATTCAGCGGATCATCAAACAGCTGAAGAACAACAAGCTAGCCGGTTCTGATGGATTACCAATGGAACTCAAAGAAAAGGTAAACCTCCAGCAGTATAGAAGAATTCAGCGGATCATCAAACAGCTGAAGGTAGCCGGTTCTGATGGATTATCAGTGGAAATCAATGAAAAGGTAAACCTCGCCCAAATATATAAGAATTCAGTGGATTCATCAAACAGCTGAGAGCAACAAGGTAGCCGGTTCTGATGGATTACCAATAAACTCCATATCAACTACAGATGCATATCCTTGCTAAATGTCTCATATAAGATCATAGATGATCCAACGTACTGAATAAAATTCTGAAGACATTGTGCAACACACTTATCGGCACGTGCCAGTGTGGGTTCCGGCAGGTCAGATCGACCTTCACACTAAGGCATATCCTGGAAAATACCAACGAATTTATAGTACAGACCCATTATTTTGTTTTTGACATTGAAGAAGACTATGACGATGGATGCTGCATGAAGATCTTATGACCAACTTCGGTATTCCACTTAACACGTGGTAGAAGCAGCATATCTGAACTTTTTTTTAACATATTAGTCCCAGGCTGAATAAAGATTCTTCCTTGACTTGGCATTTATTTATTTTTCTCATTACTTTCTCCATAAAACAGATCTATACAGGATAAATTACCCTTTTCTGGATTTTTTCCACAACAAAAGTTCGTCGAGTGCTTCCTCCATAAGAGAATTCGAACCCAACCTGGCAACCTCTTGCCGCAGTTCCGTATCCAATAACTCCAATCTATGCTCAGTGTATTTTAAGCTTCCTGCACTTGTCACCAGATCTCGACAGCGATTTTTCAAAGTCATATCAGAAGTTTTTTGCTTTATAATGTCCAGAACCTCTTCTTTAAACTTGTCATTCTGCACAGCATGCACAAGAGGAAAGCCAAATCTCCCCGCGGTAATGTCATCACTGATATTACAATAGTCATCCCAAATTTGGGTGTAAACTCCAAGTAAAACGATCAACTTATCGAAATCCATCTTAGTCGGACTAAACATCTCCATCAACCTTAACGAAAGCCTATAGAGTACGCCATATTTTCGTACCGCCATCAGCTTTAGCTCAAGCTCTGTGGGAATTTTAAAAGTATCCCTCCAATTGATGTCAACTCCAAGAGCTCGATGTAAGTCTAAGACATGTTCCGAAAATACTTTAGGTGCTTCTGGATGATCCAAGAAATGGGACATTTCCAGAGCCTGCATACTGGCATAAGTGCCTGCGTTTATGACACTGGCGATCCCATATATCGGATGCGTCAGAAGTCTCCCACGCCGAAGTAGAGTCTTTCCTTGCATATCATCCATCAAGGAACTGGCATTGTGCAGCAGGTGTGTAATTTCCGAAATCAGTTTGAACTTCTTGTGAGGAATCTTGAGCCAGTGGTTGAATGCACGTATGAATTTTAAGACGATATCTTTGTCTGGAGTTTGCTCTATATAGGTGACCGGTTGAAGAAGAATCTCATCCTCAGCATGTCTCTTGGATTTATTTATTGACAGTTCCAGTATTTCGTTAATATCGAGCATTTTTTTATGATCTACAAGAGTTTGACGTAAGTTATTAAATTTTTTTTACGCTTTTGACTAAGCCTTTGGGAGTAGAATGTCGTTGCTAGACTGTATACCAAGTTAATATTAACTAAGTTTAAGGTGATTGTTGTTCATCGTTTATATGAGGAGGGTTTTAGCCTCAATTAGAGGGCATATAACTATGTTATTTTAGTGTGCATCTACCCTGCAATGCTTATTAAGTAATACATTATTTTTTAAAGACCACAATTAAGTTTTTGATGAGCTTTATATTTTGTATGTTTTATCGGATGAAGCAGGCCTGGTGGAAGGAACGTATTTTAAAAAGGGCCCGTCTACGAGGCCCCTTTGCCAATGACATTTGCTGATTATGCAACAAGTTAAGGAGGAAAGACCACATTAGGCGTGTGTTCCATTTACAAATCTCTCAGAAATTCCCCTCCGCTAATTTAGAGGAACAAAAGTCCCTGTTGGGGGAAACTCTTTCTGTCAAAATAACAGTTTCCTTAGTTCCATGCTTATTATAATAATGAATTCCCTTCCTCATTCATACAAAATAACCACTAGCCGAAAGCCGAAAGGGTGAGAATACGAATCCAAAAAATGTTGGTCTTTAGGCGCAAAGTTTTTTAAGCACTCTTTATCTTTAACAATATTGAATAATCTTCAACATTAGGTAATACTATAAAAACAAGTGTCAAAACAACAAGATGGAGATACTATTTATCAAAAAATTATATAAGTCCTATTTATCAAAGATTGAAATCATCCATTTAAGTTGCCTTAAAGCCAAGCAAAATCCAAAATTGACAACGAATCATCTCCAAAAATGTATGATGTTCCATTGTTTACATTTTTTTGTAATTCATAATCGGATCTTGAAAAACTTACAGTACATTGTATACATACAGGGTGGCGCACCAATTGTGCTACAATAAGAAATTCAAATAACTTTTCGATGTATTTCATTTATTTTTTTTTATTGGTTAGAAAATTAAATTTTATTTTAAATAGTTAGTTGTTTTTAAAGATTATAGATCGCAAATGTGGAGGTCATTTGCGATCTCCAACGCATATGCGGCACCTGATCAAAAAATTATTCATTGCGGCCTGAAGAGTTGAAGTTGGGATCGCCTCAATTATTGTCGTTATGGACTGCTTTAATTCAGTTAAATTCCTGGGCTTCGTTTTATACACCTCTTGCTTGACATAACCCCATAAAAAGAAGTCTGGTGCAGTCAGGTCAGGTGACCTTGGGGGCCAGCAAAGAGTGGAGTTCCTAGAAATTAATTTGTTTGCGAATTTTTTGTTTAGCTCCGCCATAACTGGTCTGGCTATATGTGCAGTTGCTCCATCTTGCTGAAACCAAACGCTGTTGAATGGTCTCATGGAGCATTTCTGGATTAGACTCTTTCCATATACGGCAATTTTGCTTGTTTACATTGCCGTTAAGATCAAAATGGGCCTCATCAGACATGAACAAACAATTGATCAATGTGTTGTCTTCTTCGGCCATTGATATCATTTTTTGGCAAAATTCCAGGCGAACAGGCAAATCCTGAGGGTTTAACTTGCTAGTAATTTGGACTTTGTACGGAAACAAGTTTAAATCGTCATGAAGTATCCGTTGTAATGACCGTCTACTAACTCCAATTTGCCCCGATAAGTTTCGGATCGAAACGCTCGGATTGGCCTGTATTGCAGATGCTACTGCTGCGATTGTATCCTGAACCCGAACATTGGCATCTCGATGGTACAGCCTTCGTGCGATGCTTCCAGATTCGGCAAACATGTTTACAAACCTCATAATGGTCCATCTACTCGGGGGATTACCGCCAAACTCCCGCCTAAATTCCCTTTGGACGGAAATGACGGACTGCAAAGCATGGTACCGTTGCACTTTCCAAATTCTTTTCTCCGTATCCCAAGCATCCATTTTTATAAATCTAAATAGTAACCTACAAAATAAAAAAAAAAAAATAAGCCGATTACTCACACAGAAAAAAAGTTATTACGTTTTATTTTTGTAGCACGATTCGTGCGCCACCCTGGCAAGTGATGCTACCTCATGGCTTATTCCTTCCATAAGACAGCCATCCCCTAGCATCACGTAAGTGTAGTGATTGAATCTGAATTGCTTTTTAAGGATTGATTCAGCAAGTGCCATGCCATATGTAAAGTAAAATAATAGCAATACTCAAAAAATGCACCAAATCATCTCCAAAAATGTTGCATTATTGTTCCTAACCTTACTCCATAACAATTGCGAATATTGCCATAGTGTGCGTGTGTTGTCATGTGAATTTTTTATTTGTTGACTATACACTCTCTTCTTGTGAGAGACAAGAATTTGGTGAAATTTAATGACGTCATCAATCTTGTTTCGACTTTTAAACAAGTATATCAGTTTTATTTTTGATTATACGAGTAAGGAGGAAGGTTTGAGCAAAGAAATGCTGGATGGAGAAGAGTCGGTGAGGTGGAAATTTTGGAAGTATGGTACATTACGTGCGAAAGGAAAGGTCGACCGATTATGATTGTCGGGTGGGTAGAAAAGTCGTACTACGAGTGGGAACCTTTTTGTTTAGATACTGAAGTGGTATGGGGTTAACTTCACCTCCGCGCAGAATGTTTATTGCAGAGTTTTGTCTGTTGAACCTAGCGCCGTCCAGTGAATCCACATGTCGTCCACGTCTGTATAGTTAAATTCAGACCAAACAAAAATTGGTTATCATTGATCTGTATCGCTCTTCGTTGGCGATGGTGTTATCAATGAAGTACGGAATAATGAATCCACCGGCCCAAGATCCACACCAAATAGTATTTTTTGTGAATGCATTGGCACCTGGTAAAGCCTCACGTGGGTTGGCGTCGCCCTATATACCGCAATTCAGGTAGTTAACATAGCCATTCAGTGACTGAACAGATGATAATGGCTAAAACACAATCACGCTTTGGAGCTTCGCTTTACCAACGTTACGCCCAACTGCTTTGCGCACGCTTTGACATATTTATTTTCTCAGCAGTTTCAACTGATTTAAATCTTTGCCAAAAATATCGTACGCCACATGCAGAAAACAACAACAAATATTTTGACAATTCACACTTTTTCCAACCTTTGCTTTGCAGATGGCGCTTTACAGCAACGTTACGTTAAGATTTTACGTTTTTCATTTTGATGTGGAAACTCAACGCCAGGCAAAGCTAAATTGGGATAGGTAACATTGATTTCATATGGTTGGACTAGGTGCGTCAGCCAACGCAACGCACCAAAGCGTGATTGTGTTTCAGCCATAATTGATAAGAGACAAGACAGGATCGAGATGTTGCCAGACAAGAATTTAGGTTTGGTTTTGAATAGAACTCTGACAAGGAATCAAAATGTATGGAATTGTTTGACAACTATAAATGTCATATTATTATACCACTGCTAGCTAAAGTCTAGTCTCCTATACTTTTTTGTGGGTGTGAAACTTTTGGACTCTGCATTAATAAATTAAGACTCCTAGATGATGTAGCATATCACTTGCTTTTATATATTTTTGTAAAATATATGGTAACATTATTTACTTCCAATAATAAATGGCCATTCTTTTTAATAGTCTTAGTAGCCCAATTCGAATGAAGCACTTAAATACAAGAGTTAGTAGCCTCTTCAAAAATCGGACATCGGAAGCCTTAACAAAATTTAATGCTTGTCAGATTGTCAGATTTGATTGCGAGATATGGTGGTAACACTTGTTTATTAAGACAAGAGAAGCCTAAAAGGGAGACCCTCTGAACTGCACCAACTACAGAGGCATAAGTCTCCTCAACATCGCCTACAAGATCCTATCTGCCGTAATAAGTGAACGCCTGAAACCGTTTACCAACAACCTGATTGGCCCTTATCAGTGTGGTTTTAGGCCAGGAAAGTCCACAACCGATCAAATTTTCACACTTCGGCAGATCCTGGAAAAAACTCAAGAAGTCCAAATCGATACCCACCACCTATTCATCGATTTCAAAGCCGCATATGACAGCATTTATAGAGACGAACTGTACAGAACCATGTCTAGTTTTGGTATACCGCCCAAACTCGTCCGTTTGTGTAGGATGACGATAGAGAATTCTCGCTGCTCCATCAGGGTCGGAAACGACCTCACCGACACATTCGATACCAAAAAAGGATTTAGGCAAGGCGATGCGCTGTCATGTGACTTCTTTAATCTGATTCTTGAGAGAATTGTGCAAAACTCCAAAGCCAACACCAGAGGCACAATTTTCCAAAAGTCGGTGCAACTACTAGCATACGCTGACGATATTGACATCATTGGTAGGACTCAACGTGATGTCATAGCTGTCATCACGAAAGGACTCACAACATCGACGAATTGGACAGAACGTCACCATTGGCAGATATAACTTTGAGGTAGTACGGGACTTTGTCTACCTCGGCTCCGCTATTAACTCTGACAACAACATCTCGTCAGAAATCAAACGAAGAATTACTTTTGCCAACCGCTGTTTCTTCGGGCTAAGAAGGCAATTTAGTAGTAAAGCCCTCACTCGAACTACTAAGGAGATCCTATATAAGACCATGATCATCCCAGTCCTGCTCTACGGCGCTGAAGCATAGACCGTATCAAAAGCGGATGAAGAAATCCTTGGCAGATTCGAGAGGAAAATTCTTCGAAAAATCTTCGGTCCCGTTTGCGTTGACGGGCTATGGAGACGAAGATTCAACCAAGAACTATACGAGCTGTACAGACATGCCCCTGGTCAAAAAACTCCGCATTGGACGTTTAAGATGGCTAGGACATGTAGAACGAATGGACACCAATACTCCGGCTCGCAGAGTCTTCGATTCCCAGCCAGACGTCGGACGCAGTAGAGGAAGACCTCGCCTTAAGTGGCGCGCACAAGTGGAAACCGACCTCAACCAACTTGGAGTGCGCAACTGGAGGCAGTTAGCTAAGGACCGGGCTAATTGGAGAGGCATGTTGGTTGAGGCCCAGGTTCATTCTGGACTGTAGCGCCACTTAAGTAAGTAAGTAAGCCTATTAAAGTATATCAAATACATCATCAAAATTATCCACTCGATCTTTAAAAAAAAAACAATATTAATTCGCTATCACAAAAACACACAATTTCTTCGCATGTAGACCAGCATATTACCTTTGTAATCGGCTGCAACGAGTAAAAAATTGAGGTTTCATAATTCAAATTCCTTCAAGAGTCCACGTGCCTTGTGAACTATTTTTGCTCATGATGGATGTCTGACAATCATTGTGTTATACTACTTTCACACCGAACCGAAAACTGAATTTTCGCAACATTTTTAGTTTTTTTAAAACTATCTGGTTACGCCGTAATAGTGCATTCACACCGAACCGAAAACTGAGTTTTCGCAAAAACACCTGAAACCTTCATCGAAAACCGATTTTTCCCATACATTGTCAGTTCTCAAAACCTAGTAGGTTACGACGTAACCTTCTCATAATCACTTCGCAGGCGTCATCTCGTTGAAGGTTGTTGGAAAGAACACACCTTTTCATACATTCTACACGTGTTCCACACGTCCCACAAAACAGCTGATGAACTCGCTGAAAGCATTCAGTGGTTTACGTAAACTTTTTGCCGAAAACTCAGTTAATGATTCGGTGTGTAAGCACTATAACATTCATCGAAAACTGAAGATTTTATACATATCCTCAACGTAACATTTCATTGATCGAACAAACTATTACGATATTCCACACGTTCCTGACATCTGACATACTACATTTCGAAGTCAGTTTTTGTTTCATATTTGCAACCTTGCTTGACAGGTATTTTGTGATGATGCTGATTTGAAATTTAAATGGGTGCTTAAATTTGTTTGAAGGGAGTGACGGAGTGCGTCCGGTATGAAAGCGCGAACTAGTTTTCGAAAACGTTTTGCTGAATACATAGTTTTTCATTCGGTGCGGTTTAAAAGGAAGAACTGAGAAACCATTTTTTAATATTTATAATATAGAATAATCTAAAAGGTGTTGTTCTATTGATAGAAGAAGAATAGTTCTAGGATTTATTCAACTTTGAAATATTGGTATCATTCTATGTGACACATCATTTTTAAATTAGTGTGTTGTGACTAAATAAAAGTTTTTTAGTTATTTGAATTCTTAAAGTTCCTCTAATTCTCAACATAGATCCTACTATTTTTAACCAGGCCCACCTTTTCTCTCCACGTCCATGGTTAGTAAATACTTAGAATCTACGTGACACAATTCCGATGATATCAATTTTAATTAAAGCCTTTATTCATAGTTATTACAACAACTCTTTGTAAAAGATCACTGATTCTGATTTGATAGTCAAGGTGACCTCAATAATAATAAAAATTTAACTACTGCGTTTATTCTAACAAATAATTTAATAATTTAATTTAGCAAAAATTATTAGATCGGTGGTGGTGTTTTACAAACGTGAAACGTAGTAGAGATTTACATGTGCTCTTCAGAGTTATCCCAAGCGCTTAAAGATTATCAAAAATATTTAGCCTTATAATTAAAAATTCGAAATTCGAACTCAGAATCCATAGTTTGAGACTTTTGCTTTTCCAGAATAAAAAATACATTTGAAGAAAATATGAAAATAAAATTGAGGCGGTTCTGAGCAAAACAGTTTTAACTGATACATTTGAACGCATTCCAACCAAACCTAGGGGATAAAAATTCTGTTTCAAATGACCACGAAATAACTTGGATTGTGTTTCATTCGTACGCTACGACCTACGTTTCTGAATGAATATCTAAATGACTCACATTTGGGTTGATATGATGCGCTTGGCTGGAATTGAGCATTTTCGATTGGGATACAAAAAGCACTCTTTTTATACTCTAGATCACTTTTTTTACTCTAGATCTATTTTTCTCGTTTTCGATTGGGATACAAAAAGCACTCTTTTTTTACTCTAGAGTACTTTTGAAGAATATGGATTCCAAGTCAGATTTACACCAACATGCACCAACACATAAACATTTAACATCTGACTTAATATGTCAATTTGAAGTTTGCATTTCGCAGTTTGATGATTAAAAAGTGATTTCGGGGAAAACTATAATTAGAAATTAAAATATTTACCATATGGTGTCTTAAAAACGGTTTGAATCTGAACCCTACAAAGTGCCAGCATATGTCATTTTCACGAAAACGCGCTCCATGTAATTTTAAATATACTCTGTCCGGGCACACTCTCTGTCGTGTAGACAGTTTTAAAGATCTTGGTGTTTATTTTGATCCCAAAATGGAGTTTAATAAACACATTAACGTTATCGTCAATAAATCCAACTCCATGTTAGGATTTATAAAAAGGTGGTCAAAAGAGTTTACTGACCCATATGTCACTCTTTCACTCTATAATTGTATAGTTCGCCCTCACTTGGAGTATGCCTCACAAGTTTGGACACCCTTCTATGTAGTTCATTCGAATAGAATTGAATCAGTCCAACGTAAATAAGATTTGCTTTGAGAGGACTTCCATGGGATGATCTACACAATTTGCCTCCGTATAGGTGTCGAATTAAACTGTTGCAACTATTGCCTTTGTCTCAACGTAGACTTAACAATGACATGGTTTTCTTACACCAATTATTATCAGGACAAATTGATGCTCCTGATCTTTTAAGTGTCATTGGTTTTAATACCCGGTGAGGTTCCTACAACCTGCGTAGATTAAATATATTACATATACCTAATCATAAACAGAACTATGGTATGCATGAGGCCATTAGTCGTATGAGTAGGGTATATAATAAAAATAATGATGTAGTTGAACTACATGTTAGTAAATGTAGTTTAAAAAATACTCTGCGAAATTGTATGCTAGAGTCATAATAAGTGTATGTAAAATTGTTATATAGCTAAATTGTAATTTCATCGTTTACTGACTTTGTTAGTGTTGTCAAACTTAATATTTTTGGATAATCATGTTCTAAAATTCATAAGCTTTGACACCAACTCGCCAATGGTTGAGTTTATAAAAAAAGCCGATAGCTAATAGCTATAATTGCGGCCTAAAGATAAACAATAAGCTGTCAAATGGCACACTAACACACACAGAAAACCAGAGTAACCTCTTTAATGTTCGATTGGGACGGGTAAAATCTGTAATCTGAGAGTAAATCTAAAAATCCCAATCGAAAACGCTATTACTCTGAATTACATTTAATCTAGAGTTGACTCATAAGCAGATTTTTTGTACAAGATTAGTTTTGACTTCATGAGTGGTAATTCAATATGATAACACTGGTGATTTATCGATTTATTGAAATGTATCGATTCTGAAAAAAACTAAGTTGTCAGTTGTTTGGTTTACATAACAAAATGCATTAGGGATGAACTATAGCTCGAATAGCTCCGTACGACCACGTCCGTAAATGTGCCAAATTGTATTGATTGACTATAAAAGCGTTTCTCACAGTTTCATCCAGTTTCGTTAAATTTTGCTCAAACAAGAAATATTTATGACAGCTCAACGAAAACGAAAGCTATATGACTGCCAAATGCCAGTCGTTAAAAAAATAAGAGTATCGTAAAACCTACAACTATACTAGTTTTACGTAATCGAATTTCAACGAGAACGAAGTGATATCAACGATATTCGTTTTATAAAACCAGTTTGTGCGGATCAAATAGGACGAAAAGGAAGAAAAGTGGAACATACTGTGTACTAGAGGTAGTCTGTTACCACAACTGGCTATGCAATTTTGAATATATGTCGAAAGAATAAATTACGGGAATGGATGCACTGTAGGCTGACGACGTTGAGAACTATGAGCCAGCTCCAAATCAATTTAAAAATTTAATAATATGTTCAAATAAATACAAAAATCGTCTGTCAAAAACAGCTGATCATTAAATCCAGGGTAACTCACAAAATTTGCTGGGTTAACTCAAAGTTAGCTCTAGATTTTTTTTCGGTTGCGCCTGGAGGTGAGGAATCTTCAAACGATACCAATGGCCCGTACCATTGGTTATGCCCTATTCATATATTTTCTGACCTGGCAATATCGGTCAATATGCCAATGTGCTTAACCTCACCACTCAGCAGCGTTGCCGAAAGTACTCCCATAGGAGTATTGTACTACTTTCAACACCTCCGTACTCCCGTACTCCTCCTTTCACATTCGTACTCCTATTTTTTAAAGACCTAAAATATCATACACTTGCAGCTAGGTGAATATCAACCAAAATTCACTTAAAATTCAAAACTGTCATCAAGAAGTGATTTTCATTATTTCTTGTGTGTTTATTCCCTATCCCATAGCTGTATAATTGTTTTGATTTAATAATTTTTTTATTTAATAAAACTGAAATTCACTTGTGATCACTTTTTATTTTTAAACCAAATGTTTTACATCGTTCAACTGCATGCTGTCGCGTTTCAAAAACATGACGCTCTATTTTTAAACATGCAAAATGTGTTTTCGCAATAAATACTCAAGGGTCTACCTTTATTGATCTTTACAATCATTTTCGTTTAACAATATACCTTAAAGTATATGATTCGACTCAGAATTGCTAGCTGAGTCTTTCTAGCCTTTCTGTCCATCACCAATTTTCAGGCCTTAAAAATCACGCCCGCTTTTCAGTAAAACGTTGTTTTTGGCCAAACGGTAAAGAACTTTCAAAACGTTTTTGTAAAACATATTTTGAAAATCTCAAAACCTATAATTCATACATATAAATCTTTAAGCCAGGCCCCCTTTTTCGGGCGTTTTAGTAAACAACGGTTTTAGGTACAATTTAAAAAAGTTTCGTAAGTAATTCTATGAACATTTCGTCTATACATCATTTTAACTCACTATACTTGGGGCCGTTTTCGTAAACTATTTGTTAAAACGATCCCATAGATAAAGGCTTTTTTTGTCGAACCAAGAAATAAGATAAACTTTCTTAATCAGATGTGACATTTTCTATATTTCTTCTCCATTCAGTTTTAGACATATATAAACTTTTTGGGTCATTTATTTTAGGGATGGTTGAACAGACAATTTATATAAATATTTTATGGTTCGACAAAAAAAATGTTTTTCTATGGCTGTGCTATGGGGTAGGGTCAGCACTGCCAGATTTTTTTCGGGCAAAGCCGGATTTTGAAAACTTTTGATAAAAGCGGGATTCTTACGTCCAAAGCGGGACATAAAGAGCATAAGTAGTCAGTATGTTTTTCTAATACTTATCTTTTTAGTTGAACCGAAGTTTACATTTGCATTGTCAGCCTCATATGAAGTTACTTGAGCTATGTTTATCCAATGTTTCCTAAATACCTTTGTTATTTGGTAAGCTGTTTCA
Organism: Rhingia campestris; assembly: GCA_932526625.1. NCBI lineage: Eukaryota > Metazoa > Arthropoda > Insecta > Diptera > Syrphidae > Rhingia > Rhingia campestris. The sequence continues at coordinate 43,422,354 of OW052185.1, forward strand.
TCATTACTTTCTACAAAATCCAATAATTTGTTTTGTATGCCTTTCTCGAAACTAAAATATCGCAGACATATTGCTGGCATCCATTGAAATCAAATATAATGAATATTCTTTAAAATTTTGTATTGCATCCTTCAAAATTATTTTGTCAATACTTCAGAAACTATTGCTTCACTCTTCGTAATACCGCAATTCATATTCATAGTTGCTATGATTGCTATGATATTTAAAAGAGAGGAATAAACATGTCTTGAAAGCGGGACTGTGCCTGTCCCGAGCGGAAATTTAATTTTGGGCTAAAAATCGGGACGTCCCAACAAATCGGGACGTCTGGCAACGCTTGGTAGGCTATTCAAATGGTTTTTGTAGGAAAACACCCCCAAAAATTGAATCAAAATGATATATGGCAACGAAATGTTTTTTTTGGCGAAAATCTCATTTTTTTTAATAAAACTCCGGCAAAAATTGGTCAAAAACTATATGTGAAGGAAATATAGATAATGACATAGTCTAAATTTCTTGCTCAGTCACTTTTTTTTTAAATTTCTTATGATTTGGTCAGAAACGACGTTTATTCTGCTTCGTTGGAAAGAGAGTCTATACACTATATTTCAACACTCTATCTTAAAATGCAGGTATGTAAGGGCCAAACATCGGTGATTCACAAACGAACGGATGGACAGACAGAGAGACATTGCTAGATCGACTAAGAATGGCTAGCTGATATACTTTAAGTTACTTACTTACTACTTACTTAAGTGGCGCTACAGTCCGGAATGAACCTGGGCCTCAACCAACATGCCTCTCCAATTAGCCCGGTCCTTAGCTAACTGCCTCCAGTTGCGCACTCCAAGTTGGTTGAGGTCGGTTTCCACTTGTGCGCGCCACTTAAGGCGAGGTCTTCCTCTTCTGCGTCCGACGTCTGGCTGGGAATCGAAGATTCTGCGAGCCGGAGTATTGGTGTCCATTCGTTCTACATGTCCTAGCCATCTTAAACGTCCAATGCGGAGTTTTTTGACCAGGGGCATGTCGCTGTACAGCTCGTATAGTTCTTGGTTGAATCTTCGTCTCCATAGCCCGTCAACGCAAACGGGACCGAAGATTTTTCAAAGAATTTTCCTCTCGAATCTACCAAGGATTTCTTCATCCGCTTTTGATACGGTCCATGCTTCAGCGCCGTAGAGCAGGACTGGGATGATCAGGGTCTTATATAGGGTTTCCTTAGTAGTTCGAGTGAGGGCTTTACTACTAAATTGCCTTCTTAGCCCGAAGAAACAGCGGTTGGCAAGAGTAATTCTTCGTTTAATTTCTGACGAGATGTTGTTGTCAGAGCTAATAGCGGAGCCGAGGTAGACATAATCCCGTACTACCTCAAAGTTATATCTGTCAATGGTGACGGTCTGTCCAATTCGTCGATGTTGTGAGTCCTTTCGTGATGACAGCATATACTTAGTCTTACCCTCATTTACTGCTAAACCCATTTTCGCCGCTTCCTTCTCTATACTAGCAAACGTGGCTGTGACATCACGTTGAGTCCTACCAATGATGTCAATATCGTCAGCGTATGCTAGTAGTTGCACCGACTTTTGGAAAATTGTGCCTCTGGTGTTGGCTTTGGAGTTTTGCACAATTCTCTCAAGAATCAGATTAAAGAAGTCACATGACAGCGCATCGCCTTGCCTAAATCCTTTTTTGGTATCGAATGTGTCGGTGAGGTCGTTTCCGACCCTGATGGAGCAGCGAGAATTCTCTATCGTCATCCTACACAAACGGACGAGTTTGGGCGGTATACCAAAACTAGACATGGCTCTGTACAGTTCGTCTCTATAAATGCTGTCATATGCGGCTTTGAAATCGATGAATAGGTGGTGGGTATCGATTTGGACTTCTTGAGTTTTTTCCAGGATCTGCCGAAGTGTGAAAATTTGATCGGTTGTGGACTTTCCTGGCCTAAAACCACACTGATAAGGGCCAATCAGGTTGTTGGTAAACGGTTTTAGGCGTTCACATATTACGGCAGATAGGATCTTGTAGGCGATGTTGAGGAGACGTATGCCTCTGTAGTTGGCGCAGTTCAGAGGGTCTCCTTTTTTGTGGATCGATATACTTTAAGTTATATAATGTTAAAAACTTAACTTAAAAACAAAACAAATATACCCCTATGGGAAAGAGTATACAAAGTTGTTGTGCACATATTTATTTTTAAAGACTAAAAATTCTCTGTACTCCTAATTTTTTTCAAAATCCTCCCCTTGTTTGGCTGCAGTACTCCCTTATAATATTTCTCTCCGGCAACACTGCCACTCAGAGAGGCACTATGAGAACTGGCCGCTCATATTTGTATAAAATGCATCTCTCTCTTTCTTTTTATTTTTTTGTGGTCACTACGACTAAGTTATCTTAAAAAGTAGTCTACGCTTCTGTAGTGTTAATCGCGTTTTGGTAGGTCTAGGTAGCTTTCCATCGAACGCACCTACTAATACCGTCATTATATGCGGTTTTTCCTTATGGCGCTAGGTCGAACGGTCTTGTTCTTTGTAGTCGGCGCTCAAGGTTTGTCACGCCCAGACTACGGATTATTTCATTATTGCAATGAACATGAATACGAGTACGAAGTTTACGAGCAAAGTTTGTTACTTCGTTACTCACGGTATCTATTCCTAGATCTCTATGAATATCACTTAGATATTGTCGGCAGGAGCGAAATGAGTCTACATGATTTCTTGTAGTTTGCACTTTTCCCCGGTTTCAGAACCATAATGACTTCGGCGATTTTCCATTGTCTTGGAACATATAAAAGTCGCAGACAAGTATTTGTAATGTAGAGCAACTTAACTAATGCTTTTTTCGGTAGTTCTTTCATAATTTCGCCAGTGATGAGATCATATCCTGTTGTTGTTTTTCAACTTTCTTATTGTCATTCGATGCTCGGACTCTAGATTAAAATTGATTAAAATACAAGATTATGGGGTAATCCCGGGTCTAAGTCAATATAACTTTGGCATGCTCTTTTTTACCTTATTGACAAGTTTGTGATCGGGGCAGATCGCATCTGGATGTTATGTTTCACTGTAATTCTTCGTGACTAGACCTTAATGTTTAGAATGACAACTGTAAAAAAGCATAGCTTAACCAAGCATACAATAAAAACGGCTCGTTTAAATATTTTCTTTTTGAGTAGTTTTGAATCGAAAAAACCTTTGAAAGTTACAACACTTCTACTAGTTTTCGAAAAAAACTTCAGTTTTTTGATGAAGGTTTCGGGTATTGTTGTGAAAACTCAGCTCGGTGTGAAAGCTCTGAATCTCTCCGATTTGAAAAATATATTTAGCCCCTTCATAATAAACGCTGATTAGCTAATCGGTGACTAACTTTTGACATTTGCGCGTGTATTTCATTATTGTCATAATTCATTAAATAGAATTCTTGATCTTATATTTGTGGATAATAACTTAAATTGTACAGTCAGAGAAGTTGTATGTCCATTAATTAGAAATTCTATTCATCACATCGCTCTATGTCTTGATTTAGTATGCAGTTTTCCGTCATCACTAAAATCTAATTTTAATAATCATGAAATAATATACAATTTTTCAAAAGCAAATTACAATGCCTTAAATAATTACTTGGGCTCGATTGATTGGTCGAGCGTTCTTTCTGGTCTTCAACTTAAAGAAGTCTATGATACATTTTTAAGTATATTAGACTATGGATTTACTCAGTTCGTTACACTGACTAAGAAAAAACAATATTTTAAGCTACCGTGGCATAATCAAAGGCTGATCAAATTAAAGAACGCTAAAAACAAAGTGTGTAAATTATTAAAAAAGTCAAAATCTGATTTGGACAAAAAACGTTTTTGCCAATTACTTCGCGAAAATGAATTTTTGAATAAGTTCTTGTATAAACAGTATGTTATGAACACTGAATTTAATCTTTCAACGAATCCTAAAGCATTCTGGACATTTTTAAACAACAAAAGAAAGCAGAATGGTGTTCTGCAAAATATGGAATTCCAAGGTACTGTCTCCTGTAGCATTGACTCAACCTGTGAGCTCTTTGCTAAGTTTTTTGAGTCAGTTTATGTCAATCACTCGAATCATTATGTCTCCTCCGAATCTAATTTAAATCCATGTAATGGCAATATAAGGTTGGGATCACTAAATCTTTCGGTTGATGATATTTTGCAAGGCATACCTTATTTGAATACTAGCCAAAGTGCAGGTCCAGACCGTATTCCATTTCATGTGCTTAAGCAATGCAATTTATCCTTGTGCCTTCCATTAAAATTAATTTTCAATTTATCCTTAGAGTCTGGGATGTTCTTAGATGAATGGAAATTTTCATTCATAACTCCCATATCTAGATCTAGATGGTTTGGTGTTGTAGAACGAGGGTAGACTCTGATTGGCGTTAACTTGGCAATGCCCAGTGTTGCAACTCTGACTACACATCAAATGTGCTTATCTTTACCTCCAAGTGGTAACCATCGGATACTGGTCTCATCCAACCGGATTTGACTTGCTAAACGATAAGTGCGAGTGTTGATAACACGACGAAAAACAGCAACACTATAAACACCCTGGTGAGAATGGCACGGATGAATACCCGGCCTGATGTCCCAGGCGAACCTAGATGAGCTGCTCTGACATATTCGGACAACAGGTTGTCTAGGAATTTCAAGGGTTAGTCAGGCCCCTTGAACAGAGATGGTGGCGGATGAACCGAAAGGCCAACGGCAGCGCTCAATCCCGTAGTGGATACTGATGGCCCCGTGTCCTAGGGGTATCTAAAAAATTGGAACTGGCCCTCCAGGTTGGGGGTTGTGCCTTGGGTTAACTACCCACCCACAGAAAAAAAACATGGTTACGAAGCAACCAATAGCCTCGGAAAGGACTGATTTTATTGTTGACGACCCTGCTAAACGAAGAAAGGACAACGACATTCGTATCTGCACCTGGAATGTAAGAACATTAAACAGGAGAGGTGCAGGCGAACAACTAGCGGAAGCCCTAAACTGCTACAAAGCAGACATTACTGCCATCCAGGAAATACGATGGGATGGGCCGGGCAAAAAGAGGATGAAAAACTGTGACATCTACTACGGACCGTGTTATAGTGAGCAGAAACAGCGACTATTCGGATGCGGATTTGTAATAAGTGCCAGACTTAGGCAAGAAGTCTTATGTTTCCAAGACATAAGCGAACGCATAGTAACAATCCGCATCATAGCCAAATTCGCCAACATAAGCCTTATATGCGCTCACGCTCCGACGGAAGAAAAAGATGATATAGCTAAGGATTGCTTCTAAGAGCTCCTCGACAAAACCTATGAGCGACTACCGAAGTACGATGTTAAAATCGTGCTGGGAGATTTTAACGCAAAGGTAGGAAGAGAAGACATCTTTAGAAGTATTGTCGGAAAACATAGCCTACACGACAACACGTCTGGTAACGGACTTAGGCTAATTGGTTTCGCTACGGAACGAAATGCCACTATAGCCAGCACACGGTTTCCTCACCTCGATATCCATAAGGGGACATGGCGGTCTCCAGATCAACGAACGGTCAACCAAATTGATCACATTGCGATAGATAAGAGGCACGCATATTTTGGATGTCCGAACATTCCGAGGAGCTAACATCGACTCGGATCACTACTTTGTAGCAGCCAAGGTAAGAATGCGGATATCCACCACGCCACAACAATCCAGAAATACTGTGAAAAAAATTTAATGTCGGAAGACTGCAATCGCAAGAGACCGCCAAGACCTTCGCACAACGCGTATCCCTTAACCTCTCGATTAACACCATACCACCAGCATCGAATGTCGAAGAGCAATGGCAACTATGCCAACAGGCCATTAGATCAGCCGCAACTGATGTGCTAGGTTTCTCGCGCCCACCAGCAAGAAACCCCTGGTTTGATGAGGAATGCCGACAGATGCTCGCAGCCAAGAACGAGGCCTACAAGACTAAGCTGCAGGTGAAGACGAGAGCTGCCATTGAGCTCTATAGGCAAAGAAGAAGGGAAGAACATCGGCTTTTCAGCAAGAAGAAAAAAGAGCAAGAAAAGCGCGCGATCGAGGATATAGAGAGGTGCCACTCCAGGAACGATGTTCGCAAGTTTTACCAAAGTGTAAAACGTCAAAGCCAAGGATACAAGGCTCGAACAGAATCCTGTCGAGATGAACAAGGAAATATTGTAGTTGAGACACAGTGGATGCTGAGGATATGGAAGAACCACTTCTGCAGACTGTTAAACGGCGATGACGAACAACATTTTGCTGTCAGGCAGAACGAACCATTCAATATTGGCAACGACAGCGAAAACTGCCAACCACCCGACCTGAGTGAAGTGAGGATAGCAATATCTAAACTCAAGCTTAATAAGGCTGCCGGAAATGACGGCCTTCCCGCTGAGCTCTATAAGGCCGGCGGAGATGACTTGGTAAGTAACATCCACCAACTCTGGTCGGATGAAAATATGCCTGAAGAATGGAACCTCAGCATCGTTTGCCCGATCCACAAAAAAGGAGACCCTCTGAACTGCGCCAACTACAGAAGCATAAGTCTCCTCAACATCGCCTACAAGATCCTATCTGCCGTAATATGTGAACGCCTGAAACCGTTTACCAACAACCTGATTGGCCCTTATCAGTGTGGTTTTAGGCCAGGAAAGTCCACAACCGATCAAATTTTCACACTTCGGCAGATCCTGGAAAAAACTCAAGAAGTCCAAATCGATACCCACCACCTATTCATCGATTTCAAAGCCGCATATGACAGCATTTATAGAGACGAACTGTACAGAGCCATGTCTAGTTTTGGTATACCGCCCAAACTCGTCCGTTTGTGTAGGATGACGATATAGAATTCTCGCTGCTCCATCAGGGTCGGAAACGACCTCACCGACACATTCGATACCAAAAAAGGATTTAGGCAAGGCGATGCGCTGTCATGTGACTTCTTTAATCTGATTCTTGAGAGGATTGTGCAAAACTCCAAAGCCAACACCAGAGGCACAATTTTCCAAAAGTCGGTGCAACTACTAGCATACGCTGACGATATTGACATCATTGGTAGGACTCAACGTGATGTCATAGCCACGTTTGCTAGTATAGAGAAGGAAGCGGCGAAAATGGGTTTAGCAGTAAATGAGGGTAAGACTAAGTATATGCTGTCATCACGAAAGGACACACAACATCGACGAATTGGACAGAACGTCACCATTGACAGATATAATTTTGAGGTAGTACGGGACTTTGTCTACCTCGGCTCCGCTATTAGCTCTGACAACAACATCTCGTCAGAAATTAAACGAAGAATTACTCTTGCCAACCGCTGTTTCTTCGGGCTAAGAAGGCAATTTAGTAGTAAAGCCCTCACTCGAACTACTAAGGAGACCCTATATAAGACCCTGATCATCCCAGTCCTGCTCTACGGCGCTGAAGCATGGACCGTATCAAAAGCGGATGAAGAAATCCTTGGTAGATTCGAGAGGAAAATTCTTCGAAAAATCTTCGGTCCCGTTTGCGTTGACGGGCTATGGAGACGAAGATTCAACCGAGAACTATACGAGCTGTACAGCGACATGCCCCTGGTCAAAAAACTCCGCATTGGACGTTTAAGATGACTAGGACATATAGAACGAATGGACACCAATACTCCGGCTCGCAGAGTCTTCGATTCCCAGCCAGACGTCGGACGCAGTAGAGAAAGACCTCGCCTTAAGTGGCGCGCACAAGTGGAAACCGACCTCAACCAACTTGGAGTGCGCAACTGGAGGCAGTTAGCTAAGGACCGGGCTAATTGGAGAGGCATGTTGGTTGAGGCCCAGGTTCATTCCGGACTGTAGCGCCACTTAAGTAAGTAAGTAACTCCCATATTTAAAGCTGGATCTCGACAAAAAGTTGAAAATTATCGTGGAATCTCTAAACTTTCAGCTGTTCCTAAATTGTTTGAGTCTATTGTTACAAAAAAAACTTTACTTTTCAATTAAGGAACAAATATCATTGCAACAACATGGATTTGTTTCTGGTAGGTCCACATCAACCAACTTGACACTCTTTACAAAATATCTCTTTGACTCTGTGGAGTCAGGATATCAAGTGGATGTTATTTTCACCGACTTCACAAAAGCTTTTGACACAATATGTCATAATATCCTCATTACAAAATTAAAATCGTTTGGCATACACTCGATGCTTCTTAAATGGATTTCGAGTTATCTTTCCAATAGAAAGCAGTACGTAAAAATTGGTTGTTCTCAATCTAGGCTCATTGAGGTCTTATCTGGTGTCCCCCAAGGCAGCCATTTAGGGCCTATGCTCTTCAATGTTTTTATTAATGAAACTCTCATTGCTTAGTCATGCTAACTGCCTAATGTATGCCGATGACCTTAAGATCTTTTTGCGTGTTAAAAGTATGTATGGTTGTGAACGTCTTCAAAATGATTTAAACAAACTTGTTTATTGGTGTGAGCTTAATCACCTGACCTTAAACATAAATAAATGTCATTCTTTTTCTGTGTATCGTATACAGAACCTGCATATCTCGTAAAATTGAAATAAAGATCTTGGTGTGATCTTTGACACGAAACTTTCTTTTTCACTTCACATCGATTACGTTGTTGCTAAAGCAAATTCAATGCTTGGTTTCCTGAAACGAACATGTGCTGAGTTCTCTAACCCATATAGCCTTAAGTCTGTTTATATGTCTATAGTACGTCCTTTCCTTGAATATTGTTCTATGGTCTGGTGTCCAATCTATGCGAATTGTCAAATGCGACTAGAAAGAGTGCAAAAGTCTTTTACAAGATTTATTGTAAGACAAATGAAATGGAACCTTGACAGAATGCCGTCTTATTTAACAAGATGTGCGTTAATTGGTTTAGATTCCTTAGAAAAAAGACGAAATTTTCATTGTATACTATTTATTTATGATGTTTTTTTCTTATCGTATAATTTGTCCCGGTATCCTTGAACAATTTAAGTTATATGCGCCAGAAAGAATTCTTCGAACCAGAAATTTGTTATTGAATCCTAGGCATTTTTACAATTATGGTCTTCATGAACCAATAACAAAATGCATAAAACATTTTAATTCTGTTTGTACTGAAATAGATTTGTGTGATGATAGAATAAAATTTAAACTGTCAATTTAAAATATAAATATGTCCTAAAAGATAAATGTTGAACTTTAAAAAATCCGTTGATTGTTAATAATGTAATTTTTATGAATTAATTTAATTATTTATGTAAATATGTTAAATAGAAATATTATTTAAATCCAAATCTGTTAGAGTTAAGCTCGGTAGATAGATAAATAAATAAATATTTCTTATGGGGAGAACTGTCATGTTAGCCATTGATTAGCTAATCAGCGTTTATTAATAAGGGGGTTAGTGTTTGTCTCTATAAATGCTACCATATGCTGTCTTTTAATCGATGAATAGCGTACCGCTTTGGAGTCGCCTAGATTTATTTTTAAAACATTCTAAAGTGTAACGATTTGACAAATAGTGTACTCTCCTCTCCTATAATTACACTGATTTGGGCAGATCAGGTTTCTGATGTGACGTATGCCTCTGTGACTGTGCAGTTTGAAGGACTTCTTTCTTGTGCATTCGTCTACAGATCGCAGTTTGGATTCTTCCGAGATCTCCAAAAAATCTGTAATACAAACACAGATTCTACAATTAATTCTAGAAATTAATTTCCCTTCTGAAAATTGTCAGAATTTGACAGTTCTAATGCTTTTGATAACTTATTTTGTTTCAAATAATTTAATCCTTATGTTGACAGTGCATAGCTCTTACATCGATACAAACGTCAGACAGGTTACATAAAACTTGTTTTTTGGAACATAAATGTATAAATCCCCTTTCAGATATTCCCATTTATTCCTCAATTTAAATTGATATCTCAGAGATTATTTCTCAAGGGTTTGGGGGTCAATAATGCGAATCCCTGCATTCCGCAAATCCATCCTAACCTCAATTAGATTGACGCAGTTCAAATAGGATGACTCTGTAGAAAATCGTATGCAGAGAATCATTTGGGATTAAATTGTCCACAATTACCGACCGATTGAGGTAGAATTTTACCAGAGCATTTCCTGGTTGTGACTCCACATCTCTGTCGATCGGTCGTCGCATTAAATTTCCTCATGACGATTGGCACTCGATTCCGTGCGGTTATACTCTCTGCCAAACGTAACATCTATCGATCTATCGGAGGAGTCGTCCAAACCATCATCATACTTTTCGCTGCTCATCATCCAACTTGGGGTGACTTTGTCAGTTACTCCATCGTCATTTTAAGTCTCGACTTGGGCTATGAAATCAACTTCTCCCGCCTCGTCTAACCGTTCGATATGTTTTACTGAACGACACCGGGATCAGGGACGAACACACCGTTTCAATGTGATTTCTCTAATTCACTACACCCAACGATGGGCCGCTTCGGTCGTCATGTCATAGTCACATAGTCGGAGTCCCAGTATCGGAAATGTGTGCCTTTGGAACGACGGTAAGTCATACGATCGATGGATGGATGCGATGATTCGACACTGAGGGACTGACAAACAGAGAAATGAAATTGAAATTTCCGCGTTCCCAATTTGTTATGATTAGATTTGCGATCCATGTCTGTGTGGATTCTATTACGTTGTTACTACATAGAGTTGGTACCACGAAGCTGGAAAATGAAAATTGGATGTGAAGGAGATCATCACGAGTTGCAAAGGGCTTAGTACCACACTGCTCCCGTTGTTTTGATAATGATGATGATGATGGTGATGGCAATGTCGATGTCGATGGTCGCGGTAAGTGGCTTTCTGTTAGACGCAGTGGGTTCACTCCTTAGGGGTAAATATTGCGGTTCAGCACGAATTGCGAATAGAATCCCGGAACTTTTAAGCTGTGCCGTGATGATTCAAGGGCAATTTTATGTTTCAAATGGGAATAAGTGCGATCGTAAGACGCCATATGGTTTTTAATTTTAATGACGCTCCTCATCCTACTTCGACTAAGAAGAACGCACCGCAATTTACGATTTCCTGCCACTTGGCACTCATAGTTAAAAAAAATGCCTGTCCCATAAATTGTCCAGAAACCACTTGGCCAGAAAGGACTTTGATGGTCATCGAAATAAAAAACCAAAACCAGAACAAAACGTCGGCAACAACCAGCCGGTTGGATCACATAAATTCAGCTCTTAATTAGAAACCGATGATGCGGAGAGGAAGTTCAATCAAAATACATTGCAAGTGAATTTACGGACTAAATGGTTGAGGTCTACGCCACGCGAAGACCATGTTAAGGATGGCATGAGCGCACGCGCAAAGAATCCGTCCCACATATAGCGTAGCGATACCCCAAGACACAATTGCTCTGCAATAATAAAACTACAAGCGTAGCACCGCATTTGGACTAGGGAAGGAATTTTGTGTCGCGTTTCGTGCAGACACTGACCGACCTCCTGTGGTGAACTGTTTACCGATCAAGGTAGACATAAATTAATTTTGTTTGTCCGTGATTTTGTAACACTGTTGCCAGCGAAATTGAAGCGGCAAGGATTCTTTGGTTACATTTTCTTCTATCGCTCATGTTTCGATGGCCTCGTGTCGCGTTTGTAAGGAGATGAGTTCTTACGAGAGGCAATTTGTGGATGTACAGTAAAATTTTTCATATTTTTAAAGGTTTTCAATGCAATCAACAAAATACTCCAGATTATAATTTCGGAACTTCTGGGATTTTGGTATCGATCACTTTATACAACAGGATCGTTCATAGGTGGGATCTACGCCTGTTGTCGACAGTTCTCGATGTTATATGAAACATAAGTTGTAAGTAACTATGGCGCCTACAGATTTGCGATTAAATGATAAAATATAACGAGTGAATCATCAATCAATCTCTTTTTTCCTACTATTCCTGCGCAGCGTATATTTTACGTTTTTGCGCCTTGCTATGAGCCTTTTCTCTTATCTCTGGAACTTGAAAATATCATCATACCAAGGACATATTTTCGGGGGTGGCTGGTAGTCTTTGGTTGATTCGGCTACCTCTTTGATTTATTGCGATAGTGTTTCCGCTGGGTGTTGTTATTGGTGGAAGATGAGGGCACAGCGGCTAGTCTATCACTCAGTTGTTAATTGTAGACTCTGGCAGTATCCGGTACACTAAGGCATCCAACTTGAAGTCTCTTTTTTTGTTTCTTTCGCAGTTTCTTCGTTGTTGGACAGTCGGACTCTGAATTTGGCTGCGACGAGAAAATGGTCAGAGTCGACGTTTGCCTCCCTGAATGTGTACATCCAGGATGTCAGATGCATACCTCGCATCTATGAGAAAATGGTCGATTTGGTTGGCTGTTGACCATCTGCAGATCGCCAGTATGCTTTGTGGATTCGAAGTCATGGGAACCTAGTGGTGCTGAAAACAGTATTACATGTTGCCGCGAAGTCTGTTTGTTGGAAGCCATTATCAGTTGTCATTTCGTGGAGCCTGTCTATGAGGTCGTTAAATTTTTTCTTGATAGAGTTTTCAGTCTCATCGTTAGGGACCTGTGCACATATAAGGCTGCTCTTGCAAAATTTTGCTCTGATGCGGATCACAGCCATGCGGTCACTTACCTGCTTACAGTCGATTACTTTTGACCTGAGTTGCCTACGCATCACGAATTCGCGTCCTAATTTTTTTTTCGTTTTTGTATTCCTGATCCTGTCCAACGTATTTCATGAATCTGACATGTAAGGCGTGATGACATACTCAAGTTTTTGAGCAACCGGGGTTCACAGCGTGCATAGGTTCCAGGTGCATACTCGTAGTCGTTTTCCGGTCGTTTCGGGTCTGGTTGGTATTTAAGACGATCGGTTGTCCTATTTTTTTTAAGGTGGTAAGAAAGTTACGCTGACGGAAGAACCCCCAACCTTGAGTGGCAGTTCCAATTTATTAGTATTGTCCACTACGGAATTGAGCGCTGCCGTTGGCCTGACTAATTCTTGTGATTCCTAGATGACTTGTTGTCCGTATATGTCGAAACAGGTCAAATAGGCGTTTCACTTTGTCCATCCTAACTGGGACAGTGGCACCATCTCGAATATCTTTCTACTGCCATCGTTAGAATGGAATGTGTGCGTACACGTTTTCCTCCGCTCTCATCTGCTGCCGCATGGTCAAAAAGCTGAGATTCGGAGTTATAATTTCATGTAATCGCATTATACCTACCATTTGACCTCGTTAGAAAGGCCAGCACGAAAGCCTGCTTGAAAGCAGCTGATTATGTCGTTAATTTCGACCCGACTTATACGTCTTTAATAAAGCTCGTCTGTACTTTTCTACGTATGTCGATAATCCACTTTTGAGTTATGCTTCGATGCTTTGTTTGGCTAATGACTTTGGGGTAGATCCAGCTTCCTTGCAGTCTCTTACCATATATTCTGTTATGGCTTATCTTGTTATTACATTTACTTGAGTGGCAGATCTTTGAAAGATGAAATTATCCCAAAACTCTCGGCATATTTATTAACCATCAACAAGTAAGACAGTTGAAGTCCATAGAGATTTAACAGACAATGGCATGAACCACACAATCCCAAAACTCCTTCTGTTATCGACTTCCTAGAGATATAGATACTTTCATCGACAGCAATTAGAGAGCGGAGTTAACAAGCATCTGGGAGCTCTATTTCAGAGAATAGAGATGCCTATACAAAATGCAAGCTTTATTATTATATCTACAACTAATGCAATGTTTCTAGCTAATAAATGTTAAAAATGCACTCGGCTACCAAGCTACAGCTAACTAACAATAGAACAGCTTTCCGATATATGCTAATGGAAAGTTTAAAAGGACCGCTTCTTCCAACCAATGACTTTTTTTGGAACTTGAAAATCCATTTAAACCCGTAAATTTCCTGAAAAGATTTTCTAAAACATTCCCAACATTCACTTCATTCAAAAAGTCACAACAAATTCAATTCCACTATTGATTGATCGATAACTGCTTTCAACAACTTATGGCGTTTTCGATTGCTAAAAAAAATATGTTATCGAACGCAGATGAGAAATGTCCAAACGAACAATCGCATAGTTCTCAGAAAAAACTTTTATACTTAAGGATTTTATTGCAATAGAGAAAAACGCTTCCGATAACATATTTTGTTTTAGCAATGTAGAATGCAATTTGTTTTAAAAGGAGTTATCGAAAGCTTTAAGAAATGAAAGAGGAAATCATCATCAGAAAAACTCCATTCGCCTTTTGGTCAGAAATACGTTTTCGGAACGATTCCACAAAGTGGGAGCAGGCGTCAAGGGTAGATTATATCTACTCCTTGTTGCCGAGCTTAATGCAAAATAGATCGTAATGGGCGCGCTGTCAGAGAGACCCTTAAAGATCCTGGCTGTGAATGTAAATTCACTGATTAGGATCGAACGTAGAGCTTATCTTTTCCAGTTGCTTAAAGACCAAAGTCCCGATGTGCTTATGGCTAGCGAAACTAAGCTAAATCAGAAGCATAAATTGACTAATAGCAATTACAATATCGTAAGAAGAGACCGGCCCAACTCCACTCAAGGATCTTTATACGAAAAGGCATCAGTTATGAAGTCATATATAGTGGTGAAGTGCGCCGATTCCGGTTGCTGGAAGCCTGCGTCATATGCATTCCTCTCCAACAAGGGAAGAGATTGTATGTGATAGTGGCCTACGCACCGGAAGCACCTCAGCCTATACTTCTCACAACAGAGCTCGGAAAACTTTTCGAATCTCTGAGACTGAACTCAGTGGAGAACTTTTATCTTTTGGCTGGAGATTTAAATGCCAAACACGAAGATTGGGGAAATTAAATACAAAACCCTCGGGGTAACCATCTATACAATTGGATGGTCCACTACAATGTTGAATATAGGATCGACATTCTCGCCACAGATAGGCCATCGTTTCCGCGAAGCGGTGCTTTTCTGGATCTTTTACTGCGAGACACAAGACTGACTGTTACTGACAAAGTAGGTCAACACCCGCGAAACTTTTTACAGACGATCGAGTACGACAGTGACTGCGGACTCGCCGCCGTAATACAGCTTCCAAACGAGCTTGTGGCGTTGGAGGAGTATGTGCCGGTGCATTCTTACAACTACGGTAAGATGCGCTGGCCACGCTTTACCAACGCCTTATCAAGAGAACTACGTTCGAGGGACATACTACCACCAAACAACCGAAATCTGACAAACAACGAAATCGACAACTACTTACAACAAATGGACGAATAGATCAAAGGACAATGAACAGGACGATTCCAAAATACAAAGAACGTGACATAACGTCTTCGTACAGAAACGCGACCATTGACGCACTGCACAGACAAAAAAAACTTGTACAGGCGACTGACAAACCCACGTGACCCGGAGATTAGAACACTGAAGGCGTCGATCAAAAACATCAACCAATTGATCAAGGAGAACTATCGGTTGTCCATTAATTTGTTTTGAAATAACAGAATTCGGGCCGTAAATTCCAGCGACCCGAGTATGTTTCCACAAATTAATAAGATCTTTAGGAGGAAAGGTCATAACGACCTTCCGTGTATTAAGCTCCAACGAACAACTGACAATACAAACATACTTTTGACAGCAGGAATCGATCCAGGGGAAGCCGTCTTCAACGGCGATTTCTATGTTATTGAAGATCCTCAGGAGAAAGTGGAGGCAGTGGGGCCTGTCTTTCAGGAAGTGTACAAGGTGAATGATAGCATTCGCCCGAACCGCGTCCTGGAAAACAATTCCCTGCTCCATCACTTCTACCTCAGAAATGACATCACGCAATGGCGATCTGAGAACCGCGGTTTCACGCGGTTCGATGACGAAAACTTGGCAAACGCCATAGTCGCGGAGCGAAGTGGGTCTAGTCCCCTGTTAATTTCGAAGGTGGAACTCCAGACCATCTTCGATTCCATAAAGAAAAAGAAGTCAGCGGGAGTCAATGGTATATCCAACATTGTTTTGCGACACTTACCCCCTGAAGCTGTGGACATTTATGCCACGCTGTTCAACAACGCGCTGAATAATTCATATTATCCAGTGCGTTGAAAGACGGCGTTGGTTCATCCTCTCCCGAAAAAGGGAAAGGACAACTCCAATCCGGCAAATTTCCGGTCGATAGGTCTCCTTCCGAGTATCAGCAAGTTATTCGAAAAGATTCTCAATCGGGCGCTGTTCAAGTGGTCTGAGGACAACAATATTATACCAGAGAACCAGTTTGGTTTCAAGGCCGGACATGACTGTATTCATGCCGCCTCCAAAATCGTCTCTGATATACAATGGAACAAAGGAAAGAAACAGTGCACGGGTGCATGTCTGGTTGATTTGGAGAAGGCTTTCGACACCGTATGGTTAGAGGGCCTCTATCTAAAGCTGACCAGACTTGGCATAAGTAAACCACTACTATATATGCTTCATGACATGTTGACTGGTAGAACGTTTGTTGTCAAAAGTGGCAATGTAACTTCTACCACCGAATTTTTCATTAAAAATAATAATTAATAATGGTCTGCAACAGGGAGCGGTGAACTCGCCGATTCTCTTCAGCATTTACACCAGCGATATGATAGATAGTCTTACTCAGGCAATTGCGTTGCGGACGATCTTATCGCGTACAGATCAGCACCTACTGTCGAGGTCATCCGAACTCTTTTGCAGCGGGACTTCGACAAAATCCAGAGATATTGTGATGACTGGAAGTTGAAAATCAACTTTCGGAAACTATCCTGTTTAGGACACCGTTGTCTAGGGCCTCTAGGGATACGAGAAAGAACTGGCGCAAGCTGGTGATCGGTGGACCAAACGGACATCCACTGGCGAGTAAAAGTGTAGTAAAGTACCTTTGCATCTGGCTGGATCAGTATCTATATTTCGGAAGACATGTAGATGCTGCTCTGGCGAGAGCTAGGTGAGCATTTGCCCTGACAAGACTGATTGTTTTATAGCAGCCGTCTTGACAGCAGGGTGAAGGTGATTTGCTACATGTCTCTTATCAGACCGATGATTGCCTATGGGTGCCCGGTGTACGAGTGTTTGAGAGGCAGTGTTTGAGAAGCTGCCTTGGACTTCACAGAACACCAGTATCTGACTACACAAAATATTATTCCAACCAGGTCCTATACAACGGGGCCAACATAAACAGAAAAGACAATTTTCTGGTGAAACTCGTTCGGTTTTACGCGGCAAGAGCGATGACCTCGAGCAATAGTCTCATCTTTAGGGCCTTCTACCCCAATGATGAATATTTTAAGTGCGCGTTTAAGCGGCTTTATTCCGCCTGAAGCTTTCTTATTTTTGGATAGTCGAGGGCTGATACAGGACAGATCGGCGGTTCCGCTAATCTACCACGTCTTCCGAGGAACTGTGGATAGGCGGCTCCTGTACGACCGAGACGTAGTCGCTCAGGGCGGAGGAGAGCGCCTGCGGTTCAGCAGGAGTGTGTCCGATTGGGACCGTCGGAGTAGGTTGCAACAGAAGAACCTGTTGTGGTGGCTGCAACAATAGTTATAGATAGTTGACTTTTAAAGTGAAGAATGGCCGACTTACGTAATTCTAAGGTTTCAGATAAGGTTAAGCTAGGAAAAACAGTCGGGGTGGCGCAAAAAAAATACAAAATGCTTGCTGTGGCTGTTCTAGTTTTTAAGTTATTTTTAGGTAGTTTTAAATAGTTTCTTAGTAGTTTAAGTTCGTTCATAAGTAGTTTTAATTAGTAATTAAGTTTAAATTAAATAAAAAAAAAATCCAAACCAAGTTTTATTTTAAGTGTTTCTTGGTCAAGAAAAAAGATTTAGATTATAAAATAAAGTTATTATATTAGATTTTAGGCCGAAAGGCATTAGTTTTTAAGTTGTTATTATTTAATTTAGGGTATCCGCAGAGGACAAGTAAGTTAGTTAAGTTAGTAGATAAGTAGGCTAGTTTTTAATTAATTTTTGTCTAGCATGTAAGTTAGTTCTAAGTTGAAGAAAAATTAAAATGAAACAAAAAAAAAAAGTTGCCTGAGATACAAGTCCGTACATCCGGTCATAACACACGATCAAACAGCCACAACACAGCCGTCCAAAAATAAATTTCAATGCAGCGTCGGTTGCAGTTGTAGTTAGTACTTGGATGGAGACCGGATGAATAAACCTTCATCGTGATGTTTTTATGTTTCATAAAATCCAAAATCACAGCGTCCCAAAAGAAGTTTCACTTCAACAAAAACAAAAGCGTCTTTACATAGCTGACTTTGCCAACTTCGACCATCACCATCGATTCCTTTTGGCAGATGATGTAAGCGGGGGTATGTTCACTAAGGCACTTCTTCTTTTCTTAGAATACCACCAAATAAGCAGGTGATGCTAGTGATGATGGTAATCAAATGGTAGACAACGCTATTACGAAAGCGTCTTTACATAGCTAATTGGTAATCTTTGCCAACTTTAAACATCACCATTTATTTGGCGACTGTTGTGCGCCCTCTTTCCAGTTCCTTGCAGCAGATGATAACTGCGGGGGAATGTGCTAGACACTTCTTCTTTTGTAAGAAGATAAATGGTGTCAGACCAAACAGAGCATGTAACTTAATCAGAGCATGTAAGTTAATCAGTAGGTCAAAGAAAAGTAAGGCCCTTTTGAACAAGAATGGTAAAGACGATACTCCAAAGGGAATGTTCAATCCTTAAAGTCCCAATCAAACTGGATAAAGTAAGAAACCTTCATGAACTACAAAGATTACTAATGCCCAGTTTCACAGTGAGAGCTTAAGCCTCACGTGGAGCTTAACCTGCGGTTTAACATAACTTTGTGTTTCACAGTGCCGGTTGAAGAGGTAACCACACTTAAATGTTGATAAAATTTAAGCCCCCGATGTTGTGGCTTAACTTCTGTCATAGGAAATTTTGATTGGTTGTTGGATGTAGTAGAGAATTACTCAATGGGTGATGTCCATACTAAATTCCATACATATTCGCAGATTATTCCCGTTTGGTGTATAATCTTAGGCGCGTAACTAATAAATTACCTACGAACCATTCACAATGACTTTTTATACTTGGCTTAGCTAAACCACACTTTTTTGATGACTGTGAAACCCAAAAAACTTAAGAACAAATTTATGATCTGCTTTTTGCTTAGCTAAGCAACGGATTAAGCTCCCACTGTGAAACCGAGCATAAGACACTTAAACTCAGATGGGGTGGGATACCGCCGAGAGGCCAACAGAAGCTCTTAATCCAGCAGTCGACATTGGCGAACCATTTTGAAAAAAAAAAACTGTTCAAAACCAGCCAGAAAAGTCGGAAAGAACTGCTTTTACCGTTACCGACCTTATCAATCGAAGAACGGATAATAATATTCGTACCAGCACCTAAATTAACAGTGGAGGACAAAAGTTGCTACAATATAGACATTACTGCCATCCAAGATATACGATTTGTTAGGCGGGCCAAAAGAAGGGTAAAAACTGTGACATCTATATGGTCCATTTTCTATTACAGCAGAATCAACGATTATTTAGTTACAGAGTTCTAATTAGCGACAGACATAAGAAAAAATGTCTTAAGCTTCAAAAACATCATGATGCGAGTACACATGTGCACAATCAACAAATTTTCTGGTGTGAATTAACGCATTATTATGATCCAAATCAGGGCCAAATTCACCTACATAATCCTTAAAAGAGTTGGCAGTTTATAAAAACGAGTGGTGGGTGCACGACTGGGTCGTACGCAACTTTCTCTTTCACAGCGAGTTGGGCGTTAGATCAAATAGTGCGCATTTTGATTATTAATGCTAAAAATTATATAAAATGTCGAAATGTGATTATATGAACGTTTACTCTGAAATTTGAAGGAATCGGTGTCTATGTGAAAAATAATTATTTTTCGTTATTGGCCAAAACTGAAAATTCCGTTAAGTGATAGTTGGGCTAAAACTAATAATGTGGAATTGTTTAAAACTATAAAAGTAGTATATATATTAAATTTCATTCAATTTGACATAGTAGTTTGCGAGAAATTTACAATTTTCTTTATATGGCCTAAATGACAAAATCCGTTATATGGATTTTCTCGCAAAAACTGGGTATGCAGTTTTGTTGGAACTAATATGCTTATAGTATATATAAAGTTTAATCAAAACCGTTGGAGCCGTTTTCGAGAAAATTGAGGTGATGTGTAATTTTTATATGGCAGGTACCGTTATTAACATGGTTAAAAGCAACCTACATCTTTACGGACATATTGGTTTAGGGCGCATACTAATTATTACGTTAGAACTAAATCGGATTTATATTTTAGATCTATCGGTATAGATTGCTATTTCCATTATTTCCACGCCGGATACCACGACCTGGGCTTGGTATTCTAATTGAGTAGTTCATATCAAAGTCTTAATAAGAGTTTAAGTAACACTATTCTGTTTAATATTTTAATAAAGAAGGCGCGATGATGCTTACTTACTTACTTACTTAGGTGGCGCTACAGTCCGGAGTGAACCTGGGCCTCAACCAACATGCCTCTCCAATTAGCCTTTCGTGTTGACAGCATATACGTAGTCTTACCCTCATTTACTGCTAAACCCATTTTCGCCGCTTCCTATAGAGAAGGAAGCAAACGTGGCTATGACATCACGTTGAGTCCTACCAATGATGTCAATATCGTCAGCGTATGCTAGTAGTTGCACCGACTTTTGGAAAATTGTGCCTCTGGTGTTGGCTTTGGAGTTTTGCACAATCCTCTCAAGAATCAAATTAAAGAAGTCACATGACAGCGCATCGCCTTGCCTAAATCCGTTTTTGGTATCGAATGTGTCGGTGAGGTCGTTTCCGACCCTGATGGAGCAGCGAGAATTCTCTATCGTCATCCTACACAAACGGACGAGTTTGGGCGGTATACCAAACTAGACTTGGCTCTGTACAGTTCGTCTCTATAAATGCTGTCATATGCGGCTTTGAAATCGATGAATAGGTGGTGGGTATCGATTTGGACTTCTTGAGTTTTTTCCAGGATCTGCCGAAGTGTGAAAATTTGATCGGTTGTGGACTTTCCTGGCCTAAAACCACACTGATAAGGGCCAATCAGGTTGTTGGTAAACGGTTTCAGGCGTTCACATATTACGGCAGATAGGATCTTGTAGGCGATGTTGAGGAGGCTTATGCCTCTGTAGTTGGCGCAGTTCAGAGGGTCTCCTTTTTTGTGGATCGGGCAAACGATGCTGAGGTTCCATTCTTCAGGCATATTTTCATCCGATCAGAGTTGGTGGATGTTACTTACCAAGTCATCTCCGCCGGCCTTATAGAGCTCAGCGGGAAGGCCGTCATTTCCGGCAGCCTTATTAAGCTTGAGTTTAGATATTGCTATCCTCACTTCACTCAGGTCGGGTGATAAAATCCGTCCTTTCCGAGGCTATTGGTTGCTTCGTAACCATGTTTTTTTTTCTGTGGGTGGGTAGTTAACCCAAGGCACAACCCCCAATCTGGAGGGCCAGTTCCAATTTATTAGATACCCCTAGGAAACGGGGCCATCAGTATCCACTACTGGATTGAGCGCTGCCGTTGGCCTTTCGGTTCATCCGCCACCATCTCTGTTCAAGGGGCCTGACTAACCCTTGAAATTCCTAGACAACCTGTTGTCCGAATATTTCAGAGCAGCTCATCTAGGTTCGCCTGGGACAGCAGGCCGGGTATTCTTCCGTGCCATTCTCACCAGGGTGTTTATAGTGTTGCTGTTTTTCGTCGTGTTATCAACACTCGCACTTATCGTTTAGCAAGTCAAATCCGGTTGGATGAGACCAGTACCCGATGGTTACCACTTGGAGGTAAAGATAAGCACATTTGATGTGTAGTCAGAGTTGCAACACTGGGCATTGCCAAGTTAACGCCAATCAGAGTCTACCCTCTTCTACAGCACCCAACCATCATGATGATGCTACCCGCGTATAAATCGCACGATACAATTAATTTGTCCAAATGTAATAGCCAATGAGGGCACGATGGTAAGTGTAATGAACTTCAGCACAGAAATTCTGGGTTCGATTCCAAGCCGTAGCAATACCTAAATGTTGTTCACTTGCCCTCCCTTTTCCGATGATCTGAAAGGTCAAGATCTATCCATAATGAATCGTTTTTCAAAATGGAAGTTTCACACATTAAATTTGACTTTTAGTGTGACTGTTGTCCCAATCGAAAACCTAGTGCTTATTAATTATACATTATAGAGGTCTGTTCCCGTACAAAATAATATTTACTGATTCTTACTGATTTTTACTTATTGCCGTTTTCGTACGCAAAAATAAGTAAAAGAGACAGCTCACGAGAGAGCAAAAAACTACCCCTCCATAAAAATCTGTAAAAAAATTTACTGCAGAAATTTCTGTTGGTAAAAATCAGTAAACTGTCAGTTGGTATCTAAAAGTGACAACTCGCTTGTTTTGACAGGTTATTTATGTCATTTGTTCTTTAAAAGGTATACAAAATATATAATTTTACTGTTTTTTACTTAAACGCGTTCCCGTACTTTTTGGTAATTTTGTCTCTTTCTTAGATAATTTACCCCCACTCCAAGAAATTTGAGAATTTACAAATTTTTACTGAAAAAGTACGGGAACAGACCTTAGGTCTATGCCCGTACTTTTGTTTTTTCCACTCTCATAATCTCTCTTTAACTGTTTTTTGCTTACGGGAACGGCAATAAGTAAAAATCAGGTTTGAAAGCAAAATGGATGACGCTACACGTGCTAAGAAATGTATTCCGTATTCTGACACCGAATGGTGATCAGAATTGTAAGCTGATTAAAAAAGCTTGGTGCAGTGGGTAATTACGTTGGACTGCTAAGCTTTATGTTCGTTATAATTCCGAAAATCTGACAATAGAGGTCACGAAGTGAAAATGAAACGCATCTGGAACAATTTGGACTATATGAATGCTGATAAGCATCCAAGAGTATACAACTGTCATGTTAAGCTTTTCAAATTTGTGTTTAAGTGAAGTTCCTATTCGTTGTGGCAAAAACCTGGGGCGGTATCGGCTAAGGTGATATTTGATAGTTGACAATCAAAATCATCGCTTTACTTCCACGTAAGGTGATTATCAAATTGACAATCGCTTTTTTGCGATCAATTTCATGCGACACTAAATAGCTGTCGCTTTCATACATTTGTGTCATTTTCATAGGTAGAAGCTGCAGGGAAATCTTCTTCACCAAATAAATTAAATAATTTACAGCTAGGTTCCAGAAATCGAGTGAAATGAAAGTGAAATTACTTTTGTAAATCGAGTGAATTTGTTTTTGGTGTTCCACATTCCGACCGATTTCATAACTTCGAAAAGTTTTCGAAATCACTCGGTGAAATTAAAGACAGCTGATACTATCTGTCATATGGGACATTGCAAAATTATTTTTATTTTGATAAATTTGTTTGTTTACAAATTCTGCTTAATTTTTATAAAATAAATAATAAATTATAAAATATTGAGTGCTATATATTGTGGCGGTGTTGCAAGTTGAAAAACAAAAGTACGCAGAGACAAAAAAAAGGTGTACGATAAGACCCCTTTCTAATCCTTTAGAAATTGCAGATGCTGCGTAACTAAAACAAATAAATTTCAAATGAAAATTAAAAATTGTTATTTCATTTAGATTTATGTCATATTATTGACTTAATAAACATGCTTTCCAAATGTTGCTGTAAACTTTTGCGCCACACCTAAAACGATTATAGATTTTTTGTATGATGCAGTTCGCCTCAGTTTTGCGTTTCCTTACCGAAAGAAGCTTTCTGAGATCAATTGGAAAAGATTCTGATGTTGCTTTGGGACGTAGCACTTTATCAAAGATATTGAAAAGAGTTCTCAATGTTTTGGAGAACAAAATTTGTCCAAGATGATCAAACATTCCATGTCGGATGAAGAAAAACGGAAATCAAAACAACATTTCATGGACGAATTTCTTATTCCTGGGGTCATCGACATCGAAGGCAGGAAAGAATACTTCTCAGTTAATGCACTGATTATGAGTAGGATCCAAAAATAGTATGTTTTCAAAAACAAAACGTCCGCTGCAACTGGATCTCCTTTCATAAATCCTCTGACAAGATCTTTTTGCCTCTCCATAAATTTAATAAATTTTGCCTCCTGGGAATTATTTTTGTGTTTATCTTTGGTAAAATACATTATCTTGTAGTATTCTATTCAAAATCTAAACAACATTACTACACTCAGATATTATTCATTTATATTTTCAATCACGTCAGCTCATTCCAACAATTTCACAGATACTAAAATGATCGAATTGAAATCACACACAAAACGATAAAACCGAATTGTGGAACATGGAAATTCATTTTTTTTTAACTTCGAAAAATGTGAAATTGAAATCGGTAAAAGTGAAATGTGGAACCCAAAATTTCATTTTAGAACGATTTCAATTTCATTTCGAGTGAAAGTGAAACGTAGAACCTAGCTGTAAAAGAAAATATTGAATAAATAAAATAAAAAACTTTAAGTGAAAGTGAAAATTCGTGAAGTGCAATTTTTACTTCATTGGAACTTTTCTACTCAAACAGAGAGGAAAATGAAGAAAATAATTACAAAAATTTCCAACTAATAAGAAGAAACCTGAGGAATAAAGCAAATGTCTTGAAACTTCAACAAGTTGGGGCTGATTGGGCTGCACCAATGGGTCAAAGTACGGTGGCTGAAAATACTGCTGCAGTCATTAAAAAAATGCAAATTTATTCTATTTTGTTGACATTTTAGTATGCTAAGTTGACTTACATTTTTCACAATATAAACACCGAATAAAATTGTACCTATCAGCTGCTCGGAATGACAGCGTCGGCAAGGAAGTGACGTTCCAAATCCTAAGTGCTGCCAATAATGAATCATTTTTTTGTGATCGCTTTACGCAGAGCAAAGAAGAGTTGATAATCAAAAACGACAATCAACAAAGCGACAATCAACTATCACCTTAGCCGATTCCACCCCTGTATGCAATGTTTGACAGGAAATCTTAATTTTCATCTACCAATATTCATCACAAAAGCACCAACACCAACACCCAAGTCCATATACATTTTGACAGCCCACATGAAGGTGTATAGTAATTTCCCTTCCTAGGTATTCTAAGAACCTACAAAAGAAAAACCACATCCCAACACATTACAGCACAAAAATAAAAACAACGTCAGGGCCAGCTAAACATCAGTGCAAGGAGCACATGATTGATGGCAAGGTACTTAAGTTGAAAAAGATTATAAATGGTATTATTTAGCATCTGGCACTTCAATTGATACCTGGAGATGCAGAAAGCAGATGTAACCAAAAGATCTCCTAACCATTGGGACGGTGCATCGACTATGCGCACGCGCAACCATCCCCAGAACACAAAAGGGGAATACAGATTGCATATAGCGATAAGCCAAAGTGAACCTGGTGTGGAGAGATCCCTCCGGTCTGCTCTGGAAGATGTGTCGCTGCATCATACAGCCATAGTGTAATGTTCTATGATGTATCATTGGGTGTAGAATTCGTATTCATGCTCGAAGCCATACGATAAGAGCCTCTATTCTTGGGGCAGAATAAAACATAAGTCCTTGCACTTAGTTTGAAATCTGAAGCTGATGAGGGGGACTTTTCTCGATTTCTTTGGCCGACGCGACGTCACCTTGAGAAGAGCTGTGAAAGTCGCACACAAACTATACGTACACTTACGTTACGTTCAATGTCATCTGTGGTACGGTGAAGTAGAAACAAATGATACCACTTATTGTCGATAGTGGCGGGAATAAATAAGAATCTTCAGAGAACTGAGACAGAGACTACACATATATACGCTGAATTACATGGACTAGGCCGGCCAGATCTTAATGATTCTTCTTCTCAGCCTTCCATGGCTGTGGTGGATGTAATTTTTCATTGGAACATTTTAAATTGGCTAAATTCATTACCGATCTTGGGGGGAGCCGTTTTGCGGTCATTTATATCAATAAGCCGAACAGATATAAATGAAAAGGGCCATGAAAATAGATTTTAACCTTCCGGGTGGACGGATGTAGAGTTCAAGATGAATCCTTGTTTTCTGTTTTCTGGTGGCATCATCAAGTGCTGCAATAAGAATTATTTACGAAAAATAAAAAATGGTTAAAATAGTAGGAAGATGCATTAATGGTAGCTGGCATTGCCAACTGATTAATAGAAATAATTTGATATTATTTTTTACAGTTCATTAGAGATAATCCTTAAATGGAGATTCTCGTGATTTTTTTGTTGCATTCAAAAGACAAACTTGTTTTCAGCAGTCGGTTGTTAACAAATCGCTGTCAATCGTTCTCAGACTTCCAGATATCATATTTGCAGAAATAAACAAATATATGGTCTTTAAGCCATAGACTAACGCTCCTAAGACTAAAGTACCAATGAAGATTGAAGGCTAATAAGAATTAACTTTCTATCAAGGCAAACGATGACGTTATTAGGAATATATTACAAAAACTGTATCTACATCACAATTTCACAGGATTTGACGTACTTTAATGCAGAAAAATGTTACCGTATTACTGTCATACTAATGAAGTATGTTTGACTTTTTTTCAGTATAAGCGTGGTTTCGTGAGAATTATGCAAAGCAATGTTAAAGGTTATCAACAAGACTCAAACTTAATCTGCTATTTAATATTTGAAGATTGGTTCGCCTTCTCGCACTCAGATGACGTTATTGGTCAAAATATTTGGAACTTAAATAATGCCATTGTGGTTATTAAAATGAAAGACTATTTCTTTATAGATTCAGATTATAGTTCGAGATAAGCTGGCTTTAACCGGTCCACTGATAACATATCGCTCGAGGCCTTCAACTTGGATTTTGTAGAGTCGGTCGTTGATCCTGTGAAGAATGTGATGCGGTCCAGTGTATGGTTGGTCAAGTGGCTTTTCAATTACGTTTGAGAGTTCATGGCCGGTGTTTAAGTGTAGTGATGCCTCTCACTATCAACTCCTACTCTCACCTCCACACTGGTGACTGATGGGTTCCTAGTACTTTGACTGGAGATGGGGTATTAAAAACCTGTGGAAGGTCGTTGGTGGCCGCGAACGAGAGAGGGGGCAGGAGTATCCTCTCACTAAGGTACTCACTCTCAGGAGAAATTTCCTAGATGGAATCAATGGTGGCGCCAACAGCCCCAGTTAGATCGAACTGGTAAGTGGTATCCCTATATGAGCTGCTTCGACATATTTGAACACCAGGTCTATAGGGATTTCCAATACTGAACCAGGAAAATAGTTGGTGGCTGAGGAGCCAACGGCAGCACTCATATCCCAAAATGGGTTACTGATATCGATATTTCCGGCCCGCTGTCCTAGGGTCAAAACAAGGGCCTGGCCCTCCAGGTTGCGGGTTATGTGTTCGGTTGGATTTCCCGACCATGAAAAAAAATACAACTTATGAGAGAGACACAACCAGCCTCGGATAATGAAACTCCTCAACGTCAATGGACTATGATATGAGAGTATGTACCTGGAATGTAAGAATACTCTACACTCCTGGTGCTACTCAAAAGCTTGAATCTGTCTTCACGCGGTAGAAGGCAGATATAACCGCAAACCAGTAGATACGATAGAAAGGATCAGGTATAAGGAAGAGAAAAAATTGCGACATTTAATACAGCTGCAACAAAAGATTGCAGATTAGGATGCGGATTCGTCGCTGGAAATCGGCTAAGGACAAAAGTCATTGACTTTAAGCCGATAAGTGATCACACTATTGATAGGACTTCAGAGCTGCTTTTGATTCAATTGACCGAAACGCACTCTTTTATAAACTTTCGCAAAAAGGCATGCCATCTCAAATGCTGAAGGTCATAAAAAATATGTATAAGAACACCCGGCAAACAGTATGGGACGGAAGAAATATATCCGAATGGTTTAAAACTAAATCTGGAGTGAAACAAGGTTGCTTACTTAGCGCAGTTCTCTTTGCTCTGTTTATAGATGACATATCGGAACACCTGCCTGCAGGTATAAGAATCGCACAAGAAACCATTAAGGTTCTACTATACGCAGATGATATTGTTTTACTAGCGGAATCACCTCATAGCCTACAACTTATGATCAATAAAATGCATAACTACTGCAAAATGTGGAATCTGAGAGTCAACTTGGAAAAATCAAAGATCATGATTTTACGTAACAGGCAAACTAAACTGGGTGAGAATGAAAAGTGGTTTTATGATAGTGAAACAATAGAAGTTGTCACCCAATATAATTATCTCGGCATA
The DNA here is from genome assembly GCA_932526625.1 of Rhingia campestris. Lineage (NCBI taxonomy): Eukaryota > Metazoa > Arthropoda > Insecta > Diptera > Syrphidae > Rhingia > Rhingia campestris. The sequence continues at coordinate 43,450,646 of OW052185.1, forward strand.
TTTTTAGAGCCCAACATGAAAATAACGCAACACCTTGAAAAGAAGCTATCAGCATCCAAAAGCCTTATAAACGCTTCGTGGAAAAATATAATTTCTAAAAATGAAATACCAATATCAGCCAAGTATCGTGTGTTTGAAGCGGTTATGCGCTCAGTTATGTGTTATAGCTGTCAAACTTGGGGTTTTAAACAATACGAGGAAGTAGAAAAGCTTCTTCGTTTTTTTATAAAAAAATTATTCCGCCTTCCAATGAACACACCTAACTACGTCTTATGTCTAGAAACAGGTCTCCCAAGTCTTTTCAGTTATACCCTCAAATTACATTTTAATTATATACTCAAAGTGCTTAAATATCCTGCGCATAGACTCCCGATATCCTTGATATGTAGAGCAAGAAGTGAAATGTTGAATCTAAACGGGTCACCTTTCAAAAAAATTGAATCAAATCTTTGCACGATATGCAATTTAAAATCAAAAGAAGATACATTTCATTTTTTTGGCAATATGTCCAATCTACAAAGAAATACGACTTATTTATTTTGGAAAGCGATCATTGACAATGGAACAAACAAAGATTATTCTTAACGGGGAAAATTGACATGCTCTCTATAGGTTTATCGAAACCGCTTTTTCGTACCGATATAATATCATCACGGAATTTAGATAGTAAAAAAAAAAAAAAAAACATGTTTTTATTGTTAAATATGTTAAAAAGTTTTGTTTTAATTTATATACACACACACATTTTAGCGAGTCAATCAAGCCTATCGATTTTATTGTTTCTAATTTATCCTAAATCATAATATGAATATTGTTAATATATAAAATTCAATAAAATACTTCTAATCTTATCTAATCTTATCTATCTATTGATAGGAGCAATTTCGAGGTATTTAAGGAGTTCACCCACCTCGGAGTAAACATAGACTCCAGGAATGACACTCTAGTGGAGATCCGACGAAGAATTACCCTAGGAAACAATTGCTACTTCGGTTTGGCGAAACAACTGGGCTAAAAACTCGAAGGACGAAATGTGTGCTCTACAAAACCCTTATCCGGCCAGTTCTGCTTTATGGCGCCGAGTGCTGGAAGATAAGCAAGAAGGAACAACTGACACTGGGCTCTCCTTCGAAAGCAAAATACTTCGGCGGATTTTTGGTCCTGTGCGCGAGGAAATGGAGGAGAAGATACAACCGCGACCTATATGAGCTGTACCAAGATGTGGATGTAGTCCAAAAAGCCAAAACACGTCGACTACATTGGCTCGCAAATGGACAATAATGCTCCAGCTAAGAGGATCTTCGAATCCCAGCCCCCAGGTTCGAGAAGGCAAGGAAGACCAAACCTCCGTTTCAAAGACCAAGTCATCGCGGATGCCAGAGCGCTTGGTCTAGACAACTGGAAGCAGCGAGCCCGGGATCGTAGAGGATGGAATGCTCCAGTATCTTGTTGCGTAGTCCTTGTTTGCATTTGAGTCATTGCTGGCATGCAAGTTCCCTCTTAGCTCGTCGGTGGGTGTGGGACTTGACTCTTGGTCTATACACAACAAAATCCATGCCAATCTTCTCGTCTAGCTGTTGTGACGAGTACGAGAAAATTGTAAAAACCCTCCCTACCTTAGTTACCTATATATACTCGCCGCCTAGATAACCTCTCACCTCATCTGTTTTGTCGTGTTTGTCATCCTTAATTTATCCTACCATTCTCATCCCGAGCGGCAGGAACTGTTTGATCTTTTTCCTTCATATTTGTTGCGTATTTGTTGCGTTCAGAGAATCGTTAAGGAAGGACGATAATGGCGGCAAAACGGAGTAAGTAAAGAGTAGCAAGTGAAAGGGGTTACTAAGGCGAGTATGGTAACCATGGTAGGAAGGGTTATGAGAAAATGTCTCGCATACGTTATACCATCTAAGACGAGAAGACTGGCATGATATTTTTGTTGTGCTAGGCCAAGGGTCAAGTCCCACACCCACCGACGAGCTAAGAGGGGAACAGGCATGCCAGCACTGACCCAAAAAGGCACAGAAGGTCTACGCAACAGTCTCAGGCAGAGACTCTTCACGGGTCGTAAGCCCGATAAGTATGTAAGTAAGTAAATAGAAAACATATGAGAAGACAACCCGCTGTGCGACCTGTTTTAATTCCGATCCATATATGTACATACTTTAACAGCGTTTCCCAAAGTGTGCTCCGCGGAGCACCAAGTGCTCCGCTAAGGATATCCTGGTGCTCCGCGGCAAAATAAAAAAAAAAGAAATAGCAAAATTCCATTACACTAGTGACTATTTCATTTTGTGCTTCTGAACTTGTCATTTTAATCGCAGCAATCGAATTTGAAATGCTCATTTAAAAGAAATCAATACATACAAACAAACTAAAAAATAATTCGTGTAAAAAGATGTGGGAATCCCCGACAAATGAAAATTATTAAAGAGACGTACCAGAGACGACCATATACGCTGACGCTAACTGAAATTTGTACTGGGACGACGTTTCTCTGGTTTTAAACGCGCCCAATAGACGGTTTTTGTTGGGTCGGTATCTATTTATACAGGTTAAAACGAATCGTAGCGCGGTGTATTTAATCTATATTTTGCTTTTAGTGCGTGAATTTTACTTTTTATTTGTTTTTTGTACATTGATGTGACTCTGTGGATCTATCGACGTGAAAAGATAAAAAGATCGTGAGAGATGAAAAATAATAGGTACTATGGATCGCTGGCTAAAGTCTGGGTCGTTAAAAATAACCGCTGAAAGCTCCTTAACAGCACCCCCAGTAGTTACTAAAGAGTCAGCAACTGGCAGGTACATAATACAAAACCATATTTGTTTATTTCATAATGGGAAGTTTCCTATCGCTAGAACCGCATTTGTATTAGATGCGTTTTATTGGCTTTATAATATTTTTTTTCTGTTGTTATCCTCAATTCAGATTTGTGAATTTGCTCGTTTTCCATTTATTGTTCTATACTAGAGCCAAAGAAAATGACGCAATAGAGACAGCGGCGTCAGAACTTTCTGAAGAATTTGAGGCAGACAAGGGTGATCCATTTCGAGGTTCCCTACTTTTTTAAAGAAAAAAACACAGAAAATTCAAATTTAATGGAAAATGTTTATTATCATTTGAAAGAACATTCTTTGGAATTTATTTTTTGAAGATTATGTCTATCAAATGTTGGCCGTTGCTACGTCGCAGATGGTCCACCCGTTGAGTCCAATTTTCGATCACTCGTTCGAGCATTTCGACTGGTAACTGGCGAATGACACGCGTGATGTTTTCCTCCAAGGCCTGAATCGAAGCGGGTTTGTCGGCATAAGCTTTTGACTTTACATATCCCCACAGGAAAAAGTCTAACGGTGTGATATCACACGATCTTGGTGGCCAATCGACCGGCCCAAAACGTGAAATTATGTGCTCACCGAAATGTTCTCTCAATAAGTCCATTGATTGATGCGATGTGTGGGAAATGGCGCCGTCTTGCTGAAACCAAATGTCACCGAGATCACGAGCTTCAATTTCAGGCATCAAATAGTCGGTTATCATGGCACGATAACGGTCGCCATTGACGGTTACGTTCGCACCGGCATAATTTTTAAAGAAATATGGACCGATGATTCCACCGGCCCACAAACCACACCAAACCGTTGTTTTTTCTGGATGAAGTGGCAGTTCTTCAATCTCTTCAGGTTGCTCTTCGTCCCAAATGCGGCAATTTTGTTTGTTTACATACCCATTGAGCCAGAATGGGCCTCATCGCTAAACAAAATTTGCCTCGAAAACGTCGGATCTTCTTGGAACTTTTCAAGAGCCCATAGAACGAAGCTATGTCGCTTGGGAAGGTCGAGCGAGTTGTTGCACAAGCTATATTTTGTACGCTTTCAATTTAAGATCTTGACGTAAAATGCGCCAAGTCGTTCCATACGTCAGTCCAAGTTGCTGCGAACGGCGCCGAATCGACTCTCTACGGTCTTCGTGTACACTCTCAGCTACTGCCGCTATATTTTCTTCACAGCGTGCTGGACGTGGTCTATTCATATTATCCAATAATGAATGCTGGGTCTCAAAATGGGTGATGGTGTTGCGAATAGTACGTTCAGTAGGCCGATTATGTTGACCATAAGTTGAGCGAAGTGCACGAAACACATTCCTCACAGAACGTGAGTTTTCATAATAAAGTTGAACAATTTGTAAAGGTTGTTCACGCGTAAGTCTTTCCATTATGAAATGCCAAACAATACTAAACGAAAATAACATGACAGCATGACACGACTCACACGTGATCTGTCAAAAAAGGCTATTGAAAAAAGTATCTCTACAGAAAAAGAAAACAGTAAAAAGGAAGTACCACGATTCATATTTAAATCTTGGATTTGCTGAGACAAGTGACAACAAACCCCAATGCGTAATTTGCGGCAAAGTGTTGCCGAATAGTGCGATGTTTCCAGCAAAAATGAAACGTCATTTTGAGGGGATTCATCCAGATTGCAAAAGCAATCCGACTGATTTTTTCAAAAGGAAGTATGGTGAACTTACAAAATCTCAAACAATTATTACTAACCACTCAAAGACAGTGTACGAAAATACGTTGATGGCGTCCTACTGAGTGAGTTTCCGAGTTGCGCAAACTGGCGAAGCCCATACAATCGCTGAAAACTTAATTAAGCCATGCGTTAAGGACATAGTTGAGTGTATGTTGGGTGAAAAGGCCAAAAAATTAGTTGACACCGTTCCTTTGTCAAATAACACAATACCACGAAGAATCGGAGACTTCGCAGAGAATGTCAAAACTACTTTATTTCGCGAATAAAAGTCATAAAATTTTCGCTGCAAATGGATGAATCAACAGATGTTGCAGGGTTGGCTATTTTAATAGTATTTGTGCGCTACCAATACCAACAGTCCTTTCAAGAAGATCTGCTTTTCTGCAAGCCGTTGGAAACTACAACAACTGGTGCTGACATTTTTAAATTAATAGACAATTTCTTTATTGTCAATGATATCCCATGGGTTAAGTGCGTGGATGTGTGCACAGACGGTGCCAAGGCCATGACTGGAAAAACGTCCGGTGCCGTCTCAAGATTAAAACAAAATGCAAAGGAATGCAGTCACTGCGTTCTACACCGCCATGCCCCTGCAATGAAAAAAATGCCACTCTCCTTAAAAGAGGTCTTAGACGAAAGCGTGAAAATAATTAACTTTATTAAATCTCGACCTAAGAATTCAAGGCTATTCAAAGTATTGTGCGATGAAATGGGTAGTCTACATACGTCTTTACTTCTTCACGCAGAAGTAGGGTGGCTTTCTCGCGGCAAAACACTGACGCGGCTTTTCGAAATGAGGGCTGAAGTCAGAACCTTCCTTATGAACGACAACTTTGATTTGGGCGACAGACTGTGTAATGAGCGTTGGCTCTTGAAATTATCGTATCTAGCCGATATTTTTAAAAAATTAAATGATTTGAGTGTATCACTTCAAGGAAAGACAATAACTGTTTTCGATGCCAGTGATAAGGTCGAAGCATTTAAAAAGAAAATCAAGTTTTGGGCGAAATCTTTAAAAAATCGAAACCTAGACAGCTTCAGAATGGTCAGCGAATGTAAAGAGGAAATAGATTTGGGTATTCCTGACGACATTTTAAATGAGTTTCATTTACATCTGCTAAGTTTGCTCGAAAACTTCCAAAGCTACTTTCCGGAAGAATACCATTCAAACATTAAAGAAAATGTGTGGGTTGCAGACCGGTACTCCGCCGCGTTGGAAAAGACAGCATCTCTGACATCGTTGCAGTTTGAGTGCTTAATTGATTTGACATCAGATTCTTCTTTAAAGGCAAATTTTGAAACTAAGAAGTCTTTATCAGAATTCTGGTGTATGTTGAAGGACGAATTCAAAATTTTGTCAGACAGAGCCAAAATAATTCTTCTGCCGTTTGCAACAACATACATGTGCGAATCAGGATTCTCCGCCTACGTTGGAACCAAAACAAAATATAGATCCCGTCTCGATGCAGAGCCAGATATTCGGTTGCAGTTGTCCCAAATTCAACCAGATATACAAGCATTATGCAAAACCAAACAGGCACATTATTCTCACTAGATATTGAATTCCTTATGTTCTTTAATTAACATTGTTCTTCTTTTTTTCGTTGATGTTACTTGTTTTACTTGAATATAATAAAATATAAAAAAAAATTGAGTATTGCATTTTTTACACATACATACATAACTGCGAAAATAGCGTAAGTGTAACGAAGTGCTCCGCGAGGAATGTTTGACCTAAAAACTGCTCCTCGACCAAAAAAGATTGGGAACCGCTGCTTTAAGGTATATATCTAGCTAAATTATTTCTCTATGTTACAAACAATTATAACATATCAATGTGACGATATTTTTTATCAGTCCGTCTTAAGCCAACGCAAAGAAGCTCGGTGGTTTGCAGCCGCAAGAACATGCCACCTATAATTGGCCGTTGAAAAACATGGTGTGTTCTAATCTAAGCCGCAAACAGACATAACATATTCGGCTAGGAATTATCCATTCAAAATGGTGGCTTCGATAATGTTTTATTATTAATTTTTGAAAGACCAATCGCGTGCCATAAAACAGACGCGGTGGCATACTTAGCAGATACAGTGAATTCAAAAACCTCTCTTGGATTGTTTGAGCCAAACGTTTGGTAATCATCTCAAGAAATGGACATGTGAATTGGACACCTCGTTCCTGTAATTGACACCTTTGGACTACTTTTTGTGGGGGTACGTTAAATCTCTGGGTTATGCTGATAAACCAGGCAAACGTTAGATCATGCCATAATTAATTTTTTTTCGAGATAAGGAAGCAACCTGCCGATACAACTCCCAACCTGAAGTGCTGGTTCTAGATAGACATCAGTATCCACAACGGAATTGAGTGCTGCCGTTAAATTTTCTTTTCTTCCGCAACCATATCTGATCAATCGGCATGGCTAACCCTTAAGATTCCTAGATGAACTACGAAATGGCAACCCATACTGAACACAAACGTCAAGTAGACAATCCAGTTGACAAATAATTTGTTACTGTAAAAACAACGCTATTGAAAAAGTACCTTCAATTAAATCAATTGTCAGAATGTACGTTTTGACAGTTCTCAATTACTTCCGATAACAATTTTTTTGACAAGTGCGGAAAACGTGTGTTTTGCACGTGATCTATGTTGTAAGCCTTTGTAATTTGATTACCAAAAACGTACCAAATTTACATTCAAAATAATTCAGAACCCATTTGTTTGTTTCATGAATAAGTGGATTCTGCAGTATTTCCAGGTGGTGGAATCTACTCAGACATGAATTACAATAATTGTCAAAGACCAAAAGATCTGTAATAAGTTAAGTCCGATAAAATTCATTTGATTATCAAATAACAAAACGAACGACTTATGACATTTTAAAAGCGAAATGGCAAATGCACTAACCATCCAGCGACCATCTTTGCCACTGGCAAGAAAGCCGTTGACCTCTTCCTTCTTCTGCAATGAACAATGCCAAACAATGTTCGCATACTCTCACTCCCGCCTAACTACCTAATAAAATAAGACACCTCTACACGCTAGCTTATAGTGCCACATATTTAAAGAGTGCTCTTCGGCGGGCATCTCGTTTGCATTATTTAAACCACATTCACTATCCGAATGAATAAGTGTGCACCCCAAGTGTAGTTCACGACGCTGGCCATACATCACTCCTAGAGCTAGAGGAGAGTACTCTATGGACCAGAGCGCACACATTCTAATTTGTTTGTTCATTTTTCTGTAATGCACTTACTGCCAGTGATTCAGAGTGAGATGATGGTGTTGGGCTACCGCATACCTTACCCATGCGTATGGAGGAAGCGCCTCTGCAAATTAGATGCTGTGTAATCCCAAAGATGGACGACCACATAACTAGACGCTAACTGGTAATGAGGAACATATTTAACTCTCACTTTAATTGTCAGTGATCATCTCCTGGCCACGACACAAACGTCTATGGCTATGGCCAAGATGATGATGGTGATGGTAAGGATGTAGGAACTCCATTATTTCTACGCTAAGAAATATAGGGAGTATACCTCACAATGAATGCAATGGTGTTTGAACTGGAGATTTACACTTAATGTGCTCGAATGATTTGCACGTGTTTGTTGTTCTTCAACGAAGTATCAGATAAAATCTGATTAATGTTGAGTCTACTACTTTTCTTTGAATTTAGCACTTATTACAATATGATAACAAACACATATCCATGGTTCAACTACTACATACATAGCTTTGTATATTTTGGGTTTTTGCCATTATCTTCGATGAAGTAGAATGCGCAGAACGAGAAAAAAATAAAACCTTGCAGACGATATCTGTTGAGTCATACATTATAATCTCAAACAATATATTAATGGCGTTTTCCATTGGGAAATCTTGATTTTGATCTGAAATTTGATCTTTTTGAGTGAGAATGGAACACGATTCAGATTTTTTTTTTTTTTTGTCATTGTATTGGTGTCATTTCGTGAAGTTAGCGTCGGTGTAGCTGCCAACATTAAAAACATAACAAACATTTGAAAATACAGAAATTATCTTCATTTAATTCATTTAATTTTAGTTCACGTATAACTTTATTTTCTGTGTCTATATCCATTACATCACAACCGAAGTAAAAAAACAAAATGAAAATCACTCTTGTCAAACTGACAGCTATCATTTGTATTGGTATTGGTAAATCTGCCGAAAAATTCCGATTTGCAAAATTGATCTCTGATCAACAAAAAAAATCAATTTTTTCGCCTAATGGAACACAACAACTGTCAAAATCGGTCTTCAGATCAAAAAAAAATTGATTTTTTTCCCAATGGAAAACGCCATAAGTATGCATTGTACCAGTCTCTCAGATCGTGGTATTTTTGGAACTTTTTTTTATTTTTCAATGGGAAATTAGTATTTGGCTATGCATCCCCACCTCAGTTTCCTTCGAGCCTGGGTATGTTCCTTTGCTTCCAGTAATCCAGTCCAAGCGCCGTGCAATCTTCTCGAACCTTAAGGTTTCGAAGATTCCTTGGATGGATCATTAATTTTTCATTAGAAGGTGCCTTATATCGAATCCGCTTTACTGCTTATTGCCCACCACTCGGTGCCTTAATAAATCGTAGCATTATATACTAATACACACGTCTAGTAATCGCCTTGCAGAAAAAAAAAACACAGTAAAATTGGCAAACGTTGCAGTTTTGCAAGATTTCTCAATTCCTAAATCCACACTGCGTAATTCAAGAAAGCTGAATGTTATGACAGAAACCACTATTTTGCTTGCTGCACTGCACAAGGCAACCCGTAAGCGCTAACACAATGTGTATCTGTAGCTTGAAGTTGAATAGAGGGCAACTTCATGCAAGAAATGTATCTCTCTTTTGACAGCGATGCAAGATACCAGCTACAGATATGCATTCTGAGCAGGCCTTAAGATGTAAACGTAGCATTAAGAATATGTGATAGTGATATGCAGCCGTATTTATTAGATTTCCTTAGGCGGGGTCTCAGAGGTTGCCTAGTTAGGCATGCCTAAATATTTAGGTTGCCTCTAGGCAACGTTGCTTAAATTCTTATTTATAATCGATTTTCCGTTGCTGCCTAACTAGGCGAAGTTTATGTCAAATAAAGTAGTAGTATTTACAAATCTAGTATAAAAAATTAAGATTCTTGTACTTTGTTTACATCAGATTTTCTTTTTTTTTTTGGGTTTGACAGCATATGTTATTTGTAAACAAATATCTTAAAGGAAGAACATGGAGCTATATGGGCAATGTTATATTGCTGTTCGGAATCAGTTTGAGGATTCAACAGTGGAGTGAAAAGAATGTTGGAGCAGGCATAGCCCCCATCATCGAGTAAGCTTTTGTATATTTTTGGTCTCCTACTAGTTGGAGAATTCATAATATTCACTACACATAAATCATTTACAAGTGAAATGAAGCTTGATTCCATTCTTATGAAAATATTTTCACTTTATTGCAAACCACCACCCAAAATCTCAAAATAAATTTCCAGATTGAAATTCTCGTAAACGTCAAAATGAAAATGAAATGAAAATTCCTTAGGCAGCCTTTAGGCAGGGTTCGCTCGCGCTTAAGTTAGGCGGCCTTTAGGCAACGTTGCCTAAATGTGAAAATCGATTATAACGGGTGATTTTTTAAGAGGCTTAGAACTTTTTTAAAAAAAAAACACAAAAAATTCGAAAAAATGAACGAAATATTTATTTGAATCGATAGTTTGAACCTTGCAATTTAATGTTTAAAGATAATTTCATGCAAATGTTGACACATATCGGCCGGTATCTCACGAATGAATGCATGGATGTTGGCTTCCAGTGCGTCAATCGAAGCGGGCTTGTCCCTATAGACATTAGCCTTGACATACCCCCACAAAAAATAATCTAATGGTGTCAAATCACACGATCTAGGCGGCCAATTGACCGGCCCGAAACGTGAAATTAACTGTTCACCAAACTCGCCTCGCAATTGCGCCATTGTTTCGCATGCTGTGTGGCATGTGGCACCGTCTTGTTGAAACCACATATCATGCAAGTCAAGAACTTCCATTTCGGGCAAAAAAAAGTTTGTTATCATCGCTCGGTAGCGTTCACCATTGACAATAACGCTGCGATTCGCATCATCTTTGAAGAAATATGGCCCAATAATGCCGCCGGCCCATAAACCGCACCAAACAGTGGCTTTTTCGGGATGCATTGGTAGCTGTTGCAATGCTTCTGGCTGATCTTCACTCCAAATGCGGCAATTTTGCTTATTTACGTACCCATTCAACCAAAAATGAGCCTCATCGCTGAACACAATTTTTCGATAAAAAAGCGGATCCTCGGCCAGCTTTCCAAGAGCCCATTCACCAAAAATTCGGCGTTGTGGTAGGTCGGCTGGCTTTAGTTCTTGCACCAGCTGTATCTTAAAAGGCTTTACGCCCAAATCCTTCCGCAAAATTTTCCACGTAGTGCTGTAACAAAGGCCTAACTGCTGGGAACGGCGCCGAATCGACATTTCGCGGTCTTCTGTCACACTAGCTGATACGGCCTCAATATTTTCTTCACTACGCACAGTACGTAAACGTGTTGGTGGTTTAATGTCCAACAAAGTAAATTTGGTGCGAAATTTGGTCACAATCTTCCGAATAGACTGCTCAGAAGGTCGAGAATGCCGATCATAAAATGGAAGCAGCGCGCGATGAACATTTCGAACCGAGCACGAATTTTGATAGTAAAATTCAATAATTTGCAAGCGTTGTTCATTTGTAAGACGATCCATGGTTAAATTGCAAACCAAACTGAAGCTGTTTGACAGTGACACAAGGTACTAAACACACGTCAGCTGTTAAAACCAGTGTTGCCAAAACCAAACCAGCTAAAAAATCACCCGTTAAATACCGATTTTGCACTTAGGCAGTACTTAAAGGTTGCCTAAAGTTAGGCAACCTCTAAAATACTTTTATAAATACGGCTGATGATGTCCAAACATGCATTGTTATCTTATTTTTATTTCCATTGGGAAATCTAGATTTTGATCTGAAATTTGATCTTTTTGAGTGTTAATGGAACACGATTCAGATTTATTTTTTTTGTCATTGTATCGGTGTCATTTCGTGTCTGTGAAGTTAGCGTCGGTGTAACTGCCAAAACATAACAAACATTTGAAAATACAGAAATTTTCTTCATTTAATTCATTCAATCAATTTAATAGTTCACGTATAACTTTATTTTCTGTGTCTATATCCGTTTATAAATCCAAACGCAAAGCACTCTTGTTTTTCACAACCAAAGTAATAAATCAAAATGAAAATCTAGTCAAACTGACAGCTATCATTTGTATTGGTATTTGTAAATCTGCCGAAAAATACAGATTTGCAAAATTGATCTAAGATAACTGTCAAAATCGGTCTTTTGACAACTTCAGATAAAAAAAAATGATTTTTTCCCAATGGAAAACGCCATTAGTTTGTTAAAAAACATGTGTATTTATTAATCGAATAAATTTTATTATCGTTGGCTACGTTTAAACCGTGGACAATAACCAGGGCTATGCCTACTTTTGGTGTAAGTCTTATCGGTGTACAAGGACTAAATTGTTTAGGTCAGTCCACTTCTTTAGAAAATTTCTGAGGCTAAATATTTAGTACCAGCCCAAATATAGCCCACGGTGTAAACGTAGCCATAAAATTGATAACACTATTCTTGAATACAAACGTCTATGTGTCTAAAGACAAAAAATCGTACAATTAGAGCTTGCTCTAGCATTTGGACTTTCGAATTAGAAGTTTTGATTCCATTTCCTTTGCTAAACCGAAGTTGCTCGGTATCCTAGTGTGGATGTTGCCTTCGAGGTAGATGAACTATTTAACTACCTGAATATTGTTGATATCAACGGTAGTATTTTGTCCGAGGTTGTATGGTTATACAGTTATCTGCTTGTTGATAGCACATACAAGAGATTCTTTCGACATAACCTGAAACTTTCACTTCTGGGGACAGTTCTTGTTGAACATGCCCATATATGGTGTAAAGCAATATTATAATTGTGTTGCCGAAAACATGACCATATATGAGCATGATGCAAAAGTCTCATTGATTCGCTAATGACAGAAAGGGACAACAGTATATAAATTTAAGTTAACGGGATCCTTCCAGAAATATTCTGTACTGTATGTATGCTCTGATGAGAGTCGATTTTTAGTTAGTTGCTTTTAGACGACGAGTTTGTGCGCATCGAAAAGAAATAAAATTAAAGGTTTCTTATTAAATTGAACACCACGTGTTTTTAATTAACATCCGGAAGTATTGTTGTTTCAATTAAAATAAAACAATAGGTTATTGGCCCAGTCACAACCAATTTAAAAAAAAAAAAAAAAAAAATTGTGCTTTGGTCTTCGGACAATAAAACTTTAATAAGTAACGTTTAACAACCGTGTCTTAAATATCTTTTAAATAAAAAGTGAAACAAACAATACATCAAAAATAACGTTGTGAAGATAAGCTGAAATGAATAATAATTAAATAATAAAAAGCAAGATTCAATTTCACAAGAACCAATCATAACCTGCACGCAAAATTTATATATATGCATGTGTGTGTGTGTGGTTGCAGAAAACTTGCCAGCTTGAGAAGGAAATAGACAAATAGCGTAAAAAAAAAAAAAAAAAAAAAAAAAGAGGGAAAAAGAATAAAATGGAAAATAAGAAACGCAATATTAGGCCTTTCGACGGAGAGAAATATTCGATCTGGAAGTTTCGTGTTAGGGCTCTGTTAGAAGAAAATGATTTGTTAGAAGTTATAGATAATGAAGCTACCGAAGCGACAGTGGTGTGGAAAAAGAAGGAAAGAAATGCAAAAAGCATTATAATTGAATATTTAAATGATTCCTTTCTGGTTTTCGCTAACTCTGAGAAAAGTGCCAAGCAAATTTTTAATGATTTAGATGCTGTGTATGAGCGTAAGAGCTTAGCATCACAACTTTCTTTACGAAAGCAACTGCTGGCACTGAAGCTGAAGGGTGACACTTCACTAGTTAATCATTTTACTTTATTCGATGACTTAGTTACAGATCTAGTAGCATCAGGAGCAAAGTTAGACGAAATGGACAAGGTATCTCACCTTCTTCTATCTCTTCCTTCATGTTATGACGGAGTAATAACAGCAATAGAGACTTTGTCGGAAAGTAACCTGACATTGGCATTTGTGAAAACCCGTCTTCTTGACCATGAAATTAAGCTGAAAAGTGTCAGTAGGGATACAAGTGCCAAAGTGTTGCAGGCTGTGCGTCATAATGATCAGAAGGAAAATAAAGTGAAAATTAATTACAAGAACAACAAGAAGGTTTTCAAAAATAAATTTAAATCAAAAGCAAAATGCTTTCATTGTGGTAAACAAGGGCATTATAAGAAAGATTGTTTTATTTTCAAAAGAAGCATAGCTAATCAAAGTGCAGGTAATCAGAATGCAGGAAAAGAAAAACAGGTTCAAATAGCGACAACTCAGTCAGATCAGGGTTTTGCATTCATGATGAGGAAAGTGATAAATAGAGAACAGGAAAGCGAGGCATTGTTTATCTTAGATTCAGGAGCTTCCGATCACATTATAAATGATGCCGTATTGTTTTCTGATTTCGTCAATTTGGAAAGTCCTGTAAAAATTGCCATTGCGAAACGTGGCGAATGTATTCATGCCACTGCCAAAGGAATCGTTCAACTCAGTTGCTCTGGTAATGATATCACACTGGAGGATGTGCTATTCAGCAAGGATATTCCACACAATCTTTTATCAGTGAAGAAGATGCAGGACGCCGGGATGACCATACAATTTGATTCAGGAGGTGTGAAAGTCACTAAAAATGGTCGGTTGGTATTTAATGGAGCATGTGAGTATAACGTTCCAATTATTAAATTCGAAATAAATCATAGAGCATATGTATCAAAGGTTTCCAATAGTGCAGAGTATCGCTTGTGGCACGAAAGATTAGGACATATTAGTGTTGGAAAATTTTTAGAAATTAAACGCAAACAATTGTTTGATGATATTAATCTGTTAAATAATGTAGAGCTGAACAATGAATTGTGCGAGGCTTGCATAAACGGAAAACAATCCCGACTTAAATTTGAAAAGTTCAAAAATAAAGACTATATCAAAAGACCTTTGTTTGTAGTCCACTCTGATGTTTGTGGACCGATAACTCCTCCTACAATTGATAGCAAAAACTATTATATAGTTTTTATCGATCAATATACACATTACTGTGTAACCTACTTAGTAACTTACAAGTCCGATGTATTTTCTGTTTTTAGGGATTTTGTTGCTAAAGCTGAAGCTCACTTCAATATAAAAGTAGTAAATCTCTATATAGACAATGGAAGAGAATATTTATCTAATGAGATGCGTGAGTTTTGTATAGAAAAAGGCATCAGCTATCATTTGACGGTACCTCACACTCCACAACAAAATGGTGTATCTGAGCGAATAATCAGAACAATAACTGAGAAGGCTCGGTCAATGATTAATGGGGCTAAATTGAATAAAAGTTTTTGGGGTGAGGCTGTTTTAACAGCAACCTATTTAATAAATAGATGCCCAAGTAGATCATTGCTAAATGTGAAGAAAACACCTTACGAAATGTGGCATAATAAGAAGCCTGTTTTAAAATATCTTAAGATATTTGGTTCAACAGTATATGTTCTAAATAAAGTTCGAAAACGAAAGTTTGATGAAAAATCGACTAAATGTATACTCGTTGGGTATGAATCAAATGGGTACAAGTTGTGGAATATGGAATCGAGAAAATTTTTGATAGCTAGAGATGTTGTGGTGGATGAAATGAACATGTTAAATTCTAGGACTGTGGATGACTGTGCAAAACAGTCAGAAGAATCTGAGTTCCAAGTTGATGGTATGGAACAGGTTGAAGATCCTTATTTGCAAAATGAAAATGAAGGGCAAGATGTTGATTTTCTGGATTCAATTGCTGAAAATAAGGAATCTGTTTTTCCATTGAAAGATATGGAGGTTATTGAGTCTATAAATGAAAAATCTGATAATTCAGATATACAGCCTAGTGAAAATTCCACAAATCTCGAGAATGCCGATCCAGTTATGAATACTGGTGATAAATTGCATCATTCAGAAGATAATATAGAGAGTGTTGATATCAGACGAAGTGAGAGATTAAAAGATCGACCCAAATTATCTTATAGATTATTAGAAAAGTGTTTAATGAATGCTCATAACCACTTTAATAGTATTCCAAGCACCTACGAAGAAGTCAAGGATCGAAATGATAGAGTTTATTGGCAGAAAGCAATTCAAGATGAATTAGATTCTCATTTCGCAAACGAAACATGGTCTTTGGTACAACGGCCAGATAATAAGAACATAGTCGATTGCAAATGGGTGTTTACAGTAAAACAAGATGAATTTGGTAATCTGGTAAAATATAAGGCAAGATTGGTAGCGCGTGGTTTCACGCAAGAATACTTGACTGACTATGACGAAACATTTGCACCAGTTGCCCGAATCTCCAGTTTCCGATTTATTCTAGCTCTTTCAAACCAATACAATTTAAGAATTCATCATATGGATGTAAAAACAGCGTTTTTAAATGGAGTTCTAAAAGAGGAAATTTACATGATGGTTCCCCAAGGATTGAAACATGACAAAAATACAGTCTGCAAACTTAACAAGGCAATTTATGGTCTCAAACAAGCAGCTAGATGCTGGTTTGAAGTGTTTGAAGATGTATTAAAAGAAAGTGGCTTTGTAAATCTTGGAGTTGATCGTTGTATTTATATCATAGATAAAGGTGATATTTCTAAAAACATATATGTATTGTTGTATGTCGATGATGTAGTCATAGCTACTGAAAATATCGATACAATGTCTAAGTTCAAATCATATTTGATGAACAGATTTAAAATGACCGATTTAATGGAGATTCGATACTTTATTGGAATAAGAATAGACAGAAATGAAGATAAATTATATTTAAGTCAATCAGCATACATCAAAAATGTTTTAAGAAAATTTAATATGGAGGATTGTAAACCAGTTAGTACACCACTTCCAAGCAAACTCAACTATGAAGCTTTACAATCAGAGGAATCGTGCGATGCACCATGTAGAAATCTAATTGGATGTCTTATGTACATTATGTTATGTACAAGACCGGACTTGAGTACATCAATAAGTATTCTTAGCCGGTATACCAATAATAATAATAGGGAACTGTGGCAATGCCTAAAAAGAGTTCTGAGGTACCTAAAGGGTACTGTTGATTTAAAATTAACTTTTACAAGAAAGGCTTATTGTGAAAATATTATTATTGGATATGTAGATTCTGATTGGGCAGGAAGTGAAACAGATAGAAGAAGTACAACTGGCTATCTTTTCAAAATGTTTGAGTCATGTTTAATTTGCTGGAGTTCTATGAAACAAAAATCAGTTGCTGCTTCATCTACTGAAGCAGAGTATATGGCACTGTTTGAAAGTGTAAGAGAAGCATTATGGTTGAAGTCATTAATGAAAGGAATTAAGTTTGACTTAAATGAACCAATAATCATTTTAGAAGATAACCAGGGTTGCATTAGCATAGCCAACAACCCTACTTGCCACAAGCGAACTAAGCATATAGATATCAAGTATCACTTTACTAGAGAACAAATTGAAAAGAAACTAATAACTGTTAAGTATATTTCCACAGAAATGCAGTTAGCTGATATCCTGACAAAACCACTACCAGCAGCAAGGTTTCTACATTTGAGGCAACTGTTGGGACTTTCTGAAGCGATTTAATCATCTTTATACATCATCATATCTAACATCAAATATTTACATATAATTAAGACATTGAATTTAAATTGAAAAATCTATTTTATTTTATTTTCTTATTAATTAATTTTGATCTATTTTGAAACTTGAACTTGAATTAATTATAACTTTGAAATTTGAGTTTAACAATTTTTATATACCTACTTATGAACTAAATATTAACATACATTGGTCTGGTTAGGTTTTTCCTGGTTTTCCTAACTCTGCGCAGCAAATGCTGGACCATGATAATTGTATATTCCCAGGATGCACAAACTCGTTAAGTAAGAATCACTGTTATTTTGAATTATATTTAATCCATGAGACTTTTGAGGAGGTGTGTTGAACATGCCCATATATGGTGTAAAGCAATATTATAATTGTGTTGCCGAAAACATGACCATATATGAGCATGATGCAAAAGTCTCATTGATTCGCTAATGACAGAAAGGGACAACAGTATATAAATTTAAGTTAACGGGATCCTTCCAGAAATATTCTGTACTGTATGTATGCTCTGATGAGAGTCGATTTTTAGTTAGTTGCTTTTAGACGACGAGTTTGTGCGCATCGAAAAGAAATAAAATTAAAGGTTTCTTATTAAATTGAACACCACGTGTTTTTAATTAACATCCGGAAGTATTGTTGTTTCAATTAAAATAAAACAATAGTTCTAATATCAGCTTGTAAAGGTTTTAGCGGAGCTTTAAGAGTCAGCATTTCCCAACCTATAAATATTATAATATCGGTGGTAAAAAAAGAAGTTGGACTTGTAATGGAAGACCCATTAGTCGCCCCTAGAAAGGTATGAGAATTAGAACCTCATCACAATTAAAACCCGACCCGATAAGGACCTCTGCCTAAGTAAAAGCAGTTTTCATCCTCTTCGATCATGGGCACGTTTCTTTCAGTTATTCAGTCCCAGCACACTGGCATCGATTTATCATTATACTGGAGGTTCGGTCTTCCTTGACTTTTCTTAAACATGAAAGTTGGGATTCAAAGATTGTCTAGCCTTACCAATAAGGTCGACATTTTTTTACCCTTTCTAAAACATCCACATCTTATTAAAACTCTGAAGACTCGCAGTTGTACCTTCTCCTCCATATGCCTTACTCGGATACAGGAGCCGAAGAATTTTTCGTTCGAAAGCGCCTAATATTTGCTCCGTTTTTCCTGCTTATTGCTAGGAACCCTCGTTAAGTAGGCCCTAAAAGGACCGGAAGAGCTTCTTCCTTCGGAACCTAATAACGTAAAAAGTACTATCACGAATTGAATGAAATTTGATTACAACGTGTATTAGGCGTTACTCTTTAAAAACATTTTACTTAGGAGTTAAGTGCCACTTGTTTCGCCAAACCAAATTATCATCGGTTTTCTGGTGTCAGTTAATGTCGTATGCCCACATAGGGGTCGATGTTGACTCCGAGGTAAATAAACTTTTTTACTACCTTAAAAAGTGACACTTTGTCCATGGTTGTGGGTCGACGGTAGTTTGTCTTGTCATCAGCAGACTCAAATATTTTTACAATGGCACGATTGGAGCAACCAATGTCGATCGTCTGCGTATTATAAAGGGTCCGCCAAATAATTTTTTTTTTTTTTTGAAAATGCTATAAAAAAAAAACTACTGAATATTTTCTCAAATTTATTTTTTTATTTGAAAGCACAATCCTTCCGATTAATAATGGAAAATAATTTCATTCAAATGGCTGCCTCGGCTGGCCATGCAGTAGCCTACACGATCGGTCCAATTTTTAAGCACATTATCGATTGTGTGCAGCTGTATTTCACCAATGGCTTCACGAATATTGTCCTTTAAAGCGTCAATTGTCTCTGGCTTGTCGGCATAACACTTATCTTTTACGGCACCCCACAAATAATACACCAACGGTGTCAACTCATAGCTCCGAGGTGGCCAAACGACATCAGCTCTGCGGCTGATAATGCGATCTTCAAAAACAGGGAGCAAAACATCGAGTGAAGCTTCGGCTGTGTGGCACGTAGCGCCGTCCTG
Organism: Rhingia campestris; assembly: GCA_932526625.1. NCBI lineage: Eukaryota > Metazoa > Arthropoda > Insecta > Diptera > Syrphidae > Rhingia > Rhingia campestris. The sequence continues at coordinate 43,470,019 of OW052185.1, forward strand.
TTGAAACCAAATGTTGCCAATATCCTCCTCTTCAATTTTTGTGAACAAAAATTCGTTCAACATGGCCCGATAACGATCGCCATTGACTGTAAGGGCCACTCCTTGCTTGTTTTCGAAGAAAAATGGCCCAATTATGCCTCTGGACCAAAATCCGCACCAAACAGTGACTCGTTTTGGGTGTATCGGCTTTTCAATGTATGCGTGCGGGTTTTCTGTGCCCCAAATGTGACAATTTTGCTTGTTAACAAGATCAAAATCAGCTTCATCTGAAAAGATTATTTTTTTTGGCAAAATCGGCATCTTGATCGCAGGCCCACTTAGCGAAGCGAAAACGCATTGGATGGTCAGTTGGCTTCAACTCCTGAACCAATTGGACTTTGTATGGCGTCATACCAAGGTCTTTATGCAAAATTCGTCTTAATGATGTCTCCGAAATGTCCAATTGTTGAGAACGATGGTGAATTGATGTTGATGGCGCTTTACGCACACTTTCTGCCACAGCAGCAATATTCTCGGGTGACGCACTGTTTTTGGCTTTTCACGCTTTGGTTTATCGATGAGGATGCCAGTTTCTTTCACTTTTTTCACAAGATAACGAACATACGGAGCTGACGGTGCTTCTCTTCTTCCAAGATCCGTATGCAATTTCGCACACATTCTGCAACATTACCATGATTTTCAAAGTAATGTCGCAATATTTCCCAGCGTTGTTCAAGCGTATACCTAACCATATTCGTTCAGCGGAAGGATACGGAAGGATAAAACTAATTATCTGTCGAATCAGACAGCAGCTAAGTGTTACCATTCACGAAATTATCACTAGTTTGAAAAAAAAAAGTTAGATGGCGGACCCGTTAGTACCTTCGTTCCTACTTTGAAGCCAGCTGCCAGTCGATTGTTTTTTTTGTAGATCTTGCGGATACTCTTCCTATTCTGATTTACTTTAAGTTGGATGTCCCATGTACGATTTTACTCTCGTCCCTTCTTCTTGCTCGATACTTTTCTCGCGCCGAGTACATCCAGGATTTTGAAGGCGTTCCTTGCATCTGTTAGCATATGGTCAATTTGGTTGGGGCTTCGACCATCTGTAGATCGACAGGTTGTTTTGTGATAGTACTGGACGCTACCGGAAAGTCAGCTTGTCATTTCGTGGGGATTGTTGTTTACCCGCCAAAGATGTTCTTTCCCGATTTTCGCATTGAAAACCCCAATCAGGGTGATCGCGTGTTCAGTCTCATCTTTAGGGGCGTGTGTTCACATATTTCTGATGTTGATTGTAGTCACTGGACAATTAAAATTGGTTATACCCTACTAATTTACACTAGGTTAATTTATTTATTTTATTTATTTATTTAATTTCTTCGTTGCTTGGATTCAGTTCGATGACTGCGTAAGTAGAGTTGTTGTCCTTATAGGATCCATCAGTGTATAGCGTCCTCAAAGGATTGATAGATTCAATTAATTCACGATGAAACATACGGAATTGTAAATTTGAAGTATTTTCTTTTTTGTGGCTGGAGAGGCTGGTGTCAATGTTAAGCAAATGTCTTTTCCAAGGGGGAAGAATCGTTGTGCAGAAATTCTCTGTAGTTTTAAAAGGAGTACATCCGTGAGATGAAGTTAGGGCAAGTATTTTGCTTATAGAAGATAAAGAGTTTTTCTTGTTTTGGTTTTCCCTGGAAAAGGTTTCTTTAGAAGTGGTGTAAAGAGGATGACAAGTATCAGTAAGGGCTTTGCTCATTAAATTTATCGCCCTTTTTTGTCCTAGTTTAATGATTGGTTTAAAACCGGCTTCTATTCTAAGAGCTTCGATTGGTTTACACTAGGTTAAGTGTAGTGTGAACCCGCCATAAGCCCGCGTCAAATCACACACCTTATCAACACATCCCCCAGTGATAGCGATGCTATTCTCGCATTAATTTCAAATCGAACATACCTTTGTCTCTGTCTATTATTTGTTTATGAATTTAGGATGTCCGTGAAATGTTTGTGCAAAATAGGAGTTTTGCAATCAACAAAGAAAAACGATGAAAACACTCCAATATTCCAGCACAAAGGCAAAGTCTTCGAGTACCTCATCGATAGCAAGTTTAATTTCACTGAACTCACAGCAGGTATTTCCTTAAATTTACAATTCCAAAGTTTTTTTTTCCTCTGACATTCCATTTCCACTCTGCCAGACATTCAAAGGAATCGCGACTTATGTTTGGTTGTTCTGAAGTCTGATGACACCGAATACTGTACCATATTCCACGATGGGACTCGACAATCTAACCGGCATAATCGTGAAGCTCGAGCGAGATTACTTTCACTTATCTTTCCCGAATTTGAGTTGTCAACCTCAGTGCCTATGGAGGAAGAGGAAGACGAGGCGGACAAAGTCTCTATGATGACCTATGTCACGACAAAGTTGTATGATTTCCTCAAAGCTGCCCATCTGTTGAATCCAACTGAAAACAAACAGAAAGTGGTACATGAACGGCTACAGCCAACTCTCAGAAAATACCAACGAGATACAATTCAATGGCTTTTGCGTCGGGAGGAGGAGTCCATTGAATTGCAACATTTTTATAAAAAACTTACTTCAACCGAAGGCTGTGAGTGCTATGTCAACCTTATAGAGCTTGACATCAGGGATACGCCTCCAGAAAACATTCCAATTCCATCTGGGGGAATCTTGGCCGACGAAATGGGCCTGGGCAAGACTGTTGAAGTGTTAGCTCTTATTCTATTAAATGAGAGACAACTGCCACCAGAAAGTAGTTCCAATTCTAGTATACCTTTACCAAAAGCGCCACCTAATAAAAAGCCTCGTGAAGCAGTCAAGCTTTTCTGTGTCTGCAATTCGACGAATAAGAAGAAAGTGGTAAAGTGCACCGGTTGCTTCTTATATCAGCATGAGAAATGTGTCATGTCTTTTATTCAATCATCGTCCACTGATGGTGAGGAGTACATTTGTCCAAAATGTTGGGAAGCACGAGATATCCTTGTGCCAAGTGCTGCAACAGTTATTGTTTCACCAAATCCCATCAAGCTGCAGTGGCTCTCCGAGATGAATAAGCACATTAGTCCGCCAATGAAAATTCTACTGTACGAAGGAGCGTCCAAGAAAAAGTGGTGTCCCAAAGAGCTTGCCAGCTACGACATCATCCTCACCGACTACAATATTCTCCGCAAGGAGATTCATTACACTGCCTCAAACGAGACTAATATCATATTTCGTCGAGAACGGCAGAGAATGCGAGTGAACTCACCACTTCTTCATGTCGAATGGTGGCGGGTGTGCCTTGACGAGGCACAAATGGAATCTAGCAACTCGAATGCATCAAAAATCGTCAAACAGTTGCCAGGTTTGTTTCGGAAGCTGGTTTTGTCCTTCCTGATTAAATTTTCATTTCTTCTCTAGCAATCCATCGATGGGCGGTGACTGGAACGCCAATACAACGTTGTCTGGATGATCTCACCTCTCTTTTGGAGTTTGTTGGTCTGTATGAAGTGTCGTCCAATGCGGTGTGGCAACACCTGTCCTCGGAATTCATTCGGGGACGAAGTGAGAAGCTCGTCAACATTTTGCAAAAAATAATGTGGCGCACGTGCAAATCATCAGTGTTAGAGGAACTAGGCATTCCGCCCCAGTCCGAGGTTGTACACTATGTTGAGCTAAATAATGTGGAACAACTCTTCTATTCAGATGAGCATGCGGATTGTGCTGCTGCGTTCTGTGAAAAGGTGAAGGGTTACGCTGATCTGACGGGAATCTCACCGAAGATTTTGAAATCTGTAAGCCGGAACAGTGAATAGGCACTAGTTCATCAAATTACGCTTCTACTTCGTTTCTAGATATTGCAGCCGATGCTAAAACTTCGACAAGATTGCACTATTCCCGTGCTGTGTATGAAGTCAGAGCAGAATACTGTCAAGCGATTCCTTCAGCCGCAGGAGTTACTGGACCATTTAAAGTCCAGCAATGAGACAGAGTGCAAAATTACACTACGAACCATGGCTTCCAGTTATAATGGTAAGTAGCGTCTTCAAATGTGCACACGCTTCTTGTGCAATATATCCTTTTGATTGTAGGAATTGCTGCAATACACTTCCTCCAAAATAACCACACCGAAGCGATCAAGTACTACGAACTAGTAATGAAGCTGTCAAAGGAATACACGGGTACTATCAGGTAACCCACATGCAAATAAATTATTAAGGATCTTGACTCCACCCAACTTTCTATCAAAGTATTGACAGCCTGCTGCAAATACATGCCTTGCACAACATGATCCAAGCTCACCGCATAATCGAATCATCGGATTCGAAAACTATTGATGAATACGAAGTCGAATGCAACAAATTAGAATGGAAATATCTCGACCCATACGCGACTAATCTGCAAGCAGCCCACAAAGGCTACACCCTGGCACTGGAAATACTCCAAGATTCTGAAAAAAAGATGCCTACAGATTCGTCAAAGTTCTGGGCACAAGTACTCGATGCAATCGACCATACCGATTCGTATCACATTATTTATAAAATCAATGACGACGTCTTCTCGACGCACCGCCACCATTTCTACGAGAGGTGAGTGTGAGACGTTCCATCTAGAGATGAACTCGAATTTAACTATTTTAGGTTTCGATCAACAAACGGCATCCTGCTGGTCCTCAATTCGTGGTTTGAGAAAATTACGAAATTTCGGAAAGACCTCTCGAAGAAATTCAGCGAACTCGATTTCTTCATCCAGAATGTGCGACCTCGAAACGATGTTCCAGTCGGTCGATGGCGCATGATGAGAGCCTTCATTCTGAGTGTGTACGACTGTCATTTGAGTGAATTTCGAAATGTACGTGCATTTTGTTATAAGGGGTAGCAGTGGTATTTAATTTTGTGTCGTCTCTCCCTATTGCAGAAATCCAATGCGAACAAAACAGAAAAGGCCGAGGAGCAAAAGAAAAAAGTGTGTCAACTTTGCGCCGCTGATCGTGTCTTACAGAAGTATGAATGTTTGATATTTAACAAGATTATGGATGAGAAGTCGAGCAGCGCCGAAGGTACACGCAATCCAACAATGCAGGAAACTCTTCTGAAAGGTTTTTTTTTTTGTCACGATAATAAGGTCTTGAGATGGCTTTCATGTTTAATTCTTTCAGCAATATATATGGCTATTAAGACGAAACCGGAGTTTGCCCTATTTATAAGGGACTGTGAAGTACAACTGGAGGCTATTAATTTAATGAAGACTGAGTATAAGGTATGAGTTTTTTTTTATGTTTTCTGTGGTCCGAACAAGTTTCGTTTTGTTTTGACAACCTCATTGGATGAGCATTATCTTGGCGGGGTGGCAAATGCACTAAAGTGGCGGTACAGTCCGGAATGTATTTGGTCCTCAACCAACATGGCTCTCCAATTAGCCCGGTCCTTAGCTAATTGCCTCCAGTTGCGCACTACAAGTTGGTTGAGGTCTGTTTCGACTTGTGAGGCGAGGTCTTTCTCTAATGCATCCGACGTCTGGCTGGGAATCGAAGACTGCGAACTGGGCAATGGGTGTTCCTCTACATGTCCCAGCCATCTTAAACGTTCAATGTGGAGTTTTTTGCCTAAGGGTATGTTGCGGTACAGCTCTTATAGCTCGTGGTTGAATCTTCATCTCCATTGCCCGTCAACGCGAGTGGAACCGGAGTTTTTGGAAGAATTTTTCTCTCAAAACGACCAAGGGTTTCTTCACCCTCTTTTGATACGGTCCATGTTTCAGCGCCGTAGAGCAGGACTGGGATGATTAGGGTCTTGTATAGGATCTTCTAAGTAGTTCGAGTGAGGGCTTTACTACTAAATTGCCCAAAGAAACAGAGGTTGGTAAGAGTAAGATGCTGTTGTCAGAGTTAATAGCGAAGCCGAGGTGGGCAAAGTCCCGTACTATCTCATTCATATCGATATCATATCGAATTCTGTCGAATTCGTCGATGTTGTATGTCCTTTCGAGTTGACAGCACAGACTTAGTCTTACCCTCATTTAGTACTAAACCCTTTGCCGCTTGCTTCTCTAAACTTGCAAACGTTGACGTTAAGTCCGACATGGTTCGTTTTGCCTGACAGCGGGATATTGTCCGCACGGCCATTTAACAGTCCGCAGAAATTGTTCTTCCATACCTCAGCATCGACTGTGTCTCAATTACGATATTTCCTTGTTCATCTCGACAGGATTCTGTTAGCATCTTGTGTAACTAGATTTGACGTTTTACACTTTTGTCACTCACTTTACTCTCTATATCCTCGATCGGCCGCTTTTCTTGCTCTTTTTTCTTCTTTCTGAAAAGCTGATTTTCTTCCCTTCTTCGTTGCATATAGAGCTCAATGGCAGCTCTCGTCTTTACCTGCAGCTTAGCCTTGTAGACCTCGTTCTTGTCTGCGAACTTTCTCATCAAGCCAGTGGTTTCTGCTGGTGGGAGCGAGAATCCTAGCATATCAGTTGCGGCTGCTCTAATGGCTTTTTGGCATCGTTGCCATTATTCTTCGACATTCGATGCTGTTGGTATGGTGTTAATAGAGAGGTTAAGGGATACGCGTTGTGCGAAGGCCTTGGAGGTCTCTTGCGATTGCAATCTTTCGAGATTAATTTGTTTCACAGTATTTCTGGTTTGTTGAGGAGTAGTGGATATCTGCATTCTTACCTTGGCTGCAACAAGGTAGTGGTCGGAGTCGATGTTAGCCCCCGCGGACATCCAAAATACTGGATGCGTGCCTCTTGTCTATCGCAATGTGATTAAATTGGTTGACCGTTCGTTGATCTGGAGACCGCCATGTCCGCTTATGAATATCGAGGTGAGTAAACCGTGTGCTGGCTACAGTGGCATTTCGTTCAAGTCCGTTGCCGGACTTGTTGTCGTGCGGGTGTGTTTTCAGCAGTAGCCTTAATGCGAATTGTTGCAATTGGGTCGTTAATGTCTTGAAAGCATAAGACTTCTTGTTTAAGTCTGTCACTTACAACAAATCCACATCCTAACTGGGACTGTATACGCCACCGTTAACTCCATCTTGGGAATTCTTTCGCTGCCGTCTGGGAATTTTGTTTGAAAGGGGACCTTACCCCTAGGTAGTTTAGGTCTCCGAGTAATAAGCGCAATACGTGAATATAAAAGTTGGAAACCATAACATCAGATGAAAGTAAGCCTTAAAATACCTCAATGGAATGATCAACCATAAGCACACTTGATCTTCCCGAGCAGAAAGACGTTACTAATGCATTCAGCGACCTGGGTATCATAGAAGAATACTGATACCCAGGAATACAAATTAACCGTGCGTTTAGTTACCCTCCCTCTCAGTTACTTTTTTTTGTTTCGAGGTGATCGAATCAGTCGTTTCTTGGAGGACAAAAGGTTGATGAAGTTGAAAGCTGATTAAAGCTTAACAACCATTCATTCAAGATGCTCGGCGATTCTAGGAGAAGTAAGTTGTATGGGATAGTTTTCGTAGTCTACCTATATTTCAGAAGTTTTTCGAAATTTCTTTTTTTTTTTTCTGTGAGTATGAAGGTCTTGACCGAATTGGAGCCTTACAGTTTACCATCAGACTTTGTGACATGAAGTGTGATCCCAAGTACTACTTGTCTGTTACTAGCTATGAATTTTCTAAATTCCACTATTTGTACTCTCATCCACTAGTCTATTTATGCCAGAGATTCTCTAATTTATGTCGAAGAAGTCCAGCTTTTCGGCTTTCTGCATTTCCGATCACACTGGCCAGACTTTCCTCCATGTTCAATAGAAAGCCATAAGGTCAATCTCTATCCAATAATCCCTACCTACGGAAAACCTCTGAACAATGCTACTTACAGAGCAATTAGTCAACTCAATATCACCAACAAGATCGATGGTTTCTGTCAATGTTAGGTCATCATAGGCCAAGAAACTGAGTATTGTTCGCAACGATCCATCTCCTGCTCGGACCATTTAAACTTCAAAGGAATGTACCACCACTTGAATTATGTGTCGGAAAATTACGTTTAAAAATTAAACTGGCGCCCAACAGAAGCTTTAATACTTTGTTTGGTATATTCGTTGACCCTTGAAGAGGTCTTAGTCGATGTTATTCCAAGATAGCTTAACAGGACCCCTATTTTTCTATTTCCTAGGAACTCGTTAAACTGTGGATTGAAATAGAATACACGGTGAAAGCTTATGACGAAATGGACATGTGTAAGATGCGAATTTCTCTTGCCGAAACCGAAGAAGACAAAACAAAATATCAAATTTGTTCATATGAGGTAAGTACCTTCAGAAATTCTTGAATTGTTTACAATAGCCGTCATTTTCTCAAACAGGTCGACAGTATTCTAAACGAACTTCAAACGGACTTTTACGATTCGCAAAAAGAATTCGCCCTGAAATATGCTCGACTCAAGTACCTTAGACATTTAGAGAAGGACACTGATCCTGGTCCATGTCCAATCTGTGTAGCTGAGGATCAAAATAAGGTGTGCCCTAACTATTTACATAAAATCTGTCCCATTACCTAAACCAATTGAACTTTCAGTATGTTGTGTTAGAGTGCGGCCATCATATGTGTTTGATGTGTCTGAAGACGATGTCGAAATTGCAGAAGACCTCCACTCTCAGCTGTGCTATATGTCGAAACGAGCAAAAATATCAAAGGTAAGTGGTAAATAACCAAACTCATCATTTGGCATAACGCGTGTTTATTTTTCTAGCGTTCACTATGTCACACGTAAGCTTACCACTGACAATGGAGATTTCGAGGTGAAAGGTGATTACTCTTCGAAAATTCAAGAAATTGTCCTGGAAATTCTCAAGCTAAAATCTGCCGATGAGAAGGTGAAAATTCTGGTATTTTCACAGTGGCAACCGATTTTGAAAGTAATTGGTGATGCTTTGGAAGAGAACTTGATTTCGTTTAAGCTAAAGTGGTCACCACAATCGGTGCAACAGTTTAAGGTGAGCAGTAGAGTGTATTCTGTTTGGAAATTTCTTGAAATATTTTTCATCTTCTCATTTCTCTAGGACCCATCCCTTGGAATCACCTGTATGTTAATGCTGCTACAACACGGATCACATGGTCTCAATTTGGTTGAAGCAACGCATGTTTTCCTTGTTGAACCAATTCTAAATCCAGGCGAAGAACTGCAAGCGATTGGTCGTGTACATCGAATTGGACAAACAAAGTGAGTTACCCCCTGCCCTTGAATAAACAAGTGTTTAATAATTTTTCGTGCAGGCCAACCACTGTTCATCGGTTTATTGTTAAAGACACCATTGAGGAGAACATCTACAATGCCGTTGCAAAGGACAAAACAAGGAAATGGTCTAATCTAACCATCGAAAGTATTCAGACATTTTTCCAGCAACTGCCTAAGAATTCTTAATCATTTCGTAAAAGTTAATTGTGAACGTTTATTTTTGTATCAGTATTGTAAGATTTTCTGTAAATCGTAATGTTGTCTGTGTTGATTTTTTTTCTGTGACAGAGGACCATTTAAGCAGTAATCTGTCTAGTGCAGCTCCAGGAAGATTCACGACAGCGCAATGTTGCACAAATCATCCGAGAGCGGGTGTTTGGATAGACGTTAAGACATAACCACCCTCGCCACAACTCAAACAATGACACCACACACGAAGGAAAATATTGATGACACTAGGTCATGTCCAAAACAAACAGGTACTCTCTGTGGAATAGTTTCGCTTCTAAAATAAATTAAAGAATGGAACTCGAATAGTTCATCTCTTAACTGGAAATCTGTATCTGAAACCACCAAATAAGTTCGCGGGAGATTATATTTTGCTACTCTTTTCCGTTTTGTCGAAGGTCACTGCTTTATACAATGAGCGGTGGTGTCCTTATTCCTTATTTAGCTTTTGGTAATGTGCTTCTTCAAAGTTTTAGAAAAAATCTTCCTAGTAGTTTTAGCTTTAACACAATTATCTCAGCCGAAAGTCTAGCTGCTGCACTCAATCCCGTATTGGGTACTGACACCACATCGGTCTGGAAGTAATAAATTGGAACTGGTCCTACAGGTTATGGGTTGCGTTGTGGTTTAACGACTAAGTCACGTGAACACATGTCAGGAACAATCCAAAAGCCACTGAACTGCGCCAACTACAGAGGCATACGTCTCCTCAACATCACTTACAAGATCCTATCTGCCGTAATATATAACCGCCTGAAACTATTTACTAACAACCTGACCGGTCCTTATCAGTGTGGTTTTAGGCCAGGAAAGTACACGACTGTTCAAATCTTCACACTTCATCAGATCCTGAAAACCCCCAAGAAATCCAAATCGATACCCACCACCTATTCATCGATTTCAAAGCCGCATACGACAGGATTTATAGAGACGAACTATACAGAGCCATGTCTAGTTTTGGTATAGTTTTGGGGACGCACTGTACTTTACTTACTTAAGTGGCGCTACAGTACGGAATGAACCTGGGCCTCAACCAACATGCCTCTCCAATTATCCCGGTCCTTAGCTAACTGCCTCCAGTTGCGCACTCCAAGTTGGTTGAGGTCGGTTTCCACTTGTGCGCGCCACTTAAGGCGAGGTCTTCCTCTACTGCGTCCGACGTCTGGCTGGGATTCGAAGACTGCGAGCCAGAGTATTGGTGTCCATTCGTTCTACATGTCCTAGCCATCTTAAACGTCCAATGCGGAGTTTTTTGACCAGGGGCATGTCGCTGTACAGCTCGTATAGTTCTTGGTTGAATCTTCGTCTCCATAGCCCGTCAACGCAAACGGGACCGAAGATTTTTCGAAGAATTTTCCTCTCGAATCTACCAAGGATTTCTTCATCCGCTTTTGATACGGTCCATGCTTCAGCGCCGTAGAGCAGGACTGGGATGATCAGGGTCTTATATAGGATCTCCTTAGTAGTTCGAGTGAGGGCTTTACTACTAAATTGCCTTCTTAGCCCGAAGAAACAGCGGTTGGCAAGAGTAATTCTTCGTTTAATTTCTGACGAGATGTTGTTGTCAGAGTTAATAGCGGAGCCGAGGTAGACAAAGTCCCGTACTACCTCAAAGTTATATCTGTCAATGGTGACGTTCTGTCCAATTCGTCGATGTTGTGTGTCCTTTCGTGTTGACAGCATATACTTAGTCTTACCCTCATTTACTGCTAAACCCATTTTCGCCGCTTCCTTCTCTATACTAGCAAACGTGGCTATGACATCACGTTGAGTCCTACCAATGATGTCAATATCGTCAGCGTATGCTAGTAGTTGCACCGACTTTTGGAAAATTGTGCCTCTGGTGTTGGCTTTGGAGTTTTGCACAATTCTCTCAAGAATCAGATTAAAGAAGTCACATGACAGCGCATCGCCTTGCCTAAATCCTTTTTTGGTATCGAATGTGTCGGTGAGGTCGTTTCCGACCCTGATGGAGCAGCGAGAATTCTCCATCGTCATCCTACACAAACGGACGAGTTTGGGCGGTATACCAAAACTAGACATGGCTCTGTACAGTTCGTCTCTATAAATGCTGTCATATGCGGCTTTGAAATCGATGAATAGGTGGTGGGTATCGATTTGGACTTCTTGAGTTTTTTCCAGGATCTGCCGAAGTGTGAAAATTTGATCGGTTGTGGACTTTCCTGGCCTAAAACCACACTGATAAGGGCCAATCAGGTTGTTGGTAAACGGTTTCAGGCGTTCACGTATTACGGCAGATAGGATCTTGTAGGCGATGTTGAGGAGACTTATGCCTCTGTAGTTGGCGCAGTTCAGAGGGTCTCCTTTTTTGTGGATCGGGCAAACGATGCTGAGGTTCCATTCTTCAGGCATATTTTGATCCGACCAGATTTGGCTTATGAGTTGGTGGATGTTACTTACCAAGTCATCTCCGCCGGCCTTATAAAGCTCAGCGGGAAGGCCGTCATTTCCGGCAGCCTTATTAAGCTTGAGTTTAGATATTGCTATCCTCACTTCACTCAGGTCGGGTGGTTGGCAGTTTTCGCTGTCGTTGGCAATATTGAATGGTTCGTTCTGCCTGACAGCGGAATGTTGTTCGTCATCGCCGTTTAACAGTCTGCAGAAGTGGTTCTTCCATATCCTCAGCATCGACTGTGTCTCAACTACAATATTTCCTTGTTCATCTCGACAGGATTCTGTTCGAGCCTTGTATCGAGCCTTGGCTTTGACGTTTTACACTTTGGTAAACATCGTTCGAACATCGTTCCTGGAGTGGCACCTCTCTATATCCTCGATCGCGCGCTTTTCTTGCTCTTTTTTCTTCTTGCTGAAAAGCCGATGTTCTTCCCTTCTTCTTTGCCTATAGAGCTCAATGGCAGCTCTCGCTTAGCCCTGTAGGCCTCGTTCTTGGCTGCGAGCATCTGTCGGCATTCCTCATCAAACCAGGGGTTTCTTGCTGGTGGGCGCGAGAAACCTAGCACATCAGTTGCGGCTGATCTAATGGCCTGTTGGCATCGTTGCCATTGCTCTTCGACATTCGATGCTGGTGGTATGGTGTTAATCGAGAGGTTAAGGGATACGCGTTGTGCGAAGGTCTTGGCGGTCTCTTGCGATTGCAGTCTTCCGACATTAAATTTTTTCACAGTATTTCTGGATTGTTGTGGCGTGGTGGATATCCGCATTCTTACCTTGGCTGCTACAAGGTAGTGATCCGAGTCGATGTTAGCTCCTCGGAATGTTCGGACATCCAAAATACTGGATGCGTGCCTCTTATCTATCGCAATGTGATCAATTTGGTTGACCGTTCGTTGATCTGGAGACCGCCATGTTCCCTTATGGATATCGAGGTAAGGAAACCGTGTGCTGGCTATAGTGGCATTTCGTTCCGTAGCGAAATCAATTAGCCTAAGTCCTTTACCAGACGTGTTGTCGTGTAGGCTATGTTTTCCGACAATACTTCTAAAGATGTCTTCTCTTCCTACCTTTGCGTTAAAATCTCCCAGCACGATTTTAACATCGTACTTCGGTAGTCGCTCATAGGTTTTGTCAAGGAGCTCGTAGAAGCAATCCTTAGCTATATCATCTTTTTCTTCCGTCGGAGCGTGAGCGCATATAAGGCTTATGTTGGCGAATTTGGCCTTGATGCGGATTGTTACTATGCGTTCGCCAATGTCTTGGAAACATAAGACTTCTTGCCTAAGTCTGGCACTTATAACAAATCCGCATCCGAATAGTCGCTGTTTCTGCTCACTATTACACGGTCCGTAGTAGATGTCACAGATGTCACAGCACGGCCCATCCCATCGTATTTCCTGGATGGCAGTAATGTCTGCTTTGTAGCAGTTTAGGGCTTCCGCTAGTTGTTCGCCTGCACCTCTCCTGTTTAATGTTCTCACATTCCAGGTGCAGATACGAACGTCGTTGTCCTTTTTTCGTTTAGCAGGGTCGTCAGAGTCTACCCTCGTTCTACAACACCCAACCACTGTGATGTGACTTATTTAATCTCATTCTTGAGAGGATTGTAAAAACTCCGGGGCAAACACCAGAGGCACAACGATGCGCGTGCACACTTAGACCATAAAGGTCCGTTGTGGTACCACGTGGATCTGTCGACATTCCAATGTTCGTTCGCCTAATTGAACCATTCAGTGCTATCTATGTAGCGTAGGAGGTTTCTGACATTAATATAAACCAGCTCACCTAGATTATCGAAGAAGTGCTCCCCCATGAAGCTTCCTTTTTACTGACAGAACTGGACAAGAGCATAAAAGGTGAGTAATACTTTCCTCCTCTTCTTCGTCTAAGCAGCTTCTACAGAAGTCAATGCTTAAGAGGCCTAGTCCTTTTGCGTGTAGGCCTTTGGGACAGTTTGTTTGATCTGTTCAGCATTGTCAAGCAGATGGAGCGCTTCTGGTTAAAGTTAGGCCAGAGTTTCCTGGATATTTGACACGTTGTGCCAATTATCAATCTGCGGTTTGCTTTCTTGATCGCATCCAGTTTGATTTGCGATGGACGGGCATACCAATCATATCTGATGGCGGTAGAATATCATGGGTTGTGCACTGTCTGGAAAGCTGATCTACCTTTCAATTCCTTGGTATGTTTCTGTGGCCCGGCACCCAAAAGATGTGAATAGTAAAATGCTCCGCCATAATCGTGGGCTGATTTCGAATTGAACGAGATTGCTTCCAGGGACTTGATTTCCGCTTGGCTGTCGCTGAAGATGCTAATTTGCTTCGTGGATATTACATTCCTTTTCAGCCAGGACAATTCTTCTTTGATTGCCATGATTTTCGCATGGAAAACGCTACAATGATCGGGAAGGCGAGAGGATATGCTTAGGTTAAGCATCTCGGACCAGACCCAGGTATTTGTCTGATTCTGCGAATTTGAGACTGACGCCAATTACTTTGGGATGGTCAATGCTCGGGACTTTGTATTTCCTGTTAGGTGATTCAGAATCATTTGGCGGCCCAATAAGAGAGTACAGAGAGGCCATTTTGTAATAGATCTCCAAGAATATTAATGTATTTCCCTAATACAAACGCCTGAAACCGTTCACCAACAACTTTATCGTCCCCTTTAAGTACGGTTCCAGGACAGGAAAGTCATAGTTGAAAAAATCAACCTTCAGTAGATGCTATAGAGACAAGCGGATTTTTATGCAGCATATGATATCAATTACTAGCGCGAGTACTGGTTTTAAATGCCTTCCAATCGTGTCCGTCAGTGCAATGTGATGATAGAGAACTCTAGCTGATATCAACTGTAACAAACAGCACCATTGCTCAAGCTTACAATATTTGATTCCCAACCTTACAGCGGACTCCTTAACTGGCGCCCAAAAGTAGTAAACGAATCAACTTGAAATACTCAATGCGATTCTGGATCGGGATATGTCTTAATTGAGTATGTCCTACCACATACTGCGGTACGTACCAATATCACTCTAATGTGCCTGTGCTCTGATAAGGAATGAAGAAATTGTTCGCACTCTATTCAGTTCTGTTTTAGTTGTCGGGCTTTGTAAGGAGATTAACTCTGGCACACTGCTATCTGTATACATCGAGCTAGTACGCCTAATTTGAGTGGCGAAAATTTTCGATGACTTGATCACACGAAATGAGAATTGATATGCTCCTTTCAACGATATCCGCAAAGATAATCCGAAGACCCACAGGAGTTTCATCATTTGTCGACTCTTTCTCGAGAAATGTATATCGACATAACACTTTATAGTTCTGAGTCGAGTCATCCCATAGATGAGATATTTCCTAACAACCTCAAGTCAAACCTGCAGGCTTTAACAGAAAACACCTAACAATTTCTTAAATTCCACCGACAAATGGATCTCCATCGCTATAATAATTAATAAAACCGAAGGCCCACATTGTTTCATCAGTTTTCTTCTTCCCTGGCCATTGCATTCCTTCATGAGGATCAAACAATAATCCGTTTTCTGTATTTTTCTTAATAAAATTTTTTTATTTTGAATGGAATCTACAATCTACGGTACACACGTATTTTCTAAGACTATTACTTCATTTTCTTCTGCTTCAGCAGATGTGTTCGCATCGCCTTTTGTTTGTCCTTGAAACTCTTCTTGACCTTGGAGCGTGCCTTGTGCCGCATCATCATAAAGTTCTTGCCTTTGCGCTTTTCTCGATTCGTTTTCGAGCAGTTCTCGTTCTTGCGGTTATCTTTATAGCCAAACTTTTCACGATCCTTTCGGCCTTCGGAGACAGTCTCTAATCTCGCATCCTTATCGTGCTTCCGTTTCTTGTAAATCATCTCAATACTGTCGAGCTTTACAAACTCGGCCTTGTCCTTCTCTAACGGGCGTTTGCGACTGTTGGTCACCGATTTTTTTATGTTCGCCATGTCAATGCGTTTGAAATCTTCATCGGTGAAGATTCGGGAGAGAGCAAGCTCCTTAGCGGCTTCTTGTTCGTTGAGAATTTTTGCGTTATCAGGGAGTTTAGATTTTTTCTCTTTTTTCGCAACATCTTTCTTGGGTTTCGTTGCTGCTTTTTTTGTTGGTTCTACGTCTTTTTCTTCGTCTTCTTCCTCGGAGTCTTCTTCACCATCGTCTTCGTCATCCTCTTCATCCTCATCCTCATCTTCTCCATCATCATCATCACCATCCTCCTCGACGTCTTCTTCATCATCACTATCATCGACCGCTTCGCCGTCATCAGAATCTGGTTCACCCTCACTCTGCGACACATCTACCCACCTGTCGTCATTTGAGTCTGATTCTTCGTCGTCATCACCCAAGTCTATCGTTTTGGACTTCTTAAGCAACACTTCGGCTCCCGGTACGCTTTCATGTGCGTGTACCTCACCATATCCCTTTATCTTGCGCTCTGCCTGAGCCTCTGTCAATCGGCCACGATCTTTCTTATGCAACATGGCTGGCAGCTGTTCTCTGTAGAGCATAATAAGCGATCTAGCAGCCATCATGACTGATTTTTCCTTGTACGCCTTGTACATGGCCAAATCACGTAAGAGTTCTTCTCCCATAGCCAGGGGACACCTCGCACAGATTTCACGTGTAGCATTGAGACCAATGGCCATTACATCACTGGAATTCCTCTCAGTAATAAAGTTGTTGGCAATTGTCTTGAGAACAGGTTCAACAACATCGCCAGGCACGAGCTCATGTGAAGCTTGTGCGGCAAACTGAAGGACTCTCGTCACCTGTCGCTGATGTGGCTGCAAGAATCTTGTAATGTATGGATAGAAACTGAAGAGGAACAACTGGTGGATACCAATAAGACGCGAGATCACGTCTAAGTGCATCAACTTGACTTCAAAACGCTCATTTCCCGATTGCAGTTGTTTGAAGAGACCCTCCGCCAGACCCTGTGGGTTGTGAAGGAGATGAATACCAGAGAAGTTGAATGGTTCGGCGTTTTTCTTCTTTTTCGACGCCTTTACGACTTGTTTCTTGACTTGCTCGAGCTGCTTCTTGCGCTTTTTGGTCTTCTTGTTGACCCGAGTCGTCATCATGGCGCCTTTCAAGTCAACTTCGCTTTCATTATCCGATTCATCAGAATCTTTGCCCTCTTCATCGTGTCCCAAGAAGAACTTTAAGGACGCAACTTGGACCTATGAGGAAGCACATTAAAAGTCTGCCAAATAAGAGGATAAACTTCACAAACCTTTGTAATCTTCGAAAAGCACCCCACGGTGGCGATTACGTTTACAGTTTTCGGGTCATTCCAGATGTTTTTCTTGTACAACTCGATCATGATATCCACAGACATCTTGGCTGCCTTGGGATTTGTGTCCTTCAAGACAGAGTACATGAAGTTTTGAAGTGTCTACAAAGAAATCCATTTCATTAGCTACTTCAATAGTCTGCGTCTAAGACAGCTTACCGAATTCAATTTCATGTCCTTGTGCTTGGCATTCATATTCTTGATATCTGTGATTATGTGGTTTTGCAAGAATGTCCTTAGACTCTTATCTGGGCAACGCAGTAGCTGGAAGAAAAGTTCTAACAAATCCAATGCTGGGATGAGATTTTTATTTCTCAACAGAATCAGAGCCTTTACGAAGCAGTTACGCATCGCTGGATCCAGCGTGGTGGCGTGATTCTTTAATAGATCTACCAAATGTTGTGGAAACTGAAGGCACACGTCTGGATAACATTGAGCGACCTAAGACAATCAATTTATAGACTTTAAAATAAAAAGAAACATTTAAATCTAACATACCTGCGCAATGAACATAACCAACTCATCCAGACTTTTATTCTCATCGCTGGGATTCAATTCGAAAACCTCCAAGCTGCTCAAGAAATGACGATACTGTTGGGTGAATTCTTCTTTGTATGAATCTGGATCACGTTTGATTAAATTTTGCAACTGCGGAAGATTATCCGGCAGCTGATTGTTGTGGCGCACCATTTCGGGGCTCTAGTAATGGTACCCCCAACAAATAATTATAATTTTAAAGATGAAAACAAAATGTTTTCAAAAACACAACTCTTTCACTAAGCACGCGTTTTTGATGGTTAAAGATTTCTGTAGCACGTTGACGGTTTATTGACAGTTTGTTGCAGTGGAAGCGATTGGAAGTTTTGAGTTTTAGGTTTGTTCGATTTGAGAAATAAAATGTAAATTCAGTGCACTTTGCTTACTCCATTTGCTTGATCTAGAATAAATCGTGTCACTTGATGATAAAAAAAGTGTGCGTAGAAGGCTACGCGACAGAAGTGAAACTTCGTACTACTGCTGAGGATAGAGTTGTTCATGAGACTATCTCCCTCCCAAGTGCGTTGTCTCTTTTTTGAAAACGTCAAAATCAATTGGAGGAAAACAATGTGACATATTATATGGCGGGAGTACTAATTTTTGGATAATTTGCTATGAAATATGAAAATATAAGTTGTTCAAAGTGAAACTCAAATTATAAATACATAACGATACTAAGAGAGTGTGTATAATTATAAAATAGAAATAAAAAGAGTGAAATTGATAACCAGTGCCATTGCAAAGCGTGAACATAAATCCGAGTGCAAACGAAGTTGATTAGTTTTCGTGTAGTAAAGATTATTATGCTCTTGTTTTCACAAACAACAACAACTCTGAATATTTTTATTTTGTTTATAAATTGTTCTGTTCTCATTTAGCACTTTTACACAATTTTAAAAATGTTCAAAAAACAACCCCTGTCCCTTGCCAATGAATTTGCCTTCATAGAAATGTCAAATGTGTTTGTTATCCTACAGATGCTGTCAGTTTGTCATTGACACTGGCGTTGTCCTGAACAACTCTATGGGATATTTTTCAAGAAATCGCACACATACACTTGCATAATTCTCTCGCTTCTCGCTCTTCTCTACCGAGAACGTACGAGAACGGGTCTAGATGTGCGTGAATGCTCTATCCTTCTCTCTCTCGTGCTCCCCTCCCAAAGTACCATTTCTTTCATTCGCACACATTCATTCCCCAATGGTGTCGGTTTTTGTAACATAGGAAATCGCAAGGCGCCATAAGAAGTGTTTCACTTCAATAAACCGCGAATGATTAAGACTGTGCCCCATAACAGGTAGATAACCTGTTACGGTCATCTGAGACATTTATTTAATGGATACATATGCACATTAAAATGATTATATCAAGAAAAATAACTTTCCTAGTGTGCATCCAACATAGGCCGCGTTCCGGGTTTTAGTTTTACCAAGTTAACTTTGCGGGTGTACAGCTCATTGGACAATCGACCATATTAGTCACGTGACATTGGGGTGCGGTTGGGGGGGGGGGGGGGGGGGGTAAATGACTGGCAAAACACGCATGGACACAGATATGAGTGAAACAGCTATTTTGCGTCGACCTGTCATGAAAATGTTTTTGATTTCAGTAGCACTACCCAATATTATGGGATTATTTAGGACATTTCTTACTTTTAAGATAAAGAATAATTATTCTGAATAGATAAAAGTAAAGAAAAATCTACAAATATTGAAAAACGAAATTGAAACTAAGGGTTGGCATAGTTTTACATTTACCTTGTCATTTATTAAGATTTTGCGTTAAACATCGCCTCACCTCATTTTGCAGTATAAATCCAAAATCCGGAACATGGCCATTAATTCTGCTGATACCAGCTGATTGACAATTTGCGTTTTGACATGACCTGTTTATGTTATTACTGCCATCTGGGAGCGAAATGTAAGAAGAATTCAAATATCCAAGGCAAAAACCTATATTTGAACCCACGCTATAAGCATATAGTCAAATCACTGTTGGGCGTAATCAACTACTTTTGTAAAGGGTGATCCATTTCGAGGTTCCCTACTTTTTTAAAGAAAAAAACACAAAAAATTCAAATTTAATGGAGAATGTTTATTATCATTTGAAAGAACATTCTTTGGCATTTATTTTTTGAAGATTACGTCTATCAAATGTTGGCCGTTGCTACGTCGCAGATGGTCCATCCGTTGAGTCCAATTTTCGATCACTCGTTCGAGCATTTCGACTGGTAACTGGCGAATGACACGCGTGATGTTTTCCTCCAAGGCCTGAATCGAAGCGGGTTTGTCGGCATAAGCTTTTGACTTTACATATCCCCACAGGAAAAAGTCTAACGGTGTGATATCACACGATCTTGGTGGCCAATCGACCGGCCCAAAACGTGAAATTATGTGCTCACCGAAATGTTCTCTCAATAAGTCCATTGATTGATGCGATGTGTGGGAAGTGGCGCCGTCTTGCTGAAACCAAATGTCGCCGAGATCACGAGCTTCAATTTCAGGCATCAAATAGTCGGTTATCATGGCACGATAACGGTCGCCATTGACGGTTACGTTCGCACCGGCATAATTTCATAATTCTCAGCTACGGCCGCTATATTTTCTTCACAGCGTGCTGGACGTGGTCTATTCGGTCGAATATTATCCAATAATGAATGCTGGGTCTCAAAATGGGTGATGGTGTTGCGAATAGTACGCTCAGTAGGCCGATTATGTTGACCATAAGTTGAGCGAAGTGCACGAAACACATTCCTCACAGAACGTGTATTTTCATAATAAAGTTGAACAATTTGTAAACGTTGTTCACGCGTAAGTTTTTCCATTATGAAATGCCAAACAATACTAAACAAAAATAACATGACAGCATGACACGACTCACAGCACACGTGATCTGTCAAAAAAGCTATTGAAAAAAGTATCTCTACTTGGATCACCCAATTTTGGTGGTTACCGGCACGTGATTGACATTTTGCTGTTACAGTTTTCTATTATCATCTCAGTTTTGATTATCATCTCGTGTGAAATGGCGTTAATTTTTTTCCCTCATTGTCTAATAGTTCTGAATCGGAAATTGTGCAAAATGA
This sequence comes from Rhingia campestris, assembly GCA_932526625.1. Lineage (NCBI taxonomy): Eukaryota > Metazoa > Arthropoda > Insecta > Diptera > Syrphidae > Rhingia > Rhingia campestris. The sequence goes on from OW052185.1 coordinate 43,490,780, forward strand.
AGATGAAGGAGCAGCGGAGGTATTACCTTGCATTATTGACGGCAAGTTTTTTGTATATTCTTAAACGGAATCCACAAATACTAAAAAGGTTGCAATTTGTACATCTTGTCGAACAAATGAAGTGAAAATAAGTGGTTTTAATAATTCAAAATCAAATTTTGTTACTCATCTCAAACGAAGACACGGAGAAGGTATATACAAAGAGTATCAAAGTCACTTGAAAAATATAAAGAAAAAATAAACAAACTTTGAGAACATCTAACTTTCGTCGGTCAGAAATAACCGATCAACTATTTAAGCGGGCTGTTTCACAAGATCAATTTAATGAAAATGTATTGAAATTTTTTATTAACTCTATGATTCCTTTGCAAGCCATAGATGACCCATTTGTTAAGAAAATCTTTGACGGTTTGAATATCCCTACAAAAGGACTGAACGTAGTCAGCAGAAGAACTTTGGGACGCTTGATCGAGGACTATTATGTGAAGGAAATTACAAATATCAAGAGTGGATTCAATGATGTAAACGAAGTCTGCACAACTGCTGATATTTGGTCGTCAAAAACTCGAAGTTTTTTGGGCCTTACGGTACACTGGCTAGGCTCTAACATAGAAAAGATATCTAAAACATTGGCATTTCGAAGACTTCAAGAGACGCACAGCTATGACCGAATAGCTCTTTTAATTGAAGCAAAATTTGCTGAATTTGTTTAGACTCACAAAAAGTACTAGCCACGGTCATAGATAATGGCAGTAATTTCGTCAAAGCGTTTAAAGAATTTGGCATACATATGGATACTGAAAGTGATAGTTATAGCATTGCTGAAAACTTAGATACCGAGAATATGTTTTATCATTCAACAAACCCGAAATTGCCCGTACATTTAAGATGTTCTGCCCACAAGCTCAATCTATGTGCCACTACGGACGCTAATAAGGTATTACGAAATACCGGAACACCTATTGCCGATATTCACCACCAAATTATTGAAAAATGTAACAATTTATGGAAATGTGCCGGACGCCCTAAATCAGCTGAAATAATACATGGCATTGTAGGGCATACCTACTCTTTTAAACCCGGGTATCACTAGATGGAATAGCCTTTATGATGGACATAAACAAATTGAATCTATACAGGATAAGAGTGTACAGTTGCACTTGGCTCTGGGGCTGAAGAAAGTTTTACGGACCAATGATTTCCAATACATAAATGAATACTTGCGCTGTTCAAAACCAATAGCAGAGGTCCTGGACATATTACAAGGCGAACAGGTTATGTATTATGGTATTTTATTGCCATGTTTAGTATCTCTACGAAAAAAATTGCAAAAGCTTAACAGAGAATCACTTGTTTTTTGCCAAACGCTGGCAGAGAATTATTTAAAAAACGTGGAACTGCGATTTTCTGAATTCTTTGACAATTCTTCGAAGGTAGCTCAAAATGCAGTTGCTGCAATATCTTACCCAAGGTTCAAGGACAAATGGATGACTTGTATAAGTTTAGAACACAATTCCACAATAAAATCAGTTTTCAAAAAAAGCTGTGATCAAGGAAACCCATGAGGCACCTGAAACTTTTCAAGAAATACCTAGTAAAAGATATGAAGATAGCTATTTTGAATTTGTTTCTGATTCTTCAGAGACCGATTCAACAGGACATATTTGCCGAGTTCAACGTTCAAGAGCAGATGCCATTATTTTTCATTATTTAGCAGAGCAAGATAAAGATGTTTCCATGCTAAATAGATATCCTGAGCATAAAACTGTTTTTAGGAAATATAATACGCCTCTACCTTCCTCGGGTCCAGTTGAACGGATTTTTTGATATGCAACTATGAAAAATTCACCAAAGTCGCATAGACTCCCAGATGAAATGTTTGAGAAGAGGGTACTTTTGAAATCTAATTTAAGCCACACATTGTAAAAATATTCTGATATCAACAATTAACAATATTAACTATAAAATAATAATTCCTAAAATAAATAAAAAATAAATATATACTATGTGCATTTTTTGTTTTCATAATTCCCTCTTTATCAATCAGAAAAAGTAATCTGGATTACGATTACAAAGTACTAAACATCAATCATCGAATATGATAACTTTTTTTTGATTAATTTAATCTGTAATCATGATTAAAGATTACATTTTGTATTCATACTTTTTAATATTAACATTTTTTAATCATAATATTTAATCATCAATCTGATTATATTTTGCCCAACTCTGACTCAAATATATATATAAATTAAGAAAAGTAATTTAACTCCGTCAAACGGATAGGCACGAATGCGATAAGTTTGGTGCCAAAAATGTATCTAAGTGAGATACCAAAAAAACATAAATCATACAAAAATAGTTTTAGTAATTTTTAATTTTCTCCAAAGGCTAGAAGACATAAAACCATTCGGTTTTTTGTGTTCGATTCAGAATTGATATTAGGATTGACCACAAAAAGCCAATTAAGCACTCTATTTCACAATTATGAAAAGAATTGGTCGAAACTTTTTTTTGCATTTTATTTATCAAAATTTTGAGTTTGCATGCGAATTTTTCAAAAACTATTGACATAAATAATTAAATTTATATTGAGGATTAAAAAACTAGTTTATGGCTTTCAATTACAATTTACAATTTTACAATTTTTTTTTAATTTTATATATTTTTTTTTCTCTAAAATTGCCCCTACCTCCTAAACGGGCGAGATAGATCCCCCCCCCCACCGTGTTTTCAATTACTGGCGCGAAACTTATGGTAGGTACTCTCCCCAATGGATACTTATCTGGATTCTGTTATTGTTAGTTTTAAGTCTCATTGGCGTGATATATAACGGGTGATCCAAGTAGAGATACTTTTTTCAATAGCCTTTTTTGACAGATTACGTGTGAGTCGTGTCATGCTGTCATGTTATTTTTGTTTAGTATTGTTTGGCATTTCATAATGGAAAGACTAACGCGTGAACAGCGTTTACAAATTGTTCAACTTTATTATGAAAATTCACGTTCTGTGAGGAATGTGTTTCGTGCACTTCGCTCAACTTATGGTCAACATAATCGGCCTACTGAGCGTACTATTCGCAACACCATCACCCATAATTTCACGTTTTGGGCCGGTCGATTGGCCACCAAGATCGTGTGATATCACACCGTTAGACTTTTTCCTGTGGGGTGTTGTAGGCTCGGGGACGGAAAATTGTGGATAATTGGGAATTGGAATTGAAGGGAATTTAGGATGTGGACGGGACCTTAGGATAGGGATGGGAATAGAAAGGAAATGAGTGTTGGGTGTGAAGAGAGTGGCATGCTTGCGTAGCACGGCTCTGCTCGCCGGATGGGGTGGTTCTTTCTCACCACACTCAACGTAACCTACCACAAAAACATAAATCATGCCGGATCTTACCTAAAGATTTCAAAAGCGGACGGACGTTCACCACACTGTGGGGCTGCTGGTGAAATTGCAGCGTTGCCTTATCCCTCCCAACCTGGAAGTTTGCGGCCAAGTTAAAACTTCCCCAACGTCGGTAAAAAAAAATTGTCGTTGTATCACACCATGATCACCTAAAAGAACTTCAGCTCACCTTCCGCACCCCTGAAAAAAAGATACCTAGCACTTCATGCTACACGCAGTGGAAACCATCAAAATGAAAAACGTGATTTCAACCATTTGGCGTGATTCACAAAATGTTTATTATCTAGAATTTCCAACTATTATTTGATATATATTTATAAATGTTTTGCAAACAAAAAAATTAAATCTGGTTTCATCCAGAGCCGCCGTTTGATACTTCTTTTGTATCTTACCTAGATATCGAATCGCGTTTCCTACCTAAAGAGAGCTCTATTTAAGGGGATTTTATGGTCTATCTATTGGACAACCACTGAACACACGACGCGTACTCATATAATAGCGGGGGAGGGCGAAACTCAATTTATAACAATTAATCTAATTTAATATATATATATCACGCCAATTACACTTAAAACTAACAATAACAGGAACAGCAATAAATCCGTAAAACGGAGTACTTTTTAAATTACTTTTTAAAGTTTGCAGGCTACACTTGCAAAATGTGTGTGCCTGTTTTAATTAAAATTATGATATTTTACGTTTTTCAAGCGATTAAGTATTCATTTACTTCGCTCTAGCTGCGAAGTGTGATTTTAAAAATTATAAATTCATAATTTTCCTTTTTTTTTTTTGTGTTTTAACATACGACACACTTCTATGTAGACACTGTCTAATAATTTAGTTGTTGCTTATAATAATAAGACTTATAAAAGTATATTTCATAATGATACTAAATATATATATATATGTAAAAAAAAAAAACATGTGGCATTTGGTGCATTACGCAACTTGAAATGAAAGCGCGTGCACGCCACCTCACTTGCAGTTGGGATTCTTCCTCTGGATCCAGGTTTATTTGCCAGATCTGGTCGTTGTAGTCCTTCACTTTTCTTGTGGTACACTTCTTAATTTACATTATTCTTAATGTAACCATATAAATTAAACGTTTTTATTTTTTTAATACTCTTCGCGTTTATTTGAAAATTTTTCTATAGACTTGTGTCTCTGACCACTGCACAAACTGTTCTCCTCGTCCAATGCCTCGAGTCGCGAAGGTTTCCTCCCGTGCCTTTTCGACTACCATCCTAGTACCCGTTTTTCCTTCTCAAGTGGGAGAGAAGGTCCTACCAATACCACCAACGTCCAGCACATTATATTTGAATTCAAATATACGGTGTTTGTCTCGGATATTTGAATTCATATTTATTTTCGCTCCCAGGTGGCGGTAATATCTTAAGAAGGTCATACATAAATGTCAATCGCAATCAGCTGGTAGACATTACAAGAGATGCACACTAGATAAGGTTTTTTTAGAAATAAAATTCCAAATGTAATTTCTTTAATCGGGAAATTAAATATTTCAGGTGACTGTAACAGGGGATATGTAAAGTCAAAAGCTTATGCCGACAAACCCGCTTCGATTCAGGCCTTGGAGGAAAACATCACGCGCGTCATTCGCCAGTTACCAGTCGAAATGCTCGAACGAGTGATCGAAAATTGGACTCAACGGATGGACCATCTGCGACGTAGCAACGGCCAACATTTGATAGACATAATCTTCAAAAAATAAATGCCAAAGAATGTTCTTTCAAATGATAATAAACATTCTCCATTAAATTTGAATTTTCTGTGTTTTTTTCTTTAAAAAAGTAGGGAACCTCGAAATGGATCACCCATTACTAGCATACGCCGACGATATTGACATCATTGGTAGGACTCAACGTGATGTCATAGCCACGTTTGCTAGTATAGAGGAGGAAGCGGTAAAAATGGGTTTAGCAGTAAATGAGGGTAAGACAAAGTTTATGCTGTCATCACAAAAGGACACACAACATCGACGAATTGAACAGAACGTCACCATTGACAGATATAACTTTGAGGTAGTACGGGACTTTGTCTACCTCGGCTCCGCTATTAACTCTGACAACAACATCTCGTCAGAAATTAAACGAAGAATTACTCTTGCCAACCGCTGTTTCTTGGGGCTAAGAAGGCAATTTAGTAGTAAAGCCCCCACTCGAACAACTAAGGAGATCCTATATAAGACCCTGATCATCCCAGTACTGCTCTACGGCGCTGAAGCATGGACCGTATCAAAAGCGGATGGAGAAATCCTTGGTAGATTCGAGAGGAAAATTATTCGAAAAATCTTCGGTCCCGTTTGCGTTGACGGGCTATGGAGACGAAGATTCAATTAAGAACTATACGAGCTGTACAGCGACATGTCCCTGGTCAAAAAACTCCGCATTGGACGTTTAAGATGGCTAGGACATGTAGAACGAATGGACACCAATACTCCGGCTCGCAGAGTCTTCGATTCCCAGCCAGACGTCGGACGCAGTAGAGGAAGACCTCGCCTTAAGTGGCGCGCACAAGTGGAAACCGACCTCAACCAACTTGGAGTGCGCAACTGGAGGCAGTTAGCTAAGGACCGGGCTAATTGGAGAGGCATGTTGGTTGAGGCCCAGGTTCATTCCGGACTGTAGCGCCACTTAAGTAAGTAAGTAAGTAAGCAAAACAATTAAGTAGCTGTAATACCCTTACTCGAACTTCTTAGGACATCCAACATAAGACCCTAGTCATAGCGACCCTGCTTAATGGCGCTGTAGCAGTGACTGTCTCGAAAGTGTATGAAGACATCCTTAGATGTTTTTCGAGACATCTTGGAGCTGTTTGAGTTGCGGGACTATGGAGACGATGATTCAACAGCGATATTTACAAGCTGTACAGCGACATATGAAATGGCATCATACCACTTCTCACAACAGTTTCATACTCTCAAACTCTGAATATGTTTGTCAGACTTTCGCAAGAGTTGATGCAGTGAACAAAAAGCAGGTGTTGTTATTTTCGGAATTTGAGCCAGGAATCCTGCGCGTACCAGTACAACATACAAACCACTAGTCCATACTGCTTCAGTGAAGTTTAGGATGGCTAGGCCTAGGATATTGATAGCGAACAAATACTCCAGTCTGCAGTGCTATCCACTCTCATTAATATAGTAGAAGCAGTTTAGAAAGACCTCGCCTTAATTGATGCGTACGAGTTAAAACCGACCTTGACCCACTTGAACTGAAAGCAGTCACTAAAAAATCCCGCTAATTGGAGTGACATGTTGTTTGAGGCGCTACTTCATCCCGATATTTAGCACCACTTAAAGAATTTAGAAATGCCAAAAAATGTTATATATTTATTCTGTTAATTTGACAGTTAACATTTTTACGAGTTCGTATAAATTGATGACTAAATGTGGATTGTTGTTTTATTTTGGCTTGTTTTGTTGACCTATAAATAGTTGAAACCTCAAATGCTAAATAAATGTAATTTCATTAATCTCTGAGAGTAGTTGTCCCCACTCTTAAAATTTTTAAAAATTATGAACCTTCTTCTAAAAAGTCAAAGAACACATCATATACTTTACTCAGGTTCTCGTTTTGATGCAATTCATCTCAAACAAGTTTGGGTCAATTAACATGCATGCCTTCCAATAGAAACCGGCTTACAATTGAAAAGCATCCAAAAAAACGTATAAGCAATAAACAAGTACCTACCTATGATATTTAAGCGGATATAAGAGTTCACTACTACCAAACGTGTTTTTTTTATATTGTTTACGAGATCCGTTGATTAGTAAACGATCTGGTATTTTTATTTGTATCGTAGATGCAAATTCTATGTAATCATTTCAAAGACATTCGTTCCCTGCGACTTAAATGGTATTCCGATGTTCTGAATTTTAGAACTTGTCATATGCACTTCGATACTTGTTCAGACAGTTTCTGTGTTCGGTTCGCATTCCTTCTTATTTTATTTATTCAATATATTTATAATGTTGACGAAATTCAATAAGATTGCCGTTTTTATTCTGTCGGTCGTATTGATTGACGTCAATGCACGTACGTCTTAATTATGGATCCGTTCGCATACCTTGTCAGATTCAAAAAAGGGCCGTAAAGGAATTTGGATACGAGTACACGAACGGATCTAAAGTCAGTGAAAAGCCTTGATTTAAAATTTAAATTTGTTTATAGAAAGCAATGGTTTTTGTACAACTTTTAACCTGGAGATGGGTCTCTGTGTTCCGGTATTTACATGTGAATCAATAATTCAGTTGCTGTCACCTAGATCCTTACCATTTGCAGTTGCAGATCATATAAGGCGATCGTACTGTGGTACTTTTAATAACGTTGTAAGTGTTCATTTGTCAATATGACTTTTTAAATTGAAGTGATTTGGTAATATTTTTAAATTAAAGATTCATATATGCTGTGCAACCAAACCTAGTACTGATGTTTCCACGATTACAAAAAACACTGCCCCCAAAATCCAACCAGATGAATTACAATCAGATACAGATATTCAGAGTGGAATGGCTATTCTTGGAGCAGTAAATTGTGGACACACTGGTGATGAACTCATCATCGGTCATGGAGTTGACGTAATGCTCGCTGAATATCCATGGATGGTATTGTTAGTATATGAGGATGGTCTTAAAAAAAGCCTTGACTGTGGTGGATCACTGATCACCGATCGATACGTTTTAACTACAGCAGATTGTATAAGTGATAGAAAAAAGAAATTGTAAGTATTTTGTTCTTTCATATACCATTTGCGATTATTTATTAACATGCTTTTCCCAAAAAATAGAGTTAGTGTGCGTTTGGGTGAGCAAGATACAGACAAGGATATCGATTGCTCAAGTGCCTACAATGATAAACAATGCGCGCCACCTATACAGGAAATAGACGTTGAAGAAGCAATAAAGCATAAAGACTTCAATGCAATCAAACTGTCTAATAACATTGGACTTATTCGCTTGGCTAAAAAAGTTATCTTCAGTAGTGAGTGTACACGTTTTGAATGCATGTTTCCATTCTTAAAAAAAATAAAATTATTTGCAGCAAGCGTATCTCCAATATGTCTGCCAATAACACCAGATTCCAAGAAAGATCCTTTGACGGATTTAGTTATCGCAGGATGGGGTCGAATTAAGGGCGGCGTGAATACAAATCTCCTACAAAAAGGAATGGTTCATGTAAAGGAAAACAATTTTTGTCAATCAAGACATAAGGCAGTCAAGATAACTGATAAGGAATTATGCGCAGCAGGCGATTCATGTAAGGGTGACTTAGGTGGACCAATATTTAACGTTGCTGCATATAATGGAAGTTATCGTACTGTCCAGCATGGAATTGTATCGGTTGGTGCGCGAAAGTGTGCCTCAAATATTCCAGGTGTTTTCACTCGGGTAGCTTCTTATTTATCATGGATAGCTGGCAATATACGATTATAAAATATTTTAATGTATTTTTGCTTACATAACGTTTACTTAGTTAAATTATATATTTTAAATCAGATTTAGTTGTTGCAATAAAAATATTATATGAACTAGAGATCTCCGATAAATCCGTAGATGAAACACAATTACTTACTTAAGTAGCGCTACAGTCCAGGATGAACCTGGGCCTCAACCAACATGCCTCTCCAATTAGCCCGGTCCTTAGCTAACTGCCTCCAGTTGCGCACTCCAAGTTGGTTGAGGTCGGTTTCTACTTGTGCGCGCCACTTTAGGCGAGGTCTTCCTCTACTGCGTCCGACGTCTGGCTGGGAATCGAAGACTCTGCGAGCCGGAGTATTGGTGTCCATTCCTTCTACATGTCCTAGTCATCTTAAACGTCCAATGCGGAGTTTTTTACTAGGGGTATGTCGCTGTACAGCTCGTATAGTTCGTGGTTGAATCTTCGTCTCCATAGCCCGTCAACGCAAACGGGACCGAAGATTTTCCGAAGAATTTTTCTCTCGAATCGACCGAGGATTTCTTCATCCGCTTTTGATACGGTCCATGATTCAGCGCCGTAGAGCAGGACTGGGATGGTCAGGGTCTTATATCGGATCTCCTTAGTAGTTCGAGTGAGGGCTTTACTACTAAATTGCCTTCTTAGCCCGAAGAAACAGCGATTGGCAGGAGTAATTCTTCGTTTGATCTCTGATGAGGTGTTGTTGTCAGAGTTAATAGCGGAGCCGAGATAGACAAAGTCCCGTACTACCTCAAAGTTATATCTGTCAATGGTGACGTTCTGTCCAATTACTTAGTCTTACTCTCATTTACTGCTAAACCCATTTTCGCCGCTTCCTTCTCTATACTAGCAAACGTGGCTATGACATCACGTTGAGTCCTACCAATGATGTCAATATCGTCAGCGTATGCTAGTAGTTGCACCGACTTTTGGAAAATTGTGCCTCTGGTGTTGGCTTTGGGGTTTTGCACAATCCTCTCAAGAATCAGATTAAAGAAGTCACATGACAGCGCATCGCCTTGCCTAAATCCTTTTTTGGTATCGAATGTGTCGGTGAGCTCGTTTCCGACCCTGATGGAGCAGCGAGAATTCTCTATCGTCATCCTACACAAACGGACGAGTTTGGGCGGTATACCAAAACTAGACATGGCTCTGTACAATTCGTTTCTATAAATGCTGTCATATGCGGCTTTGAAATCGATGAATAGGTGGTGGGTATCGATTTGGACTTCTTGGGTTTTTTCCGGGATCTGCCGAGGTGTGAAAATTTGATCGATTGTGGATTTTCCTGGCCTAAAACCACACTGATAAGGGCCAATCAGGTTGTTGGTAAACAGTTTCAGGCGTTCACATATTACGGCAGATAGGATCTTGTAGGCGATGTTTGTAGGCGATGTTGAGCAGACTTATGCCTCTGTAGTTGGCGCAGTTCAGAGGGTCTCCTTTTTTGTGGATCGGGCAAACGATGCTGAGGTTCCATTCTTCAGGCATGCTTTCAACTGACCAGATTTGGCTTATGAGTTGGTGGATGTTACTTACCAAGTCATCTCCGCCAGCTTTATAAAGCTCAGCGGGAGGGCCGTCATTTCCGGCGGCCTTATTAAGCTTGAGTTTAGATATAGCTATCCTCACTTCACTTAGGTCGGGTGGTTGGCAGTTTTCGCTGTCGTTGCCAATATTGAATGGTTCGTTCTGCCTGACAGCGGAATGTTGTTCGTCATCGCCGTTTAACAGTCTGCAGAAGTGGTTCTTTCATATCCACAGCATCGACTGTGTCTCAACTACGATATTTCCTTGTTCATCTCTACAGGATTCTGTTCGAGCCTTGTATCGAGCCTTGGCTTTGACGTTTCACACTTTGGTAAAACTTGCGAACATCTTTCCTGGAGTGGCTTTTTCTTCTTTCTAAAAAGCCGCTGTTCTTCCCTTCTTCTTTGCCTATAGAGCTCAATGGCAGCTCTCGTCTTCACTTGCAGCTTAGCCTTGTAGTCCTCGTTCTTATCTGCGATCATCTGTCGGCATTCCTCATCAAACCAGGGGTTTCTTGCTGGTGGCCGTGAGAAACCTAGCACATCAGTTGCGGCTGATCTAAGCTTGTTGGCATCGTTGCCATTGTTCTTCGACATTAGATGCTGGTGGTATGTTGTGAGTCGAGAGGTTAAGGGACACGCGTTGCGCGAAGGTCTTGGCGGTCTCTGGCGATTGCAGTCTTTCGACATTAATTTTTTTCACAGTATTTCTGTTTTTTTTTTTTGTGGCGTGGTGGATATCCGTATCCTTACTTTGGCTACAACAAGGTAGTGGTCCCAGTCGATGTTAGCCCCTCGAAATGTTCGGACATCCAAAATACTGGATGCGTGCCTCTTGTCTATCGCAATGTGATCAATTTGGTTGACTGTTCGTTGATCTGGAGACCGCCATGTCCCCTTGTGGATATCGAGGTGAGGAAACCGTGTGCTGGCTATAGTGGCATTTCGTTCCGTAGCGAAGTCAATTAGCCTAAGTCCGTTACCAGACGTGTTGTCGTGTAGGCTATATTTTCCGACAATACTTCTAAAGATGTCTTCTCTTCCTACCTTTGCGTTAAAATCCCCCAGTACGATTTTAACATCGTACTTCGGTAGTCGCTCATAGGTTTTGTCAAGGAGCTCGTAGAAGCAATCCTTAGGAATATCATCTTTTTCTTCCGTCGGAGCGTGAGCGCATATAAGGCTTATGTTGGCGAATTTGGCCTTGATGCGGATTGTAACAATGCGTTCGCTAATGTCTTGAAAACATAAGACTTCTTGCCTATAACAAATCCGCATCCAAATAGTCGCTGTTTCTGCTCACTATAACACGGTCCATAGTAGATGTCACAGTTTTTCATCCTCTTTTTGCCCGGCCCATCCCATCGTATTTCCTGGATGGCAGTAATGTCTGCTTTGTAGCAGTTTAGGGCTTCCGCTAGTTGTTCGCCTGCACCTCTCCTGTTTAATGTTCTCACATTCCAGGTGCAGATACGAACGTCGTTGTGCTTTTTTCGTTTAGCATGGTCGTCAACAATAATATCAGTCCTTTCCGATGCTATTGGTTGCTTCGTAACATAAGCTTTTTTCCGTGGATGGATAGTTAACCCAAAGCACAACCCCCAACCTGGAGGGCCAGGCCCTTGTTTTGACCCTACGACGGCGGGCCGGAAAAATACCGATGTTAGTAGCCCATTTTGGGATATGAGCGCTGCCGTTGACCCATTGAGGGCTCCTCCGCCACCAACTCTTTTCCAACACCTTGGCTCCGTATTGGAAATCCCTATAGACCTGGTGTTCAAATATGTCGAAGCAGCTCATATACGGATTACACTGTCAGTTCGATCAAACTGGAGCTGTAGTGTAAACGTTTTTTAAATCCGCCCACTGCCACGCCCCCTTTTTAGAAAATCGTAGTTTTTGGCCAAACGTTAAGGAATTTTAACAAAAATATCTAAGCAACATATTTAGAGAATCAGAATATCTATATTTCGTTTTTATAAGGTTTTTTGCCACGTCCACTTTTTGGGGACGTTTTCAGTAAAAAACCCTTTTCGGTACAATTTTAAAATAATTGAAAAAACTTTTGATGAAGAACATTTCGTTCTTAGATCATTTTTACCGACGCCCACTTTTTAGGGGCGTTTTATTACAAAAACCATTTGTATACCCTACCCCATAGCATATGCAGGAGAAACGCGTTGCTTTTTTAAAGAACTGTAAAGGATTTTGATAAACTGTCTGAACAATATGTTGCGTCTGAACAACATGTTGTCATTTTCTATATTTCATCGCCATAAAGGCCACATTTTGGGGATATTAATTTTAAGGATGGGTTGGGAAAGAGTATTTAACGATCCGCTAACTAATCCTATTCAAAAGAAAATTTGTATTAAAAAAAAAACAAAAAAATGAATGGTTTGCAATGAATCAATCATTTGATCGTAATGCGTGTACCGTTTGCGATTGTTATGCACGATATTCGACTATCTGGAATCAGTGTAATAATACGCAAAACTCGAATCAATTGAAGCAAGAAACATATGAGAAGACTACGTTGAATACCATATCCCATTCTATCCAATCTTTAAAACGAATAACCCCAAAAAGTGGGCTTGGCTAACAACTTTATGGGGATAAAATTAGAAAATGACATTGTGACAACATAATGTTCAAACAGTTGATCAAAATCTTTGTTGGTTCGACATTTTATCTATTGCATACTCGATTGCATAGGGTAGGGCATAAAAATCGTTTTGTTAAGAAAACGCCCCAAAAAGTGGGCGTGAGCTAAAATGATCTAAAGACGAAATATTCATGTGTGGCAGTAGGCGGATTTCAAATACGTTTACATTTGTTCTGCTTTGTCGGCCAGAGAGTCTTTATACCAAATTTCAACACTCTAGCTCAAAATTTAAGGCCCAAAAATCGGTGACACACAGACGGACAGACGGGCAGACAGACATGGCTAGATTGACTCAGCTAGCAATTCTGAATCGATCCATATACTTTGAGGTATATCTATCGAAATTATTTCTCTATGTTACAAACTTAATGTCAAAACTAATACACCCCTATGAGATAGGGTATAAAAATAGCATATTTGCTTAATAGAAAATGACAATGCGAAAAGGACACCTGTCAAATTGCGATAGTCAAAAGCACTCTTTTTTTACTCTAGAGCACTTTTGAAGAATCTGGATTCCAAGTGAGAATTACACCCACATGCACATATAACATCTGACTTATGTCAGTTTGAAGATTGCATTTCGCAGTTTAATTTGTGTTTATTGTGATCAGTGGAAATTAAAAAGTGATTTTCTGCGAAAATTATAATTAGAAATTAAAATATTTTTGGATAATCATGTTCTAAAATTCATAAGACACCAACTCGGCAATGGTTGAATTTATAAAAAGCCGCAATGAGTAAAAGAAAATTTCTAATGATGGTTTTCAATGATAGCTATAACTACCGCCTAAAGATAAACAATAAGCTGTCAAATGGCACACTAACACACACACAAAACCAGATCAACCTATTTTATGTTCGATTTTGACGGGTAAAATCTGAAATCTGAGAGCAAATCTGAAAATCCCAATCGAAAACGCTATAATTCAACGAATACCGCCATCTATCGAGTTATTTATCTCTGAAATCTGAGATCAAATCTGAAAATCCAAATCGAAAACGCTATAATTCAACGTTTAACGCCATCTATCGTGTTATTTATCTCGTTAACTTAACCCAAAATTCACGCAAAATGTCTTTTATCACAACGAATTTCACAATAAAATCAGTCCTCTCCGAGGTTCTTAGATGCTTCCTTACTTATCTTCATCTTTGCAATTTAACGATGCTCTCATATTTTGCTAACCCACCAACCACAATAGTGTTTTGATAGATTATGAATATCATTCTTGCATGAACCTTGTCAATTGATTCATCCTCGCTGTTCATTCTCTGTAGAATTTCATAGCGCTTTACATAAAAGAAATACAGAACAAAACAATCGGTAAAAACATATAAGAAGGCAAAAAAAAAGTGGGCGTGGCAAAAAACTTTATATAGACAAATATCTATAGATATTGAGATTGTCTAAATATGTTGTTCAGACATTTTTTTTCAAAATTCTTTACGGTTTGGCCAAAAACTACGTTTTTCTTAAAAGAGGGCGTGGCAGATGGCGGATTTTAAAAATATTTACACTTATTCTTCTATGAGCAACAAAAAGCACGTGAACCAAATTTTATCAGGGTCTTATACAGGTTCTCCTTAGTGAGGGCTTTACTACTGAATTGCTTTCTTAGCCCGAAGAAACAGCGGTTGGCAAGAGTAATTCTTCGTCTAATTTCTGACGAGATGTTGTTGTCAAGAATGCCGGAATACTGGAAACTTAGCATCGTTTGCCCGATTCACAAAAAAGGAGATCCTCTGAACTGCGCCAACTACAGAAGCATAAGTCTCCATAACATCGGAGTTTTTTAGCTGCACCGTCAAAGTCTTCGTTTAATTTCTGACAAGATGTTGTTGTCAGAGTTACTAACGTAGCCGAGGTAAACATATTCCCGTTCTACTTCAAAGTTATATCTTACCCTCATTTACTACTTTTTCCATTTTTGCCGCTTCCTTCTCTATTCTAGCAAACGTGGCTATGAGTCCTACCGATGGTGTCAATATCGTCGGCGTATTCTAGTAGTTGCACCGATTTTTGGAAGATTGTGCGTCTGGTGTTGGCTCGGGAGTTTTGCACAATCCATTCAAGAAACAGATTAAAAAAAGAATTTCATTAGCCGTGTTCCGGGTTTTAGTTTTACCAAGTTAAGTTTGCCGATGCACTGTTCTCATTGGTCAAACCACATCGCCTCACCACATTTTTGAGCTGAAACCTAAAATCCGGAACACGGTCATTATCCTAGCTCAAAATTCAAGGCCTAAAAATCGGTGACATACAGACGGGCGGACGGACAGACAGACATGGCTCAATCGACACAGCTAGCGATTCTGAGTTGATCCATATACTTTGAAATATATCTACCTTTATTATTTCTCTATGTTACAAACTATGCATCAAAATTAATGAGCCCTATCGAGGTATCCGTCGGAGTGGACAATTTTCCGCAACGCACACCTACTTCGTCGAAGGTTCAAATTCCATTCGAGGCATGTGTCATCGGGAAAAAAAATACTACACAAATGCGACAGTTTTATTTCGTAAATAAATTCCGCGAAGAATTTGTGTCGGAGGAAATCGGAAAAAGAATTCCACTTAACTGTCAAAAATTTAACGAAAATTGCTTCTGAACGCACTTCAACGCCAATCGCCGAGATGCGTTACGAAATGTTGGGGAAATATTCCGAACAGCTTTTCGTAAGAATACCTCGAAGCAAAAATCCTCCGAAGCGTACAAAATCGGAGAATTTTCAGCTCTAACGTATACCTCGAAAGGGCTGAATATACCCCTATGGGATAGGGTATAAAAACTAAAATTTCTCGTGACGCTGGGGTCGTTAGAAAATTTTAATTCTAAATTAAATCAAATTTTGATCAATAACTGAAAATTGTCGTAACCCCGGGGTTTTTAGAAAATTTTAATTTTTTTTTAAATTGTTGGTAGCTGGTCAACAATCAGCTACCACCTATCAGAAACCTCCTACCCACTACGAACTATACCTGCCAGCTACCCCTCCAGCTACCACTCACCAGCTACCCCCTACCAGCAACCAGCTACCACCTAGCCTTGATATAGAATTGATAACGACTACTACGGTGATTCATACTTTATTAAAAAAAAAGTTTAATTCCTGGTACATTCATATTTAATATTAAACATAGGTATATGTGTATTTTCAGCTCTAAACTACATTCTGATGTAGGAATATTGTAATTTTGGAATTTAGGAGTTACCAGCATCTATGTACCATTGTGGGATCAAGCTTAAAATTGTTTTTCCCTTATGATATTTTGTGGTGATTTGACCAGTTATCCCATCATAATTAAATTCACAGACAGAGTCTGGACAGTCATCCTGCATAGTACTTTCAACAAGTTTGAGAAAATTATCCAAAAACTCAAAGCAGTTTTTTGGGTTTTCGCAGTGTTTCTGTGAAAATGAAATATGTTAGCTGAACAATAAAAAATATTCAATATCTTATACTCACAGTCCACTTAGAATGCAATTGGTTTAAGTCAAAATGTTCGATGTTACGCACAATCCCATTCACATCTCTGAATCCAAAATATATATGGTTCACACCCGTGAGGAAGCTTTGTACCCAAACTTTTTGGCATGTATCTTTTTCAAATTTGGAATTACCATATATTTTTTTTGGGATTCCAGTTACTTTAAGTTCTACAAAATTGATGTCCTTATATGTGTTGGGATTTTTACTAAAATAGATTTTAAAAAAACAATTAAAGAGATTTGTTAATATTAATATTAAATTGACATTTAATAAAGCAATAAAGAGGAAACGTTTGATTTTGGTTATTTTGAATTGGAAGCAAAAGTTAAGGCTCTACGCGTGGACTTATCTGATCTGCTCCCGAACAAAGTTAATTTTCATGACACAAAAACACAAAAACAATCATTTTGCTTGCAATATCCCCTAAATTATTAACTGCATTTGGGAATAAAACTATGTAAAAGATCAAATTAAAAGCTCATACAAATCCAATCGCTTATCGCTGATAACACCATCCATTTCACCAGCAAAGAAAAATTTTCTTCCAACTAGATTTCTCTTCATGACACAAAAGAATTGTTCACAAGCATCAACGTGCTCTGATGTATTCGGACTTTTATTTGGATCATCTGAAAAATTAGTACAAAACAAAATTTAAATTAGCAATGGTCAACATCTATGCAGAATCCACAAAATTTTTTTAGGATAGGGGTGTTTGAATGAAATTTATACAATACAATGCAAAGGAAAAGATTCTCAAAATAAAAATCTGCAATTTAGTATTTGAAGATTGGTTCGCCTACTCGCTGTGACGTTGTGCAATTGATTTACTAACGGGTGATTTTTTTAAGAGGTTTAGAACTTTTTTTAAAAAAAAAACACAAAAAATTCAAAAAAATGAATGAAATATTTATTTGAATCGATAGTTTGAACCTTGCAATTTAATGTTTAAAGATAATTTCATGCAAATGTTGACCGCGGCTGCGTCTCAGGTAGCCCATCCGCTGAGTCTAATTTTGGCATACTCTTTCACACATATCGGCCGGTATTCCAGTGCGTCAATCGAAGCGGGCTTGTCCCTATAGACATTAGCCTTGACATACCCCCACAAAAAATAATCTAATGGTGTCAAATCGCACGATCTAGGCGGCCAATTGACCGGCCCGAAACGTGAAATTAACTGTTCACCAAACTCGCCTCGCAATTGCGCCATTGTTTCGCGTGCTGTGTGGCATGTGGCACCGTCTTGTTGAATCCACATATCATGCAAGTCAAGAACTTCCATTTCGGGCAAAAAAAAGTTTGTTATCATCGCTCGGTAGCGTTCACCATTGACAGTAACGCTGCGATTCGCATCATCTTTGAAGAAATATGGCCCAATAATGCCGCCGGCCCATAAACCGCACCAAACAGTGGCTTTTTCGGGATGCATTGGTAGCTGTTGCAATGCTTCTGGCTGATCTTCACTCCAAATGCGGCAATTTTGCTTATTTACGTACCCATTCAACCAAAAATGAGCCTCATCGCTGAACACAATTTTTCGATAAAAAAGCGGATCCTCGGCCAGCTTTCCAAGAGCCCATTCACCAAAAATTCGGCGTTGTGGTAGGTCGGCTGGCTTTAGTTCTTGCACCAGCTGTATCTTAAAAGGCTTTACGCCCAAATCCTTCCGCAAAATTTTCCACGTAGTGCTGTAACAAAGGCCTAACTGCTGGGAACGGCGCCGAATCGACATTTCGCGGTCTTCTGTCACACTAGCTGATACGGCCGCAATATTTTCTTCACTACGCACAGTACGTAAACGTGTTGGTGGTTTAATGTCCAACAAAGTAAATTTGGTGCGAAATTTGGTCACAATCTTCCGAATAGACTGCTCAGAATGTCGAGAATGCCGATCATAAAATGGAAGCAGCGCGCGATGAACATTTCGAACCGAGCACGAATTTTGATAGTAAAATTCAATAATTTGCAAGCGTTGTTCATTTGTAAGACGATCCATGGTTAAATTGCAAACCAAACTGAAGCTGTTTGACAGTGACACAAGGTACTAAACACACGTCAGCTGTCAAAACCAGTGTTGCCAAAACCAAACCAGCTAAAAAATCACCCGTTATAATCACCAGTTGGGCAAATCTGTTGCGGACTTGGTAGACATGTTTTCCGTATCAAGGAAAACAATTTACAATGTCCTAAGTCGCGCGAAAAAAGAAGGGACAATTGAAACAAAAAGTATTTGTATAATATTAAAATAAAGGGGAAACCCAAAGCTACCAGTTTCGTGAGTTTAAAAAAAAAACATATGAGAAGGCTACAATCCATTGTGCGGATCGTTGAATACCCTATCCCATCCTATCTGTAAATCGAAAATCCCCACAAAAGTGGGCATGGCTAAAGAAACGATGTGGATAAAATAAAGAAAATGGCATGGTGACAACAAATACTTCAGACTGCTTATAAAACACTTTTACGGTTCTGCATATGCTATGGGGTAGTGTATAAAAATGGTTTTTATATAAAAATGCCCCCAAAAAGTGGGCGAGGGTTGAAATGGTCTTAAGCGGCATATACACACGTCAAAATCTCGTCAAGCATGCGAGAGTGTATGAGTGAAAACGAAACACCTATACGTTGTGTGCATGCTTGAAGCAAAATCAAAACGTTTTGATTTTTCTTCAATCAGGCGTCAATGCTTGACGTAGTGTATATTCGTGATTGAATGCTTGATCAAGCATTCATTCTCATTTTTACGACGCCAGTGTAAAGACGTCAGTTTCGCGGGTTTTTTTTAACAGTGCGGTGTTTATTTATGTAAATATGGAAGAAAAAAGTTTTAATTTGGAGTTTCTAGAGGTTTATCGTTCTCTGCCAGCGTTATGGAACATAAAATCGAAGGAATACAGCAACCGCAATTTAAAAAAAGTGCAGTATGAAACGCTCCTTACAAAATATAAGGAAAAGCACCCAGAGGCAACAACAAAATGTAAGGTTGTAACGTACCCCTAACGCTCGTCCCCGCATTGAGAGTAACATCTAGTAAGCAGATGTCGAACCAGTAAGTGGCTAGTCCCCAACCGGCACTATCACCCGTGCTGGTGAAGGTCTGTCCACGCTCAATCCTCATCATCTCTCACTTGGCGCGAGACTCACGCTAGGGGGTTGAACCTCCTATCAACTTCCTCCACCCTTATGACCCAAGGTAACAGGACCCTTAGGCCAGTCCGGGCAGATTGATCGGAGGGGTGTCCAGCCATCTTGCGGCCAGGCATGATCCTCCGCTCGCTAGCTCGTCGGCGGGAGTGGATTCTTACCACAAGACCTGGACTGGGGTTACATTTATTTTTACATGCCTGTACCAAAAAAAAAAGAACGAGGTGTTATTAATTCGCGACCGTAACCAATGCGAAATCTCAAAAAAAAAAAAAAATTGCGAGGCCCGAGTTCCGTCTAATTCACTGGTCCACCGTTGCGTGCCTCCATAGTGGAAGAGAGGCGGAGAGGTTTGGATGGAGATCCTCTCCGAGCTGACCCGCCCCTAGCTAAAATCGATTTAGCACCTTGGTCACCGCATCGCTCGACTCGCGATGACCCCTTACCCGAAAAGGGGAAAGAAACCCTAAAAAAGTTCCTTACCCCTGACTACTGACCACCAAAATCAATCTAAGATCCGACCCGAACCATCCTCTGAAAAATATTTAAACCGCTTCCATACTTAAGCGATTATGAGCGAAGTACAACCGAATTCAAAACCGACCAAAAGCTACTAGCCATAAATACCAGAAAAAAAAAACAAAACCACCAGTTTTCAACAACGTTATAAAAATTCCCAAAGTGGGTTTTACTGACGAAAAAGATAAATAGAAATCGGGTTAAAATGTGTATACATGTGTATCACTGTAACTAATACCCTCGAGAAAGTGCACAAAGAATTAGATATTTATCCAATAGGGGTAAAACTGTACGATCATTTTAATTTTGAAAAAAAATTTTTTTTTCTATAATACTTTATGGTAATATAATATTAACTTTTTTTTTTATTTGGGCAACCCCACCATAATAAAAAAAATGTTCGTTTGGTTTGATTTTTTTTTTCTCTCCCAATGAATTTTTTTTTTTTATATATGTATATATTTTTTTTTTTATTTAATTTAATTAAATAAATTTATTTTTCTCTTCTTTGTTAATTTTCTTCCCCTTTTTTTCAAATTGGTCAATTTCTACATTTAATAGCCGTTTTTAAGGTTTTTTTTTCTTTTCGAGATGTATATTTAAAAAAAAACCACCATATAAAAATTAACTTACCCCTATTTAAGGGTTGCTACCCGTCCTCCAAGGTGATGGCCTGTGGTGCACCACATTCCGCCTTGTGTAGTTTTAGGTGTTATCGACCTATCACGTTGGCTAAAATTTATTTAGAGAAAAAAAAAAACCAAAAAGTAGGCTTACAAATTCACAACATAAATTGATCACTACACTAATTTTCAAATGTTCTTTGTACTCAATTCGCTCTAGTGTTTCGTAGTTGAACTGCCGAAGGTTAGGGTATTGGCTATTTGCTGCGGTGGTGAATTGCTGCGGCTCAAAGTTTTCTTCGTGGTACATACGATCGCCGAATAGTTTTTTTTTTTTTTGATATTGTATTATATCACTTCCCGAACCGTTCGAAATTACACACACAAGCAAATAGATTCGCGAAGCGGATTATTTTTTGCTCGTGGTTTTAGGTGCGCGGGGAATTATGAAAGGCGCGGAGTGCGCTACGCGAAGCTTTTACGGAGCCCTAGTGGTAGAAGGCGCTCTCGGTGCATTGAGGTGGTAACTTTTCCGTTGACGAAGAAAAAAAACGTTCGTACCGCAATTGTTTTTGGCGGGTGGGCGCGGGACAATGTTTTTGGCCGAAAAAAAAACGTGTGGTTCGGTTCGGTAGCTTGTTCGTGGTGGCGGAGAACTCGCGGAAAAGGGAAACACTTGGGCGAAGCTGCGAAACAGTCTATTTTGTCGCCTGGTAGAATTTGCACCAGCAATATTAACAACAAAAAATGGCGTTAGGGGGAATTTTTTTTCTATTGTTTCTGTGGTATGCGCGCTGTGCGAGCGGTTTACTTTAATTTTGCAAAAAAAACACGACTCATACACTCACTACATCGATGCACCTTTTTTAATTTTTTTGGTTTTTGTCTTTCTATATATCGTATAGGCAAACTAAACTGTCCCCTTTTTTTTTTGCGTCCGACCGGCGTCACGATTGATTAGAAACTGCCCTGCGTTTTTTTTTCCTTTTCCAAGACAACCCATCCTGGCGGCGGAAATGCAATAAGCATCGTCTCGCTCTCGCCACCGCTCACATTATATTTGAACTTTAAACTCATCCAGCCCAAAAAGTTTCATTCACAAAAATTTTATTTTGTGCTTAAAATTCAAATAACTTAAATTTTCTTTTAAGAAAAAAATAAAATTTATGTTTTGAATAAAACTTTTCGAGCTACAGGAGAATAAAAATTCAAATATAATGTGGCGCAAAAAAAAAAAAATGTCTGTCTCTGTCTCGCCATTCGTTGTATTGTATCGCTGCAATTTTACCACCGAGCGCTTTATTCACAATAATATTGTTGTTAGTGATGTGTCAACACATTTTTTTTTGTACCAGAACAAACAAAAATGACTAGAGGTTTCCCACAAGGTAAAACTGAATGCTTGAACCCTCATGCTTGATGTGTGTATATGCTGCATCAAAGCAAATTTACAAATACACTCTCACATGCTTGATGAGATTTTGACGTGTGTATATGCCGCTTAAGAACGAAATGTTCTTCATCAAAAGTTTTACCCCATAACATATGCAGGAGAAAACCTTGTCTTTTGTAGAACCGTAAAAGTGTTTTGTAAGCAGTCTGAAGAATTTGTTGTCACTATATCATTTTTTCTATTTTATCCACATCGTGTTTTTAGCCATGCCCACTTTTTTGGGGATTTTAGTTTAATGGATAGGATGGGATAGGGTATTCAACGATCTGCACAGCGGATTGTAGCCTTTTCATATGCTTTTTAATACTTTTGACCATATAGACCACATTTTGAGGATCTTAATATTAAGGATGGGATGGGATAGGGTATTCAACGATCCGCACAGCGGATTGTAGCCTTTTCATATGCTTTTTAATACTTTTGACCATATAGACCACATTTTGAGGATCTTAATATTAAGGATGGGATGGATGGTTTCTCATATGTTTTTATATTAAATTCAATATATAACTTAGATAACATATATTCAAATAATTGCAAATACATGACTCAGCTCAGAATATTCTAGTAATAAACATTTACCTGCTAAACAATACTGCTCGAATTTAGGCCCATAATTGCACAAAACTTGCAGCCAAATTGGTTTGGATTTTTCTTTCAATCGTTGTTCCGGGTTAGTAAATTGGCATAGATATATGTTTCCTTTATATTTGGTTGCTAGAATACACCATCCATAACTCTGGTATGGCGATAGCATTATCTTACCTATAACGCCGCGATAAGTTATATATGTAGTTGAAGGAATCAATGAGGTTCCTTTTGTGCGATGATTCTTATTATCCATCAAGTCAGCTTTATTTTTCACTATATAGGTCAAGATGCTATCCATTTTCTCATTATAATATGAATCTGGCTTTAATTTAATGTTGGACAAATGTTCATTTAAATCCAATGGTACTTTCGGCATTTTAAAATATTTCAGTGAAGATGCAGATTCATCGTAGTTCCTTTCCGTTGTAATGGAGTAATATCCATACATTTGTGCATTGTGCAACTATCCATTTTTGTTAAAATGTTAGTTATTAATTTCACAAGATTTATAAAGCACTAGCACAGGTTAAAATTCGTTTAATAACTAAACGTAAACCAGAAATAAGATATCTCTGAACGAAACTCTAACGTATAAATGAAGGCGTAAGTGGGCATGTATCATCAAATAAATACTATTATGAAATTATGAAGCATACGTTTGATAATTTTCTTTGTTCCGTTGCAATCGGGGATTTCCCAAAAAAGCAACCAAATTAACAAAATATTACTTATACGACAGGGGTGGATTTGAGGCTACTCTGGCTAAAAGTATGCAATATAATATTTTTGAACGCGTAAGAATTTAAGCCTTGTGTATTTATACCCTATATTATATTAGTTTTGACATTAAGGGTATTCATGCAACGTCTTATTTTATTAGGTGCGAAAGATTATAATTTAACGACGACGTTTCATGAACGACCCTAAAATTCCCCACTAAATAATGCGGTAACCCACTGAATTCAATCTCAATTTAGTAATTTATTTATTGATAGAATTTTTTTCTTATTGTTCTCTTTCCATTCTCGATCATTTTTGTCAGTTTAGCGCATACGTTTGATGTGTGAAAGTGACTGATTAAATGTCAAAATAGCATTTCAAAAGTTTAAAACGTTTACCACATCAGTTTACGCACCCAATTCCTGTGAGAAAATTCCCGATTAAAAAAATTACCGCCACCTGGGAGCGAAAATAAATATGAATTCAAATATCCGAGACAAACACCGTCTATTTGAATTCAAATATAATGTGCTGGACGTTGGTGGTTTTGGTAGGACCTTCTCTCCCACTTGAGGAGGAAAAACGGGTACTAGGATGGTAGTCGAAAAGGTACGGGAGGAAACCTTTGCGACTCGAGGCATTGGACGAGGAGAACAGTTTGTGCAGTGGTCAGAGACACAAGTCTAGAGAATCAATCTTCAAAAACGCGAATAGTATTAACAAATAGTATATATACATATGCTGAGAATTACATTAGAATGAATACGTTTAAAAGTAATATAGTTAGTTACAATAAGAATAATGTAAATTAAGAATTATACAACAATAAACGTGAAGAAATACGACGACCAGAACGGGCAATTAAACCTGGATCAAGAGGAAGAATCCAAACTGCAAGTGAGGTGGCGTGCACGCGCTTTCATCATAAGTTGCGTAATGCACCAAATGCCACATGGTTTTTTTACGCGTCGTGTGTTCAGTGGTTGTCCAATAGAAAGACCATAAAATCTCCTTAAATAGAGCTCTCTTTAGGTAGGAAACGCGATTCGATATTCAGATAGGATACAAAGGAAGTATCAAACGGCAGCTCTGGATGAAACCAGATTTAAATATTTTCTTTGGAAAACGTCATGATAATAAAAACTATATAAACATTATCTATAAATTAATATTAAATAATAGTTGGAAATATAAGATTATAAACATTTTGTGAATCACGCCAAATGGTTGAAATTACGTTTTTCAATTTGATGGTTTCCACCGCGTGTAGCATGAAGTGCTAGGTATCTTTTTTTCAGTGGGGTGGAAGGTGAGTTGAAGTTCTTTTAGGTGGTCATGGTGTGATACAACGACAATTTTTTTCGACGTTGGGGAAGTTTAAACTTGGCCACAAACTTCCAGGTTGGGAGGGGTAAGGCAATGTTGCAACTACACCAGCAGCCCCACAGTGTGGTGAACGTCCGTCCGTTTAGTATATCTTGAGGTAAGATTAGGCATGATAAATGTTTTGTGGTAGGTTTACTTGAGTGTGTGGAGAAAGAACCACCCCATCCGGCGAGCAGAGCCGTGCTACACAAACATGCCACTTTTTTCACACACAACACTCATTTCCTTTCTAATCTCTTTTCTATCCTTAGGTCCCGTCCTCATCCTAAATTCCCTTCAATTCCAATTCCCAATTATCCACAATTTTCCGTCCCCGAGCCTACAACAAATGGCGCCCAACGATTTTTTGTTCAAGTCCTTAGTCCTTATTAGTATATGTCAACAAATGTTTTCGGTATCAACACAAGGAAACCCGTAAGTCTTCATTTGGAATGTCTTCTATGACCAAATAGAACTGTGACGGGTGCCGTATATGTTGATAACGAAAACAATTGGAAGTTAAGTCCATTCTTTAATCCTTATTCTCATTGTTGTTTCATTTTACTTTCCTATCCAAACTTTAACTTTTCTTTTCCCAAATTAATATCGTCATTATTTAATATTATTTTTCTAGTGCCCCTGGCTGATGATTGCTGCACTAGTGCATTCCTAAAACGTAGTTTTCTTTTCGTGTATTACATATTTACATTTCAACTCATGCCAAGTCTTGAATAAAAAGCCCATGAAAGCTTTAACGCAATTGCAGGAAGTTTTGAAATGTAATGTCATTAGTCCGCGTATTGTTTTTGTGTTACCCATTTCACCACACTGGGGAATAAATCTATTAGTCCGTCTGATGTCTACAAATTTCTAGTCAAAAGTTGCCAAGTGATCACACCATGATGCATAAGTCAAGAACAACGCCACTGAAGATGACCGCCTGAAGCACCCCGATTAATTATGATAAATATATTCCACAAAATTATAAGTAATTTATACTACCTCTTTTGTTTTGTGCAAATATTTTTTTTGTGTATTTAAAAGCTCACAAATTTGTAAGCTAAACTATTTTCATTTTTGGTAGTACATTTATTTTGCTGTATACATTTATTTCATAATCTTTCGTTACTATTTATTTTCATATTTTTGTTGTTCTAGTTATTAATTTATTTCGTTTTTTATTATTCACATGTTTGTTTTTGTAAATATTTATTTATTCATATTTATTTAACTAATTTTTTTTTTTTATTTATTAAGATATTTTTGTTTTCGTTACTTTTCTCTTATTTATTTAAATTTTGTTGTTGTTTTTTTCTAATTTTTTTTTTGGTTTAATTTTTGTTTGTATATAATGATAACCAAAAACTGATTAATCTAACTTAAAATATTAAATTGTAGAGTAGGATGAGTAAATCTGAAAAGATAATAAATTATCAACATATAAAAAGAACAAATTCAATTGATACGAGAAGAATTACGCGTTCTCAAGTTAATTCGCAAAACATACCACAAACGATGGCGAACCTTACTCGGTCTCCAATACTTAAAATATCCAAAACATCCACTCTGCCAAACACCGCAAGTGAGCATTCCAATGATGTATTGTCCACAGGGGCTGTTCACGAAATACGTCCAATGTCGCAAATTCCCCAATTCTTGAGAGAGCGAATTTTTCCAACAGGTTCTATAGGTACGATTACAGTTCAGATTTGGGTACATCGACTTCATCTCAAATTCCAACCAATGCGGGTCTACCACTTTTCCCAACAACTAATGTTCAGTCAAGTTGCTTCTCCTCAGTTAGAGCACCGTCGTATAGCAACTTGACTAACATAGGTGCATCTTCTCTGGAGAGTCAAAATACAATGACCAATCCACCACCACCTACGAGTGTCATTACAGCTTGCAACAATAACATAGGCCCTATAGTATAGAAAATGACATTGTCACAACATATTGTTCAAACAGTTTATCAAAATCTTTTGTTGTTTGACAAAAAACATCGTTTTTCTGCTGCATAGGTATGCTATGGGGTAGGGTATACAAACGGTTTTTGTAAGAAAACGCCCCCCCAAAAAGTGGGCGTGGGCTAAAATGGTCTATAGACGAAATGTTCATATAAATATTACTAATGATTCTGCATCAACATTTTTTTTCGATATATCTAAAATTTGACCGAAAAAAGTTTTTTTTATTAAATTCGCCCCCAAAAAGTGGGCGTGGCAAAAAAACTTTATATGAACCAAATATAGATATTACGATTCTCTAAATATGCTGCTCAGACACTTTTTTAAAAATTCTTTACGGGTTGGCCAAAAAATACGTTTTTCTAAAAAGGGGGCGTGTAAGTGGGCGGATTTCAAAAATGTTTACACTTGTTCTGCTGGGAGCAACAAAGAGCACGAGGATGTTGGAATACGATATTTTTAGCAAAGGTTTTAACCATTTCCCACATTTCTGTAACTAACGTAGAGACCTATGGTTTATTGGGTAGACATCTTGGTTGATGATCAGTTCATTCCGTACTGTATTTTCTCTTCACACACCTTAGTCTATATAAGGAGTGTTTTTTTCTTTATTCCAATAGCCTTATTCATAAACTCATTATAAAGAGTGCAAAAAGTCATGCACTCCTTAAAATGCCCTAAACGCAAAAACCTTATTCATAAAAATTATACAACGTTGAATAAAGGCTGCATATCCTAAACGCGTCTGATGGTTGAATAGTGCCTGTATAATTGTATTTATTTTTTTTATTTCTGTATACACAGACGGCTGAGCATCAGGGTTACCAAAGGTTCAATTTGTAAGTTGAGAAAATCATCTAGGATATTTTTGCATTTTAGCAGTTGTGTTTCACTGTTTAATTTGTTCAAAAGGTTATTCATTACCTACAGACTCAACATTGTAAACGATGTTATTGAGTCAACATAAGTCACCAAAATGTTAAAAAAGTGTATAAATCAAAGTTGTCCCCATGTGTTTCGCAACCATTAAAATGATCCCTTGGTAACTCAACCGAGCTTTTTGGTAATTTATTTGACACAAACCCTGTATATGGGTATGGAAATATGTTATGAATAAGAAATTCTGCGACCCTGAATAAAAGCTGTATAAATATGTATGCACTGCATAACTATAAAACCGTTGAGATGTATTTTAGTGAAATCTATATATATGTATGTATATGTATGTATGTATATATATATGTATATGCTTAGAAAAAAATTTACGTGTAAAATACAGTAACACCTTAGCCCGAGCCTTATAGTGCTTACACACCGAATCATAAACTGAGTTTTCGCAAAAACACCTGAAACCTTCATCGAAAACCGAGTTTTCCCATACATTGTCAGTTCTCAAAACCTAGTAGGTTACGACGTAACCTTCTCATAACCACTTCGCAGACGTCATCACGTTGCAGGTTGTTGGAAAGAATACACCTTTTCATACATTCTACACGTGTTCCACACGTCCCACAAAACAGCTGATGAACTCGCTGTCAAAACAAATGTTTTTTTTCAGAAATTTACACACCAGATGAAATAAAAACAAAACAAGCGGCGGGCTTGAGAGTCAAAAACTGTTGTCAAAATCTTTAGATTTGTTTCATTTTGAACTTCAAATGCTAATATTAGTTTGATTATATTAGAATTCATTTTATTATTCAATTACAATATTTTCACACACAAATGTTGCAGCTAGTATCACAATTCACAGCTGATTGAAATGTCAAACGAAACCTGGTCAGAGTCGGTGTGAAAGCATCCAGTGGTTTACGTAAACTTTTTGCCAAAAACTCAGTTTATGATTCGGTGTGTAATAGTGCTTACACAACGTGATGACGTCTGCGAAGTGGTTATGAGAAGGTTACGTCGTAACCTACTAGGTTTTGAGAACTGACAATGTATGGGAAAACTCGGTTTTCGATGAAGGTTTCAGGTGTTTTTGCGAAAACTCAGTTTATGATTCGGTGTGTAAGCACTATAAGCACTATTAGCCTATATGGCTGAAACACAATCACGCTTTGGTGCGTTGCGTAGGCTGACGCACCTAGTTCAACCATATGAAATCAATGTTACCTACCCCAATTTAGCTTTGCCTGGCGTTGAGTTTCCACCTCAAAATGAAAAACGTAAAATCTTAACGTAACGTTGCTGTAAAGCGCCATGGGCAAAGCAAAGGTTGGAAAAAGTGTGAATTGTCAAAATATTTGTTGTTGTTTTCTGTATTAATTTCTGAGAAGGTTTTGGAATACGATATTTTTAGCAAAGATTTTAATCATTTCCCCCATTTTTGTAGCAGAAGTTGAAACTGCTGAGAAAAGAAATATGTCAAAGCGTGCGCAAAGTAGTTGGGCGTAACGTAGGTAAAGCGAAGCTCCAAAGCGTGATTGTGTTTCAGCCAATATAGATTTCGTGAAGCCTGTATAATTATTGAATCTTGGTCAAGTATTTTATAGTTTGAGAACAACAGTTGCGTTTTGGCATACGCCATCCCTGTTGCCTTCCAATGTCAATATTTTTTTTTGTTGTTCTGAGGAATTCTCTTGAGCGTGCTATAAAAGTTTATCTTCGCAAACAGTAAATTCAGCGGTCGAAAAGTTATCAAGAATTCAATTTCTTTATTTTTTGTTAGTAAAACAACACAATCGTGAAATAGACTTTACGCGCAAATAAAAATAAAAATGTCCGACAATGAAGAGCACTCGTCTACCGAAGATGACTTTTCCGCCAGCGAAGATGAATGGAAGCCAGGAAAAACTAATCGTCCAGCTACAGACGACGAGTCGGACGACGATGATAGCGACTTTGAAGGCAATGCATCTAGCTCCAAACGAAGGTAAATACAAACTTTCGATTTTGACATATTTATGACAAAAAAAAAACATTCGCCCACAGAGAATCAAAGTCTCAGAAAGGATCATCTAAGTCGGATAGCGTCACTAAGCAAACAAAAAAACGCAAATCTACCGGTACATCGTTGAGGACAAAGCTATTTAACAAATACAAACCTCCTCCAAAGACATTGCGAAATCAAATGACCCCCGCAAAACCGCTGAGGGAGACGCCATGCAGTGCTGCGCACTCGACGACAAAGTCGCATCGTACTGTCAACAAACCTGATTCCAGTGAATCGGACAGTAGTGTGGATGATTATCTTGTAAATCCCGATGAAATTGATCTCCAGTCAAGTTTTTTCGATATCAAGCCATCGACATCAGGCGAGGCAAATGCTGGCCCACCACAATTTGATTGCAATGCCGGCATGAAGCTGTCTGATTCAGATGAGGATGACGGTGTCGACGATGATGATGATGAGGAATCATATTCCACCAAGCGCTCTGTTCGTGCAAATAGTGCAAAGCCAGTTGATCTCGGCTATCTACAAGACTTTGCAAAAAAATTGGATAAGGCAAAGGTTTTGTATAAGAAGCACAAAGATCGCAGCCTCTTGGCTGAGGAGCCTAAAGTGGATGTATCTTTATTACTGGCTATGGGCGAGAGTACCAGCAACTCTACATCTACTGTTCAGCCCAAGAAAACCAAGAATCCCAAACGGCAAAGCAAGAAAACTCAGCCGAACAAAGCTGCTTCAGACACAGACTCCGATTGGGTGGAAGTAGAAGGTAAATGCAAACATAGACTTAGTTAGATTTAGAATGCTGAACGCGCCGCGCCGGTTATACTGACTGACAAAGTTACGTAGAATCTAAGCGTAACGATTAGTAGTGCCCTAGCATAATCATTTATCTAGTTGTTCTCTCAATTTAATGATTTAAACATAATAAAGCAATCTCTTAACTGTGCAAAGTTATAAGTAAATAAAGAAGAAACAAATTGTTGTTTGCTAGACTTTTGAGCTTTGACCTTAGTACTGACTCTAGCTGTTGCTTTTAGTTTGTTTAATCTAATTCTGTTTAACTTTGAATGGGGTAAGTCTGGATTTAACACAACAATGCTTGGTCTCATTTGGAGAATGCGGTTGAGTTGGTTGCCGATTTGCGTAGGCCTCCAGTCGTACCAATTGTATCTATTCGTCTTCACTAGTTCTATGTATATGCATGTTGTTGCAACATTCTTCATTTCCATCCATCTTTCCATTTCAGCTGAGGATGGCGTTGCCTGCGCTCCGCAGTCGACCGATACTTTGGCAGATGGCATTCAAGTCTGTGTCGGACTGCCACAACGGCAGCGCAAAGACAAGAAAGCCGTCGACCTTGAGGGGGTACTCAAACGGCAGCTAAACCGCGTCATTAAAGAGAATCAAATCATTCTGCACAAAGTCAGTCTACTGGGTCACATCTACAACGGATTCTATCTGAATAAAGTTGCGAGCAACATTCACCTCATGCCGGTCGCTTTGAAACTACTACCCAGCAAAAACGTCTATCCCAGTGGCCAGACAGAGATCAAGTACTTCCAGTCGATGGTCACATGGTTTAAGACAGCGATAAAGATCCTTGATAACCGTATGTTTCCACAGATTAAGATTGATCCCGTCCGATCGTTGTCACTTCAGATGAAGAATCGTCATGCCGTTTGCAGACGAGATTTTATCCTAATGTTTGTGATTCTTTTGCGGGCGATGGGAATGCAGTGTCGATTGGTCGTCAATTTAATGCCAATCCCATTAAAGCCGCCTCAGAGTTCGCTGTGTTCATTGAAAATGAAACCCGCCAATGACGATGACAAAAAGGATGCCAAGAATCAAACCAACGAAAAGAATTCCGTTAAGAAAGAGCCAATTAAAAGTCCACCCTTATCAAGGGAAGCCAAAGAAGACCTGTTAAGAAAAGTGGATTTCCTAGAGAAGGAAATAGCCAGGAAAAAGAGGGAGAAACTCAAACCAAAGCCGTCATTCGAGGATGAGCTGGAGACTAAAGCTCTGCCGCTTGTTAAAGCCGCAAAGCTTGTAAACACGTCTTCGATAGAAGGGAAGCCAAGCTGCTCACAAAAATCCTCTGCCACAAAAATTATTGTCAAAAGGGAAGATATGAAGAGAAAAAGTCTTGACAACACGCAGGAGTCAGAGAAGAAAAAGAAGAAAGCAGGATCGGCTCAGAAAAAATCACCATATTTTCCAGATTCCGCTAAACAACCTGAGGTATCACTTCAGGTACATTCCAAATCACTGGACAATCCACCAAGCATTCCAATCAGTACCAAAAGAAAGAAAACAGCTGCCACCGCACCAAAAAAGTCGCCATATTTCCCAGATACCAGCAAAAGCGTTGAGCCGTCCCATGAATTACATTCCAACTCATTCGAGGATCAACCAAGTATCTCAATCAATACCAAGGCATCTGTGTCTCCGAAAATCGTCAAAAAACCGAACATAAGTCGCAGCAAAAGCCCAAAGACATACATCTCATCGGAATTTCTGCAAACCAAAGCGCGTAAGGCCCAGGACTCTGACGATGGTGTAGCAAAAGTTAAGCGCGAACGCAGTCCGAATCCAACGCCATCGGCCCCCGTCAAAGCGTTTATCTCTTCGGACTTTTTAAAAGCCCGACCTAATCGCAATGCAACCGCCAGAGTCGCCATTGACAGCAAAATAGAAAAGCCTTCGCCTCGAAGACTTCGATCTAAAAGCAAACTAACAGTACCTCAACTAGACGGTGCTAATGATGTACCCAAGACGCGTCGTCGTAAGCAACCCCTCAAGAAAACACAGCCAAACTCGGAAGATGATTTTGAGCCATCGCCGCCAAAAAGGTCAAAGGCTGTTGAGAAGCTCGATCGCCAGGTGCTCTCTCCAGAGACTGCAGATGAATGCACAGGAAAGAAGAAGTACATCAACATGTGGGTGGAAGTTTATTCTGAATTGGAAGCGCAGTGGGTGTGTGTGGATTTATTCAAGGGGAAGGTACATTGTGTGGAATCGATTCGGGTAAGATGTCCATGTATTCAATGGCATATATGTGTGTTGATTTTCCTTTTTTTTTTTAGAAAACTGTTACCCCATCCACCCTGGCCTATGTGTTCGCGTTTAACAATGACTCCACTCTGAAGGATGTCACAGCACGCTACTGCCCTCAGTGGGCCACTGTCGTGCGAAAAGGGCGTGTGGAACAAGCCTGGCTGGATGAAGCCGTCCGGCAGTACGTGCCGACATATCGGTCTCAAATTGATCTGACCGAGGACATGGATTTGCGTCGAGTTCATTTAGATAAACCCTTGCCGTCTGCCATCATGGAGTACAAGGACAATCCATTATACGCCCTCGAAAGGCATTTGCTCAAGTTCCAAGCGATATACCCACCAAACGCACCTACCTTGGGTTTTGTTCGTGGCGAAGCCGTCTACCCCCGTGAATGCGTGCACACATTGCATTCACGCGAAATATGGCTTAAGTCGGCGCGTGTCGTAAAACCGGGAGAACAAGCTTACAAAATAGTAAAAGCCCGACCCAAGTGGGATAAGGTACGAAACAGAAAATATCCACTTAGCTTCTTATGCATTTCGCCTTCTTGCAGTTCACCAGCACAGTGATAAAAGACCAACCGCTGGAAATCTTCGGCTATTGGCAAACTCAAGACTATGAACCTCCAACCGCTGAGAATGGCATTGTTCCAAGGAACGCCTATGGCAATGTTGAGCTCTTCAAAGAATGCATGCTGCCGAAAAAAACCGTTCATTTGCATCGTAAGTACCAAAGTTCACTCGTAAAAACAATCTTCATGTCGTAATTGTTATATTTGCAGTGCCCGGTTTGAATAGAACTTGCAAAAAACTGGGTATCGATTGTGCACCAGCAGTTATTGGTTTTGACTTTCATCAGGGCTCCTGCCATCCGCTATACGACGGTTTTGTAGTTTGTGAGGAGTTTGCGGAGAAAGCAGCCGATGCATGGGAAAAGGATCAACAAGAAGCCGAACGCAAGGAGCAGGAGAAATACGAAGCACGGGTGTATGGTAATTGGAAGAGACTCATCAAGGGATTGCTGATCAAAGAGCGCCTTAAGTTGAAATATAATTTCTGAAAAAAAATAACAGATGCTATGTGTAATGTATGTACAACTATTTATTTTGTTTTTAATGACTTCATGTATTTTGTAATGAACCAAATGGTTAGTAGATTTATAATTGGTACGCTAATATACTTTATTCATTCTTAATTGCGTTTCATCGGCTATCAGCATGTCCTAAAAAAATGCCTCGTGGGAAGGCCAAGCCTCCATGGTGGAACTCCAATCTCTACACCCTTAGATATAAATTCAGTCAACTTTTTAACAAAGCCAAGAGCTCCAAAGTCACTAGATTGCGACCAATACAAGTTGTCTGTCAAAACATACAAAAGCGTGTTGAGGAAGGAAAAAAAGAGCATCCTGTTTCTGTGTTTCTGTGGAAACATACAAGAAACCGCAGATGCTTCTACTGTCCGAAATGAACCTGGGCCTCAACCATCATGCCCCTATTAGCCCGGTCCTTAGCTAACTGCCTCCAGTTGCGCACTCCAAGTTGGCTAAGGTCGGTATCTACATGTGCGCGCCACTTAAGGCGAGGTCCTCTACTGCGTCCGACGTCTGGCTGGGAATCGAAGACTGCGAGCCAGAGTATTGGTGTCCATTCTTTCTACATGTCCTAGCCAATGCGGAGTTTTTTTGACTAGGGGTGTGTCGCTGTACAGCTCGTATAGTTCTTGGTTGAATCTTCGTCTCCATAGCCCGTCAACGCAAACGGGACCGAAGATTTTCCGAAGAATTTTTCTCTCGAATCGACCGAGGATTTCTTCATCCGCTTTTGATACGGTCCATGATTCAGCGCCGTAGAGCAGGACTGGGATGGTCAGGGTCTTATATAGGATCTCCTTAGTAGTTCGAGTGAGGGCTTTACTACTAAATTGCCTTCTTAGCCCGAAGAAACAACGATTGGCAAGAGTAATTCTTCGTTTGATTTCTAACGAGATGTTGTCAGAGTTAATAGCGGAGCCGAGGTAGACAAAGTCCCGTACTACCTCAAAGTTATATTTGTCAATGGTGACGTTCTGTCCAATTCGTCGATGTTGTGTGTCCTTTCGTGATGACAGCATATACTTAGTCTTACCCTCATTTACTGCTAAACCCATTTTCGCCGCTTCCTTCTCTATACTAGCAGACGTGGCTATGACATCACGTTTAGTCCTACCAATGATGTCAATATCGTCAGCGTATGCTAGTAGTTGCACTGACTTTTGGAAAATTGTGCCTCTGGTGTTGGCTTTGGAGTTTTGCACAATCCTCTCAAGAATCAGATTAAGGAAGTCACATGACAGCGCATCGCCTTGCCTAAATCCTTTTTTGGTATCGAATGTGTCGGTGAGGTCGTTTCCGACCCTGATGGTGCAGCGAGAATTCTCCATCGTCATCCTACACAAACGGACGAGTTTGGACGGTATACCAAAACTCGACATGGCTCTGTATAGTTCGTCTCTATAAATGCTGTCGTATGCGGCTTGGAAATCGATAAATAGGTGGTGGGTATCGATTTGGACTTCTTGGGTTTTTTCCAGGATCTGCCGAAGTGTGAAAATTTGATCGATTGTGGACTTTCCTGGCCTAAAACCACACTGATAGGGGCCGATCAGGTTGTTGGTTAACGGTTTCAAGCGTTCACATATTACGGCAGATAGGATCTTGTAAGCGATGTTGAGTAGACTTATGCCTCTGTAGTTGGCGCAGTTCAGAGGGTCTCGTTTTTTGTGGATCGGGCAAACGATGCTGAGGTTCCATTCTTCAGGCATGCTTTCAACCGACCAGATTTGGCTTAGTTGGTGGATGTTGCTTACCAATTCATCTCCGCCAGCTTTATAAAGCTCAGCGGGAAGGCCGTCATTTCCGGAGGCCTTATTAAGCTTGAGTTTAGATATAGCTATCCTCACTTCACTTAGGTCGGGTGGTTGGCAGTTTTCTGTTCGCGGAATGTTGTTCGTCATCGCCGTTTAACAGTCTGCAGAAGTGGTTCTTCCATATCCACAGCATCGACTGTGTCTCAACCACGATATTTCCTTGTTCATCTCGACAGGATTCTGTTCGAGCCTTGGCTTTGACGTTCTACACTTTGGTAAAACTTGCGAACATCGTTCCTGGAGTGGCACCCCTCTATATCCTCGATCGCGCGCTTTTCTTGCTATTTTTTCTTCTTTCTAAAAAGCCGCTGTTCTTCCCTTCTTCTTTGCCTATAGAGCTCAATGGCAGCTCTCGTCTTCACTTGCAGCTTAGCCTTGTAGTCCTCGTTCTTATCTGCGAGCATCTGTCGGCATTCCTCATCAAACCAGGGGTTTCTTGTTGGTGGCCGCGAGAAACCTAGCACACCAGTTGCGGCTGATCTAATGGCCTGTTGGTATCGTTGCCATTGTTCTTCGACATTAGATGCTGGTGGTATGTTGTGAGTCGAGAGGTTAAGGGATACGCGTTGCGCGAAGGTCTTGGCTGTCTCTGGCGATTGCAGTCTTTCTTTTTGTGGCGTGGTGGATCTCCGCATCCTTACCTTGGCTACAACAAGGTAGCCCCTGGGATTGTTCGGACATCCAAAATACTGGATGCGTGCCTCTTGTCTATCGCAATGTGATCAATTTGGTTGACTGTTCGTTGATCTGGAGACCGCCATGTCCCCTTGTGGATATCGAGGTGAGGAAACCGTGTGCTGTCTATAGTGGCATTTCGTTCCGTAGCGAAGTCAATAAGCCTAAGTCCGTTACCAGACGTGTTGTCGCGTAGGCTATATTTTCCGACAGTACTGCTAAAGAAGTCTTCTTTTCCTACCTTTGCGTTAAAATCTCCCAGCACGATTTTAACATCGTACTTCGGTAGTCGCTCATAGGTTTTGTCGAGAAGCTCGTAGAAGCAATCCTTAGCTATATCATCTTTTTCTTCCGTCGGAGCGTGAGCGCATATAAGGCTTATGTTGGCGAATTTGGCCTTGATGCGGATTGTTACTATGCGTTCGCTAATGTCTTGAAAACATAAGACTTCTTGCCTCAGTCTGGCACCTATAACAAATCCGCATCCAAATAGTCGCTGTTTCTGCTCACTATAACACGGTCCATAGTAGATGTCACAGTTTTTCATCCTCTTTTTGCCCGGCCCATCCCATCGTATTTCCTGGATGGCAGTAATGTCTGCTTTGTAGCAGTTTAGGGCTTCCGCTAGTTGTTCGCCTGCACCTCTCCTGTTTAATGTTCTCACATTCCAGGTGCAGATATGAACGTCGTTGTCCTTTTTTCGTTTAGCATGGTCGTCAACAATAATATCAGTCCTTTCCGAGGCTATTGGTTGCTTTGTAACATAAGCTTTTTTTCCGTGGTTGGATAGTTAACCCAAAGCACAACTCCCAACCTGGACGGCCAGGCCCTTGTTTTGACCCTAGGACAGCGGGCCGGAAAAAATACCGATGACAGTAGCCCATTTTGGGGTATGAGCGCTGCCGTTGACCCATTGAGGACTCCTCCGCCACCAACTCTTTTCCAATACCCTGGCTCATTATTGGAAATCCCTATAGACCTGGTGTTCGAATATGTCGAAGCAGCTCATATAGGGATTTCACTACCAGTTCGATCAAACTGGAGCTGTAGGCGCCACCATTGACTCCATCTAGGGAGTTCCTCCGCTGCCGCCTGAGAGTGAGTGCCTTAGTGAGAGGACATTCCTCCCCCCTCTCTCGTTTGCTGCCACCAACGACCTTCCACAGGGGTTTTATACCCCATCTTCAGTAGAGGTACTAGGCACCTACCAGTCACCAGCGTGGAGGTGAGAGTAGGAGTTGATAGTGAGAGGCTAGAGTGAAAACGCTTGTGTCCTCATATAATCGCATCACTATCGTCGTAGCTGGTATCTGAATTTCGCTATTTGGGTATTGCGAGGGGTATTGTGCTGTCCAATATATCCACCCAGTGGGGTAGGAGGCACCTGCTCGAATTGTCGCACAAAGTTTACCATAGTTCCTCAGAAATTTAAAGCCACGTCCTTTTTTCCTGACGCTCATGGATGGGAATTCCTTATTGGGTAGTCGCAGCTAACCTTAATATACCACTATCCGCCACAGAGCCAAGTGAGCAAATAAGCCTGCGAAAGCACAGCAAAACACGTCCGAACGTCAAAAGGTTGACTTGCTAACATGCAGGCCGTAATAAAAAAAACGAGTATACTGATCTACGTTTGCGACTCGCATACAAACGATAATCGTTTTACATAAGCCACCATGTTGTAACGCCTTAATAGTTCCTGGTTCAACCATTTATTTGATGTTTGTTTAAAATTGCAAGACGACAAAGAAATACATAAGGGTGCCTGTGAATCGCATCAACATCGTCATACTCATCAATTCACCACCTAGGCTTATCTAACGTAGCCACAGCATTCGATGCAGAATAATTAACAACGTATGACTCATAAAAGATCTTTAGAAGAGCCCTGTAATTATGTTCCCTCGATGACCATTTACGTCTTGGTGATAATGTGATTTTCTATTTAATTGCTCGCACTTATACAACAAACAATGCAACAATACACCCCTGTCCCTCAAAGATTAACACCCGCATCCGCATCTATTAACGTCCACTAGTTAAGCCCTCCTACTGTCACTCAATCAAATGATAATCGTCTTTAAACGATAATGCCCATTATTACTGTCCATGCCCATTTGAAGATATCAAAGGAAATTTCGA
The DNA here is from genome assembly GCA_932526625.1 of Rhingia campestris. NCBI lineage: Eukaryota > Metazoa > Arthropoda > Insecta > Diptera > Syrphidae > Rhingia > Rhingia campestris. The sequence goes on from OW052185.1 coordinate 43,529,403, forward strand.
AACCACCATACAAACAAAGTGCAAGTCCTCGAAGCAAAGATAAAAAAATAGAAACCGATAGCCGATAAGTAAAACTAGCGATTTTTATATTTATTGCTGTTTCATGTATTTTTTTGTTTTTTCTGTTTTTTTTTTCTTTTGCGCTTTTGTTTAATTTTCAAAAAAAAAATGTATACATATATGTACATGTAATATATATATGAGTAGGATAATAATTTCTTAGCATACAAGTCTCGTACAGCGATTGAATAATTCTTAAAGTAAAACAAACAAATTTTAGCAAAACAAGATGAAAAGGAGAGCAAAATAAAACAAACGTTCGGGGTTTTTTTTTTGTCTGTCTTTGAACCGACTATAACAGGGCATGTGAACCGCGCCCCAACCCCCAAAAATGAAGACAAGTATGATTGTTTCCTGAAGACAAACGATTGAATGTTCAAATGGCAGATGGGCGATTAAGTCATTGTGAAAGTGAACGAATACGCTTCGACAGCGAGGGACATGATGGCTTCGCCACCGACGATTTTGGACAATTGTTTGTGTCCTGGACTGGATCAAATACCCGGTTAACAAATCTCTCCGGTATACCTACTTTTAATAAATAACTCCTACTGTAATTATCTAGGTTCGGGATGTAATGGGTCATTGCTTCCCAGCATATTTCGCTAAGTTTCGGTATGGTCATCCACATCTTGTAGAGATCGTTGCGGCGTCGCATCATCGTCTTGTTGTACTCGATGCCACCGAAGATGTACATGCATCCGTTGCCTTGTGTAGCGGCCGAATGGAAGTACAATGGTCGGGGTAGTACTGCAGTTTTCAGCAGGGACCACTGCATCGTTCGAAAGTTGATCTTCCAGATGTCGTCAAAGTATGTGGTGAAGTCACTTTGCAGACCGCCAGTGATGTATGCCTCAACGCCATTGGACGTCTCGAACTGCACGCATGAGAAGCATTTGCGAGGCATTGGTAATCCATTGGGAACTGTGGGATCCGGTTTGGTTTCGAAGTAGTCCCACTTGTTGGTGTTCAAATTGAAGGCAGGTATTGTTTGCAGATCGTATACAGTTATGGAAGTACCACCACCAAGTATAAAGATGTGATTACCATCATAAACCACCTCGTGTCGGTACCGCCCCTCGGGATCCTCGCGCATTTCTGGCCGACATATGTAGACGTTCTCCCAGACTTTGGTTTCTAAGCTTAAGCGATACACATCACAGGAGTAATCAAAACCTGTCGTGCCGCCAATTGTATAGAGGTAGTTGTTATGAATGATTATTCCGGGACCGTATTGTGCTGTTGGCATGTCGCCATTGACAGAGACTTGAATAACAAGAGGCTGCTCAATGGTATAGATGTAGCAATCATTTGAACAGCTTTCTCCGAAAGGATACCCTGTGCCACCATGTGACTGTGAAAGAAAATTAACAAAAAAAAAATGTTTTTAACATCTCATATAGAAAGTGCAATGTGCAGAAAAATGCAACCCCCTTCTAAAAAAAATCATGCAGTCAAGTTATTCCTTATAAAAGTCCTTCCTCAACGTTAATATCGTTATACCATGTGTATAACATTCATGCGCATTGCTCTATACCTTGGACAAAGGAAGCTGAAAAAAAAACACCCACACATGCACATACTTACAATTAAAACATTTTTGTATATCGCCAGTGCATTGGAGGCCAATTCTCGTGGCATATTCTGTGATTTATTGTTCAATAGAAGCTTCCACTCTTTTGTGGCGAAATTATATGACCATAGCTCTTGAAACAACAAACATTGTCCTCGTCTTGCAGCTGACACAGCCGATCGGGGATTATAGCCACCGAGCGAGTATAGATGTGAATCGGATGCAACCACTCGATGTCCACTCCTCGACACGGGATACTCGGTGGTCTTTTTATTCTTGTAATTGATTTTAATGAGATCGTACGGCCTAAACACGTACTCTTCGCGTTCCATGTCGACATCTCCGTCACCACTACAGCTACTGGCACTGCTGCTACTGCCACTGCTGCTTGATGAGTCCGACATGTCTTCCTGATTCTGGTTGTTCTGATGCTGGTGTACATTGTTCCAATCCATGTTGAACGCTGGTGGGCAAATAAACTTCCGAACAACAAAATTAAGGCAACTCTCGAAAAATATAAAAATATTCCAATAAATCGTATTCAATGTTGTAAAAAATATATTTTTTCTTTTCATCACAAAATGTTGGGTAGAATTTTAATGTCTTCCACTTTTGATTTTCTTTCTAAATGGTAATCTAATATTTTTATTCTTCACTGCACTTTGTCGCAACAAATAGACAAAAAAACTCGTAATATGCTGGTTCAGGGTGCAATTTCTCTCAATCGTCAATTGTTATAAGTTGGGTGAGGTGGTTTTTGTGTTGACTTTTCTCAACTTTTCTGCTTCGTTTATTTTTGCACCTAATGAAAATCGCTAATTTGTTTTGAAATTCGTGATCAAATTACTATTTTTGTGGTGTTATAACTAGACGACCTTGTGGCTGTAGTCGTCATTTTTTTTGTTATTTTTTCCAACATCTGTTCACGTTGACACGAGATCGAGATGTTACCAAAAACAGATAACAGTCGGGCACCAACTACCTCTGGCTGGTGCTGGTGCAAGTGTAGACAGCAAAACGTAGAAAAATAAACCCCAAAAGGCCTTTGAGTGCACCACTAGCGATTATTTTTGTCTTCTACCACTTTGACAGATAAAAAGAAAAGAAATGCGTAGGAAAAGTACTGACATAACAATTTTCCCGAAGGGCAGGCAACTGTTGTGAAATTTCACAAAAAAAAATTTCCCATTGGTAGAGTTTAGGAAAGGTGTGTATGGGAAATATTTTTGTTTTTTACTCTGCTGAACGTTTTAATAGGGTACATTCCATGAAATTAATTATATGTTTCCATTGAACCTAAATCATGCTTCAATAAACTTTAACACCCGCATTAATATGAATGGGCCTTGACACACGAGTATACTTCAACCGGTTGAACCTCATGTTTGTTGGTGGGACGGGTGAGGAGGGGGCAGAGTTTGAGAGCCACTGGAGAGCAAATTTTCATCAAAAATTAAGTATGTTTTCTAACAGTTGTGATATAAAAAAAACAGCGGTTAATTCTGTGTCAATCGAATTAAAAAAAAAAACATACAAGAATTTCAACAAAACATTTATATACACACAAAATAAGTCGGTAGCACTCAATTTTAATTATTTGTGTTGCATATTATCGCGGATATTAAAAAGAAAAGAGCCGAAAGCCCTCGCAGCTAGTGCTCACTAAATAAGTTAGCATATCTATTTTAAATTGTATGTTAATAAATTATAATAATTATAAAAAGAAAAACTGAAAACTGGAAACAAACCAGGACAGTACACACACACACGAATAGAGCTTGTTATATTACACAAAATTCAACCGGTTGAACACATTTCCGTGTGTTTGGAAAGTAAGACTATATGACATATTCTAAGACTAATCTATGGAGTATCTTGTCTGGTAATAAGCATTTTAAAACTATGATAGCTAGTTTATATTAAAAGCTAGCAGCTTGCAAGTGAGAGCTTGCATACATCCGCCCAATGTTAACATTCTGTGGGATCTTAAAAAGGTATTTTAGCCGAAAGCCCTAGCAGCCAGCGCTATTAAAAAAAAATTAATCAATATTGTAATTTATTACATACTAATAAAATTATAATAATAAAAAGGTATTTTACTTCTCTGACTTATTATGCCCGAAACTGGTGTCGTTCTGGATGCAGTGCTGCAACCAAGACATATGAGCTGAATTTTTGTTTGACATACATGCAGTACAGTAGCTCCTGTCAAAACAGTCGGCTTACTGTGGTGGTGTTGGGTGATATTTATTTGAACATTTAACACAGACATAATGGCTACGTTTACACCGTTGATAATAACTGCGGGATTAAGCCAACATTTGGTGTAATTCTTATCGATGTAAACACATCGAACAAGGACTAAATTCTTAAGGTCAGTCCACTTATGTAGGTAATCTGAATAATAAATTTAACTGTATATTTTACCTTGTGCATAGTTGTCACCATACATATAACTGACTTGTTATAGTAACTGCTATAATATCGTGGATTTTTCTAAATTGTCTCGGTTATTGTCCACCGTGAAAACGTATTCATTGGGCTTGGGAAAAACCTTTCATGTTAATGCAAAAGATGTCTTATGAAGTATAGATGTCGTTAGTTCTGCACGGTGTAAACAGAAAATTTCTGAGACTAAAATATTTAGTGGCGAAACAGATATTGAGGAGTGAAAAAGTTTAAAAAGTGCCTCTACATGTGAAAAAAAGAACATTTTAAGATTGCCATAAGAAAACTGTGTTTAAGACGAAAATGCAAACGCGTATTTCCAAACATTTTAATATTAGCCAATATACAAGTTGATATGGCATTTTATTAAATAAATAATGGCCTTTCTAAATATATGAAACGAAATGATGTGCGATAAAATTATTATTTTAATACAAAAATGTAATTTTATTTTGGTGCTATTTTTCCATAAGAATAGCGCTAGTAGAGAAAAAAAGAAAATGTCGATGTAGCTATACCAAAATGCTAGCCTTCAGTCGTCAATAGTGGTTCCTAATACGGACATTCATAAGTAATTTTGCCCAAAGTAAATGTTTCGTTTGAGTCGAGAAAATGTCTCTATTCCATTTTTTATATTTTTATTTTGTGCTGGCGTTTATTTGTTTATTTTTTTTTTGTTTTTGTAAATTGGAGAGGTATGTTGGGCTCATGTTAAGTCCGGACTGCAGTGCCTCTTAAGGGCCCCGCTATAGCTATCATTGGGCCTGCGCACACGAGTATGCTTCAACCGGTTGAACGTCATGTTTGTTGGTGGGACGGGTGAGGAGGGAGCACAGTTTGAGAGGCATTGGAGAGCAATTTTTCACCCAAAATTAAGTGGTTGAAGAGGTTGAATCTACCAACACATGCATGCGTTTCTGACAGTTGTGGAATTAAAAAAAAAATACGGCGGCTAGTTCGGTGTTAATCGAATTACACATACATATAAATTTTGGTATATTACACAAAATTCAACCGGTTGAACATATTCCCGTGTGTTTGGAAAGTAACCATAATGACTACGGTTGAAGCATACTCGTGTGCGCAGGCCCATTGAAAAACATCATTGAAAATTTTCTTTTACTTGCGGTTTTTTTTATAAATTCAATAATTGGCGAGTTGGTGTCAAAACAAGGCTTATAAATGTTAGAACATGATTATCCAAACATATATTTATTTTCAATTGTAGTTATCGCAGAAAATCACTTCTTATTTTTCACTGATCATGATTTATTTTTGTGAAGTAATGTTTGTCGTTCCATCGAAATGAAACGAAATTTTCCTACGATTCCTATAAGCAGCAATGGAGGTAAAATTTCAATTCCATCATGTTTTGTGTTCCAAGTTGTTCAATGATAGCTAAAACTGGGCCCTAAGTAAGGATGTAAGATATATTAATGAATTGGTTGATGTCGCGGCTGTGTGTGTGAATCAAGAATGACCGTATTTGGGATTGGTCATTGGTCAAAATAGTCGATTGAACAATGAGAATAGGGCTTCATCTAAGGTGTCTCACAAGTCTGAAATCCGGAATGCGGTCAATGTTTGCGGACCTTGGTGAATAATTTATTAGTCAAATTAATGAAAAATGGAAAGATAGGCTTGTGGACAAAACGTTACAGACTAGAAAGTTTTCTTTCTCTCCCTTATTTAATCTCTGGTGCTTATAATTTATCCATTTCTGTATATATATTATATATATACATAAACCGGCGTATTAATAAGTAATTAATTATTAATTATTATTAATTAATTAATTATTGATCTGTAAACTAACTAGTCTGGGAATAAGCACTTTAGAATTGTAATACAATTTACCTATTAATAAGCAGCCAACTGGTCTGTTTATTCCGGAAAAAAAGTTTAAAAAGTCAAAAAAGAATAAGGTGGGGAAAAATATTAACTATGAAAGAAAAACGTGCTTTGAAATTATGGTTGCAGTTGCTCATATATCTTTTCTTTTAGGTTCATTAATGTCGGAACATTAAATGAGATACAGCGCAACTTGAACTCCAGTTGAAGGCAGTAAAGCTTTTTGGCAATATGACTAAATCAGCTGGCGTAGATGATAAATGTGTAGATAGTATGAACTTGTTAGCGTATGAGTTTTAAACTCACTACAATTTGTATGACAGCGCCTGTAGCCGAAACCTAAGTTTTCTTGAATACGTTTTTTTATATCCTACAAAAAAAATTAAATCTATTTATAGTAAGGGTATTCATGCAACGTCGTAATTTTATTACGTGCGAAAGATTGTAATTTTACGACGACTTTTCATGAACGACCCTAAAACTGCACCACTAAATAATCCGTAACCCACTGATTTCAATCTCATTTTAGTAATTTATTTATTGATAGAATTTTGTTCCTATTGTTCTCTTTCCGTTTTCGATAATTTTTTCAGTTTAGCGCATATGTTTAATGTGTAAAAGTGACTGATTAAATGTCAAAATAGCATTTCAAAAGTTTACAACGTTTACGCACCCAATTCCTGTGAGAAAATTCCGATATTGTTGGAAAAGATTCCCCATACAAATTTTGACAGTTTATTTATCACGTCGTAATTTTATCACGTTTACAACGTTTACGACGACTTTCCGACGTTGCATGAATACCCCTAGTATAAATCAACAAGTTCCTTATTGGAAGCTAAACTTTAAAATAAATCGCATTCACCAGCACCATATGCTTGGTGCGAATAATGAAGACGAAGGCTCATAATAGTTTGTTTCCACCGGACCGAAACTCGTCTTTTCATTAACGAAATTCAACATTTGAAAATAGTGTTCCCACCAAAAAAAGTGTTCCCACCAAAAAAAAAAAAGCATTCCAACTGTCAAAACAATTTTGTTTTCACTGGACCTTCTCTTGCTATGATCTGACAAAACATCCGAGTACATACTATCAAATGCCAAGAAATGCTTATCTCAACATTACTCTTCGGATTCGGAAAAAAATAAGAGCTATAGGAATGGTTATGAGAAAAAAACTGGGCCCCTGGGTACTAACGATTGTCTTACACCAAAAAAATTGTATTTTTTTTTTGTATGGAATCAAGAAAACAGATACCGGGGACAACGGGTATCGGGCAAATCCGAAGATATGACATTTTTCATACATACATTCTACACGTGTTCCACACGTCCCACAAAACAGCTGATGAACTCGCTGTCAAAACAAATGTTTTTTTTCAGGTCTCAGTAAATTTTCTTCATATTATATTTCATATCATTTTCACAGTATTGTATAATTAAAATGGATATTGAAAAGAAAAAAAAAAACAAAAAGAAGAAGGTGGAGTTATGGGCAGCCAAAAATGAAGAACTAAGAGGATGCAGAAAGAACAGACACATTTTTCGTGAAATGTCTGCGGCATTGGGGTGTAAAGACATTTACACACCATATGAAATAAAAACAAAACAAGCGGCCGGATTGAGAGTCAAAAACTGTTGTCAATCTTTAGATTTGTTTCATTTTGAACTTCAAATGCTAATATTAGTTTGATTATATTAGAATTTTATTTTAATATTCAATTACAATATTTTCACACACAAATGTTGCAGCTAGTATCACAATTCACAGCTGATTGAAATGTCAAACGAAACCTGGTCAGAGTCGGTGTGAAAGTATCCAGTGGTTTACGTAAACTTTTTGCCAAAAACTCAGTTTATGATTCGGTGTGTAAGCACTAAGCCTTCGTCGTTCTCACAATGAGAAGTAACCGTTTTTTGACAAACGATGTGTTTTTCGGCAATAAAACTGCTCATTCTACAGCTTTTGTTCCACTGCATTCATGCAAAAAATTAGAGAAAGTGAAATAAATACAATTGGTACTTTAATAAATATAAGTGATAAAAAAAGTGAGCAGTTTGAAAAAGAGATGCTTAAAGTGGTTAATAATTTTGTTGTTAAAAAGTCTATTTAAGAAACAGACCAACATTGAGTGATTTAAGGTCACAAAAATCAGTCAAAATCAGAAGCAACCTAAAGTTTGTACTAACGGGAAACATTGAAGATTGGCAAGTGTATACAAAAATTAGAAACGAATATAAAAACAACCTCAAAGTAACAGAACGAAATTACATACAAGATAAATTAAATAGAACTAGTGACCAAAAAAATATGTGGAAATGCTTAAAAACTTTAGTACTGAGTGAATCGGTACACGAAATAAAGTGTGTTGAGTTTCAAGGAGACAAAATTTATGATGACAAACTAATTTCAAATAGATTTAACGAGTTTTTTGTTAAAAGTGTAATCGACATAAATAAAGAAATACCAAATGTGCAATGGACAAATCTTTCATTAAATACTGAAAACTGTTTCAAGTTTAAAAAACTAAGTTTAAAAAACTAAGAAGAAAACAATGAAAACATCTTTAAAAATAGTTGAAATGATGCCAAATAAAAGTGATTTTAATTTCATGAACAAAGAAATGATAAAAGACAGTTTTACCATTGTGGGCCCTGCTCTATTGAACATTATAAATTACTCCCTCGAAAATGGTAAATTTCCAAGTACCTGGAAAACATCGGTTATATCTCCGGTTGAAAAAATACAAAATACCAACAAATGTGAAGACTTCAGACCAGTAAATATGCTGCCACTATACGAAAAAATATTGGAAAAAGTTGTACAAATCCAACTAGAAGAATATCTTCAAGATAACAACATTTTAATCGAGGAACAATCTGGCTTCAGACGTAAACACTCTTGTGAATCAGCTCTAAACTTGGTAATTGCGGACTGGAAGGAAATAATACACACAAAGAAGAAAATTGCAGCGGTATTTATTGACCTGAAGAGAGCTTTCGAAACATTGGATAGGTTAATCTTATTAAAAAAAACTATATGGTTATGGAATAAGAGGAACCGAATTCAACTGGTTTAAGACATATTTTATAGGACGTAAACAAATTGTGAAGTTTAATGGGGTAAGTTCGGAAGAATTAAATTCTGACCTAGGAGTACCACAAGGGTCGATCTTAGGTACATTGTTGTTTGTTATTTATATAAATGATATAAAAAAAGTTTTAAAACATTGTAAAGTAAAACTATTTGCCGACGATGGCCTTTTCTATAGTAAAGATAATAATTATACAAACTGTATTAAAAAACTTATGATAGATATTAAGAGTATAAAAAATAATATAATATGTAAAATAAATGAATTTGAATGTGTTAAAGAAAAAAAATACCTTGGTGTAATAATAGACTGTAACTTGAATTTTAAAAAACATTTTGATATGGTACAAAAAAAAATTGCCATTAAAATCGGGTTTTTTTGAAGAATACGAAAAATACTTTGTATGGGTATGGCAAAAAAATATATTATTCCATTATACAAACCCATTTTGAATATTGTCCAACAATATAACTATTGGGAACAGAAGTAATGATAAATAAATTACAAATTTTACAAAACAAGGGAATGAGAGCAATATTATACTGTGACCGTTTTACACCTATAAACAATATGTTAAGCACTTTGAAATGGCTTTCTGTAAAACAAAAAATTGTGATGAATACCTTAATATTTATTTTTAAAGTGAAAAACAACTTAATGCCAAAATACTTGCAAAGAAGAATTGTAACAAGAACTGAAGTAAGGCCTTATAACCTAAGAAACAATGAAAACTTACACTTACCATTTTTCAGAAATTGTAAAACCCAAAATATGCTATTTTATAAGGGTATTCAAATTTACAATAATGTGAAAATAGAATCAAATTTAAATAGATTTAAGAGCTCTATTATACATTTTATTAAAAATAATTATTGATAGACATTCAGCCTTATTCATAAACTCATTATAAGGAGTGTATAAAGTTATGCTCTCCTTAAAATGCCTCTATACGCAAAAACCTTATTCATAAAACTTTTACAACGTTGAGTAGAGGCTGCACATCCTAAACGCGCCTGATGGTTGAATAGTGCCTGTATAAGGGTATAACATTTTTTTTATTTCTGTATACACAGACGACTGAGCATCAGGGCTACCAAAGGTTCAATTGTAAGTTAAAAAAAAACATCCAGGGTATTTTTGTATTTGAGCAGTTGTGTTTCACTGTTTAATTTGTTCAAATGGTAATTCTTTTTTACCTACAGACTTAACATTGTAAACGATGTTATTGAGTCAACATAAGTCATCAATATGTTATAAAAATGTAGAAAATAAAATTGTCACCATGAGTTTCACAACCATAAAAATGATCTCTTGGTGACTCTACCGAGCGTTTTGGTAATTTATTTGACACAAACCCTGTATAACTATTATGGATCGGGAAATGTGTTATGAATAAGAAATTGTGCGACCCTGAATAGAGGCTGTAAAAATAATTATGCACTGTATAACTATACAACCGTTGAGATGTGCTTTAGTGAAATCTAATGAATAAGGGGGATTGTATAAAAAGTTTTAAAATAGCAAATGAATGCTAAATACTTACTTACTTACTATTTAATAGAATACAGATAGTAGGTCTCAAATTTCTTGGAGTGGGGGTAAATTATCTCAGAAAGAGACAAAATTACCAAAAAGTACGGGAACGCGTTTAAGTAAAAAACAGTAAAATTATATATTTTGTATGCCTTTTAAAGAACAAATTACATAAATCACCTGTCAAAACAAGCGAGTTGTCACTTTTATGGCGTTTTCCATTGGGAAATCTTGATTTTGATCTGAAATTTGATCTTTTTGAGTGTCAATGGAACACGATTCAGATTTATTTTTTTGTATTGGTGTCATTTCGTTTATGCGAAGTTAGCGTCGGTGTAGCTGCCAACATTAAAAACATAACAAACATTTTTTTTCAATCAATTTAATAGTTCACGTATAACTTTCTTTTCTGTGTCTATATCCATTATTAATATCTTAACCCAAAGCACTCTTGTTTTTCACAACCGAAGTAAAAAAGTCAAACTGACAGCTTTCATTTGTATTGGTATTGGTAAATCTGCCGAAAAATTCATATTTGCAAAATTGATCTCTGATCAAAAAAAAAATCAATTTTTTCGCCCAATGGAACACAACAACTGTCAAAATCGGTCTTCAGATAAAAAAAAAATTGATTTTTTTCCCAATGGAAAACGCCATTAGATACCAACTGACAGTTTACTGATTCTTACCAACAGAAATTTCTGCAGTAAATTTTTTTACAGATTTTTATCGAGGGGTAGTTTTTTGCTCTCTCTTTTACTTATTTTTGCGTACGGGAACGGCAATAAGTAAAAATCAGTATCAGTAAGCATCAGTAAATATTATTTTGTACGGGAACAGACCTAGTATGAACTTGAAAATACTGGCAGCACTGGGCACTGCCACTATTTTAAAACACAACGCGACTGCGACAGCTGACATGTACTTTTTCACCTCATTTTTTTTTTTGTTTGACAGCGAAACTACTTCACCACACCACAGAACTTGGTATGATGAGAAATTAGAAAAAAAATGTGCAAAGCTTTCTCATAGCAGCAGCCGAATTCGATTTCGCATTCGCTAGTTGTTTCTCCAACAAAATAAACCACCATCGATGTCTACCAGTGCTTATAAAAACCAATTGAACAATTTCAAAACATTTCTAAAATGTGTCGCCTTAGTAAAATTTGATATTTAATACATAACAACAGGGCACGTAAATTCTGCGGAATACACACATCAACACACAAAACCAACGTCCTTTCTCGTCCAATTTTTTTTTTTTTGTTAAATTTTCCTTTTTTCTACGTAAATTCTTTGAAGGATTCTCCAAGAATCAACTCAAATCCATAATTTCTTTCGACGCCTGTGATAAGTGATATACAAATTTGTTCATACACATAAAATTTTTTTTTCGTTAGATGAAATCAATTTTTCTGTTTTAATTTTGATGTAATTTTTGTGTGTATTCATTTTCGTAATGAGTTTCTAACCGAATAAAAAAAAAGGCAAACCAGAGGCTGACAGGAATCACCTACCTATCTTACGCTCTCCACCGACCGGGAAAAGTCGGCATTTTGCTCAACAAGAAAATAAATAGGAATACCATGGATTCGGCGGGCAAAAAACGTGTTTATAAAATTGTTCTAACTGGTGGTAAGTACTGCAAAAATGCACTTTTATTTACATATATAAATAAGCGATGACAACCTTGAATTGCCCTATTGTTGGCTATCCGAAACCATGTGGCGACGACCGACGACGATGACAGTTTTTTTCTGCTTAGCGCTGCCATGTGATTCTTTCGGGCTATTCGAAGTTTTATTTTTGCCTTTTTCTCGATCTATGTGCGAGCAGTATACGTATGACGGGGTTACAGTTGTGCGCAAAGTGGTGGAATCAGATTTGGACTACCGGCAAATGCTTGTTGGAGTCGCTTTTCTATTTTCAAAAGATAATATTTCTCGCGTACATTGTGCTATCAGCAGTAAGTCAGCAGAAAGATTAGATTCGCCAACATGTACACAGTATCGATTTGTTGTTTTTATAGTTGTTTAAGGGATCCCATAAAGATGACAATAAATTACGTGGATGGCATGGATGATAGCTTAATTGGCTCTTTGTAAAACCCACAAAGTACTCATATTAAGAGAACTAGTTCTGTTTGGGATCATGAATAATTGTTCGTACCTACTGCTTATGATGAAGTTTTTGTTTTTTGTAAACAAGTCTAGAAAATCAAGTGGGGAGGTAGCTATCGCGTGCTTAATTAAGCCACATGTTTGTGGATTGGATTGAAAAAAAAAGTCAAATGAGTGAGGAGTATAATGTCACAGGGAAAACACTTGTGTGGATATGTAATAAGCCTTCTCCAGAACCGTTACATGTCGTGATGTTACATATATATACTAGAACTCTTAAGGTTTTTGCTTTCCGTGTACCTACCTACCTTTCTCATTTATGAGTTATTATAGGTGGTTACAGTTGATTGTATCATTAATCTTGTGCTTCTTACGTTTCTAAAGAAGAACGAAAGAGATCATCGACCTCGACCAAACTGAAGTGGAACCCTGTAGATACCATCTGAATATATTGCATCTTACAATGATCATGCTCATAATAATGAATAACACATGCAGCATTTCGATCAAAGGTGTCTTAAGACGTTGTCGGCATTTGTACCAAGGTATTCGTTCCGATAAGCATTTCGAACCGATCGCGCATCGGCGATATGAGTTGTATCAATTGAGGCACCTCGGTTTGTTGCAGTACAATAATGCACATTTGACTTATTGACAAAACTATTAAGCCAAAAAGAGTCTCGTCACTACAGATGACTTTTCAACTTTTCAGAGCCCATTCCGACAAGTTTTGGCGCTTAAAATGATCAACAAGCTTCAGATGAGTTTATTTTATCTTGTAGGGTTGAATGCAAAGATTTGAGATATTCCCAACTTCTGTAAACGAAATGGAATCTTGGAAAACTTTGGGCTGATTATTTTTGGTATTTTTTACCAATGCGTTGGCTTTCAGGCACAGAAACGACTATTACGACCGACAACTTTAGTAACGACCGACAACTGTAGTAATCGCTCTTAGGCCTAATGCATACGGATCAACTAAAAAAAAAACGTTAACCGGTTGGCAACAGATAAGTTACTGACTCAGCGATGGCATGACTACACACACGAGGAAACTCATCACTAATCAAAATCTCTAGTTCGTTCAGTTTCGTCATGAATACCGGGCGTGAAATGTCTTTGGAAGACTCGAGCGATGATGAAACCATCATGTTGTAATACTATTTCATTAGGAGGAGGAGAAGAATAGTAAGAAGGTTTTGCGTACACACATACCTTGAAAACAATCTTCAGAGCCGTTTTTTGTTGTTGCTAAACAGTTAAAACTTTCTGATTCGAAATTTTTAGCATTACAGAATGACTAAAAAAAATTATTTTGAACTTGTGAAAGTGGTAAAAAACATACCTGTACGACATGTCCAACTTTTATCCAAACCTTCTCTGTTTCATTATTTTTTCGAATATCCGGAAGGTGATAACTTTACAAAATATTTAGAATGTTTTTCAACCTCCCCTGCCAGCAACAGGTTGGTCTGTTGTTCGCTCATCTTCGACAAACTTGAAACTGAAATCAACGCTTAGGATATGTCGAGTGCACCAAAAACCTCATTCAGTGTAAAAAAAATATAACCAATGTTCAAACTGAAGAACTAGTTGTATTGCGCCCTTTCAACAATATGCAATGGATGCAAATCAGTTGACCCTTACGTTCATCTTCGAATGTACTCTACAATAAAGAGCTTCGAACAACAGTTTAACAACGCAAATGTATAATTCTCTGCTAAACATTGTTTTCTCTTCGAATGAATTATAGATTACTTACTTAAGTGGCGCTAAAGTTCGGGATCAACCTGGGCCGCAACCAACATGCCTCTCCAATTAGCCCGGTCCTTAGCGAACTGCCTCCAGTTGCGCACTCCAAGTTGGTTGAGGTCGGTTTCTACTTGTGCGTGCCACTTTAGGCGAGGTCTTCCTCTACTGCGTCCGAAGTCTGGCTACATGTCTTAGCCATCTTAAACGTCCAATGCCGAGTTTTTTGACCAGCGGTATGTCGCTGTACAGCTCGTATAGTTCGTGGTTGAATCTTCGTCTCCATAGCCCGTCAACGCAAACGGGACCAAAGAGTTTTCGAAGAATTTTTCTCCTGAATCGACCAAGGAATTCTTCATCCGCTTTTGATACGGTCCATACTTTAGCGCCGTAGAGCAGGACTGGGATGATTAGGGTCTTATATAGGATCTCCTTAGTAGTTCGAGTGAGGGCTTTACTACTAAATTGCCTTCTTAGCCCGAAGAAGCAGCGATTGGCAACACTAATACTTCGTTTGATTTCTGACGAGATGTTGTTGTCAGAGTTAATAGCGGAGCCGAGGTAGACAAAGTCCCGTACTACCTCAAAGTTATATCTGTCAATGGTGACGTTCTGTGTAATTCGTCGATGTTGTGTGTCCGTACCAAATCAGTTGGCCATTCTACTGCGCAGGTCTCTTAAAATTTATTTTAAAATATCTTAAATTTCTCTTAAATCCTCTCTCTGCGCAATCGACCGTTGGCCAACTGATTTGGTACGGACTATACTTGGTCTTATCCTCATTTACTGCTAAACTTATTTTTGTCGCTTCCTTCTCTATACTAGCAAACGTGGCTATGACATCACGTTGAGTCCTACCAATGATGTCAATATCGTCGGCGTATGCTAGTCGTTGCACTGATTTTTGGAAAATTGTGCCTCTTGTGTTGGCTCAGGAGTTTTGCATAATCCTCTTAAGAATCAAATTGAAGAAGTCACATCACAGCGCATCGCCTTGCCTAAATTCTTTTTGGTATAGAATAGTCGGTGAGGTCGTTTCCGACCCTGATGGAGCAGCGAGAATTCTCCATCGTCATCAGACACAAACGGACGAATTTGGGCGGTATACCAAAATTCGACTTAGACATGGCTCTTTATAGTTCGTCTCTATAAATGCTGTCGTATGCGGCTTTGAAATCGATAAATAGGTGGTGGGTATCGATTTGGACTTCTTGGGATTATTCCAGGATCTGCCGAACTGTGAAAATTTGATCGATTGTGGACTTTCCTGGCCTAAAACCACACTGATAAGGGCCGATCAGGTTGTTGGTAAACGGTTTCAGGCGTTCACATATTACGGCAGATAGGATCTTGTAAGCGATGTTGAGCAGACTTATGCCTCTGTAGTTGGCGCAGTTCAGAGGGTCTCCTTTTTTGTGGACCGGGCAAGCGATGCTGAGGTTCCATTCTTCAGGCATATTTTCATCCGACCAGATTTGGCTTATTAGTTGGTGGATGTTACTTACCAAGTCATCTCCGCCGGCCTTATAAAGCTCAGCGGGAATGCCGTCATTTCCGGCAGCCTTATTAAGCTTGAGTTTAGATATTGCTATCCTCACTTCACTTAGGTCGGGTGGTTGGTAGTTTTCGCTGCCGTTGCCAATATTGAATGGTTCGTTCTGCCTGACCGTGGAATGTTGTTCCTCATCGCCGTTTAACAGTCTGCAGAAGTGGTTCTTCCATGTCCTCAGCATTGACTGTGTCTCAACTACGATATTTCCTTGTTCATCTCGACATGGGTCTGTTCGAGGTTTGTATCCTTGGCTTTGACGTTTTATACTTTGGTAAAAATTGCGAACATCGTTCCTGGAGTGGCACCTCTCTATATCCTCGATCGCGCGCTTTTCTTGCTCTTTTTTCTTCTTTCTGAAAAGCCGGTGTTGTTCTCTTCTTCTCTGCATATAGATCCAATGGCAGCTCTCGTCTTCACCTGCAGCTTAGCCTTGTAGGCCTCGTTCTTGGCTGCGAGCATCTGTCGGCATTCCTCATCAAACCAGGGGTTTCTTGCTGGTGGTCGCGAGAAACCTAGCACATCAGTTGCGGCTGATCTAATGGCTTGTTGGCATCGTTGCCATTGTTCTTCGGCATAAGATGCTGGTGGTATGGTGTGAATGGAGAGGTTAAGGGATACGCATTGCGCGAAGGTCTTGGCGGTCTCTCGCGATTGTAGGCTTTCGACATCATATGTTTTTCACAGTATTTCTGGTTTGCTGTGGCGAGGTGGATACCCGCATCCTTCACTTGGCTGCAACAAGGCAGTGGACCGATTCGATGATAGCCCCTCGGAATGTTCGGACATCCTAAATACTGGATGCGTGCCTCTTGTCGCAATGTGATCAATTTGGTTGACTGTTCGTTGATCTGGAGACCGCCATGTCCCCTAATGGATATCGAGGTGAGGAAACCGTGTGCTGGCTATAGTGGTATTTCGTTCCATAGCGAAGTCAATTAGCCTAAGTCTGTTACCAGACGTGTTGTCGTGTAGGCTATATTTTCCGACAACTCTGCTAAAGATGTCTTCTCTTCCTACCTTTGCGTTAAATTCTCCCAGCACGATTTTAACATCGTAGAATTTTAGAATACAGTCATTTGAAAGAAATGTGCATTTGCTCCGCTTTCCCGCTTATTGTACAGGTCTCGGCGCCGTAGTACTGGTAGGATAAAGGTCCGGTAGAGCAAAACATTTGAACTTTCAGGTTAATGGTTTTGAATCCATTTGTTTCGCTAAATCGAAATAGTATCAGTTTCCTGGGGACAGTCTTCGTCGTATCTCACTAAGGTGTAATTCGTGGGATTGGTGTTGACTTCGAGGTAGATGAACTCTTTAACTACCTCAAAATTGTCGCTATCAACAGTGATATTTTGTCCAAGGTGGCATATACTATGTCTTGCCCTCGTGTTTTACTTGTTCCTTAATTGCCTTAAATGCTTCTACAACGGCACGATGTACCGTTCAATGATGTCGTTATCGTTTGCGTACCCCAGTAGATCGTTGGAAGAGAGTGCCTTCCGTATTTACTGCTCCCTTAAGCAACTATCTGTTCCAGCAAAGAAATCGTATTAAAGCGCGCCTCCTTGTTGGAATCCCCTATATGTTGTTGAGCTGTTTCCAAACTGATCGTTGCATCGCATTTCCTCCATTGTTAGGGGTGACAGCTGGACCAGTTTCGATGGTATCCCGAATTCCGCCATCGCTTTATATAGCTCTATGCGATGGATGCTATCATACGTGGCCTTGAAGTCGATTTAAGGCTGATGTATCGCGACTTGAAATTCCTTGGTCTTTTCCAGATTTTGCCTTAGAGTTGAAATTTGGTCTACGGTCGATCTGCCGGGCCGGAAGCCACACTGGTACGTCTCGATAAGTGTGTTGTAGAATGGATTTAGATGTTCACACAGTACGTTGGATAGGACCTTTTATGGGACAACAGGGGAGAAATCATGTCTATACAATTTTATGCACTCCTCAGCAATACAACCTGGGACTGTTACATTACTTTGAATAAGGCGCACGCGTATTGAGAAAATTTATTGTAACAAGGTGAACAAAAACAAATTTAGTTTCGTTAATTTTTTCTCAATTTTCTTCACGTAGAATTTGGGTTGAGTAAAGTAATGAAAAAACTTAGGCGTTGTCACATTCGGGATTTGATTCAAGGACCCCACGACAGCAGTCAAACGCACTAACCACTAGGCTACTGTCATGGATCAAGGATACAGTAATAACTGCTGAAGACGTTAGTATTTTCAAAGAGAGTATGTCTTAAGCAAATAGATCCGTCTAGTATAAATCCAAGCCCCTGGCCGTATCTTGGTCGCCAAACAAATTTGGGAAATCCTGGATCTGAGACATTCTTAGGATTGTCTAATAGACAAGCACGTAACGGTTCTTGCATGATTGAGGATGAGAAAAATGGTTTTATCTCATTTGCAACTGTTGTCCATTAAAGGAAACTCTAGTTGGTGGCCTTTTTATATCTTAAACCATTCATGTTGTGTCGTAGGGTTTTCGCGTTCCCGGCTCTTTTTGATTCCCGGGAATCGGGAACGATTATTTTTAATTCCCGGGTACCCGGGAATGAGTTATTTAGAAAAAAAACTCTAGTTTTTCAGTATTTTCTTTTTATTATACAAATTTATGAGTCTGGTTGCCGGAGAAATAAGACTTTCTTGCAAAGCCTGTTTCTTACTTTGGTCACAAAGTTTCCAGCGATTGAAAACACTCTCTCGCTTTCTGTAGATGTTGGTTTCACTGTTAAGAGGGATTTGTAGAGCAGATCCAAATTGGGTGTACGTTTTTTCGTGGCCTCGTATATCTGTAAGAAAAATTAGCAGTAAAAAGACAAGGAATGAAAAGGTATAATATCCATTACCATACAGATAGCAAAAACAAAATAGAACATAATTTTTGAATAATATTTATAGTTAAATAAATAGTATGTAAAATAATATGTTATGTGTACCTGGAATTCCTTTTTTAGTTTAATGCATCTTGTATCGGAAGATGCTGGAACAAGTCTGGCGGCGTTGTTGATAGCTTCATTCAACTGCATTTCGAAAGATGTAGGATTATCAGACGATTCTTGCAACGTGAGAGTATCTTCTTCACTTGATTCAATTTTGCTAGAAAACAAGCGCATAAATATGTTTTCTGCATATCTTAAAAGGCTTGTTTTCGAAGCATTTGGCAAGTCATTTGATGTATAAAGCTTAGTACGCTGCTCGAGCTTAATTTTAGCTCCCATACAAAATGCTCTCCAAAAATTAGCTGAGCTAAATTTAAGCGAATCCATTAAGCCAAGCGGTACGCTGCTTCAGCTAAAAAATCAAACTTTCTTTTCAGACTGTACTGGATGTTTCTGTCACAATTTAGCGAGCCCATTAATAGTTCGGGACATTTTCTCAAGCTAAATTTTGACACATCGTATTGTTTTTTTTCTGTTGTGCTTTTGAGTTGTTGAAATAAACATATTTTTCAAAGAACAGCTGTTTGTTGTGACACTTATCCACAAAGCACTCTCTGTCAAAATTTAGCGAGGATTTTAGCTAGTGTTTGGAGAAAAATAATGGAGAGCAGCTAAAATTTAGTTTCGCTCGAGCAGCGTACTAGGCTTAAGTGTCAGGATTATGTAAATATTTGCAAAGGCCAACAAGACAGACATCTCTCCTTTCTAAATTTTTTTCTTCTAGTGCTGAATAAAACTCCTCCAAAAAGGGAGTTTGAAGTCTTCGGATTGCATTCAGTAGAACTGAAATAATAGCATCGCATGTAAGAATTGTTGGGTCTTTTCTGCTCAGTGCTTCCAACGCTAATTTAACAGGATTCAATAGTTGTACCAAATTCTGCAACTCTTCTTCATTTTTTTCATTCACCAGTTGTAGTTAAAATCGACGAGAGCTTTCTCAATACTATTTTTTACCAACAAGAATCTTGCTACCATAGTAACTAAACTATTCCAGCGAATTTTTACATCTAACAGCAACTGCATTTCTTGTCCTTTTTCTTGTTTAATTAATTGTTGAAGTAGAGTATTTTTTACTGGACTTTTTCGAAACATTTTTACGATTTTTCGGACCTCGTTTAGCAAATGGAATAAATCTGGAAGAATGGCAACTTCAAGGTCGTCTTCATCGTCAATAATATGTAATGAACGCTCGTAGTCTTTAGCGTCTGATTCATTTTCATTTTGAATTGTATTTTTGCAGGCCTGTGCCAAAAGCACGGCGTGATTGATGCAAAGCAACGTTTCTGACCGACTTTCTCTCCCAAATTTCTTCATTACAGATGCCCCATCAGATGTTGTAGCTACAATGTGGTTTTCGATATTCAAATTGAAATCGTTAAGTTGCATCACATTTACCAGGAATAAACACCAGTCCTAAGGCAAATACCCTTCCATCAGTAGAGTGTAGGTTGATGTTCAGATAACGCCACTTTCTTAAGCTGGTCCATTCATCAAAAGTTATACTGAGCCGTTCTTCAATACTTATTAAACTTTGCAGTTGTATTTTTATGTCAGTTTTTATTTTATCGTACAACTCTATAATGAGTTCCATAACCTTGCCTTCGCTTTTCGGTAAATCTAGTTTTTTTTGCTTAAAAGATTCGCGAATGAATTCACTGCGTGTGATAGCGCGGATTGATATGCCGTCTTGAACAGCCAAACGAGCTATTACTTCGGAAATATAACGAGTAGGCTGGAAAAAACCACTGATATTTTGCTGCTCAATTTTAGGTCGTTTTGCTTGCCACGCATTTTTGGTAACCGTAGAAACATTGTCAGTGTCTATAATAGAAGCGCTTGGTCGTGGATTATTTTTTTCAGCTTCTAACTGTGATATTCTTAGCTTATGTACTTTTTCTAAGTGTTTCACTAAACCACTTGTCGACGAGCCTTTGCAAGACAACATTTTTGGACAAAGTGAACACTGAGCCAACTCATTATTTTTTGTTTCTTTTTTAAGTAATTCCAGACTTTGGGAGTTTGCTTATCCATGACTACAAAGTAACAATAACCAAAACATAATATAACGAATTTATGAAAAATTATTCCCGGGAATGAAAATGTTTTCATTCCCGGGAAACCGGGACCGAAAACCCTATGTGTTGGTATTTTATGCACATTCGGGACCTTTACATTTTATGTCCTTCCTTCAACATCACAGCCATAAAAACGCCTAAAAGAGGTGTTCTAACTCCTAATCTGAAATCAAGTTTCTTAAGCCTTTCAACCCGAAATGCAGTCAGTGAAATTGTTTCCAATGATAGCATGAATTGGTCCAAATGTGTTCAATTTTGGAAATACATTCCCACATTCCGCAAACGTTGTTATGCTGCCTAACATTTCAAAACATTGTGCTAAACTAAACAAAAAATCTATCACTACAATGAAGATAAGAATCACTCAATGTTATCACCAAAAATGTCAATTTGTCTAAATCCTTGTCCAAGAACAAGGTTGATTGATATAATATGCTCTCCTGTCCAGCCGCTCGCGCTGTAGAGAGTACCCTAAAGATATTTCTAGGAACACAATCACTCATTGCCTAGTGTACATTCTATCTCCCTTAAGTTTTTTCCCTCAAAATGAACCCCATCAGGCCGTTTAACAACGCAGTTTACTATTTTCGGAATAAAGAACACACGGCGAGTTAACACACAACGCGTGATTTAAAATGAAAATAGACTGGAGCTCATTATTTCTAAAATTGAAGCCAAGATTTCATAACATATTTTTAGTAGCGTTTGTAAAGGGTGATCCATTTCGAGGTTCCCTACTTTTTTAAAGAAAAAAACACAGAAAATTCAAATTTAATGGAGAATGTTTATTATCATTTGAAAGAACATTCTTTGGCATTTATTTTTTGAAGATTATGTCTATGAAATGTTGGCCGTTGCTACGTCGCAGATGGGTCATCCGTTGAGTCCAATTTTCGATCACTCGTTCGAGCATTTCGACTGGTAACTGGCGAATGACACGCGTGATGTTTTCCTCCAAGGCCTGAATCGAAGCGGGTTTGTCGGCATAAGCTTTTGACTTTACATATCCCCACAGGAAAAAGTCTAACGGTGTGATATCACACGTTCTTGGTGGCCAATCGACCGGCCCAAAACGTGAAATTATGTGCTCACCGAAATGTTCTCTCAATAAGTCCATTGATTGATGCGATGTGTGGGAAGTGGCGCCGTCTTGCTGAAACCAAATGTCGCCGAGATCACGAGCTTCAATTTCAGGCATCAAATAGTCGGTTATCATGGTCCGAGTTGCTGCGAACGGCGCCGAATCGACTCTCCACGGTCTTCGTGTACACTCTCAGCTACGGCCGCTATATTTTCTTCACAGCGTGCTGGACGTGGTCCATTCGGTCGAATATTATCCAATAATGAATGCTGGGTCTCAAAATGGGTGTTGCGAATAGTACGCTCAGTAGGCCGATTATGTTGACCATAAGTTGAGCGAAGTGCACGAAACACATTCCTCACAGAACGTGAATTTTCATAATAAAGTTGAACAATTTGTAAACGTTGTTCAAACGTAAGTCTTTCCATTATGAAATGCCAAACAATACTAAACAAAAATAACGTGACAGCATGACACGACTCACACGTGATCTGTCAAAAAAGGCTATTGAAAAAAGTATCTACTTGGATCACCCGATATTTTTAAAACCTCCTAGCTTTGGCTAAAAAAAACTGTGCGACAACAAGTGTTATTCTAAAATTAACAGGTTAACTACTACGCAATACTTTTCACGTAGTTGGAAGGTGCATGAAATTGTTAATTGGATTAGCGTTTATTGAAAATTCAATTAGTACCATAGTTGCGCGTCCGAAAGATTGTCTTAACAAGACGGCTCAGTCTGCATTTCGAGTCCTTAATTGTCGCACGTGTTGGGATTATTAGGTATGGAGGTAAACTTAAAAGACCAACACGTTATTTCAACAGATTACAAACTTTGTTTAGGTTCTTAAACAAATATTTGAAAACTCAAGATTGATTAATGGTAAATCTTACAAGTTCATCTTCGAAAGGCAAGTGTTGCTTGGATTGCAGTGAATTAAATAATCGTTAGGAGTGAGAAAACATTGAGTAGGCTTCTTATAGGACACTTTTGATTTTAAGCAGCTCTGTGCAGATTCTGCTATTAAAAGACCCTCCTTTCCCCTAAAACAAAATTTAGTTGTCGAAAAGTCTAACGAACGACGTGAATTTCTTAAACGTTCATTGGTTTGTAGCGGGAGAACGCAACTGCCATACGTCAAGAAATAATCGGTTTGCTGCGGAAAAACTGTTCAGGCTTTTTACTTTCTAGGTATGTTGAATGCTTCTCTTGGTCACCGCGCTCACTACGTGTAAAACACAAGATTATACTAGGCCAGCAAAGCAATGGCTTTTGCAGTCTCTTCAATGCAATCGAGGAAACTACAAAATCCTAACAAAAAAAATGCCTTGGCGAATCAATTTCCAGAAGAAACATATGTAGAGGAGTTAATCTACCTTAGTGAGGTATCCAGCCGGAACGGGTGTACCGCTTTCATGCATGTAAACCACTTTTCTTAGTAATAGCTGACTGTAAGTTGTACGAATGCACGTAATTTAACGTGCATTACGATATAAAATAGGTCGTCATTGTTTTCGTCTCTAAGTATTAAAGAAAAGCAGTAGAATACCAGAACTCACTGTTGTTCTTATAGCTTTGTAGCATTACCCGATTCGACGCGGGTATATATTGATTGGTTAAGGGACTTCTATTGATTGTCTTTCGTGGAAGGAAGATCCAAGTGTATCACTGCAGTAATCAACCAAGAAATACCACTAGTTGGAGAATTCACATCTATACAGCTTTACCATTCAAGCGAGCCTAACCTGGACAAGCATCCTTCTTCTAAAAGGCCACTAAGGTGAAACATTTTAAGCCTTGAGTATATAGAGAAGCCTTTAATATTTTAGAACTGTAATTAAGAGTGTAACATGCAAATGGCAAATAAAGAACATATTATGGACTTCCTCAACATTGGAAGTGCCTTCAACATCAGCGTTTAAAAGACCTCCGAGGAAGCTGTGCATCAGCAACTTGATCTACGACCTCATAGGTACACAACATTCTGAACAACGGAGTTATAACTGCCCGAAGAGCACCTCAAGGAGGTGTGATAACTCCTAATCTGGAATCTCATTCCGGACTATACTGAAATTTCAATAGAACGCCAAATATGATTGACTAGTCTTACACAAGAAAGCTTTTGTGGAAGGCGAACATAATGGAACGCTCAAGAAACGCCAAAATCGAGCAAAACACGTGCATAAATAAAGATGTGCTAGTCACACAAAGTTCATATACTGGATAGGGCGGTTGTAAGGTGGCTTGCGCTGTAAAAGAACCAACATTAAGAATTTTGAGAAAATGATTAGCATGCCTTGCATAAGTGGTTTGCTGAGAACATCTTAAACGACTATGCAATGGCATAGTGGTTAGTACGTTGGACTACTAAGCGCGGGGTCCCTGGTTTTAATCCAGAAACTAATTACACCAAAGTTTTTCCCTTCCACTTCTTTTGCAATATTCTGCAAACATTCGAGTAGCAGCAATCGTCTAGAAAAGTTTATTTTAAGTTAGCCGTTTGGATACGGCATGACGTTGTAGGTCGCAAAATATCATGCAAAGAACTCAAGTACACATGAATTCCTCTGAGGAAAAGTCTTTCCCAGCATGTTGTGCCAAGCATGATTCCCTCCTTAAATAAATGGCTGGAAGAGGTAGGGTTGCATTAGAAAATGGACAGCAAAGATACTCGACCCTATCATGGTATACGTTCAAAAGAATTTCCGAAACGAGAGTCAATTCCAATAGGAACTCAGTTTGGTTTCGAGGGATCTGTAGCGGAACAATGTAAATGAAGCTTACAATCGCGTTCGATGGATTCCGCCACAATTGTTCGTCGTTGACTTAACGCATTATCAATTGGGATAAATTTCGTCGGAAGATATGTTCGAATGGTACTATGAACGGAACCCTCGGTAGATTTTCTTCAAAACGGATACCTCAATAGGTTTTTGGTCTGACGTATGAAATACACATGGGAGTGGATTAGAGAACAGGCAGTACCTCAGGTAATATTCCTGTTTTGGGCTAACCCTTTACAGACACCTTTGTGAGGACATCCTGCCATTGAATGACTTGCACCTTGGAGACCAAGTGAATCAAAGAGTGCAATTAAAAGCTAGAAACATAAGACCATACCCATAAGTGTACAAAGGTTTCATTGCAACTCTCAAGATGTTCGTGATTCCAAAGGCGTACAATCGAACGATATTCGTGGTCAATTAAATTCGTAGTATCGTCAGATGATGCGACCTTCTTACTTATTTACTTAAGTGGCGTTACATTCCGTAATGAACCTGGGCCTCAACCCAGCTATGCACTAAAAGTTGTGGTCAGTTTATACTTGTGCGAGCCACTTAAGGCGAGGGGTTCCTCTACTACGTCTGACCGACGTCGGGCTGGGAATTGAAGACCCTGCAAGCTGAAGTATTGGCGTCCATTCGCTCTACATGTCCTAGCCATTTAAACTTCCAATGCGGAGTTTTTTTTTTGACTAGGGGTATGTCCCTGTACAGCTCTTATAGTTCATGGTTGAATCTTCGTCTCCATAGCCCGTTTACGCAAAGAGGACCGAAGAATTTTTGTCTCAAAACGATCACGGATTTCTCCATCCACTTTTGATACGGTTCATGCTTCAGCGCCGTGGAGCAGGACTGGAATGATCAGGGTCTTATATAGGATCTCCTTAGTAGTTCAAGTGAGGGCTTTGCTACTAATTACCTTCTTAGTCCGAAGAAACAGCAGTTGGCAAGAGTGATTCTTAGCTTAACTTCTGACGAGATGTTGTTGCCAGAGTAAATAGAAGAGACGAGGTAGACACATTCCCGTACTACCTCAAAGTTTAATCTGCCAATGGTAGCGTTCTGTGCAATTCGTCGATATTGTGTGTCCCTTCGAGTTGACAGCATATATTTGGTCTTACCCTCATTTACAGATAAATCCATTTTGCCTGCTTCCTTCTATATAAATACTAGCAACCGTGGCCATGACAACACGTTGAGTCCGACCAATGATGTCAATATCGTCGGAGTATGCTAGTAGTTGCACCGATTTATGGAAGATTGCGCCTCTGGTGTTAGTTCGCGAGTTTTGCATAATCCTCTCAAGAATGAGATTAAAGAAGTCACACGGACAGTGCCTAAGTGCTTTTTTGGTATCGAATGTGTCAGTGAGGTCATTTCAAACCCTGATGGAGTAGCGAGAATTCTCCATCGTCATCCTGCAGAGACGGACGAGCTTGAGCGAAATATCAAAACCAGACATGGCTCTAAAGGTATTAGTTAGTCTCTATAAATGCTGTCGTATGAGGCTTTAAATCGATGAATAGGTGGTGGGTATCGATTTGGACATCTTGGATTTTTTCCAGGATCTCCCGAAGTGTTAAGATTTGATCAGATGTGGACCTTCCTGGCCTAAAACCACCTGCGACCTTCGTAGTCGAATTGTTAACGTTTTGCGTATTGCTCTTTTGTTTGAGCTTTGGATGAATCTTCCCTTCGCTGATAAGAATTCATACATTCTTTAATGAATCGATAATAACTTTAAGTACACAAATTGAAAATTTTATTGTTAAATACTTAGCGAAGATTAAAAAAAGGCCCCTTACAAAATCTATTCATCCATTCATCAAACAACAAAACTGATTCATCTAAGGGATCAACCAAAAAAAAGGTTGATTTATTCATCCATTCTTGTAGATGTAAATCCCAACAATCCAGGTAGCAAAGACTCACCAACACCTGTTACCCTATAGGTGTTAAAAAATATACTTTCCTTATTTTATTTTAAAAGGGTCCAAAGAACCCAGCAGGTTATAAACCGATGATTGATGAATCCATCTTTTTGTTGTTGTTATAATCATAGGCAGTTGTACTTCTGGGAGTGTGTTTACCAAACAAACCTCTCTATTGTCGTTATATGATTTTTATTATCTCATTTTCCTACATTATGGGGTCAACGAAGGGTCATCCATTCAACATTTTAAAGAAGATTTACGATTCATTTCGATAACAATCATATTTTGAAGTATTCGAATTGAAATAGGTAATCAAGTTTAAGTGAAGTATCTGCTGGGATGAAACGACCACTAAAAGCGAAATTCTTCATTTCTTGACGATATGGAAGCATGGATCGGATAATTTCTAATCGATTGAATCTTAAAATATGTATAGGGCGTCAAGAGTCTTCAGTTCCCAGCCCGAAGGTTGAGGAAGACTTCGATTTAAGTGGCACGCAAGTATAAATGGTACTCCAAATAAGACTGATCAAGATAAATACTAATGAGGATCAAATCATTGTTGTCTTTTGTTTTCGGATTTGTTAAGTTCAGTCTTAATCAAGAATCCAATGGGGTCTTAATGTTATTTAAGCATTTCCCATTTTTTTTAGTTACATGTGAGTGTGCGATTGGGAAAAATTGTAAAAAAAAAAAAATGGTGGACTTCAGATTAGCTAAAATCATTACCCAGAATCCGGGCTTATCGATTCACCGTCACGCGTCTCCGCGAACACGTCATATCGAATTTTGAGAAACGATTTGTATCCATATGCTTACAAAATTCATGTTACACAAGAATTGAAGCTTGTAAACCATTTGAATATCTCAAAAGAGGGAAGTCAATTGACCATCAACATCTTGAAGTTTCACACCTTTTGACTGCCTTCTTTGCATTTATCTCAGAGTAAGATCTATGCTAACAAGCCAATAACAATAATAGCTTAAGGTATTTGATCTTTTTCCGTTTAATAGAAATGAGAGAGATATATAAAGGGTCCGCCACATAACTTTTTTTTGAAAATGCTATAAAAAAAACTACTGAATATTTTCTCAAATTTATTTTTTTATTTGAAAGTACAATCCTTCCGGTTAATAATGGAAAATAATTTCATTCAAATGGCTGCCTCGGCTGGCCATGCAGTAGCCAATTTTTAAGCACATTATCGATTGTGTGCAGCTGTATTTCACTAATGGCTTCACGAATATTGTCCTTTAAAGCGTCAATTGTCTCTGGCTTGTCGACGTAACACTTATCTTTTACGGCACCCCACAAATAATATTCCAACGGTGTCAAATCGCAGCTCCGAGGTGCCCAAACGACATCACCTCTGCGGCTGATAATGCGATCTTCAAAAACAGGGCGCAAAACATCGAGTGTAGCTTCGGCTGTGTGGCACGTAGCGCCGTCCTGTTGAAACCAAATGTTGCCAATATCCTCCTCTTCAATTATTGTGAACAAAAATGCGTTCAACATGGCCCGATAACGATCGCCATTGACTGTAACGGCCACTCCTTGCTCATTTTCGAAGAAAAATGGCCCAATTATGCCTCTGGACCAAAATCCGCACCAAACAGTGACTCGTTTTGGGTGTATCGGCTTTTCAATGTATGCGTGCGGGTTTTCTGTGCCCCAAATGCTACAATTTTGCTTGTTTACATACCCGCCAAGATCAAAATGAGCTTCGTCTGAAAAGATGATTTTTTTTGGCAAAATCGGCATCTTCTCTAAGTCGATCGCAGGCCCACTTAGCGAAGCGAAAACGCATTGGATGGTCAGTTGGCTTCAACTCCTGAACCAATTAGACTTTGTATGGCGTCATACCAAGGTCTTTATGCAAAATTCGTCTCAATGATGTCTCCGAAATGTTCAATTGTTGAGAACGACAGTGAATTGATGTTGATGGCGCTTCACGCACACTTTCTGCCACAGCAGCAATATTCTCGGGTGTACGCACTGTTTTTGGCTTTTCACGCTTTGGTTTATCGATGAGGATGCCAGTTTCTTTCACTTTTTTCACAAGAAAACGAACATACGGAGCTGACGGTGCTTCTCTTCTTCCAAAATCCGTACGCAATTTTCGCACACATTCTGCAACATAACAATGATTTTCAAAGTAATGTCGTAATATTTTCCAGCGTTGTTCAAGCGTATACACAACCATATTCGTTCAGCGGAAGGATAAAACTAATTATCTGTCAAATCAGACATGAGCTAAGTGTTACCATTCACGAAAGAAGCACTGGTTGAAAAAAAAAAAAACGTTAGATGGCAGACCCGTTAGAAGAATGTTGAAGGTTGTGGAAAGCTCATCAGCCTTACAGTTCTCTGGGATATATCTATGGCCCGGCACCGAAAAAAAAATGTCAAAGAGCTCCACCATCTCGTTAAGATATAGTCGGCATTTGTGGGATATTGAGACCCCAGTGTTCACATTGGTACCTCAGAAGCATAGCATAAGGAACGACGAAAATTCCCATTCGCACTTACCGCCCGTCTTAAACGGCAACAATTTTTTAGCTGTGATGCGTACTCTATGTAGCTGTCGCTGAAGATACACACATTGCTCGTGGATATCATGTTAGACTTAAGTCAGAACAAAGCTTCTTATATTGGTTTGATTTCCGTCTGGAAAACGCTACATGATAAGGAATGAAGAAGAAGACGCAGATACTCGGACATCCAACTTTGAATCCACCCGTGTTGATGTGGACCGGTTTGTCATTTCCAACTATGTCTGATTCGCTTTCGAGATGACCAGGAATGGTAGTATGAATGTTATTTAGTGGTGTGGTCAGTGTTTTCTTTGTTTTTTGTAGAATCTTTGTCGATCCACTCTGAGGGGGTATCCATTGTTATGATGCTTTTTTAATCTATTAGCTGATCAAGCTTTGGGCTGTTTGCCGAAGATATTTATATGTAGGATATCACTCAGGGCTGATCTTTTAATTTCTCACAAAAGACTTCAATCTGATATCTAAAAACGTCCACCAAACGATAACACAATATAGGAGGTATAATGATGCCCAGTAAATCCAGAATGTGGTGTGTGTTTGCATACCCCATTATGTATTCGGAAATGGCTACCGTGGTTTTTAACGCGTTTTTGAAAATTGGACTTGAAGTTTAATTTCTTGTCCAGAAACAGACCCAGGTACTTGGCTAACTGTACAAAATTGAGACTGTCGCCATTTTAGTCACTCACTAAAGAGTGCGTTAATTTGAATTGCCTGCTGAAATGGAACGGTAAATTTTTTTTTAGGGTTGCCCCAAGTCCGCACTTGGCTGGAGAACATAAAAGACATTTCGGAGTACATACTACATATGAATTCTTTACAGATCCAGGTATTGCTACGTGACCTACATGGGCAATCATTTTACAGCCCACTCTTTGCTAGCAGATTACACAATAGAGATAGGACACCTCCTTGGGGGTTCCATACTTAAAAAATCTTCGTGCGGATGAGATGCCAAGCTTTGTGTTGATAATGTGCTGTGTAAAGTATCTGATTATTAGCACTCTTCGTGAATCATCGACTTTCTACTTTGACATTTGAATCCACTTTTCGTGTAGCGTGCTAAGAATTATGTAGCTCGAATCTTCCGCCGCATAAATCAATTTTTACGAAAGGCTCTGTCTATTCTATGGCAACGTTGTCAAAACAGTGGATGTATTCATCTACCTACTTTATTTCTTCTGTTAAAATTCTTGAGGCATTGTGGTTCTTTATCAAGTGGCTTATAAAGGGTGTTTTTTTTGAGGTAAAGAACTTTAAGTTAGCAACATTATTTAACCTGGCGGCTATTTTGTCAGCTGTCAAGTGATTTATTTTTAGTTTGGTTTGGCATTTCAATATGAGTACACTGACGTCTGAACAACGACTCTAAATTAATCAAATTTATTTTGAAAATCATGGTTCTGTTCGAAATACGTATCGCTCACTACGTCCATTTTACGGTCAATATTTTGTTTAGCGATGAAGCTCACTTTCGATTAGCTGGTCGTCATCTGAAAATATAATGTTGGTAAACGTTGCAAAGTGTTCATTGGCCTGGTTTACGAAGTCAAGATTCTGACTGACATTCATGGGCTTTAATTCTTGCACCAGTTGAATTTTTGATTTAGCAAAATACAAGGTGGCGCAAAAATAACCTTCCGATGTTTTTTGGCTGTAATTTAAAAAAAAAATGAAAAACTTTGATTCTTCTTGTGGATTATTTTTATTTGGTCTTTTAATTTTTTTTACATCAAGTCGAGAATATGATGTCATGTAAATGGCCGCCGCCACAGTTGATTGTCATTTGAGCCCTTTTTATGGCATTTTCCATCACTTTGGCCAAAACTCCCGGCGATAGGTCCTCACATTCTTGACGGATATTGTCTTTAAGAGTTGCAAGAGTCTGAGGCTTGTTGACATAAACCCGCGACTTCAAAAAGCCCCACAAAAAGAAATCTGGAGCGGTCAAATCAGGCGATCTTGCTGGCCGGTGCAAATCGCCAAAACGGGAGATTAGGCGCCCGGGAAATGCATCCTTCAGCATATCGGTTGTGGCACGTTCAGTGTGTGCCGTTGCACCGTCCTGTTGGAACCACATGTTTTCCAATCCCAATTCATCAAGTTGCGGCAAAAACAACTCGTTGATCATTGCTCTGTAGCGCTCACCATTCACAGTAACCGTTTGGCCCGCGACGTCTTCGAAGAAAAAAGGTCCGATGATTCCTCCAGCGAAAACAGCACACCATACAGTGACTTTGAGCGGGTGTAATGGCTCTTCGTGGGTTACACGCGGATTTTCAGTGCCCCAGAAGCGTAAATTTTGCTTATTTACGTACCCGCTAAGATGGAAATGGGCCTCATCACTCATGATCTTCCTCTTGGTGGTGATTAAGGATGGCTTGAGCGTATGTTAGACGCGATTGGCGATCAGCAGCTAACAGCTGATGCACCGTCTGGATCTTGTACCAAAATTCGCTGTAAAGACCGTCGACTGATACCCATTTGCGTGGCACGTCGTCTGGTCGATGTCGACGGCGCTTCCATGACATCTTCGGCTACAGCAGCAATATTCTCTGCAGAACGGCTACTCCGGGGTCTGCCACGCCTGGCAGCATCTCGTGTTGTGCCAGTCTCTTCGAGGCGAGCGGCTAAACGTCGCAGTGGGCGTTGGACGGCTAGGAAATCTGCGACGAAATTCACGTTGTGCCAAAGTCACCGACAGATTATTGCTCAAATAAATAGTCACCAATATTCCGCGTTCTGGAGCAGTGTAGCGTAACATTGTTTATTAACGTGTATTTCGCATGTGTTAACTACACAAATGTCAAAACAGAACTGACATTAGGGGCCAATCACAAATTTTATAGCATTTTCTGATAGGAGGATTACTTTCGCGCCACCTTGTATGATCATCATCAAGATCTATGCACATTTAAAGAACTCGAGCACTTACAGGTTTGGATCGTCACGAACAGACTGATGAACACCGTTTAAGTTTTCTACCTCTTCTTGATGATATTGGTCTTGACTTTTCCCGTATTATACCTATCTCTTCAAACTGTTTAACCCATGTTCGAATGAAGAGGTATCCTTGAGAAACTTGCAAGGCACTTTAACCTTGCATATCGAAGCAACTATGTATATTTTATCGAAATAAAGGACTAAAATCGGACACCTACACAAAATATCCGAACTAAAGAAGAAAGAGTAAAAATAGATTGCTGTCAAAAAAGGGGACAAGTTCTCATTAAGGGAGATGTTTTGGAAACCCTACCTTACATACAATATTTTCAATTTCCATTTTTATATTCTATCCCGTAGGATATTTTCAAATATTAAAAACAACGTTTGATTTTAACCCACGCTTACTTTTCGGGGTCGTTTCCCTACCAAAAAACATTTGTATACCCTACCCCAAGGCATATGCAATAGCAAAACGTTGTTTTTTGACGAACCATACAATATTTTGATAAACTGTCTGAACAATATGTTGTGACAACGTCATTTTCTATATTTCATCGCCATAAAGCATACATTTTGGGAATATTAATTTTAAGGATGGGGTGGGATAGGGGTCTCTCTCATATGTTTTAAATTGAGTTGCTCACTAATTGGTCATTTCCGAGTTTGCTTCCATATGAATCATGCTTCACTCTTTAGTGACTATCAATAAATGCTGACAATATTCCGCATACGATGCAGATAAATAACTGCAACTACGATTGACAACAAATTTATATCAATTGTGTGTCGTTTATTATTACGTACCTATATAGCTTTCAAAAGAACACGATTAAACTCTATCTTGGAAAAAGTTAAATAAACATGACCTTGAGCCACACATGCGAAATACAATCTGTGTTTGCAAACAAATGTGAAAACATAAACACAAACAGTGAAATTGTTGATGTTGTTAAAACAATGAAACTATAAAAATGCCAGGAATGCCAAATTTCAAACAGCTTCAAAAGATCAGATGTGCACCTTACAATGATTGCAATGAAAAATGTGAATGTCACTTCTGGAATTCGGTGATCCGCTTTATATACTCTGAAGTACATTTTCTACCCCATTGCCGATGCCAGTGCAATGTGTGCCTCGGAATCCCTAACCAAATAAAATCAAAACGTAAACAGCGTGGAAGTTTTTTGGCGGCATTCTTGAAATCCAGTGATCTGTGACTGTGAATGCGACACCTTCACCTCGGCATTAGTAAATACTGCACATGTGATGAAAAATGAAGTTCTCATGAGTGCAGCACATTCATTGTACACATTTCGGTTGTATAACCTTTTTGAACACTGCCTATTTATAGCGAAATAAAATATTCATGTGATCCTCATTCCATCAAAAATCATCGTCTACCCTCGTGTGAGGTATACCTCAATCGTGACTGGTTTTGCTTCCAACTTTTATTAGCAGATTCACCGTTGCATGACTCGTATCTTTGTATCCATGTGTCAATTTACAAAATGTACTCTACTTAAGTACATGAAGGCACTTTGTATTGAAAAGTCATGATACCCACTTAGATGCCAAAAAAAAAAACTTCTAAAATGTGTGAACGTTCTTTGAAGTACATCTACAATAACCAGAAACCGATACCAACCTCTTGCAGTCGATATTTGTATTCATCTCCAAATATAGTTTAGGGCGGCCGTACCGCCATCAAATGCAAACAATAAAATAAAAATAAATAAACAAGCCATGCGGTGTTCAAATGCCACACAATCATCAAGCTCGAATTATAAAATGCGAACAGATTAGATAACATACCGAAAAATAGATAAAACCGCAGTTTGATGAATTAGATACTGAGGTGACTATTGCGAATTAACAACTCGTGGCGGTGGGAAAGGAGAAGGTTCTAATTTTTTTTTTGTTAAAGATACAAAAACCACGTGAGTTTGGCCAGTTGTTACGTCAGTTGCTTTTGCTGGCGCTATAGGCGCGAATACGTATAGATACGTCGACATTCATATGGAATTGGGATTCGATTAGTATTTTTTAGATTAGACGAAGATTCATAGAAATCTGTCAGAGAGTTCTGTTTTTTTCTTCTGTCTGTTTATCAAGAAAAATAAAATTTCCTGAGTGCTGGCGAATTTGCGTATTTTACTCGTAAAAATACTTTATTTGCATAATTAGACGTTGGTATAATTTGTTTCACCGGTTTTTGCCATAGAGTGAGAGGTGTTTTTAGAGAAAGAAAATAAAAAATAAAGCGTTTGAGCAAATGACGTAAAATAATTAATTATGAATAGGAATGGGGAAGTTTTTTTTTTGTAATAGTAACAGACAAAACCCCCTTGTTAATGGTTAGCATCCTAATGGTTGTGATACGGGCTGCCTTCTCTTCATATGACGTTAGCATTGAATGAATATTAATCATGCATTGAAACCTGATCCACAAGATTTATATGAAATCGGATTTTGGGGTATTGGGTACAAGAGTTCAATCGAATGGCTGTTAATATCACTTTACGGCTGATGAACTGACCAGATAAGGATTTTGTTTTTAACCTGAAGAGATGAATGTCAATGCGCCTTTGTCATTTGCTTAATATATTAGGTGCGACATTGCAATGTTAGTGCTGATCAAAAACGTCACCACGAACATTGCAATATTTTTCAATCCATTAGTAGATTTCTTCGGCATTAGATGATGTTAATTGAGGTATTCTCGGACTGCAATCAACGTGGTATCTTTCGGTTGTGGTATTTCGAAAATACATTTTTTCACAGTAGATATATATTTCCTATTTGTTGTTGCTTGGTGGATATCCACATTCTAACCTTGACTACAACAAGTTAGTCAACATCGAAATGTTTGGACATCTGAAATACTGGATGCGAGCCTCTTCATCTAGAGACCGTGATGTCCCTTATGGATATCATGGTGAGGAAATGGTATGGTGACTATATTATTGGCCTTTTGTTCCACAGTGACAATTAGCGTCCGTTGACAGGCGTGGTGTCATTTAGGCTGTGTTTTCGGACAATCTACTGAGGATGTTCTCTCTTCCTACCTATTTTAACATTGTACATTTGTACTTCGGTGGTGGCTCACACATTTGTTTTCCGGAGCTCGTTGAAACAATCATCCGAAATGTCATATTTTTTCTCCGCCAGACCGTGAGCGGATTGTTAGAATACATTCGCTAATGCCATTGAAGCAAACCACATCTTGCCTAAATCTATCGCTTACAACAAATTCGCATCCGAATTGTCTCTGATTCTACTTGCTATAACACGGACCGTAGTATGTCACAATTTTCCATCCTTTTTCAATACGTCCCATCCAATTGTATTTCCCTGATAGCAGTAATGTCTGCATTTTAGCAGCTAAAAGCTTTTGCTAGTTGTTTGGCTGCATCTAATGTTTAAACATTAGGGTTGCAGATGCGAACGTAGTTATACTTTTTTAATTTAGCATGGTCATGCCATTCCGAGGTTTTTGTTTGCTTCGGGGCTAATAACCAAATGCGTGGCGAATCACGTTGATAGCGATAATGATGATATTTCCAGTTCTTTCCAGTTTTTTCAATCATACAATTGTTTTTCCAAAAACATGACAGACCTACTAGTTGGTATTGTTATTTCTTTTCTTTGATAATTTGTGTATACTTTGCGTATTGGATCCGCCAGGAATCCGTCACACCTTTCGCTTTCAGCACAAACGAATCGCTTTTGGGAACATAAACATGGAGCCATCAGTATCCACTACCCGATTGAGCGCTACTCTTAGCCTTTCGGCTCATCCGCCACCATCATTGTTCAATGCGCTTGACTAACCCCTGAGATTCCTTGATGATCTGTTGTCAGAATATGTCAGAGCAGCTCATTTAGGTGGTTCACTTTGTCCAACCTAACTAGGACTGTAGACGCAAAGGTTAACTCCATCTTGGGAATTCTTCCGTTGCCGTCTTGGCAGCATATCACAATGGCATCAGTGCGGATTGAGCGGAATCCAAATGTTGACATTTTATTATCAAATCGAGTGTTAGTGAGAGCAAACGCTTTCCTCGTTGCGCCCATTTTATGGTGGACGCCCAACGTTTGGTTTGCAAATTCAATACGAACTGTTCGGTAAGCAACCATCCAGCACTCTAACGCCAGAGAACATATGTAAAAAAGATAACGATGCAGTCGATGCACGTGCACATCAACTTGGCGAATTTTCCATTGGGAGTTGAGCCTGGACCCGTACAAGATCTAATTGATTCAGGAGTTCAAAGTTATTAACCATAGGCGACGCAGATTGTTCCAGTCTGCAAGGCTTCGGAGCTTTTAGAATAGTATCCCAATTTTGGCTGGAAATTAACCTTTAGCGACGAATCGAATTTTTTGGATGAATGGTCAATTTTGCCCTTAGGCATCCACAAAATGGTAATGTTTGGAGCGTATTCTGTAAATCCTTATTGTAATGCTTTTATTGTTAATCCTAATTGTGTAAATCCTTTTAATATGGCTGACCCAGTATCTCTCAAGTTTGATGAATTGTTGCCGTTTAGTAAAAAAATAGTAAAAGTGAGAACTAATGATAGAGGAAAAAACTACCCCTCCATAAAAATCTGTAAAATAATGTTTTACTACAGAAGTTCTTCTGGTAAGAATCACTAAATTGTCAATAAGAACCAGAAAATGACAAGTCGCTTGCTTTGACATGTGTTTTATGTCATATGTTCGTTAAAAGCAACCCGAAACGAATGGTTTTACTGCAGTTTACTTTAACGCTTTCTTGTACTTTTCAGTAAATTTGTCTGTTTTTGAGAGAATCTAACCCAACTCCAAGGAATTTGAGAATTAACAATTTTTAAATGCAAAATCGTTTCTTGTAAAGGGTGATCCATTTCGAGGTCCCCTACTTTTTTAAAGAAAAAAATTCAAATTTAATGGAGAATGTTTATTATCATTTGAAAGAACATTCTTTGGCATTTATTTTTTGAAGATTATGTCTATCAAATGTTGGCCGTTGCTACGTCGCTGATGGTCCATCCGTTGAGTCAAATTTTCGATCACTCGTTCGAGCATTTCGACTGGTAACTGGCGAATGACACGCGTGATGTTTTCCTCCACGGCCTGAATCGAAGCGGGTTTGTCGGCATAAGCTTTTGACTTTACATATCCCCACAGGAAAAAGTCTAACGGTGTGATATCACACGATCTTGGTGGCCAATCGACCGGCCCAAAACGTGAAATTATGTGCTCACCGAAATGTTGTCTCAATAAGTCCATTGATTGATGCGATGTGTGGGAAGTGGCGCCGTCTTGCTGAAACCAAATGTCGCCGAGATCACGAGCTTCAATTTCAGGCATCAATTAGTCGGTTATCATGGTCCGAGTTGCTGCGAACGGCGCCGAATCGACTCTCCACGGTCTTCGTGTACACTCTCAGCTACGGCCGCTATATTTTCTTCACAGCGTGCTGGACGTGGTCTATTCGGTCGAATATTATCCAATAATGAATGCTGGGTCTCAAAATGGGTGTTGGTGTTGCGAATAGTACGCTCAGTAGGCCGATTATGTTGACCATAAGTTGAGCGAAGTGCACGAAACACATTCCTCACAGAACGTGAATTTTCATAATAAAGTTGAACAATTTGTAAACGTTGTTCACGCGTAAGTCTTTCCATTATGAAATGCCAAACAATACTAAACAAAAATAACATGACAGCATGACACGACTCACACGTGATCTGTCAAAAAAGGCTATTGAAAAAAGTATCTCTACTTGGATCACCCGTTAGTTTACTTTAGTCCTTTAAATGTCAGATGGTAACACTTACTTTTTTATAAAAATTGTTTGATGGTTTCGATTCATCAGACAGACATGGGCATGCGACACGGTTATATACGTGTACGATATACATAGTGTATATTGTAACTCCATGTGTTCTAAGCACTTTGACGGTATTAATTGTATTTTATTGGTTAATCATATTCTAATATTGCAAAATCCTGTTCCGAATACGTTGACAATACTCTCCGCATTCTGAAGTATTTTATTTATGTGAACACACTGTTAGAAGGAAAAACCTTATGCTATCAGGTTATAGATTTTAAATTGCTGATACTGAATAGGTGCACTATAAATACAATCAAAAGCATTTGACTTTCATTATCAACTATGCGAGAATAACTTCCATTATATTATATTATAACAAAAGATTAAATCAAAACCAAACAAAAAACTAATTTCCTGAAAAACCTTCGAAATCTATCCCATTCGGAAATGATTACCAAACATATTCTAATTCAATGAAAAACTAAATCGACCCACCTTTAAACTTCACACAAATTGATTGCTAAAGCCAAACAAGTGCACACAATCAATTTTCATTTACAGATAAGCAACTATGAACAAAAATAAAAAAAACTATTTAATAATCAATCATCTAAAGTAGGTGTGTCTATTTCAGAAGTATTCGAATTCGAAATGTGTCGTGTGCTCGTTCTCAGCTGTAACGCTCAAAATCTGTTTATACAATAAAACTGTTAACTCAAATCTCCATAGGCAATCAGCAATTATACTTTTTATAAATAAAGAAAATAAGCACATGAAAGGCGGCTTTACAGCCACATGAGCAACCACATGAGATAGGCTTTCCAGTGATAGTTATGTGGTCCGCTCGAAATACAAACGGAAATGTGGAAATGTAATTGTTGTTTTTTTGTTGATCTGCCTATATTTGCCAACGATAAATGATAAAAAGAAACACACCCGATATTTGACATATGAAGATCCCAACAATCTATACGTGACAAGCGATAAATTAATATTGACGTGGATTTGTAAAATTTCATTTGAATTTCTTTTTTTGAAATGAAATACCTGTAGCTGTGACATGTTTCAATTTAGATAAGGTATAGGGTGGATAATAAATGAATATACAACTTGGGTTTGGCTATTTGTCAATATATTTCTAACAAAAATACTGCGCAATAAAGCCTGTATGGTTTAAGAATTGTTTTGTGTATTTTGCACGGAGAAGCCATTATCTTTGCAAAAGGTGGAAGTTTTCCGTTATAACTTGGAACTATTTCAAATTTCTAGTTTTATAGGTGCATTATTCGATTCGGTTGCCTTTTTAAAGAAAAAACACGGGAAATACCAAAGAAGCGCTTAGAAGATATAGGGCCTAAGCGACATTTTATTTTTAAATTTGCCTCCAAATACTGCAAATCCTGTATTTTCAATAAAAAGATATTACTAACTTTATAAAACACTTGAATATTATTTAATTCAAAACATTTATTGTTTTTATCAAAAGAGTTATAGGTAAAAATGTTTAAACGCTGGTTACTCAATTTTTAAAATTGAGGCCCTGTATCATTTAAGTGTTTCACTTATCGAAACAAACGATTTCTGACTTTCAGATACCAACCGACATTTTTACTCAAAGGAAAAGGTCTAACGATGTGATATCGCATGATTTTGCTGACCAATTCACAAC
This sequence comes from Rhingia campestris, assembly GCA_932526625.1. Lineage (NCBI taxonomy): Eukaryota > Metazoa > Arthropoda > Insecta > Diptera > Syrphidae > Rhingia > Rhingia campestris. Next base: position 43,569,206 of record OW052185.1, read on the forward strand.
TCCGAAGCGTGCAATTAATTGTTCAGCGAAGTGGTCTCTCAATATGTCCATTGTTTCACCGGCTGTGTGGCAACTAGCGCCGTATTGTTGAAACCAAATGTTGTCAAAATCTCAGGCTTAAATTTCAGGCAAAAAATAGACCATTATAATGGCGCGATTACGAGACCAAATTTATAGTAACATTGGCGCATCATTTTTGAAGAAATACGGACCGATGATTCCACCGTCCCATAAACCACAGCACCCTGTTGTTTTGAGTGGTTGTAACTGCAGTTATTGTACCTCTTTCAGTTGTTCTTGGGCCCATATACGGCAATTTTGGCTATTGACGTATTCATTGAGCCAAGAATGGGCCTCATCGCTGAACAAAATGTCAAAATGTCAATGAATACTGAATAAAAAACAAATGGCAAGTTGACATGATTCACGCGCCAACTGTCAAAAAATACCTTTTGAAAAAATACCTCTTGATTGATCACGATTTTTTTCCGACCAGAAATTTGGATTTGGGCGAGCTATGGTTTAGCCTGATAAGGCTATAAGCCGCCCAACAATTGATGAATTGGACACTCAATGTAATAATCGTGTAATTTTGTTGGGGTGTGAAATAATACCCGAAACCATTGATATTGATATTAAAACAAAATGTGTTGTCAGGATGGCCAAGCTTTTCGAGTTATCCGAGGCATTCATTTAAATGAAATAATATTCCATAATTCAAAGATTTTCATTTTTGAAAAAAAAAAAAAAAAGACCAAGAAACATTGCAAAAAAAAATATATTTAAAGGGTGATCCAATAAATAAAATAAAACACACAAAAAACAATGTATTGAGGAAAATCTATATTTGAGGTGTTAGTTTGGAAGTTTTATTGCGTTTTCTATTGCGGATTTCAAAATTTGCTCTCAGATTTCTGATTTGTTTGTATACAATCGTGAGTGCTTATTGGTTGAGTGTAGTTTGTTTTGATTTTATATTTTTAGTAATTTTTAGTTTGGTACAAATGTATTTAATATTCACTTACGATAAATGAACATTAATTGCACCCACTTATTTTTTTTATAGTTTAGACTACCGAATGCGAAGCTAATTGTAAATTCCTAACTGACCGTAAGGAAGTTGTGAAATATGTTTGGTGCTTGAAATCGATATATCTCAAAATTGATCAAAAAGAGATTACTTTCCTATCATCAAAAGGAAAATTGTTTAAGAGCAAAAAAAGTGATCTAGATCAACAAAAATTCACTTATTTTGCCCTAATCAAGAATGCTTTTAGTAAATCTTGTGATTTTAGAGACGATTTAACAAATGTACAAACTACGGCAATGCAGATCCCCTTAAAGTTATAGAGAGGGGTTCCGTCAAAAGAAGAATTACAATATATTCAACAAATATTAGCTGTACCTAAGGCTGCTCTATCACTGAGAACTAGAAATAAGCACTAAGCAATGCAACTTTTATTTGAACCTATTATCACATTGAAGCAACAATGTTGCCGGATATGACAGCATCCTATGTTTCCAATATTTCTACAAACTGTATTGTAAACTGGATCGTCCGACGTATTTCCCAAATTAAAAAAAAAAACGTAGTAAGCTCAAAAGCCTCTAGCGACCTGTCATTACTCTCATAGCGTTTTCGATGGGATTTTTAGATTTAAGGCCTGCTTAGAATGCATATGTGTAGCTGGAATCTGTAGCTGAGTGAAAAGTTAAAAACAAGGCAACCCGTAAGCGCTTACACAATGTGTATCTTCGTGAATCGTGACTCTGTAGCTTGAAGTTGAATAGAGGGCAACTTCATGCATCTCTTTTGACAGCGATGCAAGATACCAGCTACATACATATATGCATTCTAAGCAGGCCTTTACTCTCAGATTTCAGATTTTACCCGTCGCAATCGAACATTAAAGAGGTTACTCTGGTTTTATGTGTGTTTTAGCGTGCCATTTGACAGCTTATTGTTTATCTTTAGGCCGCAATTATAGCTATTAGCTATCAATGAAAACCATCATTTGAAATTTTCTTTTACTCATTGCGGCTTTTTCATAAATTCAACCATTGGCGAGTTAGTGTCAAAACAAAGCTTATGAATTTTAGAACATGATTGTCCAAAAATATTTTAATTTCTAATTACCTATAGTTTTCCCAGAAAATCGCTTTTTAATCATCAAACTGCGAAAAGCAAACTTCAAATTGACATATTAAGGCAGATGTTAAATGTTTTTGTGTTGGTGCATGTTGGTGTAAATCTGACTTGGAATCCAGATTTTTCAAAAGTACTCTAGAGTAATAAAAGAGTGATTTTTGTATCCCAATCGAAAACGAAAAAATAGATCTAGAGTTAAAAAAAGTGCTCTAGAGTATAAAAAGAGTGATTTTTGTATCCCAATCGAAAACGCTATATTGATACCACGACGCGATATATATTGCTTTTCAACATGCGCTGTGTATCGGCAGCAATAATGTTGCCGCAATCAGCAACATTTTTGGTTTGTCCGATAATGAGTTGCTTTAATGAGAGCCTCTTATTTGATTCAATAGATTTATGCCTTGGCTCGGTTCGCCAAACTTTTCGCTACGTCCATTTACGGTCGTTTTAATCGTCCATCTGAGAAAGTTATACGATGAAACGTTTTCGCACCACGTACACTCTAGTATATAATGCGCATCCCCATCCCTAATGACGACAAATAGTGCGAACAGAAGAAGTTAATGCCGTTGTGGAGCGTAGTGTTAAGGAGAATCCGAATGAGTCGATTCGCTAACGTGCACAGCAATTGGAGCTATGCCCATCCACTTTGTGGAAGATTTTAAGAAAAGATCTTGACTTAAAAGCTCAAAAGCTTGTGCAAGAGTTGAAACCCGTGACCATTATACGTGTTGTAGGTTCGGTTAATGGGCCGAAAACATGATTCAGGTTGATATTCATTTTCAGCGCAAAAAGTTGTTCTCCGATAAGGCACATTGTTTGGTAAAATGGATATGCAAACAGGCAATATTGCAAAATTTGGAGCGGAGAAAACCCAGTAGCCCTTGTCGAGGCACCGTTATAACCATTATACCTCACTATTTGGTGTGCTTTATGGGCTGGTGGATTCAGCGGTCCATATTTCTTTAACGACGATGCCGGCCAGAATATTACTGTCCATGTACCTCTGTTGAATGGCATTGACGTGATAGAGCTTTGGTTTCAACATGATGGAGCAAAATGCCACACGGCGGGAAACATTTGTTGAGTGCATAATTTCGCAAAATGGGCCTGTGAACTGGCCTGCACGATCTTGTGATGTAACACCTTTAGATTACTTTCCTTGGCGGTATATGAAGTCACTAGTCTGTGCCGATAAACCAGAGACAGTGGGCGATTTGGAAGTCAACATTCGCCGTGTTATTGCTGATTACGGCCTCAGTTGCTTGATAATGTTGTCATTTGAGCTAGCCGTACCGCGCATATGCCCGAATATATATTTACATATAACACGGTACGATCAGCTAACTCGGAAATACAAATTTAAATAAGAATTTTGATTGAGAGATTTCTTTGTTTGGGTATGCTTATAGTATGGCCGATAAGGATAACAATTTAAACTACAATGAATGAAGCCCGACGAAACACTTTATTTTATCGGTTACTCATAAAAAAAAACTGGTTAATGCCAGTAAATCTGTCAAGTGGATTTATTTTCGTGACTTTAGATTACCGAAAACAACAATAGAATAAAATTTATCAACAAGTTGTCAATTTATATTAACACATTTTTTTTTATATTTAAAGGACCATGTGGTGGAAAGACAACTGGACAATCCCGGCTGTGCACGTTTTTCGAAAACTTGGGATGGAAGGTTAGTAGATTTTGTCATTTATCTCATTTGCAATCAATTCCGAGTAAATTTCATTAAACTATTTATTAAATTTACAATATGTATATACGTATATATATTTTTTTTAAATACAATAAATAAATTAATCGTTGGTTTATGCCTTACAATTGAAAAAAAAATCGTGCAGAATTTTGCACGCGGTGGGTGAGCATTTATTTAAGAAATTCATTCATAGTGTTGTCGTACTCGACTTAAATCATTTATGTATTAAATTCCACGATTATAAAGCAGATTTTGCTTACAATATTTGATATTGGTACAAAAAATATAGACAATTAGACATATTAGGAGCGATGTACACATTCTACCAAAGACCACAGGCAATTTTCCAATTGGACACCCTTCAAGAGATGACTCGGAAAACTATTTGCGACAAAACTAGCATCCCATCTTATCGTCAAGGTGTTCCTAAATAAAGTTTCTTATTTCGTATACTAGAAGTATTTCACAAAGCGGCATACATTTCTCTCTCGATCTCTAAGGACAGTATTATTTAAATTGTTGGCAATTATTTAACGTGGGTTAAATAAAAAATAAGTAAAAACGAGTGACCTTGGTTCTTAATATATTTAACGCGGTATTGTTGGTGACTGAAGGGAAAATTTGTCTCATCAATCATTACGATTTTCAATAAAAATCATCTTCAAGGTTTAAGTTGATTGGATGCAATTTACATCTGATTGAAGGATACAGTTGCACTGTTAACACTTACTATGAGTAAAACTTTAGTCTTACGTATTTATTCATCCATCCAGGCATTTTCAGGTTGATTCAAGGTAGCTAAACACTAAATAAATACGTTGGTGCTATTGGCTCTATTTTTTTTTATCAGAAACTATCTGTCACATACTGATGCCAAATTGAAAGGCTCGTCTTCTGTAAGACGTTTAGAGATATTTTGTAGGCACAGCAGCGAGATTCTATACTGAAGGACTCTGACTTGGCGCAAGAGGTTAGAGGTTGAACGCAGCAGTGTTTACCCAATTGGGTCCACATGGTCAGGAAATGACGACACATTGAGTCGAAACTACCAACCGATTATTCTGTAATGAAGGGAATATTAATCCATTCTTTATTAACGCGTATTCTGTTTCTGTTTGTTTCACCAATGTCAATGTTATTATGACATACGACTCAATATGCATAATTGGTACCATTTTCGAATAATGTGACCAAGTATCCCCAATCATCTGAGATTGGTACACAATTTTGTCATTCTATAAAAATTTGTTGTTATAAATTTCACCGATTATAAGAGATTTTGTAGATGTCCAGTACCTATGATCACTGATTTTGTTAAAACAGAAATAGGAAAAGTTTTCATTGATCAGACCTTCCGATAGTTTTTTTTTTGGTCACTTAAAGAAAACAGTTAAGGATCCATTTAGGTTTGGTTCCTGTTTCAACTAAAATTTATACAAGCGACAACAAAAAATCATCTAGGTGTTGCTACGGCTATAACTCGAACTCATACCTTTGCGCGGTAGTTCAATGAATCAACCATTGGGCCACTGAGCCTGTCCTTTTATATACCCGGTCTAAAAATGACTTACCGAATGACCCTTTGGCATTAGTCGACCAAATTATATGCGTCAGATCTGTTAGAGCTGACATTCTTGATTTGGTACTTAGTATCATTCCGACATTCGAAAGCAGTATTTCTATCTGATTTTTGACTCAGTAAGTATTCTTGCGTTTGCGCATTATATCCCTTGTTGTGTTTCCAGTTATTATAAGATTTCTTTAAGCGCGGATAATTATTCAGACCGATTATCCAAACCTATTTATTTCCATCGGGCTCAGTGGCGCGATGGTTAGTGCGATGAACTGCCGCGCAGAAGGTCTGGGTTCGATTCCCAGCCGTAGCAACACCTAAATGATTTTTCACTGGCCCTCCTCTCGCGATGAACTGACAAATCATCCGAGTAGTATCAATTGTCAAGAATAGCTTATCTCAAGTTAGCCGTTCGGAGTCGGCATAAAACAGGAGGTCCCGCCATCGTGCAAGAAGTACACACGCACACATGAATGGTTGTGAGAAAGCTTGGCCCTGGGTACTAACGAGCCTGTTGCGCCAAAAATTTGTTTTTGTTATCGAAAACTGTTGTCGAGATGCTAATAATGGCTGTCACATCTTAGGGGAAAACACTGCATAATAGGTGAAAAATTAATGTTTTATAAAATAATTTAATGTGAAAATATTTATTATATTTATTAGCTTTATTTCTAAAATTACCAATTGCAAAATAAGAGGAAACAGATAATTAGAGTATGCCTCACGTGAACACATGGCCATTACAGCTCTTTTTTCACGGTGGGCCTACCCACATATCAGAACCATAGAACAGTGTAGTTAACACCCAAATATAGGACACTTTATATCGGTACGTTTCGAAAATTATATTGCTAAGTACGAACTTCACCCTTCATCCCGAGGTCTATCTGCACCCTTGTATTCTAAAGTTGCCTCAACCATCTTTAGAATACTATAAGCTTCCAACGACTTTAGCATAAACCACAACCACCACGATACTCCCACAAAGGGGCGTACCTCAAAATCAGGCTAAGACAAGTCTTAGCGGCTCCTGATGCCCGTGGTACCATACTATTGTTTGTGGTGAGTCTCCGCACTGGGTTCTATAGCAAACCCAGTCCGGAATCGATGTTACTAAGTCACTACTAACCAAGGTAAGTAATTAGCAACAACACCAAGTAACTTTTCCCACTTGATGCACCATTTTAACTCTAATTGCTTATTGAACACACATTTGTTCATCGAATAAAATTTATTCTTACGGCAATCTTTTGTAGCCAGATGAATGCGGACCAACATGAAGTTGGTATGGATTATTGGTATGTTGGTATATTGGTAAAAGAATGCGCAAATCTAATACACAACTCAGGTATTAAAGGCGCAAACATCCATATATTCACGGACAGTCAAGCAGCTATAAAAGCCCTTAGCTCACACATCATTGACTCCAATTCAGTACTACACTGCTTCAACTCCCACCAAACACTCAGTTCCAGGAACAAAACCAGACTATGGTGGGTCACCGGACATAAGGAAATTGAAGGTAACGAAAAAGCTGATGAACTAGCCAGAAAAGGTTCGGAAACCCCCTTCATTGGACCTGAACCCTTCTGTGCAATCCCCAAATCAGCCATAAATCTGGTCTTAAAAAACTGGGAACAAAACAAATGTGTTTCATACTGGGGAAACATCCCAGGCCTAAGACATGCCAAAAGAGCTATTCAGCCCTTCAAATCAGATGCCAATAAGGTACTAAATCTTCGCAGGCACGATATCAAAAACTTAGTAGGCTACCTAACTGGTCATCACGGTCTGCGATATCACCTAAAAAAAATGCCTCTAGTCGACTCACCGGAGTGCAGACTATGTCTAGAAGACGAAACAGCCGAGCATATCATATGTGAATGCCCGGCCCTTTACGGTATGAGAAGGGAATATTTCTTCAGGGAATTTGTAAGTCCCGAAGAACTGAGGAAATCTTCGGCTGAAAGTATTATCAGCTACATTAGGAAAGTAGAAGCGCTACTAACCTAAAAAACATCTGACGGCAAGCACAATAGATCTTTTAGGTCGATGTGTATATTACTGCTTAGGCAGGTCAGAATTAAAAAAAAAAATTGGTATGTTCACGATGGCCTTTTACATAAAACTGCTATGGCCCCATTCGCCGTAGATCGCTTAGTAACGAACAAACGAAACTTCGCTTTACTGCGGCTGCCTCTATCCCGCAACGGAGGACGCCCCCAGTAGGTGCCCAGCCCCTGACTGGGAATATGAGGATACAATAAAAAAAAATATCGATTTTCAATTGCAAAAAAAAAAATGGGAAAACATTTAGTTGTGAAAATGTCAACAGGGAAGTGTTGCCAGATCACCGATTAGGAAAGAAAGCAGGGGTCTCCTAATGTCTCCCTTTCACGCTTGCCGTATCATTAAGTGGGGATCAAAGATTATGAATTCTATACAGATGACGCATTGAGAACAAAAAACAGAAACTTTTGCTCAGTAGCTTCATGGTACGGGCGGCGGTGTGCATGAAAACACATGAAAAACAAGAACAAAAACATATGGCGGGCTGTGCCAGCACGACCAGCCATAGAACAATTTTTCTTATATGGAGTGCGTCATCTGTATAGAATTAATAATCTTTGGTGGGGATCTATGATCCTTTAAAAGTGTATGCATATTAAGTTTGCGTAGTCTTAACCTTTTTACATTTGCAATTAAATTTCCGGTTGTTATTCAATAGGGCCAATCCTTGTTTAAAACATCAGAATAGCCTTCAATACGAAGTGCGAATCGTTTAATACACTTCCTTATCCCAGCTTTTAATTAAACATTCCCAAAATGTGGGTGTGGTTAGAAATGTTTTGCAAACATAATCACTCTTCAATGTACACAATTCTACGTGGCTTCAACATTCTGGACAGACAACACCCGAAGGAAGGTATGTTGAGATCTTTGCTGAGGTAAACAACCTAACCCAGCCTGTAAATGAGCCGACAAGCATACCGGACATTAACAGTCAAGCCGCAAACACCCTGGACTTGTTTCTTACCTCTCACCCTGATAAATACACGATCAATGTATTATAGCGTACTCCAACCACACAGTTAACGAGCAAATTCCCAAAAAAACTGTATGGCAATACGAGAAAGCCAATTGGGAAGCATTAAACAGTTTTTTTTTTTTAGGAATTTTAACTGGTCACTATGTTTCCTCGATAGTGACGTGGATGCTGCTGCGGATATGATATCAAATATCATTCTCTTTGGTATGAGATCTTTTATTCCCAACAGAATTAAGAGTATCAGATCAAAGGCAAAAGGGTGGTATGACTTGAGCTGCAAAGAAGCTATCAGGTTGAGAGAGACAAACTTTCGGTTGTACAAGACCAACCCAACAGAGGAAAACCGAGCAAAGTTCAAACAAGCCCGAAATGACTGTAATGCCCATTCTCCTCTATGACCAAAAGTTGAGGCAAAAAATTCTACAATGTCCCAGAGGTAGTAAAAACTTTTGATCATTTGTTAAAAATATAAAAAAATTCGGCCTCATAATCAATTCCGACGCTCATTCACAATGACATTCCAGCTGTCAGCTCTTTAGACAAAGCCAATCTGCTTGCTGCTCATTTCGCAGCCAATTCTACATTGCCAGATTGTGTTCAGTCTCCTCCTGTACTTGAGAACGTGGATCATTCTATGGGACAAATTCATTTTCGTACTCGTACAGTTGCAAGAGTTTTATTTGATCTTGACATACACAAATCCGCTGGTCCAGATGGTATATCCCCCATCATTCTGAAGAGGCGTTCTTCTACGCTAGCAAAACCACTGCGTAAGCTTTTCTATCTATCCTACTCATCAGGACTCGTTCCGAGTAGATGGAAAACATCATTTGTCCAGCCTGTACCAAAAAAAGGCGAATCTTCTTCTCTCTCCAACTGCCGACCAATTGCACTTACGTCCCTTCTTTCCAAGGTCATGGAAACGCTGATAAACCGTCAGCTTATGAAATATCTCGAAACACGAAAACTTCTCAATGACCGGCAATATGGTTTTCACAGCAGCAGGTCTACTAGAGATTTGATGACATATCTCACCGAAAAGTGGAACCAATCAATCTACCATGGTGGCGAAAGCAAGATTGTTGCGCTTGATATTTCAAAGGCATTTGACTGGGTTTGGCATCAAGCCCTTTTGTCGAAAATGCGTGCATTTGGAATCGACGAAAAACTTCTTCTATGGATTAGACATTATCTTTCGAAACGTTCAATTCAAGTTGTGTTGGATGGTTTCAAGTCTGTAACTCACCAAATAAATGCTGGTGTCCCTCAAGGCTCAGTATTGTCTCCGACTCTCTTTCTTATTTTTATAAATGATCTCCTGTCTGCAACTTCTAATCCAATTCATTCCTTCGCTGATGACAGTACCCTCAGCTTCTCATATTCGTTTATAGGTCCTCGTCCCTCACCTTCGAACGTAGACTCTAAACGCCAAAATATGTTAAGCTCATTGAATTCCGACCTTGACAGCATTATCAAATGGGGTAAATCCAATAGAGTGGAATTCAATGCTTCCAAAAGACAATGCTGTCTTCTGTCATTAAAGCGAAACCAAAATCTAGAGCTATTATCCATGAATGGCACTTACGTCGAAGAAACCGAAAACGTAACGACTTACGTTGGAACGACCACATATTCGAAGTCTCTAAAAACGCAGCGAAATGTCTTGGTTTCCTAAATTGATGTAAGAAATATTTCACCCCCTCTGATCTGGCCACAATATATAAAGCGTTTATACGCCCAAAACTTGAATTCAACGCCCATGTCTGGTCAGGTGCACCAAAATCAACATTTTACCTACTAGATAGGATTCAAACACGTGCGAAAAAACTTATAGGAGACATAAGAATAGCGAACTCCTTAGTTTCGCTCGAACACCGTCGAAACATCTCCTGCCTTACCTTGTTGTATCGCTATTTTAACAACCAATTTTCAAATTAAATAGCCAGCTGCATTCCTCCCATTCAACAATTCAGCCGCAATACTCGTTACGCAATGAATGCAAATCAGTTTGCCCTCAAGCCTATCTTCGGACGTACGCTGAAATACAGAGATTCGTACATAAACCGAACAACACGAATGTGGAATGCTCTACCAAACTCTGTTTTTCCTTTCCATTATAACTTACAGACATTTAAAACCAATGTGCATCGGTATCTCCTTTCTTCTTATCCCTAATTTCCTTAACGCCCGCACTGTGTTAAAACATATAAAGGGTATTCATAACACCTTGAGTGCGCGCAAATTATAAAAAAAAACAGAAGTGCCCAAATAAAGCTCCTCCAAGTCTTACATTACATTAAACATCTTCTTGAGAGCGATTAACGAATTATCGATCGTGCCCTTGTGTTGGTAGTTGAAAACAATAACGCATATTCCCATCAGTAAAGCTGCACCTAATCTGAAATAGGTAAGAAATCGTTTTAACGTATTCATCAAAAGTTTGTTTAGCTCTCGTTTAATATTGTAAATCGACTCTACTATTGTCACCACTTCTAGCTTGTTCTTATAGTTCTGTGACAGCGCATAATATATAAAGTTGTTCTTTTATCGACGCACTCTACGTTGCACTTATCTTAGGTTTTCATGACTTCCTACCTTTATAATCGGAGCAATATAACATCAAAGGTCTTAGCGCTCTTTTGTATGGCTCCAGGTTTCTTCGGTGATCCACGTGCTATGACTTACTTCCCACCTTTCTGCATCTGCAGATATTATTATAGCACACGTGTTCATGGTATAGAGGACTCTTCATTATACTCCTTTCTAAGGGCCACCTGTGTAGTTGGTGTACTTAGCATATCGACTTTTTTTCAAGATCTGTAGATTATTTAGAATCTGGTGGTCCATGAGCTACTAGCTAATCTATAAAGGCAAGGCTGCATTTGATTATCTATGCCAACATGGTAATATCTATATTGCGGAAGTACTTTTATACCATTTTGGTCTCTCAATACTCTCTAAGGACAGCCAGGTGTGAATTCGTTGCAAACCCTAATAAACTTATCCTACTTAGCAGGAATTGACCCTTCAAAAACTAAATGACGTCAGTCTGAATATCGTAGAAGCAACCTCTTGAAAGTCAATGAAGCCCTATATTCATGTTTGGCAACCAGGCAAGTATGAGCTAAGCACTTTCTGGCTTAAATGAGATTGCCTTTAACGCAACCTATTGGAGAAAGTAAACTTGCAGGTAGTCTAAGAATCTCCCCCTCCTGCTTTTACTATCCTGCATCTAATGTCGCTAAACATCCTTGGTAAGTAGACGGCAACTTATACACCTGTGAATGAATGAACAACTTTTCAGGGAGGACACAAAGGACCAATAGGCGTTCACGCAAAAAGACTATTTGTTCATAATCGTCTGTTCGAAAATACATAGGAAAATATTTCGATTGTACTTGCGCAGGTTGCAAGTACAATCGAAGATATTTTCCTATGTATTTTCGAACACCCTTACAAGGCAGAATTTGTGCAGTCAACATGACTTACGAAGTTAGTACAATTTTCATGTAAACATCGTTCATAAACGTCAAAGAATCATATCTGCCAAACTGGACCATTTAAATATTCGTTCATCCTTTAAATACAATAAATAAAATATTTCGCACTAAAACATTTATTAATATTGAAAGATTTTAATTTGTTTTAAATAAATGTTTTTTCACATCAAAATACTGATGTTTATGTACAGAAGGTACTGCAGTTGAGCTAAGTTAGTTCGATAAAAAAACGCGGATAATGGAGTTCTTTGTTAGTATGACGTTTATGAATTCACCCTGTACCCTATCAGCTTTTTGGATTAGCGGTCCAGCGATCTCCAATAAAAGGAGATTCCACCTCGGAGACTTCTACTTTGATAATCAAGGTGATCAGGTTTAAATTGGCATCGATAAACTATCAGATTCATACGAAACTTAGGCTTCTATGTATAAGAAGACTTTTTTTTTATTTTTTTTTTTTGACGTTTATTTATTCACAATTTCTTTAATACTAATTAATCGCCTAAATAAACTTCTTCTTCTATTTATAAGAAGACTTATCTGACGAAAGACAACATATCAAGACTCAAAATGGCTCTGACCAACACTACCGGCAACCTTAACCTGACCTAACTAGCTTCAATGACACGTTTTCTGTTAAGTTTTCTAGAATCCATATTTCGACTTAAATAAAAACAAATACAAATTTTTGGCGCAACAGGCTCGTTAGTACCCAGGGCCAAGCTTTCTCACAACCATTCATGTGTGCGTGTGTACTTCTAGCACGATGGCGGGACCTCCTGTTTTATGCCGACTCCGAACGGCTAAGTTGAGATAAGCTATTCTTGACAATTGATACTACTCGGATGATTTGTCAGATAATCACGAGAGGAGGGCCAGTGAAAAATCATTTAGGTGTTGCTACGGCTGGGAATCGAACCCAGACCTCCTGCGCGGCAGTTCATCGCACTAACCATCGACTTCAGTCTCGGCAATTTCTATGCAACTCTGCACTCTAGTAGCTGCCCAACAGTTGTTACTTGAAGTATATTAATTTAACTTCCACCTTAGCGATCATTTAGTTTAGTTCCATAAATCCACCCACAAAGACAAGCAAAACCAACTATTAATTTATCTTCCGTACTATTCATTTCACAAGAGTCCAAACTAACTTATTGCATATACGTGGTCTACAAATTCACCGCAGTTGATTCGTAATTCTGTTTTTGGCTTTTGTAAATAACAAGTAAATTTAAAATTACCGCTTTTGTTTACACTTTAAGCGCTTTATTTTAGTTGAACACCCCGTTTGCTTAAATCAACAGAACCTTGTGAAATGTATCAGTACTTTATTTCGTCACTGTACAAGTACATACATTACAAAAATTACCCATTCAATAATTTAGTTTAAATAAATCACATCACATGTATCTATATCTATCAAATATATACATTGGGACTATAATCCACAACTATGATTCTAGTTCTCGACGATTAAATATTTTCTTTAATTGTTTTCAAAATTTTTTTTTAAAAACAAATAAATGCCTTTTTAAGGCCACCCAAAGATGAGCATATTCTCGTTTATATCAATATTTTCAGGTATTCCGTGTGCCTGAAACGGCTACTGTGCTTCTCAGGTAAATGCCCCATGTTTTAAAATGTTGGCATATACAATCATTATTTTTTTGTAACATCTCTCTCAAAATAAAAAAAAGAAATAGTAAAAACAAGTGTTGAACTTTGTATGCATACTTTTAACTTAGTAAAAAAAAAGTAAAATAAAAAAAAAAATCATTACAAAAATGATAAACATTTAAATATAAATTTAAAGTCAATTTAAAATTTAATATAAAGTAAATTTCAAATGGAATATAAAGTAAATTAAAAATTTAATATAAAGTAAATTTAAAGAATATTTAAAAAAAAAAAAGATAAAAGAAACCAACAAAAAATAAGGATGGTTGACTTCAGCTCATTAATTTTTCTCAAAATATCTCTTTCTTGGAATTTTTCTATAATTTCAGTGGTGGCGTCAAATTCTCGGACCTAACGGAAAAAGAAGGTAAATATTTTTGTTTTGAAATTGTTTATTGTTTACACTGTGTAAATGAGTTTTTTCTTTGTACACTTGACTTTGTAAACAACTCGCAAAATATAATTGAATGTAAGAACTAGAATATTGTCATATTGCGTTTAGAGATATGGGTACATGCCAATTTCATTGCACCTTTGAGGTATCCCTCACCCTTGGTGGTTGTTGATGGATGTGTACAGTATACTTTATCAAGTTCAAGGATAAATCGATTTTGTTATTTCATTGTCTTTGAGTAAACAACAAATTAAATTAGACGTTGACACAGTTCGCGGGACATCGTTTGCATTTCTCCCCCCTCTGCCAATCTGTCCACCTAATTTGGTTGCGTTTTCTTGTACACCATGCGAGAAGGTGGTGTTGGTCGTTTCTAATCCTATTGTGTGTTGAGATATTTAAAAATAGTTTAGCATTGCGTTTTTGTTCTTCTCTTATGTCATTGGCAATGGAAATTGCGTTTCCCCTAAGTCTTTTCTTTTCATTAGCGTATTTAATTTGCCCTGACTGTCAATCAGAGACCGAGATCACAAAATCGATGGATAGTAGTCTCTGTACATCATATATAACCGAGTTGTTGCATAAATTTTGTATCGTAATTGCTACTCGCGAATCATTGAAAATTGTGCGCAATTCAGTTTATTATATACCCACTTCCTGGAGGAGTATTGAATGCTATTAATGTAAATGACATTGCGTGTCAAAAGAATATAATACCAGAACTCCCCCCTTACATACTTTCTGAATTTATAGTTGTTTCGGAATGACTTCCAATTAAATTTGAATATTAAACAGAGATAACTTTCGAGCAATAGTGGAATTTTATAGGTGCTCCTTTCACATTATTGTCCTCATTGTTATGCAAAATTTTATTTTATTGATTATCGTGAGATAATTTAGCTTGTAGGTGGGCTAATTGGATCTTTACTATTTTTTAGTGACATTGAAATATATTTTCTTAATTTATCGATATAACACAAAAACAATTACACAGGCTTAGGTCCAACTATTTTAGAGTTAGGAACTCTAGTTTTTTTTTTTTGGTTTATTTGCTCAACAAATATCTTTTTATGCAAACCCTAATCATTGAGTTGCTACGATAGTTATACAAGAAATACAAATGTTTGGCACACCAGGGTCGTTATTACCCAGGGTCTAGCTTTTTTTAACAACCATTCATGTATGCGTGTGTACTTCTTGCGACTCCGAAAAGCTAAGTTGTGATAAGCTTCTCTTGATACTACTCGGATGATTTGCCAGATCATCACGAGATGAGGGCCAGTAAAAAATCAGTTAGGTGTTGCTAACTAGCTAAGTTAGGTGTTGCTACTAACCATAGCACCACTGAGCTAGTTATAGCAATCATCGCAAAATTCTGTCATTAGAATAAGAATTCTGTCATTAGCATTCGAATTATGTCATTTGAATAAGAATGAGGACAGATTGGGGCAATCCCAGAAGTGAAAAATGGATCTTGATAATTTAAAAACAAAAAGTTTTGAATAAAAATATTTTTGAACAAGCAAAGTCAGAAAATTCGTTTTTTGCACCAAATCGCCACTGATTCATTTTTTTTAATTCTTCAAGAAGTGAAGTAAATCTTAAATGAAATTTTTCAATAAAAGCCAGAACCAGTGATTAAGTATTTATTCAATATTTAATGTGTACTCCAAGCCACAATTACAGTTAAAGCTTCGATTTTCGATTACATACTCAAAAGTTTCTAACTCTCGGTATTCAACTAACTGGCTCCAGTTACGCACTTTAAGTTAGTTGTGGTCGGTTTCTTTCGAGGTTTCTCCATGTACGAGAGGGGTCTCCCTTGCCTACCATCAGCTTTTGACTGCTGTATTGGTGTCCATTTGCTCTACATGTCCTAGTGTCATAAAAATATAATGGAACGTTTTTTTTTCGCTTTATAAACAAAATGTCTGCTGTTTCGGGCCTACAGAAGGCATCAAACGGAGCGTCTCTATTTATTTGTGAGTGCGAAGTTATATTTTTGCTACAAAGAATGTGAATTCGAACGTCAAATTTAAGGAAATTCGAATGACAGATTTATACTGTTGGATGTTTATCAGATTTACGCAGAGATTGTTACTTTCAGGATTTGAAGAAGAGACCACGCGCTTAGTAGTCCAACAGATTAACTACTAGGCCACTGCACCCGCTATGCAGCTCTTGAAGTTATTGGTTAAATCTTTGTCTCCATAGCCCGTCAACGCAAACGGCACCGCAGATTTCCCAAAGAATGACAATGGTTTATTAATCCGCTTTTGATACGGTCTATACTTGACTTCTGTGCAGTAAGTCCGGTATGATCTTGTTAGTATACAGGATCTCTAAGGACCTCAACTTTTGGTCGCGGTCACTCGTGTTTTTTTTTAGCATACATGATGTGTACCTAGCTAATCAACTCAGGAATGTGTCTATGTACTAAAACGCATACCTACACTTGTCTACCACTCTCCCCGCAGGATTGCCGTTAGGTATTACTTCGCGGGTCTGCTTTTTTATTTATTATCCTCTTCGGCGCTCTATTGTCTTAGACGCTCAATTGTCATCAATTCGTTTAGGATGTTTAGGACGCAGTTCTCGCAAAACTTGGGTAGTAGCTAATTACATGTTTTGCGTCTTCGTGTTCGTGTAACCGAATCTGTGCATGTACTTCCTGAATCCGTCGTCATCCTTGTTTTTGGTAACATTACGAACATTATACCTTGAGTGACACTTATCAATATCCTCTTTGCGGGCATTTTTGCTTCATTCGGGAAAGCTGGGGTTCTTTCAGTCTTCTATTATAAAGCTCTATAGTCATTGCTAATAGCGTTGCATTGACAGATGCTTGAAACAAAGGATAAGTTGTTGCAAGCGTCTGTCATCATTAATCCTCAAACCAAAGGTTTCTTGTCGATGGGCAGGCAAAATCCAGCACATCAGTTGCAGCATTTCTAATTGCTTGCTGGAAATGTTCCCTCAGTTATTGTTATTGTACTTTAACTCCGAGTAAAAGTGAATATAGGCATTGATAATCTATACAGGGCCTCCACCTAACATCTGTGCGTTGCGACATACACAGAGCCCTATAGAGGTATCCGTTCTAAAGGAAGTCTTCTTCGAGTTTCGATCAACTCGAGGAATATTGGGGAATTGGGGAATTTAAACCGTTCCAATTACCATTTCGCAAAGTCTTCCTATGAAATGTGTCGCAGATGATGGGTTTAGTCAAAAAATGGTGACAGCAAGGTGTGTAAATTCTTCCAAAGTTGTCCGGCGAAGAATTGTGGCGGAATCAAACGAACGTGATTGTTGTATGCTTCAGATTATGCTCCGCAACGTATACCTTGAAAGCAAACTGATTTGCAATTAGAACTAACGTTCGTTTCTGAAATGACTTGATATGGCTGACAGTTTAACGACAACTTTGAACGGCCGATTTAAAAAGTTTTTCGTGACAGTTTTACATTCAGACTATCGCAAGAACTGGTGCATTGAGAAACAATTTAAGGGGTTGTTACTTTTGTGGTTTAAACCGGATGTGTTATTCCAAGAAGCAAAGCGGATCGCCTTTGATGCCGCATTTGTATTTTTATAATTTCAAAAGCGATAGGTGTCAAAATTCTGGCAGATACAATTCATCAAATGTGCACAAGAAAATGACATAAGAAAACAAAACGATAAGTTGGTGTGTTCCTATCGCAGTTGTCAATTATTCGGAAAAGTTAATGAAAAAGTGGAAGTCGGAATAGAACAGAAATGGAAAGCATTAAATCGATCTGCCGGGTTCCACTGACCAATGCTCACGCTCAACCAACTGAGAATGTTCAGATATTAAAAATAAATTGGACTTTTTATATGGCAAAGGGTACAATTTTATTGTCTGTTACCCGAAACCGCCATTTCTCTTTGTGAGCACAGACGCGATGTAATAACAATGCCGTTTTCAAATATGAGATGATAGGTTGGTATGATGCGTCATCTTGACCAAATACGTTACTTTCAAACATAGGAGATTTTCCCAATTCCCATGCACACATGTGTCGTGATAGGTATTATAATAAACAAATCGTTTTATTTTAATTCCTACCACCTTTTAACACTTTTTTATGGTTAATATAACCATAAAAACTTAAAAAATAAAAATGAAATTGAAATGTGCATGTCTCCGATTACGATTGAATGATAGCTAATGAGTTATCGCCTGACATTAATTTATATAGTTTTATTGATTATTTTTTGTGACAGAACTTTTGAGAGGTGATGTAATCGTTCCTTTTTTTTTTTTTTTTTTTGCTAAAATGCCAGGTATATGTCGAATTCAACAATTTTATATTGAAAAAAGATAATAGAATATATAACAGGTGGCGCAAAAATAACCTTCCGATGTTTTTTGGCTGTAATTTAAAAAAAAAATTAAAAACTTTGATTCTTCTTGTGGATTATTTTTATTTGGTCTTTTAATTTTTTTTTACATCAAGTCGAGAATATGATGTCATGTAAATGGCCGCCGCCACAGTTGATTGTCATTTGAGCCCTTTTTATGGCATTTTCCATCACTTTGGCCAAAACTTCCGGCGATAGGTCCTCACATTCTTGATGGATATTGTCTTTAAGAGCTGCAAGAGTCTGAGGCTTGTTGACATAAACCCGCGACTTAAAAAAGGCCCACAAAAAGAAGTCTGGAGCGGTCAAATCAGGCGATCTTGCTGGCCAATGCAAATCGCCAAAACGGGAAATTATGCGCTCGGGAAATGCATCCTTCAGCATATCGGTTGTGGCACGTGCAGTGTGTGCCGTTGCACCGTCCTGTTGGAACCACATGTTTTCCAATCCCAATCCATCAAGTTGCGGCAAAAAGAACTCGTTGATCATTGCTCTGTAGCGCTCACCATTCACAGTAACCGTTTGGCCCGCGACGTCTTCGAAGAAAAAAGGTCCGATGACTCCTCCAGCGAAAACAGCACACCATACAGTGACTTTGAGCGGGTGTAATGGCTCTTCGTGGGTTACACGCGGATTTTCAGTGCCCCAGAAGCGTAAATTGGAAATGGGCCTCATCACTCTTAATTTTTGATGAAAAATCATCTTCCTCTTGGTGGTGATTAAGGATGGCTTGAGCGTATGTTAGCCGCGATTGGCGGTCAGCAGCTAACAGCTGATGCACCGTCTGGACTTTGTACGGAAACATCTTCAAATTATGTACCAAAATTCGGTGTAAAGACCGTCGACTGATACCCATTTGCGTGGCACGTCGTCTGGTCGATGTCGACGGCGCTTCCATGACATCTTCGGCTACAGCAGCAATATTCTCTGCAGAACGGCTACTCCGGGGTCTGCCACGCCTGGCAGCATCTCGTGTTGTGCCAGTCTCTTCGAGGCGAGCGGCTAAACGTCGCAGTGTTTCACCAGTAGGCGTTGGACGGCTAGGAAATCTGCGACGAAATTCACGTTGTGCCAAAGTCACCGACCGATTATTGCTCAAATAAATAGTCACCAATATTCCGAGTTCTGGAGCAGTGTAGCGCAACATTGTTTATTAACGTGTATTTCGCATGTGTTTACTACACAAATGTCAAAACAGAATTGACATTAGGGGCCAATCGCAAAATTTATAGCATTTTCTGAAAGGAGGATTACTTTTGCGCCACCTTGTATAATATAATGAGCTTCCTATAAACGGTTAACCTACTTCCAAAAAATTTACAGAAAAATAAAAGGTCCTTCGCCAACTAAAACAAGTAATGGTACCCCCTCGTTGTTGCAATTTTACAATGTTTTTGTTAATTTTGATTTGTTTTTTTATTTGTTTTTAGTTTTTTTTTAACATTAAATTTGTGAAATATTATTCAGCACCCGAAACGCCAACCACTTTTAAATATCAACAATTCCCATTCGGTTCACCCGAGCATAGCCAAATCGATTTAACTGCATCGTGTCCAAGATGTTTGGGCTGTGCTGCGGATAAGCCTGGCAGCGAAGGTGAGTGTGAATCCGATTTTCCTCTCTTTTCTTTCTGTATTCATTTTGTGTGTGTGTGTGTTTTTCAACAAAACATGTATGACACATATTATGTTCTTCTCGATAAATGTTGTTTATTTTAAAGAAATTCCTTTATGTCGCAATGCTATCTATAAAGATGACTGCATTTGATTTTGTCGTATGTTTCCAAGTCATCCCTTCTGCTATGCATTTATATCTATTCATTCATCACACCATTCAATTTGCTTTTTGCTGTCTATAAAACTGAGGAAAGACAAATAGGACTCATTTTAATCATATAGTCATATGCTTTTTTTAAAAGTTTTTTTTTTTGTTTTTATTTTCTGAGCGGTGTTTGAATAATATTTTAAAGGAAAGAGCGTTTCTGACCAAAATGTTTCATGTTGAGTAATTATGTAATGTTAACTAAAACTGCCATAACCAAATGTACGTATCTAATTCTCACTGTATATATACTAATATTTTGTTTAAGGACATTATTTAATATTTGAACTTTCGATGGCTATTGGCAATGTATCGCCGTCAGTCCGGGGATTCTTATAGAGCGTATTAAAATATGCTTATTTTTGCTCTAGAAGTAAGTGGGATATTCTCCCTCCTCTAGGCAGCAGGGCAGTTTTTGTTTTAATCAAACAATTTTTAATGAAACAAGAACTACCTATTTTAAGGCAAAAACAAAAGTTAAAACTGGGGAATTAAAATTCTTTGAACGGTGAAGCGGTCCAACTAGATGGCTCCTTTCAGACGTATGGACATATTTTATACTTAGGTACTTACTTACTTAAGTGGCGCTACAGTCCGGGATGAACCTGGGCCTCAACCAACATGCCTCTCCAATTAGCCCGGTCCTTAGCTAACTGCCTCCAGTTGCGCACTCCAAGTTGGTTGAGGTCGGTTTCTACTTGTGCGCGCCACTTAAGGCGAGGTCTTCCTCTACTGCGTCCGACGTCTGGCTGGGAATCGAAGACTCTGCGAGCCGGAGTATTGGTGTCCATTCTTTCTACATATCCTAGCCATCTTAAACGTCCAATGCGGAGTTTTTTGACTAGGGGTATGTCGCTGTACAGCTCGTATAGTTCGTGGTTGAATCTTCGTCTCCATAGCCCGTCAACGCAAACGGGACCGAAGATTTTCCGAAGAATTTTTAGCTCGAATCGACCAAGGAAAGGATTTCTTCATCCGCTTTTGATAATGTCCATGCTTCAGCGCTGTAGAGCAGGACTGGGATGATCAGGGTCTTATATAGGATCTCCTTAGTAGTTCGAGTGAGGGCTTTACTACTAAATTGCCTTCTTAGCCCGAAGAAACAGCGGTTGGCATGAGTAATTCTTCGTTTAATGTCTGACGAGATGTTGTTGGCAGAGTTAATAGCGGAGCCGAGGTAGACAAAGTCCCGTACTACCTCAAAGTTATATCTGTCAATGGTGACGTTCTGTCCAATTCGTCGATATTGTGTGTCCTTTCGTGTTGACAGCATATACTTTGTCTTACCCTCATTTACTGCTAAACCCATTTTTGCCGCTTCCTTCTCTATACTAGCAAACGTGGCTATGACATCACGTTGAGTCCTACCAATGATGTCAATATCGTCGGCGTATGCTAGTAGTTGCACCGATTTTTGGAAAATTGTGCCTCTGGTGTTGGCTCGGGAGTTTTGCACAATCCTCTCAAAAATCAAATTGAAAAAGTCACATGACAGCGCATCGCCTTGCCTAAATCCTTTTTTGGTATCGAATGTGTGGGTGAGGTCGTTTCCGACCCTGATGGTTCAGCGAGAATTCTCTATCGTCATCCTACACAAACGGACGAGTTTGGGCGGTATACCAAAACTAGACATGGCTCTGTATAGTTCGTCTCTATAAATGCTGTCGTATGCGGCTTTGAAATCGATAAATAGGTGGTGGGTATCGATTTGGACTTCTTGGGTTTTTTTTTCAGGATCTGCCGAAGTGTGAAAATTGATCGATTGTGGACTTTCCTGGCCTAAAACCACACTGATAAGGGCCGATCAGGTTGTTGGTAAACGGTTTCAAGCGTTCACATATTACGGCAGATAGGATCTTGTAAGCGATGTTGAGTAGACTTATGCCTCTGTAGTTGGCGCAGTTCAGAGGGTCTCCTTTTTTGTGGACCGGGCAAACGATGCTGAGGTTCCATTCTTCAGGCATGCTTTCAACCGACCAGATTTGGCTTATGAGTTGGTGGATGTTGCTTAAGTCATCTCAGCCAGCTTTATAAAGCTCAGCGGGAAGGCCGTCATTTCCGGCGACCTTATTAAGCTTGAGTTTAGATATAGCTATCCTCACTTCACTTAGGTCGGGTGGTTGGCAGTTTTCGCTGTCGTTGCCAATATTGAATGGATCGTTATGCAAAGCAAGAATATACTTGATGCTTGAGAAGGTGTGACAACGGAGAAGGACATGAAATTCTCAGTTGCAGATAATCAACAAAATTATTTACAAAGGCATCTGCCAGACGACTGAACATTGACTACTGAGAGAGAAATGAAAGCCTTTGAACCTACTACTTGGACGGACTACTGTTGATCCCCAACATTTTTGACATAGGCGCCTGCCAGGCGAATTGGAGCGGTACTAACATCGGAAAAGGATTTTAAATTTTGGAAACCCGCGAAGCGTCTCACCTACTGTCGATTAAAATTATCTTTTGGCAGCGAGAACTTAGTTTTACAATTAAGAAAATAAATCAGTATACAATTTTTGTTCGTCTTTTTTCAAAATATTGAGTTTGAAAATAATTTTTTTTCGAAAACTATAGCAACAAACAACTCAATTAAAAAAAAAAGACTACTGGCAACAGGTATATTAAATCCATGCGTTGTTTAAAAAAAAATGACCAATGAAAAAAATTTGTTTTTGTCCTGGAAGAGTAAAATCCTTTGCGGATTCTATGTTTTTTCCCTTTTACACACACTGGTGTGGTATTTGAATTGGCAATACCATGGGTGGTGATACACGCTTCATGTAGTACGAGTTGACAAATGACAGTTTAAAAATATAGTTCTCAAACATGCGATTTAAGATGAATGGTAGAGTTCTATGTATACCACGCAGCTACCATGCGGCTCGCGTGGCATTACCGTCGTATTTCCTGACACATTGGTGGTACATCTGTATTCTATAGTATATAATATGCTACCAGTGTATCAAAGGTATACAGCCATGTGCAATAGCTTTAAAATTTGGGTTAAATTTTATCCAATGGCTAATTTTTGACATTTGCCCAGGGGTAAAAAATGCTGGCTTTTTGCTTTGACAATTGGATAAAACGGGATATTGATTTAACACTATTCTAAATAATTTCCCCTTTCTTTATAAAGGAATTCACGCAAAATTTAATTTTGATAGAAAGTTTTTAATAAGCTTAATAATTTTGTTTTATTAATTCAACGGTTGTTCAGATTTTGGCTATGTATGGAATTGCACGTTAAATAAATGGCTGTCACGGCTTTGCTGCCAAATTTTATTGAAATTTTCTATGACAGTTTTATAAATGTGTCTGGATTTTATTAATACATCGCCTAATTTCCTTTTTCAAAACGTTGGTGGTCATGGGCTTGTTTGCCTTCAAAAAAAAAACCTAAAGAAAATAGTCCAATGGCGTTGAATCGTACGATCTGGATGGCTAATGACATTTGGCACCGTCTCGTTGAAACCACATGTTGGTCACATCCATATCCTGTAATTTAGGGCCTACAAACTGGGTCATCATGTCACGATAACGAACACCATTAAATGTTAAATGTTATTAAATGACCGACCAGCCGCGTTTTCAAAGAAGAATGGTCCGATAATGCCTCCAGCCCAAAATCCGCACCATACAGTCACCTGTTGTGGGTGTCTTTGTTTCTCAATAAGTACTCGTAAGTTTTCTGATCCCCAAGTATGATATTTTTGACGATTAACGAAGCCATCAAGATGAAAATGAGAAAATGAGCACTGAAGATGATTTTGTTCGAAAAACAGCATCCACTTGTTCTTTTTCCAAAATCCTTTCAACGACATCTCTTCGCGATGCATGGTCAGTAGTCTTCAATTCTTCAGTCAATTGAACTTTGTAAGCATGATGTTTCAAGTTTAGTCAGAATTAGCTGTGGAGACCTTCTCGAAATGCCCAATTCTTGACAACGGTGCCGACTTGATGTTCCTGAACTTTCAGCAATACTCTAGCGAACTGCTTCGATGTTTTCTGTTGAACGACTTGTGACAGGACAACTCTGAGTGTCAAAGATCACTAATGGCGTTTCCATTGGTAATCATTTTATTTTATCTCGATCTTTCAAAAAAACCGATTTTGACAGTTATTGTGTTCCAAAATGGGCAAAAAAAATTGTTTTTACAGATTTACCCCTCCTTGCACTAACATTAAAACAAATGATAGCTGTCAGTTTGACTAGAGTGATTTCCCTTTTGATTTATTATTATTTGGGTTGTGAAATTTCGGTTCAATGTGAAATATAAATTATATCAAAAACAAACAACGTGTGTGACTTGAAACTTGACAGCTACACCGACACTTCACAGACAAGAAATTTCCACGATGCAGAGACAAAAAAAATCAATCTGAAATCGTGTTCCATTGGCACCAAAAAAGATCAAATTTTAGATCAAAATCCAGATTTACCAATGAAAAACGCCATAATTGATCCCGTCTCACTGAAATTTTCAAATATTCTCTTCGCATTTGGTAGTTTTAAATCACTATGATGGCTATAATTTGCGGACTTTAGATAACAAACCTTCATTATTATTAAAATATTGCTCAACAATAAAAAATGCGTTGTTCTTTCGTATAGCGCTCCAACCCCGAACCCCGAACTGTCACATTGTTACGTTTTTTTCCTGTTGGCAAGAGAGTACTATTAAATGGATTAAAATTCAAATTTTGCGTGAATTATGGGACACCCTTTATTTTCTTGTAATAAAAAAATACTGGATATATATTATAGTGATCATGAAAAACCCCTTAATTATTATTTATTAGTAAGTAAAATGTTGTACTTTTTGGTAATGAGGAACAATCCACGAGTGTGCTTTTCCTTTCTCATCAGAATGATTACATTGTGCAGTTTGGAATAAAAAATAAAAATACAAATTTTTGGCGAAACATGCTTGTTATAGTCCGTACCAATTCAGTTGGCCATTCTACTGCGCAGGTCTCTTAAAATTAAGTTTAAAATATCTTAAATATCCCTTAAATCCTCTCTCTGCGCAATCGACCGTTGGCCAACTGATTTGGTACGGACTATAGTATCCACGGCCTAGCTCTTTTTCATAACCATTCATGTGTGCGTGTTCACTTCTGGCACAATGGCGGGACCTCCTGTTTTATGTCAAATGCGAACGGCTAAGTTGAGACAGTGATACTACTCGAATGATTTCTCAGATCATCACAATTTAGGTGTTGCTAAGGCTGGGAATTTAACCCAGAACTTCTGCCCGGCAGTTCATCGCACAAACCATAGCGCTATTGAGCCCGATAGGTATTCTAGGAAGCTTCCCTTTAAATAGTTTTCTGATTTTCTGCTCTTTAATGTTGGAAGACAGCTTGTACAGACAGAATTGTTGGTAATGCGTTTCGTAGTACTTGCCTTTCTATCGCAGTGATCTTTTAAATGGCCCTTCTTTCAACTATTTGCATCAATATTTCAACGCTGAGACATTTACCTCCAACTCGATGACATCTCGAAAAACTGTTCTGTATGATCACCATACCATGAGTGATGCTCTCCTCGTTTATCCTTTTTATCCTTGTTGTTTTCTAAATTTTAATCGTTGGTCTATCAGTACCCCTAAGTATTTTGTTGTGGATTTCAAGGTGTTTTCGGAGTTTCTTCATAGGCATAGAATTGTTCCATCGATATCTTATTGTAGCTTTATTATCTTTGTTCAGAAAATCGAAAGTTTTGATATCAAGATGCAACTATAGTTCGGCTCAAATGGTGGTGGTCTTTGTAATGATGTCCTTCCAATAATAAAATTCTCATTTGCATAATATAAATAAAATTGTTTACCTGTCGCAAAAGTATGACAACGCCGAACCGCTCTCTCGACTATAGAAATATCTCAGAATAACGTTGCAGACGAAGATTAGATTAAATGCGTCAAAAACACAAACAGTCCCAACCCCAAGCACGACCGTTCAAAATAAATATATTTCGTTTCGATGGGAACGAAACTATGCGATTTTGAAAATCGATGTCCTACTCTTATTACTAAATAGAGAGATTTGAAAAATTCCCATGACATCATACTATATTTCCTTGAACTTCAATCGTATAGGTCTTCTAGGTTAAACTATAATCTTCAACTTAGTATTATGAATTAGTAGACGAAACATTGTTTTTTTTTGTAAAGGTTATCAATGATGTGCCGTCCTTGACAATTAAATACGACTTCAAAGTTTGCAAGATCGTTGCGGTCTTTGCAAGTTTTTTTTTTGTATGCAATTTTTGCGTTTAATTCTGAAATCAAATTAAGTTGTTTAGATAGGATAGGATAGAGTCTTATGAATTTAAAACTTTTCGCGGAGTTCTAGGCATCCAATTCTGATTAAAGTAATGGGAGAGAAGGTTCACAACCAAGAAATTTCGCATTCACATCAATATCAATAAAATGCTGCGATTTTGGAGAAGTATGGTCCACTTTTGCCTCCAGACCAAAATCCCCACCGATAATTGATTTTCGAAACACATGTGCGTTCTTTAAACAACAAATACGGTAATTTTGACAGTAATAAACGTTTCAAAAACAAGCTTTACTTCCAAATGTGTGGAAAGTTAAATTTAGAAAAAAAAACTTCCCATGATGATTTTATGCTTTGGATGATTGCTAGACTTTTGTAAGAGATTTGCAAGTATTACTAGTGAGTTTTGAGTCATGGACAACTCGTGTTATAATCAGCACATTAAACGCATCTTATAAATTTACCAAAATAATAAAAAATTAATAAATTATGCAAACAAATAGAACTGGGTAGAGATATGCCAGTTTACTGTCATTGTAATTTCCGACTTTTAACATTGACTACTTAAATGATGTTAGTCATCTTATTCAGAGACTGCTGCGCCTTAAATTTTTTAAAATACTATTTGAAAACTGATATGCCCATATAGATTCATATTTTATTAATATTACATACAATGTGATATGACGTAAACTTTAAAGTTACTTCAGTTCAGACAAATAAGGTGTTTTTCTCTTTTAGTTCAGAGCAGAACCTGAGTTGTCAGAAAAAAAAAGTTGTTTGTGTTTGTTTATTTTTTTTTTAACGATCAGGGCGTCATCTATGATGTCTGAAGATTGACCCATACTTAAAATCAACAACCTTTGGCTCAGCGAAGACGAAATCATTGTTTCTCCCAGACGACTAAGTCTACAAATTTTCAAAATCCTAACACTGCCACATCGACTTTTCATAAAAATCGTTGTTTTTTATCAAACCGAAAGGAATTTTGGTAAGTGGTCTAAGGAAGTTATTCAGATAATGTCGTTCGCTATATTTCATGCATATAAAGTCTTTAGCCACGTCCACTTATTTGAGCATGGGATGGGATAGGATATCAAAAGATTTGCAAAGCTGATTGTAGCCTTTTTTCACATGACATTTCCGGTCGTTGATGAACTTAGCATTAATTGACTGAGCACAAACCCAGCGAGTTCAATTTGACACAGAAAAAGCAAAAGGATTGGCCGCTGGTGGTATTAATACTATGGTATAGGATGTACCACCTATGTGTCAGTCAGCATTTTAACCGTGGTATACATATAGTTCTACCGATCGCAGCGCCATTCTTCCTAAGTTGTACGATTAAGAAATTTATTTTTCAATTAACATTTCTCAGCCTTTGGTATAATAATCATGTCACCACTCAAGGTATTGCCAATACAATGGTATGAATGTCATGTTATTTATACCAGTGTGTCAATGGTATAATATGAAGGTCTGTTCTCATTTAGTCACGTGACATTAAAAGGAAATCCCTGACAAAACAATGAAAACATTCTCGGATGAGTACTCAGATAAGAGTAAAACAGCTGATTTTCCTGCAAGCTGTCATAAAAGTGTTTTTGATTGCAGTAAAAATAACCGATTTTATTGGTTTATTTAATTTATTTTTTACATTACTTATGAATAATAATTATTTTAAATAGATAAAAGTCAACGAAAACCTATAAATATGAAAAATTAACTTGAAAAAGGTGGGTATACCAACACCCACCTTTTTCAAGTTAATTTTTCACGTATACCTGCTTAATCTAATTAGATTTTGCACTCCAAAACACCTTACTTTACTTACTTCTTACCTTGTTTTATCGCTATTTTAACAACAAATGTTCAAATGAAATAGCCAGCTGCATTCCTCCCATCAACGCTGAAATACAGAGACTCGTACATAAACCGAACAACACGAATGTGGAATGCTCTACCAAACTCTGTTTTTCCTTTCCATTATAACATACAGACATTTAAAACCAATGTGCATCGGTATCTCCTTTCTTCTTATCCCTAATTTCCTTAACGCCCGCACTGTGCTAAAACATATAAAGGGTATTCATAACCCCTTGAGTGCGCGCAAATTATAAAAAAAAACTTCTGTCACGAGGCCATTGCTCGTTGACGTTTCATGATATTTTCTTCTTTCTTCATTGTTTTGTTTAAAAATGAAATCCAAATGTTTTGAATGGAGCTCGATTGGTTCGGACTGCGTTCAGAGCTCTACTATAGAATAAACTAGATATAAAGAAAATGCCTAAGTTATTTTGTCATACATTACAATTTGGCACCAAAACTCATCTGAAATTGCCAAATACCTTATATTTAATAGGTAATTTTAAAAAAAATGGTAAAAGTCATAACAGTCCAGTGGGCGTTAAGCCACAAAATCCCCATTTCCTCAGACATACAACAATACGAAAATATTCTCCAAGCATCATGCGATTTCCTGCATACTAAAGCGACAATAAATAACAAATATCTACCTATACCCGCATCTACGTAAAACATACGAAATTTCAAAAATTAAACGTGCCTTCATAATATATCCGCTTGCCCCTGTTGCGTTGACGCATTTTTGCTAAAGAAAAATTCTAGATTCCAATGCTAAAAACAATCCATAGCACGAACAATTGGCAGATTTGTATCTACAAATTGTGTATGTGTGTATATTTGTTTGATGTTTTTTTTTTCTAAAATATTTTGTTTGCCAAGCTTTTTTTAGTTTACTAACAACAAAAATCTAAAATTGTATCTAACTTAATTCACTACCGACAGACATACAACCATACCTAGCAAGCAATTTTAAAGTTAAATAAAAGTAAATCACCCGCTGACATAAAACAGTAATAATGCTCAATAAAAATTTCAAATTCTGGCGGTTCCTTTGTGCCTGCGAATTTTTCAAAATTAATTACAAAATTAGTTACATAAATGCGAAATTGATTTGAGTTTTGCAGTAGATAGGTAGGCTTTATTAGATCTTCCATTTCGAGTAGGTGATAAGGAAGCCAAGCGCATGTGGACTTACTTCACATGATTAATGAGACAGGCTGTCGTCAGTGTATAAATGTGATTATTGAAAATGGTCTTGTGATTGTGATATGGAGTGAAGTGTGCATTCATTGGTATACCCATCTGTGTCTAATGTGCGCAATAATAGATAGCATAGTCGCTTCTGTAAATAAACCCTAATCTTGTATTCTCGCATGCAATAAATTCTAAACTCGAAATTAGCTCAGACTGTGGTGATTATACAAGGTGATTGTGAGTTGATAAGTACCCGAGTACGATTTTTGTTAGAAAATATTCGTTAGTCAGCAATAGCTGTGTATCTGAGATGAATATTGTATATGCGCTGGTATATGGACATAATTTCCCCATACCTAACGTCACAAGAATCCGTGTACTTTTTAAAAATCAAAACAGTGATTCATTCGGATTTTTATCTACCATTTGAGTGCTTTTAATTAATTGTTTAACAAGTAATTACATGCAGGCTGACACATGGCAATGGAACTGTAAAGTCACGTGAACGAATAATTTGATGCGTCACGTGTGCAGTAAGTTCAAGCTCATTGCGATAGGGTGTCACACTATACGTTGACATTATACCCTATCCCATAGGGGGTATATTAGTTTTGACACATAGTTTGTAACATAGAGAAATAATTGAGGAAGATACACCTTAAAGAATCGCTAGCTGAATCGATCTAGCCATGTCTGTCCATCTGTCTGTCTGTCTTTAAGACTCCGGTTTTTAGGCCTTAAATTTTGAGCTAAGATAATGAAATTTGGTATATGCGATCATTGTCCGTGTGTTCGAACAAGTTGAAATTCCGCCCACTGCCACGTCCACTTTTTACAAAAACTTTGTTTTTGGTCAAAGAATAAATAATTTTGATAATTTTTTTTTGCCACACCCACTTTTTGGAGGCGTTTTCAGTAAAAAAAAACCGTGTTTTGGTCAAATTTTAAAGAATTTTGAATAAATTTTTGATCCAATGATCATTTTGATCATTTTAACCCACGACCATTTTTGGGTGCATTTTCTTACAAAAACCATTTGTATACCCAACCCCATAGCATATGCCTTAGAAAAACCAAAAAAAGATTTAGATACTATTTGAACAAGATATGGTGACAATAAATTCCTCTTCAAACGGCACGATGGGACCGGCGAATGATGTCGATATCGTTTACGTATCCCTGCACTATCTGTTTCAGCATGAGATAAAAGAAAACGCATCTCCTTGTCAAAATCTGGCACATGTTTGGAAAAGTTCAAATTAAGCTTCTTATAAACTCTACGTTGCATTGATTGTCCTTCAGTGTTAGGTGACGCAGCTGTAACTTCGTTAACGGTGAACGCAGTGCTACTCGCAGTCTCTAACAAGAACCATCTAATATCACTATATCAGCACCAAACAGTGACTCAGCGAGGAAAACAAAACAACTCGGATCATCAAATACGTTTTAGATTCGGAATGTGCCTCATTAAAAGACTATTTTTCGAAGTTCGAAAGTTCGAAATGCGTCTCATCATAGAGAATTATTTTATTCGAAAAATCACCATACACTTGTGTTTCCTGCAAGATCCATTATGTGAGTGGTGCGCATGGTTTTCTGACTTCAAGTGTTGTGTCAACTGAATCCTGCAGGCATGGATTTTTAAAACGTTCGCTGCAACAGTTTCCTGAAAGTATCAATTAGTAAAAATGATGGCAATTCATGGTGGAAGGAATTTGGTAATCACTCTCTGGAATTTTTGCATTAGATCAAGCTGCACGATCACGGACAGATTACTTCTTTTAACTAACCTAATCGCCACAATTTTTGCACTGCGAGGTGGTGCATTTTGATGATCGAAAAGTACATGACCTAAGTTCACAAAAAAAAAAAAGCGATCGCGGTAGTGAATTTATTAAACATTCTCTGCGTTGTGCGCCAGGCATTTTCCCCTTCTTTATTCTAATTGTTCGCAAATGACAGCTGTCAAACGACAACGCTGTACTAACGCAAAAATGAGGTCGCTGAATTCAAAATATTCATCTTACTGGGACACCCTTTATAAGGGGCACACAAATGATTAATAACTCTTTTAATTTATTTCTTCAAAGTTCTTCGAATATCATTTCATTGTGTTGAAAAATATTTGTTTCCCTTTTTTAATTAACTTAATATTATAAAAAAAAAAATCAAATAAATAATTTAAACGTCACAATCTTGTAATTTATCTTACCCAACATTGACCCCCCTCTCTTGATGTGTATTTTCAGCTTTTATCAACCTTGATAAAATCCAATTCGTGTCCTACGCCAATTCATGGTCAAAGAGCAATCTGAAAACCTACATTTTTAGAGGTCGTTCATTGAAAATCTTTCTAAAATTTCTTCAGCTAAACAACAATAATGCCTTCATTATATAGTTTGTGTATAGAAAATTGAATTTCTTTCAATTTTATAAACATTTTCGAAAATTTTGTGGGCGTATCTACGTTCTATAGAGAATCCAAATGTATAGGTACCTATACAAATTGAATTTAAATAATTGGAATACGTGCTAGAAATTGCATACATTTTCACATTAAAAGCAAAAAACCTAAGACAATTGTTTTTATTTTTCAAATAACAGAATAAAAATGGCACCATCTAAACCATCTCGACCGCGTTCACTTAGTGTAAAATTGTAATCAAGATATTTAATTTCAACATTTTTTGGCAGATTGTGTTGATTCAAGAAATGAGTTGTTTGTGCCAAGATTTATATTTGGTCAAGACGTTTCATCGACAATTTAACAAAAACAAAAACCAGCAGATGAATTGAATTGAGAAAATGGCTTCTTCTTCCGTTGTGGTGAAAAACTATTTTCATGACAAAAGTGGGTGTGTTTTCCTCAACAGTTCCTAGTTGACGGAATTTGTTTTTTTTTTGTTTTGTTTTTTGTTAGTTTAGCTAATTAGGCTAAGAAATATTACACGTGATTTGTGGGAAAATTATGTCGCACATGCAGATGAGTGTTGAGTGACAGTTCCGTCAAAAATTGCGTTGCCCCATTGCCAAACTGATTGACATTGATAGGTTCAAATGCACTTATTACAAATTAACCTCCCAGTCGATAACAGTGTTTCTTTTGCAAATAGATACATGCGACTGCGATGCGTACGTGACATGTCTTAATGACTTTGCGCATACATACGTCTCGCATCTGAATCTATTCACCGCGTGTTTTTTAACTTGTGAAATATTGGTTCTTTCGAACACGTTTCTGCGAAATATATAAAAATAGCCACGCGCACTTATTGCTCTCTTTTCGAGTCATGGCGGTCCCCGGTCTTTTGAATATGATGCTCACACTTGTTGATACATACAGAATAGTATTTGCCTTATCGAAAAGCGTTCCTATTACGACTCGGCAATATATAAACAGTTGATATATTGTGCGCACACCTAGCTGTGAAACAGCCGATGAAACAAATTCTCTGTCTCCACGTGTTGGTATATCGAGTTTGTTTTATCAGGGGATTGGAATCTGATTTCTAATTGGCCATTGTGGTCGGGCGTTTTGTAGGTAATAAATATGAAATTGTATCCAAACATTGGATGAAATGCAAAGTCCAGATTTAGTTGTTTGTTATTATTTTTCGAGTTCATTTCAGATATTAAATTCGAAAATATTTTTTGCTACTCATGGTGACATCAAATTTGTTATTTGATATCGCTAAGTTATGTCAGCTGAAGTGACACAATTGAATGTGTCGATGTTTGTTTTAGATTTTGATTAGATTTAAATGTATCCAACATCTCACACATTTATAATATTGCAGTTTCATAAAAAAATAATATAATTTGTGTTTATAATTATATTTACAGTAAGTGGTGTAAAATTAAATTATTATGTCTAACGATGTCTTGTGGTGACTTGAAGTTTATTTTTGTCTTTGCGTATTGTCTGTTGCGCAGCATATTATTCAATTTTATTGGATAATTTCGGTTTTTGAAAATGTACTTTTAGCAAGAATTACACAAAGAAACATTTGCGGATAGCGTATTTCGCGCTATGCTGTAAACTACGGACATTTAAAAAAAAAATGTTTTGAACGTGCTTTACGAACACAACGCGAACAAAATGTAGAATAGACATGTCGTGGTGCAAAGGAAATGCTCGATTTGGTGAACTGTGTATTGATTTCAACTGCCAAACATAGGTGAGATGAAAAAACAACAATTCGTACTCGCATAGACTTGCGACTTCAAAAAATCAACAAGAAAAAGTCGAACGGGGTCAAATCGCACGATATCGGTGCCAGTTCACATCACCTCCACGTGAGATGACCATGCCTCGAATCGCTCGTGTACAACTTTTAATTTGAGCTTGTGGCAGATGGCGCCGCGCCGTCCTGTTGCAGCCACACTTGTTGTTGGCTCTCCCATCATCCAATTCAGGCGAATAGAAGTTGGCAATCATCAACCTGGTCGTTTACCTTCATCGCCTTTGTCAGTTAAATTTTTTACGGGTGCAGGCCCAATTCACGACGCAAAATTCCCCAAGTTTTGGTCTGCGAAAGGCCTAGTTCTTGTGAGCTACGCGACGTACCTACACCGGTTAGTTTATCGTTAACCAAATTTATTTAAACTTTCCACCACACTGCAAATAGTCCTCTCGGTATTAAGATTATCTATGGCGACCGCAAAATGAGAGAACCACGCGGAGCATAACCCAAACATAACACCCATTTTGATAATTTATAATATCCACGTGTTGTTTAACGCTATGTCGGTCCATGGAGATTTGAAGTTAAGTAAAATATCTTACATGAATCTCTGTTCTCATTGGCGAATCGAACGATTTCCACAAGTGACATTTGATGGGAAATGGTTTCCGAAACAAGAGTGAAATGTTTGCATGAGAAAATGTTTTTGGTTTCAATGAAATAGCTGATAACTTATATTTTATGTTTCTTTAAAAATCTTTTTACCATTTCTGATGATGAATTATCATTTTAAATAGATGAAAGTTTCTATTAACCTGTCAATATCCAAAATATTGTTTGGCACCGTTTAACGGTTATACTTGATTTTTAATCTGAGTTTCTGAACGCTTCCATTGTCGTGAGTGCATCCAAGAAATGTATATCTCAGCAAATTGAACAAGTTTGGTGATTAAAAAAGTTAATATTCGCTAAGATGGCAATTAGCGCCACTGTAGAGGTAAATTAGCTCGGTGTCAGTGCGACTCACGGTTCCAAATATACGTAAAAGTTGCAGTCATCTATGATGTACCAATCAATTTTAAATTAAATTAAAATCAAACTTAGTATGATGGTTACCATTGAGCGATGAGATCTGCTTTCATATTAGGGGTATTCATGCAACGTCGGAAAGTCGTCGTAAACGTTGTAAACGTGATAAAATTACGACGTGATAAATGAACTGTCAAAATTTATATGGGAAATCTTTTCTAACAATATTGGAATTTTCTCACAGGAACTGGGTGAGTAAACTGAGGTGGTAAACATTTTTAAACTTTTGAAATGCTGTTTTGACCTTTAATCAGTCACTTTCACCCATCAAACGTATGCGCTAAACTGAAAAAAATTATCTAGAATTAAAGAGAACAATAAGAACAAAATTCTATCAATAAATAAATTACTAAAATGAGATTGAATTCAGTTGGTTACCTCATTATTTAGTGGTGCAGTTTTAGGGTCGTTCATGAAACGTCGTCGTAAAATTATAATCTTTCGCACGAAATAAAATTACGAAGTTGCATGAATACCCTTATTAATTTTGGAGTTGAATAGGTCGTCAACGATACTTTCAGTAAGCGCTCTTAAAGCTGAGGCCAAATTTGCTCGTTCGTGAACGTTACCATATTAAAAATGTGGACTCTTGGCATTTACAGTTCATAAAAAATATTAGAGTGTGTTTGAATGAAAATACTTAATTATTAACTTTGTTTAACGAGTCTAGAGCTGCACAGAAAACTGCACCAAAAATACAGCTTTTAGTGTTTCATGGCAAAATATGCTGTTTCTGCCATTTTTTTATGAACCTGAATTGGGAAATATAGAACACGTTTCTTTTCACCTAATTTTGAGATTTAAATGTCAACGTCAAGTTGTCAGTTTTGCTATATCGAAGGTATCTATTTTTTTATAAATATTAAGCTATGGAATTTGCAATATTTACCCATAAGAAGAAGAAGTCTCTATCAGGGCAAATGACAACGTTACAAAGCTCTTTTAATGCTAGGGATATATGTGTTAAAAAACGGTTTGTAAATCACAAATTTTGTCTTTTGATCAATAGGTAAATGTCATATGTCATTAAGGATTTGACATACTTCAATGTAGAAACACTACCTTGTCCAGGATCTGTACTTTTCTGTTCCGACAGTTTTTACTAAGTTGTGCTGTTCTGTCCTGTTGTGTTCTAAACTCATCGTCATTAAACAATGTGATAGCTATTGAAATTGAACCCTTTATGTTTTTCAAAGTTAACAGATAATAAGTGAGATCACAATTATTACTTTGCTATTGAATTTATATTAAAAGAAATCAACTTATTTTCCAAGAAATACAGGAAAAGTGCTGAAAATGCAAATATTGTTTGTTGTCTCAAATATATACCCTAAACCATCTCGACTCCTAACAAAATAATCATACAGACTTGTTTATGCCATTAAATACACAGCTGCGATAAATCTGCATAATTCAATTTGCTCCAAGCAAATCTATTGATATTCAATCTCCTATCGAGATTTGATGAGTGATGATTGCGTTGCATAAAGTGTACCTGTATAATAAAATGAAGATATTAGTCATTGTCTAGACATATTAGAGTATGACGTTATGAGGAGACATATCGATAAGGTGTAGTGGATGGTCATTGGTCATTCAAACGATAATACATATTTTGATAGAATCTGCATATATACATTTAAAGCGTTTATTATCACAAAGCACGGAAATGAAATTAAGCTATGCATAGACCAATACAATCTTTCTTATCGTTGCATTCATTTCGATCATTTTCGAAACGGCGGTATACCACGTGAATTATCGTTCTAATATATCGCGTTCCGTAAATTTGTGTTGCATCCCAACACAATCGAAGCTACTTCCCCTCCAGCAATATTACTTGTAGGAAGTCTTATGGAAAAACATTTGGCGCACTTTTAGGTAGCTATTTACTTCTATAAGACTTCTTTAAATACTTCTAATAAGCCTTAAAGAAATAACTTTGTTTGCTCATAAAAGGCCATACAGAAGCAAATTCTAAGCTTCGCAAAAAGTCATTCCGAAAATATTTGCAAGCCTTATCGAAGTTGAAAAATAACATTATTTTTTATTATTTTCTTATATTATTTACTTTTATTAATTTCAATTTCAATCTCTTATAATTATTAAAACCCAATTCGTTATTATGAAAGTATGAAATTCAATGCAATTAATTATATAAAAACTCTAATCTTACTGGGATTCGAACTCGTGTTCTCTCGCACGGTAGTCCAACACGCTATCCACTAGGCTGTACTCTCGAACATGAAAGACGAGTAAATACAACGCAGTAATAGTAGGTAGGTTCCCGATCTTTTCACCGTTTTTTTTCAATCTTTACACCTTGCCCCGATCTTTTCACCCTTTTCCCGATCTTTTAACCTTAGCTTTTTTAAGCCTTCATTCGTAAACTCTATACATGCTAAGCTTCGGATTAACTTCGTGCGAAGTTCTACCGTGTTGACTCATTCTCCGGTAGGTTCCCGAGCTTTTCACCTTTTTTTTTTTTCAATCTTTACACCTTTTCCCGATCTTTTAACCTAAGCATTTTTAAGCCTTCATGCGTAAGCTCTATACATGCTAAGCTTCGGATTAACTTCGTGCGAAGTTCTACCGAAACACTTAACTTTTGCTACATGTACACACATCTCCGGAATCTTAAAAACAACCTTACCGAAGTTACGCCATCAGAATTTCGGTTATGCTTGTGAATTTTCCTGCATAATGTCTTAAACAATCTTCTACCCAAACAATCGACTGCCAAAATGCTCAACCTCTGCGCACAAGTACTATATAAGGCCTATAGAAATAATTGCTTGTGGGAATTAAATATTTGTACCTTATAGAAGAATAATTGTTAGTTGGTTTTAAGACTTTCCTCGGGATTATTCAGAGTCTTTCACTTTCCTGATTCCTGCCTCAGTTGAGATTTTTATACCCTATCCCATAGAGGTATATTAGTTTTGATACATAGTTTTGTAACATAGAGAAATAATTTTCCTAGATATAACGGGTGATCCAAGTAGAGATACTTTTTTCAATAGCCTTTTTTGACAGATCACGTGTGAGTCGTGTCATGCTGTCATGTTATTTTTGTTTAGTATTGTTTGGCATTTCATAACGGAAAGACTTACGCGTGAACAACGTTTACAAATTGTTCAACTTTATTATGAAAATTCACGTTCTGTGAGGAATGTGTTTCGTGCACTTCGCTCAACTTATGGTCAACATAATCGGCCTACTGAGCGTACTATTCGCAACACCATCACCCATTTTGAGACCCAGCATTCATTATTGGATAATATTCGACCGAATAGACCACGTCCAGAACGCTGTGAAGAAAATATAGCGGCCGTAGCTGAGAGTGTACACGAAGACCGTAGAGAGTCGATTCGGCGCCGTTCGCAGCAACTCGGACTGACGTATGGAACGACTTGGCGCATTTTACAGATCTTAAATTGAAAGCGTACAAAATACAGCTTGTGCAACAACTGAAGCCGCTCGACCTTCCCAAGCGACATCGCTTCGCTCTATGGGCTCTTGAAAAGTTCCAAGAAGATCCGACGTTTTCGAGGCAAATTTTGTTTAGCGATGAGGCCCACTTCTGGCTCAATGGGTATGTAAACAAACAAAATTGCCGCATTTGGGACGAAGAGCAACCTGAAGAGATTGAAGAACTGCCACTTCATCCAGAAAAAAACAACGGTTTGGTGTGGTTTGTGGGCCGGTGCAATCATCGGTCCATATTTCTTTAAAAATTATGCCGGTGCGAACGTAACCGTCAATGGCGACCGTTATCGTGCCATGATAACCGACTATTTGATGCCTGAAATTGAAGCTCGTGATCTCGGCGACATTTGGTTTCAGCAAGACGGCGCCACTTCCCACACATCGCATCAATCAATGGACTTATTGAGAGAACATTTCGGTGAGCACATAATTTCACGTTTTGGGCCGGTCGATTGGCCACCAAGATCGTGTGATATCACACCGTTAGACTTTTTCCTGTGGGGATATGTAAAGTCAAAAGCTTATGCCGACAAACCTTCTTCGATTCAGGCCTTGGAGGAAAACATCACGCGTGTCATTCGCCAGTTACCAGTCGAAATGCTCGAACGAGTGATCGAAAATTGGACTCAACGGATGGACCATCTCCGACGTAGCAACGGCCAAAATTTGATAGACATAATCTTCAAAAAATAAATGCCAAAGAATGTTCTTTCAAATGATAATAAACATTCTCCATTAAATTTGAATTTTCTGTGTTTTTTTCTTTAAAAAAGTAGGGAACCTCGAAATGGATCACCCTTTATGTACCTCAAATATATTGATCCACTCAGAATCGCTAGCTGAGTCGATTTTTGTCTAGCCCAATGCATATGAAATTGTCGAACCATACAGAATTTTGATAAACTCCCTGAATAATGTGTTGTGACAATGTCATTTTCTATATTTCATTTTTGGGGACAATCATTTCATCAATTCACAAGGCGGATTGTAGCTTTCTTTTGTTTTTTCATTGGACAACATTGTCAGGGGAGGGGAACTTTTCTGTAAAAAAAAAACAGTTTCCGTACTCCGCAGCTTATAATAATGATGAAATCCCCACATGATACATGCGAAATAACCTTCTGTACTCTATTACCTGTGGTTTAGATTGGCGTATATGAAAATTGTATTTTCTGTCATTAATTTCATCAATTCACAAGACGGATTGTAGCTGTCTTTTGTTTTTTCATTGGACAACATTGTCAGGGGAGGGGAACTTTTCTGTAAAAAAAACAGTTTCCTCACTCCGCAGCTTATAATAATGATGAAATCCCCACATAATACATGCAAAATAACCTTCTGTACTCTTTTACCCGTGGTTTAGATTGGCGTGTTTGAAAATTATATTTTCTGTCATGGTATTATAATAGCTTTGTGAGTGTATGTGAAACTTTCAATTGGATAATCGCCGAATGCTCTCGTGTAAAGAGAAAACCTACCCAAACTCAATTCCACTTTCATAGCAGTTGTCACCTTTTTAAAATTGAAGTTCCGTTCAAATCAATTTGAATTGAACTTATAAAACAGAAATGGATCAGCATATCCGCAGATATCTAAGGTCCCAAAATATTTTATTGTTTGAGAGGCTTCAATTGCACGCCTCAGCACTCAACACCTTGCTTGCTTAACTGGTTTTTTTTTTTGTTCTTACAATTTTGCGAGTCTAAAACACAAGATCACTAAAATTGTTTCATATATCCAAGTGATTAATTTAATACTTTTATTCTTATAGCCTTCAAGTTTCAAGAGAATCTTATTCGCACCATGATACAGATTGAGAACACCTACTTTGAAGTTGGTAACTCATGCCAACGGAACTGCTTAATTATTTGCGATCGTGGTGTCATGGATGCAAGTGCATGTAAGTCCATATCTGGTTTACCCAATCAATAATTTAATCATTTTGTTTTTTTTTTTTCTTTATTTAGATATTTCTAAGGAGAAATGGGAAAAAATGATGGCAGCTAACAACTGGAATCCCATTGAACTTCGTGATAACCGTTACAATCAAATTCTACACTTAGTATCAGCTGCACATGGCGCTGAGGAGTTTTACACAACCGAAGTGAGTATTGAGATGTTTTTGAATTCACACAAGGTGGCGCTTACTGTCACATTCTAGTCACAAATATTTGCTTTTTTTTAAACGTTTTCATTGTTCTAAAATATGGCGTTTTTCATTAAAAAAATTAAACGCATCTAAGAACGTTCTAAACTTACATTCTGGCAAAAAAAAACTCTTCTGGATTTTATTTATGAAGATACAAAACGATTCCGATTATATTTGTTTTTTTACCAGCTTCCGATAATATTTTTTTTACATATAAGAACACAACAGAAAAGAACACCATAAACGATTTTTAAATATCAGTAGTTTAGTGGTTTTTTTTCGAACTGATTGGTATCTCATGAAAAAGGCAGTGCTTGTCCATTATTTCCTTAACTTTTTTTTTGGTAAAGCTTAACTTATTAAAAACGACTATAAGAGTGGTCTTAAAATGGTGGGTCTCAAAACGATGGTACTTAAAACAACAGGCAATAGATAGTATGGAAGATTATTTGCTAAATTTTATATATCAGTGAAGGACAATAAAAATGGAAAACTATGTCTCTGGGTTGTTAGCATAGACCTGAATGATAATCAAATGGTTAAGAAGGCGGCAAATGTCATAGACCTAATCATAACATAACTAGCATAACTTCAGCATATTCTTTGAACGTTTAGGTACGTCTTACATGAGATATATGTATTTTATGTCGTCAATGATGGCAATACCAAACGATTATATTACAATTTTCATTGATAGCCAAGACGCCATGGAAACAGCATTTGCTACTAAATAAGATCCATGATAATTCGCCGCTAACGCAATGAGTTCAAAGATCCATAACATCAATCTGTGTTGGGTTCCTGGTGACAGCCGACCAACTGGCAAGAAATGGATCTGCAATAGATCTTGACCAAACGGCCCATCATACTTACTTACTTAAGTGGCGCTACAGTCCGGGATGAACCTGGGCCTCAACCCACATGCCTCTCCAATTAGCCCGGTCCTTAGCCTCCAGTTGCGCACTACAAGTTGGTTGAGGTCGGTTTCTACTTGTGCGCGCCACTTAAGGTGATGTCTTCCTCTACTGCGTCCGACGTCTGGCTGGGAATCGAAGACTCTGCGAGCCGGAGTATTGGTGTCCATTCGTTCTACATGTCCTAGTCATCTTAAACGTCCAATGCGGAGTTTTTTGACTAGGGGTATGTCGCTGTACAGCTCGTATAGTTCGTAGTCGAATCTTCGTCTCCATAGCCCGTCAACGCAAACGGGACCGAAGAATTTTTCTCTCGAATCGACCAAGGATTTCTTCATCCGCTTTTGATACGGTCCATGCTTCAGCGCCGTAGAGCAGGACTGGGATGATCAGGGTCTTCTATAGGATCTCCTTAGTAGTTCGAGTGAGGGCTTTACTACTAAATTGCCTTCTTAGCCCGAAGAAACAGCGATTGGCAAGAGTAATTCTTCGTTTGATTTCTGACGAGATGTTGTTGTCAGAGTTAATAGCGGAGCCGAGGTAGACAAAGTCCCGTACTACCTCAAAGTTATATATGTCAATGGTGACGTTCTGTCCAATTCGTCAATGTTGTGTGTCCTTTCGTATTGACAGCATATACTTAGTCTTACCCTCATTTACTGCTAAACCCATTTTTGCCGCTTCCTTCTCTATACTAGCAAAGGTGGCTATGACATCACGTTGAGTCCTACCAATGATGTCAATATCGTCATCGTATGCTAGTAGTTGCACCGACTTTTGTAAAATTGTGCCTCTGGTGTTGGCTTTGGAGTTTTGCACAATCCTCTCAAGAATCTAATTGAAAAAGTCACATGACAGCGCATCGCCTTGCCTAAATCCTTTTTTGGTATCGAATGTGTCGGTGAGATCGTTTCCGACCCTGATGGTGCAGCGAAAATTCTCCATCGTCACCCTACATAAACGGACGAGTTTGGACGGCATACCAAAACTAGACATGGCTCTGTATAGTTCGTCTCTAGAAATGCTGTCGTATGCGGCTTTGAAATCGATAAATAAGTGGTGGGTATCGATTTGGACTTCTTGGGTTTTTTCCGGGATCTGCCGAAGTGTGAAAATTTGATCGATTGTGGACTTTCCTGGCCTAAAACCACACTGATAAGGGCCGATCAGGTTGTTGGTAAACGGTTTCAGGCATTCACATATTACGGCATATAGGATCTTGTAAGCGATGTTGAGCAGACTTATGCCTCTGTAGTTGGTGCAGTTCAGAGGGTCTCCTTTTTTGTGGATCGGGCAAACGATGCTGAGGTTCCATTCTTCAGGCATGCTTTCAACCGACCAGATTTGGCTTATGAGTTAGTGGATGTTGCTTACCAAGTCATCTCCGCC
The DNA here is from genome assembly GCA_932526625.1 of Rhingia campestris. NCBI lineage: Eukaryota > Metazoa > Arthropoda > Insecta > Diptera > Syrphidae > Rhingia > Rhingia campestris. The sequence continues at coordinate 43,612,026 of OW052185.1, forward strand.
AGCTTTATAAAGCTCAGAGGGAAGGCCGTCATTTCCGGCGGCCTTATTAAGGTTGAGTTGATATATTGCTATCCTCACTTCACTTGGGTCGGGTGGTTGGCAGTTTCCGCTGTCGTTGCCAATATTAAATGGTTCGTTCTGCCTGACAGCGGAATGTTGTTCGTCATCGCCGTTAAACAGTCTGCAGAAGTGGTTCTTCCATATCCTCAGCATCGAGTGTGTCTCAACTACGATATTTCCTTGTTCATGTAACCATTCAGATGGCACTTGGAAGACTTCAAGTAAAGAATCCTAAGAGCTATTCCCATTACCCAGGTATCTCACAAGAAGCTTTCCAAGACGACATCAATGATCTTTTCACAAAGGATAATATACTTTGGGTAGTACACAGCTTCAAACCCATTAAATCCGGGGGACCTGAGCATTGTATCAGCCGAGCTACAGCACACTTTGGATCTCATCCTTCCATGGATGGAAGCTATCCTTAAGGGCTGCATCGAGCTAATCTACATTCCAATGTTTGGAGGGAAGTGAAAGTAGTACTCATACCCGAATCTTGTAAAATTTCTTACGTCAATCTGAAAGACCTGAGACTGATCAGCTAATCATCATTCTTTTTGAAAATCCTGGAAAGATTGATTGATATTCATCTCTGCAGCAGCATTGATGTGAATCACCTATCTGCATCCAAATATGCGTAAGGCAAAGGTAAATCTGTAGAAACAGCCCTACACACATTAGTACGTATTATCGAAAAGTCGTTGTGCTGCAAGGAGTATACTATGACTGCATTCATTGAAGGTGCATTTAACAACGTTAATTCAGCAGCAGTCATTAAGGCGCTAACATGTCTGAAAATCAATCACTTACTTGGATTGTTGATTAATTTGCTATTAAACAGCCGGATTATCAACACAAAACTGGCTGGTGCTTCGACCAGAAGACAGTTCAGTAGGAACACCCCGCAAGGTGGAACTTAGTTGTATGTAAACAAGCTTTTACTCATCATGGAAGCAGAACGATGCCACGTGATTGCCTACGCAGATGACGTTGCTTTCGCAGTCTCAGGGAAGCACCCGAATTTACTCAAGGAACCTCTCCATAACGCACAACAAACTTTCCAAATGGGCTGTGAGTTGTTGTCTGGATGTGAACGTTCGAACTAGCCTTCTCAGACAAAGCAAACTACCTGGGACTTATTTTGGGCAGGAAGTTGAACATAACAGTAAAAGTAAAGAAAGCGACAGTCGCACTTTATTCCTGTAAGAAAGCCATAGGCATGAAATGGGAAATAAAACCTCGTATCACCTCGTATCGGTCATTAGACCGATACTCCTCTATGGAGTAGTAGTAGATGGACAGTGCTAGAGATAGCTATAAACAGCAATAAACTAGCCAAGGTGCAAAGAACTGCGTGTCTGTGCATCAGACTCCGTAAAACACCCTCAATAGCACTAGACATTCTCTTTCACCTTCTACCCCTTGATATTTTTGGCAAACAAATTGCAGCTAAATCAGCCATCCGTCTTAAAGCCATCCAACAGTGGTCAAATATAAAAACTGGCCACTCAAAAATTCTAAACGAACATACAAATAGTCCTGAAAACACCAATTACACCCTTACTAGGTTAAACTTTGACAAGAGTTTCCAGGTCACAATCCCAGACAGATCGTCATGAGAACCTGTGCAAAATTGCTAGATCCATTTTTATACCGATGGCTTCGAAACAAACCTGTGTCTTCTCCGACAGGCTAAATCTCAGCCTTTCCGTCTTCCTGATCACTGCAGCGGTTTACAGGCGGAACTCATGGTGATCAAAGAAGCTTTATCTTGGCTGATAAAGAATGCCAAGAATATTAGCTTCTTCTCGGACAGCCAAGCCAATCCCTGGAATCACTCCCAACACACTCAAAGACAACCCTAAAAAAGATATCAGAGCAGTTTAACATTTTCCTATGTTGGGTGCCTGGGCATTGTGACATTCCAGAGAACTGTTAGTCTGATGAACTCGCCAGACATGGGACTAAATTACCAGTCGTACTCGACACGGGTGCAATAAATATTCCTATCGCTACATGCAAAAGCTTACTAGCGCACCATGCTAACAGCAAATCAAATCTCAAATGGAGTCTTGACACATTGGGTCAGATAAACAAACAAATTTGGCCAACGCTGGATTTAAGAAGATCCAAGGGACTGATTTCGCTCAAAAGACCGCACATTAGCGCCACCATCCTGGTGGTGGTAAAAGAAAGGCTAGGCCTTCATTCAAACGACTTCTGTAGGAGCTGCATGGACGAAGAGGAAGAAACAATACTTCATCTCTTTTGTATCTGCCCGGCACTTTCAAACAAAAGGAAGCGATTTGAAAATGGAAGTGCGAAGTCTCCTCCGTTTCATTAATAGAATGAATGAGAATGGATGAAATCCACCTAACCATTCTAACACCCACATCTCTGTTAACTCTCCATTTATAAATTAACTTCTCGAAACACGTACGTGTTGTTTTCATTTCGATTTGCTGGTTTATTTGAAAGTATTTTCAGAAAACAAATCCAGCCACTGATGTGTACCATGTGTATGAGAACTATTTTGTTAAGCGCATTCTTCAAATACAAGAATTTAAAAAAATATATTTTCTTTCTTTAGGATCATGCTTGCCGATCTGAAGGCGTTGAACTGGCTAGAGAATTGGACTACAAATCGGCCGCAGCATGGGTTGGCCATCCTTATTTCGATGTCATCGATAACTCTACAGATTTCGACTCAAAAATGAATCGTGCTATTGAAGCTGTTTGCCAAAAGCTCGGCATCGAAATCGGCGATCGTCTTAAGACCTCCTCAAGGAAATTAAAATTGCTTGGTAAACTAAAACCATCTATACACCAGAGTTTGTTATTTACAAAGTCTATAAAATTTTAGTTGGAAGCCTGCCACCCGATTCCGAATTTCCACCGTTTCAAGACTTTGATGTCGTGCATCATTATTTACAATCCTCAGGGCCAAAAGTACAAGCTCGGCTACGCAAGCGTGGCCAGAAAAACCATTGGAGTTATATCCACACCATTCGCCGGCCGCATCTTCACGGACAGTCGGTTGAGGTGAAAACTCAACTAACCCATCGTGACTATATGAATTTGTTGGCGCAGCGTGACTATACTCATTTTACAATCTACAAGAAGCGCCGCTGCTTTCTAATCAACAATCAATACTTTCAATTGGACATCTACCGCGAGCCAAGCCATCCAAGGTTAGTAAACTCGATACTGGAAGAGAGGTATTTTAGTTTTTTTCTTATAACTAAAACTTCGTTTATATATAGATGCAAAGGTCTGGTCCTTTTGGAAACTTACTCATCGTTGTCCGGTGATGCTTTAAAGAATTGCCTGCCAAAATTCTTGAATATCGTCAAGGAGGTAACCGGTGATCCAGACTACTCCATGTTCAATCTGTCGCTAAAAGAGGATTGGAGTGTGACCAAGAAATTCTGTCATTCATTGCATGGTAAGGACAAGTGTAAGCATTACTTTGAAGATGACGATGTCGGTGATGATTGATGATGCTTTGTTGATAAGAAACAAACCAAATGATGCTTGTTTTGTTTATTTTTCTATTGAATTTTGTAAAATCTTGTAACAGTTGCTACTTAAGTTTATTTTTGGTTCTGTATTTTATTAGAAACATTTATTGTTTTAAACGAAAACAATGGCTTATTGTTTTGTGAATTATGTATATCTATTTTTTTTTATTTGTTCTTAGTCAATGAACTAGAATGTAAGAATCGCATGTGAAAGATACAAAATTTTAGTGCACGAAATGTATTTTTTTTTTGATACTAACCACATCATTTCATTCATATTCAACTTCTTTTACACAAACAGTTAGTTTTATGAATTCATAATGAAAAATATTAGAAATAGTAGAAGATTTGGAGTCTAGGGCGCCGCTTTGTAGTGGTTCTTTGGTGGATATATCATAAATTGTTTAGTATTTATCTTGCTCTTACGTATGTTTGTTTTGAATTCTAGGATCAATTATAATTTTGGGATAAATGTGCCTTCTTAAGTGAATACTTCTTGATCCTCAACTTGGTTGGGGATATCTTAAACAACTATTTAAAATTCAACAGCAGTTCTTATAGACATTTGAATATTTTCTCTGGACGATAAGGTAGTAGTTTTCAAACGTAGTCAGTCGCATTAGCGATAGTAGAAATAGTTGTGGTAGTTATTGTAAAATGTAATTGTTGTACTTAGAACAGAACACAATCCCCTGAAGTGGGCAAACCTACAACTTTAACGAGTTGCTTGACCTTAAACCATTTGCATTCCTTTTCAATTGTTCACCAACTTATATAGAACTTGGCTTGGAAAATGTGCCATATGACTCTGCAGCTCGATACTTACTTACTTAATTAAGTGGCACTACAGTCCGGAATGAACCTGGGCCTCAAAATGAATGAAAATTGTGCCTCTAGTGTTGGCTCGGCAGTTTTGTACAATCCTCGCAAGAATCAAATGCAGATCTGGTCATTGGGTATTTCAGGCTATCTGGAACAACCCATTCAGTTCCAAATCCACCTGACCCAAAAGCCTTCCGTCTATAAGAGTTTAATCGTGATGAGTTTGCTTCGCTTCTGGAGTGCTTGGTGACTTCTGCAATATCAACTTTAACCTTTGCAATAGTCTTGACGCTGAATTGTTACCAGCCAATCATCGTTGGTGATATGTAGAGCAAACACAATAAACTTGTCTTCACGATTTTCGTTGTAAACTGGTGATGAGTCTTCCGATGGGTTCCTGCTAAAGCAATCTGCATGAGCCATTGCTGTTACAGGACGATGAATCCATGATATGTCAAACTCTAGTAGTTTTTAGCGAAGTCTAGATACTCTTGGAGTCGTCTGCGTCTGCGATCGAAGAGCAACAGTCCGTCATGACTGAGAATGGCTTTCCCAGTAGATACATTCGGAATCTTTGGACACTTTCCACTACGGCCAATACTTCCAGTTCATAGCAATGAAACGTACATTCTGCTACGGTTGTTCGTCGATTATATTAGCTCATCTTTCCATCTTCCGTCCTAGGAAGATTTAAGTCCCACTGTGCTTGCGTCGCAGTGTAAATTGCTAATACTGGATCCTTCGTCAGACACTCTTGTTGAGCTGCTCTTCCACAATGGGCATCGGATACTTTTCCTTAACCGTCATAGTATTGAACGACGAAAATCGATGCACATCCGCAAAGTTCCATCTTTCTTCGGAACCATAACAATCGGAGATGTAAAGTTAGATGTTGATTCAAATTCAGTTCTAAGGCTGAAAATGTTATGCTTAACATTCAAAACCTTTTACGAGATTTCATGAAAGAATGCAGAAATTATTTGATCTGGAAGTGTGAAGGTTTTTTAAGTAATTTCTTCGTCTCGAAATACTGATGCGGAGAGAGTAACTGATTTGGCTGGTAATTTAAGTGATCAGATCAAAGAAAAGTTAGCAAGTTTTGAAGCTTATTCCATTGTCTGTGAGGAAAGTACGCACATTGGGGGGCATATCTCAGTTAGCTGTGTTTTTCGTGGCTTAAATCAGCGTCAGTTCTCTGATTTGTTAAAGGAATAAGGCAGCGAATATTCCGTTTTACGTTGGCTATCTTGCTTTTAAGTTCTCAAACGATTCTGGGACTTGAAAGAAGAAATATGTCAGTTTTTGATTACTAAAAACCATGACACCAGCATGTTTCGTGATCTAGAATGGTTGCAGGATTTAACTGTCATGATAGATATACCAAAACATTTATTTGACTTAAATTTAAAACTACAAGGAAAAGATCACATTTTTACGAACATGCGTGACCAAGTTAAAGCATTTAAATGCAAGCTAGCTCTTTGGGAAAATCAGTTGGGAAATGAGAATTTGACTGATGATTTGAGAATGTAAATACCCACTTTACTTGGAAATTTCTATGTTCATCACAAATTTCGCGCTTGGGTTTACTGCCACTTGGTTTTGAGAAAGACATACCGAACCGACTTTACTACAAAAATATGAAATTTATGAAAAAAAAAAATGTCTATTACGAGACAGTCCACGAAACTAAACACGATGTGAATAAGTTTACCGAAGTTTATACGATAACGGATATAAAGATGAATGTACAAACAGCCGCCCACTAAACTTCGCATTTATATGCAAAATCAAATGAGGCTAAAAGTAGGCTAAAAGAGGCACAACAGCAAATAAGCGCATACATATAAAGCAAGCTTGGGTTTGGAATGGAGAAATTGAAAACAATTGAATCGGTAAGTGGAAGAACATTACAAGCGCCAAAAAATAATGCTTTATGTATGTTGACCTACCAATCAGCCGGCTTGAAATTCATTGATCTATTCCTAGATTCGTCTTTAAATTTGAAAATTTTGTCCATTTTCGATCTGGGCCGTAGGCCATGATTCCACATTCCAAAAAGAACGTTGGGTAGGATCGTATATGCGACATTTTACTGAGATATGTTTCGGTGGTTGAAGCAGGACATGAGATTTTTTTCTAAATGGGACATGTGGAGTTTATATTTCAATCATAGCATTCTTTCAGACTTTCCAGACTTGGTTGATGGTTTGGTACATGCATACTTCAATACCAACACCTTCGTACATGAAGATTTCCGCTAGTAATCCAGCAGAAAAATTTGTCTTCATGTTCTTCAGATGCGTTTCCTCTTCTTTTTACCGGATATGTGTGGGTTTCTTGACCCATCACTTTATGCCGAATTAGCAACTACTGGAAATGCTTCCGAATTAATCTATAATTTGCTGTGAGTCTGTGACAATGCTGCTGTTGCTATTTCGTAGAAACTGTGTTCCTGCTGCCAGTTGTTTATCCTTTTGTAGGTACCTGACTACCTCAAAGTTTTACCTATGATTTTCCCAACAATTTTACATAGGAATTCGATTCTTGCTTATGAAAGGAAATATACTTCGTCTTGCTCTCTTCTATAACCAATCGTATTCTGTACTCGAAGATAGTGAAAGCACTTAATACTGTTCCTTCGTTCCCATTAGTCCCATTAAGAAGCTTTGACCTCGGTATTTGGGTGGTGTGTATAAATATTGATTTATTGGCTCCGAAACAATTGTAGTCTTCATCCAAGCAATTGTTGTTTCAAATTTCTTATTAAGTTTCTCTGCAAGGTCGGCTTTGAGTCGATGTCCAAATGTTTTCCTTAAGAGTTCCCTCAAGCGAGAACGTCTCTTTGTATGTATGTATATAATCTCATCCTTCTTGCCAAAAAAGGGATACGAAATGAACGATGGAATCTCTAGAAGGGTTACTTCTTACATTGAAGTGACAACATACATACATACCTAAGAATCGAATGATGATGAACGATGATTTTTCAAAGTCAGACCCGACCAAGAATTGCTTTAACCGCTTTGGTTCTTCTTTTATTTTTCAACGCTTAGAGTAGTACTGGGATTATCAGATTATCTATCGCCCTCAGTAGCTCTAGTACTTTGTCTGATCTCGCAATTGTGAAATTTTACTGAGCTCGGCTTGTGAGCTTGTGTACTAAAGGCTACTGGATTTCGATATTGGCTTAGCCTATATTATCTATCGCGTATATTAATTGTTATTTATACTTTTCAACTGGGTACTGTCTTTGTTTCATCCTTGTATATAAAGTCGCAGCTATTTCAACAGCTGTCGTTCTCAGCAGTCCTTTATAACCTGGATTCCAAACTGATCTCTTGCACACTATAATAAAAATATCCATATTCATTGATTTTATAGATTATTGGAAACAATGTACTGAATATTAATTGCTCAGATATATATATTTTATGGTATCATGAGAGGTTTTATAGGACACTCCGTTTGGTCCAGGTCAACATCCTTTTAATGTGTCATCTATTGTACTTTTTGCTATCGTTGTAACAAGATAGTTACCCATCTCATAGAGTGTGCTATTGAACCGCATTTTAGCAGCTATGGGGTTTTCACATGGAAATTTCTTTAAAATGCATTACGAAGTGGTTTTCATGAATGTGAAAGCTAGCCAATCATAGATGAATCATTGTCCAACGCGTTATCAAATTATCGGCGATAGATTTAAGTCACTTACTAAATCGTATGGCGTGAAGATTCGTCCAACTACATACCGCTGCTCCATATACATGGTTTATGTGCATTGCCGAATAGTTGTCTCGGTTTTTTCTGCAATCTTTTCAGATACAGGAACATTATCAACAGAGATTTGCAAAGTCTGTTTGTCAGATACGTCCCTCTCGTCCTCTCCAAAATAATATCCTTCACCTTAGAAAAGTAGATGTACACCACATGTCCATTTAAGAACTGCTAATTACACTCACATTCCCATTTCTTTATTTATCCACATTTTCAAAATGATCTGCAATGACATCTAATAATAAAAAATGAAAATTTAATTTACCAAAGAAGCATTCTAATACCAAATTCATAAGCTTTGTTACAATGCCTCATACAAGTCAGTCATTCATACTTCAGATGTTTATTTTTTTTTGTATCTCCTGCTGTGACCTATCTCTAGAGTTTTATTTTTTTTTTTAAATAAATTTTGATTGAGGATATGCTTAAAGTTGAATGTGATTAGTTTCAATTGCTCTTTTATATGTTTCAGTTGGTTCAAGATGATTATGAGCTCAACAAGATGTTGGAAAATAACGAGTAGGTTCCATCGACTTGAGTTCGGCGTATTTCACTGCCGTGTTTTCGCAAATGATATGTCTTTAGCGATTAGAAGCTTAAGAATCCGTCGGTTGTTGTCTTTTAAGTACAATTCCTGTCATGAATTTATTTCAACAGAAACGAAGAAAAAACATTTCATTTAGTATCCATCGTACACTTTTACTAGATGGGGTTCCTATCTATTCATTCAAACTATCAGGGCTGTAAATAGGGTCTTTTATTAGGGACTAAACTTATTTTTTTAAATAAAATGCTACTTGAGATATCTAAAAAATGGACTTGAATTGCTATGAAAACATTTATGAATGGAATTCGACTTCGTTCATTTATCCACCACGGGAACGTATCTATACGTTGAACACAATTTTCGATGCCTCGGCCGCATATAACGACCGCTATTTCTCGTTTAATTATGGCGCTGACCTCCTCTAACGTTGTCGACTTGTTGGTATAGACCAATGATTTAATGTAGCCCCATAAAAAAGAGGAGTTAAATCACACGATCTCGATGGTTCCGTTTCTTGAGATCACACGTTCACCGAACTAATACTTCAACGACTCGATTGTTACACCCGCTGTGTGGCTTGTGGCACCGTCTTGTTGGAACCACATATCACTGATGTCCAATTTATGCAGTTGCTCAATGAAATAATGTTCCAAAATGTCTCTGTACCATTTACCGTAACGTGACGGTCATTTTTATCGATGAAATGATGCCAAAGGCATGAAAACCGCACCAAACAGTGACGTTTTACGGATCAAGTATTAGGGTAACGCATATTTATTGACGAAACCGTTTAACCAAAAATGCGATTCATTGCCGAAGATGATTTTAGATGAAATTCTTGATTTTCTTCCATCATGTCTAGAGAGCCCGATTCGAGAACGCACATCGCTTCATATGATCAACTGACTTTAGTTCATGAGTCAGCTTGATCTTGTAGGGGTGTAGTTGGTTGAGGTCGGTTTCTACTTGTGCGGGCACTCGACGTCTGGCTGGTAATCAAAGACTCTGCGAGTAATTCTTCGTCTAATTTCTGAGGAGATGTTGTTGTCGGAGTTGATAGCGGAGCCAAGGTAGATAAAGTCCCGTACTACCTCACAGTTATCAATGGTGTCCAATTTGTCAATGTTGTGTGTCCTTTCATATTGACATTTACTGCTAAACCCATTTTTTCCGCTTGTTTCTCTATACAAGCAAAACGTGGCTTTGGTATCACGTTGAGACCTACCAATTATGTCAATATCGTCGGCGTATGCTAGTAGTTGCACCTTACAACGCTTCACATGCTTAGATTTTATTTCGCAGTAGAGATTGCTTTTATTGCAGCCTGACCATCAATGAAGATGGTAAGATCATCAGGTGGTATCGTCAAAATTGAGGTCGCTTTGGCTACTGCGAATATCTCAGCCTGGAAGACATTGCTGTACTCAAGTGCTGTTTAGCTTTAGAGTTTCGGAAAACACTCCAGTTCTAACGTCTAAGTCCATTTTTAAAACATCAGCATTGATCGGTGGCCAGGTCATTCGTCTCCCACTCCTCTCTATTTTGAAAGATGCATGAGGATGGTCTTTGAAAGCCGCAGCATGTAGTCGAGGATACAGCCGAGCCAATGTGTTTGGAATATGAGCGTATCCTCATGAGCTCATTTTTCACCAGTTGACCTGGCTGATTCTTAGTACACTTTTGGCTGCAGATTCTTGCTACAGGTATAGCAGAAGCAAATTGACTACGGCTTCCAGTCCCGCTGTTGGTGTTGTTCTCATTGCCCAGGTAGAACCCACACATCCATAGGACAATCCTGGGGTTCGGACCCCAGTTTTTTCAAATTTACATATATAGACAGCTATGGTGTCCTTTTTTATGCGTTCGCACACATTTAGCTTCCAGTTTCTAAACACCCAAATATGTTGCGCTATCGAATAGTTGGAGGGTAGTTCCCAAAATAAGTCTAGCTTTTCGTCTCTCGGTATCAGCGACCATCTACTGCTTTTCGTTAGAGATATGGCACATGATCGAAATAAGGTGATTCCTGCCCTTATACTATTCTCAAAGGAATGCAAACGTTTGGAGCAATTATGTCTTTTCCGAGTCATGTGCTTCATATGCCTTATTGGTAGGTAAATTATCGGAATAGTGTGGATCCCCAATGATTAGAAGGAACGGGGAATACCACCACGTTTGAATATCATGTGAACAGTTTCTCCATAGGTACCTGCATCAAAAGTTTGTTTAAGGAAGAAACTGGAAACAGTATGTTCATATCATTAGTCTAATTCTTCAACGAAAACAAATGGAATGGAATGGAGATGTCAAATAAAGGTTGGTCCTATGAAAACGCACGATGTTAATTGTAAATAAAACAAAAAGATTTCAGAAAATTATTTTAATATTTTTTATTGTGATAGACAGCCTTATCGAGGTATCCGTCGGAGCGGACAATTTTCCGAAACGCATACTTCGTTGGAGGTTAAAATTCCATTCGAGGTATGTGTCATCGGAAAAAAAAACCTTCCCATATGCGACGGGTTCACTTCACTACAATTCGTAAATAAATTCCGCGAAGAATTTGTGTCGGAGGAAATCAACGAAAACAAAGGCATCTGTTCGGTTTTTCCCTAATGCGGCGCATTTATAGATATAAATTTGTGCTTATGCGGTTTGCAAGTCTTGCATTTTCGATTTAGGCTGGTAGATCTAATCATTTAAGTCAGCATCCGTCAGTTGGACATCATCATCTGTTGAACCGAGTAATCACATTATTTGTGTCAAACATCGCCACACAAATAAATAGAGAAGCTAGTTTTGCCTAATATTATTTTTTTAAGTATGTAATCACATTCAGCTTCAATCATATTGCTTTGACCTCTCATCTAAGTCGGTTTGGATATGGATTTTCCTAAATTACATTTTCATTGGCACACAACTTAAAGTAAACAAATATTTTTGTTATAAACTTTTTTTCTACTTTCAAAATTTCGCAAAAAAACAATTCGAATCCAAAAAAACATTTTCTTTTATTATGTTTATTTTATTTATAGACCAAGGCACCGCTTACATAAAATCTAAAACAAATGGAGTATCGAATACGCAATTGATTGTTAACGGTCATGCAAAGGGTTAGTTTAATTATTAATTAGTAATTTTATTATTATTATTATTATTATAATCATCCGTAGAGAATTTCTTTAGTGAAAAACACACTGAGAAAAAATTACAGAAGACCACCATCATAGCTTAGTAGTTTCTCTTTGAAGAAAATAAAAGAAAACATTTCGCAGCAATGTAGAAGAAACAAAAACCGATTATAATTTTTGGCTGATTTTTTTTTTTTTTTTTTAAATTTATGAATAATTGTAAGAATGATGAGTAACAAAAAACAAAATAAATTCTAAATCTGATCCTAGAGAGTATGCTAATTAAATTTTTATAAATAAATTCACACTGTACTTAGGTTGCTCGCCGTAGAAGAAAACATGTTTTCTCTTATTGTGAATGCTTTCTCGAAATCTTTGTTTTCCCAACTTAGTCCTAACTTTATCTCAGTACTTAAATATAAAATCTTAACAACACTTGTGTTTCACAGTCAAAAAGGATAAATGATGTTATTTCGACATATTTTTCATGTATTAATTATGATTGTGTTGCTTATCGTGTATCTATGAAATTTCTTAGTCAAATATTTTTTAATTGTTAAGCTTTAAATTTTAAATTAAATCAATATAACATTAACAAATGAAACTTCATATGTAAAAAGAATGAAAAAAAAAAAAAAACAAAATAGAATACGAAAATGATTTTATTTTCTTTTTATTTTTTAAATATGATTTGCTACCAAAGAGAGAAGGAAACATTTCAGCAACCATATTAAATTATTTTAATATAATTTAAGGGCTAGTTATTATTAGAACTAGCAAACACTGTAGGTGATACAACATGAACTTAATTGTTAACACTAAAAAGAGCAAAACAAAAAATATACGTGTTAGAACAGTAATGAACTCTAAAAACAAAAATGGTTTTGGTTTTATTGGCAACAAAAATGCAATTGAATTTAAGGACCTGGAATGATTGATGGTTTGCATAAAGTTGGTAAGTTACAAATTGCTTTTTCCTCTTCCAGTGAAACATCTTTATGGAAGTATTTTGTAATATTTGTGAAGTGACCATAAAGGGGAAACTATCCCGGTTTTGTTATTGCTGCACAAGTACGTTTTACGTTTTTAACTTTCTCTTACAAAGAGAAAGATATTGTTTTCGTGAAAATTTTCGACCTCGAGATTTTGATTGATTCTAACATTACGATGATAGCGGAGCCTAAAAAAGTGGTTTTTGGAATTCCGTCCGTCGGTCCGTCTGTCCGTGACGGTCTCCCCAGCCTAAACGGCTTGACCGATTTTCTTCAAACTTCGTATCCAAGCTTGGTTTGGTCATAATTCTAGGCCATTTTTTTTTGTTTGCTTTTAGCCATGTTAAAACTGGTACCTGCCATATAAAAATTAAACATAACCTCAATTTTCTCGAAAACGGCTCTAACGATTTTGATTAAACTTTATAAACCATATTAGTTCCAACAAAACTGCATACCCAGTTTTTTCGACAAAATCTATATAACGGATTTTGTCATTTAGGCCATATAAAGAAAATTGTTAATATCTCGCAAACTATTGTGTCAAATTGAATGAAATTTAATACATATACTACTTTTACAGCTTGAAGCAATTCCACATAATTAGTTTTAGCCCAACTATTACTAAACGGAATTTTCAGTTTTGGCCAAAAACGAAAAATCATTATTTTTCACATTGACATCGATTCCTTCAAATTTTGGAGTTAAAATTCGTATAAATACATTTCGACATTATTTATATCATTTTAGCATCAATAATCAAAATGCTTATGATTAGATCTAACGCCCAACTTGCTGTGAAAGAGAAAGTTGCGTACGACCCAGTCGTGCACCCACCACTCGTTTTTAATGGATTTACTATATTTTTAATACACTATCCCATAGGGGTATATACGTTTTTTAACTTTCATTTTTAAATAACTTTTATGCCCGATTTCACAGTGGAAGCTTAAGTCGCAGCTTAGTTAAGTAAAACGTAGATTTTTAGTTTGGGCTTAAGTTTTTTTGGGTTTCACAGTCCTTTAAAAAGTTTGGGTTTGCCAAGCCAATCATAACAAGGTGATTGTGAATAGATTTAGGGTAATTAACTACTTTGAATGGAATGGAGATGTCAAATAAAGGTTGGTCCTATGAAAACGCACGATGTTAATTGTAAATAAAACAAAAAGATTTCAGAAAATTATTTTAATATTTTTTATTGTGATAGACAGCCTTATCGAGGTATCCGTCGGAGCGGACAATTTTCCGAAACGCATACTTCGTTGGAGGTTAAAATTCCATTCGAGGTATGTGTCATCGGAAAAAAAAACCTTCCCATATGCGACGGGTTCACTTCACTACAATTCGTAAATAAATTCCGCGAAGAATTTGTGTCGGAGGAAATCGGAGAAAAAATGGCACTTAACTGTCAAAAATCGCATGAAAAATGCACCTCAACGCAATTCGCCGGGGTGCGTTACAAAATGTCGGAGAAATATTCCGAACAGCTTTTGGGAGGAATACTTCGAAGCAAAAATCCTCCGAATCGTACGAAATCGGAGAATTTTCTTCTCCGACGGATACCTCAATATGACTATTTCGTGTGAAACAAAATATCGGCCAAATGCTCGCCACGTCTTTGGTGGCATACCTCTATCCGTTGGTCCATATTTTCAATGACTCTGAGACATAAATGAGGTTCAATATCGTGCCGAATTATCTCATCCTTTAGCTCTTGAATTGTTCTTGGCTTATTGGCGTACACTCTTTCTTTTATATACTCCCAAAGAAAGAAGTCCAACGTTGTCAAATCACATGATCGTTGCGGGCAATTAACATCGCCACGACGTGATATAACACGGCCATTGAATTTCTCGCGCAAAAGAGCGAGTTTCGTTGGCTGTGTGGCAAGTGGGACCCTCCTGTTGGAAGCACATATCGTTCAGGTCCATATCCTTAATTTCTGTCCACAAGAAGTCGGATATTCAGCCCTATCGAGGTATCCGTCGGAGCGGACAATTTTCCGCAACGCATACTTCGTTGGAGGTTAAAATTCCATTCGAGGTATGTGTCATCGGAAAAAAAAATCTTCCCAAATGCGACGGGTTCACTTCACTACAATTCGTAAATAAATTCCGCGAAGAATTTGTGTCGGAGGAAATCGGAGAAAAAATGGCACTTAGCTGTCAAAAATCGCATGAAAAATATACCTCAACGCAATTCGCCGGGGTGCGTTACAAAATGTCGGAGAAATATTCCGAACAGCTTTTCGGAGGAATACCTCGAAGCAAAAATTCTCCGAATCGTACGAAATCGGAGAATTTTCCGCTCCGACGGATACCTCGATAGGGCCGATTATCTCGCGATAGCGAACACCATTCACGGTAACTGCTTGGACGACTTCATATTCGAAGAAGTACGGCCCGATGTCGCCACCAGCCCATCAACAGCACTAAAACAGTCACTTATTGTGAATGCATCGGCTTTTCGATGCTTCGACGCTGAAAATGATTTTCTTTGCATAGTCAGCATTAACGTCTATCTGTTCAACCAACCATTCGGTGTATTGACGATGCTATAAATTGTCAGTAGACTTCAGCTCTTGAGTCAATTGAACCTTGTAAGCGTGTAAATTCAAAATTCGCATCAGTGATGTTTGTGAGATGTTCAATTGTTGGGCACGACGACGAGTCGAGGTTGACGGCTCTTCTGATACACTATCGCGAACACCAGCAATATTTTCCGCAAAACTGGGCGAGCATTCACAGGTGTTTAAGCATTTCCTCGGTTTGCTGAAATTAGCTCACAATTCTTCCGATTATGAACACATTTGGTCGATTATGCTGTGTCCGAAGTGCACGAAATGCATTTTGATTTGAAAGACCATTTTCGTAAGAGGCTTTAACAATCTTAACGTACTGCTTAATTTTGTATCTCTCCATGGTTGAATTTGTCAAACACTGAAACAAAGAAATGTCAAATTAAGTTGGGCAACAAAATTGACGTTAAGGTGTGACTCACAATTAACAGCGTTCATTATGGTTGGACCACCCTTTAGTTCTACACAATCCTCTTAAGAATCAGATTTATAAAGTCACATGCAGTCTCTTTTGGTATCGGTTTTTAGTGTGTCGGTAAGGTCGATTCCGACCCGGATGGAGAAGCGAGAATTCGCCATTGTCATCCTGCACAGACGGGCGAGTTTGGGTGGCATACCAAAACTAGACATGATTTTGAATACGGTGAATAGGTGGTGGGTATTGATTTGGACTTCTTGACTTCTTTTCCAGGATCTGCCGAAGTTTGAAGATTTGATCAATTGTGGACTTTTCTGGCCCAAATCCACACTGATAACGAACTGATCAGGTTTTTGGTAAATTGTTTGAGGCGTTCAAATATTACCGCAGATACAAT
This sequence comes from Rhingia campestris, assembly GCA_932526625.1. Taxonomy (NCBI): domain Eukaryota; kingdom Metazoa; phylum Arthropoda; class Insecta; order Diptera; family Syrphidae; genus Rhingia; species Rhingia campestris. The sequence continues at coordinate 43,628,269 of OW052185.1, forward strand.
GTTTTAGTCGATGTTGAGGAGACTTAAGTTGGTGCAGCTCAGATGGTCTCCTTTTTTGTGGATCGGGCAAACAATGCCGAGGTTCCATTCCTCAGGCATACTTTCATCCAACCAAATTTGGCTTATGAGTTGGTGAATGTCAAGGCTTTTAAGGCTTGAGCTAAGATATGCTATCCTCACTTCACTTAGGTCGGTTGTTTGGTAGTTTTCGTTGTCGTAGCTAATACCCCCGTATTAATAAACGCTGATTTACTAATCAGTGACTAACTTTTGACATTTGCACGAGTTTTTCTTATGGGTAAAACTGTCAAGTTAGCCATTGATTAGCTAAGCAGCGTTTATTAATACGGGGGTGAATGTTTTGTTCTGCCTGACATCGGAATATTGTTCGTCATCGCAGTTTAAAAGTCTGCAGAAGTGGTTCTTCCATATCTTCAGCATGGACTATGTGTCAAACGATGTTGCCTTGTTCATTTCGACAGGATACTACTCGTGCCTAGTGTCCCTGGTTTTTACGTTTTTAAACTTGCGAACATCATTCCTCGCCAGGCACCTCTCTATACATCCTCGATCGCGCGCTTTTCTTGCTCTTTTTTCTTCTTTTTGAAAAGTCGATGTTCTTCCCTCCTTCTTAGCCTATAGAACTCAATGACAGTTCTCGTCTTCACAATCTGTATTGCTTGCTATTGGGCGCGAGATACATATCACATCAGTTGCGGCTGATCTAATTGCTTTTTAGCATCGTTGCCATTATTCTTTGACATTCGATGCTGGTGGTATGGTGTTAATTGAGATAATTAAAGGTTTTTCTACATAAAATTTGTTTACATTATTTTGGATTTGTTTTGGCGTGATGGATGCATTCTTACATTGGCTGCAACAAGGTAGTGGTCCGACTATATTTTAGCCCCTCGGAAAGTTCGGACATCCAAAATACTAGATGCGTGCCTCTTGTCTATCGCAATGTGATCAATTTGATTGACCGTTCGTTGATCTGGAGACCGCCATGTCCCCTTATGGATAACGTGGTGAGGAAACCGTGTCAATTAGCCTAAGTCCGTTGCTATACGTGTTGTCATGTAGGCTGTGTTTTCCGTCAATACTGCTAAAGATGCCTTCTCTTATTACATGGTTTCGTTAAGTTCGATCCGCCAGAATTTTGTACATTCACTGACCTCGTTGAGAGCATCTTGCAATTTTATACTCGTTTACTCTATAATTGTGGCAACTGCTAGAATAGCAGAATCGTCAGCTAAGGAATACCACGTGTAAATAGCAAGTATAAGAGTGGTACAAGGACGTTTCCTTGAGGTACATGTGACACTATTTCTTGGAATAAAAGAATAATCGTTTTCTAGTTTCAACCGAAATATTGTATTCTTTAGATCTCGGACCATTCTACAGGGAGAACTTGTCTTAATTTGTATTTAAGGTTTTTATGTCACACCTTATCAATAGCTTGCGACTTTGCGAGATAGCTAACTTTTCTTCGAATGCTTTCTAAATAACATCAGTAATTCGATGTACTTGGTTGATCGTCGAATGCTTAGGTACTTCCAAAACCGAATCGATGGTCAGGTAGAATGGGTTTTTGATCAATAATAACGTATAAGCGAACTATTACCCCAAAAAAATTGAAATTACAGTAAGAAGTGTAACGAAATGTTGTTGTTTGATCCTCCCACCTAAGTTCACCCTTATGACCTCCAACCACAGGCCTCGTTGAAGGCCAGTCCGGGCAAAAGTGGGAGGTTGTTCGAAAATGTGTTTGCAGCATCAGGCATGCTAGTCGTGCTCCGTCCTAAGCTCGTCGGAATGGTGGGATCTTGCTGCCAAATTAACGAAAAGTTACATTTTTTTTTCATGCCTCTCTCGTGGTGGTAGGGAGAGTTTTTTTTGCTTTGAGAAGGAAGCCCGAAATTGTCTCTCCTAGATTCTTAGGAACCGTTTGGCAAACGTTGGGTATCTGAAGGGGGAGGACCAGATGTTGGTGTCTCTTCGAGTGAACCCTCCCCTATAGGGGTTCGCGAAAAGTCGCGAATTCATTGATTTATTTTGGGGTCCATTATTAAAGAACGATCCCTTTTTTTTTTTTTCTTTTTAATTATTTTGGTGTCCGGCAAACCATCTAATTTTACGGTTAAAAAAATATTTTAACTGCTTACCGATAGTTATTGCTTCAAACCTTGTTCAGGGATAGCGGGTCCGGAGATGTGCACACTTCCTTTCCTTCTATGTTGAATGTCATTGATACTAAAAAAGGGGGCTGCAGTTTTCTTCTACGCAGGAACAGTTGTCCTGTTCGTCCGCTTCCTATTTTTTTCTTGAGTATAGAGTGGTCTACTTGGGCCTTTCGCTTATTTTTCACCTTTTTTATCACTTTTATCTGTTTTTTTTTTTTTTTTTTTTGTTAAGGCTACCGCTTGGATCGCAAGTCCCGAACTGAGTGACCGCTTGTCCATTCCAAATTTTTCCCAGACCCCAAAATCCCGTAGGCAAAAGGGTACGGTAGAAAGGCAGTTCACGTCATTCAAACTCTTCTAACTACTACCTATTGCCTCCCCTCTACCGTATACCGTATTTAGGTTCACTGTATTGAGCGAATCGGTCATAGGTTATCTTCGCTCTCCCTCATAGTCGAGTGCCCTTTCATGATCGTACAATAGTCAGTGCACCAACCCTACTTTTCCCTGTTATTAGGTGCACGAACCACCACGTACGCAGTATGCAACTTGTTGGTTGCAACACTACAAGATGCAACAATAGGGAAACAACAATTAAGCGGACACAAACCAAAAAAAAGGTTTCCCACAGAAGCTTAATTTCATTCGGTGATTTTGAACCAATAATAAGTTCTACGAATTTCCAATGTCATGGTATGTATTCTAATCGAATTTCCGCATTTATGATGTATAGCAACAAACTTAATACTTTTCGAGTCAACATTTTGAGAAGTTCTCCCGTAAATAGGTATTTTATCGAATTTGATAGCAAGTTACTCAAACGATTCGAATACAATTTGCGAGCTTTTCTTTTTTTGTCGAAAAAAATCTTATATTTGCTTGATATTACTACAGCTCACTATTTTGCTTTGTTGAGGAAGTATTATTATACTGCTTGTTGGACGGTATCGATAAAGGTGTCAACCTCGACTTCGAGTTCCAATATTATTCTTAACGAAACACTGTAACGTAGTAAAACTCCTCCTGGTAACCAAGGATGGACAGACCCGCCCACCTACAGTCACCCATGTGACCTCACAGCCACAGGCATCACCAGAGGCCAGTCCGCGCAAAGTGGGAGGGTGTTCGACCAATAAGCAGCGGTAGGCATGCTAGCGGAGCTCCGTCCACAGCTCGTCGGAATGGGGGGGATCTTGCTACCTATTGCCGAACTGCGTTACCTGATATCTCATGCCTTCATCTCGAGGTGGTGTTTGAGTTTGAAACGAACTTTGACCCGAGAATGTATCCCTATCCGATTACAGAAACCCTTTTATTTGAAAGCTGGAAGTTAAAAGGGGGAGAGAACTAGATGGGGATGTTCTCTCCTGGTGAACCCACCCCTTAGCCAGAAACAAAGGTTCCTGGCGCCATGGTAGCTACTGTCACACTTTTATAGTAACTACCCCTTACGCGCTATGAGACTTCATATCCCCCTGGTTGGTCGCTGCCCTTATCCCTACATCACCACCGTCATAACTGTTGTCTAGCACCACATGGTCTTATGACCCGAATCAAAAGATATATTTAAAAATGTGTGTACGGACATATTTCAAAGTTTTTAATTATCAATTTTTAATTCTAAGGGGAGGGGACTGAGATCTTTATACAACTAATAAATATATATCTTAAGTTAAAGGGCTTTTCGATTTCCAAAAAAAAATGTTATGTAATACTTGAGATACAATAAATTTTTTTTTTTTTTGTATCTTTTGTTTCTCTTACTTTAATTTACTATTATTTTAACCCAAACTCAATATTGGCATATATAGGCATATAAATTCTGCACTCACCGATACTTTTTTTTGTTTTGTTACTTTTATGTTTTGTTTAACCCTCTTACACTTGTGGATTCCGGAGATGTGCACACGTCCGGTTGATGGGGAAACCTTTGTTTAATCTGTTAAAAGAATATATATATGCTTATATTTTATGTTGGGTTGTATATATAGTTTTTGTAACATTTATTTAGTACTTATCTTTTCTATATAGTTTTTTTTTTTTTTTTTGTTTTTGGAAATCCTATCTCCTTTAAGTTTTCCTTAATTATTAATTTATTATTTTTTTTTCTAGGAAGGGTAGGGGGTAGGTGGAGGATAGGGTTTTCCGCTTCGTCGCCAATTCTGTCTCACGGCTATTTGGGACAGTTTCTTCAGACGATTCCTTCTTTTTCAGATTAGTTGCTTCTTTGGGGTTTTCCTTGGGGGGGATATGCGCGTCTTTTGACCCGCTGTGCACCCCTGGTGGGGGACGGTGTTCCCTTTTGGGTTGCGGTGGTTGCACTGTTGTATGGCGTGTGTGTCACTTGGTGGCGTTTCTGTCCTTCGTCGAGACGGTTTGTGGCACTTTTGTAGGCGTTTGGGTCACTTCGTGGCGTTTTCGCACTCGTCGAGACGGTTTGTGGCCCTTTTGTAGGCGTTTTGGGTCACTTCGTGGCGTTTTCGCACTCGTCGAGACGTTTTGTGGCACTTTTCTGGGGAAATTTTATTTTCGTTTCCTTTGGGTTTTTTTTTTTATTTTTTTTTGCTGGTACACCTTTGTACTTTTAATTCTTAATTTTCACTTTTTTTTTTCTCTCTGGCGGACGTTTGCTTTGTTTAGTCTCGGAACTCTGACTGACCGCCGACCGGTGTTCAGGATAGTGCTTTTTCGTATTTTTCCTCGGTCGTATGGTGCGTCTCACTCACACCCTCGAATGCTCGCGTACTTCCTTTGTTTGACCGGAAGGTACCGTATTTCCATTCCTTTGTTCGGAACTGGTACGGCAACTTCCGTCTCGCTCCAGTGGAAGTACGCCTCTCGTTTTCTCATTCACTTTTTTTTTCCTCGTCTCTCTGGAAGAAAAGTTGCAGCCGCACGAATTTCTCGCATGCTATTGCGTTTGGAGGGGAGATGGGGGTTATTGGAACTGATTTACGGGTGGGATGGTTAGGAGATTGGGGTAGAACCGACGAAAACATTTATAATTATTTATTTGGGACTAGTCCGTTTCCAACAACACCCAGTCGAATATTATTTATCGTTTGTGAGATGCAGTTGGATGTGCATACCATAATCAACCTACTCTTTGAACTACGAATGCTGCTCTGGTTCTTCGTGTTTCTTTTACATCACCAGTTTACACACTATATAAACATTCCAAATAAAACCATATTGCATTTTTTTTTTTCTTATAAATAAAAAACAAAAATTCGTGTATTTCAATACAAACAAACAAACAAAAGACCGTTCCAAAATTACACATTCAAATGTAAAGTTGTTAACAATTAGTTGGTTTCTTCGTGTTTGTGTGTAACGAACACAAAAACATTTTCTATTATGATATTGCTTGTGGATTGAGTTTTTGAACGAAACCATTTAACTGGTCCGGATGGCTTTTGAGTGAATTTTGGATAACGAAACGTTTTATATAAAATTCGGCTTAGCTTACACACAAAAATTGTCTATTTAATTTTATTTATTCTATTAATTAATCTATCGACTGACCAATGCACTCGTACGATTAGCAAATAGCCGATAATAATCGCGGGGAAAGACACAAACGTGGACAGAGCTTCGTAGATAAATCGGGGAGCGAATATCTTCCACACCATCAAGTGGCGACAATGTATCGTGCACGCCATCATTGCGCAAAATATCTGAAAGCAGAAAACGAATAATCAATGTAGGCAGAGGATATATAAAATTCAAATTACCTTAACTCCTTGCAGCATAAAGAACTGTGTGGCCAATTTGAAAAGGGTACCAAGGTATACGCTTTCATTCTCGAAGAGTATAAGTTCGCCTCGAGTCATGTCGAATCCGACATTCAGTTGGGAGATTTCACTGTTCGACTTGATTTGACTGGTTAACCGTGGATCGATCTCTTTGGGTTTCTCCTTACAGTTAGAGCGTATCAGTGTTGGAAAGAGGGCAAAAATAGAGAAAGTCTCTGAGCTCAACAGTCCGTACATTGTCATAAAGAAGATTTGACCACAGAATGTGTTTAAAATAACAAGCACGCCAGAAATAAAATTCGAATTGCCGATGTACGCCGTTCGGCCGACGAATGCTGCTCTCCAGTCTATCTGAGACAACGTAGTCTGGTGAGAGGTGGCAAAGAAACAGAAGTTCGACAGCAGGAACCATCCCACTATGGCAGTGAATGTCGGCTGGATGCAGGTTTCTAGAAAGACACGTCAATACGAGAGAAATTGTATTAAGCAATTGTAATCCTTACCAAAACTAGTGGCAGTGCGATAACGTAAAATCGAATGGACGACCAGAAGGACAGCACCTATTGCTATACAAATGACGAGACCAATTGTTGACTTTGGTTCCAGCAAGACAATGAGCACCATGGCCAGAAACACTCCAAATGATATAATAATCGATGAGTAGACCGTCGCCAGACCGTAGACAACGGGAATCTCATAATTCTTATCACTTTCCTCGCCGTCGTACTGTTGCTTCATTTTCTTAAAGATCTCAGGAACGACTCCCTCGTGGGTCCTCACTGAAATCATCGTACTCTTTGGCGGCAGCACATACGTCATCAGCGGCGAGAATGACACGACTGCGATCTGCAACAACAGCAGAGCGTAGATCATTAGAGCCATCGAATCGATGTGACTCCTTTTGATGTTTTTGGCGGCACTGTTGGTCAGGAGAATATGTCCACCGGCGCATATCGACGCAATAGTCGGACCATACCTTGCTAGTAGGACATTTATCGACGAGCCGGTCAAATTTCCACATGATCGTAGATACAATCGAGTCAGCGTGGTGTAAAGAACCACAACCACAACCGAGAGTAGGTACGTTTTGGCATTCGATGGTCGCTTAAACGAGAAGCCCGAGTTATTTGAGAAATCTCCGCAGTCGCCCTGTTCTTCGCGACAGCGAAACAGTGTGTAAGCCGACCGCAATAACACAATAGCCAGTATCCCTGTCAGCATTAATTTAAACGCGGTCGATTTGACGAACACTCCCACTCGGAATCTTGTCTTAAAGTCTACTTTGAGACTAAGCTGCAGGATCTCATAGATCAGCAGCATAATTACGGCAGTGAGGAGGTATGAGATAATTTTCGGCTCCTGAATGATGAAACTATTCGAGAAGAACACCGAGATGAGAATGAAGAAAATGCAACGTGTGGTCATATTGCCGAATCGCTTTACCCCGCTCCAGTTGGTGGCTATGGCACCCCAATTCTTCAGCGTTAAAAAGACCAAAATCACAGTGCTCAAGATATTGGTGAAGAATATCACACCGTGCTCCTCGGTTTTGAAAGAGAAACTCTTGTAGTAACGATAACCAAATACACCGCTGGCGATATTCATCAGATATGTGTACAGCACCACTCTCATGGTGAATATCTTTGGGAAGTCCCCGGCACGCGAGTTGTTGATAAGCAGAAATGTGAAGAATATTGGCAAGAAGGTGATAAGTAGTCCCTGTGACATCTGGGTTGCGTCGAATTTCACCCAAATCTCGCGGCAAATACCGAGAATTTCACGCAAGTGTGAGTTTAGATCGACGATAAAGCTTTTGAACGCCGCTTCTGTGTAAATGGTCTTAACGCGGTGCGTTAGCATCAAGAATTTGCTTTCCATCGTGTCCATTTCTTCAAAGCTAAAGGTGCGCTTGTTCTCGAGAGCATAGTTGTAGAAGTACTTGTAGATTTGTTGGGCATTTTGCCATGCATGCAGCAGCAGGGCTTGGTATCTCGACATAAAAGGCACAGCAACATCAGGCACTATGTTAAAGTTGATGAGACCCAAATTCGAGTAGGGTATCGGTATGCCGAGAATTGTGGCTAACGTTGGAACGAGGTCAATCTGAAATTTAAAAAAAAAAGAGTTATTATACTGTAAAGGGGGTTTGAGTTGACCAATAAGAATAATCAATTGTAAGCAGAATAACGACTGTCGATGGTCGAAGCATACAATATTTGTCTATAGATGCAAAGCACCCATCCAGGATGGTGGATGTACATATTTTAGAGGGGCACACATCGAGTCTGGCTCTTTTCTCCTCGTAGATATATTCTAGCTTAGCTCCTTGCAGCATAAAGAACTGTGTGACCAATTTAAAGCAACTAACCAAGGAGAAGCAACATTAAACCCGTCGCACGGGAAAGAGCATCGATCCACAAGAAGCGAACAGAGGAAAATGTTTATATGAAAGAAGGGAAAACTGGTCACATAGAACATTCTATATGAAAATTCACTTCCGTACTCGTACAGTTGCAAAAGTGTTACTCGATCTTGACATTCACTGATCCGCTGGTCCATACGGTATATGTCCCATTGTTCTGAAGAGGTTCTTCTTCGTTAGTAACACGACTATGAATTTGTCCAGCTGGTAGCAAAGAAAACAAACTTTCTTTTTCCTCTTCAGTTACCGACCAATTGCAGTTACATCACTTCTTTCCAATGATAAATCATTAGCCTACTGATACTGATACTGATGTTTGATATTTCAAAGGCATTTCCCATGGCCCAACAGGTTGAAGGTTGTGCTTTGGGCCAACTACACACTCAGGAAAAAATATAATTGTGACGGAGAAATTAATAACATAAAATAAAAGAGGTCCAGCCGAACAACAAGCGAAAGCGATAAGCTGCTACATAACGGACATCCCATCACATATCCGGGATGGGCCGGGGAAAAAAGGGATGAAAAACTGTTACTTTTACTACGGTCCTTGTTATAGTGAACAAAAACACCGACCATTAGGATGTGGATTTGTTATTAGTGCCAGACTTAGGCAAGAAGTCTTATGTTTTCAAGTGATTAGCGAACGCATTGTAACAATCCGCAACAAGGCCAAATTCGCCAAACATTAGCCTTATATTATGCGCTCACGCTCGGATTTTAAAAAAATTGACAGGAGATGTTAACGCAACGATAGGAAAAGGGAACATATTTATCAATATTGTCGGAAAACAGAGCCTGATCACATTGTATCCAGTATTTTGGTTGTCCGATCATTCCAAGGGGCTAACATCGTATCGGAACACCAAGGTAAAAATGCGGATGTCAACCATGCCACAACAAATGCGAAACACTGTGAAAAAATTGAATGTAGAATGACTTCAATCGCAAGAGACCGCCAAGTCTTTTGTGAAACGCCATTAATTAACACCATACTACCAGCATTAGATCAGCCGCAACTGATGTGCTAGGTTTCTTGCGCCCAACAGTAAAAAAAACCCTTGGTTTGATGAAGGATAGTGACAGATGCTTGCTGCCAAGAAAAGAACGAGGCCTACAAGGTAAAGACGAGAGCTACCATTGCTCTATAGGCAAAGAAGGAGGGACGAACAAGCTCGCGATCGAATACATAGAAAGACACCACTCCTGAAAAACATGCTCAAGCCGCGAACAGAATCCTGATGAGATGAACAAGGAAAGATCGTAGTTGAGACACAGTCGATGCTGAGGATATGGAAGAACCACTTCGGCAGGCAGCTAAACGGCGATGACGAACAACATTCCGCTGTCATGCAGAATGAACCATTCAATATTGGCGACGATAGCGAAAACTACCAACCACCCGACCTAAGCGAAGCGAATTGATAGCAATGTCTAAACTCAAGCTTGATAAAGCAGCCGGAAATGACGGCCTTCCCGCTGAGCTTTAGAAAGCCGGCGGAGATGACTTGGTAAGTACCTTCCACCAACTCATAAGCCAAATCTGGTCAGATGAAAGTATGCCTGAAGAATGGAACAGTTTAACAAACACTTGATCGGCCCTTATCAAAGTGGTTTAAGGCCAGGTCCACAACTGATCAAATCTTCACACTACGGCAGATACCGAACAAAAAACCGAGAAGTATTAATCGATACCCACACCTATTCATCGATTTCAAAGCCGCATACGTCTAGTGTCTAGTTATGGTATACCTCCCAAATTTCTCCGTCTGTGCAGTATGACGATGGAGAATTCTCTCTGCTCCATCAAGGTCGGAGGCGACCTCACGGACACATTCGATACCAAAAAGGATTTAGTCAAGCAATCCACTGTCACGTGAATTCTTTAAACTGATTCTTGAGAGGTTTGCGCAAAACTCCTGAGCCAACACCAGAGACACAATACGCCGAAGATTTTGACATCATTGGTAGCACTCAATGTAATGTCATAGCCACGTTTGCTAGTATAGTGAAGGAAGTGGCAAAAATGGATTTAGCAAATAAATGAGGGAAATGCCAAGTATAGCTGTCATCACGAAAGGACACACAACATCGTCGAATTGGACAGAACTTCACCATTGACAGATATAACTTTGAGGTTGTGCGGGACTTTGTATACCTCGGCTCCGCTATTAACTCTGACAACAACATCTCGTCAGAAAAGAGAGATGTTGTTGTCAGAGTTATTACTCTTGCCAACCGCTGTTCCTTCCTTCGGGCTAAGAAGGGAATAATAAGAAAATATTATACAAAAACAACACCATGATCTTCTCAGTCCTGCTCTATTTCGCTAAAGCATGGACCGTCTCAAAAGCGGAATGAAGAAATCCCTGGTCGTTTCGAGAAAAAAATTCTTCGAAAAACCTTCGGACCCGTTTGCGGTGACAGGCTATAGAGACGAAGATTCAAACAAGAACTATGTGAGTTGTACAGCGACACATAGCCCCTTCTCCGCATTGGACTTTTAAGGTCGCAAGGACATGTAGAGCGAATGAACACCAATACTCCGGCTCACAGTCTTCGATTCCCAGCAAGACGTTATTACAAGTAGAAATCAACCGAACAGAAATCGAAGTGCGGAAGTGGAGGCAGTTAGCTAAAGACCGGGCTAATGGGTGAAGCATTTTGCTTGAGGCCTTGTTTAAAGCCGGACTGTAGCTGTACTGTAAGTAAAGTATTTGACATGGCTTGCAATCAAACGAAAATTTGTGCATTTGGAGTCGATGATAAACTTCTTTTCTTTCGAAAAAATTACCTCTCGCAACGGTCAATTCAAGTTATTTTAAAGTTTCAAGGCTACAACTTGTGTTTCAAGACTTTGTTTTATCTCCGTCTCTCCTTCTCAATTTTCGTAATGATTTCCTGTCTGCAACTCCTAATCCAATTAATTCTTTCGCTGATGACAGTATTCTTAGCTTTTTATATTTGTTTTCATGTTCGGACGAAACGACAAAATATGTTAAGCTCATTGACACCAATATTATATGGGTGATCCAGAGTGAAATTCAGGTTTCCAGTTACCGGAATCGGGGCGGCTCGAAACAAGAAGTTAACCATACTTAAAAAAAAACCGAGCAACTGGAGCCTGGCTACACAGTAGGAACGCAGGCTCTATGTGATATCGATGCCAACATATTTCGACAGCTGCAGTCGTCAGTAATTCGGGAAGAACACCTACAAACTAGAGAATAAGTCACTGGACCCATATAAATGCTGAAGAACAACAAAGCTACACCTTCCAATGGGTTAACAGAGGAACTCTTCAAATACAGATGTAATGCCTTGGAGGTAAACATGCACCAAAGTATCAACCAAGTTTGTATGGACGAAAGATGTCGATGACTGGAATATAAGTTCTATATGTTCCGTTGTTCCTAGCGCAGAAGAAAATCATATTTAACGGACTGGTTCATTCTGAAAAATACTTATCGGCACTAATTTTTACACTAAGCATACAACTGAAAGGAGCAACGAATTTCAAGTCGAGGCTCAACACGACGTATGATAGGATCTACCATCTGAAGCTCTATAGAGCGATCCCTGGATTCGAGATCCCGGATTACGACAGGAAAATGCGCTGTAGGGCAGTTTACGGCGATTGAACAACAGGCAAAACGCCGTGTTCTTGAAGTAAACGAGGACAGTCAAACTAAGTGCCCTCGAATGACACCAAAGGAGAAATCCGACGAAGATTTAACATTAGAAAACGATGCTTGACGAAGCAAATGGAGTCAAAAACTCATGACTAGGAGGTTCAAATAGTTTCTATACCGCATCCCATCAACACATACTTTACAGTGTCAAGTGCTGAAATAAGCACGAAAGCAAATATTACGCATTTTCGTACTAAAAATTCTTCATCGAATATTTGGTCCTATATGAGAGAAAAGAGTGACGAAAGGTGACTAGAAAATACAACAGCTAGCTGTTCCAAGATGTTGATGTAGACCAAAAGTTGAAAACACGTCGACGGCATTACCTTGACCACACTGGGCTTTTTGACAGTAATGCTCTAACAAAGGGAATCTTCAAATCCCATTCTCCGATTTCGATATTGCATGGAAGACTGGATATCGGGTTTAAGAATCAAGCGAGAGGAGTCGACTGGAAGCAGTGTCTCCAGCACCGAAAAGGTCAGGCAAAGACCCTTGTATTTTTGAGTATTTTTGAAGACTACCATTGAATATCATATTAAGATATCAGATACCTCAAAAGCTGGTCTTGAAAGAAACTGACCAGGGTGGTACGCTAATGTGAGATACCCCACAACACCAACTGCAGCAATTGAAATGACGACAGTAACAGGGTTTCTCTGATCTAACGGCTCTCTAAGTGCCCAGTCTTGCCAAGTCAAAGCATGAAACCATAATTAAACAAAAGTTGAATAGAAGGAACTTTTCCGGCTGGATTTTCATCAAAACTGTTGAGGAAAAGATTTGAGCAGAAGCTAATCTAAGCCAACAGAAGATAAACAAACATCTGCCGTCATTTAAAAATAAACTACTCTATGCCCTGATATTTATTAAAGAAAACTCACTAATTGATCCTAATTAAGTCATACACAACCAAAATCAGTTGAAACCGAAATTAAGCAGCATAAGCAAACTGTGGGTAGTTAATTGACGTATATAGGCTTACTTCATGCGTTATCGCGCTGAGCATGATCTACAAGATAGTAGAATACACGTTTATCGTTTTGTTTGCTCAGGGTTGCCGCACCAAAATCGACCCCAAAAACCACAAATCTGACAACAAATAGATAACATATCTCACCTGCTGAAGAGTACTGCTGTCTGATCCATAATCGTCTGTCACAAATTTTATCGTCTTAGTGTAGGCAAACAGCAAAGCGTTTATTTCATCATCAGATTCTCCGCCATGATCGCCAGAGATTGTCATGCCATGATCGCCCATAACAAGCAGCGTAGTTTCATTATCCATCCGTTGGATCACCGATCTACCAAGAGAAAACTAAATTAGTAGGTATCCCCAAACCAAACAAACACCAACACCTACCGTATAACCTCATCCATTTCGGTTAGCTTTCGCGACATCTCCTCGTGCAGAGGTCCATGCTTATGACCGCAGTGATCGACACCGAGGAAATGTGCCACCAACACCTCCCAGTCGTCTTTCTCCAGCTCTTTGGGTAAATGCTTACGTATTTTGTTATCCACAGTGTCTAAGTCGAATATATCAAAACTGGGATACGAGTATGATCGCATAAATCGCCGGGGATATAAATCTGTCCACGTGCTGTCCCCTAGGAAGACAACTCCCAGATTATTCTCAATCATCTGATCGATGATATTGTCCTCGTTGATTTCTGGTGATGCAAAGTTCGACCCGATATCGATAAACGTTGGCAGACTGCCCGTTGTAAGTCCTTTCAAACGTTGTAGCGTGGTTGTTGGCGGATCTGCACGGAATCGAAGTATGCGACTCCGCTCTGGTTCGGCCTGGAGTAGCTCGTTGAATATTGTTAACTTGTTCTCATATGGTAAGGGATCGGATAAGTTCGGCTTAAACACACCGAACTCATACTTTAAGGCATCGATGACTAGAATAATAACTTTTGATTTTGACGGAAGACACAGATTCGATGAGGCGTTCACATCTTTGAAGATCTCCTGAACTATTTCCTCACTTAAATAATAGTTCTGCAAATTGAAAGCTATTTAGGAATTGGAAATACTCGGCCGGAATATATATCGCTACCAGACTATGTCGTCAGGGACGTAATCGTTATCTCGGAGTAGAACTACGTCATCTGACGTCACACTACGGCAGTTATCATAACCAATCAATCGCTTACCTCATCTGGATTGTTCGACAGTCGCCTACACGTACTGACGTCTGTTTTTGAGACTCTGGACAGCAGGAATCCTCGTGAGAACAGAAAGACACCCGATCCAATAAGATACGCTATCCAGATCAGCACAAATAGATAATTCCATGCGAAATTCATTATGGACGAGCGCGATCTTAAATGAGAAGCAACCTGTATGCGCTCCTCTCACAATCGCGGATGAATTATAAATAAATAAAAGGAAATAATAATGAAATACTTTTCTGAGACTCAATCAAATGGGGTGTCGCATTTTGGGAGACACTCTGAAGTAAAAGAAAAACGAGATCAGGTTGAATTCTATGCACTTTGACGCGGCTATACTGTGTAGGACTAGGAAATACTATAAATAACTGAGTTGGAGAAGTTTAATTCGGCTTTTTGGTCACTTTATTTTAACATTTTTATGTTTTTCTTCCCAGATAGTCGTAGTGAAGAAAATTTACCACCGACAATCTTTTTTTTTCTCACACTGACGTTTATTTACAGCGCACGTTGACAGTTGGCTAGAGGTGGGCTGTTATAGTTGAGAAATTGTAGTAGAATTGTACATATTGAAGATGGGAAGTGTTGCCAAGGTTCTATTTATTAACATGTGAATGGCTTGGATTGCTTAAAAATGGGCTAGAAGAAAGGATGTGGTTCTGTTGGCATTTATTAGGAGTGTTGTGCGCGAAACACATGTGCAGTGTTTCTGGCGGTACGCAGTGCTCAGTGCAGCAAGGAAGACACTCGAGCAGAATTTTTGTTTGATATACATGCAGTGCATGTGCATATCACGTTGATGGTGATATTTATTTGATGTTTTCGATATGTTTCTACTTTGTATTTTTAAATGTGACGTCTTCTGGTTTGTAATAGGGGCATTCGTGAGTAATTTCGCCGCAAAGTAAAAGTTTTGGTTGACATAAAACAAAGGATCTCTTTCATTTTTGATACTTTTGTTTTGTTTTGGCGTTTATTTGCTAATTGCGGAATAAACGTCATTAAATAATGATGTCAAACATCTTAAAATGAAGTATTTTTTTCTTTTGAATTGTGGTGGTCATGATTTTTGCAGTGGATTTGGAAAAAGAGACAACTTGCAGGACTGCAACGCTTGCAGATTTTACATGTGTTCACTCCCATTGAAAACAGTAGGTTCTATATTTTCTGCAAAGAGAATTCTGCATGAGTGCTTCAGGCATTATACACTTTTAGATTCCTCAAAGATTTTTCACAACTAGTCTTTTTACATGTAGGCCTATAGGAGAGTGTCCTGTGAGGACACCGATTATTGTGCTGATGTATGATCTGTTTAGCATTAAGCAGATGGATAGGAGAGTGTCCTGTGAGGACACCGATTATTGTGCTGATGTATGATCTGTTTAGCATTTAGCAGATGGAACGCTTCTGGTAAAAGCTAGGCCAGAGTTGCTTATATATTTGGCACGTTGTGCAATTTATCCATCTGGGGTTTGCTTTCTTGATCGCATCTTGCTTAATCAGTAATTTACAAGTAGCAAGGGGCATACCTAACATGTCCACTGGTGTTAGAATGTCAAGAGACAGAGAGAAGGGAAGATTGCACCGAAAATATACTGAGAATCCATTTCAAACTGAATTTTCGGTATGGTTATGAACTTTTTACTTCCAAACAATTTCATTTTAGCAAAAATGAATGTCGTTAAGAACATGTAACCGGCAAAAACGAGGCAAATAGATTTTATGTGAGAGAAGCAAAGAATACACTAAAAACCCACGGGAATTCATTTCTAACAGAATTCTTGGTATGGCGGGTTTGTATGAATCACTTCCAAACCATCATATTGCGAAAATATTTGGATTCACGGTAGTGGCTATGAACGTGTAGTTAAGAACGATAATAACAATAAATTGCCTTCATGATACATCCAAATTAACCAGAGAGGTCATTCCGTAACTTTGAAAACGATTATCAGACGGTAGTCGAGAGCAATCGTGAGCAATCGCTCAATAATCGTCTGTGATTTGACGATTATTGTTTTAAGTGAAGCAAATAAAGTGAAATCGCCGACAGCAAAAACGACAATTGATAGTAAGTGATGCAAGATGTACCGTCGAAATGTTATCGTCATACGATTATCACTTTACGGAATGATGGTCCAGCGAGGAAATTGCTTACTACTGGAATTAAACCTTATTCCGAGAATAAATGCTCGTATTTATAGGCGGGGTATAAGATTTATGAAACCCTAATGAGAAAGAAGTTAGTTGCCAATAATGTATCAACGTAATATCGATGAAATGTCTATGAAATAAATATTGGCTTACAACAGAGGTCGGCGAAGTCCCGATATTGTTTTACATTTATTCAAGTGGTCTTGTGTGTTCTCTCACATGTTATATCATTTGTGGTCTATATGCGTACAGATCCAGGTCCCGCAGCTAAGGTTATCAAAATACTCTTGCAGGGGGATTTCGATCACATAAAGGGATATTGCATGTGACTTCTTTAATCTGATTCTTGAGAGGATTGTGCAAAACTCCAAAGCCAACACCAGAGGCACAATTTTCCAAAAGTCGGTGCAACTACTAGCATACGCTGACGATATTGACATCATTGGTAGGACTCAACGTGATGTCATAGCCACGTTTGCTAGTATAGAGAAGGAAGCGGCGAAAATGGGTTTAGCAGTAAATGAGGGTAAGACTAAGTATATGCTGTCATCACGGAAGGACTCACAACATCGACGAATTGGATAGAACGTCACCATTGACAGATATAACTTTGAGGTAGCACGGGACTTTGTCTACCTCGGCTCCGCTATTAACTCTGACAACAACATCTCGTCAGAAATTAAACGAAGAATTACTCTTGCCAACCGCTGTTTCTTCGGGCTAAGAAGGCAATTTAGTAGTAAAGCCCTCACTCGAATTACTAAGGAGATCCTATATAAGACCCTGATCATCCCAGTCCTGCTCTACGGCGCTGAAGCATGGACCGTATCAAAAGCGGATGAAGAAATCCTTGGTAGATTCGAGAGGAAAATTCTTCGAAAAATCTTCGGTCCCGTTTGCGTTGACGGGCTATGGAGACGAAGATTCAACCAAGAACTATACGAGCTTTACAGCGACGTGCCCCTGGTCAAAAAACTCCACATTGGACGTTTAAGATGGCTACGACATGTAGAACGAATGGACAGCAATACTCCGGCTCGCAGAGTCTTCGATTCCCAGCCAGACGTCGGACGCAGTAGAGGAAGACCTCGACTTAAGTGGCGCGCACAAGTGGAAACCGACCTCAACCAACTTGGAGTGCGCAACTGGAGGCAGTTAGCTAAGGACCGGGCTAATTGGAGAGGCATGTTGGTTGAGGCCCAGGTTCATTCCGGACTGTAGCGCCACTTAAGTAAGTAAGTAAAGGGATATTGCGATGATTGGAAATTAAAAATCTGTTCGCAACCCTAACTTAGAGCTATTAGTGACACAAGAAAAAAAGGAGTGATGGGTGCATGACTGGGTCGTACTTAACTTCCCCTTTCACTGCTCAGATAAAATACCAAGCATGCGATAATTTGACCATTTTTATAGTTTGGCCATATTATAGAAAACATTAACATTTGTAAGAGAAAGTTAAAAAACTGGAAAATTTACCATCATGAAACACATGGTCACACATGAGAAAGGGCCTACACCAACATGTTTTCTACTGGGCCAACTCTCGTGATGATTTGGATTAGTCAGAGTACAAGAACAGCGCGAAAAGTACAAAATTGTGGCCTGGGTCCTAATGAGACGGTTGCGACTTTTCGCTGAGAAGAACCAGAATTTAGATTATTTTGAATTTAAAGACAGTTGACAGCTGCAATCAAATATTGCTTAATCGGCTCAAGACGTAATATAAGTATGACTAAAAAGAACAGGGTCTTATGAAGGTTCTCTTAAGTATTTAAAGTTAAGGTTTTATGTATTACTCGAGTGCCTTCTTAGTTCTAAGAAAAAACGATTGGCAGGAATTTTTATTTCGAGATATACCAGCTAAATACCATGAAGTTATAGCTGTCCATTCTTATTTACATCATCTACTTGGTATTCCCTTAATAACTACCAAACTAAAATGGGTTTACAAGGTAGCTAGATCTTGAAGATCTTCCCAATGGAGGTCTTTCTCTCCTATAAAACCACACTGGTTGATAAAATAGGCTTTGAGGTGTGTTGCGTGCAAAAAATATTTAGAAATTCTTACGTAGTGACAAAGTACGGACGGGAACAGAGCTTGGAGCTTGTAGTCAAAGAACGTTGAGAGGCTTTATACCTTCGTTATTTGAAACGTTCAGTGGGTCTTATTTCGTGTGTACAGGGCAGACGATTCTTATATTTCATCCCTCAGGCATATATTTACTGCAACGTAACAAGTTTTCTCCCGCGGCTTGATACAGCTCGCCGATAAGAACGTCATTTCTCGTCTTCAGTAATATTGCCATCCTCATCTCGATAATCTAGATTTCACGTCTCGTTTACTCGTTTCCTTTTCAACTTTTTAGAAATACAGGGCACCACTCCGTAACTTCCAAAACGATAAGCGTTGACGGTACTGAAGGAGACTTTCTTTGTATATAAAAATTACTTACAATATAAAAATTACACGCTACGTACCTAGCAAGTCTCCTACACTATCGTTAACAATAATCGTTGTTAAAGTTACGGAATGAGTACCTAGGCTTTTATCCGTTTTTACTAAGTATAGCACCGCAAATAAAAGGAATTTCTCTATGGTTAGTGAAAAGTTATCTCCCTCATCGATATACACCTTCGGGATGAGTTAACTTTTATTTTAAAGATTCGGCTGCACTCCTGTTCTGATAAATCCAAAGCCTTTTCTTTTCCTTATTTATTATAAAACGTGATTTTTAAAGCATTCTTACAAAACAATTTTATAAATTCTAACCAAATGATCATCACCACAACTGGCTAGCTCGAGCCCCCTGCTATTCGGCCTAAACTGCAATTTCTTCACAGTCAAGTGATGCGCATCCCTGAAAAGGGCGCCATAAATTATATTTTTGTTTACATTTAACACCAACCGACTCACCTCTTATCAATCGTGTGTAATTTCTTTAACTTCTCAGTGAACGTGTACAAATGAATTAGTCCAGTCTCAAGGCCAAGTGCCAATATATACCCGTCACCCTCACGTTTATCTGCAAATGCAACTGCCGTCACTGATTCGTTCTTCAATTCAAGCGTGTCCACTGCATGCCAGCTGCGTAGACTCGATTCGGTTGAGGTACCCCCCTTTGTCCAAATAATGACTTTACCATCTCGCGAGGATGTGACGAAATATTTGGAATCATGAGACCAATCGCACGACCATATAATACGAGTGTGGATTCCATTTGTTTTGTCAGTCGTTGCGGCCATTTCGAAGGAGGACGACTCGGAAGTGCTTTTGTTCTCGAAGATCGTCCACCGCCTGTCACGCGAGACTGAGAGTAGGTACTGGTTGTCGGGAGAGAATCGCATTTGAGTGACTGTCAACTGATGTGAGGGAAGCTTTTGTATTTGCTTCCATGTCGTTGTGTTCCTAGAGGATAGATAGATAGAAAGCATTTCAACAAATTGGGGAGACTTACCACAGGATAATCTGTGCATGGTCGCTATTTGTGGCTCGACATGAAGAAGCCACTAACTGACCATCTGGGGAGGCGGCTAGTGCGAAGATTTCAAATCCATGGCCGTACAACTTTTGGATCTCTGGCCAGAGAGTGTTTTGCATCAGAGTTTCCTCCTGAGGCGGTGTGCTCAGCATTACTGGGACAAAGTAGTTCTCTGGATACTCATCCTTTACCGACTTTTGTTGTGATGGTTCTTCGAGGGAGTAGACTGCCTTGTTTGAAAGACCAAGTGATGGAACTGAAGCTCCTTTTGGTAGATCTGAAAGAAAATTATAATTATTTGTACGGGATGATATCACTATTGGTTTACTCTCTAGGATAGCATTGCCTTCCTTGTCATCGGTTGTGTTGGTTATTCTTTGGAAGTTTTCGATGAAGTTTCCTGTCCCTTGGAACGTGCGAACAATCTTCTCCTCGGCGCCGCTGGCAAACTTGTATCGGGACAGAACAGCAATCGCTTGCATATCATAGCCATGTACTTGCGGACGAGCCAGTTCATGCCATGTTACTGTAGATTCATCTGAACGCACCCATGGAGCATGTAATCTTGTCGTTTGATCAGCCGAAACTGACAACAAGAAGGCACCTTGAGGTTCCCAACCAAGATCTCGCACCTCACCAAAGTGTCCGCCACATATAACATTTGGTGTCCAAATCGAATCATTCTCGCCCGATTGATTCCATATGTGAAAGCCACCTTGGAAGCCATGCCCGAGGATGGATCGCCCGTCGCTAGAGAACTTTCCGCCAAAGAATCCTAGGGAATTACCGCCAACACCTCCCACACGAACTTTTTCCATCCAAACCCCATCGTCGGTGGGTTGCCATATGACGATGGACTTATCGATGGAAGCAGAGAGCAATTGTATGCCCTTGTCGCTGCTATGCCAGTGAACAGCATATACCCAACCTTCGTGACCATATAGCACAGATTCTAAACTCACTGCAAACCAGCTGTTTGTGGCCACTTTGATAATCTTCTCTTCTACACGAATCTCTCCGTCGGCAATGTTTAAAATATCAACTTTATTCTCGTTCACCTGTTCCTCTGTCCTAGGAGAGATTCTCCACAGTCGTATGAAATTATCCTGCGATGAGCTGGCTAACAGAAGGTCTCCCTCTTCGGTGAGAACAAAATCCAACCCACGGATCCAATCTTCATGGCCGACCAACTGATGAATCCGCTCCATTGTACTGCTTCCAGTCACATTTGTCCACAAAGACACACTGTCGTCATCCGATGAGAATGCCAGCAACAACTGTTTCGTGTTGGGAAAAGTAGTCAATCGTACTGAGAAACAGAATCCAGTTCGAAGGAGAATCGTCTGATTACACTCGAATTGCGATATTTCAACATTTAGTGACCAAAGTTTGATAGTGGAGTCTGTCGACGCAGTTGCTATGGTAAGTTTGTCACTCACATAGATCCCATCGAGAAAATTAACTCCACTTTCGTGGCCTTTTAGAACGTTACTTTTTACAGCTTCGGGGTTGGATATGTCCCACAGGATTGCCAGTCCATCATCCGACCCGGAAAGAAACACGGTTTCTATTGCTCCAGGGGAACGTGCTATCCACTTGACGGTGGTAACGCGCTTAGTGTGTTGAACAAACGTTTGGGTAATCTTTGCGGATCCGTTTATCTAGAGAAGGATCATTTCAATTGAATCGCAGAGGACGGATATTTTTGAAATACTCACTTTCGGGTCGAATATTCCAATTGAATTGCATGCAGCGAAGACTATTAACCCATTGTTGCCCCAGTCAGCACTTTCGGGAGTTCGATTACACGCAACCGATGTGTAAAGGTTTTCAATTTTCATTTTTATTTCTATATAATACGCCGATAACTGAATTTGTTGTGAGATGTCGGTGTTGTTTGGTGATTTTTGTAAACGAAAACTTCACGTGGATGGTGAAATGTCAAAAACATATGATTGCTGATCGATTTGAGTGACATCTATTGAGAAATAGACGAAAAATGTAAAATGAAAGCATGCATTTAGGCGTAAAAAAATGTGGCTCAGCCATCATTGCCAGGTAAAGCTGGAAACGTGTAAGATATGTCATACCGAAGAAGCTGACCAGTTCAGAAGCAGAAGTATGTGGTAGATGGTAGTAGATGAAGTATTCGTTGGAAGTTAATGTCATAAGTAATCTAAAATTGGCGCACAGTGCTCTTAAAAGCTACTGGATTGTGTTTTGGGGAAAAAATAAATAAAAACTAACGATAGGTAGATAATGTACGTTTGGTAGATAATATAATATTTGGAACGACGGTATATGCAGTGGTTCTCGATTTTTGTACTCTTTGTTTGTTTTGGCTTTTATTTATTTTTTTTGTGGAATAACCTTCATAATCCAATGAAGCCAAACATCTTATTTTTCTTTTGTGTTGTGGTGCCCTTGACTTTTGCAGTCGATTTAGAAATAAAGACAACTTGCAGAACTGCAACGCTTACAGATTTTACGTGAGCTCACTCCCATTACAGTGCGTTCTATCTTTTCTGCACGTGTGTTTCACGCTTTTGCAAGAATTCTTATGCCTCGAATACATTAGCGAACGCATTATAACAATCCTCGTCAAGGCCAAGTTCGCCAACATAAGGGTTATGATCACGCTCTGACGCGAATAAATATGAAAAATATAAAATTGCAAAGGATTGTTTTAACTAGCTCCTGGGCAAAACTTATGAGCGACTACCGAAATACGATGGTAGGAAAAAAGGGACATTTTTAGCAGTATTATCGGAAAAAACAGCCTTTACGACCCACGTCTGTCAACGGAATAAGGGTAATTATGACTTCGCTGCGGAACGTAATGCCACTATAGCCAGCATATCCATAAGGGCGCATGGCGGTCTCCATATCAATGAACAGTCAATTGAAGTTGTTCACATTGCGAAAGACAGGAACGCATCCAGTATTATGGATTCCGAACACTCCGAGGGGCTAACATTGACTCGGATCACTACCTTGTTGCACCCAAGGTAAGAATGTGGATATCAACTACGCCACAAAAAATGCGGAATGCTGTAATAGTTGAGTGTCTACAGACTACAATCGCGAGAGACCGCCAAGTCCTTTGCAGAACACATATTCCTTAATCTCTTGATTAACATTATACTACTGTGACTGATGTGCCAGGCTTCCCGCGCCCACTAGAAAGGAACAAACCTATAGTTTGATGAAAAATGCCCACAGATGCTTGCATCCAAAAATGAGGCTTACAATACAGCAACAAGGCTTCCGGAAATGACGGCAACCTTATAAAGCCTGTGGAGATGATTTGGTAAGCAACGTTAGCCAACATATAAGTCAAATTTGGTCGGTAGAAACTATGCCTGAAGAATGGCACCTCCCCTTGGTCTGCCTGATCTATACAAAAGGAGACCAAATACAGAGGTATAAGTTTCCTCAACATCGCCTACAATATCTGCAATAATAATGCAAACGCATAAAACTGTTTACCAACAACCTGGTGGACCCTTATCTATCAGTGTGGTTCTAAATCATGGAGGTCCACAACTCATCAAATCTTCACATTTCCCCAGATCCTTGAAAAAAGCTAAGAAGTCCAAATCGATACCCATACTACCTATTCATCGATTTTAAAGCCTCATACGACAGCATTTATTGAGCCGATTTATACAGAGCCATGTCTAGTTTTGATATATCGCCCAAACTCGTCCGCCTGTGCAGGATGACAATGGAGAATTCTCGCTGCTCCAACAGGGTCGGAAAAGACCTGATCGTAACGTTCGATATCAAAAAGGGATTTAGTCAAGGCGATGCACTGTCATATGACTTCTTTAACCTTATTCTTGAGAGGATTGTGCAAAACTCCCAAATCAACTCCAGAGGCAAAATCTTCCATAAATCGGTGGAACTACTAGCATATGCTGACGATATTGACATTATTGGTCGATCTCAATGGGATGTCACAGCCACATTTGCTAGTATAGAGAAGGAAGCGGCAAAAATGGGTTCATCAGTAAATGAGGGTAAGACTAAGTATGCTATCAACACGAAAGAACACACAACATCGACGAATTGAACAGAACGGCACAATTGACAGATATTACTTTGAGTTGTGGGCGACTTTATCTACCTCGGCTCAGCTTTTAGCTCTGACAACAACATCTCGTCAGAAAATAAACCATGCAACGTATCAAAAGCGGATGAAGAAATCCTTGGTCGTTTGCTTTGATGGGCGAGCTGTACATCGACATACCCCTTGGGCAAAAAACTCCGTATTGGACGTTTCAGATGGCTAGGACATGTAGAGCGAATAGACACCAATACTCCGGCTTGCAGAGTCTTCGATTCCCAGTCAGACGTCGGACCGGGCGGAGTAGAGGAAGACCACGCCTTAATTTGCGTGCACAAGTAGAAACTTATTTCAACCAACTTGAAGTGCGTCACTGCAGGCAGTGCTAATTGGAGAGCATGTTAGTTGAGGCCCAGATTATTTCGGACTGTAAGTTACTTCCACTTAAGTAAGTAAGCAAGTATTCTGATAAGATCGACACATTAGCTATGACGGCAGTGAACAACAACACAAACTTTAACTATAACGGGTGGGCCAAATACAAATTTCTACAAATGATTTTTTTCCATGAATTGTGGCAAAGAGCAAACATTCGCATTAATTATGGAACCCTCGGAGGCCTTCAGTAGCGCATTCTGTCAATCCAATTTTTCAAGACTTTGTTGATGGTTTTGGGCTGTAGCTCACGGATTGCTTGGATGATATTGGCCTTAAGTCCTTGAATCGTTTCCGGATTGTTGATATAACATTGATCCTTTCCGTTTCCCACGCAAAAAAAAGACCAAAGGGGGTCAAATCGCAGCTTCGAGGCGGCATGACACCGCTAAGACGGCTGATAACACGATTTGGGAATATGTGCGCAAAAGATCGATTGTGGCACGGGCTCTGTAGCATGGCGCACCATCCTGCATGAACCAGGGTACTAATTCCGTAACCAACAACTGATAATCGTAGAAAAAATTTCCAATGATGTCACCACTCCACAATCCGCGCCAAACTGACACTCTCTGTGGATGCATTGGCTTCTCGACGATTTTCGAGCCCGAGATGCTTCAATAGAAAAGAATGATTTTCGCCCAAATTCGTTGTCCAATTCAAGCTGCTCTAAGGGATAACGAAGCGGATGATCGTGCGCCTTCAAATGCTGAGTCAATTAGATCTTGTAAGCGAATAATCTGAGATCGTTGTGCAGAATTCCCCTCAGGCTAGTGCGTAAAATTTTGAGCTGTTGAGATAGATGGAGAGTTGATATTCGTGAATTGAGTCCCACTACGGGAACCATGAATGTTGTCCACTAGCATACCAGTCTCATGTACTTTTTGCACAAACTTGCGTACAGCAGGCCCGGTGGATGCTTCATTTCGACAAAAACTTCTTTTAAAATAACGCACTGTTTGGACTGAACAGCACTCACTTTGGAAATAAGTTTCCAACGTTGTTAAAGCTTTAAGCGACTCATATCCTTCCGCGGAGGTATGATATTGACTTTCTGTCAAGATTTCGAGCGATCTGCAGAGAGATCTGCATCGTCTGCAGATAGTCAATCTGTTTCTAAACTGGATACCATGACTAGTCATCATAAGCTACTGATTTCAATCTTGTACTGCGGCAACATTTTGTAATCCTTACTTTCCACCTCTTGAACTGTGCTTTTTGCTGCTGACTTATTGATATGAAGATCGATTGGTGTGTGTTTTATAATAACCCTGCTCTTAAACTAGTACGCACGACTCCTGTTGTCAATAAACGTGTAGTAAGTGATGTCGGATGTCAGATGTCACATTTAAATTTTAATTTGTTTATACTCCAGACAATCCCCGTCTTTACAATTGGAAATCTTTTTCCCGAGGGATTCATAAGTAGAAGACGTAAACGACCATTGTGTTACTGTTTGGCAAACCTATTACTCATCAAAAACATCAATTGACAGAATTCTAGAATTTTATTTGGGACTCTATGATTACTTGTTAGATATCTCAAAACACCTTCGACGACTATCGATTCAAATTTCACTTGTTTCGGAACTTATCTTACTCAAGCTAGTAGCACTCCGATTGCCAAAACACAGATTCCAGCAAACGATATCGAATCTATAACTTGCAGGTGATGCTGAAAGTAATTAAATATTTGACTTCTTGTCATTTGATAAGCCACTTGCTATCAGCTACAAACAATTATTTTAAAACACGGCCTATAATGATATAAAAACACCTTGCATCGCAAGACTTCTCATTTCATTTCGATTGCGGAGTTTTCTTAGAAGCACAATGCAAAAATCTATCCTGGTTGTACTTCTTTTAGCTGCATTTGCATCAACTGCTTTTGCAGCAAAAATTGCGATCGAAATTAAGAAGGACGTGAGCGATAAGCAAATCGAAGAAGAACCCATTGCACCAAAGAAACCATCTCCCATTGCTAAGAATCCCTTCCAACCAATTAAGAAAAATGAAGAAGAACCAATTGAAGAAGAAGTAATTGTAGAAGAGCCAATTGTTGAGAAAAAACCATCCCCAAACGCCAAGAAACCCATTGTTCCAATAATTAAAGAAGCAATCAACAATCTTAAGCCAAACGAAAATGTTGACGAGGAAGATGAGTCTACCGATGAAGTCAATTCAGTTGAGGATATAGAAGATATGGAAAATGAACCTGTAGAGCCCATCCTAGTCCTACCAACTCCTCAAGGACCAAAAAAAGTAGTTGCATCCAACGCCAACAAGAAGATGCACTAAAGAAAACAAATTTATCGAATTCTGTTCATTTTAATTTGTTTGTATAATTTATTGAAAAATTAAATACTATATTTGGCTTTGGTTAAAAATAAAATAAAAGTCTTATGTCTAAATTTGTAACAACTCGATTTAGTCGTGAATTTAATGGATCACGTGACCGTGATTGTGGTGATCAAACAGACAGCTACTATGCGTTTGCATACTACTGTGGTTATTGTTGATGACATTGCTGTTGTTGATGTTGCTGTTGTTCTGATTAATTATGCTGTTGTTGTTATTATTTGTCAGTAAATTGTGGTTTCGATAAATGTCATTCGAGTATTTCTCGGGTTGCGCCCATTCGATTGGCGCGTAATGTGACGTCAGTTGTCTGCTCGTCTGGATGTGTTGAAATGTAAATGGCCAAGTCTGCAAAATAGAGATTAAATCAAAAATAAATAAACGGATTGATAATTTTGAATATAATTTGTTACGAAGATAGATTTCCGACCATGCGCCAACTAAATAGCTACATCGATAAATAGTTTAAAACAAACAAAAAATGTTCGATTCAATCATTGACATTAGAATTCATATGTCAGTTGCAACAAAATTAACGACTTCTAAACCCATTTGCTGCGAACGCACATATTAGGTATGTTCCCGTACTTTTTCAGTAAAAATTAGTAAATTCTCAAAATTCTTGGAGTGGGGGTAAATTATCTCAGAAAGAGACAAAATTACCAAAAAGTACGGGAACGCGTTGATTAAAAAACAGTAATACCTATTATACATTTTGAATGCCTTTTAAAGAACAAATGACATAAATCACCTGTCAAAACAAGCGAGTTGTCACTTTTAGATACCAACTGACAGTTTACTGATTTTTACCAACAGAAATTTTGGCAGTAAATTTTTTTACAGATTTTTATGGAGGGGTAGTTTTTTACTCACTCGTGAGCTGTCTCTTTTACTTGTTTTTGCGTACGGGAACGGCAATAAGTAAAAATCAGTAAAAATCAGTAAGAATCAGTAAATATTATTTTGTACGGGAACAGACCTATTAACCTACCAACATCGACACAAAAAACGGTCGAATATTATAACTATACTACGTAGAGAGAACGTAGATCCATTGCTATGGCTGCGGATTCATCCAGAGGTTCAAGATCATATATTTAGGCATTGAGCCATCGTCATAAGTGCGCAGAGGAAAAAAATGAAAGCTCAAAGTTAAGAAAGTGGAAAAGGCAGGCGTCTATGCACCAATTCAATAAAAACTTCCGTAAATTCACTTACAAAATTATGGTCACCGATTGGTACTGTGATCGACTGTCAAATTCAAATCATGATTATCGGAATCTCGTGCCACACGATTTACCTCCACTTCTAAATAAATAGAATGTCGTCCTTATATTTTATTTGTTCGTTCAACTGGATTATCTAAATAATTTATACAACATTAAATAACTTCCTCAGTTTCTTAAAAATATTTCAAACTACCTCGCCCATAACAATCAACGCCAACAAACAAAGTCAAGTGCAGAATGGTACCATACGTTGGCGTTCAGCGTTTCAATAGCATTTCATCCGCAAACACATCATCATCGGAAAACCACTAGGGCAATTAAATAAACACTCGTAAGTCGTTGAACATCTTTTATTCGTTCAATTTCCCTAAGCGCTTATGTCTTGTAAAACGCAAATGAATTCGATATTCAGGAGTGTGTCGCTTTTAATAGAGCAATTTCCCGAGATGTTGTTTATACAATAATTCATCTGCCAGGGCTTGGCCCCTAATACCAGCTTTTTATTTCCATTTCAATTTGAATCTGTTTGGAGTGGTACTCGGGCTAAAACGGTAAACACAACATAACCCAGGGACAGTAGCGCACCACCATACTAGACATACAAAGTGTGTGCAAAAGTATGGTCCGTGTCTGGCTTCTTTTTGTTTAGACATCCAATCTGTTGAAGTGTGATTTTCCATCATTTTATGCCGTCTTTCTCTTTTTGTTTTGGTTGTTCCGCAAGAACAAATGGTTCATATCCTTTCGGATGCCATCATATACATACATCATATCGCTTGGATGTGATAATTGCCTATTATCTTCATACGACCGAATGGAGAGAATAGTGCTTTTCTGTTTTTTTTTGAAAATCGAAAGTAAAATTGGCATTATGGTAGTTTTACATGTTGATGTAACTTTTGGTTGTCATTATGGCATTTCCTTGTATATACCATGCAAAGTGGAGAGAGAGTGAGTGATGACTAGGTAAATACTTAACACCTTTGACACATTTTTTGTTGCCTATATAAATATAGCTGATCAGCATTACTAACTATAATCAACGATTAGTTGGTACGTTTGAATGTCATGTATTTGTTTTGATTGGGATGGTTTATCTCCTTTTGGGCGAAATTCCCACAATCAAAGTGTTTTGCATCCAAATTTGTGACGTTTCTCATATATTTTACTTAATTAATCAAAATGGCGCGCCAATATAAAATATATCCCATATACGAACTATTTGTACATCTAGAATTGACTTTAAATTGTCGTCCCATACATTAAGCCAGTTCCAATAAATAACCCCCAAAATCTCTGAGAAACCCGCGAGTAGAACACCATTAATTAACCCAGCAAAAATGTATACTAGATTTATTCATGCGGATTTGTTATGAATGCCGGACTTAGGGCCCAGTTATTGCTATCATTGAAAGACATCATTGGATAAATAATGATCAGTGAAAAATAAAAAGTGATTTTCTGCGATAACTACAATTAAAAAGTAAAATATTTTTGGATAATCATGTTCTCAAATTCATTAGCTTTGTTTTGACACCAACTCGCCAATGAAAAAAAACGCAAGAAGTAAAAGAAAATTTCCAATGATGTTTTTCAATGATAGCTATAACTGGGCCCTAAGTCTGGCACTCATAACAAATCCGCATCCAAATAGTCACTGTTTCTGCATACTAGCGGGTGATCCAAGTAGAGATACTTTTTTCAATAGCCTTTTTTGACAGATCACGTGTGAGTCGTGTCATGCTGTCATGTTATTTTTGTTTAGTATTGTTTGGCATTTCATAATGGAAAGACTTACGCGTGAACAACGTTTACAAATTGTTCAACTTTATTATGAAAATTCACGTTCTGTGAGGAATGTGTTTCGTGCACTTCGCTCAACGTATGGTCAACATAATCGGCCTACTGAGCGTACTATTCGCAACACCAACACCCATTTTGAGACCCAGCATTCATTATTGGATAATATTCGACCGAATAGACCACGTCCAGCACGCTGTGAAGAAAATATAGCGGCCGTAGCTGAGAGTGTACACGAAGACCGTAGAGAGTCGATTCGGCGTGATTCGTGCCATGATAACCGACTATTTGATGCCTGAAATTGAAGCTCGTGATCTCGGCGACATTTGGTTTCAGCAAAACGGCGCCACTTCCCACACATCGCATCAATCAATGGACTTATTGAGAGAACATTTCGGTGAGCACATAATTTCACGTTTTGTGCCGGTCGATTGGCCACCAAGATCGTGTGATATCACACCGTTAGACTTTTTCCTGTGGGGATATGTAAAGTCAAAAGCTTATGCCGACAAACCCGCTTCGATTCAGGCCTTGGAGGAAAACATTACGCGTGTCAATCGCCAGTTACCAGTCGAAATGCTCGAACGAGTGATCGAAAATTGGACTCAACGGATGGACCATCTGCGACGTAGCAACGGCCAACATTTGAAAGACATAATCTTCAAAAAATAAATGCCAAAGAATGTTCTTCCAAATGATAATAAACATTCTCCATTAAATTTGAATTTTCTGTGTTTTTTTCTTTAAAAAGGTAAGGAACCTCGAAATGGATCACCCATTATAAAACGGTCCGTAGTAGATGTCACAGTTTTTCATCCTCTTTTTGCCCGGCCCATCCCATGGTATTTCCTGCATGGCAGTAATGTCTACTTTGTAGCAGCTTAGGGCTTCCGCTGGTTGTTCGCCTGCACCTCTACTGTTTAATGTTCTCCAGGTGCAGATACGAACGTCGTTGTCCTTTTTTTAGTTTAGCAGGGTTGTCAACAATATGATCATAAAAAGACTTATTTCCACTTAAATAAACACTACAACAGTTCGAGAGCAGAGTTAATAAAGATCTTCGGGCATCATCTCAGGGCGCTCCTGTAGCTCTATCTGTTAGAGAATTTTAATCAGTGACGTCAATGTCCGATTGTGTCTGTGTGTAAAGTGTCTGTGCAGCCATTAAAGCCTTGAGAACAGTGTGCTTTTGTGTCTGTGGAGTGCATGGATTGCTGATATTCGATATTTCTCCGCCTGGTAATAAGAAATAGCTCGATCCATTGACGACATCATTTATTTGGATAAAATGTTTGTTAGGTTTCTGTTTATCGATGCATTTATTTCATAAAAATATGATTTTGTTGATTGGTCATTCGGGCAATTATTTTATTAATCACAAATCTAATCTACATGTGTTTATGCATGTGTCCAAATTTTGATAAGTGACGAAAAGCACTTTTTTTGGCACTTGGCTCTTTTTGAGGGTATAAATGCAAAACTCCTTACATACACCTTCCAGTAAACGTGGAAAGCTGTTAATCGACAGAAATCTATTTAAGGTGTGTAAAGTGGGACCATTACTTAATATTGAATGATTTTTAAGTTTTGTGTACTTAAGGTCATTTGAAGTTAGACAAAATGTCCGGCAACTATCCGAATCAGTATCCGACAACTTGGGATCAAACTCTTGGTGGCGGTCCTCCATCGCAAGCGCCGATTCGCGACAGCACTCCTATTCATGAACCCAATCTCGCAATAAATGGAGACATTCTTGAGTGTGAATATTTTACGGTTCGACCCATTTACGATGATGATGACTATTATGGCTGGAACACAATCACGCTTTGGTGCGTTGCGTTTGACTGACGCACCTAGTTCAACCATATGAAATCAATTTTATCTATCACAATGTATCTTTGCCTGGCGTTGAGCTTCAACCACAAAATGAAATACGTAAAATCTTAACGTAAAGTTGCTGCAAAGCGCCGTGGGTCAAAGTGAAGGTTGGAAAAGTGTGTATTGTCAAAAAAATTGTTGTTGTTTTCTGGGATTTTCTCTGAAAGGGTTGTGGAGTACAAGTAAATATGTCAAAGCATGCGTAAAGCACGTCGGCAAAGCGAAGCTTCAAAGTGTGATTGTGGTTTAGCCATTAATTCGTTGAAAAAAGTCGACCACAGGGTAGAGAATATTAGTTTCCAATAAAGTTAATAAAGTGAAATGTTTTTTTTTTGTTTTGCTTATATCTTTGAAACCTTCTTAGAAAGGTGAAAAAAAATGTTTAGTGAAGCAAGTGCTAATACTCCGTCATTATTGACATCTTGTGACCTATCGTCACCCAGGTATCACGCATATGAAAGCATATTTAGCAGCTTTCAATCTATACAACGGATGGGTCAAATGGAAGATTCTTTTTCAAAATGTAATAAAATTACTTTTTTATCCATGTACAAGGTGGGCCAAAAGAAGTCATCCGATGTTGTTTGGCTCTCAGTTTTTTTCTAAATGAAACGGCAGTGTGTGCCGTTGCTCTGTCCTGTTGGAACCACATGTTCTCCAGTCCTAATTCGCCCAATTGCGGCAGAAAAAACTCGGTTAACATGGCCCTATAGCGCGCACCGTCCAATGTTGTCGTTTGAACAGCGGCGTTCTTGAAAAAAAATGGCGCGATGACTCCTCCAGCGTGAACAGCGCACCACGCAGTAACTTTGAGCGGGTGTAATGGCTCCTCGTGCATTACTCGTGGATTTTCGGTGCCTTAGAAACGATTATTTTGCTTGTTCACGTACCCGCTGAGGTGGAAATGAGCCTCATCGCTCATTATGATTTTGGTCGAAAAATCGTCCACTTCGTCCTCGAGATTGAGGATGGCTTGGGCGTAGGTTTCACGCGTTTGGCGGTCGACAGGCAGCAGCTGATGCACGGACTGGACTTTGTACGGGAACATGCGCAAATTGACCAAAATTCGCCTTAGGGACGACCGGCTGATGGCTAATTGCGAGACACGGCGTCTGGTCAATGTTTCCAGCGACAGTCCGACATCCTCGGCAACAGCGACGATATTCTCGGCACAACGGGCGCTCCGGGGCCGGGACTCTTGGCAACGTCTCGTGTGGTCCCATACTCTTCAAGGTTGGTGGACAAACAGCGCAGTGTTTCCGCAGTCGGTGTCGGACGGCCGGGGAATCGGCGACGGAATTCGCGCTACGCCAACACTACAGACGAATTGTTACGCAAAAAAATAGACACGATTATTCCGCGTTCTTGGGCAGTGTATTGCTCCATGGCTTGTTCACTTATATTCTACATCTGTCTAGTCCACAAATGTCAAAACAGATTTGACATTGGCTGCCATTTGTACAAATAAGAGCATCTTCCAATACGGTGATCTCTTTTGGCCCACCTTGTAGATGCAAATCTGTTCTCATTGGTCGATTGATTGTGAACATATCTTCCTCTAAGATATCTTACTCAATCTGAAATCCGGTGTTTTTTGTATTTTGTCTTTGTTTTTCATATTGTCATTGTTTCATTTGTTTTTCATTTTGTCTTTGATTTCGTGGAATAGCTAATTGTAATAGATTTCCCTCTTATTGGTACTTTATTTGACACAAACCCTTTGTAACTATTATGGATGGGTAAATGATTTAGGAAATAGAATTTCTGCGACTCTGAATAAAGGCTGCAAAAATGCTTATGCACTGTAGAACTATACAACTATTCAGATGTATTTTATCGAATTATAATGAGTAAGGCTGTAAGAGAACAGGGCCCTCATTCCGTAAAGTGATTATCGTTTGACGATAATATTTCGACGGCATATCTTGAATCACGTAAGATCAATAGACCTTTCTGCTATCGGTGCTATCGGTGATATCACTTTATTTGCTTCACTTTAAACAATAATCGTCAAATCACAGACGATTATTGAGCGATTGCTCATGAGGTCTCGACTTTTGCCTGAGTGAAAATCGTTTTCGAAGTTACGGAATGACCCCCCAGGAGTAATATTGTTTAAATGACAGCCTTCTGGTCGATCTATATAAAACATGGTAAGGTACGTGCACTATAACTCATCACCAAAATGTACACGTGCCTCAAACTGTTCAACAAGGGCCTATAAGTGTTGATTGAACCCAGGAAAACGCAGCTGCTCCTGCGAGAAGCTAAAATAGTTTTATCTGTAAAAGGGGACAAGGCCAATTATATGCTATGAATGGGTCACACAATATCGACGAATCGGATCGAAGATAGCAGTGGACATCTGGACTATTTGTCATCGAAATCTTTTCTATAACTAACTATATGTCTTTTGTTTTTCCAATCAATGTTTCTTCTAACTAAATAGCATCTTAGGAGATGGTGTAAATGACAAACAAAATAATACGCAATTTTTTTTAAATCAACAAGACTTGAGTTCAAAGAGTCTTCAATTCCCATCCAAAGGCTCGACTCAATAGAACCTGGCCTAGAGTAGATCACTTATCTTGGAGGTGATTCAACTAGCATGAAACTGAACCTGGTTGAGACCCAGGTTAACCAGGTTAAAAAGAAGATAAATATTTTCCAAATGGTTAAACAAAATCGTAAAACATACATAAAAGCAATGCGAAGCGAAGATGGATTGAATAGAATTAAATGCTTGCTTTTGCCGGAAAATATGTTGTTTCAATAAACCATAATTCCATCTTGGGGCAAAAAAATTTGTCAGCTGTATTATCTTTAATTGATTTATTTTTCAGATTCGAAAAAATCGTTTCTGCCAAAGACGTACTCAAATTTCGTATCCAAATAAACTTTTGCAGTAGAAGCATTGTAAATATCGAAAATAATAAAAATGCTCATCATGTCAATGTCACACGTGGACATTTCATAATGGAAAGACTTACGCGTGAACAACGTTTACAAATTGTTCAACTTTATTATGAAAATTCACGTTCTGTGAGGAATGTGTTTCGTGCACTTCGCTCAACGTATGGTCAACATAATCGGCCTACTGAGCGTACTATTCGCAACACCAACACCCATTTTGAGACCCAGCATTCATTATTGGATAATATTCGACCGAATAGACCACGTCCAGCACGCTGTGAAGAAAATATAGCGGCCGTAGCTGAGAGTGTACACGAAGACCGTAGAGAGTCGATTCGGCGTGATTCGTGCCATGATAACCGACTATTTGATGCCTGAAATTGAAGCTCGTGATCTCGGCGACATTTGGTTTCAGCAAAACGGCGCCACTTCCCACACATCGCATCAATCAATGGACTTATTGAGAGAACATTTCGGTGAGCACATAATTTCACGTTTTGTGCCGGTCGATTGGCCACCAAGATCGTGTGATATCACACCGTTAGACTTTTTCCTGTGGGGATATGTAAAGTCAAAAGCTTATGCCGACAAACCCGCTTCGATTCAGGCCTTGGAGGAAAACATTACGCGTGTCAATCGCCAGTTACCAGTCGAAATGCTCGAACGAGTGATCGAAAATTGGACTCAACGGATGGACCATCTGCGACGTAGCAACGGCCAACATTTGAAAGACATAATCTTCAAAAAATAAATGCCAAAGAATGTTCTTCCAAATGATAATAAACATTCTCCATTAAATTTGAATTTTCTGTGTTTTTTTCTTTAAAAAGGTAAGGAACCTCGAAATGGATCACCCATTATAAAACGGTCCGTAGTAGATGTCACAGTTTTTCATCCTCTTTTTGCCCGGCCCATCCCATGGTATTTCCTGCATGGCAGTAATGTCTACTTTGTAGCAGCTTAGGGCTTCCGCTGGTTGTTCGCCTGCACCTCTACTGTTTAATGTTCTCCAGGTGCAGATACGAACGTCGTTGTCCTTTTTTTAGTTTAGCAGGGTTGTCAACAATATGATCATAAAAAGACTTATTTCCACTTAAATAAACACTACAACAGTTCGAGAGCAGAGTTAATAAAGATCTTCGGGCATCATCTCAGGGCGCTCCTGTAGCTCTATCTGTTAGAGAATTTTAATCAGTGACGTCAATGTCCGATTGTGTCTGTGTGTAAAGTGTCTGTGCAGCCATTAAAGCCTTGAGAACAGTGTGCTTTTGTGTCTGTGGAGTGCATGGATTGCTGATATTCGATATTTCTCCGCCTGGTAATAAGAAATAGCTCGATCCATTGACGACATCATTTATTTGGATAAAATGTTTGTTAGGTTTCTGTTTATCGATGCATTTATTTCATAAAAATATGATTTTGTTGATTGGTCATTCGGGCAATTATTTTATTAATCACAAATCTAATCTACATGTGTTTATGCATGTGTCCAAATTTTGATAAGTGACGAAAAGCACTTTTTTTGGCACTTGGCTCTTTTTGAGGGTATAAATGCAAAACTCCTTACATACACCTTCCAGTAAACGTGGAAAGCTGTTAATCGACAGAAATCTATTTAAGGTGTGTAAAGTGGGACCATTACTTAATATTGAATGATTTTTAAGTTTTGTGTACTTAAGGTCATTTGAAGTTAGACAAAATGTCCGGCAACTATCCGAATCAGTATCCGACAACTTGGGATCAAACTCTTGGTGGCGGTCCTCCATCGCAAGCGCCGATTCGCGACAGCACTCCTATTCATGAACCCAATCTCGCAATAAATGGAGACATTCTTGAGTGTGAATATTTTACGGTTCGACCCATTTACGATGATGATGACTATTATGGCTGGAACACAATCACGCTTTGGTGCGTTGCGTTTGACTGACGCACCTAGTTCAACCATATGAAATCAATTTTATCTATCACAATGTATCTTTGCCTGGCGTTGAGCTTCAACCACAAAATGAAATACGTAAAATCTTAACGTAAAGTTGCTGCAAAGCGCCGTGGGTCAAAGTGAAGGTTGGAAAAGTGTGTATTGTCAAAAAAATTGTTGTTGTTTTCTGGGATTTTCTCTGAAAGGGTTGTGGAGTACAAGTAAATATGTCAAAGCATGCGTAAAGCACGTCGGCAAAGCGAAGCTTCAAAGTGTGATTGTGGTTTAGCCATTAATTCGTTGAAAAAAGTCGACCACAGGGTAGAGAATATTAGTTTCCAATAAAGTTAATAAAGTGAAATGTTTTTTTTTTGTTTTGCTTATATCTTTGAAACCTTCTTAGAAAGGTGAAAAAAAATGTTTAGTGAAGCAAGTGCTAATACTCCGTCATTATTGACATCTTGTGACCTATCGTCACCCAGGTATCACGCATATGAAAGCATATTTAGCAGCTTTCAATCTATACAACGGATGGGTCAAATGGAAGATTCTTTTTCAAAATGTAATAAAATTACTTTTTTATCCATGTACAAGGTGGGCCAAAAGAAGTCATCCGATGTTGTTTGGCTCTCAGTTTTTTTCTAAATGAAACGGCAGTGTGTGCCGTTGCTCTGTCCTGTTGGAACCACATGTTCTCCAGTCCTAATTCGCCCAATTGCGGCAGAAAAAACTCGGTTAACATGGCCCTATAGCGCGCACCGTCCAATGTTGTCGTTTGAACAGCGGCGTTCTTGAAAAAAAATGGCGCGATGACTCCTCCAGCGTGAACAGCGCACCACGCAGTAACTTTGAGCGGGTGTAATGGCTCCTCGTGCATTACTCGTGGATTTTCGGTGCCTTAGAAACGATTATTTTGCTTGTTCACGTACCCGCTGAGGTGGAAATGAGCCTCATCGCTCATTATGATTTTGGTCGAAAAATCGTCCACTTCGTCCTCGAGATTGAGGATGGCTTGGGCGTAGGTTTCACGCGTTTGGCGGTCGACAGGCAGCAGCTGATGCACGGACTGGACTTTGTACGGGAACATGCGCAAATTGACCAAAATTCGCCTTAGGGACGACCGGCTGATGGCTAATTGCGAGACACGGCGTCTGGTCAATGTTTCCAGCGACAGTCCGACATCCTCGGCAACAGCGACGATATTCTCGGCACAACGGGCGCTCCGGGGCCGGGACTCTTGGCAACGTCTCGTGTGGTCCCATACTCTTCAAGGTTGGTGGACAAACAGCGCAGTGTTTCCGCAGTCGGTGTCGGACGGCCGGGGAATCGGCGACGGAATTCGCGCTACGCCAACACTACAGACGAATTGTTACGCAAAAAAATAGACACGATTATTCCGCGTTCTTGGGCAGTGTATTGCTCCATGGCTTGTTCACTTATATTCTACATCTGTCTAGTCCACAAATGTCAAAACAGATTTGACATTGGCTGCCATTTGTACAAATAAGAGCATCTTCCAATACGGTGATCTCTTTTGGCCCACCTTGTAGATGCAAATCTGTTCTCATTGGTCGATTGATTGTGAACATATCTTCCTCTAAGATATCTTACTCAATCTGAAATCCGGTGTTTTTTGTATTTTGTCTTTGTTTTTCATATTGTCATTGTTTCATTTGTTTTTCATTTTGTCTTTGATTTCGTGGAATAGCTAATTGTAATAGATTTCCCTCTTATTGGTACTTTATTTGACACAAACCCTTTGTAACTATTATGGATGGGTAAATGATTTAGGAAATAGAATTTCTGCGACTCTGAATAAAGGCTGCAAAAATGCTTATGCACTGTAGAACTATACAACTATTCAGATGTATTTTATCGAATTATAATGAGTAAGGCTGTAAGAGAACAGGGCCCTCATTCCGTAAAGTGATTATCGTTTGACGATAATATTTCGACGGCATATCTTGAATCACGTAAGATCAATAGACCTTTCTGCTATCGGTGCTATCGGTGATATCACTTTATTTGCTTCACTTTAAACAATAATCGTCAAATCACAGACGATTATTGAGCGATTGCTCATGAGGTCTCGACTTTTGCCTGAGTGAAAATCGTTTTCGAAGTTACGGAATGACCCCCCAGGAGTAATATTGTTTAAATGACAGCCTTCTGGTCGATCTATATAAAACATGGTAAGGTACGTGCACTATAACTCATCACCAAAATGTACACGTGCCTCAAACTGTTCAACAAGGGCCTATAAGTGTTGATTGAACCCAGGAAAACGCAGCTGCTCCTGCGAGAAGCTAAAATAGTTTTATCTGTAAAAGGGGACAAGGCCAATTATATGCTATGAATGGGTCACACAATATCGACGAATCGGATCGAAGATAGCAGTGGACATCTGGACTATTTGTCATCGAAATCTTTTCTATAACTAACTATATGTCTTTTGTTTTTCCAATCAATGTTTCTTCTAACTAAATAGCATCTTAGGAGATGGTGTAAATGACAAACAAAATAATACGCAATTTTTTTTAAATCAACAAGACTTGAGTTCAAAGAGTCTTCAATTCCCATCCAAAGGCTCGACTCAATAGAACCTGGCCTAGAGTAGATCACTTATCTTGGAGGTGATTCAACTAGCATGAAACTGAACCTGGTTGAGACCCAGGTTAACCAGGTTAAAAAGAAGATAAATATTTTCCAAATGGTTAAACAAAATCGTAAAACATACATAAAAGCAATGCGAAGCGAAGATGGATTGAATAGAATTAAATGCTTGCTTTTGCCGGAAAATATGTTGTTTCAATAAACCATAATTCCATCTTGGGGCAAAAAAATTTGTCAGCTGTATTATCTTTAATTGATTTATTTTTCAGATTCGAAAAAATCGTTTCTGCCAAAGACGTACTCAAATTTCGTATCCAAATAAACTTTTGCAGTAGAAGCATTGTAAATATCGAAAATAATAAAAATGCTCATCATGTCAATGTCACACGTGGAAACGTTAGTCATTGAAATTTACGTCAACCAGTAATTGGACCAAAGCCCATTTTCATAACAAAATTCAATAAACTCAATTGTCTGTCACACAAATCTGTTAATAGGATTGTTGACATTGTTATCGATATTTAAGAAAAGATCAGTTGCGCCACAATGGCGACAATTCAACTAGATGTCCTTAAATCTTATTCCCATCTCTGTCATACTTGTCAAAGATTTGCTTGTTTTTCTAACGCAAGACTCAGCAATAAGAAAACGATATTTAATACGTCCTCCCAAAGCGATTATATACGGTCACACGAATACTCTTGTTCGACGTATGTACATGTCGGGCATGTTATTAGTGAGTTGTCACTCATTCGGCGGGAATCCCGCACTTCATCAAGACAAAGTGCTGGGCTCTTCAATCAGACAAACATATCCGATTACGAGAGGAAATTTGTCTCTGCTCCTTCTTGACTTTTATTATTCTTTTCCAAAATGCAGCAGGAGTACCACGAGATGTCTTTGAAAAGTTTGATTACCAGCAAAAGAAAATCAGCTCCATAAAGCAAAATTTGTTTGATGTTGATTGCAGTGGATTACTGCGGTGAATGTCAAGGCCATTTTGAAAATATTAACGACTCCCCACGTAAGCTGGTAATCCTCTTCCCTCCCATATTCTAAAGTGGAATACCGGCATTTATTTCCGATAGCGATAAATTTATTGCTTTTTAAATACCGAGTTTCAAATGTTAGTCCAAAAATAAAATTATTTTCATTCATTCTCGTTCCCATGGTTGTACACAAATCTCGGGCATTTTCCCAAAATATTTGTTGACACACTCCACCTGGGTGATGGAATAGTAAGGGAGAGACTTTACAAGACCGTAAGAACTGCCTCAATATAAGAAAAGCGTCGACGACCGACATAGAATGGGAACGTACTTTTGCAGTTTTGGGTATTTATTTTTTTTGTGTGTGACAAAAATCATCTACAGATGTCAGTTTTGTGCAGATTTAAATTTTGTAGTTTTATAAAATGCTTACCATGCTCTGTGGTGTGTGATGGTAGGTGAAGGGTTCAACGTCCATTGGTTCTTCACTGCCACCTTCGAGGAGTGTTTTTAATTGTTTGATGTAAATCGTGGCGAGTCTTAAGGTATCTAATTTGGAAAGTTTTGTATCTGGTGGAATGTTTGGAAGTTTGGTTTTCAATCGGCCAAATGCACTGGACAGAACACGCATGCGTGCCCGTTCACGGGCATTTGCTGCATTTCGCTGGATCGGTGGATTGCCATTTTTAGAACCTGTGAAAAATAAGAAAATAATTGTAATAGAAGTTTTTGAAAATCTAGTGGTAAAATAGATGGAATGTTTTATTGATGGGTTTTGTAAATAGAAGGTTGAAGACTTTGTCAGATTTTAATTTAGTAGGACACACTTTTATGTGTCATGTACAATGACGATCACATGTCTTCTTCAAACCACTGCTTGGTATAGCAAATAAGGTCTTATCCAAGGTATTTCGTGAACATCTGAATTTATCCTACTTTACGGTAACGATGAGTAGGAGCTCGAATCATATATTAGAAACATTTCACCGATAATTATATTTCGAATATTTTGCCATATAAGCGAGGAAAGCGAATAGATAAGTAAAAAAAACCCTGTCAGCTTTATGAGGTTTACCACAATTTAGAATGTTGTCCAAAAGAAACTAATTGGGCTACATTTGGTCACCGAAAAAGATTATCAAATGTTAGGGAACTGTTTCGTCAGTAAATGGGTTAAGGAAAGCAATTTACATTGAATGAAGGTTTGCTACTCAAACGGATAACTGATTAACTTTCCAATAGCTATTTTGGCCAAAAAGTAAATTTTGTAACAACGCACTTACTCGAACTACTTAGGAGATCCAAGCTAATTATGTGGAATGTTAGTTGCAGCCTAAGTTTACGTCTGACTGTAACGATCTTGACAAGTTACGAACTATTGGTTATTTAATTATTGGCGATATCGTTTGGACGAAAATTACGGTCAACCATAAAAATCTAAAAACAATATTGATAATCATGCCCATAATTTGATTGTCATTATGGATTGGTACCTTAATAATTCCGCAGATGAGCAGCTCTACAAACCACAGATATAGTACCATAAAACACTATGCTTATATAATGCCTTGAAGTCACATGAAGGGAAGAACACCAACTTTTCAGAAAGAAGAAAAAAATGAGCAAGAAAAGCGCGCCATCGTGGATATAGAGAGGTGCCACTCCAGGAACAATGTTCGCAAATTTTACCAAAGTGTAAAAAGCCAAGGATACAAGGCTCGAACAAAATACAGCCGATGCTGAGGATATGGAAGAACCACTTCTGCAGACTGTTAAACGGTGATGACGAATAACATTTCGCTGTCAGCCAGAACGAACCATTTAATATTGGCAACGGCAGCGAAAACTGCCAACCACCTGAACTAAGTGAAGCAATATCTAAACTCAGGCTTAAGACCCCCGGAAATGACGGTCTTCGTGCTGAGATTTATAAAGCTAGCTGAGATGACTTGGTAAGTAACATGCACCAACTCATAAGTCAAATCTGAGCGGAAGAAAGTATGCCTGAAGAATGGAACCTCAGCATCGTTTGCCCGATCCACAAAAAAGGAGTACCCTCTGAACTGCGCCAACTACAGAGCAATAATGTGAAATATGTGAACGCCTGAAACCGTTTACCAACAACCTGATCGGTCCTTATCAGTGTGATTTTAGGCCAGGAAAGTCCACAACCGATTAAATTGATGTCATAGCCCCGTTTGCTAGTATAGAGAAAGAAGCGGAAAAAATGGGTTTAGCAGTAAATGAGGGTAAGACTAATTATATGCTGTCAACACAAAGGGACACACAACATCGACGAATTGGACAGAACGTCACCATTGAAAGATATAACTTTGAGGTAGCATGGGACTTTGTCTACCTCGGCTCCGCTATTAACTTTGACAACAACATCTCGTCAGAAATCAAAAAAAGAAAGCAGTTTAGTTTTAAAGCCCTCACTCGAACTACTAAGGCTATATAAGACCCTGTTCATCCCAGTCCTGCTCTACGGCTCCGAAGGATGGACTCTATCAAAAGCGGATGAAGAAATCCTTGGTCGATTCGAGAGAAAAATTCTTCGAAAAATCTTCGGTCTCGTTTGCGTTGACGGACTATGGAGACGAAGATTCAACCACGAACCATACGTGCTGTGCAGCGACATACCCCTGGTCAAAAAACTCCGCATTGAACATTTAAGAACGAATGGACACCAATGTAGAACGAATAGACACCAATTCTCCGGCTTGCAGAGTCTTCGATTCCCAACCAGACGCCAGACGCAGTAGAGGAAGACCTCGCCTTAAGTGGCGCGAACAAGTAGAAACCGCCTTCAACCAACTTGGAGTGCGC
This sequence comes from Rhingia campestris, assembly GCA_932526625.1. Taxonomy (NCBI): domain Eukaryota; kingdom Metazoa; phylum Arthropoda; class Insecta; order Diptera; family Syrphidae; genus Rhingia; species Rhingia campestris. The sequence continues at coordinate 43,671,164 of OW052185.1, forward strand.
AACTGGAGGCAGGTAGCTTAGGACCGGGCTAACTGGAGAGGCATGTTGGTTGAGGCCCAGGTTTATCCCGGACTGTAGCGCTACATAAGAAAGTAAGTAGAAGTCACATGTCTATGACAACAAGCCACATTCTCTGGAATTTCCAACAAGAGTGTAAAAGCTTATCTCTTATCAGGGTGCTTGTCAAAATTTCATGTGCGGTAAAATAGTTAACAAGATCGGCGACGCCTTATTAACTGATGTCATATTCATTTCATTTTATAGATCGGGTGGTTTTTTTGCATAATTTTGTTTAATTTTTCTTTGTGAGTTTACATTGGAATCCAAATTTCTTTAATGTTTAAAATGTGTCAACAATTTATCACTTATTTCAGCGTTTCCCACAACAAGTGGCACCTGCGTTCGTCTATTTCGAAATGTTCGGGTGCGCAGTGATGGGACTTGGGAAATGCAGATTAGTGGTATATAGCCAAAAAAAAAGTTGGTGTTTCATGTTAATTTAATAATTTATTTCAACAAAATAAGCAAAAATAACTTAAAAAAGAAGTAACATACAATTTTTTTTCAAAACAAAAATGTAAAAACACAACAGTGCACAGTTGCACACACACACACAATCGAACTAATAAAGTTTAGTGAAGTGCTGTATTGGGTCCAGAAAATATTCATCCAAAACAAAATATTGATGAAAGTGAAACACAATGAAGGGAACATTATAAACGCTGGGCAAAAGGTGGTAGATTTAGAGTTGAGGTTAGTAGGATTTCCAACATTGTAAAAAGTGGTAGATATACAACTTAAGTGGTAGAAGTCCCATCACTGGGTGCGAGTAAAGTATTGAGAAACTACCTCTAGGTGAAGATATCCGTTGATCATATCAACAACAACAAAATCTATTCAGAAACTCAGATTTAGTCAAAATGTTTGATTGACCAATGAGAGCTTCATCTAAGATATCTTACTAAATCTGAAATCCAGACAACGCCCATTCAAAATCTAAGGTATGAGTTTACATAGTTTTTCCACGTAAATTGGCTGGAAAATGCAGTCAATTAATAAAACAGTTTAGATCAGAAAAGACAAGAAATCCTCTAATGATATTCAAGACGTGACAACTATAAACGAAGGGTGAACTCGAGGACATCGTTTGAACATGAAGGAAAGAATCTAGTGATGAGCGGTAGAGACTGCAGCAGAAACTGGAGAAGTTTTGGCCCGAATAGGAACATTAATAATGGATATTTTGAAGACCTTAGAAATATTACATGAATTTTTCAAGAAAATATACTGATGTATAACGGACAGATTCTGATTTGGTTTACTTAGTAAGCAATCAATTTATCAAGTTGGAGGCAGTGGATGCATCAGAGCGATCAAGGGCAGCACCATTGATTGAATGCCATTTTATGAGTTATTTCAGCAATTTGTACGAATTTCTAAACGAAGTAGAACTGATTCTACATTGATTCTCCCACTTGAAAAAAGGCTGATGATGGCGATATCAACATTTTGTCTCCTTTAACTAGCATAGACGGTTTTTGCGACGGTTTAACGACGGTTACATTTTTTCCTTAGAAGATTTGTTTGCATGACACGAGTTAAATGTCCCACAATGTCGCTTAGAATATACTCCTTGTATTTACAAATTTTCCCAGAGAAAATGGTCATATGAAAAAACAAATCTAAAGGATATGGAATTGCACTTGCACTGTATGTTGTTTTAAAAATGGCAGAGATAGATGAATAATATACGGATTCAATAATTGTCTCATTCTTATTGGAAAGAACAAATTTAGTTTGTTTTATATAGTAATTTTGGTATTTTTAATAATTAGGCGTTTTTTATTGAGATTTAAATTTAAGTATCTCCAGTCCAGTTAATTTTTGTCTGGAGATAAATGATAGGTAGAATTTTAATTTAATTTCAATTTCAATTTTTATTCAACAAAAGCCTTGAGATTGTAATCTCATTTATGGCTACTAAAATTTACAATTTGATTAAACATTTTATATTTTATATTAAAGTACATGTCAAATTAAAAATTTAGTGTAATACATTATTATTCAAATTTAATTTCAGAAAATTACTATTTTGTTTATACAAAATTATAAAAAAAAATAAAACAAACAAATAAAAAATTCGTTAAAATGTACATTTTAATTAATGAAAACGGAGTGAAAACGCATAGCTACATCGGGATTCTGAAGGTGGTTTTTTAAAGAGCGAAGAAAATCGTTTAAATTACTCATACTTTTAATTTGATTAGGTAACATATTCCAAGTTCTGGTACATAAAGGGAAGAAAGATCTACGTGTTTGCAGTGTTGAAGTCCTGTATGCATTTAAATTAAATGTTCTTGACGATACAGATAAGTGAATTTTTTCATATAGATAGGAAGGGGTTCGACAATGTAACAGTGCATACATAAATTTACACGTTTCGATAACAAACTGTGATATTATCGATACATCAAAAATGCAGTTAGATAAATACGATACATGATCGAATTTTCTTAAAGAATTAATAAAGCGAATACATGAATTATATGCAACGTTTAATTTTTGTTTGCTTATCGAGTCCATTCCAGCATACAAAGGGGCTCCGTATGTTATGATTGGTACTAACAATGTTTCAACCAGGGTTAGCCGTGTTGGTTTTGGTATATAATTTGAAATTCTCCATAGACGCCTAAGACCACCATAAATTCCATTAATTATTTTATCACATGGTCATTCCATGTTAATGTTTTATTAAATATGAAACCTAAATTTTTAACTTTAGATTTATATGAAATGACATGATTATCTAAAATAACTTCTGGGAAATATGATTCTTCCAAAGAGTTTTTGTATATTATTATACTTTGAGATTTTTTAGGGTTTACGTTTAACTTGTTATTTGTTGCCCATTCATTTATACATTATAAATCTTCGTTTATTCTATAAACTCCATCCTCAACAAGACCTAATGGGAAAGAGAAATAAATCTGCAAATCATCTGCGTAGAGATGATATGAGGAGTATTTGATTACATCAACAATGTCGTTAATAAACATACTGAATAGTATCGGACCTAATATTGATCCCTGTGCAACTCCGCTTTTTAAATCAACAAAATCAGAAGTAATGACATCAGATACAATAGCTTGCTTTCGGTTATTTAGAAAGCCATGAATTAGTTTCAGTGCAGATGAAGAAAAATCAAATTTGTGTTCCAATTTTTTAAGCAAAATTGTATGATCAACTGAACTGAAAGCATAAGTAAAATCAAGAAGATTCAAAATCGTGACTTTATCTTCATCTATTGCTATACGGATATCATCATGAACTTTTAGGACTGCAGATACACAGCTGTGTTTTTTACGAAAACCTGATTGCAGTTGTGATAAGTAATTATATGTTTCCAAATAGTAACTTACCTGATTAAGCATTAGTTTTCCAAACCCTTGGATAGAAAAGGTAAAAAGCTAATCGATCGGTAGTTCGAAAAATCGTTTTTATTTGACATATTTTTCTCAAATGGTAAAATTTTTGCTATTTTCCACATACTAGGAAATACAGATTTTGTTAAGCATTCGTTATAAATGTATGCAACAATTGGGATTATTGCAGGAAGTATTTGTTTGATAAATTTGGGTGATATGTTGTCTAGAGATATTGCATTTGATTGCATAGAGCTTAGAGAAATAAAGCATTCGTTCATCGTTACGCAACTAAATGAAAAATTACCATTTGTGTTATTAAATGAATCTGCACATATAAACTCATTTGCATTTGAAAAGCTGAAATATCTATTCAATTTGTTGGCAAAATCCAAGTCATCGATTTTAGCAATATTTTATTTGCCATACGTGCCTATAAGCCTTATATGCGCTCACGCTCCGACGGAAGAAAAAGATGATATAGCTAAGGATTGCTTCTACGAGCTCCTCGACAAAACCTATGAGCGACTACCGAAGTACGATGTTAATCGTGCTGGGAGATTTTAACGCAAAGGTAGGAAGAGAAGACATCTTTAGAAGTATTGTCGGAAAACATAGCCTACACGACAACACGTCTGGTAACGGACTTAGGCTAATTGATTTCGCTACGGAACGAAATGCCACTATAGCCAGCACACGGTTTCCTCACCTCGATATCCATAAGGGGACATGGCGGTCTCCAGATCAACGAACGGTCAACCAAATTGATCACATTGCGATAGATAAGAGGCACGCATCCAGTATTTTGGATGTCCGAACATTCCGAGGAGCTAACATCGACTCGGATCACTACCTTGTAGCAGCCAAGGTGAGAATGCGGATATCCACCACGCCACAACAATCCAGAAATACTGTGAAAAAATTTAATGTCGGAAGACTGCAATCGCAAGAGACCGCCAAGACCTTCGCACAACGCGTATCCCTTAACCTCTCGATTAACACCATACCACCAGCATCGAATGTCGAAGAGCAATGGCAACGATGCCAACAGGCCATTAGATCAGCCGCAACTGATGTGCTAGGTTTCTCGCGCCCACCAGCAAGAAACCCCTGGTTTGATGAGGAATGCCGACAGATGCTCGCAGCCAAGAACGAGCCCTACAAGGCTAAGCTACAGGTGAAGACGAGAGCTGCCATTGAGCTCTATAGGCAAAGAAGAAGGGAAGAACATCGGCTTTTCAGCAAGAAGAAAAAAGAGCAAGAAAAGCGCGCGATCGAGGATATAGAGAGGTGCCACTCTAGGAATGATGTTCGCAAGTTTTACCAAAGTGTAAAACGTCAAAGCCAAGGATACAAGGCTCGAACAGAATCCTGTCGAGATGAACAAGGAAATATTGTAGTTGAGACACAGTCGATGCTGAGGATATGGAAGAACGAACCACTTCTGCAGACTGTTAAACGGCGATGACGAACAACATTCCGCTGTCAGGCAGAACGAACAATTCAATATTGGCAACGACAGCGAAAACTGCCAACCACCCGACCTGAGTGAAGTGAGGATAGCAATATCTAAACTCAAGCTTAATAAGGCTGCCGGAAATGACGGTCTTCCCGCTGAGCTTTATAAGGCCGGCGGAGATGACTTGGTAAGTAACATCCACCAACTCATAAGCCAAATCTGGTCGGATGAAAATATGCCTGAAGAATGGAACCTCAGCATCGTTTGCCCGATCCACAAAAAAGGAGACCCTCTGAACTGCGCCAACTACAGAGGCATAAGTCTCCTCAACATCGCCTACAAGATCCTATCTGCCGTAATATGTGAACGCCTGAAACCGTTTACCAACAACCTGATTGGCCCTTATCAGTGTGGTTTTAGGCCAGGAAAGTCCACAACCGATCAAATTTTCACACTTCGGCAGATCCTGGAAAAAACTCAAGAAGTCCAAATCGATACCCACCACCTATTCTTCGATTTCAAAGCCGCATATGACAGCATTTAGAGACGAACTGTACAGAGCCATGTCTAGTTTTGGTATACCGCCCAAACTCGTCCGTTTGTGTAGGATGACGATGGAGAATTCTCGCTGCTCCATCAGGGTCGGAAACGACCTCACCGACACATTCGATACCAAAAAAGGATTTAGGCAAGGCGATGCGCTGTCATGTGACTTCTTTAATCTGATTCTTGAGAGAATTGTGCAAAACTCCAAAGCCAACACCAGAGGCACAATTTTCCATAAGTCGGTGCAACTACTAGCATACGCTGACGATATTGACATCATTGGTAGGACTCAACGTGATGTCATAGCCACGTTTGCTAGTATAGAGAAGGAAGCGGCGAAAATGGGTTTAGCAGTAAATGAGGGTAAGACTAAGTATATGCTGTCAACACGAAAGGACACACAACATCGACGAATTGGACAGAACGTCACCATTGACAGATATAACTTTGAGGTAGTACGGGACATTGTCTACCTCGGCTCCGCTATTAACTCTGACAACAACATCTCGTCAGAAATTAAACGAAGAATTACTCTTGCCAACCGCTGTTTCTTCGGGCTAAGAAGGCAATTTAGTAGTAAAGCCCTCACTCGAACTACTAAGGAGATCCTATATAAGACCCTGATCATCCCAGTCCTGCTCTACGGCGCTGAAGCATGGACCGTATCAAAAGCGGATGAAGAAATCCTTGGTAGATTCGAGAGGAAAATTGTTCGAAAAATCTTCGGTCCCGTTTGCGTTGACGGGCTATGGAGACGAAGATTCAACCAAGAACTATACGAGCTGTACAGCGACATGCCCCTGGTCAAAAAACTCCGCATTGGACGTTTAAGATGGCTAGGACATGTAGAACGAATGGACACCAATACTCCGGCTCGCAGAGTCTTCGATTCCCAGCCAGACATCGGACGCAGTAGAGGAAGACCTCGCCTTAAGTAGCGCGCACAAGTGGAAACCGACCTCAACCAACTTGGAGTGCGCAACTGGAGGCAGTTAGCTAAGGACCGGGCTAATTGGAGAGGCATGTTGGTTGAGGCCCAGGTTCATTCCGGACTGTAGCGCCACTTAAATAAAAAAAAATAGCCTATTTTTTTTAAATTGTTCCAAAGAATTTTTGTTGAGTTCTTGGAAGCATCTAATTGATTAGAGTAAAATGGTTTTTTTTTGACATTTTTTATGGCCTTAACCACCTTATTTCTACAGAAACAGTAGAACATCCCAAACCTATAACCACATCGGTCCGCATGTGGTGTTGCTATAGTAGGGGATGATGGTATCATCGGACCATATTTCTTTAAAATTTCGGAAGGAGCGCATGTTCCTGTCAATGAAGATCACTACAGAACAAAGATCAATCAATATTTGTTGACGAAAAAACAAGATATTGGCTTGTAGTTTCAACAGGATGGCGCTACATGCCACACAGCTAACGAATCAATCGCTATATTGAGGAAAACCTTCGATGAAAAGATCATCCCAAGAAATGGCACTTTTAATTGGCCATACCAAGATTTTGTAATTTAACACAATGGGGATATGTGATATCCCCATAGAAATTAATCCAATGGTTTTGTTTACATCGATAATCCCGAAACGATTAAACCTTTGGAATGCTTAATAACTCGTGTTTTTCATGGAATACCAACGGATATGCTTAAAAGAGTGGTCGAAAATTGGAACCTCAGAATGGACCATTTAAGAGTTAGTTTAGGGCAGCATTATCTTTTAAAATTAAATGGCATGAATCAAATATAGATTTCCTTCAAAAAATTGATTCGTTTGTGTATTATTTAACAAAAAGAAGTCAATAAGCTCTTATTGGGTCTCCCTTTATTAATTCAGTCAAGAAAGGTGTTTAATTGTGTGTTCATGTCAACATTTATCTTGAGTGACTGAAAGTGCAACCTTTTTCAGTTTACAATGAACGTTTCATGAACGCCCTAAAATTGCTTGCCTGAAAGAATTGGTAAGTCAATCAATTCAATCACAACTTTGTAATTTCTGTATTAAAAGGAATTTTTCTGTTATCGGTCTTTCAGTTTCTGACAATTTTCTTTATATGGAATGGCTGAAATATGGCTGATTATATTTAACAATATCATTTCAAAAGTTTACGACGAATACCATCGCGGTTAACATACACATTTACCCCCGTATTAATAAACGCTGATTAACTAATCAATGGCTAATTTGACAGTTTTCCCCATGAGAAATACTCGCGCAAATATCAAAAGTTTGTCAATGATTAGCTAATCAGCGTTTATCAATAAGGGGGTTAGTGTGTTAAATTTGCGATATTGTAGTAAAAGATTTCCCATACACATTTTGACAGTTCATTTAACGAGTTTACAACATTTACGAAGACTTTCCGAAGTTGCACAAAAAGCCTTTATATACTTATGTCTAATAAAACCCTTGATTCTGATGATACTTACTGCTTGAACTGGCATCCTCATCGTATTCATCATCAAACACGTCAAATGGACTAGCAGCTCTTTTTATTTTAGGCATGCTGTTTTCTTTTCTTTTAACACTTGTTTGACACAAACACTTTCTTTAATGTATACCCTGTGTGCACTTTAAACTATTCAAGCCCGTCTTAACAGATAGCACTGATATAATATTTTCTAAAACGCAACTCTCCGACGCACAATATTCCTATCGACCGTAACAGGATCACTTATAAGTAGTATCTGATCCATTTCTTTTCTAGTTCAAGAGTTTTACACGAGATTTTTCACTTTCTAGACCAGGACTATTTTTAGAACAAAGTAGGCGTCGATTTACGAAAATTCTCAATTCCCATTGGTCTAGAATAGAACAGTTTCCAATATAATGTTTGTTTTGTGGTTGGAAACGCCTTCGCTAAAGTGAACGAGAATCGAATTCATAAACAATTTGGTTTTTGGTCCTAATCAAATAAATTACCGTGATCCTTTGTTTGTGTGTTTTAACACAAAAATTACATTGATCGCGGGTATTTGTGTGTTAAGGATTTGCTTTCCTGGCGTATCTATTGATAACAATAAGATAGCATGCGCAAGATGAACACAAATTGTTGATGTTGCGCAGCACCAGTAATGGGTTATGGTTTGGATGAGAATGTATCTCATTTGTTGTTTATAAACAAACTGGCGAGCAAATGCTGGCGCGGAAATGAAGGGATGTGTGTGAATTTTATCATTTTTTTTATTTTAAAGTGATAACATGTTGGATGGTTGGATAAATAAGCAGCAAAAGGACGTTTGCTTTGTTTAGAGTAAAGTATTGTTGATTTATTGACTGCATTATCAAATCGATTATGTTGTTTGACAATCTGGAACAATCGGACAACAGAAGCTGGTGGGAGAAATTAGTATCCTGAATAAATATTTATGTTAGGTACCAAAATGGTTTATCCAACATCATTCTCAATGGTAGCGTACTGGTGAAATAAATATACGTCAAATATGTTCTTCTTGGGGACAAAAAGTCGCATTAAACTGTGGAAAAAAGACTCGAAGTGAATACATACATGTGTGCAAATGATATAATAAATAGAGACAATGGTGCTTAGATATTAGACAATGCCCACCAGACCTTTAATTTAACTCAACATTACCAAAAATCTCAAAAATCCATTCCGTCATCGAAGCTAGAGCTTAAACGATGGAAACGAAACGAAAGAATCTCTCGAAAATGAATTTCTACATGCTCTAGATTTATAGAAAGCATTCTGAAGATACGTCATCCTCTATTTCTTGAATATTTATGTACACTAGTCGGCATAAGTATTTTGACGAAATAAAAATCGTGCATTTTTGAGTTTAACTTCTAAATGGCTTGTCAAGAATTCATGTTTATTTTTTCATTTTTATATATAACTAATACAAACTTAAAAATAGGCAAACAAATATTTTTTCATAGAAGTCAAAAAAGATATAAATTAATTTGTAATTTCGTGTGTTGGCATAAGTATTTTGACAAGTATATAACTCTAAGAAAAAACATTTTAAACTTAACAAAAGTAAATAAATAAAGAAGAATTTAGTAAAATATATAACCTCCGTTGGCTTCAATAACTTTTTGAAGGCGTCTCGGTACTGAATCTACTAAATTTTGAAGAATCTCTGGAGATATCTCTTCCCAAAGGGAAGTGACCTCAGAAATCGTCTCCTCTCTGGTTTTATTTAAAGAAACTGTTCTTTTGCGTTTCAAAAGAGACCAGACGTTTTCTATTATATTTAAATCTGGACTTTGAGGTGGCCAGTCCAAAGTGGCAACACCAACATCCTTCAAAAATTTAGTTATCATCCGGGCTTTGTGGCATGGGGCATTGTCCTGTTGCAGGATAAATGATTCACCAATAAGCCTACCTCCGGAAGGAAAGGCATTATCATTTAGGGTTCTTAAATATTGACCTTGGTTCATCGAGCCGGTAATAGGAACCAATTCACCCAGGCCATTATACGCAACACATCCCCAGAACATGACAGAGCCTCCACCATGGCTCACTTTTTGACAAACGGGGCGTCTTTTTTGCCTTTCTACCTTTGGCAATCTAACGTAAAATTTGTTTTTTGATGAGTTATACTCAAAGGAGCTTTCATCTGTTCATAGAACGCTTCTCCAGTACTCCTTTGGCTTGTGCAGATGTTCCTTTGCGAAAGACAGTCTTTTAAGCTTGTTTACCTTTGATATGTACGGCACGTCCTTAGCTTTAAATGTTTTGAAATCTCCTTCCATTAAACGTCGTCGGACAGTGCGCTCACTGATTGGATTCGTTACCGTCAAATTCCATTGATTTGCAGCAGTTTGAGGCTTCAGGAATATATTTCTTTTAAATTCCCGTAGAAGGGTTCGGTCTTCATTGGGCGTTGTTTTGCGCTTAGCACCTGATCTCATTAGGTTTGTGATGTCATTATGCTTTTTAAACTTATTGATTTGATCGTGCACAGTTCGACGCGACACATTAAACTCACTTGCTATGTCTTTTACTGCCGTTCCAGCGTTAAACTTCGCTACCATTGAAGATCTGACAACCAAACTCAACTCAGCCGTTTTGGTTTTTAATAAATTTTAATAAATTTTTATTTTGTTATCAACGTTTAATGTAAATTAAAGTTAACTACACAAGTTTTTTGGTTATCACGTGCTCAAAACTGTTAAAATATTTACACAAAGTTTCCGTCAAAATACTTATGCCACGTAAAAATTCTTTGTCTGCATGCGTTCTTATCAGCAGAAAGAGAATGCAAAAGGTAAACAATACAAAACTTAGCATGCATAGGGCTAAAAATAGATTCTTTGTTTCGCGCATCATTTTTGCACCGTTGTTTTAACGATACCAAGCAAAGTTAGTCTCAATAGTCACAAAAAGGTTTCGTCAAAATACTTATGCCGACTAGTGTATGTCCTTAAAAGAACTGTCAATATAGGTAACACCAGTGAGTATAGTACGTTAGTACAGAATCTATGCTGTTCAAAATGTCGACAATGGGCTCCACATTTGAGAAGGAGTCATACTGCAGTTTTGAAACATGCATGTTACCAGCAACTGCGAACAACTGATGTTGATGCATATACCATATTAAAACTCCAAAAAAATCAGGCAATTGGGATTTTCCCCACTAACGGTTGTCGCCTTGAAACAGCCTCCCTCTCGTTACACCATATCTCTTCTTCGTCCATCCGTAGGGAAGGTCGTCGTGTTTTCCTTCCATCGTGCCTAAGATCTGAATAACTAGGGCCTATGTCAAATACCAAGTCGGTAACGGTTGAACTCCGCAATCGTGCGAATTCTAGTTTTATTTAAGCCTTGTCCACATTTCTCGGAGCTCTGAGTGAGTCTTTCTCGCTCTACTTGTGGGAATAAATTCCAAATATAAACTTAAAGGTCCGACACGCACACGAGTCTTACAAACTTCCCCAGGAGTGTACAATAGTATTGTGATTGCTATAGAGTTTCAACAAATGCACTTTGGCTAAAACAACTTATTTGCCTTTTTAACATTTTTGTAACTTTAAACATAAGAACTTAAATTTTATTCCGACGCTTAAGTTGTTCTGGGAAAATTTAGTTATTTAACATATAATAAATAATTTTTTTTTTTCAATATTTTTCAACACTTAGGACCTTGAAGGTTATAAAACCCAGTGATGGAAGGAAGGAAAATGGTTTGTGGATAGTTAGAGATTGGGAGGAGGTGACGATGCGCGTTAATTTTGAATCTTTGTAGATTGTAGTCATCTGGAAAAATTGAGGAAGGCAAGCTATTCCACAATCGTGAAGTGTGGTTAAGAAATGATCTTCTAAATTTTACTGTGCGCCCGACAACAGGCTCTATGCAATATGGGTGTGCGGAAGAAGCCGCACGAGTATTTCTATTAAACAGACGAACAGGCGGGATACAACTATATATTTCGTCGGAACATTTATGGTGAAAGTAACGGTAAAGAAGCGCAAGGCATCCAACATTCCGCCGGTGTTCAAGCGAATGAATTTCGCTAAAAACTGATTGGTTGTCAATAAGTTTGATAGCATAACGTTGGACTCTGTCAAGTAGGCTCAAGCAAGTTGCAGGAGCACCCGCCCAGATGTGCGAGTTATATTCGAGTTTTGGACGAATGTAGGCTTTATAGATATTAGCTAAATCCGATGGAGTGAAGAACCGTTTTCATCGTTTGAGAAATCCTAGGCATCTAGCACCACCTTTTGCAGCATCTATAACTTGCTGGTTCCAACGAAGGTCTGGGCTAATGTACATGCCAAGCATAGACAAGCCATTGGATTCCTCAACTTCAACTCCTTCCATTTTAAGTTTAGCTACATTTGTATCCTGTTTCAGAGATAGGAGACAGCACTGAGTTTTTGACGCATTAAACTCAACCCGGTATTGTCGGAAAACATAGCCTACATGACAACACGTCTGGTAATGGACTTAGGCTAATTGATTTCGCTACGGAACGAAATGCCACTATAGCCAGCACACGGTTTCCTCACCTCGATATCCATAAGGGGACATGGCGGTCTCCAGATCAACGAACGGTCAACCAAATTGATCACATTGCGATAGATAAGAGGCACGCATCCAGTATTTTGGATGTCCGAACATTCCGAGGAGCTAACATCGACTCGGATCACTACCTTGTAGCAGCCAAGGTAAGAATGCGGATATCCACCACGCCAAAACAATCCAGAAATACTGTGAAAAAATTTAATGTCGGAAGACTGCAATCGCAAGAGACCGCCAAGACCTTCGCACAACGCGTATCCCTTAACCTCTCGATTAACACCATACCACCAGCATCGAATGTCGAAGAGCAATGGCAACGATCCCAACAGGCCATTAGATCAGCCGCAACTGATGTGCTAGGTTTCTCGCGCCCACCAGCAAGAAACCCCTGGTTTGATGAGGAATGCCGACAGATGCTCGCAGCCAAGAACGAGGCCTACAAGGCTAAGCTGCAGGTGAAGACGAGAGCTGCCATTGAGCTCTATAGGCAAAGAAGAAGGGAAGAACATCGGCTTTTCAGCAAGAAGAAAAAAGAGCAAGAAAAGCGCGCGATCGAGGATATAGAGAGGTGCCACTCCAGGAACGATGTTCGCAAGTTTTACCAAAGTGTAAAACGTCAAAGCCATGGATACAAGGCTCGAACAGAAGCCTGTCGAGATGAACAAGGAAATATTGTAGTTGAGACACAGTCGATGCTGAGGATATGGAAGAACCACTTCTGCAGACTGTTAAACGGCGATGACGAACAACATTCCGCTGTCAGGCAGAACGAACCATTCAATATTGGCAACGACAGCGAAAACTGCCAACCACCCGACCTGAGTGAAGTGAGGATAGCAATATCTAAACTCAAGCTTAATAAGGCTGCCGGAAATGACGGCCTTCCCGCTGAGCTCTATAAGGCCGGCGGAGATGACTTGGTAAGTAACATCCACCAACTCATAAGCCAAACCTGGTCGGATGAAAATATGCCTGAAGAATGGAACCTCAGCATCGTTTGCCCGATCCACAAAAAAGGAGACCCTCTGAACTGCGCCAACTACAGAGACATAAGTCTCCTCAACATCGCCTACCAGATCCTATCTGCCGTAATATGTGAACGCCTGAAACCGTTTACCAACAACCTGATTGGCCCTTATCAGTGTGGTTTTAGGCCAGGAAAGTCCACAACCGATCAAATTTTCACACTTCGGCAGATCCTGGAAAAAACTCAAGAAGTCCAAATCGATACCCACCACCTATTCATCGATTTCAAAGCCGCATATCACAGCATTTATAGAGACGAACTGTACAAAGCCATGTCTAGTTTTGGTATACCGCCCAAACTCGTCCGTTTGTGTAGGATGACGATAGAGAATTCTCGCTGCTCCATCAGGGTCGGAAACGACCTCACCGACACATTCGATACCAAAAATGGATTTAGGCAAGGCGATGCGCTGTCATGTGACTTCTTTAAACTGATTCTTGAGAGAATTGTGCAAAACTCCAAAGCCAACACCAGAGGCACAATTTTCCAAAAGTCGGTGCAACTACTAGCATACGCTGACGATATTGACATCATTGGTAGGACTCAACTTATGTCATAGCCACGTTTGCTAGTATAGAGAAGGAAGCGGCGAAAATGGGTTTAGCAGTAAATGAGGGTAAGACTAAGTATATGCTGTCATCACGAAAGGACTCACAACATCGACGAATTGGATAGAACGTCACCATTGACAGATATAACTTTGAGGTAGTACGGGACTTTGTCTACCTCGGCTCCGCTATTAGCTCTGACAACAACATCTCGTCAGAAATTAAACGAAGAATTACTCTTGCCAACCGCTGTTTCTTCGGGCTAAGAAGGCAATTTAGTAGTAAAGCCCTCACTCGAACTACTAAGGAAACCCTATATAAGACCCTGATCATCCCAGTCCTGCTCTACGGCGCTGAAGCATGGACGGTATCAAAAGCGGATGAACAAATCCTTGGTAGATTCGAGAGGAAAATTCTTCGAAAAATCTTCGGTCCCGTTTGCGTTGCCTGGCTATGGAGACGAAGATTCAACCAAGAACTATACGAGCTGTACAGCGACATGCCCCTGGTCAAAAAACTCCGCATTGGACGTTTAAGATGGCTAGGACATGTAGAACGAATGGACACCAATACTCCGGCTCGCAGAGTCTTCGATTCCCAGCCAGACGTCGGACGCAGTAGAGGAAGACCTCGCCTTAAGTAGCGCGCACAAGTGGAAACCGACCTCAACCAACTTGGAGTGCGCAACTGGAGGCAGTTAGCTAAGGACCGGGCTAATTGGAGAGGCATATTGGTTGAGGCCCAGGTTCATTCCGGACTGTAGCGCCACTTAAGTAAGTAAGTAAACTCAACCCGGTTGTTGGTACCCCAATTGATAATTGTATCAATGTCGGAGTTGAGTTCAGTTGACATTCGCTGGCGTTGTGACTCGACGACGTGGGGTTCTTGTCGCGGAGTCGTTAGAGAGTAAACGAAGTCAAGAGTACTGTCATCCGCGAACGAATGGATAGGATTACAAGTCAGAGAGAGAAGGTCGTTAATAAAAATTAAAAACAGAGTTGGTGAGAGGACTGAGCCTTGGGGTACACCAGCGTTTGTTGAAAAGGGGGTGGAAGTTGACCCATCTAGTACAACTTGTATTGATCGGTTACTTAAAAAACTTGTAATCCAAATTATAAAAGTGTTACCGACACCGAAAGACCTAAGCTTATTAACAAGAGCGCTATGCCACACTCTATCAAAGGCTTTTGAGATATCCAGAGCAACAATTCTACATTCACCGAATAGGTGAATGCAACGATTCCATTTTTCACTTAGATAGACCATAAGATCACCTGTGGAACTTTGTTGACGAAAACCATACTGACGGTCACTAATGAGATGATTTTTTTCTAGATAGCTCATGAGGTGGTAATTGACTGTACTCTCCATGACCTTAGAGAGTACTGACGTTAGAGCTATGGGTCGGTAGTTTGAAGGGTAGGTTTTATCGCCCTTTTTTGGAATTGGCAAGTTTCCACCTATCTGGAAATATTCCTGCAGAGTACGAGAGGTGGAAGAGTTTGCGTAGAGGTTTGGCCAGAGTGGAAGAACACCTCTTCAACACACGGGGAGGAATTCCATCTGGACCTGAAGCTTTATTTTGTTTGAGATTTTTTAGAACTCTAGCAACTGAACGGGTTCGGAAAAATATTTGCCCTAAAGAAAAATGAACCGGATTCAGTGATGGTGGTGTGGAAGATCTGTCTGGTAAGTTGGAATTAGCTGCGAATAGTGAAGCTAGCAGATTTGGGAGTCCGTGATATTTCTATCGTTGTAGACAAGCGATGGGATTATTGATGAGTTACAACCTTTTATTCGTTTGACGAAAGACCAAAAAGACTTGCTGCCTTTAGGACATTGCAGTATTTTTTGCCTCACTTTTTGGTCACGTAAGAATTTAGCACGTCTTTATATAAACTTACAGTTGTTTCTAGCCCGCCTGTAAAGACTTCGACAATGGGTACCCACCATTTTATAATAATACCTTTTAGGAAATATTTTATGTAATAGATTTATTCAACTTATTCAGACTACCTTGATTATAAAATATAATAAAAATCGTTTGAGGCGTTTTGGAGAAAATAAATTCTGTCGACCAAAAACATTTTAAACTTAATTCCAATTAATATACACACATAGGTTCAAGTTATCTTTTTCGGTGCAAATCGCTCTTTTCTGCACAAATTGCTTTGTCATTCGTGAGATATACCTTATTTTAAAAAGAAACGTTTTTTTTTATCAAAAAACATATTAAATCATAAGTTTAACAAGCTCGAAATATACCCCAAAACAAAGTTTCAGCTTAGATTTATTAATTCCATTCATTAATTTGGAGGATAAGGCAAATTTTTGAATTTCCGTTGTTCAACCTTTTTGACAAAAAAAAATTGTATGTTGTCTTTCTTAGGACACCACTAAGCAATATAAAATAATTGGGTAAAATTGTATGTTCTGCTTTCGAAAAATGATTTAATTTACGAATTACTGTTGTAATCATTTTTAGGGAAAAACTGAGTATGTAGCACTCTTACACACATCTAAACTATCTAATCATTCTAATCTAATCTAATCTAACCATTTTCATTGACATAGGCGGACATCTGTACGAAAATGCTGACTCCTTTAATGATTTTTCGTACTCTTTTGACTATCGGAAAGCGATATTCAAAGGCTATCTTAAGAAATTATTCTTTCGAATATGAATATTGACAGCTTCTTCAATTTAGAAGAATCTGTTTAAAAAATCTATCTTCTAATTAAAGATTAGATTGCATGGATAGAACTATTCATGTTAAGAATTCTAAAAATGAAATGACGAAACCGGACCTGAAATAATTTTATAAAATGCCAGAATCATTACGACATTGATAAGTACCTGAATTATTTTAATGAATTCTCTGAGATGTCAAGTAGTTTATATAATGGCTATATAGTCAAAATGGAGAAAGCTCTTAAAAGTGACGCCAAACGATTTTGGGGATTTGTCAATTAAAAGAGAAAAACGGATGGATATCAAGCCAACTTCTCTTATAATAATTCAAAAACATCGAGCTCTCTTATTTTATCAAACTTATTCGCAGAGAATTTCAGTAAATCATTTATTGATACCGCTCTTGTCTTAGACGATCATTATTTTAGTTTTCTCAATGATTGTTCTCAAGTTAGTTTCAGCAACATTATATTTGATGATGAGACACTACTGAAATATACCTCTTTATTGAGAGATATAAATCATAAATATATATAAATAATTTATATATTTATAAATTATTTATATAAATTAATATAAATAATTTATATGTTTATAAATTATTTATTAATTTTATAGTATGGATTTAATAAGACAACTAATATCTATTAATATACATATATATATATATATATAAATTATTTATATAAATCGGGGGGCCCGATGGTATCCCACCAGTATTTTTTTTTTTAGGCTCATCATTTAGTGCATATGTTAGTGGGACATAACAGAACATAGAAGTTATTAAGTTTGACAACACTAACAAAGTCAGTAAACGATAAAATTACAATTTAGCTATATACGAATTTTACATGCACTTATTATGACTCTAGCATACAATTTCGCAGAGTATTTTTTAAACTACATTTACTTATATGTAGTTCAACTACATCATTATTTTTATTATATACCCTCATACGACTAATGGCCTCATGCATACCATAGTTCTGTTTATGATTAGGTATATGTAATATATTTAATCTACGCAGGTTGTAGGAACCTCCCCGGGTATTAAAACCAATGGCACTTAAAAGATCAGGAGCATCAATTTGTCCTGATAATAATTGGTGTAAGAAAACCATGTCATTGTTAAGTCTACGTTGAGACAAAGGCAATAGTTGCAACAGTTTAATTCGACACCTATACGGAGGCAAATTGTGTAAATCATCCCATGGAAGTCCTCTCAAAGCAAATCTTATGAATTTACGTTGGACTGATTCAATTCTATTCGAATGAACTACATAGAAGGGTGTCCAAACTTGTGAGGCATACTCCAAGTGAGGGCGAACTAGACAATTATAGAGTGAAAGAGTGACATATGGGTCAGTAAACTCTTTTGACCACCTTTTTATAAATCCTAACATGGAGTTGGATTTATTGACGATAACGTTAATGTGTTTATTAAACTCCATTTTGGGATCAAAATAAACACCAAGATCTTTAAAACTGTCTACACGACAGAGAGTGTGCCCGGACAGAGTATATTTAAAATTTCATGGAGCGCGTTTTCGTGAAAATGACATATGCTGGCACTTTGTAGGGTTCAGATTCAAACCGTTTTTAAGACACCATATGGTAAAACTATTTAAATCAGTTTTTAGTGAAAGCGAATCGTTTAAATCTCCTACACATTTGAAAATTTTCATATCATCAGCATATATCAATATTTTGCTATCTCGAATACAGGCTTTTACATCGTTAATTGCAAGTATAAATAAAATTGGTCCCAAATGACTTCCTTGAGGTACTCCAGATTGAGCAACAAAAGGGTTGGACTTGGAACCTCTAAATTTTACTTGGTATGTTCACAATGAGAGATATGATTTAACCCAATTTATGAAACCTGGAGGGAATCCATACGCCTTAAGTTTAAAAATTATGGTGTGATGTGATAACTGGTCAAATGCTTTGGAGAAGTCAGTGTATATACAATCGACTTCTTTTTTATTTTCTAAACTATTGGAACAATGATGCATAAAAGTCAATAGATTTGTTACATTTTCATTTGTTACTATTCAGAATAATTATTCTTTATCTATAAAGTAAGAAATAACCTAAATAAAAAATAATAAACCTAATGCTACTGAAATCAAAAACATCTTCATGAAAGGTCGACGCAAAATCAGCTGTTTCACTCATATTTAGTGTCCATGCTCAAATTTTCAACTTGTTTCGCAAGTAATTTCCCCTCCAAGGTCACGTGCATAAATAGTCGATTGACCAATGAGAACAGTACATCGGCAAAGTTTATTTGGTAAAACTAAAACCAATGCAAACTTTTGGGTTTTTATTCAAAAACCAGGTTGCTCGGTCGAAAAAGTACACATTCGCCTGCAAGCAAGCGAAAAAATTGGAGCTACCGACCGTGCAAGCGGCAAGCGTTTGCTACTCCTTAATTTAAACCCCGGGTGAAGCAAGCAATTTACTTTGCCAAAGTTCCGTTTTGTGCATTTTTGGCAAAAAACTGCTTATAAAGGGTGTCCCATAATTCACCCAAAATTGGAATAAATAGTACTGAGTTGGCCAATGAAACAAAGATACCAATGTGACAGCTGACAGTTTGGGGTTAATAAAAATGGAGCGCTATACTAAAGAACAACGTATTTTCATTGTTGATCAATATTTCAAAAATAATAAGGGTATTCATGCAACGTCGTAATTTTATTACGTGCAAAAGATTATAATTTTACGACGACGTTTCATGAACGACCCTAAAATTGCACCACTAAATAATGCGGAAACCCACTGAATTCAATCTCATTTTACTAATTTATTTATTGATAGAATTTTGTTCCTATTGTTCTCTTTCCTTTCTCGATAATTTTCTTCAGTTTGGCGCATACGTTTGATGTGTGAAAGTGACTGATTAAATGTCACAATAGCATTTCAAAAGTTTACAACGTTTACCATCTCAGTTTACGCACCCAATTCCTGTGAGAAAATTCCGATCTCGTTGGAAAAGATTTCCCATACAAATTTTGACAGTTCATTTATCACGTCGTAATTTTATCACGTTTACAACGTTTACGACGACTTTCCGACGTTGCATGAATACCCCTAATGAAAGTTTGTCAGCTTCAGTCCTCTATTTTCGTACAAAATATTTTGTTCTGGAGGCATTTTCAGACCATTCTTCTTCGAAAATGCAGCTTATCGTTATCGTGACATGATAATCCAGTTTTAAGTGCCTAAATTACAAGATGTGGATGTGACCTGACCAACATGTGGTTTCATTGTTTCAACAAGAGCCAGAGAAACAATTCAATTACTGCCTGAGTCATTTCCTAATCGTGTAATCGGCCGTTTTTTGCAATCAGAATGGGGACACCCTTTATTAACAAACGATCTCAATTATCTATAAAGCGGGATAACTAAATTGGAATGTCGGTTGAGGCCCAGCTTCACTCCGAACTGCACTTAAAGCTCGAGAAATCTTGCACGAAGGTCTAAACATCAATTTGACATTATTAATGCGAAAAAAATTAAATCCTTTTTTAAATATTTTTATGAATAAAAATGAGTACTCGAAAACTTGGTTTTTATAGTTTCATATTCTAAGAACCTTACTTCACTGGATACAGATTTTCAAAATATAATCGTGGGTAGATGACACCCTCTATGGTTTGGCGAAGTGTCAAGTGGTTGTTTACGGAATTATTGTTTACACATTGGTCAACCTCATTTCTTTCACAGTCATTTCTCACTTGATGCAGCACTTGAACTGCGTGTGCGTTATGATAAATTATGATAGGGATTCTCCTGGGTCTATGTGCTATACCTATTTTTGAAGGACCTGCACAGCGGGTTACTATTATGCATCTTGGGTAACTCTCACCAGTAATTGGAGTAAGCCTGTAGTTTGTGCAAATGAATTAATTTATTAAATTCTGGGAAGGGTTTTAAATGAGAGTACGGGACAGTGTAGACAGAGTGTCGCCTAGGTCACCTAGACTACTCGGATTCATGGTCGATGTGTTACTTAAAGTTTTTGAGACGCCCATGTAGGTGCTATATATTAGTGTGGTAAAAGGTTATCCACATGACTCGAAGTAGCTACCTAACAGATTGCAGTTTCAAAAATGTTCTCTTTTGTTCTAACAACGTATTGGTACTCGGACAGTCGGACGTTGTTATTTTGGGAATCATCCTTTTTATGAGAAGAGCAGCTCCCCTTTTGGGAATTATGTACAAGCCTATAATCTTCATTTTCAAAGCTTTCGTACTTCTAGTTGCAGTATTGGGCTGAGATTTAAAGATTCTTTGGACTCGTATAAACATCATACCGTTCGTTGAAAAGCAGGCTGACTGTCCTATAGCTTTTCTCGTATGTTAAATCGGAATCTGAAATTCGATTTACAACATTTTGTTTACAGCATGTGTACAAATTTTTGGTTTCGAGTTTCGATTCGAGTCGGAGGTAAAAAACGAATTAGGTCGTCGTTCGTTAAAGAAATGTTTCAGATTTGGCTTCAAACGTTTACATAGTAAGTTTGAAAGGATTTTATTTTCTACATTCAACAGATATATTATGATGTAGACTCTGATTGGCTTTAACTTGGCAATGTCCAGTGGTTGCAACTCAAACTACAAACTAACTCAAATGTGCTTATTTGTTACTACCAAGTGGTAACCATCGGGTAGAACAGATTATCTAGGAATCTCAAGGGTTAGTCAGGCTCCTTGAACAGATATGGAGCCGGATGAACCGAAAGGTCAACGGTAGCGCTCAATCCCGTAGTGGATACTGATAACCCTGTGTCCTAGGGGTATCTAATAAATTGAAACTGGCCCTCCAGGTAGGGGGTTGTGCTTTGGGTTAACTACCCACCCATGGAAAAAAATATTGTTACGAAGCAACCAATAGCCTCGGAAAGGACTGATATTATTGTTGACGATCCTGCTAAACGAAACCTGTAATGTGAGAACATTAAACAGGAGAGGTGCAGGCGACCAACAAGCGGAAGCCCTAAACTGCTACAAAGCAGACATTACTGCCATCTAGGAAATACGACGGGATGGGCCGGGCAAAAAGAGGATGAAAAACTGTGACATCTACTATGGACCGTGTTATAGTGAGCAGCGACTATTCGGATGCGGATTTGTTATAAGTGCCAGACTTGGGCAAGAAGTCTTATGTTTCCAAGACATTAGCGAACGTATTGTAACAAATTCGTCAACAAAAGCCTAATATGCGCTCATGCTCCGACGGAGGAAAAAGATGATATAACTAAGGATTGCTTCTACGAGCTCCTTCACAAAACCTATGAGCGACTACCAAAGTACGATGTTAAAATCGTGCTGGGAGATTTTAATGTAAAGGTAGGAAGAGAGAAATCTTTAGCAGTATTTTCGGAAAATATAGTCTACACGGCAACACGTCTGGTAACTGAATTAGGCTAAGTGACTTCGCGACGGAATGAAATAGCCAGCACACGGTTTCCTCACCTCGATATCCATAAGGGGACATGGCGGTCTCCAGATTAACGAACAGTCAACCATATTAAATCTATTGCGATAGACAAGAGGCACGCATACAGTATTTTGGATGTCCGAAAATTCCGAGTGGTTAACATCAGTTCGAGTCGACTACCTTGTTGCAGCCAAGGTAAGGATGCGGATATCCACCATGCCACAACAAAAAAGAAATACTGTGAAAAAATTTAATGTCGAAAGACTGCAATCGCAAAAGACCGCCAAGGCCTTCGCACAACGCGTATCCCCTAACCTCTCGATTAACACCATACCACCAGTAACTTATGTCGAAGATCAATGGCAACGATGCCAACAAGCAACTAGATCAGCCGCAACTGATGTGCTAGGTTTCTAGCGTCCACCAGCAAGAAATCCCTGATTTGATGAGGAATGCCGACAGATGCTCGCAGCCAAAAACGAGGCCTACAAGGCTAAGCTGTAGGTGAAGACGAGAGCTGCCATTGAGGTCTATAGGCAGAGAAGAAGAGAAGACACTGGCTTTTCAAAAAGTAAAAAAATGAAAGAAAAGCGTGCGATCGAGGATATAGAGAAATGCCACTCCAGGAACGATATTCGCAAGTTTTACCAAAGTGTAAAACGTCAACTCCATGGATACAAGGCTCGAACAGAATCCTGTCGAGATAAACAAAGACATATCGCAGTTGAGACCCAGTTAATGCCGAGAACTTCGAAGAACCACTTCTGCAGACTATTAAACGGCGATGACGAACAACATTCCGCTGTCAGGCAGAACGAATCATTCAATATTGGCAACGACAGCGAAAACTGCCAACCACCTGACCTGGCGGAGATGACTTGGTAAGTAACATCCACCAACTCATAAGCCAAATCTCAGCATCGTTTGCCCAATCCACAAAAAAGGAGACCCTCTGAACTGCCCAACTACAGAGGCATAAGTCTCCTCAACATCGCCTACAAGATCTTATCTGCCGTAAAATGTGAACGCCTGAAACCGTTTACTAACAACCTGATCGGCCGTTATTAGTATGGTTTTAGACAGGAAAGTCCACAACCGATCAAATTTTTACACTTCGGCAGATCATGGGAAAAAACCCAAGAAGTCCAAATCGACAGCATTTATAGAGACGAACTATACAGAGCCATGTCTACGTTTAGTTTTGGCATACCGCCCAAACTCGTCCGTTTGTGTAGGATGACGATGGAGAATTCTCGCTGCTCCATCAGGGTCAGAAACGACCTCACCGACACATTCGATACCAAAAAAGGATTTATTCAATGCGATGCGCTGTCATGTGACTTCTTTAATTTGATTCTCTTCAGAAATCAAACGAAGAATTACTTTTGTGTCTGAACACGACCTTCGTCCAGCTAACAGCTAATAGCTAAAGTTAGTAATTGACAACTCCATCGTCTACGAACATCTTCACCTGATCTGTCACTTTTGCTGTCACATTTCAAGGGATAAGACCAGGAACATTATTTTAATTAATATAAAATTGTATCTACTTTTTTTCTTTGCCTTTTTATAATCTTATAATTAGTTAAATAAAAAATTATCTGAAATCTAAACAACAATATTTTATACTTGGAGTTATCAATTACTGAATTTAACTATTAGTTGTTAGCTGAACGAAGGTCGTGTTCAGACACAACAATTACTCTTGCCAACCGCTGTTTCTTCGGGCTAAGAAGGTAATCTAGTAGTAAAGCCCTCATTCAAACTACTAAGGATATAAGACCCAGATCATCCCAGTTATGCTCTACGGCACTGAAGCATGGGCCGTATCAAAAGCGGATGAAGAAATCCTTGGCAGATTCGAGAGAAAAATTCTTCGAAAAATCTTCGGTCCCGTTTGCGTTGACAAGCTATGGAGACGAAGATTCAACCACGAACTATACGAGCTGTACAGCGACATACCCCAGGTCAAAAAACTCCGCATTGGTCGTTTAAAAACGAATGGAACCAATACTCCGGCTCGCAGAGTCTTCGATTCCCAGCCAGACGTCGGACGCAGTAGAGGAAGACCTCTCCTTAAGTGGCGCGCACACGTAATAGGAGGCAGTTAGCCTCCGGGATACCGTACATTTCATAGACTTACCCTAGCAAGTCGATATAAAAGAATGGTGGAATAAAGCCTGACTATCCCATGTTCATGCCATTGGGATAGTTACTTCCGAAGATCAGACTGTTGTCGCTACCCAACGCCTTGAAACGTGCCTTCGCGTCACTTAAATAAGGAAATTTTCAATTCAATTTAGCTGAACTCCATTGTATAAGACCTTGTTGCGATAATATTTTATGAACTCGGATTCTGGCGTTTAATACAATCATAAACGGGATCGGAAACACCGCCTTTCAAACACACGTTTCTGTTCCATGTAGGATGAGTGCTACAATAAACCACTCGGGACCACGAAACTTGCGCCCTCACGCTGTCAGTTTTAAGTTATAGATATGACGGTTTGATACAAAATTTGTATTTTTTTGCAAATCGGCATATAAACTTAAAAATCGCCAAATTCTGACTAATGTAAGTTTAATTTTCAAGTGACGATATGATAACTACTTTACACCGGAATAATTCTGGAGAGCGTTCGTAACATAGGGTGGATTCATTTATCTCTTGGATGATGTTATGATACTGATTTTACTGGTGTTGGCGTTTTTGAAACTTGACGGCAAAGCAGAGAGTCCCTCACTCAGCTGCCGTCTATGTCTATATGTCCTTCAATCCGTAACCATTTATCGACTTAATGACATAACCTTAGGCAGTTTCTCACAACGATTGATATCCTGTGAAAATTAGTTATCATCTTCCTTAAATATCAACGAAAATTCCCATTAAACAGTCTCATAAGATAATCTTCAACATGTTTAACATCTCAATTTGTCTCCATGCAGTCTGGCGTCCTGGGCGACAGACTGTCTACGCAGTCGCATTAACATTCGAAATCCTTCCCAGAATTATCAAATTTAATAAATTGCTTTATTAACACGAACTACAGCCGTACTCATATTACGCAGGCCAGCGTTACCCAAGTTACACAATAGCTTCCCGCTGTGCAGGTCCTTCAAATAGCTAAAGACCACATAAGTATACCCATACACAAGGACACCTCTCATAATTTATCATATGCACACGAAGTTGAAGTGCTGCACCAAGCAACTGGAAATGAAAACAGGTTGACCAATGTGTACACCCGCAATTCCGCAAACAACCACTTGACACAGCCTCTCCTCTGAGCGGGTGTCGTTGAGTATAGTAAGTTTCCTAGAATGTTGTAAAACTATTATAATCAATTTTTTAAGGATTCTCTTTTATTAACATAAAATCGTGGTTAGCTATTCATAAATTCCTAAAATTCGTTTGCCCTCCGGATCGAAAGGACTGCGGATGTGACAATCAGCGTCGTACTTTTTGCCCATTATATCAATTTGATATTTTCCTGACTTGATGTACTCCGCATTGATGGGTTGTCCGTCCTTACGAGCGACATAAGCCTGTCCCAAGGATTTTTTCAGAGCGTATGCATACTCCGCACGTCTTAGGAATCCAATTGGCTCACCATTTCGATAGACTCCTTCCAATCCCCAAATTGGAACTTGTTCCTTTAAGGTAAAGTAGGCCAATTTCCTCTGAACGCCCTCCTTTCTTTGTTTTTCGATGATATCCTTGCCCTTGTACTCGCCCTGTTTGCGGCAAGTGAAACCAAGATTCGCCTCAATTGGTGTGTCATCGGGACGCAAATCAAAACTCCACAGATGAAAGCCCTTTTCACTACTCAGCGAGTACAGTGCCCGATAGCCGGCATTCTTCAAGTCATTGGACTCTCCCGCTTTCATCAGTGACCTGTATACTTCCGAGCAGTATTCCTTTGGAACGTGCAGCTCATAGCCAAGTTCTCCGACAAAACTTACTCGCAAAAGACGCACATTGTGTGTCGATTTGCCATTGGTGCCGCGTACTTTAGCCAGCAGTGTACTGTTGAATGGAATTTCACTGTCGGATAAATCACAGTCGGTGATAAGTTGAAGGATTTCACGACTTTTTGGTCCTTGGATTGAAATTACGCCCATGTCAGCGGTAACATCGCGAACAGTGGCGTTAAGACCCTTCTTACGGATTTCTGCTTGAATCGATGTATATGTGTAGTTTGCGGACGCACCACCAGCAACGATGTAATAACCTTGTCCTTCAAATTTAGGGTCATGAACTTCACCGGTACCGGATTCAAGGCGGGATATTGTAACATCTGCTTCAACACCACCGCGATCGTTTAAGGCGCATGTGTAGACAGTCCTGAAAGTAAATTACAAAGGAAAAATAAAATAAAAAAAATAAACGTCATCTTAGTTTGATTTAAAGTTTTCATGTCGAACCTTTTTGTTGCCAAATCTGGAGTACCCCAAGGAAGTCACGTATGCCCTATTATTTTTATACTTGCAATAACGATGTAAAAGCTTGTATACGAGATAGCAACATTTTGATATAGGTACATATGCTGGTGACATAAAAAATTATAAATGTGTAGAAGATCTAAGCGATTCGATATCACCTCAAACCGACTTAAACAATTTTACAATTTATTGTTGAATCTGAACCCTACAAAGTGTGAGCATATGACATTTTCACGTAAACGTGTTTCCGTTAACTATAACTGGACATATTCTGTGCCGCTTTTAAAATTTAGGAGTTTGTTTTGAACCCAAATTGGAGTTTAATAAATACATTTACATCATCTTCAATAAATCCAATTCTATGCTAAGATTTATAAGAAGAAGGTCCTTATGTCACGTCTTCATTATATTGCTGTCTCGCCCATCCTTATTTGGAGTATGCGTCACAATTTTGGACTGTGACGTTTATTCAAATAGAAGCGTAAGTTCATTTGATTTTAAGAAGACTCTCAAACTGCTTGAACTGTTACCTTTGTCACAGCGTAGACTTAGGTTAGGTTAAGTTGCACGCAATGCGTGTGCACACATAGACCATAAAAGTCCGTTGTGGCACCAGGTGGATCTGTCGACTTTCCTATGTTCGTTCGCCTAATTGAACCATTCAGAGCTAACTATATAGTGTAGACGGTTGCCACTTGAAAATAAAATTTGTTACCAAAATTTAAGAAGAAGCTACCAAACGCAGTAAAAAGTTACCAAAATACTTTAAATTTTAAAAAGTTGTATGAAATACACCAAAAATCATAGAGTTTGTCATTTTTATACCCTATTCCATAGGGGTATATTAGTTTTGATACATAGTTTGTAGCTATTTGGTTGGGTGTTGTAGAACGAAGGTAGACTCTAATTGGCGTTAACTTGGCAATGCCCAGTGTTGTAACTCTGACTACACATCAAATGTGCTTATTTTTACCTCCAAGTGGTAACCATCGGGTACTGGTCTCATCCAACCGGATTTGACTTGCTAAATGATAAGTGCGAGTGTTGATAACACGACGAAAAACAGCAACACTATAAACACCCTGGTGAGAATGGTACGGATGAATACCCGGCCTGCTGTCCCAGGCGAACCTAGATGAGCTGCTCTGACATATTCGGACAACAGGTTGTCTAGGAATTTCAAGGGTTAGTCAGGCCCCTTGAACAGAGATGGTGGCGGATGAACCGAAAGGCCAGCGCTCAATCTCGTAGTGGATACTGATGGCCCCGTGTCCTAGGGGTATCTAATAAATTGGAACTGGCCCTCCAGGTTGGGGGTTGTGCTTTGGGTTAACTACCCACCCACAGAAAAAAAATATGGTTACGAAGCAACCAATAGCCTCGGAAAGGACTGATTTTATTGTTGACGACCCTGCTAAACGAAAAAAGGACAACGAAGTTCGTATCTGCACCTCGAATGTGAGAACATTAAACAGGAGAGGTGCAGGGGAACAACCAGCGGAAGCCCTAAACTGCTACAAAGCAGACATTACTGCCATCCAGGAAATACGATGGGATGGGCCGGGCAAAAAGAGGATGAAAAACTGTGACATATACTACGGACCGTGTTATAGTGAGCAGAAACAGCGACTATTCGGATGCGGATTTGTTATAAGTGCCAGACAAGAAGTCTTATGTTTCCAAGACATTAGCGAACGCATAGTAACAATCCGCATCAAGGCCAAATTCGCCAACATAAGCCTTATATGCGCTCACGCTCCGACCGAAGAAAAAGATGATATAGCTAAGGATTGCTTCTATGAGCTCCTCGACAAAACCTATGAGCGACTACCGAAGTACGATGTTAAAATCGTGCTGGGAGATTTTAACGCAAAGGTAGGAAGAGAAGACATCTTTAGAAGTATTGTCGGAAAACATAGCCTACACGACAACACGTCTGGTAACAGGCTAATTGATTTCGCTACGGAACGAAATGCCACTATAGCCAGCACACGGTTTCCTCACCTCGATATCCATAAGGGGACATGGCGGTCTCTAGATCAACGAACGGTCAACCAAATTGATCACATTGCGATAGATAAGAGGCACGCATCCAGTATTTTGGATGTCCGAACATTCCGAGGAGCTAACATTGGCCAAGGTAAGAATGCGGATATCCACCACGCCACAACAATCCAGAAATACTGTGAAAAAATTTAATGTCGGAAGACTGCAATCGCAAGAGACCGCCAAGACCTTCGCACAACGCGTATCCCTTAACCTCTCGATTAACACCATACCACCAGCATCGAATGTCGAAGAGCAATGGCAACGATGCCAACAGGCCATTAGATCAGCCGCAACTGATGTGCTAGGTTTCTCGCGCCCACCAGCAAGAAACCCCTGGTTTGATGAGGAATGCCGACAGATGCTCGCAGCCAAGAACGAGGCCTACAAGGCTAAGCTGCAGGTGAAGACGAGA
The DNA here is from genome assembly GCA_932526625.1 of Rhingia campestris. Taxonomy (NCBI): domain Eukaryota; kingdom Metazoa; phylum Arthropoda; class Insecta; order Diptera; family Syrphidae; genus Rhingia; species Rhingia campestris. The sequence continues at coordinate 43,700,205 of OW052185.1, forward strand.
GCTGCCATTGAGCTCTATAGGCAAAGAAGAAGGGAAGAACATCGGCTTTTCAGCAAGAAGAAAAAAGAGCAAGAAAAGCGCGCGATCGAGGATATAGAGAGGTGCCACTCCAGGAACGATGTTCGCAAGTTTTACCAAAGTGTAGAACGTCAAAGCCAAGGATACAAGGCTCGAACAAGGAAATATCGTAGTTGAGACACAGTCGATGCTGAGGATATGGAAGAACCACTTCTGCAGACTGTTAAACGGCGATGACGAACAACATTCCGCTGTCAGGCAGAACGAACCATTCAATATTGGAAACGACAGCGAAAACTGCCAACCACCCGACCTGAGTGAAGTGAGAATAGCAATATCTAAACTCAAGCTTAATAAGGCTGCCGGAAATGACGGCCTTCCCGCAGAGCTTTATAAGGGCGGCGGAGATGACTTGGTAAGTAACCAACTCATAAGCCAAATCTGGTCGGATGAAAATATGCCTGAAGAATGGAACCTCAGCATCGTTTGCCCGATCCACAAAAAAGGAGACCCTCTGAACTGCGCCAACTACAGAAGCATAAGTCTCCTCAACATCGCCTACAAGATCCTATCTGCCGTAATATGTGAACGCCTGAAACCGTTTACCAACAACCTGATTGGCCCTTATCAGTGTGGTTTTAGGCCAGGAAAGTCCACAACCGATCAAATTTTCACACTTCGGCAGATCCTGGAAAAAACTCAAGAAGTCCAAATCGATACCCACCACCTATTCATCGATTTCAAAGCCGCATATGACAGCATTTATAGAGACGAACTGTACAGAGCAATGTCTAGTTTTGGTATACCGCCCAAACTCGTCCGTTTGTGTAGGATGACGATAGAGAATTCTCGCTGCTCTATCAGGGTCGGAAACGACCTCACCGACACATTCGATACCAAAAAAGGATTTAGGCAAGGCGATGCGCAGTCATGTGACTTCTTTAATCTGATTCTTGAGAGGATTGATCCAAAGCCAACACCAGAGGCACAATTTTCCAAAAGTCGGTGCAACTATTAGCATACGCTGACGATATTGACATCATTGGTAGGACTCAACGTGATGTCATAGCCACGTTTGCTAGTATAGAGAAGGAAGCGGCGAAAATGGGTCTAGCAGTAAATGATATGTATATGCTGTCATCACGAAAGGACCAAAAATGCATACGCGCTAATTATTGTTAATTTTTACTACCATTATCGTTAACACAAGAACTATGATTTAGCATTCGCTTTTATAAGTATTTCTTTGCCCTCAAAATTAGACCACCACACATGCTATCTAACAACCTCCATTCTGAAACTAATTACTGACAATTAGCGTGTAGAAATACAAATTCCGTAACATCATCGGATACTTACACATTTCCCACCCCTACTCACTTTTTCACATCTCGATCCGTATTGGCCGTGAATATCCAATCGGCAGCCTCCTTCGCCTGTGGACCCTCCAAAAACAATTTACAAAAATAGCTCATATTGAACACAGCCGCGTTGTTTCGACAAGCGAGTGCCTCTTCTCCAATCTGTCAGCGGCAGCAGAATGCATGAAAATAAACAAAAACAAATTATTCAATTAGAGGCAGTAAGATGGTATAGGGGAAATGTGACTTCCGTCACTTACCAAGTCATGATGGTCCGAGAAGCTTCTGTACTTGAGATCTCCATCGAGTACTTTTTCATATGCAGACTCGTTTCGCTTAAAGTCATAGCTGCCATACCAGTCGTAGGGAAGAGCGTCGGCTCTTTGATTTTGCAAAAAGAACCCGGGACGTTCCCATCCTTGTTTCTCCTCCATGAAGGCATTATACGACAGCATATCGTCGTGCAAAGGATCCTTTTGAAAGTTCCTTCCGGCAAGTGGCTGGTCGTGTTTGAACACCATGCTGTAGTTCTTCACGTAACTCTCGTGGGATTTTTCTTTAGTCCACTCCATGTGACGATTTTGGGAATCTGTAAAGCGTCTCAAATCAAAGCTGAACATTGGCAGGTCTGGTTGTCCGTTAAGGATCCACAGAGCTGTTTGCTCGCCACAACCACCACCGAACATCATGCCGGCCGAGTTAAAACCGCAATTATGATAGAGACCATTGATGTAAGTGTCCGGACCCATGAGTGGCTTATGATCGGGAGTAAAGGATTCCGGTCCACAGACAGTACTCTTTACGCCATAATTAGCATATGTTGGGCAGAGTTTTACAGCACCTTGCAAATGAGCATCAAACACACTCCAATCAAGGTCGTACAAACCAAAATGGAAGTCCTTTGCGACTGGATCAAGCAGGATAGGGTTTGGTTCATAGCCACCCATACAAATAGCATCGCCTTGTATGCGGAAGTACGTTGAATAGTCATGATCTCTGATGTTGGGCAATCCGCGAACTCCAGGTATGGACTCAGATACAATGTACGCATGTTTCATAGGAATCAGTGGCAGCATAGACCCGTGCTTCTCAATCAGATCCTTTCCCCAAACGCCAGTAGCATTAACCACAGTATCCGTTTTGATTACCCCAAAAGGTGTCTTGACGCCAACAATTTTCTTCCCACTGCCTGATGATTCTACAACCAGATCATCAACTGGACAACCTTCAATAACTTTCCCGCCATTCTTTGAGGCCGCTCGAGTTAATGCCGTACACAACATCGCAGGATCTACGACACCATCACCCGGCGAGTAGAGAGCTCCAGTAAATGCCTTCGGATCCAAAAGTGGAAAAACTTTTTGTGTTTCCTCGGGCGATAGGATATGATTTTCAATTCCCTGAGAATTTCCTACCGATGCCAGCCGTTTGTACTCATCCAAGCGAGTCTACAAAAAAAATCAAACATTTCATTGACAACTAGGTTTTAAATGAGCTGGGACAAACTTCCGTCTTACATCTGAATGGGCAATAAATATTCCACCGTTCTGTATCCAGCCAGGATCTAGTCCGGTTTCTTCCTCCAAACCCATCAACATATTCCGAGAATTCGCCAGCAACTGAATATCAACATCGTTGGGTCGTAGTCTCCATACCAAGCCAGCAGTATGCCAGGTGGTTCCAGCTGTGAGTTTAGCACGTTCCAGTAGAACTGCTCGTACACCGCGCTTTGCCAAGTGATAGAGTGTGTGACACCCGGCAGAGCCACCACCGATAATCACAACATCGGCCGAGATGGGCACTTGCACTTCCTTGGAATTGAAACGAACACTTTGTGGAGACGAAACTGTGCGACGTGGAAGGATATTTCTGCTTAGTTTCCACATTTTTCTTTTGAATAGATTTCCGAAAAAAATAAATTTTATTTTTGTGTTAATCCAACGGCGAGCTACTTCGAACTAAGACTCTAAATCCCATCTTAGTTCGGCGATAAGTTTCTTGATGACCACAGCACGCGATAAGTTTCTTGATGACCACAGCACGCGATAACTCAGCTTGACCTGTGATCTTCAAGTGATATATTTTCAGTGGATGTGTTAGATTCATTTCGAGCACTAGCACTTTCTAGTTTTGTATCCCATCGTGTGATTAGGGATAGTTCATGTTGTGCTTAAGACATTTCTAGTATTTAAAAATCGATAAGCTCCAAATTATGTAGTGCGTACATAATTATAAAAAAATTCAACACTTTTAAATTTATGTAAAAAAGATAACACAATTGGATGTAGAATTGTCTAATACCCTTTCCCAGCCCTTTTCTTTTATATGCATTTCTTTACGCTACATAACATCCAAAATACAAAAATACAAATTTTTGGCGCAATAGGCTCGTTGGTACCCAGGGCCTAGCTTTCTCACAGCCATTCCATGTGATCGTGTGTACATCTTGCACGATGGCGGGACCTCCTGTTTATACCATATCCCATAGGGGTATATTAGTTTTGATACATAGTTAGCAACATAGAGAAATAATTTAGCTAGATATACCTTAAAGTATATGGCTCGACTCAGAATTGCTAGCTGAGTCGATTTAGCCATGTCTGTCCGTCCGTCCGTACGTCACCAGTTTTTGGGTCTTAAATTTTAAGGTAGAATGATGAAATTTGGTACACGTGCTCTTTGTTGCTCCGCCTACTGTCACGCCCCCTTTTTAGAAAAACGCAGTTTTTGACCAAACCGTAAGGAATTTTGAAAAAGTGTTTGAACAACATATTTAGAGAATTGCAATATCTATATTTCGTCTACATAAGTTATATATATATATATTTTTTTTGTATTTTTTTTTGTGCCACCACGACTGTTTTTACTAACTTAGCCTCAGCATTAAACCTTAGAACTATGTAAGTCGGCCAAACTTCAATATAAAAGTCAATTGTCGCAGTACAATGTTGGATATACCATCGACTCCCGCTGACTGATGATCTGACCTTCGAAATTAAGAGGGGACTAGACCCACTTCGCTCGGCGACTATGGCATTTGCCAAGTTTTCGTCATCGAACCGCGTGAAACCGCGGTTCTCAGATCGCCATTGCGGAGAAAGGACGTTGGTGCAACAGTATGCACCAAGAAAGTTTGTCAATAAATAAATTTGGGTACGTGGGATTGTGTGTGAGCAAGATCAAATTATGAAACTCATCGGTGAGTCCAAGAAACCAATATCCATTGCTGTAAGAAATCAAACGAAAGTTGCTACATATATGGATGCGACATTTGGTAAGATGTAGGTGGCCAAAATGGTTATTTCCCTCTGAATGTTGAAATGACAGCTGATTTTGGTGTCATAAATGTGTTTTAGCGAAGGTGTGTGTCTGACGTCTGGAGTTTGTAATTGAAGCTTGAATCCAAAAAGGTAGATTTGATTGAGTTTTCGATGTGTATGTGATTAGTTGATCGGTTGTCGTCTGATCACCGAAACCAAGCAGCGGTAGCGGTCAGTACTTAGATATGGGAACGCTTGGGAACACCACGTGTTGTTGGTTAATGTAAGAGAATGAGATGAGTTCAACATTCATAAAACCGGTTTTGTACGAGATGCAACTGAGTTGAACACTAATCATAACACATCTTTCACCAATTAAGTCAATTAATTGTTAATATGTCAGTTCAACTCATCTCGAATGAAATGAATACACTATGGAGGTGGAAAACAGAGAGAGAGAGATAGAGAGAGAAATAGAGAGAGAATAGAGAGAGAGTGAGAGAGAGTGTGAGAGAGAAATTAAGGAGTAGGTACAGGGCGGTCATTCTTACTTACTTACTTACTTCTTACTTAAGTGGCGCTACAGTCCGGAATGAACCTGGGCCTCAACCAACATGCCTCTCCAATTAGCCCGGTCCTTAGCTAACTGCCTCCAGTTGCGCACTCCAAGTTGGTTGAGGTCGGTTTCCAATTGTGCGCGCCATTAAGGCGAGGTCTTTCTCTACTGCGTCCGACGTCTGGCTGGGAATCGAAGACTCTGCGAGCCGGAGTATTGGCGTCCATTCGTTCTACATGTCCTAGCCATCTTAAACGTCCAATGCGGTGTTTTTTGACCAGGGGCATGTCGCTGTACAGCTCGTATAGTTCTTGGTTGAATCTTCGTCTCCATAGCCCGTCAACGCAAACGGGACCGAAGAATTTTCCTCTCGAATCTGCCAAGGATTTCTTCATCCGCTTTTGATACGGTCCATACTTCAGCGCCGTAGAGCAGGACTGGGATGATCAGGGTCTTATATAGGATCTCCTTAGTAGTTCGAGTGAGGGCTTTACTACTAAATTGCCTTCTTAGCCCAAAGAAACAGCGGTCGAGATGTTGTTGTCAGAGTTAATAGCGGAGCCGAGGTAGACAAAGTCCCGTACTACCTCAAAGTTATATCTGTCAATGGTGACGTTCTGTCCAATTCGTCGATGTTGTGAGTCCTTTCGTGATGACAGCAAATACTTAGTCTTACCCTCATTTACTGCTAAACCCATTTTCGCCGCTTCCTTCTCTATACTAGCAAACGTGGCTATGACATCACGTTGAGTCCTACCAATGATGTCAATATCGTCAGCGTATGCTAGTAGTTGCACCGACTTTTGGAAAATTGTGCCTCTGGTGTTGGCTTTGAAGTTTTGCACAATCCTCTCAAGAATCAGATTAAAGAAGTCACATGACAGCGCATCGCCTGGCCTAAATCCTTTTTTGGTATCGAATGTGTCGGTGAGGTCGTTTCCGACCCTGATGGAGCAGCGAGAATTCTCTATCGTCATCCTACACAAACGGACGAGTTTGGGCGGTATACCAAAACTAGACATGGCTCTGTTCAGTTCGTCTCTATAAATGCTGTCATATGCGGCTTTGAAATGGATGAATAGGTGGTGGGTATATATTTGGACTTCTTGAGTTTTTTCCAGGATCTGCCGAAGTGTGAAAATTTGATCGGTTGTGGACTTTCCTGGCCTAAAACCACACTGATAAGGGCCAATCAGGTTGTTGGTAAACGGTTTCAGGCGTTCACATATTATGGCAGATAGGATCTTGTAGGCGATGTTGAGGAGACTTATGCCTCTGTAGTTGGCGCAGTTCAGAGGGTCTCTCTCTTTTTTTTTTTGTTTTTTTTTTACGGTCATTCCGTAACATTAAAAACGATTATCACTCAGACGGTAGTCGAGACCTCATGAACAATCGCTGAATAATCTACTGTGATATCGCTGACTACAAAAACTACCATTGATCTTACGTGATGCAAGATGTTCAGTCGAAATATTATCGTCGAACGATGATCACTTCACGGAATTAGTGCCCAGTTTCACTTCTACCGCTTGTCGATTTTTTTTTTTAAATATTTTAAAATTTGACCCGAAAACGTAGGCGTGGCGAATAACTTTATATGTACCAAATATAAATATTAAGATTGTCTAAATACCTATGTTATTCAGACACTTTTTCAATTTTTTTTTACCGTTTACAACGTTTTATTGAAAAAAAAAATCGTGGCATTGGGCGAATCAGACTCAGCTATAGATTCTGAGTCGATCCATATGCTTTGAGGTATGTATACCTATCAAAATTATTTCTCTATGTTACATAAACTTAATGTCAAAACTAATATACCCCTATGGGATTAGGGTAAAATTAGTATGAAGTGTAATGCGGAAATTTGAATATGACTGGATATTCAGATTTTCAAAATCAGTAAATTAGTGCTATCTACGTTTTGCTTTGATTTTATTATTCAAATTTTGACTTTAACGAAAACTGCTGCAAACATTTTTTCTATACGTAAAATTATACGTGTATTAGAACATCACGTTTTATCATAAATTTAATTATTTATACGCACATACGCACATTTTGGCTAAATGTGTTGCTGTTGTTTGCTAAAATCAAAATAACGTTTATTTTTAAAATAACTTGAATGTATTCTAATAAAAATTTAGCTTTCAGTTCAAAATTTTAATAATAAAAAACGGTTTATGTTGGTCAAACATTTTTATAGTTTTGATTTTCTCGAAATTACTTTAAACGATTTTTATTAACTTTCATAGCTAATCTTGTATTTATAAATATGTTCAGTAATTTATGGCTGTAATTATAAAATGTACTAAATTGCATATATAGCGACAGAGGATTTGTTTAATCTTTTATGAAACACAAAACGATGTTTCTACGATACGTTTGTCCGATCTGTGATGGACTTTTTATTCTAAGATAGATCCAGCGTTGGTATATATACATTAGCAATCAATGTAAGACCGATTATAGACGGTGTTATTGATGGCTAGTTGATTGAATATTCTTGGTGTGGTTAATTTGTGTCATCAATTAAAGATTTTGAATGAATTGGGGTTGTGTATGATTTAGTATTTGATTCTATTTATGACTTTGTCCAGTCGAATCCTAACCAGTGGTTACTTACTTACTTACTTAAGTCGCGCTACAGTCCAAAATTACCCTGGGCCTCAATCAACATATGCCTCCCCTATTAGCTCGGACCTAAGCTAATTGAATTCAGCTACGCACTCCATGTTGGTTGAGGTCGGTTTCTACTTGTGCGCGCCACTTAAGCCGAGGTCTTTCTTTACTACTTCCTTCGACTTCTAGCTTGGAATCAAATGGGAGTTTTAGTCCAAACACATTTTCGCGATTATTTTTTTATGTTCAAAGTATATAGAAATCTTTTAAATACCATTTTAAAGAGTAACGCCTAATACACGTTGTAACCAAATTTCATCCAATTCGTGATAGTACTTTTTGCGTTATGACCCCCCCGCTGAAAAAAATACCATGTCATTTTCAAGAACAGTTTCCAATCTATCAATATGCCAAATTTAATTTTAATCTATTAAGTGGTTTACGAGTTATAAGGATTTGAAAAAAAAAATTCAGGATTTCTATGGAAAAAGTTTTGGAAAAAATCCAATTTTAGTACCAATTTGGTCAAATTTTCAGGATTATTTTTTTATGTTCGAGGTTTATAGAAATTTGTTTATACCATTTTAAAGAGTAACGCCTAATACACCTTGTAACTAAATTTCATTCAATTCGTGGTAGTACTTTTTGCGTTATGACGTTCCGAACGAAAAATTGAGTTAATACCCCTTGAACCCCCCCACCGCTGAAAAAAATACCATGTCATTTTCAAGAACAATTCCAATCTATCAATTTGCCAAACTTCATTCTAATCCATTAAGCGGTTTACGAGTTATAAGGATTTGAAATAACAACATATGAGAAGGCTACAATCCACAGTGCGGATCGTTGAATACCCTATCCCATCCCATCTGTAAAGCTAATACCCCCAAAAAGTGGACATGGCTTAAAACACGATGGGGATTTAAATATAGAAAATGACATTGTCAGAACAAATTTTACGGTTCTACAAAAGACAAGGTTTTTCTCCTGCATATTATGTTGTAAGGTAGTGGGCGTGGGTTAAAATGGTATATATACGAAATGTTCATATTAATAATGTTAATGATTCTGCATCAAAATTTTTTCGAAAAATTTAATATTTGACCGAAAACAGTTTTCTATTGAAAACGCCCCCAAAAAGTGGGCGTGGCAAAAAACTTTATATAGACGAAATATAGATATTAAGATTGTCTTAATATGTTGTTCAGAAACTTTTTCAAAATTCCCTACGGTTTGGCCAAAAATTGAGTTTTTCTTAAAAGGGAGCGTGGCAGTGGGCGGATTTCAAAAATGTGTACACTTGTTCTGTAGGCAGGAACGAGGATCCTATATACCAAATTTCATTATCCTAGCTCAAAATGTAAGGCCTAAAAATCGGTGACGTACAGACGGACGGACAGACAGACATGGCTTAATCGACTCAGCTAGCGATTCTTAGTCGATCCATATACTTTGAGGTATATGTAGCTAAATTAGTTCTCTATGTTACAAACTAAGTATCAAAACTAATATACCCCTATGGGATAGGGTATAAAAACTGTGACATCTACTATGGGCCGTGTTATAGGGAGCAGAAACAGCGACTATTTGGATGCAGATTTGTTATAGATGCCAGACTTAGGCAAGAAGTCTTATGTTTTCAAGACATCCGTAACAATCCGCATCAAGACCAAATTCGCCAACATAAGCCTTATATGCGCTAATGCTCCGACGGAGGAAAAGGATGATATAACTAAGGATTGCTTCTACGAGCTCCTCGACGAAACCTATGAGCGACTACCAAAGTACGATGTTAAAATCGTGCTGGGAGATTTTAACGCAATGGTAGGAAGAGAAGACATCTTTAGCAGTACTGTCGGAAAATATAGCCTACACGACAACACGTCTGGTAACGGACTTAGGCTAATTGACTTCGCTACGAAACGAAATGCCACTATAACCAGCACACGGTTTCCTCACCTCGATATCCACAAGGGGACATGGCGGTCTCTAGATCAACGAACAGTCAACCAAATTGATCGCATTGCGATAGACAAGAGACACGCATCCAGTATTTTGGATGTCCGAACATTCCGAGGGGCCAACATCGACTCGGACCACTACCTTGTTGTAGCCAAAGTAAGGATGCGGATATCCACCACGCCACAACAATCCAGAAATACTGTGAAAAAATGTAATGTCGGAAGACTGCAATCGCAAGAGACCGTCAAGACCTTCGCACAACGCGTACCTCTCGATTAACACCATACCACCAGCATCGAATGTCGAAGAGCAATGGCAACGATGCCAACAAGCCATTAGATCAGCCGCAACTGATGTGTTAGGTTTCTCGCGGCCACCAGCAAGAAACCCCTGGTTTGATGATGAATGCCGACAGATGCTCGCAGCCAAGAACGAGGCCTACAAGGCTAAGCTGCAGGTGAAGACGAGAGCTGCCATTGAGCTCTATAGGCAAAGAAGAAGGGAAGAACATCGGCTTTACTTCCCGCTGAGCTTTATAAAGCTGGCGGAGATGACTTGGTAAGTAACATCCACCAACTCATAAGCCAAATTTGGTCGGTTGAAAGCATGCCTGAAGAATGGAACCTCAGCATCGTTTGCCCGATCCACAAAAAAGGAGACCCTCGGAACTGCGCCAACTACAGAGGCATAAGAGGTCAGGAAAGTCCACAATCGATCAAATCTTCACACTTCGGCAGATCCTGGAAAAAACCCAAGAAGTCCAAATCGATACCCACCACCTATTTATCGATTTCAAAGCCGCATACGACAGCATTTATAGAGACGAACTATACAGAGCCATGTCTAGTTTTGGTATACCGCACAAACTCGTCCGTTTGTGTAGGATGACGATGGAGAATTCTCGCTGCACCATCAGGGACGGAAACGACCTCACCGACACATTCGATACCAAAAAAGGATTTAGGCCAGGCGATGCGCTGTCATGTGACTTCTTCAACTTGATTCTTGAGAGGATTGTGCAAAACTCCCGAGCCAACACCAGAGGCACAATTTTCCAAAAATCAGTGCAACTACTAGCATACGACGACGATATTGACATCATTGGTAGGACTCAACGTGATGTCATAGCCACGTTTGCTAGTATAGTCAAGGAAGCGGCAAGTAAATGAGGGTAAGACAAAGTATATATATGTCAACACGAAAGGACACACAACATCGACGAATTGGACAGAACGTCAAAATTGACAGATATAACTTTGAGGTAGTACGGGACTTTGTCTACCTCGGCTCCGCTATTAACTCTGGCAACAACATCTCGTCAGAAATCAAACGAAGAATTACTCTTGCCAATCGCTGTTTCTTCGGGCTAAGAAGGCAATTTAGTAGTAAAGCCCTCACTCGAACTACTAAGGAGATCCTATATAAGACCCTGATCATCCCAGTCCTGCTCTACGGCGCTGAAGCATGGACCGTATCAAAAGCGGATGAAGAAATCCTTGAAATTCGAGAGGAAAATTCTTCGAAAAATCTTCGGTCCCCTTTGCGTTGACGGGCTATGGAGACGAAGATTCAACCAAGAACTATACGAGCTGTACAGCGACATGCCCCTGGTCAAAAAACTCCGCATTGGACGTTTAAGATGGCTAGGACATGTAGAACGAATGGACACCAATACTCCGGCTCGCAGAGTCTTCGATTCCCAGCCAGACGTCGGACGCAGTAGAGGAAGACCTCGCCTTAAGTGGCGCGCACAAGTGGAAACCGACCTCAACCAACTTGGAGTGCGCAACTGGAGGCAGTTAGCTAAGGAGCGGGCTAATTGGAGAGGCATGTTGGTTGAGGCCCAGGTTCATCCCGGACTGTAGCGCCACTTAAGTATGTAAGTATCCCTAATTGGTCTCCTTGAGATTAATTCTTTCTTCTCTTCGGATTCATCTTCACTACCCAAAAACAAATGGAAATGAAAAAACATTTTTTACAAAATTTAATAATTTCCGATTTCACGACTTTTTGTCTGTTTTTCGTTTTCATTTGGCAACACTTTTCTTATGCCTTTCTCGTTTTACACGATCGCACTTTGTCGTGACTATCGTTTACTTGCAGTTCGTTTCGTTTTATCAAAGAGTATAGAACTACATAGAGTGCGCATCTTATACAACGAAAATTGACTATGTGGGGTACTGATATTGATACCCCAGTGGGCACATAGAGCCCTTGTCAAAATCGGTCTTTTGACAGATCTAGGTAAAAAAAGATTAATTTTTTTACCAATGGAATAAGTGAGAATGCAGAGTTCAGTATTCATAGTCATATGCTAGGATGGGAGTTCATGTTGAACCAGTTCCGACACTAGGCTACGCTTTGGGTTCGTATAAAAACGCATTCAAACAACTAATCTATTATTATTGCAAATTTTCTGATTTATTTAATTTCTGTAGTTTTTTGTTTCAGGTTTTTTTTTATTTTCTTTGTTTTTTGTTTTCTTTTTTGTTCTCTTTCTCTTTAGTGTTGCATAACAAATATTTCTTTATTTCTATAATTTTTTTGTGTTGAGTTTTGTTTTGTTTATATGTTTCTTTTTTTTTCAATCTCCGTATCTATTTTGTAACTATAAAAATACATATATGACTGCAAATATGGTTTTTCCCTTGATTAATAATTTAATAACAATTTTTTTTATTATTTCTTTTGCGCTTTTAGTTATTTTTGTTTTCTTTTTTTTCCATAATAATATTTAACAACTGGAAAGGGTAGGAAGAAAAATTATTTAAAATACATAAAATGAAACAAACGAACAATATTTGAGTTCTTTAAACAAAAAATTAAAAGAATTATTATTAAAAGTAAATTCACAAACTAATAATGACGGTATAAAAAAAAAAGAAATTTATATATATTTATATAATATTTGTTGACCTAGATGATGCGACGACCACGACGGAGAGGTGATATTACATGAAGTCATCGTAGTCGTAATCGTATTTATAGTCGGTCGCTCCCGTCTGAAATGATAAAAAAGAATAAAATAACATTAGTCATGGGAATGAAGGCAGTTTTAATGGCTGAGCAGAGCTAAGTAGGTCTTTATAAAACAACCATAACCAAATAACCATTTAGGCATCGTTCTAATAGCTGAAGAGTTAGATATTTACTCCGTTCTTAAGCAAACAGCAAACAAACTGGCAGGCAGACCACTTGAAGGCGAGAGGTTGTCGATTAGAAAAGAAATAGATATTTAGACAAGCACAAGTCAATACTAACACTTTCTAGACTTTCAGATTATCAATGCCCGTCTGCATCTATTTATACCACTACAATATGTTCGCTTAAACGACTTAGAATATTTTCTACCGTTCCCGGTGTTAATCGATTATTCCCTCAATGGATGTGGGAGATGGAAATAGGATTGTATTCTTTTAGAAAAATCTGTAAATGAAATATGTATCTGGGATTAACGGTCTATACAGGGCCCATAAACCTAACTTCTCCATTAATTCATTGTCTGTGCAACATTATATTTTTTACCATAACGGCTTTTCAAGCAAAAATATATTTCAAGGGCTGTGATCGTGTTTTTATCACAAAGCACTACGCTCTCAGTATCGCTTTCCGCAACTGGTTTTTGTTGCGCGACTTAAATGGTCATCTACCGATTTTTTTTAACCTTATCGACTACTTCAAATAAACAATATTTTAATTTAAAACCGTTGAATATACACAAATTTTTAAAATCAACCCGTCACAAACAAATTGATTACCAATTAAACATGCATGCATCCTGTAATAGGTTCATTGCTGCCATAGTAGGTTTTATGAGAGTTCGGCAATAACGAATCTCGGTCCCTAAGAGATTCTTTGGGAGCATACAAATTAATAAGGGAAATCAATTCCGATGAAACAATATGATAATTCAAAATATCGTGAATAAACATAATACAAGATGCTTTGCGCCTGAAACTTAAAGTTAACACGACCGCATAGGCGCCACCCGAAACCTGTATCGACATGAACAAACGTGTTCACAGATGAGTCAGCATTCTATTGGCTGGGGCATTTACCCCAATGCACGCGCGAGGTAATTGACACCGAATCGAATGCACGCGCATTGCAAGAAATAACGGATCAGCACAAATTGGTGGGAACCAATGCTGATGAAAGGAGAGCTGGTTTAGGGTTTATTAAATTATTGTTAGGGTAGATTTGGAACTCATCCTGTACGGTCGGAATAAACGTATCTATTATAACGTGCTAATAAGTTTGTTTTATTGTAAGTCGAACCGTTAGGCCCGCCCCTCGGAGGGCGTTCTCATTTTTTTGGAGTCCTCCTAAAGGACATCCTTAACTGGCGCCCGAGCAGGGACTGGTTTAAATTCGTATCCTTCCTTTCCGTGCGAATTGTTGTGTCCTTTAATACAGGACAGGAGATTAGAAAGCTCTGCTGAGCTCATATGGCTGTACCCATGGGAACACAATAATCCTTCTAATTCTCCAAGCAACAAATACTATTGTACCCATGGGAACACAATGGTCATCGTCGAAGGACAGGATACGGATAAGAAGTTGATTGTGCCACGAGTAGGTCCTTGCAATTATAAACGCTTGACACTAAAAGGGATTAACACAACTCTTCAAAAACCAGTAAACCAAACGCATAAGAAATTAATTAATCCAGCCGACGCGACAATACAGAAAATGAAACTACTTCTATTAATCTTCTTAGCCGCCGCTCAGGGCTTCCAAATCTTCGACTACAAATCACCTTTAGTCTCTCTGAAGGAAGGCAAAGCATGGATCGTTGATGGCAGCTTCCAGCTAGTACATACAATCAATCTAGCGAAATTTGAGAATCTTTTAGATGGAATAACTTACACCATCCAAGTCAATATCAAGGATGTAGATAGAAGACTGATAGTTGAATATCATTTGCGACAAGTAAGAGATCGCCTTAACTTACTTAAAGGTAAACCAGCGAGAACGACGAGATCAATCGACTGGATTGGATCGGCCTGGAAGTGGGTGGCAGGCAACCCTGATGCTGCCGATTGGAACCAGATCCTACAAAGTGAAGAAACCATTATCGAAAATAACAACCAACAATACAAGATAAATGAGAAGCTATTGGGTGTCACAAACGACATAACTCAGAAGATCAACTTAATGATGGACCGGTTTGAGAACGGGATTAAGGATACGATTGCAGGAAAAATCGAGCAAGATATTTTAGATGAGATTCTTGTCATCAAGGGCGAAGTAAGCGAGGTTGTCCGAGCCTGTCAAATGGCTAAAAATGGTTTAGTCAACACGAATCTTCTAGACACAGAGGAGATAAATAAGATCATCGATGAGTTGGAAACGCTACCGTATGCTAACGAAATAGAAGCAATGGAATATGGCAAACCATCTATATTTACGAATGGTTCAATGCTGCTATATATCCTTTCAATGCCAAAAGTAGGATGGGAGGATTACAATCTACTAGCAACAAGGCCATCGATAAACGACGGAAAACAAATCGACCTAAAATTTCGAAAAATATTGGTGAACCATAGGAACACATAATGCATCGTCGCCAATTGTCTTTCCATAGGTAACTCAACGATCTGCGAAGACAAAGCAAAAATTCCTGAAGATGACTGCGTCGCCAAACTGCTAAAGGGTGGGCCAACTACATGTACCTTTCGGACAAACACGAAAGAGGTCATTGAGCTCATCAAAGAGGACACCATTTTTATAACCAATTTCAAGGGTCAATTAATCTCTAACAATGTATCAAGATCTCTTTCAGGCACTTACATTATTCAGATTTATAATGAGACTATAAGTCTGAATGACAGGATGTTCACAAGCTCTGTTGCTACAGCACTTCAGGTTCTTCCTCCTGCACTGGCAAACATCACTACGCAAAAGCACGAGATTGACCTCGGATTCGTACATGGCATCAGCGTACAGAACGTTAGACGCCTAGGTAATCTTAACCAAAATATAGATATTTCTGTAATTACAGATGCTGCAATCTTCATATTGATGGCATCCTTTGTTACCATTATCTGGCGGAAATCTACGCAAAACCGGACATACCGACAATATCGTCCACATACTTACCACACAATCCAGTCTTATCCTGAAAGGACCTTAGATCTACGAGGCGTAGATTTTTAAAGGGGGAGGAGTTAACATGACCAGAAACCTATATCGACATGAACAAACCTGTTCTCAGATGAGTCAGCATTCTATTGGCTGGGGCATTTACCCCAATGCACGCGCGAGGTAATTGACACCGCATCGAATGCACGCGCATTGCAAGAAATAACGGATCAGCACAAATTGGTGGGAACCAATGCTGATGAAAGGAGACCTGGTTTAGGGTTTATTAAATTATTGTTAGGCTAGATTTGGAACTCATCCTAAACGGTCGGAATAAACGTATCTATTAGAACGTGCTAATAAGTTTGTTTTATTGTAAGTCGAACCGTTCGTATTTTTTTGGAGTCCTCCTAAAGGACATTCTTAACTTTAAGTTTTGCAAGCCTATTTGTTTACATCTTTTATCATAACTAGGCAATTCTTAAAACGTAAATAATTTACGGAATGCATACCTTGCAATTTTTTTCTGAACTCTTTCTAATCTAAGTGCCTGCATTACATATGGCGAATCCCATATGATGGATGTGTATTCCAACTGCGGTTTTAAGGCTAAACACGTTTCAGTAGTCCTTGAAATTTCACTTTAGAAAACCTAACATTTAGTTTGATTTTCACATAGTGTAATCATAATCAGAAGAAAATTTTAATTGTTTGTCAAATTCGACCCCGAGATCTGCAACTTCTTCAGTACGCTAAATTCTAAGATCGTTGATATATTAATCACTTATTAAAGGTGCATTTATACGGAATGCTGTAAACATTTTACATTTCGAGATGTTAAGCTCCATAGCGTTATGATAACACCATGCCGACAAACTATTTATACAGTCTGTTATATTACTTCTAGTTATCGTCAGCGAATATTAAAACGTTGCAAAATTTAAAAATATCATGAAACAAACAGCAATGGGCATAAATGACTACCTTGCGGGACACCGGATGCTACATCGATTTCGCGAGAAGTATAACCATCGATCTTAACCATTTGCTTTCTGTTTGTTAAATGATTATGAAACCATTTATGCATTGAGGAATGAAAACCCAACGATTTAAGTTTTGCTAAAAGTAGGGTGTGGTGCACTCTATCAAAGGCTTTTGTAAAGTCAGTGTAATCAACTTGTAATCGTTCCTCAAATCTGACAAATTATGATTAGTTGAAAAGTCAAATTGGTAGCATAGGTTCTACCTTGAATAAAACCATGTTGATTACCTCTTTAACTACGAAGAAAAGCTTCTCCTTAACAATGCTTTCAAACAATTTAAGAACTGCAGAAAGCTTAGATATAGGTCTATGGTTATGCTTTAATTTTATACTTTTTGTCTTAAACCGTTTTTATAGATTGAAGTAATATAAGAATATTTCCATTCTTTTAAAAACTTTCCAGTTAATAATGACTGGTTAAATATAATTTTTAACGGACCGACAAATTGCGATAAACAATTTTTTTAATATTACCTCTGGTATACCGTCCGGTATACCGTCCTTTGTTGTATCAAACCCACGCGTCGTTAGGGAATTCGGGAATTTTGGTCAGGGATTTAGATCATATGGTTTTGGGAGGAAGATGCATTTTTTTTTAAATTATTATTTATGCGGAAGACGGAGCACAAAACCTTACAAAGGGAAACTAAAAATACAATTTTTTGGCACCACAATGTCGTTAGTACCAAGGGCCTAGCTTTCTTACAACCATTCATGTGTGCGTGTGTACTTCTTGCACGATGACGGGACCTCCTGTTTTATGCCGAATCCGAACGGCGAATAAGCTGGGAATCGAACCCATGCCTTCTGCGCGGCAGTTCATCGTACTCACCATCGCGCCACTTAGCCCAAAGAACTGTTCTCCATAAAAAAGGACTCGTGTCAAGCCAACATAAAAATGCACTGTGCATTTCCCCTAGTCATTTAGTTGCATACAGTGGGCGCATTTAGCAGATACTTCTCAAGTGTTTATCAATTATTCATTGAGCTACTTACACCAACAGATTTATCAAATGATACAGATACGGGTAAAACAAAACAAATCCGTCTGACATGTTGATAGGAACCTAAAATCCAAGAGAAACAGCACGAGGTTTACGTTCGGAAAAATTTACGAAATAAAAGTCAGTCTCAATCGGAACTCAATTTGGTTTCGAGGTGTCCGTTGCGGTAGATCTTAGTCTACAATTCCTCCACAATCAATGACGCGCAATACATCTAGAAACCTGGCTCTCAGGATTTAACCACGTTAGAAATCTGTACGATCCTGGAACGAGCAAAAATGCAGAACTATTCGCTTCTAAATGCAGGGATTTAAGGCTCAGAAATCAGTGGAAACTTTGGAAGTATGGGTGATGACTGTTTAGAATTTGAAAAGATGTTGATAAGAACACGAGTGGACGAGTGCGTTCACGAAACAAATTGCAAACATCGGTAATCGGGCGCGTTTTTGTTATTTTTACAACAAAGCTCGTCCCGCTGAAATATGGATAAGGCAGCGCATCCATATTTCTGCGAGACTTTAACAATCTCATAACAAAGAAAATTTTTGTTTTTTAACTTTCTGTTATAAAGAGAGGGGTTTTGTTTTTTGATGAAGATTTCAACAGATGTCTAAAAAAAAAAAAACATAACCTATACAAACTAACACGGCAGACAAAAACTCTCCTAATGAAGACACCCTAAGTGTCTGAAATTAATAGATTCTTATCGTTATTAATATCGTTCGTCAAACGAAGCATTTACGTGATCACAAACATTAAAGGAAACGAAACCCTGGAAGCTGATATTTAAAATGCTATCCACCAACTAAGACCGAAGGGCTTTAGCAAGGGCACAACCCTTGTTTAGACAACAAGAAGATCTAAGAAGGAAAGACACTCTGTACGAGCACTTTCCTCCTCAAATCCCAAGACTCGGTCAAAACTACACGATCCACTCCGGGTTATTCCACTTGTTTAGATTCGACCATTCCCCTGTTGGTGGGATTGCATGCGCACTAGAGAATACCATCTACGGCTGGTGTTGTTTTGCTTGCGAACAGAATCTTACATGAGCCAAAAACCGCTTTCGGTAAGAAGAATCTCGCACCCATGGCCTAAGATCAGTGTGGAAATTCTATCAGAGTTGGACCAAGTAAAAATTATAAAAAAAAACTGAGCATAGGAACCCGAAACTCTAAAAGATGGGTTCTGTTTCCCGTCTTTTGATTGTTAAGTCATGAGGAAAACTGTTAATAAAACAAACGTGATCTACAGAAGATACCAAAGTTATAATTGCTTGGATTCCAGTGGGGCGAGGCTATCAAGTAATATTTTGTTGAAATGGACATTTCAAAACCATCAAGACACAAAAGATCTGTTTAATTTTTAGAGACAGGAAAAATGGCGAAATTTTGACGTAAAAGGTAGTTTCGAACTCATCTCATTATGTTCTATCTAACAACACGTCAAAACATTGCATTTCATTGTTGTTGTTGATATTATTTGGGCGCTGATAGATATTGAAATCTGGGTACATCTTCTCGACATGAACGTCTACAGCCAATAATATCGATGTATGTGATGACTCAAAGGCAGATAGATAGAAGCTTTTTGAGATGGTTGTTAGTATCCAAAAACAGGCCATACATTAGAGGCCCCTAAACCATAAAAGACAACAACTACGCCACATCACTAGGTGAGGAAACATTTTAGTTAAAGGATTGTCTCCATGCTCAGATCATGACTCACTCCATGTAGTGCTCTTACTGTACTTTTCACCTTCTAAATCTAGACTTCTGCATTACATTGCAATGTGCTGCGCAAATTGGTTTTCCAAGTCTTATGGTTACAGGGACATCCTCATTCCAATGGCTCAATTTGCCCACAGACTACATGACGACATAAACATTTTTCAGCGATGTTATCTTACGGCATTAGCAACAAGTCTGTCAAGGTTCTATTCAAGACATTATTTTGGCTTTGACTTTACCGAAACTAGTACATACTGCAATCCCAATGCAAAGATGCCGCCATTGTGAGTCAGCACATTAACACTATAATACGGGTTCACGGTTATAGTTGAAAAAAAAAAAAAACAAGCTGAACCCTTCGCAAATCTTAGGAGGACCTTAGTAAAATCATTTTTTAAAACCAACAACGCAAAATAGACAAATACCACGGAATGTGTCCTTTCTCTAAGATACTTACTTAGTAAAAGAACACAATCAAATCGTTGGTCCTGCTCGCGTTGACGGACTATAAGTACGAATAACATGAAACTGATACAAAAACAAACTACGCTAGGACATGAAGATCGAATGGAGACCAATAATTACAGCCCGGCGAGTCTCCGATTCCCAGTCAGACGATGGATGCTGCAAAGGAATACCTTGCTTCAAACAGAAACTAACCTCAATAAACCTAAAGTACTAACAGTAGGGGCTGTTGGTTTAGGACCAGGTTAGCCCGGAAGTTACTGAAAAAAGTTGTAAATTATTAAGCGATTACTAAAGGACACTGTCTCATCGGTTATCACGCTGTAGTAGTCGGATAAGATATAAACTTGCCCAAGAAGTGAATATACAAATATCTAAAGTAAACAAACCTTTGACCATACTCAGCCCCTAAACCATAAAATTGTTGATTACTTACAACATCTTGATCCATTTTTAGGTTGATTTTTGATTTACCCTTGCCAGCGGGCTTTTTCGTGTTTTGTTTTTCCATTTTCTGTTTCTCCGTGTGCAGGGTTTCCACGGTGATTTTCATCTTTTTCAATTCGGCTGCGCTCACTAAAAGAGAAGAAATAGAAATTCAGCCAAATCGGCATCTAGATACAATTGAAATTCTATCAACCTACAATTTGCACATATATTACGAACTAATTCTTCTACGAAATTGGGAAATTCCATTGAATTTCTATAGAGAGACACCTTCGTACTGATCGCATCGGAAAAGTCTTTGAATTCTTCCTTAGTTGTTGGATTGAAAGCATCTAGGGCGCTTATACTTGTTAGACCAAAGGTCTCTAATGCACTCTTGAGGTCTGATTCCTTTTCGATTTGTTGCAATCGGAGTTTCTCTGATAATTTTTCTTCGGGAGATAGCTGTTCAAATCGTTCCTCTTCTAAGCGTTCCTCTTCTTCTCGCCTCAATCGCTGTGTGTAAAAGTTGCAATTAATTAATAAATTCTGCTGGTGGTTGATCTGTAGAATTGCTTACCTCCTTTTCGCTAAGTTTAGCTTGTTGTGTTTTGTTGAGGGTTTTCTTAGCCGGCTCCTTTGGTGGCGGAGATTTTTCTTCATCTTTTTTCTCTTCATCTTCCCAGCTGTCCTGTTGGGGTTATTAATAGAAATGGGGTGTGTTATAGACGAAAGCGTTTTAAATAGTCGGGATGGGTTTGTTAACAAACATTTTAATATTCGGTAGTTCGAGAAAAGATATGAATGGCACCTGTGTTTGGTAAAGTGGTGACATCGAAGAATGTTGTCAACAACTAAAGAGGTCAGAAAAATGGATGGCATTGTAAACATCTTAAATCTAGAAACAGTTATATGTTTTTTTTTTATTTTATTGAACTACTGCGACGATATTGGCTATCCACCCAACCTCATTATGTCAATGTGCAGCAAGGTTTTACCCATCCGTGGTTAAACGACGAATCTCCCAACGTACATGGTATTATATTCGAAATAACGTCAATGGATGCAATTTACACTCCCATTACCTGCTCTGGGAAAGCAGTGACATCTAAAAATGGGTTAGTCCCCCTCTTTGAATCGTTAAGCGAGAACAACTCATTAATATAGCAAACGGGAGAGATGACCCGAAATTTGTTACAAACAAATTAACTAAGACGTAACCAGTGGTTACATTACCACAAAATGTTTGAATTTTCTGCAGACACCAAGTACAATCCAAACAAGAAGTGAGACTATGAGCTAAAACTCTTCGTGTCAGTAATATCAAAGAGGTATAGAACTACATAGAGTACGCATCACAGCTAAACATTTTGTAGCCGTTTCAGACGCTGGCGGTAAGTGCAAAGGGGAATTTTCATCGTTCGTATGCATCGGCGGCTATGCTGTTGCTTGATGCTGACATGACAATGTGAACACTGGGGTATAAACATCTGTACCCCTGATAGTAAATTTTCGTTGTATGAGATGCGCACTCTATATAGTTGCTTAATAAAAAGGGCACTTCCAAAAGAAATAACGAAACGACAAAGTACTCGAAAAGGCTTCCTTGCTAGACTTAAACAATGGCACCAAGCGAGCAATTGCTCAATAATCGTCTGTGATCTGACGATTTTTGTTTTAAGTGAAGCAAATTAAGTGATATCGCCGACAGCTAAGACGACTATTGATCTTACGTGATGCAAGATGTTCCGTCGAAATGTTATCGTCAAACGATAACCGCTTTACGGAATGAGGGCCCTGATACGGAATGTAAAACAAAATGCTGTTTAGGTTCTTGATAGTGTGTTACCTCTACGATGACTAAAGGTGGTTGGGTTTCTTATCCCATCTCCCCATTCAGCAGCTGCCTGAATATATATTTACAATTCCCTCTTCCACACATTTTAGTCGGAAAGTAGTCAATTTTGTGATTGATAGCGTTCCAGAGCTACTCTTTAGATTTTGGCTTGTTGGCGTAAGGCAACGACCTAACTTTATACGTTAAATGTCAAGAACGAGGTTCTCAAGAAACACTAACACTGTTTCTTACTCTTCAATGTATCAATGGTTCAACCAGTTGTGTGGCATGACGCTACCACATATCGCTAACGTCAAATCCATCTACTACTACTCTACTTTCCGTAACGTGGGGATCATACACCTTCGGCAAATGAACAATTCGTTCCTTACTTAAAAGCTACAACCTTTGGAACAGCTAAGACTTGTAGGAGATCTGTCTCTTTATTGCTGATATTAGAACTGCAGATGTTCTGAGGAGCTTAGAGAAATAATTCCTGGAATCAGAGTTTCAGCTCATAGACACTGTCCATCTAACAACGACAAGAACAACGCAATACCAACATTGTTTTTGTAATTTAAGAAGTAAAAAAAAACATTCCCAGGCGTATTGTCACAAATAAAAATACTACATACTCAGAGCGGTCGTGGAGCGTTATAGGTCCGCCTCAGAAGAGTTTATCAAAAAACTACACATTTACCTTTTGTGATGCAATAGCCTCATGAAGCGCTTGTGGTATGTTGGTTACTGAGAAATGAGTTTCATCATCCTTCATATATAGGATTTTCTACAGACCTTTGCAAAGCCCAATCGATTTATCCGCGTTACGGTGACGGCCAAAGCTAATCCGTGCTAATGCGCTAGTAAAAAAAAACCGTGGACGATTGCTCAAAAAAACTTGAACATCTAATGAGTTTTGATTTACAAAATTACAAGCGCGGACTAGCTCAAACTAGCGCGAACGCAAAAATCATGATTTGCGACCACTTTATTGATTATTAGATTAGATTTACCAGCGCACTAGCGCCAATGCTTACTACCTTTGGTCGTAACCGCTGCCTAAAGGGTACTTGTACAAACTCATTAATGTTAATATCCAATGCTTAGCATAGTTGCAGCCATTTCCTTGTAACGCGAGAAGACAAAATAAAATCCGTGCGTTTTTGTGATGGCGTTTGCAAGAGCCAGGTTTTCGAAGTTCGCTAGAAATGTCATCGCAAAAAAATTTAGTACTCACCCGAACTGCTAAATACTCCTGCTCTACGGCGCTGAAGCATGGATCGTATCAAAAGCGAATGAAGAATGGTCTTTTTGAGAGTAAAAATCTTCGGTCCCGTTCGCGTTGACGGGCTATGGAGACAAAGATTCAACCAAGAACTAGCTGTATAGCGACATACCCCTAGTAAAAAATAAAATAACGGGTGATCCAAGTAGAGATACTTTTTTCAATAGCCTTTTTTTGACAGATCACGTGTGAGTCGTGTCATGCTGTCATGTTATTTTTGTTTAGTATTGTTTGGCATTTCATAATGGAGAGACTTACGCGTGAACAACGTTTACAAATTGTTCAACTTTATTATGAAAATTCACGTTCTGTGAGGAATGTGTTTCGTGCACTTCGCTCAACTTATGGTCAACATAATCGGCCTACTGAGCGTACTATTCGCAACACCATCACCCATTTTGAGACCCAGCATTCATTATTGAATAATATTCGACCGAATAGACCACGTCCAGCACGCTGTGAAGAAAATATAGCGGCCGTAGCTGAGAGTGTACACGAAGACCGTAGAGAGTCGATTCGGCGCCGTTCGCTCGTACTGACGTATGGAACGACTTGGCGCATTTTACGTCAAGATCTTAAATTGAAAGCGTACAAAATACAGCTTGTGCAACAACTGAAGCCGCTCGACCTTCCCAAGCGACATCGCTTCGCTCTATGGGCTCTTGAAAAGTTCCAAGAAGATCCGACGTTTTCGAGGCAAATTTTGTTTAGCGATGAGGCCCATTTCTGGCTCAATGGGTATGTAAACAAACAAAATTGCCTAAAGAGGTTGAAGAACTGCCACTTCATCCAGAAAAAACAACGGTTTGGTGTGGTTTGTGGGCCGGTGGAATCATCGGTCCATATTTCTTTAAAAATTATGCCGGTGCGAACGTAACCGTCAATGGCGACCGTTATCGTGCCATGATAACCGACTATTTGATGCCTGAAATTGAAGGTCGTGATCTCGGCGACATTTGGTTTCAGCAAGACGGCGCCACTTCCCACACATCGCATCAATCAATGGACTTATTGATAGAACATTTCGGTGAGCACATAATTTCACGTTTTGGGCCGGTCGATTGGCCACCAAGATCGTGTGATATCACACCGTTAGACTTTTTCCT
Source organism: Rhingia campestris (assembly GCA_932526625.1). Classification (NCBI taxonomy): domain Eukaryota; kingdom Metazoa; phylum Arthropoda; class Insecta; order Diptera; family Syrphidae; genus Rhingia; species Rhingia campestris. The sequence continues at coordinate 43,724,963 of OW052185.1, forward strand.
GTGGGGATATGTAAAGTCAAAAGCTTATGCCGACAAACCCGCTTCGATTCAGGCCTTGGAGGAAAACATCACGCGTGTCATTCGCCAGTTACCAGTCGAAATGCTCGAACGAGTGATCGAAAATTGGACTCAACGGATGGACCATCTGCGACGTAGCAACGGCCAACATTTGATAGACATAATCTTCAAAAAATAAATGCCAAAGAATGTTCTTTCAAATGATAATAAACATTCTCCATTAAATTTGAATTTTCTGTGTTTTTTTCTTTAAAAAAGTAGGGAACCTCGAAATGGATCACCCTTTACTACTACTCTACTTTCCGTAACGTGGGGATCATACACCTTCGGCAAATGAACAATTCGTTCCTTACTTAAAAGCTACAACCTTTGGAACAGCTAAGACTTATAGGAGATCTGTCTCTTTATTGCTGATATTATAACTGCAGATGTTCTGAGGAGCTTAGAGAAATAATTCCTGGAATCAGAGTTTCAGCTCATAGACACTGTCCATCTAACAACGACAAGAACAACGCAATACCAACATTATTTTTGTAATTTAAGAAGTAAAAAAAACATTCCCAGGCGTATTGTCACAAATAAAAATACTACATACTCAGAGCGGTCGTGGAGCGTTATAGGTCCGCCTCAGAAGAGTCTATCAAAAAACTACACATTTACCTTTTGTGATGCAATAGCCTCATGAAGCGCTTGTGGTTTGTTGGTTATTGAGAAATGAGTTTCATCATCCTTCATATATAGGATTTTCTACAGACCTTTGCAAAGCCCAATCGATTTATCCGCGTTACGGTGACGGCCAAAGCTAATCCGTGCTAATGCGCTAGTAAAAAAAAACCGTGGACGATTGCTCAAAAAAACTTGAACATCTAATGAGTTTTGATTTACAAAATTACAAGCGCGGACTAGCTCAAACTAGCGCGAACGCAAAAATCATGATTTGCGACCACTTTATTGATTGTTAGATTAGATTTACTAGCGCACTAGCGCCAATGCTTACTACCTTTGGTCGTAACCGCTGCCTAAAGGGTACTTGTACAAACTCATTAATGGTAATATCCAATGCTTAGCATAGTTGCAGCCATTTCCTTGTAACTGTCGGTTAGCTGACTAGTTGTGAAACGATGTACGCGAGAAGACAAAATAAAATCCGTGCGTTTTTGTGATGGCGTTTGCAAGAGCGAGGTTCTCGAAGTTCGCTAGAAATGTCATCGCAAATGTCATCCTGCTCTACGGCGCATGGAAGCATGGATCGTATCAAAAGCGAATGAAAAATGGTCTTTTTGAGAGAAAAAATCTTCAAAAAATCTTCGGTCCCGTACGCGTTGACGGGCTATGGAGACAAAGATTCAACCAAGAACTAGCTGTATAGCGACATACCCCTAGTTAAAAATAAAATATGTGGCCCTCTACATATGACCTAAACTTCAGTGCTCCCAATAACCGCCGCTAAGCACTCTAACTTGGCCACGCTTAAATTACGGGAGTGGTAAAATATTTTGCAGTCAACATCTTCATCGAGTTGGCATAGCTCGCACCCAAACCTGTATTGGAAGTGTAACAGATCACTATGAACTCCTTATTATATTCTAGGGGCGGTAGCTATGAACGATTTCAGTTTGTTAAAGGATGCTAACGCCTCGTTGCTAAAAGTAAATTTTACACCCTTTTTAGGGTTCAAGTAAAAGGGTTGGCAAATGAAGGAAGAGGACCTGTATGGGCTGGTAATGTTACATTTTATTTCTATCGTTGCCTAACCAAGAGGTGGGCATTTTCATCTGGATTGATGTGAAAAATTGTCTTTGAATCTTTTTTTTCGTGTTCTTGGTCAAAGGTTGGTTTCTATGGATGTGTCAGAACAGCTGAAATGAACCTCTTCTAACTAGCTCCTGAAGCAGACTCTTTTCGATGAGGGAGTAACCGCTTTATAAAGGGTGTTTTTGGAGGGATAAAACTTCAGATTGGGATGTCATACTAATGATGTGGGTTTGACTTTTTGTTCAGTATACTTTGGCAAATCACTATGGAAAGACTTACACCAGAACAACCTTTACAAATCGTGGAAATTCCAAAATTTCCGCTCAGCTTGACAAACTTTGTGAGCACTTCGTCAAGTTTATGGTGTTTGTTCCACATGTGACCACATTTACTCTTTTTAATAATAATCATCCAAATCGAGCCCGTACCGTGCGTACAGAAGATGCCATCGCCGCTGTAGATGTAATGTGATAGAGGACCCGAATTTATCGATCCGACGCCGTTCTCAGCAACTCGGTGTCTGCCCGTCCACTACTTGTAAAATTTTGAGAAAATATCTTGGCCTTCTTCCATATAAGGTCCACTGGTGCACGAATTAAAGCCAGTGGACCATTAATCTGGTCGTGTGTTCGGTGAATGGGCTGAGAATCAACAGGAAGTTGAACCAGATCGTTTTTTTTTTATAATTGGCGCGCGCTAAAGGGATTATTAATACCCTTATGGTGTTTAAGCACAGCGCGGGCATTAAGGAAATAGAGGAGAAGAGGAGATACCGATGTGCGTTGGTTTTGAATTTCTGTAAATTGTAATGAACTGAGTTTGGTAAAGCATTCCACATTCGTGTCGTCAACACATTCGTTCGTCAAATCATCTTCAGCGATAAAGCTCATTTCAGGCTTGTCAGGTATTTAAACAAGCAGAATTGCCGTTTTTGGTGTGAGCACAATCCTCATGAGATTGAGACTCCATTAAATGTCGAAGGCGTCCCATTAGTCTTTAAATCCACAACATTACCATGAATGGCAAATGATTTGTGATTTTTATTCCTGATATCATTGGAAATTAATTTTTTTTAGGAGAAATGGTTCCAACATGACGGCGCAACATGCCATACAAGGCGTACAATCATGACTTTGTTGAGCCAAACGTTTGCTGACCAAATCATCTCAAGAAATGGACCTGTGAATTGGCAACCTCGTTCGTGTGATTTGACTACTTTTTGGGGGGGGGGTACGTCAAATCTCTGGTCTATGCTAATAAACCAGAAACGATTGATCACTAAAAATCCAACATTCGACGCTTTATTGACGAAATAAGACCGGGTAAGCTCGTTTATAGTGGTGCACAATTGGACCGTTCACAAGGAGCAGTCGCGGAGGCCATATGCCAGAAATTATATTTAAACCTTTAATGCCATGAATTTTGTGAGCTAATTAACCCAAAATGTTGGTCAATTTATTAAATTTGGCGTGTTTTATGTTAAAAAATATATGCATCTATGAATCTAAAAAAAAACCTGATACAAGAACATTCGAGTGCTCAAAAGTTTACCACATTCGAATGCTTCCGGATTGTAAATAACTACCAATGGAATGCATCTGCAACCACTGACGATGACTAATCGAGCTAATCAATTCTCAGTTCACTATTTCAATGAATTTCCACTCAAATCTGTTATCTACTGACACCACTTTATCATTCTGAACTATCAATGTTTCGCATTGTGTAATCTACACGAACATTGACTGTTGGGTAAACACAATCCAGTGTGAAAACCAAAGACCCTCCCCAATTGGCAGCAAATACGTCTCCCCCATTAACACAGAGTATTACCATCAATTTCAAACACTTTTGCAGATTTAAAACCGTTTTTGTGGCTTCTTAACAGTCACTTGCATCTACTTCCTATTACCTAACCCTGCAACAACACCCTTCCACACTGGGCTTGGCCATTAATAATTCCGCCCAACCAGTTGATCGGGATTAATTTTAAACTCTTTTTTTTTTTTGTTGTTGGCCAGCACTTTCACTTTTTCCCCAAAACCAAAATAGTCATACGTTGCCACTTGCAATCAGACCCACAAAGCCATTTCTCGACAAAAATAAGAGCGCAGCAAATAAAATTCAAAACGAAATGTTTAACAAATTCACCACGTGGACGAAAATTAAATGAAAAGAAGGGGTTCGTCGTAGTCGTCACTTGCTGCAATACACGTTCAATGTAAACACGAAAGATTATGCACAACACTATGCTCTGGCAGAGCGAATAATTAAAATTCTTGATAACCTTTGAATCGCGGATCACCTTGTCGAGCAAGACGTCCCGAATCTTGACATTTACCGTGGGTGGTATAATGACTGACAAGAAACCTTTGGTAGACTTACCTTAACGTCCTCATCGTCGTCCTCGCCTTCCCATTTGTTTAGATTTGCAATTTTCGGCCGCACGACAATCTTCTCTTCGGCTGCAGTTTCTAGATTTTTTTAAGAAGTAGATATATGTTAAGAATTTGTTAATGATTAATGCAAAATGATGAAGCAGACTGGAATGTGAGATCACTTTTCTTTTTTTGGGGGATTTTTGATAAATTTCTTGGCAGATTGACAAAGGACACGTTTTTTTGGCGAGATTTCTATTTTGGTATACGTACCCCAATCGTCGTCCATGATTTGAATTAAGTTAAAATTTGTTAGTTTCTCAGGTAGATATTGGTTAATTTTTCGAATGAAATGAATTGCTTCACTTTTTCGCTGCAAACGTGTGGCTTTTTAGTGCGAGAAAATTTCAATGCGAGATTTTTGACAGACTACATTGGAATCTTTCTCTCCCCTCACAAAAGAGGAATGCTTGCGGAGTGGAACAGACTTTAGAGTGATGCCAAGTCAAATAGTTTAAAAATTAACAAACAGGTTAATGGTATCGTTTTACGATATTATAATGCATTATTTTAATTATACATAAACCTAAATATATATTCTGCCCTAGCGAGGTATCCGTCGGAGCGGAAAATTTTCCGCAACGCATACTTCTTCGGAGATTCAAATTCCATTCAAGGTATGTGTCATCGGAAAGAAATACTACACAAATGCGACGACGAAGCTCGTACTGTTTCCTTTGAGCTCGCCCTGTAAACACAAATTCAAACGATTATTACGAAAATTACTTAAATAACTAGTTTCATATAATGACCTACATTTTTGTATTACTCCACTTCACTTCGTAAATAAATTCCGCGAAGAATTTGTGTCGGAGGAATTCGGAAAAAGAATTGCACTTAGCTGTCAAAAATTGAAAGAAAAATGCACCCCTGAGCGCACTTCAACGCAATTCACTGGGATGCGTTACAAAATGTCGGAGAAATATTCCGAACAGCTTTTCGGAAGAATACCTCGAAGCAAATATCATCGGAATCGTACAATATGGGTGAATTTTCGGCTCCGACGGATACCTCGCTAGGGCCGATTATGTAACGTCGTAAGTTAACAATGAGCGAAAAGTTGTAACTTTAGCAACGATGATTTAAAATCGATGCTAAAACTGCATGCGTTAATGATGTGGTAAGCCAATCGATTCAGACCTAGTTAGGTCATTTTTATATTAATCGGAGTTGAACTATTTTTGCTAATTTTGTTTTGGTTAATTTCGTTAATTTAGCTCATATTTTTGATTTGTAGATGTGCTCCATTTAATTTCACACTACCGTTTCAAGATTGATAAAACCATTGTATATGAAAGTGCGAGGAACTAAGATCCCCACTTTCGTATTTTTTTTTTTAAATTTTTGTTTGTTTATTGAATTATCGATATGTTTTCTGTTTTTTTACCCCGTTTATACATAAACATTGTTACGTTTTCTCATATTTATGTTAAACTTATTTTACATATTGTATTTTTTAGTTCTAAAGTGCGTCTAATATGCTACCTCTTTGGAGACGTGGAAAAGCATATTGAAGTTATCACCTCACCTCTGTATATTGCTCATTATCTTATTTAGTTTGGTGCGAGTACGCCAAAACCGGTTTGTTCTTGTTTGCACTCTTCAAGTCACTCATAAACACACTCATTATAATATTATTTACTCTATTCAGAAAGAGTGAACAAATGTTTCTTCTCTCGTGAGAAACGATCGATCTCCCCCTAGGCGGCTGGAGACAGAAATAAAAAAATTGCCGTGATGATACTACTATAAGCTTCATATACAATGATAAAACGTTGTAGAAAGTTATTTTAGAAATTAAATATTAATAAGTTCTGTTCCTAGCTTTTAAGAATTTCCCGGCAAACTGCAACAAACATAGCAGAAAACGCTATCCCCCTTAATAAACAGTAATTAGCTATTCAGTGAATAACCTTTGACATTTGTGCGAGTATTTCTTTTGAGGAAAACTGTCAATAGCCATTGATTAGTTAATCAGCTTTTATTAATATGGTGGTATAAGTTTTGCCTCCACAGCCCTTCAAAGCAAATGTAATTTGTCCCAAATATGTTCGCTCAAAACGACCAAGGATTTCTTCATCAGTTTTGGATTTGTTAGCATATAACTGGTTTTACATTCATTTATAGCTAAACACATTTTTGGTGCTTCCAACTCTATACTAGGAAACGTGGCTATGACATCACGTTGAGTACGACCAATGATGTCAATATCGTCGGCGTATACTAGTTGTTGCACCGATTTATAGAAGATTAAGCCGCCCTGGTGTTGGATTGGGACAAAAATCTCAAGAATAAGGTTTTTTGGTATAGAATGTGTCAGTGAGGTCGTTTCCGACCGTCATGGAGCAGTGCGATTTCTCCATTGACAGCGGGAGTCTTTTTAAATGCTGTCGTATGAGGCAATTAAATGAGAGAACAGGTGTTGGGTGTCGATTTAGACATCCCCAGTTTTTTCCTTGATCTGCCGAAGAATGAACATTTTTCATTTGTGGACTTTATTGGCCTAAGACCACACTGATAAGGGCCGATAATGTTTTTGATAAACGGTTTCAGGCGTTGAGGAGACTTATATGCCAACTTATGCCTCTGCAGTTGGCTCAGTTAAGAGGGTTTCACATTTTGTGGATCGGCATAACGATGCTTAGATTCCATTCTTCAGGCATAATTTCATCCGACCAAATTATTTGTATTGTAGGTATGAGTTAGTGAATGTTACTCACCAAATCATCTCCACCGGCTTTATACAGCTCGACAGAAAGGTTGGAATTTCTGACATTCTAAGATTAGTTTTAAAATTGCTATCCTCACTTCAATTAGTTTGACTAGTTTGTTCTGCTTGACAGTTGGAGATTGATCTTCATTGCCATTTTACAGTCTTCAGAAATGCAATTTTTATATTGGTACCCATATATTATTTTTATTACCTGATATAAATCACACGGGTATGTACCCAGAAAGTCTATTTTATTATCGTCAACGATTATCATTTTGAAAGTAACGGTATGATAGTGCACATGCTTTCACTTAAGACATACAAAAAGCTACTTGGGCTGCAACACCTAAATCTTATAGATAGAAATAAAGCAACGGGTATCCCGAAGAAATATGAAATATCGAAATCTCCTTGTTACTAAGCAAGGCTTAATGATTTGACTTATAGACTTAGAAAAGTGATCAGATAATTGAAAAATTCATTGGTGAAAAAGATACTTTACCAATCTTACAAATACTTACTTAAGTGGCGCTACAGTCCGGAATGAACCTGGGCCTCAACCAACATGCCTCTCCAATTAGCCCGGTCCTTAGCTAACTGCCTCCAGTTGCGCACTCTAAGTTGGTTGAAGGCGGTTTCTACTTGTGCGCGCCACTTAAGGCGAGGTCTTCCTCGAATGCGTCCGACATCTGGCTAGGAATCGAAGGCTCTGCGAGCAGGAGTATTGGTTTCCATTCGCTCTACATGTCCTAGCCTTCTTCAACGCCCGATGCTCAGTTTTTAAATAGGGGCATGTCGCTGTACAGCTCGTGTAGTTCTTGGTTGAATCTTCGTCTCCATAGCCCGTCAACGCAAACGGGACCGAAGATTTTTCGAAGAATTTTCCTCTCGAATCTACCAAGGATTTCTTCATCCGCTTTTGATACGGTCCATGCTTCAGCGCCGTAGAGCAGGACTGGGATGATCAGGGTCTTATATAGGATCTCCTTAGTAGTTCGAGTGAGGGCTTTACTACTAAATTGCCTTCTTAGCCCGAAGAAACAGCGGTTGGCAAGAGTAATTCTTCGTTTAATTTCTGACGAGATGTTGTTGTCAGAGTTAATAGCGGAGCCGAGATAGACAAAGTCCCGTACTACCTCAAAGTTATATCTGTCAATGGTGACGTTCTGTCCAATTCGTCGATGTTGTGTGTCCTTTCGTGTTGACAGCATATACTTAGTCTTACCCTCATTTACTGCTAAACCCATTTTCGCCGCTTCCTTCTCTATACTAGCAAACGTGGCTATGACATCACGTTGAGTCCTACCAATGATGTCAATATCGTCAGCGTATGCTAGTAGTTGCACCGACTTTTGGAAAATTGTGCCTCTGGTGTTGGCTTTGGAGTTTTGCACAATTCTCTCAAGAATCAGATTAAAGAAGTCACATGACAGCGCATCGCCTTGCCTAAATCCTTTTTTGGTATCGAATGTGTCGGTGAGGTCGTTTCCGACCCTGATGGAACAGCGAGAATTCTCCATCGTCATCCTACACAAACGGACGAGTTTGGGCGGTATACCAAAACTAGACATGGCTCTGTACAGTTCGTCTCTATAAATGCTGTCATATGCGGCTTTGAAATCGATGAATAGGTGGTGGGTATCGATTTGGACTTCTTGAGTTTTTTCCAGGATCTGCCGAAGTGTGAAAATTTGATCGGTTGTGGACTTTCCTGGCCTAAAACCACACTGATAAGGGCCAATCAGGTTGTTGGTAAACGGTTTCAGGCGTTCACATATTACGGCAGATAGGATCTTGTAGGCGATGTTGAGGAGACTTATGCCTCTGTAGTTGGCGCAGTTCAGAGGGTCTCCTTTTTTGTGGATCGGGCAAACGATGCTGAGGTTCCCTTCTTCAGGCATATATTCATCCGACCAGATTTGGCTTATGAGTTGGTGGATGTTACTTACCAAGTCATCTCCGCCGCCCTTATAGAGCTCATCGGGAAGGCCGTCATTTCCGGCAGCCTTATTAAGCTTGAGTTTAGATATTGCTATCCTCACTTCACTCAGGTCGGGTGGTTGGCAGTTTTCGCTGTCGTTGCCAATATTGAATGGTTCGTTCTGCCTGACAGCGGAATGATGTTCGTCATCGCCGTGTAACAGTCTGCAGAAGTGGTTCTTCCATATCCTCAGCATCGACTGTGTCTCAACTACAATATTTCCTTGTTCATCTCGACAGGATTCTGTTCGAGCCTTGTATCCTTGGCTTTGACGTTCTACACTTTGGTAAAACTTGCGAACATCGTTCCTGGAGTGGCACCTCTCTATATCCTCGATCGCGCGCTTTTCTTGCTCTTTTTTCTTCTTGCTGAAAAGCCGATGTTCTTCCCTTCTTCTTTGCCTATAGAGCTCAATGGCAGCTCTCGTCTTCACCTGCAGCTTAGCCTTGTAGGCCTCGTTCTTGGCTGCGAGCATCTGTCGGCATTCCTCATCAAACCAGGGGTTTCTTGCTGGTGGGCGCGAGAAACCTAGCACATCAGTTGCGGCTGATCTAATGGCCTGTTGGCATCGTTGCCATTGCTCTTCGACATTCGATGCTGGTGGTATGGTATTAATCGAGAGGTTAAGGGATACGCGTTGTGCTCCTCGGAATGTTCGGACATCCAAAATACTGGATGCGTGCCTCTTATCTATCGCAATGTGATCAATTTGGTTGACCGTTCGTTGATCTGGAGACCGCCATGTCCCCTTATGGATATCGAGGTGAGGAAACCGTGTGCTGGCTATAGTGGCATTTCGTTCCGTAGCGAAATCAATTAGCCTAAGTCCATTACCAGACGTGTTGTCGTGTAGGCTTTGTTTTCCGACAATACTTCTAAAGATGTCTTCTCTTCCTACCTTTGCGTTAAAATCTCCCAGCACGATTTTAACATCGTACTTCGGTAGTCGCTCATAGGTTTTGTCGAGGAGCTCGTAGAAGCAATCCTTAGCTATATCATCCATTTCTTCCGTCGGAGCGTGAGCGCATATAAGGCTTATGTTGGCGAATTTGGCCTTGATGCGGATTGTTACTATGCGTTCGCTAATGTCTTGGAAACATAAGACTTCTTGCCTAAGTCTGGCACTTATAACAAATCCGCATCCGAATAGTCGCTGTTTCTGCTCACTATAACACGGTCCGTAGTAGATGTCACAGTTTTTCATCCTCTTTTTGCCCGGCCCATCCCATCGTATTTCCTGGATGACAGTAATGTCTGCTTTGTAGCAGTTTAGGGCTTCCGCTAGTTGTTCGCCTGCACCTCTCCTGTTTAATGTTCTCACATTCCAGGTGCAGATACGAACGTCGTTGTCCTTTTTTCGTTTAGCAGGGTAGTCAACAATAAAATCCGTCCTTTCCGAGGCTATTGGTTGCTTCGCAACCATGTTTTTTTTCTGTGGGTGGGTAGTTAACCCAAAGCACAACCCCCAACCTGGAGGGCCAGTTCCAATTTATTAGATACCCCTAGGACACGGGGCCATCAGTATCCACTACGGGATTGAGCGCTGCCGTTGGCCTTTCGGTTCATCCGCCACCATCGCTGTTCAAGGGGCCTGACTAACCCTTGAAATTCCTAGACAACCTGTTGTCCGAATATGTCAGAGCAGCTCATCTAGGTTCGCCTGGGACAGCAGGCCGGGTATTCATCCGTGCCATTCTCACCAGGGTGTTTATAGTGTTGCTGTTTTTCGTCGTGTTATCAACACTCGCACTTATCGTTTAGCAAGTCAAATCCGGTTGGATGAGACCAGTACCCGATGGTTACCACTTGGAGGTAAAGATAAGCACATTTGATGTGTAGTCATCCTGTGCAGGATGGCGATGGATAATTTTCACTGTTCCATAAGGGTCACAAACGACCACATTGAAATATTCGAAACCAAAAAGGATTTATGCAAGGCGATGCACTGTCAAGTGACTTCTTTAATCTCATTGTTGAGTGGATTGTGCAAAACACCCGAGCCACCACCAGAGGCACAAACTTCTATAAATCGATGCATATAACAGACGTTAACGATATTGACAACATTGGTAAGACGAGCTATACAGCGACATACCAGTAGTCAAAAAATTCTGCATTGGACGTTTTGTAGGGCGACATGTAGAGCGAATTGACGACTGAAGGCTAGCATTTTGGTATACAATGACATATTCCTTTTTTCTCTACTAGTCGCAAAAGTGGCGCTATTCGTATGGAAAAATAGCGACAAATTAAAATAACATTTTTGTATTAAAATGACAGTTTAATCGCACAGCATTTCATATAAGTAGAAAGTCCATTATTTATTCAATTAAATGCCATATCAACTTGTATCTTGCCTAATAGTAAAATGTTTGCATTTTCGTCTTAAGCACAGTTTTCGTATGGTAATCCTGTACAAATGAAAATTTCCCTTAAACATGTAGAGGCACTTTTCAAACTTTTCCACATGTCAATAGACACCGATACCCCAGCTTGCAGAGTCTTCGATTCACATCCAGATGTCGGATGCAGTAGAGGAAGGACAGCGCCTTAAGTAGAACACACAAGTAGAAACCGACCTCATCCAACTTGCATTGCGCAACTAGAGGCAGTTAGCTAAAAACTGGGCTAGTTGGAGAGGCATGTTGGTTAAGGCCCAGGTTTATTCCGCCACTTAAGAATATTGTTAGACGTTGCACAGGGTTTTGATAAAGTCTGTCATAAGGTACTATGAAATAATTAAATTATAAATCTTATATAAGAAGTAACAAACCAAATGAACATTTGACATTTAAGTATTTATTCAAATTATAAATTTAGAAATGAGCTTAGTCGTGATTTTTAATTAACAGATATAACTGTGATTGTGATTTTCAATTCAATGTAATTTTTATCTGTGATCGTGAATTGTGATTTTTTCCAAAACTGGTGCACGAAACAATAAAAATAAAAGTAAATATCGATTCATTTCGTATTAGGTTATTGCATATGTATAAAATCATTGTTAAATGAAACTGGGTTTTTATGAATTTAAAAGAAAATCTCAAGTGATAATACTTGTAAAAAACAAACTCAAGAAACATTTGTTTCACATTAATGGTCTCACATTTTATTTAAAAGGCAAAACAATAAACACAACATTTAAACTTACGTGAACATGAAATGTTTGAAAGCATATGACAATCTTTGTAATACATAAAAAGGAAGATAAATAACTCCATCTTCAAATTTTAAGTGCTTGTTGTGTTCTTAAGGTTTTTTTTGCACATATTGCACTTCGCACTTTTTTCGTCTACTGCAGCAAAAAAAATCCACAACAAAACATTTTTTTCTGGGTATTGGCATTGTCATTGTTGTTTTCTTTTTGGCACGAAAAACACACATAAACAATATTCAAAAATTTAAACGCTCAAAACAATCACACTTTAACGAAAACATAATAAATAAAACTAGCGCCAATAAACAACCAGATCAAACAGCACGCAAAATGCAGAAACTAAGCCAAATTACAAAAAAAAAATCATGAATAACAAAGAAGAAAGAACAAAAAAAAACCCTCACAAAGCTAAACCAAAAGAAACACATTATGCCTGAAACACACGTGCAGTGGTTCTGCATGCAGTGCAGCAAGCAAAACACACGTGCATTTTTTTGTTTGACATACATGCAGTGCAGTGGCTCCTGTCATTACATTCAGCTTACTGTGGTGGTGTTTGGTGATATATAATTGCCTCATAGTGCTTCATTATATGAAATAAATAAAAAAAATATTCAGATGGTAGCTACTATAGCTACGCTTGCCATTATTGGCAATTCACAATTTATTTCTCAAACAGTCGCTTAACCCATTTACACTATATCTATATCTTCGTTTACTATTTGCAGCTATTGTACGTTTTCATATAACAGCCAATAGTGATCGAAATTTGTCAGTGCACAGTTGGGATCCTCCACCAGCCATTTTACTCCATTCCAGGCGGTTATAGCTCCATTGTCCGAGCAATACCGCATTGAGAAAAGGAATTCGCCCGCATGGTTAACAATATTCTTAAATATATATAGTCGTCTTGTGATTCGTAGTAGGGGCATTCGTGAGTAATTTTAAAAGTTGTTGTTGAGTTGAGAAAAAGTCTCTTTCATTTTTGAATTTTGATACATTTGTTTTGTTATGGCATTTATTTGTTTTTTTTTATGCGGATTAAACGTCACAATTCAATGATGCCAAATATCATAATATTACGTTTTTTTTCTTTTGTGTTGTGGTGCCATTGAATTTTTGCAGTGGATTTAGAAATAGAGACAACTTGCAGTACTGCAACGCCTGCAGATTTTACATGTGTTCGCTCCCATTGAAAACTGTGTGTTCAATCTTTTCTGCAGTGAGAATTCTGCACATGTGTTTCAGGCATTACACAGATACACACCACACGCACCCATGACTCACTGCTGCATTACTCTTCACGTTCAATTTCAATGTTCAACCCTTCAGCTTCAACATCGCAAAGAAGAAGAGTGCAATGTGAACTGTGAAAAGAGCAAAGAGCAAAGGAATTGATCTTAATCACGTTTTGGGAATACACAGTCTATTTGAAACTCATTCGCAGATCGTGATTGAATGAGCGGTTGAGAATGAAACGAGCTAACAAGCTAACGAGCTAAACGATGAAGAAAGCTAAAGGCCTGCTGAGAATGCATATCTGTAGCTGGTATCTGTAGCTGAGTGAAAAGTTAAAAACAAGGCAACCCATAAGCGCATACACAATGTGTATCTTCGTGAATCTGTAGCTTGAAGTTGAATAGAGGGCAACTTCATGCAAGAAAGGTATCTCCCTTTTGACAGCGATGCAAGAAACCAGCTACAGATATGCATTCTGAGCAGGCCTTAAAAGAGCAAACACAGTTTATTTGCAACTCGTTCACAGGTCGTGATTGTGATTATTTCTTCGCAGCTCATATTCCACAGGTCGCTCTTTTTTGCTCTTCTCTGATCATAATACCTTCTCGTACCTCACTGTGTCTTTCAAGATTTTTGTCTTCATTCATATGAAACAAAAAAAAAACTTAACTTGATTGCCACAAAACACGCACCTATAGCCATCTGTAAGCTTATACTTTACTAATTTGCACGAAAACACACCCATTCCAATTTTACATTTACTAAAGCAAAAGCTTTCCCATTCCCGTTGACTTGGCATCACACATTCCACAACTGACGTCTGACAGCATTTGACTCAATTGACACATCCTTCTCTCAGCGCAATATTTCTTGAATGAAAAGTTTCCTCTCTCTCTCTCTCGCAGCCCCATATAGACGTACTGCTACAGTGCTACATTGCTAGTGCTACTGCAGTAAAATCGCGAATACAAAAATTGTTGTACAAAGTGGTAATTTGTGTGCCTCCAGTTCGATTTAAATATTAGTGTGAAAAAAATCCCCGAAAATAGTGAAAAATAGTAGAAAACCATCAAAAGAACAATCTGCATCAATACCAACGAAAGAAACCAACAAAACCAGCAACAAAATGATGGCCACAAAGAAAATCGAGGAAGGTCAAGAGTTGATGCGACAAGCAGAGAAAAGGTGGTGAAAATTTACCAAAAAAATTCCATAATATCCTGGTGCTGACCAAATTGTGTGTTTCCTTAACATTTGCAGTTTAAAGACGACCCTTTTGAAGTGGAGACCTGAATACGATGTGGCCGCCGATGAATACAGTAAAGCAGGTAAAACAATTGATGGAGCTAAACATTTTTTTTTTTTAAATTTTCACTTCAAAACATTTATTCGATAGAAAAAATGGATCGCACCCCCAGTCTTCTGGGGGAGGTTTTTTTTTCTTTTCATTCTCTCGGGGTGGTTCTCTTTTTGGGGCAAAATCGATTTTTTGAATGAACTCCTGTTGACAGTTGTATTTTTGACGAAGAAAACATTTTGTCAGGATGGTGAAAACGACGGGGGAGGTGGTTGTGTGTTGTGTGTATGAAACCCGATGAGTGGAGTTTCTTGCAAGCACAATTTTGTTTAAATCATAAATCACACGTCATTTGCATTTGAGTTGGATTTGTTAGTCCCCAGCTTGATTATTCATTTTACCTTAGAAATTTAATTTGATGGTATCGCTGTAGACTTGGAATCTAAAGAGATGGACATCATGCGAAACACATAACGACATATCGTTACTCATGAAACACATTTAAATCAAACTTTGTGCCGTTTTGTCTGTTCCCGTATCGATATCGGTGAGATACTTATAGTTTACAGCATCACAAGAGACTCGCCTGTGGAGTTCGCTCTTTCCATTACGATATTGTACCATTTCCCATATTCCTCTACTCCAAAATCTATTGATTATGCTACTTAGAGCTTGCAACAGAAGAACATCTGATAAAAGTCGATGAAACCTAGTAATAATCCCATTAAGACGCACCCGACATGGTGGGCTTATTTCACCTCTTAGATATTAACTAAGCGCTTATTAAGTAAAACACAACTCGAGCGTTCAGTAAAATCTCTGAATTACTTACTATTTATTACTTAGAACAGTTTTTGGGCCATTGTGATACCACGTGGATGTTGTCCATTCTCATTGTTACCTGGAAAATTTCTGAGCTGTTAATGAAACGGAGGGGACTTCTCACATCCGTTTTTGTCAAATCGCTGAGATTTTAAAAGAAGTAAGTTCCAATGTTAATCTTCGGTTTGTTTGATAGATCTGGTCAGTTATAAAAAAGATAAAAGATTGTTTCTTCTCCCTCTTCGTTCAAACAACTCCTGCAGAAGTCGTACGAATGAAGGCCTAGGCTTTCTGCGTGCCTACCTATGAGACAAAATGCTAAACTCAGAGGGATTCCTCATGCATAGGGAAGTGCAACTGCTGATAAGCTGACAACGAGATGCTCTGCCACCAGCATTGAACATGCAGATCACTATACCAAAGCGCCACGATGTGGCCTTAAATCATGGGTAGGACAGAACATACTTGATATCACCGAAGTTAGGTGGAATTCTGTTCCTTCATGTAAAACATGGAAAAATATATAGCCAGTGTATAACAAAGCCGGGACCCAAAAACTCCTTCAGAGGAAGAGAAAATCTGTTCAAATCAACGGGCATACATTGATGAGTGCGATGACTGCATTTTACAAAAGATTATGAATTCTATACAGATGACGCATTGAGAACAAAAAAACAAACTTTTGCTCAGTAGCTTCATGGTACGGGCGGGCGGTGTGCATTAAAACACATGCAAAACAAGAACAAAAACATATGGCGGGCTGTGCCAGCACGACCCGCCATAGAACAATTTTTCTTATATGGAGTGCGTCATCTATATAAAATTCATAATCTTTGATTTTACTTACTTACTAACTTAAGTGGCGCTACAGTCAGGAATAAACCTGGTCTCAACCAACATACCACTCCAATTATTGCTCAGTCCTTAGCTAATTGCTTCCAGTTGCGCACTTTAAGTTGGTTGAAGTCGGATTCTACTTGTGCTCGCAACTTCAGGCGAGGTCTTCCTCCACTGCACCCGGCTGGGAATCGTAGACTCTGCTAGCTGGAATTTTGGTGTCCATTCGCTCTAGTTATCCTAGCCATCTGTAATGTCCAATACGTATTTTTTTTTACTAGGAGCATGTCGCTGTACAGCTCGTATTGGTTGAATCTTTGTCTCAATAGCTCGTCAACGCAAACGGGACCAAAGATTGTTCGAAAAATTATTCTCTCGAATCGACCAAGGATTTCTTCATCAATTTTTGATACGATCCTTGCTTCTGCGCCATAAAGCAGGACTGGGATCCTATATAAGAGGATCTCCTTAGTAGTTGGAGTGAGGGCTTTACTACTAAATTACCTTCTTAGCCCGAACAACGGTTGGCAAGAGTAATTCTTCGTTTGATTTCTGACGAGATGTTGTTGTCAGAGTTAATAGCGGATCCGAGGTAGACAAAGTCCGTACTACCTCAAAGTTATATCTGTCAATAGTGGCATTCTGTCCAATTCGCCGATGTTGTCTGTCCTTTAGTGTTGACTGCATATACTTAGTTTTACCCTCTTTTGCTGCTAAACCCATTTTGCCGCTTCCCTCTCTATACTAGCAAACGTGCCTATGACATCACGCTGACTTCTACCAATGATGTCAATATCGTCGGCGTATGCTAGTAGTTGCACCGATTGTTGAAAGCTTGTGCCATGGGTGTTGGCTCGGGAGTTTTGCACAGTCCTCTTAAGAGGTTAGGTCGTTTTCTACCCTGATGGAGCAGCGAGAATGCCAAAACTAGATATGGCTCTGTATAGTTCGTCTCTATTAATGCTGTCGTATGCGGCTTTGAAAGCGATGAATAGGTGGTGGGTATCGATTTTGATTTCTTGGGCTTTTCCAGGATCTGCCGAAGTGTGAAGATTTGATCAGTTGTGGACTTTCCTGGCCTAAAACCACACTGATAAGGCCAATCAGGTTGTTGGTAAACGGTTTCAGGCGTTCACATATTCCGGCAGATAGGATCTTGTAGGCGATGTTGAGGAGACCTATGCCTCTGTAGTTGGCGCAGTTCAGAGGGTCTCCTTTTTTGTGGATCGGGTTCATGTTGAGGTTCTCTTCGTCTTCCTTCCTTAATTATGACGTGAAGGTATGCTCTTGACAAGGATAATCATCCTAGCTAAAGGATGTTATATACCATGCAGGCCTACGAGGATGCATGACCAGAATTACTCGATAACGGGAATGCGCCTAAATACTAACCGACAGCAAGCATACTATTACCAGTTGCACTGCCATTCTATATTTCTTGGCTTGGCTTGTTAGTGGAAATCCATCGAAAACCACACATAGTCCTTAGCGTGGTTTTCTTTAGATTGCATATTAGTTGCTTTTCGTCTTCTTCTTGACTTGGACTTTTGCCAAAACTGCGGCAGCGTATAATAGCACTAAGCTGCCAAAACTAGTCGCAGGAATCTAGGTGGTCCATAGGAGTATTTTGTTCAAAGGCATATTGTGGCCTCTTTGAGTGGTTGAACCGCACAAAAAAAAGCGGATCAAAAGCGGATGAAGAAATCCTTGGTTGATTCGAGAAAAATCCTTCGAAAAATCCTTCGAAAAATCTTCGTCCCCGTTTGCGTTGACGGGCTATCGAGACGAAGATTCAACCACGAGCTGTACAGCGACATACTCCTGGTCAAAAAAACTCCGCATTGGACGTTAAGATGGGTAGGACATGCAGAACGAATGGACACCAATACCCCGGCTCTCAGAGTCTTCGATTCACAAGTATTAACCGACAAGTAGTAACCGACCTCAATCAACTTGGAGTGTGCAACTGGAGGCAGTTAGCTAAGGACCGGGGTAATTGGAGTGGAATGTTGGTTGAGGCCCAGGTTCATCCTGGACTGTAGCGCCACTTAAATAAGTAACCACCACAGTAGGGTGACGGAGAAACGCAGATGGCAAAGCCAACTCAATAATCATAATGAATAAGGATTACATCATCTAATACCAAAATAGACTTCACAAATACACATGTGTCCAGTTGGCATCAAAAGTTTAACTTTAGAGCTATTTGTGTTTCCATTTTGGAAACCCTTAAAATACTACCCATGCCTTCTGTTCATAAATCTTTCCTCTTCTTCTTCAAGCAACTTGTTTCCGTTTGGCAAAATCATATGATCAAAGCAAGGAATGCTTCCAGAAGGCGATCGAGTGTCATAAACAAAATCGTTCATGGTTCCATGCAGCAAAGTGCTATGAACAGGTAAGCGTTTGGAAATTCTCTATATTTTCATCATTAAACACCTTCTCTCCAGATCATCATCATTTTGAAAGAGACAAACAACTACATGCAGGTCGAGGAGTACGCCAACAAAGCATGCAATTTGTACCAGCAATATGGTTCACCCGAAGCTGGTGCCAGTGCATTAGATAAGGCAGCGAAAATTGTCGAGCAACAACATCCTGAAATCGCCCTACGATTGTATCAGCACGCCATGGAAGTTGTAATGGTGAGTGGTCACTACATCCTGCACTCCTCTAAATTAAAAGTCAATTCGAATTTTGTTTGCTCAATAGAACGAAGACTCCACCCGACAGGCAGCAGAATTCGCCACAAAGGTGTCACGGTTATTAGTCAAATTGGGAATGTAAGTCATTTGGGAGCGCACACCCCCAACGTTTCTGTAAAATATTTCCATCTCTAGGTACGATCAAGCGGCCGATGCTTTAAGACGAGAAATCAGCTTAAATCAGGTGACAGAATCGTATCAGCAGATTGGTCGACTTGCAGTCGCCTTGGTTTTGGTACAATTAGCACGCGGTGATTTTGTGGCCGCCGAGAAGGCATTTAAAGAATGGGGCAACTGTTGTGATCCGCAAGAGGTGCAGACTTTGGAAATGCTATTGCAAGCTTTTGACGATGAGGATCCAGATGCGGCAAGAAGGGCTCTATCATCGCCCTTCATCAGGCACATGGATGTGGAATATTCAATATTGGCCCGCGATCTACCACTACCAAAGGGTATTACAGCAGCGCCTAAAGCAACAGTTATTGAGAATGCAACAGCGTCGTATAAATCACCAAACGCTGGGGTAAGTTTTTTTTTATTGCTTTGTTAGTTTGGGTGTGTCTAAGAATGGATGAGTGCAAAGCCTATTGTTTTTTTTTTTTTACACGAACAAATGTTTGTCGAGGTGTGTGGTGAGCGGGCAAGAATTACAATGGGGCAGGAAAATATTAGGCACCTTCAAACGAAAAATTCTTGAACGTTGAATAAGTATGTTCTTGCATATACCGAGCTTATCAGATAACTCCAATATTTAACAGTTTGTCCAAACACAATTAATGTCACCCAGCCATTCTGTATCGTAGTACTTATCTTCGTTTCTATGTTTTCCAGTGTCTTTCTCTGATATCTGATAGCTTCAAAATGGTATAGTGTCTACAGGATCCGCATACTGATAGAATCACAAGGCCAATCCTCCTCCTCAGAGTTCCATCTGCTTTGCCATCCCGCCCCGTGTTACTCTCCTTCAAATAAACTTAATAAGGAGTTGTTCAATTTTACCAATGGGACCTTGTGACGATATTTTTTTTTTTCATTTACTCGTATTCCGTCATCCTTCTTAGGATCGGAGACATCTCATAAAGAATCTTAACTCTTCATTTAGGATGGATCTACATCAAACCAGACCATTTAGCCCTTTAATTTGGTCAATATCGCTCTTCAAGAGTGACGATGATCGTGATCGTGGAATAGATAATCAGCGGACGGTATGGCGAATGGTATGAGATGATTGGGTCTGGCTTTATATTGCCCACATGATGTTTAAAGATCATTAGTTAGTTTGAGATAACAATCTCTGTAGCATGATCATTATCAAAAAGCTATTGGATGATCACATTTGTCAATTTGTCCTCGCTGATCTATATTGCTCATGAGGTAAAATAAAAAGCCCTTATATCGCCTGTACACTCAAGTCGTAAGTCACGTTTCTTTCCCCATAAGCTTATGCATTTGAATGCTCTATACACAGAAAGGGCTTTCCAATAAGGGTGGGTCACCTGCGCGAAACAAAACCCTACCCTGAACTCGTTCATGCAGAATGTCCATTGTCAGGTCTGCTGTGTTGCACGAAGCACTTTAGATGGAACCATATGTCGTTCACATCCATATCGTTTAATTCTTACTTACTTAATTAAATGGCGCCCGGAATGAGTGCGGAATGATTCATTGAACCTCTACAGCGTCCAACGTCGGGCTGAGAATCGAAGACTCTGTCGTCCTTTCGGTCTACATGTCCTAGCCATTGTAAACGTCTAATGCTGAGTGTTTTGCAGAGGGGTATGTCTCTGTATAGCTCGTATAGTTCTTGGTTAAATCTTAGTCTCCATAGCCCGTCTACGCAAACGGGAACGAAGATATTTTGAAGAGTTCTCTCAAAACGACCAAGAATTTCTTCATCCACTTTTGATACGGTACTACCCGTACTACCTCAAAGTTATATCTGTGACGTTCTGTCCAATTTGTTGATGTTGAGTCTCATTTCGTGTTGACAGCATATACCTAGACTTACCCTCATTTCCTGCTAAACCTAATTTTTGCCGCTTTCCTCTCTATACTAGCAAACGTGGCTATGAGATCACGTTGAGTCCGACCAATGATGTCAATATCGTCGGCGTATGCTAGTAGTTGCACCGATTTATGTGCCTCTGGTGTTGGTTCGGGAGTTTTGCACAATTCTTTCAAGAATAAGATTATAGGTAGTGAATATGTCGGTGAGGTCGTTTTCGACCCTGATGGAGCAGCGAGAATTCTGTATTGTCATCCTGCACAGACGAACGAGTTTATGCGGTAAACTTATATACTATATAGCCATGGCTCTGTATACCTTGTCTCTATAAAGGGTGTCGTATGCGGCTTTGAAATCGATGGATAGGTGGTGGGTATCGATTTGAACTTCTTGGGTTTTTTTTGCAGGATCTGGCGAAGTGTGAAGATTTGATCCGTTGCGGACTTTCCTGGCCTAAAACCACACTGATAAGACCGATCAGGTTGTTGGTAAACGGTTTCAGGCGTTCACATATTACGACAGATAGGATCTTGTTGGCGATGCCTCTGTATTTGGCGCAGTTCAGAGTGTCTCCCTTTTTGTGGATCGGGCAAACGATGTTGAGGTTCCATTCTTCAGGCATACTTTCGTATGTTACTTACCAAGGCGTCTCTGCCGTAATTTTCTTCAGCCTTGTTAAGCTTGAGTTAAGATTGCTATCCTCACTTAGGTCAGGCGGTTGGTAGTTTTCGCTGCCGTCGCCAATATTGAATGGTTCGTTCTGCCCGACAGCGGAATGTAGTTCGTCATCGCGGAAGTGGTTCTTCCATATTCTCAGCATCGATTGTGTCTTAACTACGTATTTCCTTGTTCATCTCGACAGGATTCCGTTGTATCCTGGGCTTTGACGTTTTACACTTTGGTAAATCTTGCGAACATCGTTCCTGGAGTGGCACCTCTCTATATTCTCGACCGCGCACTTTTCTTGCGCTTTATTTTTTCTCTCTGAGAAGCCGGTGTTCTTCCCTTTTTCTCTGCCTATAGAGCTCAATGGCAGCTCTCGTCTTCATCTGCATCTTAGCCTTGTAGGCCTCGTTAAATTCGGCTAAAAAAAAAATGAATTATCTATCATTGATCTATAGCGCTCGCCGTTGACGGTGATGACCTCAGCAACGTCGTTTTCGAAGAATTTACGGACCGATGGCGCCACCCAGGATCATTTTCCTTTTTCATTGAAGGTGGGACCTTTTATGACGGCTGAGTTGACATTTTTTTGGACAATACTACTCGGATGATTTGTCAGTTCATCACGAGAGGAGGGCCAGTGAAAAACATTTAAGTGTTGCTGCGGCTTGGAATCGTACCCAAGCACGGTAGTTCTTCACACTAACCATCGCTCCACTGAGCCCGTCAGGAATTACTGCGTCTACCGTAAAATGGCCACCACGCGCGCAACGTTTGCACTAACGAACACATTTGATAAATAAGCTTTACCAATCGTGTAACTTGCCATTATGCATCAATAATAAACAATAGATTTGACATACGCCGCTAAAACAATATGCCCACTACAGACTGTCTACATTGACCTGTCGTTATTGGGAAACCCTTTAGCTATCCTTCTCTAAAAGAACTGATTGCTCTGAAGTCCATTTTGAGGATGAACATCACCAGCATCTTGTTATTAATTTTTTTTTTAATTCCATTTTTAATATAAAATTACTAATTTCCCTCTTCTACAACAATAAACTCCTTTCTAGTCATCACCATCGGCTGCTGAACCTCCTTCCGCCGCAGATGCCGAAGAAGACGACGATGAAGGTCTCTGTTAGTTACATAGATTATGTGTTTTCCTTTTATAAATATCTATATACTGCTCCTTATTAAAACAAACAAACAAATTGCACTTAATTATTACTACAAAACAAAAATTAAAGAAACAAAAGATTATAAAAAAAAACAAAGCAAAGCTAAAGCGAAAAAAACATATAAGAAATAGAAAAGATATTAAAAAGTGACCTCAAATGAAAAGTGTAAACAAAAGTAAAACTTAAATGAAAATTCTGTGTTTTTAATAAAACTAATGTACACAAAGATTTTCCCCTTTTTCTCTGTTAGATGTAAGTTATCAACAAAAAAAAATCAAGCAAGCCAGTTTTCTTTTATGACTAATAGTAGGTTATCATTCTGTGAAAAAAAAGAGACGAGATTTAAAGGCGTGTTATATGTATTTTTTTCTTTTGTTTTAAGAATATTATATAATATATGTAAACATATAAGTAACGTTAATATAAATTCATTAAAAAACCAACTCCGTCTCCTTCTGTATTAAAAAATAGGAAACTATCAACAAAAAAAAAATTAATAAAAATTGTGAAAGCATTTGCTTAACATAGAAATACTATAATAGCCTACAAAAGAAAACCGAAACCGGAAATAGTGCAATTATCTCGCTCACAAATAACCTGAGCTCAATAATCATTCAATGAATCGTTTTATTTTATAATTATATTTACGTCGTTAAATACAGTTGTTTATAAGTGTTACCTTTAAATATGTTTTCGTGTTTTGTTTTATTTTATTTTAACTGCATGATGCTGGCAACGTCCTGCCATGACTTAAGAAAACGCACGCTCATAAGCTGATTGCAGGTGAGCACTTACCATAGGATGTTTTTTATTTAGAGGCATAGACTTTTTTTCTTTTTAAAACAAATTTACTTTAGCAAAAATGCCTTTTTTTCACTTTTTTTTTATTCCACTCACTATTTTATGCTGATAATTTAGCAATTTTTTAAAATCGTCGCTCTTAATTGGTTTAAAAGTTATTAAACAATCAAAATTTTAAAAATCCCTATAGAAATCAACCACTTTTTGACATTTCACACGTAGCTGAATGATAAATACGAAGAAGAATATTCCAGTGCAGCATTGCCAGATAAAAAACATATGGAAGGCTACAATCCGCTGTGCGGATCGTTGAATACCATATCCCATCCTATCTGTAAAACTAAAATCCCCAAAAAGTGGACATGGCTAAGCACACGATGTGGATAAAATGAAGAAAATGTCATGGTGACAACAAATTCATCAGACTGCTTATAAAAAACTTTTACGGTTCTACAAAAGACAAGGTTTTCTCCTGCATATGTTATGGGGTAGTGTATAAAACTTGTTTTTATATAAAAACGCCCCCAAAAAGTGGGCGTGGCAAAAAACTTTATATGAACGAAATACAGATATTCAGATTGTCTAAATATGTTGTTCAGAAAGTTTTTCAAAATTCCTTATGGTTTGGCCAAAAAATACGTTTTTCTAAAAAGGGGGCGTGGCAGTGGGCGTATTTCAAAAATTTTTACACTTGTTCTGCTGGGAGCAATTAAGAGCACGTGTACACAATTTCATCCTTCTAGTTCAAAATTTAAGGCCCAAAAACTGGTGACGTACGGACGGACGGACGGACGGACAGACATGGCTAAATCGACTCAGCTATCGATTCTGAGTCGATCCATATACTTTGAGGTATATGTAGCTAAATTATTTCTCTATGTTACAAACTATGTATCAAAACTAATCACACTTATCATGAATTTCGCCCAAACAGCATTCCGCATGAAAAATTTCCCTTTTTTCTTTTCGCCTATCATAAATTTCGCGTGAAAAAGAATCCTATGTTCGAAAAAAATTCCCTTATTGCAAACACAAATTCCGGGCGAAATTAAATCTCAAACAGAGCTAAAATGTTCACTTGCTTTTTGGAAGTGAAGAGAAGGGAACACACAATTAAAATGTAAGTTACACTTTTAATTATGGCGAAAAGGAAATTTATTATTATTCTTATTATTTATTATTTTTCCTTTTCGGTTATAGAAAAGGTGTTTATTTGAAGATGGCGATATAATGTTGACGTGCGTGTCATCAATACAGCCTATAGCACCTGGAATCTTATATCTTGAATAAAAGTCTTGAAAAATTTTCCGTTTTTCGTCTGTCGTTGGCCGCGTTATCCATTGTGGACAAAGTTTTTCTTGAAAAATATCTAATACTTCGGAAAGTATGACACTGAATGAGGATTGTGCCAGGCCAACGTCATGATCCTTCCCTACTCCTTTCTGGTACCCACCTTATGCAAAAAAAACGTAAGCAAGCGGCGTTCCACTATTGTTGGAACAGCAAATTTTTTTTTTGCTGGGACCGAAACGTTGACAAGTACATCCAGCAAGTACTTAAAAGCTGATATGTTTAGCCTATAGTATTGTTGATATCTGGTAAAATATAAATGTATTAATTTATTTTAACAAAGGCTAACATTTTAGATAACATACAAAGGCTCTCTTAAATGCCTTCGAATCAATTTCAATTGGTTAATTTCTTCTTCATTTGATAAAATCCTCATGGCTATACTGTGCATTTTAAATTAAATACAAAATTATAAAAACTGTTTACTCTGTTTACAGTTTTTTCGTTAATAGTACCCTGGGTGGCCCGCTTCGCGGGAAACAAGGATTTCAACTCTCTTTCTGGGGACAGTCCACGCTCACGCAACTTCGTTGCTCCGCTCAGGGTATGTAAAGTCGTCAGGCAGGCGCCTTAGTCAACAGTTTTTTAAGTTATAATATTTTTATTTTATATGTTTTTTTGAAGATGGCAATGCCGCGTTAACCACTGAAGTAAAAAAAAAAACAGAAATGTAAAACAACAACAATTTTTATGGAAATATAACCCAAAAAGTGAAATTTTGTCATAAGTATAAAGGCTGAACTATAATAGAAGCTGGCTGCGGACGACCACTTCCGTAACTGTGCGAATACATGCAATTTGTATTGTACGACCATAAAGGCTGAACTATAATAGAAGCTGGTTGCGGACGACCACTTCCGTAACTGTGCGAACACATGCAATTTGTATTGTACGACCATAATAGCTTTTCGCTTCGATTCGTTCAGTTTTCGTTCACTTTTGCTCACTTACGAAAAAGCGAAGTGATTCGCTCTTTCTCTTTCTTTTGTTCTTTCATACACAAATTTTACATTTCACTTCAACAGCTGTATACATTTAAATTTGTAAGTTCCTAAGCAACGAAATATTGTTTTTATTGTTTGCAATTCCATTTTCAAAAGTCTATTATGGGCAACTTGAGTAATTGAGAGTACAGCTTAGTACGCAGCTCGCGCTAAATTTTATCTTTACTACTCTCCACTTGTTTTCTCCAATCCAAAGATAAATGCTCGCTAAATTCGTACACAGCGTATAGATGAGTCAGGGAAATGTCATGCATTCGCAGATGTCAGTAATATTAATATTTTCTTTGTTAATAAAGATGTCGTCTTCCTCAAGAAATTCTTCTTCATTTTCTTCCATTTTGTTTTTATTTTTTATTAAAATTTCGCCGATTTAAATGCCGCGCACATTAATTTCGCGAGATAAATAAGTGGAGACCTTTCATCCGCTGATTATAACACTTTTCGTATAACACTTAATATTGTTATACCCTACCTACATTTTGTGTGTCCCATCTTTATGAAGTTAAGAATTTATCTCGCGAGCTGCGTACTGCACTGATAAATTTGCTCGCTAAATTTTATCTCTGTAGAGATTTTTGTATGGGAGATAAAATTTAGCGCGAGCTGCGTACTAAGCTTACTGAAGAAAACTTAACTTAGAATTTTGACATTAGCTTCCGATTGCTTCCGTCTATTATAGTTCAGCCTTAACAGCTTTTCGCTTCGATTCGTTCAGTTTTCGTTCACTTTTGCTCACTTACGAAAAAGCGAATTGATTCGCTCTTTCTCTTTCTTTTGTTCTTGCATACACAATTTTTACATTTCACTTCAACAGCTTGTTGTTTTTGTTTGCAATTCCATTTTCAAAAGTCTATTATGGGCAACTTGAGTAATTGAGAGTACTGAAGAAAACTTAACTTAGAATTTTGACATTAGCTTCCGATTGCTTCCGTCTATTATAGTTCAGCCTTAAGCTTAGTACGCAGCTCGCGCTAAATTTTATCTTTGCTAATCTCCACTTGTTTTCTCCAATCCAAAGATAAATGCTCGCTAAATTCGTACACAGCATATAGATGAGTCAGGGAAATGTCATACATTCGCAGATGTCAGTAATATTATTATTTTCTTTGTAAATAAAGATGTCGTCTTCCTCGAGAAATTCTTCCATCAAATATTCGTCTTCATTTTCTTCCATTTTGTTTTTATTTTTCATTAAAATATCGCCGATTTAAATGCCTCGCACATTAATTTCGCGAGATAAATAAGTGGAGACCTGTCTTCCGCCGAGTATAACACTTTTCGTATAACACATAATATTGTTATACCCTACCTACATTTTGTGTGTCCCATCTTTATGAAGTTAAGAATTTATTTCGCGAGCTGCGTACTGCACTGATAAATTTGCTCGCTAAATTTTATCTCTGTAGAGATTTTTGTATGGGAGATAAAATTTAGCGCGAGCTGCGTACTAAGCTTTAACTCTTAAACTAAATGTGAGCGACGATTTTTAAAAACGCATAAATGATTAAGCTTAGTACGCAGCTCGCGCTAAATTTTATCTTTGCTACTCTCCACTTGTTTTCTCCAATCCAAAGATAAATGCTCGCTAAATTCGTACACAGCATATAGATGAGTCAGGGAAATGTCATACATTCGCAGATGTCAGTAATATTATTATTTTCTTTGTTAATAAAGATGTCGTCTTCCTCGAGAAATTCGTCCATCAAATATTATTCTTCATTTTCTTCCATTTTGTTTTTATTTTTTATTAAAATTTCGCCGATTTAAATGCCTCGCACATTAATTTCGCGAGATAAATAAGTGGAGACCTGTTTTCCGCAGTGTAGAACACTTTTCGTATAACACATAATATTGTTATACCCTACCTACATTTTGTGTGTCCCATCTTTATGAAGTTAAGAATTTATTTCGCGAGCTGCGTACTGCACTGATAAATTTGCTCGCTAAATTTTATCTCTGTAGAGATTTTTGTATGGGAGATAAAATTTAGCGCGAGCTGCGTACTAGGCTTTAGCACGTAAAGACAAATCTTCTAAGCCAAAAAAGTGAGTTTTTGCTAAAGTAAATTTATGCCGAAACAGCAAATCTAATGGAATGACTAAAAATTTTGGTTTTTTCAGCTCACAAATTTCATGCGATTTCCGCGACTGCGCCTAATGAACACCATCCTGTCGGACCAATTTTGCACCACTTTTTCTAGCAAACCCAGACTTATTTCGTCAAAAGTGCATCGAATATTGGATTCTAAGTGATCAATCGTTGCTGGTTTATCAACATAGACCAGAGATTTGATGTACACATGAACGAGGTGGCCAATTCACAGGTATATTTCTTGAGATGAGTAGGTCACCAAACATTTTGCTCAATCGAGGTATCCATCGAGGTATCCATCGGAGCGGAAAATTCTCCGATTTCGTACGATTCGGAGGATTTTTGCCTTGAGGTATTCCTCGGAAAAGCTGTTCGGAATATTTCTCCAACATTTTGTAACGCACCCCGGAAAATTGCGTTGAGGTGCATTTTTCATGCGATTTTTGACAGCTAAGTGCCGTTCTTTCTGCGATTTCCTCCGACACAAATTCTTCGCGGAATTTATTTACGAATTGTAGTGAAGTGAACCCGTCGCATTTGGGAAGATTTTTTTTCCGATGACACATACCTCGAATGGAATTTTAACCTCCGACGAAGTATGCGTTTCGGAAAATTGTCCGCTCCGACGGATACCTCGATAGGGCTGATTGTTTTTGTGAAATTTTTTTCGGGTTGTTATGGAGTCTTAAGAGTCTCATGAGGATTGTGCTCACTCCAAAAACGAAAATTCTGCTTGTTTACATACCCGCCAAGCCAGAAATGCGCCTCATCGCTAATTATGATTTGACAATAAAAATATGGTTCAACTTCCAGTTGATTCTCAGCCCATTCACCGAACACACGACGCAATTGGTGGTCTGCTGGCTTGAATTCTTGCAGCAGTTTGATCTTACATGGATGTAGGCCAATATCTTTCCTCAAATTTTGTTTTCAAGTAGTGGACGGGCAGAGACCGAGTTGCTGAGAACGGCGTCGGAACGATAAATTCTGGTCCTCTGTCACACGTACATCTACTTCATCAATGGGTTCTTCTGTACGTTACGTTCTTGATTTGGATGAATATTATCAAAAGAAGTAAATGTAGTTATGAATCGATCCATAGTATTGCGTATTAGCAGCTCAGATGGATGATTATGCGCACCGTAAACTTGACGAAATGCTCTATAAGTTTGGCGAACAGAGCGTGAATTTTGGAAATAAATTTGTACGATTTGTAAACGTTTTTCTGGTGTAAGTCTTTCCATGGTGATTTGCCAAATTATACTGAAAAAAGTCAAACACTTCATTAGTATGACAGCTAGCTTAACAATCGGAAGTTCTTTAGCTGACAAAAATGCAATTTACAAAGCGCAAGCACTCGTGAGCTATCATTTGTCTACGTTTTTATTTTAGCTCGTGAAGATGAACGCTACAACTTCGCTCATGAGCTGCTTGCAGATGAGCCTCATCAAATGACCGTTTACTACAAAGCGCAAGCACTCATGAGTTATCATTGTCTACGTTTCTATTTGAACTCGTTAAATTGTGCGTTTCGATTTCGAGAAACTCGTTTCAACTTAGAGAAACCCATGTGCAGTCACCAGATGTGTGTTTTGGACATTATACGAGTTTAAGCCAATAAATAATCCTGCGTACTGATTCCGTGACTTTCAAATATAAGCGTTGGCGATAGTGAAGAAGACCTGTGATACATGTGTGAGGAGACATGTGCACACACAATATAAAAATTACACGCTACGTACCTAGCAAGTCTTCTACACTATCGTCAATGATAATCGTTTTAAAATTTACGGAATGAGTACCTTGTGCGTGAGTCACACATAATATGACTTATCGACTCGTAAGTTAACGCTGAATTGGTTACATAATGGGTGTGGTAAGATTAAACTCACATCATTCGATGTGCATATTAGCGGGGAAGAGTTTTCAAAATCTGTTCTCGCTCGTGAATCGAATATTTGTTGCGGCTGCATAAAAGCATGGGAATGGACACACGTGACTGTTCTTCTCTAATAGATATTTTTTTTTAAATAAACTTGGCTTGCAAGTCTATTATGTGATTTTTCTTGATTATTCCAATGGATGTGGTAACCTTCCAAAGACACTAGTACCTGGAGCTACCAGCATGTACAATTCTCAGACCTGAATTATTCCATTCCGAGAGAGATCCTACGCACCAATTCACACCCTTCTACAACTTTCCCCAATGGACTCTGGTATTTCGTGTTTTCATCGCCTTTTGTTCTCTATTCTCCTATTGCGTGTTGTTAACGAATCCGAAGATTTCTGTCAAGTTTTTCTCTGAAAACTTCATTTGCTCCATAAAGCACTTTCCACTTGGAAGATTTGTTCTTCAATTGTTCTTCTCTAATAGAGTACAGCGTTTTTCGTACATTTCTTCTCAACGGTGGTGTTATGGCAAAATAGTAAGTAATCGCGCCGAATCCGGTGTAAATAAATACCTCGGTAATCGGGATCACATTGTCACCATGTCTATCTGGTTTTGGTTTGGAGCTTGCCACGTAGTCATGGACATTTCTCGATACTCTTGATTTCCGTTTACCTTTATCCACGAAGTCTTTAAAAACATTTTTGGGGCAGCAGGTTCGTTAGTACCCAGGGCCTAGCTTTTTCTCACAACAATGAATGTGTGTTTGTGTGTACTTCTTGCACGAAGACGGACCTAGTGTTATATGCCGCCTCCGATCTGCTTATTTGAGATAAGAGGTGTGTGGGAATTGAACCCAGACCTTTTGCGCGGCAGTTCAACGCACTAACCATCACTACACTGAGCCCGAAAAAAACTTCGATTGGCAATGGTAATTCTTCGTTTAATTTCTTACTAGATGTTGTTGTCAGTGTTATTAACGGAGGCAAGGTTATTACCCCTACGTTTTGTCCAATGTCGTGTCCAATGATTTATCCACTTTAGCCGATCTATACTCGCAACTCGTACTACTCAAAGTTATATCTGTCTATGGTGACGTTCTGTCCAATTCATCAATGTTGTGTGTCCTTTCATGTTGAAAGCATATACTTGGTCTTACCCTCATTTACTACTGGTAAACACATTTTGTTTGCTTTCTTCTCTATACTAGCAAACGTGGCTGTGACATTACTTTGCGTCCGAGTTATGATGTAAATGTCGTCGGCGTATGCTAGTAGCAGCCTAAGCCTAAGTCCTTTCCCAAAGTAGTGTTGTGTAGGCTGTGTTTTCCTACAATCCTACCTTAGATATATTATCTTTCTTACCTGCACGACTTTAACATCCCAATTCTGTATTTCCTTATAGGATTTGTCCGCCAGCTCATAAAAAAGTTCCTAAGGTATTTGGTCTTTTTTCTTCGTCGAATCATGAGTGCTTTAAAAGCTTATATTGACGAGTCCTGTCTTCATACGTATTGTGACAATGCTTATTAGAAATTCGCAACAGAAAAGTCGTTGATTCTGGTACAATTACACGGACGCTAGTAAATGTCGCATTTTTTCATCCTCCATTTGCTCGGTCAATTCCAACGTATTTACTGGATGGCAGTAATGTCTGCCTGCACATGAATGGACCTCTTACATGCGGCATTGGGAGCCATTTCATGTTATCTCATCATTTAAATTAAAAGAAGGCTTCAGTAAAATTCTAGATTGTAATTCTGAGTTTTAACTTCAAATTTTATCAATAAAACAAAAAAAAGGACTAAAATTTATATTAAATGAATTTCATCAGTCCCTGTAATAAATTCAATTAATACGTGTGCTATTGTCCATTAAATTATTTTTCTTCACCATAAACGACAAACAAAAAAAACAAATAAATAGATGTGATATTGTCTAAAACAAAATTGAATAATCATAATAAAATATCTCACAATAAATTAAATTTAACAATAAAAAAGTTAAACCTTCACAACCTAAAAAGAAAAAAACAAACAGCCTCCGAAAGAAACTGCTTTATAGACACAAATTAATTAAAAAAATCAAAACACTAGCTAATATGTTATACTTCCATTAATTGTTACAAAATATATATTTAATTTTAAAACAATTCACAAAACAATCCGTAACCTTATTATACATTCAGAGTGAAACTATACCAATATAACAAAAAATATTTAAATATAAAATGAAAAAAAAAAAAAAAATGTTAATACAATTATTTAAATAAAAAAAAACACTAGGTAAATAAATAACTAATCCCTAAAATAACTGAAAGTACATACATAATTTCTAATAATGTTTTCAAACGAAATTACTATTTAGATAAATAAATAAAATTATTATAAAGCAAGTTGTTTAAGAAAAAAAAAGATTGGGGTACCTTATGAACATTATGTAATTGTAAATCAAAGTTTATTGTAATTAAAAATATGAAATATATGTATATATATTTAAAGATTATATATACAGATATATATACACTGCAAATACTATAATTTCGGAGTCATAATAAAATGGAATAAAAATATTTGAAGTCGATTAAACTTTTTTGGTTTTAATTTTTTTTAAAAAAATGTTTTAGTCGGCGATTTCGCTATGAGACTATAGGTTCCGCCATCGTTCAGCAATATACACGAAATATTGTGAGAACCAGCTAAGCCCTGGGTACTTACTAGCCTGATGCACCAAAAATTGTATTTTCGCTCAGTTTCACTCATGTATTTTAACAATATCTACGAAAAATCCATGTTTCAGGAAATTCAACTTTTTTTAAACGTTTATTTATTTATATAATGGAAATTCAACATTATACTCGTAACAAACGGTGCCACCAACGATAGAGCACATACCTTTAAAGACGGTTGAAGCGAAATTTCGAAAAATAAGACGCATCCACAACTATTGGACTGTAAAAAAGGCACTTGACTTGTTGAAATTGAACTTGCACCCGTTCTTGTTCTTTGTTCTTTACATTGAAGCTGTCTAGGTTTCGATTTTTTAAAGATTTCGCCCAAAACTTGATTTTCTTTTTAAATGCTTCGACCTTATCACTGGCATCGAAAACAGTTATTGTCTTTCCTTGAAGTGATACACTCAAATCATTTAATTTTTTAAAAATATCGGCTAGATACGATAATTTCAAGAGCCAACGCTCATTACACAATCTGTCGCCCAAATCAAAGTTGTCATTCATAAGGAAGGTTCTGACTTCAGCCCTCATTTCGAAAAGCCGCGTCAGCGTTTTGCCGCGAGAAAGCCACCTTACTTCTGCGTGAAGAAGTAAAGACGTATGTAGACTACCCATTTCATCGCACAATACTTTGAATAGCCTTGAATTCTTAGGTCGAGATTTAGTAAAGTTAATTATTTTCACGCTTTCGTCTAAGACCTCTTTTAAGGAGAGTGGCATTTTTTTCATTGCAAGGGCATGGCGGTGTAGAACGCAGTGACTACTGCTGCATTCTTTGGCATTTTGTCTTATTCTTGAGACGGCACCGGACGTTTTTCCAGTCATGGCCTTGGCACCGTCTGTGCACACATCCACGCAGTTAACCCATGGGATATCATTGACAATAAAGAAATTGTCTATTAATTTAAAAATTTCAGCACCAGTTGTTGTAGTTCCCAACGGCTTGCAGAAAAGCAGATCTTCTTGAAAGGACTATTGGTATTCGTAGCGCACAAATACTATTAAAATAGCCAACCCTGCAACATCTGTTGATTCATCCATTTGCAGCGAAAATTTTGTGACTTTTATTCGCGAAAGTAAAGTAGTTTTGACATTCTCTGCTAAGTCTCCGATTCTTCGTGATATTGTGTTATTTGACAAAGGAACGGTGTCAAATAATTTTTTGGCCTTTTCACCCAACATACACTCAACAATGTCCTTAACGCATGGCTTGATTAAGTTTTCAGCGATTGTATGGGCTTCGCCAGTTTGCGCAACTCGGAAACTCACTAAGTAGGACGCCATCAACGCATTTTCGTTCACTGTCTTTGAGTGGTTAGTAATAATTGTTTAAGATTTTGTAAGTTCACCATACTTCCTTTTAAAAAAAATCAGTCGGTTTGCTTTTGCATTTTCATTTTTGCTGGAAACATCGCACTATTCGGCAACACTTTGCCGCAAATTACGCATTGGGGTTTGTTGTCACTTGTCTCAGTAAATCCAAGATTTAAATATGAATCGTGGTACTTCCTTTTTACTGTTTTTTTTTTCTGCAGTACTGATCACCATAGAACTAGTACTAGCCACATTGTCTGCCTCAAATTCTTCAGAAAGTTCTGACGCCGCTGTCTCTATTGCGTCATTTTCCTTGGCTCTAGAATATAACAATAAATGGAAAACGAGCAAATTCACAAATCTGAATTGAGGATAACAACAGAAAAAAAAATATTATAAATCCAACAAAACGCATCTAATACAAATGCGGTTCTAGCGATAGGAAACTTCCCACTATGAAATAAACAAATATGGTTTTGTATTATGTACCTGCCAGTTGCAGACTCTTTAGTAACTACTGGGGGTGCCTTTAAGGAGCTTTCAGCGGTTATTTTTAACGACCCAGACTTTAGCCAGCGATCCATAGTACCTATTATTTTTGATCTCTCACGATCTTTTGATCTTTTCACGTCGATAGATCCACAGAGTCACATCAATGTACAAAAAAACAAATAAAAAGTAAAATTCACGCACTAAAAGCAAAATATAGATTAAATACACCGCACTACGATTCGTTTTAACCTGTATAAATAGATACCGACCCAACGTCTATTGGGCGCGTTTAAAACCAGAGAAACGTCGTCCCAGTACAAATTTCAGCTAGCGTCAGCGTATATGGTCGTCTCTGGTACGTCTCTTTAATAATTTTCATTTGTCGGGGATTCCCACATCTTTTTACACGAATTATTTGTTTGTATGTATTGATGTCTTTTAAATGAGCATTTCAAATTCGATTGCTGTGATTAAAATGACAAGTTCAGAAGCACAAAATGAAATAGTCACTAGTGTAATGGAATTTTGCTATTTCGTTTTTTTTATTTTGCCGCGGTCTATGTCATATGATCAACAGGTTTTCCAGAGTTGCCTGAAAACTGCAGACCAATTTTTTTACTGTCCATACTTTTAAAGGTAGAGAATGGAAAAGGCAATCAACACCGATGTTGTTGATCACTTAGAAATGGATGATTTAATAAGCGATTGACAATATGAGTTCCGAAAGAATGTCAATCGTATCTGAACCTGAAATGTTTGACTGCTTAACAGAAAAGGTGCAGCCGGCCAACTAGGAGACGCCCTAAGCCCTTCTCGCAACGCGAATCCCTTAATCTCTTCATAACACCATACCACCAGCATCGAATGTCGAAGAACAATGGCAACGATGCCAACAAGCCATTAGATCAACCGCAATTGATGTGCTAGGTTTCTCGCGCCCATCAGCAAGAAAACCTTGGTTTGATAAAGAGTGCCGACAGATGCTTGCAGATAAGAACGGTGCCTTCAAGGCTAAGCTGCAGGTGAAGACGAGAGCTGCCTTTGAGCTCTATAGGCAAAGAAGAAGGGAAGAATACCGACGTATACCAAAGTGTAAAACGTCAAAGTCATGTATAAAAAGCTCGAGCAGAATCCTGTCGAGATGAACAAGGAATTATCGTAGTTGAGACACAGTCGATGCTGGGGATATGGAATAACCATTTCTGAAGACCGTTAAAAGGCGATGACGACCAACATTCCGCAGTCAGATAGAACGAACTATTTAATATTGACAACGGCAGCGAAAACTATACCAACCATCCGACCTAAGTGAAGTGAGGATAGCAATATCTTAACTCAAGCTTAAGAAGGCCGTCGGAAATGACGGCCTTACCCACGAGTTTAATAAAGCCGGCGGAGTAAGTAACATTCACCAACTCATAAGCCAAACCTGGTCGGATGAAACTATGCCTGAAGAATGCAACCTCAGCATCGTTTGCTAAATTCACAAAAAAGGAGACACAATGAGCTGCACCAATTACAGAGGCATAAGTCTCCTCAACATCGACTACAAGATCCTATCTGCCGTAATATGCGAACTTCTGAAACCGTTTACCAACAACCTGATCGGCCTTTATCAGTGTGGTTTTAGGCCAGGAAAGTCCACAACTGATAAAATCTTTACACTTTGGCAGATCCGTAAAAAAAAACCAAGAAGTCCAAATCGATATCCACTTATTCATCGATTTCAAAGCCGATATGTCTAGTCTTGGTATACCGCCCAAACTCGTTCGTTAGTGCAGGGCGATGGAGAATTCTCGCTGCTGATATCCGACACATTCGATACCAAAAAAGGATTTAGACAAGGCGATGCACTGTCATATGACTTCTTTTATTTGATTCTTTGAGGATTGTGCAAAAC
Organism: Rhingia campestris; assembly: GCA_932526625.1. Taxonomy (NCBI): domain Eukaryota; kingdom Metazoa; phylum Arthropoda; class Insecta; order Diptera; family Syrphidae; genus Rhingia; species Rhingia campestris. Next base: position 43,761,350 of record OW052185.1, read on the forward strand.
TCTCAAGCCAACACCCATGGCACAATCTTCCAAAAATCGGTGCAACTACTAGGATACGCCGATGATATTGACATCATTGGTAGGAGTTAAGGAAGCGGCAAAAATGGGTTTAGTAAATGAGGGTAAAACTAAGTATGTATAAGCAATCAACGCGAAAGGACATACAACATTAACGAATTGGACAGGACGTCAACATTGACAGATATAACTGTCAATAGGATTGTTCCAGTACAAAATAATAGGTCTGTTCCCGTACAAAATAATATTTACTGATTCTTACTGCTTTTTACTGATTTTTACTTATATCCGTTCCCGTACGGAAAAATAAGTAAACGAGAGATCTCACGAGAGAGCAAAAAACTACCCCTCCATGAAAATCTGTACAAAAATTTACTGCAGAAATTTCTGTTGGTAAAAATCAGTAAACTGTCAGTTGGTATCTAAAAGTGACAACTCGCTTGTTTTGACAGGTGATTAATGTCATTTGTTCTTTATGGCTAAAACACAATCACGCTTTGGAGCTTTGCTTTACCAACGTTACGCCCAACTGCTTTGCGCACGCTTTGACATATTACAGCAACGTTACGTTAAGATTTTACGTTTTTCATTTTGAGGTGGAAACTCAACGCCAGGCAAAGCTTAATTGGGATAGGTAACATTGATTTCATATGCTTGAACTAGGTGCGTCAGCCAAAGCAACGCACCAAAGCGTGATTGTGTTTCAGCCATTAAAAGGCATACAAAATATATAATTTTTCTGTTTTTTACTTAAACGCGTTCCCGTACTTTTTGGTAATTTCGTCTCTTTCTGAGATAATTTACCACCACTCCAAGAAATTTGAGAATTTACTAATTTTTACTGAAAAAGTACGGGAGCAGACCTAATGTTGACGTCCTGTTGACTTTGTCTACCTTGGCTCCGCTATTAGCTCTGACATTAACATCTCGTCAGAATGAGATGAGGACTTAACCAAGAAATTTAGAAGAAAATCTCACCTCAAGTGGCTGGGGTAATTGGTGGGGCGTGTTGGTTGAGGTACAGCTTCACCTCAGACTGTTGCGTTACATGTAACATGTTCTGTATACAAGAGGAGAGCGAATAAAGAAAAAGGTGCAAGCATTAGTATAATGAGCTGTACCAAATGAAGAAATATAATTGCCAATATAGGGCATTTAACCTAGGGGGTCATTCCGTAACTTTGAAACGTCTGTGATTTGACGATTATTGTTTTAAGTGAAACAAATAAAGTGATATAGCCTACAGCAAAAACGACTACTGATCTTTCGTGATGCAAGATGTACCTTCGAAATGTTATCGTCAAACGATAATCACTTTACGGTATGAGGGCCCTAATTGCATATGCATATGAGTGTGAAAAGTTATATTTTTGCGTACTAAGAATTGGACATCCTGTTTAACGTCGCTTCCGAACTCTTAATTTCTCGGATGATTATCAGGCTCTTGCATGAGGTGGGTAGTGAAAACACGTGTAGTTGTTGTTTCGAGATTTGAACCAGGTATCAGGTGCTTAGTAATCCAACCCACTAACGACTAGGTCACTTCAGCGAATGACCAGTAAAAATGCAGATGTCAAGAGGATTTTTTATTCAAAACATTAGCCTGCAGATAACGACTCAAATTTAAAGAACATTAAGTTTGAGATTTCCGTTTGAGGATCAAGTGACAACGAATGCCACAACCCATGGAGTACATTACTAGAAGTTTACTAGCCTGAACTAGCGTTAGCGTGAACAATCGGCCACGTTTTTTTTTTTACATGCGCACTAGCTCGGACTAGAGCGAACTAGCGCACTCGCTTACTAGCGTAAGCCGTAACCACGCCCTAACGATGCAAAATACAATAGGCCTGTTCCCGTACTTTTGCAGTAAAAATTAGTAAATTCTCAAATTTCTTGGAGTGGGGGTGAATTATCTCAGAAAGAGACAAAATTACCAAAAAGTACGGGAACGCGTTTAAGTAAAAAACAGTAAAATTATATATTTTGTATGTCTTTGAAAGAACAAATGACACAAAACACCTGTCAAAACAAGCGAGTTGTCACTTTTAGATACCAACTGACAGTTAACTGTTTTTTACCAACAGAAATTTCTGCAGTAATTTTTTTACAGATTTTTATGGAGGGGTAGTTTTTTACTCTCTCGTGAGTTGTCTCTTTTACTTATTTTTGCGTACGGGAACGGCAATAAGTAAAAATCAGTAAGAATCAGTAAATATAATTTTGTACGGGAACAGACCTATACAAAATATATAATTTTACTGTTTTTTACTTAAACGCATTTAAATTTAAATTAAATTTGAGAATTTAGTAATTTTTACTGCGAAAGTACGGGAACAGACCTAGTAATTTTCTGCGAAAACTATAATTAGAAATTAAAATATAAATGACTACCTTGCGGGACACCGGATGTTACATCGATTTCTCGAGAAGTAAAGGGTGTTTTTTTTAGAGATTGGTTTTTCGAATAGAGATAAAACTCACATTTTGCGGTCAAATCGGCCAACTCTAATTTCATTAATGTTCAGCTTGATTTGTCATTTTATCATGACCAGGTTGACAAATGAACAACGCTTGCATATCGTGCAAATTTATTTCGAAAATAATGGTTCAGTTCGCGAATTTTACCGCAAGCTCCGTCCATTTTATGGTCGACATAATCGTCCATCAGAGCAATTAATTCGGTTAACTATGGATCGTTTTCGCACTACGTTTACTCTATGTGATAATACGCATTCGCAGTGACGTCGAACAGTTGGCACCGAAGAAACAATTGCCGCTGTAGAGCAAAGTGTTGAAGAGGACCCGAATGAATCGATTCGCCACCGTGCACAGCAATTGGAGCTTTGTCCATCAACTTTATGGAAGATTTTGCGCAAAGATCTTGGCTTACGACGTTACAAGATCCAGCGTGAAAGACCATGCAATGCGTCGTGATTTTGGTGTATGAGCCGAAAATGTGAATGATCTCGATGCTGATTTTCACCGCAAAATGTTGTTTAGTGATGAGGCTCATTTTCGGTTGAATGGCTACGTCAACAAGCAAAATTGCCGCATTTGGAGTGAAGAGAATCCACATGAGACCCATTACATCCACAAAAACTGACTGTTTGGTGTGCTCTATGGGCTGGTGGAGTCATTGGCCATACTTCTTCCGAAATGATGCTGGATAGTCAGTTACCGTTAATGGAGACCGGTATAGAGACATGATAACGGACTAATTAGTTCCCGAATTGGATGGCATGAATGTGGATGAGATGTGGTTCGAACAAGACGGCGCTACATTCCACACATTGAAGGAAACATTCGATGAGCACATAATTTCGCGGAATGGACCTGTCAGTTGGCCACCAAGATCGTGTGTTTTGGCACCATTGGATTATTTTCTTTGGGGATATGTGAAGTCGATCGTCTACGCCAACAAACTAGAAACGTTAGGTGACTTGGAAGCCAACATTCGTGGCGTTATTGCCGACATACGGCCCCAAATTCTCGAAAAAGTGATTGTAAATTATACCTCTAGACTTGTCTTTATTCGAACCAGCCGCGGTGGCTACATGCCCGGAATCCATTAATGGCATAAAATTATCCTTCCAATAAAGCCAAATTGATGGACATTAAAACGATTTTCTTCTGTTTTATTTCAATTCAAAGTTCTATACCTCTAAAAGAAACACCCTTTATAACCATCGATCTTACCATTTGCTTTCTGTTTGTTAAATAGTTATGAAACGATTTAAGCATTGAGGAATGAAAACCCAACGATTTTAGTTTTGCTAAAAGTAGGATGTGGTGCACTCTATCAAAGGCTTTTGTAAAGTCAGTGTAGAGTATATCAACTTGTAATCGTTCCTCAAAGCTCTTAAATACATAATTAGTTAACAAAGTTAAATTGGATGCACAGGATCTACCTCGAATAAAACCATGCTGATTATTCGAGATTTTACTACAAAGAAAAGCTTCTCCTTAACAATGCTTTCAAACAATTAAGGAATTGCAGAAGCTTCGATATAGGTCGATAGTTTTCTACTTTTGGTCTTAAACCGTTTTTATAGATTGAAGTAATATAAGAATATTTTAATTCTTTTAAAAACGTATCGCTTGAAGCAGGCAAAGAATAAATATAGATCGACGCTGCCTTAGATATGCGAATACAGCTTTCAGAGATAGAAGTCAATTTAAAAAAACATATCACACTAACCTTGAAAAAAAAACTGATTTTGAAATGTGTTGTTTTTCATATTTTCTATCGTTAAGAGTTGGGGTTTCGAAATATATTTGGGCCTTGTTTAGGGTTCCACAGATCAATAAGTTTGAGTACCACTACCATACCTATAATGACATTGATAGACCTTACAAACGAATAAAAAATGGCGATGATATCTCACATACAGTTTTTTTTAAATTTAAAGATAGGAAGCGCTAAATGAAGACCCTTTAGTGCGCTATATGAAGTTGGTTGAAGTTTAGTTCCTCGTTTGATTAAATTTTTTTTCTTAAAAAAAAATACGCTATAGGCACACCCTCCTTCTTTAAGGATTGAACTTGATTGAATCACAGCTGTCTTGATTGGGAGTTGTTCATATATAGGGGTAATTGAACTAAAACGGAAAAGAAATGTATGTTACAGTACAAGTGATGACATAACAATAACATTGAAGCTCGGTATTGAAGCTGTGATAGTCGAATTCTAGACTGACCGCTTGTAACGGAAGTTGACCCGTCTCGTTCCATCCTCTATACTTCTAGGACCACAAGAAATCTCGAAAAAGTAGATGTGCAGTGAAGTAGGTTGTCCTGACAGCGCTGTGCTAGTAGCCATGCTTGCACACGCTCGTCTAGCTCGAAGGAGGCGTGGGATCTTGCACTCACTGCTAGATTACCGTTAATATAACTATTACATGCCTATCATACCAAAAAGAAAAACTTGAAGGTAACAAATAAAAAGAGAAGACGAATTAAGCTGTATCTCTAAAGAGCTAACGATCGAAAAAAAAAACTAAATTAAAACGCAAAAGACCTTGGGAAGCCAGATGTTATTGGTTCCCTTAGCGTAACCCTCCCACAGCATACATTCCAAAAAGGAAGAACCCATCCTTGGCTACCGCACCGCTAGGAAATTTGCGATAGCCCCTTATTAAAAGTTAATGAATCATTTTAAACTCACTTATGCACAGTTTCACAGTGGAGCTTAACCTACTATTTAACATAACTTTGTGTTTCACAGTGCCGGCTTAAGAGGTAAACATGCCTAAGTTTTGATAAAACTTAAGCCCACGATTTTGGTGGCTTAAGTATTGGCTTAACTTCTGTCAGAGATAAATTTGTTTCGTCCGAAATAAATTCGGGTAGTAACTGTGTCATATTCGCAGAAAATGTCCGTTTGTTGTATAGTTGTAGGCTCGTAACTAATAAATTACCTACGAACCAATCATACTTGTGAAACCCGAAAAACTTAAGCCCAAAGCTCTGCGTTTTGCTTAGCTAAGCAACGACTTAAGCTCTCACTGTGAAACTGGGCATAAAAGTATCTTTTAAATGATTAAAAAGTATGATTTGAACTACAAAGTATGTGCATAAGACCTAATAATATGCAATAAAATTTATCAATTTAACCAAATGCAAATTTGTATTCCTTTTTATTGCATACTTTAGGTTGTAAAAAAAATATATAAAAAAGGTAAAGGTTGAGGGTCAAACCAATGTCACATAAAAACATATGAGAGGGCTACAATCCGCTGTGCGGATCGTTGTAACGGGTGATTTTTTAAGAGGTTTAGAACTTTTTTAAAAAAAAAACACAAAAAATTCGAAAAAATGAATGAAATATTTATTTGAATCGATAGTTTGACCTTGCAATTTAATGTTTAAAGATAATTTCATGCAAATGTTGACCGCGGCTGCGTCTCAGGTAGCCCATCCGCTGAGTCCAATTTTGGCATACTCTTTCACACATATCGGCCGGTATCTCACAAATGAATGCATGGATGTTGGCTTCCAGTGCGTCAATCGAAGCGGGCTTGTCCCTATAGACATTAGCCTTGACATACCCCCACAAAAAATAATCTAATGGTGTCAAATCGCACGATCTAGGCGGCCAATTGACCGGCCCGAAACGTGAAATTAACTGTTCACCAAACTCGCCTCGCAATTGCGCCATTGTTTCGCGTGCTGTGTGGCATGTGGCACCGTCTTGTTGAAACCACATATCATGCAAGTCAAGAACTTCCATTTCGGGCAAAAAAAAGTTTGTTATCATCGCTCGGTAGCGTTCACCATTGACAGTAACGCTGCGATTCGCATCATCTTTGAAGAAATATGGCCCAATAATGCCGCCGGCCCATTAACCGCACCAAACAGTGGCTTTTTCGGGATGCATTGGTAGCTGTTGCAATGCTTCTGGCTGATCTTCACTCCAAATGCGGCAATTTTGCTTATTTACGTACCCATTCAACCAAAAATGAGCCTCATCGCTGAACACAATTTTTCGATAAAAAAGCGGATCCTCGGCCAGCTTTCCAAGAGCCCATTCACCAAAAATTCGGCGTTGTGGTAGGTCGGCTGGCTTTAGTTCTTGCACCAGCTGTATCTTAAAAGGCTTTACGCCCAAATCCTTCCGCAAAATTTTCCACGTAGTGCTGTAACAAAGGCCTCACTGCTGGGAACGGCGCCGAATTGACATTTCGCGGTCTTCTGTCACACTAGCTGATACGGCCGCAATATTTTCTTCACTACGCACAGTACGTAAACGTGTTGGTGGTTTAATGTCCAACAAAGTAAATTTGGTGCGAAATTTGGTCACAATCTTCCGAATAGACTGCTCAGAAGGTCGAGAATGCCGATCATAAAATGGAAGCAGCGCGCGATGAACATTTCGAACCGAGCACGAATTTTGATAGTAAAATTCAATAATTTGCAAGCGTTGTTCATTTGTAAGACGATCCATGGTTAAATTGCAAACCAAACTGAAGCTGTTTGACAGTGACACAAGGTACTAAACACCCGTCAGCTGTCAAAACCAGTGTTGCCAAAACCAAACCAGCTAAAAAATCACCCGTTATATAGTCCGTACCAATTAAAATATCTGAAATTACCCTTAAATCCTCTCTCTGCGCAATCGACCGTTGGCCAACTGATTTGGTACGGACTATACCCTATCCCATCCCATTTGTAAAACTAATATCCCCAAAATGTGGACATGGCTTTAAACACGATGGTCCAAATTTTCGATGACGCTGAGGCATATTTGAGGTTCTATGCCGTTAATATGCCAAATTATCTCATCCTTTAGCTCTTGAATTGTTGCTGGCTTAACGACGTACACCTTTTCTTTGAAATAACCCCAAAGAAAAGAGTCCAACGGTGTCAAATCACATGATCTTGGCGGCCAATTGAAATCGCCACCACGTGAGATAACACGGCCTCATCACTGATGATGATTTTCTTCGAAAATTAAGCATCCACTGTTGCCATTTCTTGACACCATTCTGACCATTGACGACGCTTGAAATGGTCATGAGGCTTTAGTTCTTGAGTCAATTGCACCTTGTAAGCGTGTAAATGCAAGTCTTTATGCATAATTTTCATCAAATACGAGCGTGAGGGGTGCAGCTGTTGGGCACGACGAAAGGTTGAGGTGGACGGCTCTTCACCCACACTATCGCGAAAAGCAGCAATATTTTCTGCAGTAAGAGCTGCACTGGTATTTTCACATCTCCTACAGACCCGGTTTGCTCAAATTTTTGCATGATTTTTTAGATTGTACGCCCATTTGGACGATTAAATTGACCGAAAAAATCACGAAGTGCATGATATGCATTTTGATTTGAACGCCCATTTTCATTATAATCCTGAATAACTTTAACGCGTTGCTCAATTGTGTACAGCGTTGCCGAAAGTACTCCCATAGGAGTATTGTACTACTTTCAACACCTCCTCCTTTCACATTCGTTCTCCTATTTTTTAAAGATCTAAAATATCATACACTTGCAGCTAGGTGAATGTCAACCAAAATAATTTAATTCACTTAAAAATCAAAACTGTAATCAAAACGTGATACGGTAAAGAACTTTCAAAAAGTTTTTGTAAAACATATTTAGAAAATCTCAAAACCTATAATTGATACATATAAATCTTTTAGCCAGGCCCACTTTTTCGGTCGTTTTTAGTAAACAACCGTTTTAGGTACAATTTAAAAAAGGTTCGTAAGTAATTCTATAAACATTTCGTCTATACATCATTTTAACACACTATATTTGGGGCCGTTTTCGTAAACTATTTGTAAAAACGATCCCATAGATAAAGGCCTTTTTTGTCAAACCAAGAAATATGATAAACTTTCTTAATCAGATGTGACATTTTCTATATTTTTTCTCCATTCAGTTTTAGACATATTTACACTCTTTAGGGTCATTTATTTTAGGGATGGTTGAACAGACAATTTATATAATTCTTTTCTTTACAAAAAAAATGTTTTTCTATGGCATATGATATGGGGTAGGGTCAGCGCTGCCAGATTTTTTTCGGGCAAAGCGGGATTTTGAAACCTTTTGATAAAAGCGGGATTCTTACGTCCAAAGCGGGACATAAAGAGCATAAGTAGTCAGTGTGTTTTTCTAATACTTATCTTTTTAGTTTTTTACATTTGCATTGTCAGCTTCAGCTTACTTGCGATAATTTGAAGCTATGTTTATCCAATGTTTCACTAAGTACCTTTGTTATTTGGTAAGCGGTTTCATCATTACTCTCTATAAAATCCAATTATTTGTTTTGTATGGCTTTCTCGGAACTAAAATATCGTAGACATATTGCTGGCATCCATAGAAACCAAATAGAATGAATATTCTTTAAAATTTTGTATTGCATCCTTCAAAATTATTTTGTCAATACTTCAGAAACAATTGCTTCACTCTTCGTCCTACCGCAATTAACATTCATAGTTGCCATGATTGCTATGATATTTGAAGGATAGGTATGAACATGTCTTGAAAGCGGGACTGTGCCTGTCCCGAGCGAAAATTTAATTTCGGGCTGAAAATCGGGACGTCCCACCAAATCGGGACGTCTGGCAACGCTGGGTAGGCTATACAAATGGTTTTTGTAGGAAAACACCCCCAAAAATTGAATCAAAATGATATATGGCAACGAAATGTTTTTTTTTGCGATAATCTCATTTTTTAAATAAAACTCCGGCAAAATTGGTCAAAAACTATATATGAAGGAAATATAGATAATGACATAGTCTAAATTTCTTGCTCAGTCACTTTTTTTTTTTAAATTTCTTATGATTTGGACAGAAAAGACGTTTATTCTGCTTCGTTGGAAAGATAGTCTATACACTAAATTTCAACACTCTATCTCAAAATTCTGGTATATAAGGTCCAAAAATCGGTGATACACAAACGAGTGGACGGACAGACAGAGAGACATTGCTAGATCGACTAAGAATGGCTAGCTGATATACTTTAAGGTATATAATGTTAAAAACTTAACTTAAAAACAAGACTAATATACCCCTATGGGATAGAGTATACAAAGATGTTGTGCACATACTTATTTTTAAAGACTAAAAATTGTCTGTACTCCTATTTTTTTCAAAACACTTCACTTGTTTGGCTGCAGTACTCCCTTATAATATTTCTCTCCAGCAACACTGATTGTGTATATCTTTCCATCGTTCAAATTGAGTTAGTCTGGAATTGAGAAATGTGAAATGAAATGCAGAAAAAAAAACTTGACGTTTAGGTGTGGTTCACATTCAACATCGGCCCTTGAAATTTAACCATCCGTTATTTCGAAATATCGAGTAATCTAGGGGAAATAATTTGTTTTGCAAACGAACGAACTTTACATTTAAATATTTAAGAAGAAGCTGCTTAGCTTATAGCATAAAACTATTTTTAATTTGCATTTTTGATATTATCCATATTTTAATTCATGGAGATGGGGTTAGAGGCTGACGACTCGGAATTGTTATGATGTTGCTTTTGATGATTGTTAGCACGATGAAGATGGTGAAGAAATTGATGTCAATGATCAGATTTCTTCTTGGATTGTTGGGTGTGGATTGTAACTATTATACAATTCCAATATAGTTACCATACACACTTTAAACACTTGGATTTGTTATTGTAGATATGTTGTGAAGTTTCGTGCAAATGACTGTAGGTTCTTGGCGACTTCGGATACGATCGTGGCGATGGTTTCGGTGGTTATCGTGTTGACGCCTCCATTTTTCACTGGGATATTAAATCCCACCAAAATCACTTATAGATACACTTTTTTGTACACTTTTTGAACACTTTTGGACACTTGTTCGGTAGACAAGTTAAGATGGCAGCAAGCGCCTGACAGATCCAGCTGACAGATGGAGTGTGTGATCTCCTTGAGTGGATACCTGCACTGTATGATGGATTTCGAATTATTTTGTTTATACCCTATCCGATAGGGGTATATTAGTTTTGATACATCGTTTGTAACATAGAGAGAGAGCTGAGTCGGTTAAGCCATGTCTGTCTGTCTGTCCGTTTGTTGGTCTGTATGTCATCGATTTTTAGGCCTTAAATTTGGAGTTAGGAGAATGAAATTTGGTTTGTAGGATTCTTGTGCAGTGGAGCAAAACAAGTGTAAACATTTTTGAAATCCACCCACTGCGATGACCACTTTTAAGAAAAACGTAGTTTTTGGCTTAACCGTAAGGAATTTTGAAAAAAATATTTACAGAATCTCAATATCTATATTTCTGTACATTTTTAAAATATTTGAAAAAATTGTTGACGCAGAATTATTGGTTATGATAATATAAACATTTCGTCCCCAGATGATTTTAAACCACGCCCACTTTTTGGGGGCGTTTTCCTACAAAAACCGTTTGTATACCCTACCCTATCATATGCAGGGGAAGACGTTGTTTTTTGTCGAGCAACAAAAGATTCTGATAAACTGTTTAAACAATATGTTGTGACTATGTCATTTTCTATATTATATCCCCATAAAGCCCACTATTTGGGGATATTTTAATTTTAAGAATGAGATAGGGTATTCAACGATCCGCACAGCGGATTGTAGCCTTATCATATGTTTTTTTTCAAGATTGTTGATTTGTCGTTCAGCGATATTCACGCAATTATGCTGCAAAAGATTGATTCTAATGCATTCGCATTAGAGTCGGCTACTCTGAATTTATTTGAAAAAAAAACTCTACTTACTCGTTTTTGATTGGCACTTAGAGTACAAGAACTCTTAAGAAGAATATTTTCTTTCTTGATCTTTTCGGTCCCACGGCAAAAAGGAAAAGAGGGTTGACAAGCATCTCATAAAGATGGAAATAATCTTCAGCGAAAAGCAACAACTATCTCGGTTTTCGCTTATCTTGTAAGCATTGGAATCTTCGCTTCAATTGTGTACAGGGTGCATATGCTTATCAGAGTCGTGGTAAAAAAATATCAAATTTTAGCGAGTCCCCTACACTCTTGCGACCAGAGATAAGGGAAGTTAAAGAGATACCAAACTTCTACCTCTCTCACCCTGAATCCCCGCAAGAGTTGGTTGTTTTTGTTGTAATCCACCACCAATGCACTCCTGTCTGTGAATACATGTATTTCCGATTGAAAGAATTCAGCAGACGAAACATTTTGGGTTTGGACATTTTCATTAACAGCTGTTTACTAGTGTGGTGGATTTATTTTTGTTTTGACATTTCAATTGGCATAATATTTTTTCGCAATTGTGTAAATTTTAAAATCACACAGAAAAATGGTGGTAGCGGTGGAGGCGAAAAAAAAACAAAAAGAAACAAAACAGAAAGATTGAATCGAATAGTTAGTCTTATAGTTAATACTTTTTCCAGTCATAACACAGTGACACTTTTAGAAATAATTTTAGATGGATTCACAAAATAAACAAAAGTAAGAATGTTTGTTTACATTCAAATAGAAAGTGACAGATTCAGAATTTGGTGAATATAAACAAATGGTTATGAACGTATTCAGTAAAGTGAAAATTTTTTTTCAAATAAAATAAATTGAATGTATTCAGCTCTTGGGTTAGAACGTAAAACAAACTATTTATATATTTTATTATCTATAATTACCAAAATGAGTATTTATTAATTTTATAATCGCCTACGGAGTACGGGTATTTGTAGACCATTAATACATGTTGCGTAATTTAATACGAAAGATTTTGAGGATAATATATTCTCAAGTCAGATTTTATGAGTAGGGTAATTTGATATTAAAGAATCTAAGGAATAAAATACAATTGTTGGCCAGCGGATAGCTGGAAAATTCCCTCTCCAAAATAAATATCCAAAATGGATTTAAAAAATGATTCAAAATGATTGATTTTATTTTCTAAAAACAAAAACGTTAATAATACATAAAAGAAATATTATTCATTCTTACATTGGTAGGAAAATTGGGAATCTTGCTACGGTCAACGTGGTAATGTGCGTATCGAAAACTATATGGTGCAAAAAGAATTTGTTACCAGCTCAAAAAAAAACCCAAGTAGGAAATTCATGAATGCATATATATTTTTTAAAAATAGATTTGCTCGATGAAAATAATTTACTAAGCAAATAATGAAATTTATGAATAATTTTTCATGAGCTATATGAGAATTCCTACTACTACATAAAATCTACTAATTCACGGAAGTAGGTGAATTAAGTAGGAATTAAATTGAAATTTGGCGAAAAGATGATGTCATTTGGAATTTTAGTTTTTTTTTTTTTTTGTTAAGTAGAAATAAAATTGATTTTATTTTAATCTAGATCACTTTGGAAAATCTCGATTTCCTACCTACTTACACCACTTGCTTCCTTATGTCAGTTTGAAATTTTCATTTCGATAAGTAAATTATTTTTTCTGAATTATAGAGATGAATTAGTGGGTGCAAATTACGTTTGTTTATAGCTCTGATAAAATATGTTAAAAAATAAACGCATTTAAAAGTTTGATAACGTAGTTTACGTGTAATTTGTTTAAATCAGTTTCAACGGTTTAATTTGTATTTATTTAGAAAACATGTTTTTTTTAAAATATCGAATATAAACACCGGAGAATACTGATTTCTCTTTTATTATTTTTGGTTGCAATTTATTCAAGAATTGCCTCTAATTTTTCCGAATGTAAAAAAATTTAATATTGGTTAAAGTTTTAACGATTCTCTACAGATGCGAAGTGTTTGCTGAACGAGTTTGCACTCACTTGCGCATGCGCAGTTCAAAAACCGTAACTTTGTGGTGAAAAACCGTAACTTTGTGGTGGAAAACCATAACTTTGTGATGACACAACAAATTTCCTCTATTTTGGCCGAAGTTTTTAGGAAAGGTCGGTGAAGAGCAGGTGGAAAACTGGAGAAAATTGGTGAATATAGTGCGTACCAAATCAGTTGGCCAACGGTCGATTGCGCAGAGAGATAATTTAAGGGAAATTTAAGATATTTTACAATAAATTTTAAGAGACCTGCGCAGTAGAATGCCCAACTGGCTTGGTTTGCACTGGTTTGCCAACGGTCGAATGCGCAGAGAGAGGATTTAAGAGCAACTTAAGATATTGTAAAATAAATTTTAAGAGACATGCGCGGTAGATTGGTCAACCGATTTGGTACGGACTATACCATAACTCACGCACACATGTTTGAGTTATGGTTTTTTGGTGAGTCCAGAAGTTTGGTATCTCTTTACTTCCCTTATCTCTGCTTGCGACGATGGTGTAGTAATAATCCCTCATCTGGAGAAACAATTAAATTCCTCTTCTTTCAAAAACAAACACGAGCCAGAATGTCTGCCAAGATCCAACACTTACTATTCAAAGTATCTACGAGTAAGTAAAGCTATCTCTGTAGGCAAGTTTCAATGGTGTACGGCTCGAGGTAGTCTATTTGAAAAAACAATTTTTGAATATCTCAATACATCCCATATGCGTCGTCTACATGGCTTGTAATGAAATGTAATCTTCAAAAACAATCAACTCACCTTACAAAAATGTACAACCGTTGCTCATTGACAGCTTCAAAATAAGGTAAACACACAAAACTACGTGACCAAATGGTGACAAAATGAATACCATGCATCAGTGCCGTCTATACATTCCTCATAGTCCGTTGAACACGTTATCGCTAATTATTTAAAATTTTTAATTGCTATTCGTAAGTTCAAGACCGTATTTCCATTACGCACCCACCCAGTGTAGATGCATCTGTGCGCAGCACCCTAAAGCCCGCTATAATGCCAGCAAACACCGATAAAACAAAAGTCCCCCAAGTTGGAGCAATTGACTTAGCGTTCAGTTAAATTTTGCCGCGAGGGTGAGTAACATTTCGGCTCTACCCCAACATTGGAAAGTTATAATCAGTCCTATACAGGAGCTTATCGCAATTCAAAAAAAAAAAAAAATATTCGTAAAAAATGTAAACAACAGGCGCAAAGAATGAGAGTCATTGTGGAAGTTGTGCATTAGCTCGCAGTCGTTTAATTTTATTAGATCCGTGCGTGTATAAATATTCATAACGGGACGTTGACAAACAGCAGTGTTCCTTAATAAGTCAAGACAGTCTTCGGTTTTTGGTTTGTACTTTGACGTTTAAATATCACGTAGCGGAACGGAAGTAGTTTTGAATTTCATCAGTGGATACCATAAAGGATTCAAAAAGATGTTTGGGTACGTTTTTAAGGATATTATTTTTTTTTTATTATTTAAAGTGCGTTTTGGTGTCTGAATCGGAACAATGTGAAAAATCATCTTTTTGGTGTATATGGTGAATAAAGACACGCGATTCAAAAAGGGGGTCAATAACTTTTGAAATTAACTTACCGAGACAGTGTTCAAAGTTAGTCACCCGGATGCGACTAATAAATTATTATCCATCTGGATGAAAGATAAAGATAATTTCGGTTTTTATTGCTTTTGTTGTTGTTGCAGATGTGCCTTATTTTGATAGTGTCACAAAGATCACAGTAAATGTTGTCTCTTTGGATGTGCTTCGGTGAAGTTCTGGGTTGGGTTGGAAGTCTACGTTTTTATACCCTCATCCCGTAGGGTGTATTCGTTTTGATGCATTTAACTATTTTTTTTTTATAGAGAATTAAGACCAATGTGTAGTTATTTATATACCTATGTGTGATCGGTATCTTAAGTTTATTCACTTTTTTACCTAATAAGCGCCTTACGTGGTGGGTGCAGTGGTTAGTGAGTTGGTATACTAAGCGTAGAATCCCTGGTTCAAATACCAAAAGTGAGATCACCTATGTTTTTTTTTCACTGCTTCCCCTCTTGCAAAAGTTTGAAAAAACATCTACGAGTTCGTATTAAGTTTTAATCAGAAGGCCCTCTTATTTGTGGTAGAAATAACAACTTCGCACACACAAATGACGGGAGAAACTGGGTTTGAGGCCCGTAAAGACCGTTAAAGCTAGATATTTCATTTTTTACTGTAACGGCAGATAAATCATATGTCAGCTTGTTATAACCAACAAGAGAAGCGGTTACAGCTCATAGGCAAACAGACCTTTAACGATGACAAGAACATCACAATGCTGCCCCCTGCAACCCCCTGCTTGGGCTCATTATTGGATTTGGGTTGCGTGCGAGGTTGATTGTATGTAAAGGAAAGAAGTCCCACAAGCAAAAGGAAATCAACCACTGCAGGGTTTATTTCCATTTTGAAAAGGAAATAAGCCCTGTGGGTGCTATTTCCTTTTTTGGGAATTAAGTCAAGCACCTCGATAGGCATACCTACACTCAGAATCGGAAGCTGAGTCGATCTAGCCATGTCCGTCCGCCAGTCTGTATGTCACCGATTTTGTGGCCTTAAATTTTGAGCTGGAGTTATGAAATTTGGTATATAGACATTCGACTCTCAGTAGGGCGAAACAGAACAAATGTAAACATTTCTAAAATCCTCTCATTGGCACGCCCTCTTTTCAGTAACATTGTTTTTAGCCAGACGGTTAGGAATTTTGAAAATGTATTTGAATACCATATGAAGACAATATCAATATATATATTTTGTCCATATAAAGTTTTTGACCTGAAAGGGGTTTCTGTCTGAGACATGGAAGTCTTTCACCCTCTTCGATGCTGACACATTGCTGTCAGTTATTCAGTCGAAGGGCTCTGGCATCCGCGATCGCATGTTCCTTAAACCGAAAAATTTGGTCATCCATATAGCCTCGATACTGAAGTCTGGGATCCAAAGATTCTCATGTCTGGAGCATTATTGTTCATTCGCTCGATGTGGCCGAGCCAATGTAGTCTGCTTACTTTAACCATTCCTCATCTCAGTATGGTTTATAATGTTCGTGGTTGTATCTTTTCCTCCACTTGCTTTCCTGGCATACAGGACCCGGAAAAAGTAATGTGACCCAAAGTACTTTCTTTGTTGTTAGTATATACTTTATCTTTACCTCGTTTACTAAATTCAAGACTAATAGATGTCGCCTGTTCATCGATTGAAATTTAATGCTTCCACAATAGCAGCAGACCAATTATGACGATATCCCCGTATACACCTGGGTTATTATCAGTTTCCAAAAGAGATTCAAGAAATACAAGACGACGAAAAAGTCATCACCCTTTCGGATGATTCAATAATTTTGTGCGGATGGTGGCAAATGTCAATTCTACTTTGACATTTGTAAAGTAAATACCTGTCGGGTTTGTTTCCGTAAATACTATTTTTACTGATTCGTACTGAATTTTACTGATGAGAGCGGAACAAACTATGATTGCATACAAATCTGTAAGATAATTAACTGAAGAAATGTCTGTTGGTAAGAATCAGTAAACTGTCAATTGGTATCAGAAAGTGAAAGTGATGTGCTTTATGTCATTTGTTCTTTAAAAACAACGCGTTTCCGTATCTTTCAGTAAATTGATCTTTTTCTGAGAGAATTTACCCCCACTTCAAGTAATTAAGAATTTACTAATTTTTACTGAATAAGAACGTGAACAGAATAATTTTACTGTAATTTACGCGTTCCCGTACTTTTCAGTAAACCGTTCCCTTTCCGACAGATTTTAACTCCATTCCAGATAATTTGAGAATTAACTAATTTGTACTCAAATAAATAGTACGGGCACAGATTATATATATTTATTTCACAAATGTAAAAATATAATTGACATTTCATAAAAATTCACATGACACCTCGACATAACATATGGTTGCCATTTTGTGATGAATATTGTCGTTCAAATACGCCTGGGAAGTTGGTTTATTGGCATAAACTTAAGATTTGAGATAATCAAACAAGAACAAGTCCATAGAGGTTAAATCAGGACTGTGTGGAGGAAAATTTATGTTACCTCTGCTGGCATTCAATTTGTCAGAGAAAAATTCACGAACTCGTCGCTGCATTATTCCATTCTGCTATAACCATGTTCCTTGGTTGTTTCCTGGTATTCAGACCACGAAGGCTGGAATTCAAAGATTTTCTTTTCTGAAGCATTAGTTCATTCGCTCGATATTGTCTACGTGTTTTTAACTTTTGTACTAAATCTTGGTCCACCTCATAAAGTTCGCGGTTGTACATTTTACTCCATTCGCCGAGGCGTCGGGTTGATTGCGCCTTCTTGTTGACTGCACAAATTCTGCGTAGTAAAAGTGTTCAAAAACAGATAAGAAAAGAACGTCCATTGCACATACGCATATTTTTGACGATTATGAACACACCCAAGGCCACCAATCAACGAAAACATTTGCCGAATCTTGTAAAATTTGTCCTTATCATTGTTGTTATAACATAGCTTATTGTTCTGTGGAATAATAAATGCATAATCACATCGACGTTACTTGCTGCATCAATCAAATTAATTAATCATGCGTTCAATCATCATACTGACGTTCATTGTTGTAACAATATGATTCATTTACTTATCAGATAAGTGAATTGAAAAAAAAGTACCAGCCTAAAATAGATACCGATACTAGATATATAAATTTTTAAGAAACGTGCTTTAAATCCTTTTGAAAATCAACAAATTGCATGTGTTAGTTAACACGTCATTTTGCAACAAAATTAATCTTTTAAGTTTACCGCTATTGTGTAGGCTTATTTTTTTGTTGAAATTTATTTTTCATGATATAAAAAAACTCATTCCTATATCTATACAGATAAAGTATCTTAATGTATGTCGTAGGGATTTACTCATCATTGTTTGTACCACTCCTCGCGCAAAAATATCTGTTATCTAAAATACTACATGTAGGTAGGTAAATATGTATCTACTACTTTTTTGTATTCGGATACAACTTCCACGTTTGATCAGTAAAACCTATGATTCTTGAAGTGATTCACAGCATGATATTGACAAAAAACTGGGACAGTCGTTTTTTCACAAGCTTCTCTTGAGACGAATTTTTTAACAGCAAAATCGTTCGCTCAGAAGGGCTCAGGGGGCTCACTGGCGTGATGTTATTGCGATAAACTGCCGCGCAGAAGGTCTGGGTTCGATTCCCAGTCGTAGCAACACCTAAATAATTTTGCACTGTCCCTCCTCTCGTGATGATCTGCCAAATCGTCGGAATAGTATCAATTGTCGAGAATAGCTTATCTCAACTTAGCCGTTCGGAGTCGGCATAAAACATGAGGTCCCGCCGTCGTGCAAGAAGTACACACGCACACGTGAATAGCTGTGAGAAAGCTAGGCCCTGGGTACTAACGAGGTTGTTGCGCCAAAATGTGTATTTGTATTTGTAACATCGTTTGCAATAAACAGGAATATTTGGTAATCAATTGGTTCGGGTACTGACTATAAGGTGGATGCATAAGAACCTCTCAACAGCTTCCGCAGCTTCTGGCGACTCACCATCGATTTGTATAGCCTGGCATTGTACTGACGGATCACAGTTCCTCTTCATAATGCATAAGAACGTCCCCGTTAATATACTGAAGCTTTTGGTAAGTCACCAAACACAATTCCACTTCTCTTGTCCACTTTTTGATGATTGCCTTCTTCAGAACCTCCAACGCGGACAGTACACGTCCCAATTAAGAGTTTTCTCGTAGGAAAGAAATTTGAAGTAGATGATCCCGTGCCAAACCCACAGCAATAATTTTCTGGCCGTCAATCCTGACTTGGGCACCATTTATGTCGGCTCACCGCTATTCGAGGACAATCGTTTTCGGCTAAGGTTTTCGTTATTTGCAGATGGAAAATCGTTTGTTGAAGCACCTATTTCACGAATTTCTTTTTGTATCCAGTCTTGGTCGAATTGGTCCAAACGATCAATCGGTAATCAAAATATGGACATCACATGACTATCTGACTTGAAGATTTTTACGTTTTTATCGATTTTTGAACAAATGGGCTTCCAGAGCATGGTGCATATTTGACATAGAATTACCAAAAAAGAATCTACGAAATTGGAGTACTGACCTAAACAATTTAGTACTCCTTCGATATGTTTACACCGTTGAAAATTACACCATATGTATGCTTAGTCCGGCTTATAGTCCACGGTATAAACGTAGCCTAATACAGTATTAGGACTATAAACACTGTTCACATTTTCAACTGCCTGGCTTGTGTTTTCAACTTTGTTTAAGAAAAAAACTGTAACATCAAGATGGCGTATTTTCACTTTACCTTTGTCCAACTTTGACGCTTGCTCAAATAAAACTGATTCAACCAATCGTAAAACTGTCAACGAAGTTTTTCTAAGTAATCGGTCTTTCATTAAGCGCACAATATTTGCTTATTCGCATAGAACTGCGACTTCAAACGGGTCAAATTGCACCATCTCGGTGTCCAGTTCACATCACCTCCATGTAAGATTACCACGCCCTCGAATCCCTCGTGCACAAATTCCAATATGGCGTAAGCTGTGTGGCACGTCCTGTTGAAATAAAATGTCGCTGGTGTCTAGTCCATATCATCCAATTCAGGCCAAAAGAAGTTGGCAATCATCGATCTATAGCACTTGCCATTGACAGTGATGGTCCGGACAACGTGCGTCGTTCTCAAAGAAATATAGACCGATGACGCCGCTAGACTAAAATCCACACCACACAGTGACTTTTTCGGGGTGCATTGGACGCTCTTGGATCTCATGTGGATTGGTATTTATCTATTATTTATTTTAATTTTATTTGTTGACGTACCCATTCATTCAGAAATGGGTCTCATCGCTGTAGATGACTTATCGGTGCAAATAAGGGTCAGTTTCAGCGAACACAATTCAATGGCCGTTTATCTTCAGTTCCTGGGTCAGTTGAATTTTTTACGGGTGCAGGCTCAAGTCACTACAGCGGTAATGATTTCGGCAGATCATTCGTTTCAGCGAATTTTAGGTGTTAGTTTATCGTTTACTGAACCAGAATAATCCTTTCGGTAGGGCACTTATGGCGACCGTAAAATGGGCGAAGCGCACGTGTTGGTAAACGCTATGTCCATCCATGGTGAATTGGCAATACAGATTGCAAATATGACAGTCAATTTGACAGATGTAGGTTCAACAATAGTTCTGTTCCCGCACAAAATAATAGGTCTGTTCCCGTACAAAATAATATTTACTGATTCTTACTGATTTTTACTGATTTTTACTTATTGCCGTTCCTGTATGCAAAAATAAGTAAAAGAGAGAGCTCACGAGAGAGCAAAAAACTACCCCTCCATAAAAATCTGTAAAAAAATTTACTGCAGAAATTTCTGTTGGTAAAAATCAGTAAACTGTCAGTTGGTATCTAAAAGTGACAACTCGCTTCTTTTGACAGGTGATTTATGTCATTTG